>JAROYE020000007.1:6272719-8672719 GCA_029619315.2 Dynastes maya | reverse complement strand
GCGAAACCGCGTTGTTCTCCGGTCCAACGCTGCATGACTATTAAACTTCCCACTGCCTAAAACGCGAAGGTCAAACCCCCACCTCTCCCCACTTTCCCTACTTCTTTTACGAACTATCTGAAAAAAGAGGGTTTGACTGCCCCATCCTGTATATGTATTGTTATGTTAAATATTTAAATCGTCAACTCAGCTGTCACTCTAAAACGTATAGGGTATTCAGTATAGACACTCGATAGATATGAAATTCCCTCTGGCGGATATTAGTTCTGCTTCGTAGCCACAATTTCCCTCCAGGCTGACTGGCCTTGGAGCGAGGATACTATAAATTTAATTTAAGTGTAGATAATGGCGATTTTGGTGAATCGAAGACGAAACTATACTTCTTTTTATTCTCCTCAATTCGCAAATCTTAAATTTAATGTAATATTCTCATACAACAAACAACAGGATAAATCCAGAGGTATTTCTAACAGGGTTTTGTAAATTAAATATCTATCATAAAGTTATTAAGTAGAACGTCAGTGAATTTTGTCATAATTATGTTATCAGTTGTGTTTTAAGGCATAGAGTCGTCTATTTTGAGTCATCTAGTAGCGTCACTACATTCATTCTCTCATACTACTTCTAAAAATAACTTTATTCATCGAAATTCATCGCAATATTACGTTTAGATAGAAATCGTCAAAATTTACTATGGATAGAAACAATCGCCATCGCGATTAAAATATAAGAAAAAAGGGACGCCAATAAATTCATCACTTCTGGTTAAGCTTTCATTGAGTTAACTCGTATTTTGGTTGCGCTCCCAGATTTAAGTGTCCGATATTGAAATTAGAGAATGAATTGAAGGTAGAAGAAAAGGTTAGAGGTTAGAATAGGCAGATTTCCAATGAATGTCATAAGGAACATAGAGTTTATATGACATCTTCGAAAAATAGTTATGTACATACCTATATGGTATATACAAGAGTTAAAAATTTAAATAATCTATAAAATTCCAATTTTTTCAACAATATCCCTGAGATAAAACATTTCAATATACACAATCGGATCCTCATCTACTGTTAAATGTTAAGGTATTTTTCATTAAAAATCCTCCAACTATTTCTGTTTTTGGATAGTGCTTCAGCTTCTTTCCAAGTCGTCTTCTTTTTCGTTAATATTTCTTCTATTCCACCACTACATTCTTTTCGCGGTCTTCCTCTTCGTCTCTTACCAGGTTTCTTTGCTTTCCACACTTTTCTGACTTGTCTATCCTCGTGTAGTCTGGTTAGGTATCCCCACCATCTCAGCTGTGCCCTCTGTATATATTTTCTTGTACTTTCGATTTCTAAATTGTTTCTTGTCGTTTCACTTATTTTATCTAGTAACGTGACATTTGCTGTTCTTCTTAGATATTTCATTTCTGCTGTTTGTATTCTTTGTTGCATTTTTTCTGTTGTTACCTATGATTCACATCCATAAAGAAGAATAGGGAGATAGATTCTTTTATAGACTGCCATCTTTGTTTTGGTACCTATTCCTTTTTTTCCAATGAAACCGTTTTTCATGCTATGGTAAAGTTTGTTCGTAGAAGTTATTCTGCTATTAATCTCTGATTCGTAATTTCCTTTTTCATGTATTAAAGTTCCTAAGTACTTAATACTGTCCACTTGTTCTACATATTTCTTTGATCCTGATAGATATTTTCTTTTTGTTATTCGATACTACAATAGTTTTGGTTCCTCTAGCGTTTATGCTCATTCCTTTCTCTTCTAGTGTTCTTACCCATATATCGATATTGTGCTGGTCCCGTTATATTTGCCATAAAAATAATATTAAAAAATACCTTTTATAATACGAACCAATTTTAGAATCTTAATAGAAATGGTTTCTGTTTAAAGCGACCTTGTTTAAATACTACATCAATACACAATATTCGGAAAGCACGGGCAACTCTGACAAGAACATCGAGCACATTCATATGTATATTGAATCGAATGTTTGTATTCAATATTTTTGATGTATCTGCACATTAAGACAAGCGCTTTTTCAAGAAGGGGAAATACATACATAAGAGTTCGATTATTTAAATCCGTTATTTTAAATCAAACGCGCCATAATGTCGTATTATAATTAATACATACCGCGTTCGTAAGTTCCGTAGTAAAGTGAACCGCTAAAATATATAGAGAGTGTTACAACATTTGCCCGCTATGAAAGTATAAGGTGGGAAGCACGCAAAACGAATCAAGGACGCTAATAGCACAATCGGCAACATTGGCGATATGCATGGAACTCGCGCTCATAAATGAATCTTTACGTACCCTAGTCTACGTTGCCTAGTGGATATTATTCTGGTTTAAGTTCTTGTCATTGCACCTTTGTTTCAGCATTTATGTATTCATTTGCAATTTATAAGTCCGAAGAAGTAAGCACGTAAAGAATGGAGAACCCGAGAGCAAACTTATCGCAAAAACTTAACGATCTTTTACGTTACGTGATAAATACGAAATGATCCGCGAGATAGAAAATGGAAAAAACCAAAGTATCGTCTATGATGAACATAATATCTCTAAATCTACTGTGGGAACCATTTGGAAAAATAAATCGAAAAAAGTAAAGAGGCTTTTGGGCATGGTAATGTAGCACTTAAAAAAAATTAAAAAAGCAAGTGAAGACAACCTCGATAGTCCACTTTTTACAATGGTTTAAACAACAAAGAAACAATAATGTGCTCATAAGCGGTTCAGTTTTACAAATAAAAGCTACAGAACTAGGAAAAAGGTTAAATGGTGAACTGTCTATTTGTAGTCGAAGCTGGATTGAAAGATTTAAAAGAAGGCATGATATTCATAGTTTCAAAATTGTTGGAGAAGCCGTTGATGTTAATGTGGAAGTGACAGATTGGTTAAATAATAAGTTGTTTGGAAATAGAAAACAGTATAGATGGAATGGAAGACGGATTTTAAATAACTAATTTAATTTAAATTGAAAATGTATAGGGTAAGCTTTAATTAATCTTATTTCTGTGTGCTAATTTAACGGGAAGTGAAAAAAGCAAATTCCTGTGAATTATAATTAGAGCGGGCCAAATTGCGCCATCCAACAGAATTGGAATCAGGCGCAACGGCCGCTTATTGTAAATAGCGTATATGTGAGTCACAGCAGATATGTGATATTTCGAAATTAATACACAAGAGTAAAAAAATAAAAGCTGACGCAATAATAATGTTTAGTAATTAGAGCGGATATATATATATATATATATATATATAGTACATTATCTATGTACACGCTGAGTGTTTTTATTTTCATTATGATTTTTTATTTGATTGAAAACGGTATGCGTTGTAAATGGGATGTAATAAGGAAATAACTGAGAAACTGAACGCTTTTTTTATTCTGTTGTACTTAATAATGTAACTGTAAATAAAGATATAATAAATAAATTCTATCCTTCTTAATAATGCGGATAGGCTTGTTTAAAAAGTTGCACCATCAGATAAGTTTCCACATTTGCCTCGGTGAAGGATGTTCGCCGACGAAAAAATGTTCTTATATTTCGAAAACGACCGTTCCACGTCTACCGAAGTAAGACAGGCGTAATTAAAATAATCTTTAGACTTAGTCAAGGAATCTGCAGATGCCCCATCGCACATTTGTCTTAATCTCGTGTAGTCCGGATTCTTTTTTAAAACACTATCGAACTTAGCTAAAACTCGTCCACTTGTTGCATCGTTTATACTGTGTAACAATGTACTAACTTCGTCCACGACTTGCACTGATTCTACCAACGACAATCCAGAATTTTGCAAATTTTCTATCGCGTTTACTAACCTTTGTAATTGTTGCTAATATTCTTTAGATGTGTTTCAACAGAAATATCGAGAAATCCCTTCTGGCTCATCCTAATAGCTCTAGCTTCGGCAGGGACGAATTGCAAAATAACGGATTTGACTTCTTGAAAATGTTCATTATAATAAAAAGCGGCTTTTAACCACGTTCTCCAACGCGTAAGAATGGGCTGTGGTGGTTCTCGAATACCAGGGCATAACCTGTGGAATGCCCTAGTCCTCTTAGGACTTTTGAGAAACACTTTTTTTGTGTTTGCTATTAATGCATCCACCTCCGGGTAACACTCTCGAATAGTTTGTGCCACAAGATGTAAAGCATGGACTTTACACGTAACATGTAAAAGTCCTTCACACTTTTCTTTAAGGGAACGGCCTACACTACACATTGTTGCTGCACCATCGCTCATGAACAACAACAGTTGACTGGTTGACACTTGAAATTTTTGTAACGTTTCGAGAACTACGGCCGTAATTGCTTTACTAGTACACTGTTTTAATCTTCTGCTGGCTAATAGAATTGCAAAATTTGGTTTAATAGGATCTAATACGCGCACTATTATATATATATATATCTGTCGTCTCATCAAGACATAGCCACAGCTGTTTATCTTTTAATTCGGCTTTAATTCGATTTTCAATGTCCTCACGTATTCGTGGAATATCTCTCCGTAACGCTGTCCGAGATGGTAGTATCCACTCGGTATTGTATGTATCCCAGAATTTTCGAAATGCTTTTTTATCAAGTATACGAAGTGGTAGACCACATACCATAAACGTTAAAAGCAATTCTAATTGAAATTGACGTTGTTGTGACACACCATTTCTTTTATTTCTGTGGTGTGCGCTATTTATATGTCTTTCACAATCACGTTTGCTCCAGCACAGTAGTTTCTTTTTGACAAACTTTACAGAAAATTGTACTCCCATTGTAGTGTAAATCCACAAATTCACTAAGAAATTTATTAACTTTCGTAGGTAATGGCCGTTTATTTTTAATAGTTACGTTAGACATAATCACTAAAGCGAGCACACCGACGCTTGTTTCTAGTATGCCACGAAGTGGTGCAAACGTAACATCTGCAGACTCGTCATTTGTTGATGAATAGAGCGCGTCATCCGTAAATGAATAAGCGCGCTGTTAGTTCGTAGCCGTCGATGAATGAACTTTTTTTTTGTAGTGGCCCACTGTGAACAACGCCCTATTTATCAACGAACACCCAAACTGCAGGTGTATATTTGCGCGTCTTCACGACGTAATAGACAGTGGTTTTGGTCCTCGTCCTAATAATTACATATTTAAATTACCTATGTTTACATACATATATGCGCCCGGCAGCCTGATTGCGAACCTGGCGCGTGGCGCTCTTGGCCCGCTCTAATTATAATCAAATAAAAAAGCATGGATGACTGGCGATTTGCTTAGTTTTGTTGTAAATGAAAAAGAACCCATCGACACTACTGGAGGAACACCGATTTTATTAATTTATTGCAATAAACACTGCCAATTTGCTAATATTTGTGTTTTAGATAACACTATTTCTATCCTAACTATCATAAACACGCTTAGGATCACACATACTACTAGCATGAGGCAGTAGTAGTCAGTATATATATTATCGCATTGAGTAGTGGGTCTAAAGCCCCTATAAATATAACCAAACGCGACGCGATGGAAGGAGTATTAATATTTTTATATTTATAAGAAAGACGATATTCATCGTTCAATATCCGCGCGCACATAAACTTAGCTATTAAAAGATGATACAAGTTTATAATCCTCCCATTTTATATTGCCTCTAATAGCTTTATCCGTACGTCTCGTCTCTGCTGCAGGATACCCCTCCTCCTGCCGTGTATAGCTTTCGAATCTACGTTTCTTCTTCTTGCCTGCTTACTGCCCACCTCCACCGTCTCATACTCCCACAAACGATCGACGTCTGGGTTTTCTTATATGCTCTTCCTCCAATGCACATCTTACAATTTTTTATTACTATTTATACAACACTTTTAACAACCCAATGTCATCTCGTTGAAGATGATTTTTTTACCACATGGAATGGTTTAAGCATGTTTTTGTTAATGGGAAGAACTTTCTACAGTCTATTCGTCACGAGTTACAGCGCCAATGTGATAAATAATATTGGACAAACTAGGGGCAGTATACAGTGCAGACTCAAGAAAGACTTGAGAGACACAACAAGCACACAGGGACAAGTCAGCAATAGCTGAACACCTTTACCAAACAGAAGAACACAGTCTTGATTATGCTGACGCCAAGATACTTGCTAAAATGCCACAGCGATCGAATAGTGAAGGTGGCTCACATGATATACAAATTTTCGTATTCTTTAAACTTCATTTCCCTTACAAACTGAAACAACATGGTGTTCTGGGAAATCCCTTTGAAAACCTTCAAATATTAGGAGAAGCATGCGCCGATCCTAGGCTATGATAGGTTATACAAATTTATATTTATTTCCACGTTATTTTATACACTGAAATGTTCTTAGCGCTGGAAATTGTCGAACAAGATTAATTTTTCGCAAATTAGTTAATTAATTATACGAACTGAGGGTTCGGAAGTGTTCTAAAACACTTTTTCGCCACTTTAAATAAACTTTAAGATCAACTAATGGAATTTTACGGAAATTAAAATTGAAAATTGAGAACTAACCTGGATTTTATGAGGATCATATAAACTCTATGTTTATGTGACATTTACAGGAAACCTGCCTATTGTTAACCAATAATCTTCGCTTCTGCCTTGAATTAATATTACGATTTGAAATATTGAACATTTTGCAACTTGGAACACAGCCGGACACGTGTTACCTCGACGAAAACGACTCAAAGTCAAGAATTAATTGCCGTCCCTCTACTCCGTTATTTTAATCGCAATGGCGATTGTTCCTTCCTCAGCAAATTTTGATAATTCTTTTCCAAATATAATTTGATGATAGATATATAAATAGTGCGTAGCACAAAAATGAGAAAAATGGCGTGCTTTCGACAGTTTTGGTATACACACAATTCCGAGTGGAATTTACCATCACGGACGGCGTTACCGATAGGGCTACCAAGCATACGTAAAGATATCGAAAATGGGATCAAAGCAGGATTAAAAGATAAACAGCTGTGGCTGTGTCTTGATGGGACGACAGACTGCGAAAAAAATTCTATTTTGAATATTGTAGTACGAGTACTAGATTCTGTTAAACCGAAATTTGCAATCTTATTAGCTAGCAAAAAACTAAGAAAGTGTACTGGCGAGGCAATTAGGAGCGTAGTGCTCGATACGTTATAATAATTTCGAGTGTCAACTAGTCAACTGTTACCCGGAGGTGAATGCATTGATAGCAAATACAAAAAAAGTGTATCTCAAATCTCCCAAACAGATTCGAGCATTTCACAAGCTTTGCCTCGGTATTCGGTTTTTTATTATTCTGAACATTTCCAAGAAGTAAAATCTGTAATTTTACAGTTCGACGTCTTGATATCCACCGCGACAAAATATTACTGCCCCAAGACGTCAATAAAAGGTAATAATATATGATTTTTTAATAATACTGTATCTCACGTACCTACTTTTGCTCGACACGCCTCTGACGCTGCACTCATTTGTCGAACCTTAATGATAATAAGTAGAGCAACGCAACTGCGCTGAAAGCCAGTGGCGGACGCATAAAAGTTTACACAAAATAAATTAAATGTGATACGTGCTCAAACATTTACCGTTTTAAGAGTCCTCCGTGAAATCAATAGTGGATAATGTCTTTTTAATATTTGTAACATTAGATATGTTTCCAAAGTTGTTTCGGCAAAGTGAGTGCGGCGTGAAGAAAAAGTGTTTTTGTATGCCGAAAACGAACGTTCTACATCTAGTGACGTTATATTTGCGTAAGTAAAACAATCTTTCAAATAACTTAACGGTTCTGTTGACGCACCTTCACAAATTTGTCTTAATGTGCCAAAATCAGAGTCTTCTAAAACACTTTCAAACCTTTCTAAAACACAAACATTTCTTGCGCCTTCTATCGCGCATAGCTGTGCGTGAACATGTTGCACTATCTGCAAAGATTCCACTAATTTTGTAGTCTTTCTATCGCATCCGCTAGTCCCACGTAATTGTTCTGAATAATTTCCAAATCTGTTTTAACTTGACTATCCTGAAATTTCAAGCGGCTTACCTTGACAGCCGCAGCTTCCTTTGGGCCGAATTCTAAAGGCACGTTCTTTATATTCTCAAAGTATTTAAGATAATAAAATGCAGCCTCTAACCATATTCCCCAACGAGTAGGAATAGGTTGTAGTGGTTCAGGAATACCGGGGCATAGTCTATGAAATTCCCGAATACGTTTTGGGGATTTTACAAACACAGCTTTTGTATGTGCTATTAGAGCGTCTACCTCGGGATAACATTTTCTGATACTATCTGCTACGAGACTGAGAATATGAATTTTACATGTAATATGCAACAAGTTAGCACAATGTTTTTTAAGAGATCGACCTACAGCAAGCATGTTCAAGCATATTCATTCCAAAACGAGACGTATGCATTCTTCCTTAGTAAATGAAATGATAAATTACGTGCAATAAACATCAATTAAATTTAAATTTGTCATAATCTCGTGTGGAATTTCTTTTTGAAATATGCCCTGCACTATTTACGTGCCGTAGACAATCACTTTTCGACCAAATCTATTTTACACACTACACACTGAATTTTAGCGCCATCACGCTTTAAATCAGGCATTTCTGCAGTAAATTCTCTTATTGTGTCCAACTTTGGTCGTTTTCGCGACGTAGGAAACATTTTCAAAACAAACGTAGAACTACGATATAGTATACGACAGCGTAGATGCATACACAACAGATCGGCTTTCGAGTAGCAGTTATACTGACGCTTACACCGAATTGTCCCGGCCGTGTTTATTTTGTGTAAACTTTTATGCGTCAGCCACTGGCTTTCAGCGCAGTTTGCGTTGTTCTAATAATAAGAATAGAGGAATTTCGATTTGAGGTAAAAACAAAGAAAAGGTTTCAGAAACGGAATAAAAGATTGTGAAAAAAAAGATACATGTAGACTTATTGATTTTTAAATATTGTTCTACTTATTTTCATTACCTGGCGTTGTACTCAGCCTTGCAATACATTCTGGCATAAAAAAACATAACTGTTTCTTTCTTTTCTGTTATATTTCGCTCATATATTATTGATATTATTATAATACTCTTATTAGAAGATTGGTATCGCATTAATATAAAAGCATGCCACGAACAGCTACATCAGGGAGTGGTACAAGACTGGCAGGGGGTATTAACGTTATATATAATACATTATTTGATAAATGACAAGATAACCGGACGCATTAAAATTACAAAACGTTTTCTATATATACATATTTTATTATTATTCTTTTTCTCTTTGTTCTCCATCTCTGTTCTTTTATTTCTACAACCTACTCTGTCTCGCTCTTTCATTCTTTCGTTCGCGTCTCTTTTTCTGGTACCATTGGGTACCTCTACAATAAAAGATCATCTCGACGGGAACGTATTACTGGAAAAGAATTTATATTATATGTTATCGTTATTTTTTATGGCTGGGCAATAAAATGCAATCCTAAATTTGTTCTTAAGATTAAATTAAATTGGACCGTTTTGAAAGGAATCGATAAGATAAGGTCCGTCGACGTTATTCTTTCTATAAGCGGAATTGCCTATGTTCCAGAATATTTCCTTTATTTACGATTTCTAGGAATGATTTATTATTTTCATATATTAGTTAAGACGAAGCGGTATCGAAACATTTTAGTATTAGGAGTTAATTAAGATTAAAACCATTTGGATTATATAACAGGGTTTAATTAATATTTATATAGTTGTTAACATGAAATGTTTGTCGATAATTAAGCGTTAAAGGTTATTTATAATTATTACGTTTGTAATAAACCTTCTACAAATAAAAATGTTTTATGGAATACATAATTTAAAGCACGTGGCGTATTTATTTGAACAAAATTTGTTAAAACTTTCCGTTCACGTAAAAGAAATATTACAATGTACTGTGAAATGTACGAAATGTACTGCGTCGGACACAAAGTTCTTGAATCACTTACAACAGTCAAAAGTTATTAATTACATTAATTGACACAGATCTTATGAGGTGCTCGATATTTGCGATATCTCCTCTCATAAGAATAGTTGCTTACACCCGAGGAGAATGATTTAGATAATGAGTCTTCTACTTAGAGATCTGGAGGCAGTTAAGACTTATTTGGACATTTTGAAAGTCGCATTCGGATCAAGGTGTTTCTCTCTCCCAAATTTTTTTTTACTTCGCTGTATTCTTTAGAAACGGGATATACAGTGTCATCCATAAAGTATGCATATCCAATATCCATAATGGAATATGTTTTACAAATATTTCAGCAAATTCAATATAAAACTATGAGATGAAATGCTGTACATTTTGAATTCTCCAAAAATATTCATTATAAAGTGTAAAAACTAAACTATTGGGTGAAATCAATGAATGAAATCAATTTTTGAATGCACCTCATCGGCTATATCGTCAGACAGAAAAGATTCGTCCACACTCTTATGTTACATCTTCAGAGTGTGGAAATCCCAACTTATCAAACCTCCTAGCAATCGCCACGCTTCATTGATCAACATTTCCGCTCCGTTGTCCCGAAACAAGCCCTATGTAAACCTCATCGGAATGAATGGTCGCCACTCAGTGCGCAGTAACAGCCCTGAAAATGTCTGATAAGAGTGTGGACGAAACGTCGGCAAAAGCTACGACAGCAGCGCGGTTCCAATTCGGAAACCAAGAGTGTGTTATTCAGGACGGCGGAAGCCTACGTACCAGATATTCTTGTGTGTTTTTTGCATAAAAATCATTGGTGTAATTACAATTTACAAACGATTGGTCTTTAAGAAATTAAGTAGGAAGTTTTTTTGAATTCATTTATTTCCTATTAGATATTTATAAAAATTATCGATACATATAGGCGTCTAGCATTTTTAAAGGGCTATCAAAATACACAAACTTAATGCAATAGGGATTTAATGGGCGTGACCCCCATTCTCCACTCTTATGTACAAAATGGCGTGTATCTGATTTTGTGGTGATTATATTCACTTGGGCATACCATTTGAAAAGAACCTTTTTTTTGTCTTAACGCCCTGATTGATACCATGAAATAGCCATAAATTTGAAGACGCAGTACACACCTATCTATATTTCTACTGCAAATAAGACAATTATCAAGAATAGTTTTAGCATTTATTTATTATTGGTCAATTATATTTTTTAAATTTATACAATCTATATCACGCGACTGATCATGCTGTTATGTCGATACGTATTTGTTTGTTTGCCAGGCCAGTCAAAGAATTACAATTACTAATTATAATGGCTTATATGGTTATCGAGAAAGAGTGTGACACCCAAGCAAGCAAGAGCATGAACTTCACGACGCCATAAAAAACATAATAGACCAATGCATAAACAACCATTACGGTAAGATATTAAAGAAATGATACAAGAAGCTTAGAATTTGAAACAGTTAAAAATAACTATTTTTTCACTAGTTACACAGAAGATGAGCCTTCTGCATTGATTCCCTGGAATACAGGCTTCCCAGAAATTAGGATTTTTTTTGTCGTGATAAATTTTCAGCCAAGTTTGAGGACCAAAAGCAAGAGGACTAGTTGACTGTTTTTGTTAAAATTTGCAAATTTGGGACACTGATACCTACTAAGCAAGCACAGCAATTTCCAGCCAAATATCTTTCTTACTAGCCATCACTTAAGAGGCTCTTGCAGGTCATGTATTGCATATCAGGACCTAAGAATTTGGGGAATTACCTTTAGTCGGTTGAAGAGCCTACTCACAAAATTTAAGATGGTCGAGCGTGGGCACTTAACCACTTGACATGGAATAACCCTGGTGTCTGAAAATGTTATTATAGTTTTGGATGGTTATTCATCACATTGCAACTTCTATGAATTGTTGCAGTTTTGCGACGAGAATGAAATAATACGGTTATGTTAACCAAGACGTAAATTATTATCAGCAGCCTCTTGACCCATCGTTTTTGAAATCCATAATGCCTCATTCAATTAAAGTATTAAAGAATTATCTATAAACGTATGCATAATTTTTTTTCACGCAGCAATAGTGCAGCTAACATTTTTAAAACATAAAAATCGGTGAAAGAATTTTCTATTTTTTATCAATTAGGAATAATTTGAGCTGCAATATTTAAACGAGCAAATACTATAGGAACATATTTTGCACAGAAAATCCTAATGAAGACAATACCACTCGCACATTTCACGGCTCTTGGTATTTCGAACTTAAACAAATTGCCGACACAATTCAACAGCATCAAAAAAGGAAGAGATAAAATATTTTTTAAACGCCGCGGTGGTCCCTTTTTTCGCATTCTTTTGACGGCGAACCGTAACGTTCAACGGTAGCATCGAAGCAGTGGCGGCAACGGCAACAAATTCGACGTAAAATTCGAGCCGTGTTTAATTGAGCGAGGTCGGGATGCTGTACGAGAACAGCTCGACGTCGCCGATGCTTAACCGCTTTGGAGAGTACAAAGTGAAAGCTTCCCGCAGGCGCGACTCGGAAGCTTTCGCATTCAATTCGCGCTCGACCCCTTCTAACCCGACCTAACGACGTTTAAAGAGTCGAGGAGATCTCGTTTTCAGATTAAATCTGACCTTTTTCCCGGCATAGTTTTTTACACAGAGCTAATTATTTTGTTTATCTTTTATTAGGCGTACATCAGGTAGTAGTATGGATGAAATATTCAATGGAAATGTTGATTGTCTGCAAGTAATTAGGTGTATATTCTATTAATAGGCAATGAATAACAATGATAATGCGTAATAATTAAGAAGCGACCTCTATTTGTCGAGAAAATAATGAAACTGCTATTGGTGCGCGCGTAAATTTGTAGAGTTCTCAAAGAAATACGAAATCAATCACGTCTGCACTTAAATTTCCATACTAAAAAAAAGGGAATCAAAAATGTTCAAAACAACCCTAGGCCTTAGGCAAGGATGTGTCCTGAGTCAGCTACTGTTTTCTTTGGTCCTAGATGAAGCAATAAAAGAAGGGTAAAAGAAGGTCAAAGAATATGAAATTGGATACTGGAAGATGAGAAGAATAAGGATAAGTGAATTTCGCTATGCCGACGATATGGTCATTATATCGAAATATCAAAAAACACTCAATATTAACATATACATAGATCTACAAAAATTTTGGAAAAAATCAACATGAAAATCAGCAAAGAAAAGACAAAAACGATAACAATAGAAAAGACACAACAAAATGTAGTACAAATAGGGGAACTAGAAACAAGTACGGAAATTTAAATACCTAGGATCAAGGGTATCAGAGAATGGAAGGTTGAATGAGGAAATAACAGAAAAAGTAACAGCAGGAGGAAAAATGTACAATAGCATAAAACATACGTTTCTGGGAAGGAAGGAAATCCTAAAAGCCATGAAAGTTTAAATATTAAAAAAAATAATGCCTGTATTAACATTCGGAGCAGAGACGTAGACAATGATGGAAAGAAACCGAGCAAGAATACCAGCAACAGAGATGAGATTCTTAGGAGGAATTGAGAACGAAACGAAAAGAGGTAGAATTAGGGATACAACTATCAGGAGTAATCTGGGAGTGAAACAAATAGTGGAAGTCATCGAGGAAGCGCAAATGAGATGGTATAGGCACGGGAAGAGAATGTAAGATAATGTAGTAGTAAGACAGGTTCTAGAAGCCAGTGTAAATAAGAAAATAAGAGGAAGACCTAGAAGAGCATGGTTGGAGGATGTAAGACGATGAGTAGTAATGAGGAAAGAACACTGAGAGAACACACAGCAGACTACACAGGACAGGAAGAAATAGCGGGAAATATGTAAGAAGAGCATAAGCTAACAGCCCGACTCCACAATGCCTTACACCCAATAAAGATAGATAAACCTAAAAACTAAAACCTTCTATCATAGAAAATGGATACAAACTAAAAGTGAAGTTTTTTACATGAGGTTTACAGATATCAGGAGATTAGTTAAGCAACAGATTCAAGAAGCTTACAACGCTTACATGTCAAGAATACAAAACACAATTAAGCAAAATCCGAAAGAGCTGTGGCGGTATAGTAATAGACTAAAGGGTGTTTCACGCATACCAAATACAATCACTGATGGGGATGTGGTATATCAGGATCCCCAGGAAATTGTTGACGCCTTTGCTAGTAAATTTTCTTCTGTTTATCTGCCACACTCCAACAGAGTAATCGAAAATGTATTCAGCAACATACCATCTTTTGACGTCATGCCTGTGAGTGAGACTGACCTGCTAACTATAATGAGTCACCTAGCAAATACGGACACAGCTGGTGATGACCTCATCCCTAGTTTTTTAGGGAAGGAAGCACGCATGGTACTTGTCAAACCACTCTTGCTTCTTGTCAATATTTCTCTGAGATCTTCTACCTTTCCTAGGTGCTGGAAACGAGCAAGAGTTACGCCAGTTCTTAAGAAGGGAAGCAGCACTGATGTGACTAACTATCGTCCTCTATCTATTTTATCTAATTTCGCCAAGGTATATGAACAACTTTTATATTTTTCTATGTTCAACGATGTATAGCCGTATATATCTGCGAAGCAACATGGTTTTATACCTAAAAGATCTACAACAACTAACTTAGCGACAGTTACACAGTTTATAAGTGACACACTGGATGATGGAGGGCAAGTCGATGTTTATATACGAGCGATTTTTCTAAGGCCCTTTGACAGAATTGACCATGATATTATGCTCTTTAAATTAAGTTCTTTTGGCATGTCACCTCGCCTTCGAGATCTGATGGAGTCCTACTTAAAAAAGCGATCATGTTATGTTTTCTATAATGACTTCAGCTCATGTGAATATGCTATTACGTCAGGTGTTCCAAAAGGATCCAATTTAGGACTTTTGCTCTTTGTGCTTTTCCTCGACGATCTGCTGGAAGCGTTGACCTGTGATACCCTAGCTTATGCAGATGATGTAAAGGTGTACGCAAGAATTGATTCCATTAATGATATGGTTAATCTGCAAATGAGTATTGATTACGTATTTCATTGGTGCCAAGAAAATAGTCTTATGTTAAATGAAGGAAAATGCACGTATGTAACATATACTCGCAAAGTTAAAGGCTTCCCTACTACGTACAGTTTAAGCGGTTACCCGCTGCAGAGGAGCGAGACCATAAAAGACCTAGGAGTTATCTTTGATAGTCAACTATCCTTTAAACAGCATGTTTCGCAGACGTGTTCCTCGGCCGCAGCCATGTTAGGATTCATCATACGATCTTCGAAATACTTCACGAATCAACATCTTCTGAAAACGCTGTATAGAGCATTTGTCTTAAGTCAGCTAGAGTATGCTTCCATTGTATGGTATCCTTACTATCAATCCTACGAGGATTCTATTGAGAGAGTACAGCGAAGGTTCCTGAAATTCCTATCTTTTAGGATCGACGGTATATATCCGGTGAAGGGTATAGACTATGCCACATTATTGGAACGACATGCGGTCGGGAGTATTTCGGAAAGAAGGCAAATTTGCAGTGCGCGATTTCTCTATAAACTTATTGACAATCAAATCGATTGCGCATATCTGCTGTCAAAAATTAATTTGAACGTTCCTCGTGTGTCTTCGCGTAATGTTCAATCGTTTCGGCCTTTAGCTGCAAGAACTAATGTGCTGCTGAAATCGCCAGTTCAAAATTTGTGTGTGAATGCAAACAAATATTATGCAGATATTTTTGTCGGTGACGCGATGCATTAATCGGTGGAGTATATATATATTATTTTTTTTCTATTATTTTTCAGTTATCTTTTATTAAGTATTATATTTTATTTTTCTCTTTGTATTATGTGCACATGTATTCGTATTATTATTTCGTCTTGTAATTGGGGTATCCTGTTGGGCGAATAAAATTTATTATTATTATAGGCAAAAATGATTAAGTAAAAAAAGGAATTAAGCTAATAATTCAGCAAAACAAAAAAATACTCAAAGACTAATAAAAAATTGTCTTTTTGATATACTACCAGGCGTGGTTATTTATAAACGGGCTGTTGTTATAAATTTACTGCAAGAATCTCACAACTTAACTTAATCACCTTCAAAGTACATCCATACGGATCTTCCACTGTCCATAGCAATGCTGCAGGTCATTAACTGTCACCCCATTCACTACCTTCGCCGTTTTCGCGTTTATCTCTTCCACGGACTGAAAATAAGTTCCTTTCAAGACACTTTTCACCTTGGGAAAGGGAAAGAAGCCTTATTAGGCCAGTTCTGGTATATATGGGGAATGTTCAAGAACTGAGATGCGTTTATCTTCCAAAAAGTTCTTCACAGAAATGCCATTGTGAGCTGGTGCGTCTTGATGCAGAACCTAAGTGTTGTTTTCCCAGAGATCTGACCGCTTTTTCCTTACCCGTCCCGCCAAAGCCTTATTGTAATAATGTTAGTTAACAGTTTGAGCCTTAGGTACCGATTCAATCATAACAATACCTCGAATACCGAAAAAAACAATCGACATAACTTTGTATGTATTTCGACTTGCTCATTCTTGCTTTTCTCATTCTTGGAAGGCCGGGACTCTTCCAGTTGATTGATTGATTTCGTCTTTGTTTCAGGTTCACTGAAAGATGTAAGATCATCTTCAGTCCGTGGAAGAGACGAAGGTGATAAAGAAGGAGAGTACTTTGAAGGCGATTAAGTTAAGTTGTAAGATTTTTGCAATAAATCACATTTAAGAGTTTTGTGACAATAGTTCCGTTTATAAGTAGACACACCTCGTACTATTTACGATCGATTTCGGGATTATACTCTCAGTCAGGTCTAGAATTACAGATGAAAAATTTACATTTAAAATTCATATTAAAAAATGTTCCCTTAATTATAATATAATAGTCAAATATTGGATTTAAACATTTACAGAATTAAAACATTAAAAATATGTATGGACATATCTACGTGGCACTCGATCGGTGACTAGACTAGGTGTATGTAAGCATGTAGCCAGAATGGCCGAAATGTGACACGTGAACTAAGCGGAAATCAAAAATATAAGTAGTGGAATATAGGTTTAAATTTGATATTAATGTGGTCACTTAAACAATTTATATCCTTATTGTTTGTTAACCTGAAAATTTCGTAGGCTTCTAATGAAAGTAGCTGAAATGATTTGCATTGCCCCTGTAATATTTTATATCATTTTTGTCTATGTGACGACCAATTTGATGCGAATGTATTCCTATCATCAATATAATTATAAAAACAGTAAATAACAAAGGTCCTGGAACATTACCTTGAGGAAACCATTGAGTACTATATCTGAATCCAGATTGCTCTTCTGCTTTATCTCAAAAAATAATTTTAGAATGAGTGAACAGATTGTTCCTTAACCTAGCAATAACATTTTAAACCCAGAATTTTCTCTATAAAATTTTCTATAACTCTAGTAGATATTTTGAAAGTATTTTAAAACGTTACTTGATAGTTGGGTCCACAACCTTTCTTTCGACTTTATTAAAGAATCATAACTATCACCAATGGAAACTTTTTGGAGACAGGGAGGAAACCAATTCTTACTGCAGAAACGCACAGCACTAAGACATCTTCTCCTTCAGAGTCTTTTCAGCAAGCATCTCTTCAAGATGGGACTAACCATAGACCTAAAGGGGCTACCAAGTTGAAGAAATAATTGAGTGTCTTGCACTAGCGTCAGTTTGAAGGATCATGCTAAGTAAGGAACGGCCATCAGGACGACCCCTCTGGCCAACGTCCTAATCTATGCCAAGGTTGGCGGCCTAGAGGATTCTTCAGTATAGAGAAGATGCATAATGGGGCTATTTAATTATTTATTAAATGCGGTGAGATCTGTCTCACCGTCTCATTGTCCATAACCATAACCACTCTTAATAGTAACTATTAGTTCCAGCTATTATACATTTTAGTTAGTTTCTTCTGCTTCTAGACCAATTCAGGTAATTACTGTGACACCCAACAGGATTTTAACTGAATGTGGGAATTAACTTAATTTACAAGTACTAACTTTGTTTCTTTCACTTTACAAATGTGATGGATCAGATTCGCTTGATCGACTTCATAAACAAAGGAACACAGCAAAAAAGATTTCAAGAACCATCTCATCAATGGAAAGCTTGGTTTCTGGGAGCTTTCTGTGGAGTCAAAAATACCAGTATTATTCCTACTTTTATCCTAAAAATTATTTCTAATTATTCAAGGTACTGTGGATTTTTCGATTAAGTAATTCTCTTCGGCTCAAATTGAAATATCGAAACCATACCGATTACATTCTGACGATTTCCCTTCACACCGCATGTACCCACCTACCACCCATGGATTTTAATCGGACAAAAGCCCGAAATGTGATTAACAATTAAAGGGTGGGTCATCTCACGCATATTAAACAACTTCAAACAAATCACTTTTTCAATTAAGCTCTTTCATTAAAAGAATTACATTTTTATCACACACGTACGTTCCTCACACTCCGAGAGAACGGTGGTTATCCATGTTCCTACATATACATAGGCGGTACACCGTTGGGAGCGCACGAACCGAACCACATCACGTCGAGCAGCCGCACACATTTCAATCTCCACGCCATTCTTTTTCTCGTTCGATTAGCTTTATTATAGTAATTGAATATCTGAATTTGTAGACGAGAGAGGAAATGGAATAACGAATGAAACACGGCCGGCTGATGGAGGCGTTTAATTTTTTGCTTGGTAAGGAATGGACTGTAAAAAACGCGCTATTTATTTACTTCGTTTGAATGATTTTTGACGCACGTATTAATTTGGAAAAATGAGAATGGAATCGAAATGGTTTTACTATAGAACCCATAAAATTGAAAGCATTGTAGCACCTATGTAAAGACAATTACCATGTTAACAATGGATTAAGTGAAGACTGAAGTAGTGTTTTCTTTTACGGAAAAAGACCAAAAGATAAGACCATTCAAGCAAATTAAAACGATTTGAATGGATCGGTAAAATTGAAGACGATATCCCTGTTCAAAAAAGTACACAAAGCAAAAGAAGTTGATAAAACAAGGAGAAAAAGATCTAGAAAACATGGGAGAAAAAAGTAAGAGAAGTTGCAGAATTGAAAGCAAAAAATAATATGAAAATTCTAAAGCAAAATAGAAATGAATAGCCGTTTTGGTAGAAAATTAAGATAAAAAGGACTGAATAAGTAAATAAAAGTGTCACAAACAGCAGATGGTCAGTTCATAACTTATGGTCCTTACAATAAAAGTGTTAATTAATAAACAAATTTTCTGTTTTAGTTCATTTAAAAGCGAAATAAGTTCTTACAAAATTTCAGAGATCTATAATCTAGATGCAAGAAGCAGATACTTCTGCCAAACAAGACTTCCAATATGAAAGAATTCTTTTTGACTAAAAACTTAAAATTTGTTCATTAAACCAGTTTTAAGTTTAGAGACCGTCATCACTGGTCACCATTAAACGAAATATTTAAATTTTATTTACATCTCCAGCTTGAAGGATATATGGAGTTTTTTTGGGTTCAATAAGACTTCGTTAAGCGAATGATTTGATCGTCCTAGTCAGGATTAAAAGAAATATAACTAGCTTGGATAGCTCTGACAACATCGTAATTTAGCATGGACATAATCTACAATGACCAATTTATCGAATCAATTGATTCGGTCCGGTTTGACGATTTTGGTCAATCCTCTCGATCGCTGATCGAGCTTTGTGTGAACTGCCAACAAGCTACACAATGGAAAGTTAAAAAATACATAAGAAGCATTACTGCATTAATAATTTCATTTATTTGCAAAAATATATAATTTCTTGCAAAGTTTGCTGGATGAATTAAGGCATGAATGGAAACTATTCTAGAAATTACACTTTAAGATAAGTAATATTTCAAATTATTTTTAACCACTTTTCGTTAAAGGAATAAGAGGTAGTTTTGTGGAGAAAATAGTTTATCTTTCAACATCGGCAAGAAAACATAAACAATATTAAACTGTAACATAGAAATACATATGTACGTCTCTTTCGATGCAGATAATGGTTCTCTGCGAAAGATTACAAATAGCGTTAATTATGAAACGTTCGGGTGTTGATGTCGCATGTTTGGTAATAATGTATTCAAGATGGTCTTGATTGCGGATCGGTCGTTGTTGGTAATCCTTGGATTTCAAATAATCCCACAGGAAAATATCCAATAGGTTCAGGTCCGGGGATCGAGCTGGCCATAGATACTTAGAGAAACGTCCAATCCACTTACCATTGAACGTTTGCTCCAAGAAAGGTACTATGCATGTGTGCTCCGTCTTGTTGGGAGCATAACGTTCGTCATACGTTTAAACACTTCATCTAATATCTCACCACGTTCATTCTGTAGGAACTGGAGGTATCTCTGTGAGATGAGGTTCTTACGAAAGAAAAATGGGCAAATCATTTCATTATTCAAATTACCACGCCAGACATTAGTTCTAAATGAATATTGGTCTCTACACTCTATAATGAAATTAGGGTTTTCTTGGGCACAACACCTGCAGTTCTGAGAACACACAATGCCGTTTGTCGTAAAAGCTGCTTCGTCTGACCATAAATTTTGATTTGTTATCTTCTCGTTCACCTTCAAACTATGCACAAAATTCAAATGAAGGAACAAAATCCCTATTCTTTAGAGTGCTTATAAATCTGGGTTTATAAGGGCGAAAATGATTTTTTTTAGTATTCGAATGCAGATCTTAACTGATACAGTTCTTCTTAAAGCCTTGTTAAAGTCGTATGGCTGATTGGAGTTATATCAGGATATCTTTCATTAAAAATCCTAACACCACAAAGTAATATAATTTCTGTTTTGTTTTGCAAAGAAAGCGTTTTAAACACAAAAATCAGTATAAATAATACAGTAAATTTCACTGCCTTGAATTTATTTAGCTGTATTAATTTCAAAAAATACTTACCAAATGTAATAAGCGAAATACCTGTCTGTTATTTGCAAACAATTATATCCTTTAATGAAAAAAGGTTATAATTTGAAATATTACTTACCTCAAAGTGTAATTTCTAGAATAGTTTCCATTCGTATCCTAATTCACCGAGCAAATGATCAAAATTCACCAAAAATACCTGAATTTTTCAAGTAAATTTCAATAATTTCTTGATAACTCAAAACACCTAAAGAATGCTACTAATTTCTGCTTTTTATTAGTTATGTCAATTGAGAATACTTTAAGCAGATTCGATGTTGTTAATGTGAAGTGCATATAAAGGATGATCCAGAAAAAAAAGGCAATTTTGTTATTTTTGAGAATGGAGGCTATGATTTCATTTTCCTCCATTTTGAAAAATAAGGGTACTTTACCCTGTATACGGTAGAAGATAAATTGTATTTAATAGGTATCAAGTTTGTTTTAAAAGGTGCTCAAACTTTCTGAATTACTATAATTTTATAAAGATCCATAACAAAAAAAAAATTCATATCGTGCATATTTTTTGACACACGTGGTATATGCATCGATGACATAATGTTATACAGGTTGAAATAAAAATTGTATTTCCTTTAATGCGTTCTTGTCGCAATTATCCTTTATCCTATTATATATTTTCGAGAGAAAATAAGACTATACGAACGCGTCATACATTTTTTTCCGACAGAGAACTAGAACCATATTCCCGAGTTAATAGAAAGGAATAACCAAGCGCGCGAACGAAAGAGACAAGTAGAACAGAAATCAAAAACGCGAAATAACACAAAACGAACCCGAATCAGCCGCCAACTCGCGAAATAAAAGAGAGAAGATTAGAGAAGCGACGTGCCCAATTACCGTTCCAAACAAAACAAGAGCGACGGTGTGCGGCGAAAACAAACGAAAAACAACAACAAAACGCGTGGCGTCGGTCGCAACGAACGAAAAATACGAGGAAGAAAACAAAACGGAGAGAAATCGGACGCAACGCGATTGTCGTCTGTTAAATTTCGAATCCCGAACGCCCCACGCCAACTTCTTTCTTTCTTTATCGCGTATACGATTTTTCCCGTTTCACTTTCTCTCTCTCTGTTCAGCATCTCGCAATCGTTCACCCGGGATTTAAATTCCGGTCGCTACCTTGTCGTCGGGTGTCGTTTGCGGTCTTGCCTGCCGTCACCAGCGTCGTATTCGTAGTCGACCGTGGTTGTTTTACGACCGAGTGTACGGTTTTCCACCAAATATAACTTAGAGGTTAAACTAGAAAGCCCTCCGGGGCTAACCGGCTCACCGTATCGTGCTCCAGTACAGTATAGTCGTCGTAGGTAGCGCATGAGATTCGCCCAACAAGTGGTGTCTTCCTTTCTAGGCTTGTCGTTCGTTGGCACATGTTTGTCGTCGAGGAAATACGATCACACCCGGTTTAACGGATATAGGCCAGCGAAATAGTACTTGACGGATGACAGATGACGTGTCTTTATTCTCGAGGCTACAAGGTATTTTATACGAAGGGTAAGAATTTGGGAAGGATTGTAAGCTGATAATTTCATCTGCATTTACATTTGTAAATGACCATGGTAGACATACAATCCGCCTAGATTCACAGATACAATTAATGTGACGACACAATAAGTAGTGACCCATCTAACTCTGTTTATTAGTGGTGATCACTAGTCTAGGCAAACAGCGGTAACAATCAGTGTAGTAGATATGTGGTGCGGAGTCGGCGATATTATTTCATGCGTTCACGGTCAGTTATCGTACTGAGCGAGTCAGTTCGTAATGTAGCGTCGTACTTTGTAAGTACGCTTGTTACTTTAAATGCGCACTTAGGACGTCGCAAAAGCCATGGCAGACACAGTCAAAAACTTTATAGTGGACATGACGGACTTATTGATGGCGCTAAAATTCATTGTCTAGTTTGTAAAATCCCTTTAATGCGTTGGCCCAGAAACCATTGTCAACGTCACATCGAATGCAAACAGCATCCTTCTGCAAAAAGTGGCATACGAGACCAAGAAAAACTTATATTTGATTTATGTATTACTCTTATTTTATGTAATCTATCGTTTCGTTTACTAGACAAAGAAGCATTTGTCTCCTTCTGGAATAAATATGCGGACTGTAAATTATCTAGTCAGACATTGATACGAAATGTAGTGCCATTTGCTCATGAACGTATAGAAAAAAGAATGAAAACGGAATTGAAAGATAAAAAACTGTGGTTGTGTGTGGACGAAACAACAGATCGTCAAAAACGTTCTGTGGTCAATGTAATGGTGCGTACAATGGAACCACATCGACCGTCATCCTTCTTCTTACTTGCTTCCAAAAGAGTTATAAATTGTACTGCCGATGAGATTTTAAAGGTGGTGTTGAACTCATTGAACAAATTTGAAGTTTCAACTAAGCAACTTTTAATGTTTATGAGTGATGGTGCCGCAAACATGCGTTCTTTGGGCCGATCTCTTAAAGAACAGTGGTATCTTCTTACAAGGAACGTGTAAAATCCATACTCTAAATCTTGCAGCACAATCGATTCCTACATGTTTTCCACTAGTAAATAAATTGATTGCTAGTACAAAGGCAGTGTTTCTAAAGTCCCAAAAACGTACCCGACTATTTCACAAACTGTGTCCTAATTTACCTGAACCACCACAGCCGATTGTTACACGTTGGGGAAGATGGCTGCAGGCTACGTTTTACTACAACAAATATTTTGATCAAGTAAAGAAGGTAGTTTTAAAATTCAATCCGACAGAAGCTGCAGCAATCAAGAAAAGCCAGGAAATATTTCAAGATAGTCAAGTCAAAAGAGATTTACAAACTATTTACAACAATTACTTCGGACTAGCGGAGGGAATAGAAAAATTACAAAATGTTTCGATGTCGCTAGTGGATTCTGTTCAAATTGGCGTGTAATACGAAAATTTGAAAGTGTTTTAGAGAAAGACTCCGATTTTCTTATATTAGGACAAATTTGTGAAGGTGCGTGTGAAGATGCATTAAGTTGTTTCAAAGATTATTTTAAATATGCAAATATAACATCGCTAGATGTCGAACGATCGTTTTCGGCATTAAAAAACATTTATTCCGCAAGTCGTACTCACTTGACTGAAACAGCTGTGGAAACATATCTAATGATTCAAATATTTAACAGATGTTACCCAGTTTGTGATTTCACGGAAGACTTTTAAAACGGTAAGTGTTTCAGCACATTTTATCATTTATTCCTTACCTTCTATATTATGTGTAAACTTTTATGCGCTCGCCACGCCTCTGGCTGTTACCGCATATTTGTCCAGGTTAGTGATCACTGCTAGTATTACTACTCAAAGAAGGTTTAATTAACTTAACAAAAATTGGTAATACTTAGATGGTTATCTGTCGAATCAAACTTCAAACTGAAGTTTAGTACGCAAGTTACCCTTACTTCAAAAATGCTCTTTTCCCATATACCTTTAATCCATTATAAGTTTTCAAAAATTATGGTGACAACATGCTAAAATAGTCTTCAATGGGGATATCGCTTTTGTAGTTTTCATAGTTCAACCTTTCGTGCTACATACTAACATCTAAAATCGATTCCTGCTGTTTCTAGTGACGATAATATTCTGGTGACTGAGGAGATGGCTATAGTTTGAGAATCATAAAGTTAAAGATTTATTCTTTCTTTTCACAATTGCTTTTTTAGTTGTATTTGGTAAGCTGACGTTACAAAGCTTAGACGGTTGAGAATATATTGAGGACCAAAGATCAAAAATATCAGAATCCAGAAGAGACAGGCTTATAAATCGATTGGGGAAGGTACTGCAAAAAATAGAATGTTTAGGGTAAAGGCAAAAGAGTCAAGCCAACAGGAGAGATGGATCGCTAGAAATTTCTTTAAACATATTGGTATACTATGCAACAAAGATTCATAAGCATTTCTATGCTTTTTTATTTAATCTAAAATTTATGCAGCAATTTTTTGTAAATTGAAGTGCCAAAATGTCAATGAATTCGAACAGGAAATATGTACTTGGTGTGGTGGATTGTTAATTTTTCTTCTCAATTGGTGCCATTAATGTATAATGTAATATTACAGTTCTTTAGATCTAATACACATTAGACAGGTCAATAAACAACAGAACTATAAAACAAACACATTAAAACATCTCAATAAAATTCTTCTAAGTATAAAAACAATGGTCAATTAAACATTTTTTACAGTGATAACATATGGCTGCCTGGTTTGGTGGCCTAAGATCACACAGAAGCATGTGATAACTAGTCTCTCGAAAATTCAGAGACTGGCATGTCTATGTATAACAGGAGCTATTAAAAGCACTCCAACAGCTGCTGTGGAAACCATGCTAAACTTACCTCCTCTTGAGATTTATATCAAGGGAGAAGCCAGAATGGGTGCATACAGACTGAAAAATACTAGCAACTGGAGATCCACAGTGGATCTGGGCACATCAGAATAGAAGCAGTAGTAACAAACCCTATCTTGATATGGGTAGTGATACAAAATCTCCAGGATCTCCTATACAAACCTTTCAAAGTTTTCTTGAATTGGGAAGAATGGAGAGATGGAGAGAGGAGAAAACCGAAAACACTAGTCTGGTACACAGATGGGTCCAAAACGGGCACTACTTCTGGCGTTGGTGTATATGAGGAAAACCAGCGATATAAAGTATGTGTACCACTTGAGCGATACACCACGGTATTTCACAAACCTGCGCGTGGGAGAGTCTGCGTCGGCGACCGCATGGTGAGACGATTTGCATTCTCTCTGACAGTCAGGCAGCCTTAAAGGCACTAGCATCTTATCGTATAACCTCCAAACTAGTATGGGAGTGCCTGCAAACCCTAATGGTTCTGTCTAAACACAACAAGGTCACACTGGTGTGGGTGACAAGGCACAGGGGCATAGCGGGCAATGAAATTGCAGACCAGCTACCGAGAGAAGATTCAAAAATGAATTATATACGTCCTGAACCGGGTCTAGGTATTACCAAGAGTGCAGTGCGTGGGGCAATTAATGAGTGGATCATAACACAACACCAATTAAATTGGAAACATGCAGCTGGACAAAAGCGCAGCAAACAGATGATGGGAAGACCGTCGCAACATCTGACTGCTGACCTGCTTGAATTAAGCAAGATACAGCTTAGGGCAGCAACATGTCTATTAACAGGACATGGCTGTTTGAGAGGCCACTTGCATAAGATGGGGATCTACAAAGATGAACCCTTATGTAGACTTTGTAATGAGGAGGAGGAAACAGTCCCTCATATTATTTTCGAATGTGTAGCGCTAGCTCAACGCAGATTCGCTATGCGAAGCACAATTGAATTACCAACGGAGAAAGATTTACTACATAGACTCTTAAACCTGATTGTGGGAACTAACCTGTTCAAGTAAAACAAAACCGAAGCAGGAATAATACAATAGGCTACTAAGCTTTAGTGTTAGGGATGTAAAGACCAGCCCTGCTTTCGTAGGAAAATCAATCAATCAAATATTACAGTTCTTTAGATCTAATACACATTGGACAGGTCAATAAACAATAGAACTATAAAACAAACAATATAACATATAAGACAAACACATTAAAACATCTCAATAAAATCCTTCTAAGTATAAAAGCAATGGCCATTTAAAAATTCTTTAGTTTGTGCTTAAAGGTGAAGATTTGTTTGACTAGTTATCCCACTACGGAGTTTGTTGAAGATGTGCACACAGTTGATGGCAGGCGACTTTTCGAAGTATGTAGTGTGATGGCCCAAGTCTTTCAATTTACTACGCTTCTTGTTTCATATGGATGGACCTCATATGTTGAAATACTTTACTAAAACCCTCACCATAATACTTCACTCGTACTGGACGCGCGTTCCGACAGCTAAGCTCTCATCATGATACCAAAGACTTGGGTCATCACACTTTCAAATGAGACACAATAATAACTACAAGTGATAATCCTTAAATCTTTATTTTATTTTGAAGAATAATCGATTCGCCTGACGAATGGATTCTGGAAGCTCGATTTGTGACTAGCCCTTTTATACATATCGCGTGATATGTATTTCGAATGGTGCATTGAATGTTCCGCTTAAGGTCGGGAATTGTTTCTGGCTTAACTTTGCAAACCAGAGATTTCACATAGGAAAAGCTCAAGGGCGTGAGATCGCATGATTTTGGTGGCCAGTTAACGTCGATATAACACGTCCAAGAAACTAGTGTTGCAATAGAACATTTGCCTGACGAGATGTCTGACACATCGCACCGTCTTATTGAAAGAAAACATTAAACGGATACTCTAAAACTGTGGCACTGGAACACTGAAACAGTTCACTAAAACCCTTACCACAACACTTAATTCGTACTGGACGCACGTTTCGATAGCCAAGCTATCATCATCAGCAGCAAGACTGAACTAACAAGCTAAGTGAAAAACTAACCTTATAAGGAAAATAAATTATGCAATATGTAAATTTAAAATCGTAAAATTTAATGAGCCGCTTCATTGCACAGGACTATAAATAGCCTAAAGGTAAATGAGCCGAATGACGTGAGTTAATAAATCCTAGATTACAATGAAGCGGTTCATTGCACATGGTTAAAATTACAACTAAAAGAAATATGTTAAATTACCCTTTTATCCATGTTATACCAAGGGTCTTCAAAAAATCTTTTCTAAGATTGACCGCAAGATTGTTTTCTCTTCGAGCAATAACCTTAAAAACCTTTTAGGAAATTCCAAAGACCCAGTGGATAACATGGATAAATCAGGAATTTACAAAATTTCATGTAAAGATTGTGATCAAGTGTATATTGGGCAGACAAAAAGATCAATCAAAATTAGATACAAAGAACATTTGGCTCATCTCAAATTCAGAAGGTTTGATAAATCTAGCGTTGCCCTACATATGCTTGAAAATAACCATAATGTTGATAATATAAAGTTAATTAAAAACGTAAGGATTACTTCTCAATTAAATTGTTATGAAGGCATGGAAATTTACAAAAACAAAACTCACTTAATGAATTCAGATTTAGGACCACTAAATTCCAGCCTTTATCCTTTGTTACATCATGTTTAATCTTTTAGTTGTAATTTTAACCATGTGCAATGAACCGCTTCATTGTAATCTAGGATTTATTAACTCACGTCATTCGGCTCATTTACCTTTAGGCTATTTATAGTCCTGTGCAATGAAGCGGCTCATTAAATTTTACGATTTTAAATTTACATATTGCATAATTTATTTTCCTTATAAGGTTAGTTTTTCACTTAGCTTGTTAGTTCAGTCTTGCTGCTGATGATGATAGCTTGGCTATCGAAACGTGCGTCCAGTACGAATTAAGTGTTGTGGTAAGGGTTTTAGTGAACTGTTTCAAAGAAAACATTGCTTATGTCCACATTTCTTAATTCAGGTCAAAGATATTCCGTTAGTATATTCCTGTACCGCTCAAATCCTACAGTTATGCTTATTTACAAATCCATTGATCCAGAAATGGGCTTCATCGGAAAACAATATCTTTTGTGCAAAACATGGTTCGGCTTCCAACTGCCCAGGAGCCCAGTTCGCAAAATTTCGACGCAAACGATGATCGTTTGGCTTCAGATCTTGAGTGATTTGAACTTTATAAGTCTTCAGGTGGAGATATGCATGCAAAATTCTCCACGTAGTCGTCTGAGAAAACCCGAGTTCTTGAGAACGACGTGGAATAGAGAGGGTCGGATCATCTCTTACACTTTGACTTACAGCAACAATATTGAGCTCCGATCGGGCACCTCGATGAAGCACAAATGTTGACCTGGCTGCAACTCAGCCAGTTTGTCCAAACTTTTTAATTAAACGATAACGAGATCATTCGGTTGGTCGATTATGTTGACCATAAACTTCTCGCAACGCTCGAAATGTCCGCCGAATTGAAAATGCTTTTGGATGGTAAATACGAATAATTTCTAAGCGCTGTTGAATCATCAATCTGTCCATATTAACTTGACACAATGTCTTGAATTCATTTGTTAACACTATTTGACATTTACATTCCAAAGCAATCTTGTTTTTGACATTAAAGTTCTGACGCGCTAATTGGAAAACCTTATAGAAGTGAAATATTGGTGAAATTTAAGAGTTACATTTTCCTGAAACTTTGGTCGTTATCCTGACGGTTTTATCCATCAATAACAAGGACTCGACTCTTCCTGGGACAAATCAGACCAAGAGCTTGAAAACGGTTCATCGAAAAACATCGCATTCTGTATTAACGATACCTGACTATCTGTCTTGAGTCTGACCCCAGAATATCCTCAAATAGATGAGTAACTGAGATATTAATCGAAAACTACTATTTTAACGACCTCTATTGAGTATACGCTGTAACTAGATTTTGACGCGGGCCATTGGAATCCAGATTTATTGCAGACATTGAAATGGATAAACAATACGAATAAATAATTATTAATTGCTTGTATTGCAAGAGTACTTATGATGAAAATAATTGTTGTCCATTCATTTTATCATAATCTACAAGAGATGAATCTCTCAATCTTTCAAACCACATTTAGAATTGGTCTCTCATTGTTTCTAGGAAAGCGATGCCTGAAATTAAACAAAAGCAAATGATGTTAGTTGTGGAAATGTTTTTACTACTTACAGAGAAGCTGTTTGGTCAGTACAACTCGAAAGACAGTACTTCTGTACATAAATATGTACAGAAGATGTCGAGAACTGATAATTAATAAAGATGGCGCCTTTCTTAATAAAGGACAGAAAATTATAGTTTTGGTTATACTCAGAAGAGGCTCCAACAATAGTAAATGGAGTTTCTACCCTCTGAGACTGACTAAACCGTTTGAATTCGGTACGATCACGTGACACAGAAAAATTTGAGTTTTTACTGATTAAATACTTTCCTAGATTATCTCATAACATAGTTTTTTATACAAATCATTATTTTTTTTTGTTCAAAAAAGATATTTTACCTACTACATTACTCACTTCGAAAATCTCAGTAAAGAAACGCCATAGAAATTAATTTTTTACCACCTGGAATAAAACGCGAGACCTCCACACCGAACGCAGAGATTTATGTTCGGTAATAACAGTATTATCCGTACAGTTGTAGTGTCCGGGTGAGTAGTTTGCGGCGTTACGAAGACTCGCTTCTACCCGGCTAGTCGATCGACGTTCATAACGGATATAGTTTACCAGGAAAGCTGGTAAGTTAGACACGCGATCGTCGACACATCCCCGGATTTAGCCTCCTTCCACTGAACGTTCTGCTCGCTTGCCAACTCGCGAGGAATCCCGGACTCTACTATCCGGCGGTGGGTCGGCCAGTAATTTCCAAGAAAATACTATAAATAACAATATAAATGTATTAAGTCTAATGCTTTACTTCGGACCATAAATATTGCAGCCGTTTTCTCAGCTATCCAACTATCTAACATCACGCCATTACTCGCGAAACGTAGAAAACCTTTTCTAGAGAAAACTAATATTTCTTTGTAGATTAAATTAAATCAAAAGGCTAGAAGGAGAAGCGCAACCGCACACAGCTTTCTTATGTACCTTCTATATAGTTCTATATAATACAGTATCTTTATCCTTCAGACCACCCGTTCTTCTTTCGAGAACGTCTCGTCTTCTCTCCCTCGCTCTCCAATTTCTAGTGAGGAGTTGGGCTCCCGGGTAGAATGGACGGAATGGAAGGTGGAAAACGCCACCACCGCCTCGCCACTCATCCACGTAAATACTTTTTCTTCATTTCGAACGAATTAAACTAAATTGAAATACGCCCGGCATTAACTTATTGCTTTTTATTTTAGTACGATTGCGAATAATTGCTTCTGTGTCGGATGGACGGCGCTGGGGAATAATTGTCTGTGTACAGGAAACTAAGTTAATATCCCATCTCTCTTTTGAATAGCATTTGGTTACGAAGAAAACTATACGGTTTCTAAAGGATTATATTTAAGTTATATATGTATTGTCCCAATGAGAGATTGTTTTTCTTCCTCTTACTTATCATAAGATGCAGAAATCTTACTAAGATTCAGAAATAACATACACCAGGTGGCGCCTTCCAGAAACACGTAAAAACTACCCAAAAGTAGCATATAAGTGAATCGTTTTTCTCTGTTAAAGAATCACTTACTAAATCCATTTCTGTATTGTAACTTTTCATTCGACCAATACGTATATCTTAATTATTTCTTTTTTATATACGGAATAAAAGAAACCATTGAACGAACACGGCTTGCAAATGTTTCAGTCATTAACTTACGTCATCAGAAAGAAGATAGCAATGGTTATATTAAACTCAACTGAAGATCACACCAGGAGAAAGTCAATCGGAAGCATTCATATCAACTTCACCAAAGGCAGCAAAGATGATGCATCTCAAGCAAAGGAATCTAATCTATACTTCATATGAGCAATCTGTGTCCAACTTCTAGTAAGTTCACCAAATGTAGTGTGAAGACAATGTTGGTAACAACTGTTTTATGTAGCTCTCTTTGTTCGTTGTTCTGGTTTGTTGCTCTTCTACAAATTACCACATATTTTGGCCAATGTAATTCTGCTCAAAGTTAATTGTAATAAACTAACATTTTTAAGACGTTAATTAATCAAGAGCGAAAACAAAGAACATGTCCTCTAGCTATATAAAGCAATGCCTTCCTTATAAAAATGTACAATTACAAACATAGCGCTGGTAAATTCCAGAAGTTCACGCAGCTAAGATTTCCTTAGACTCTCGGGTATTGCAAAAGCTCCACCAAACAGAGAATGCCTGATTCTGCAGATGGCAGGACAGTAGCAAAACGTGTTTAACTGTTTCATTCTCTTCCAAGCGCAGACGACAATCCTTCATTTGTGCCAGCCACATTCTGTGTCGGTGTTTCCTTAATCGACCATGACACCGGTAAAGATGTCGGTTAGACCCCTGACAGACTTCCTGTCAATTCATAGCTTCCAGAGATCGCATGGTGATTAGAGTCTCTCGTCGAACTGGTCTACTAGCGGTAACATGATTTTGGGCAGTATTAAAAGATATGCCAACTAAAGGTTGTGGATCCAGCGGAGTGTCCTCAGCTTCCTTTCTACCAAGGTCTAGACAAGGGTAACCTTGTTCTTTCTACCCACATTGTTAAGATTGTTTCTGCATTCAGCTACGAGTCTGGAGAAAGTCTTTCTTCCCTCGAGAGCTCGCAGTGTAGCCTGACTGTCAGCAAAGAACTTTATCGACTTGTGCCTGGCATCTCTATTCAAAAGTCTGAAAAACTGTCATATAGTCCAGACTGCATATCCGTTCAATTAGAGGTTTATGACAGATTCCTGCACCGACTTCTGTGTGCATCATTGAACTGTGAGTATAAAGGCTAATATCAGCCTTAATCAGGTAGCTGCAGGTGCTATTTTAACAATTCCTCTTGGAACTCTCCAACGATGTTATGGCGCACAACCTTTCCAAAAGCATAAACAGAAGCCCATCGCCAAAGATCTTGTCAGCGATCAGCTGCCCTGGCTTCCCTTTCTAGAAGTATATTTAAGGGTATAAGATCCAAGAGAATTTCAAGAGCCAGTCAGGGTGTGAGGCCTTTCACACCAGACATATAAGTACCCCAATTTGATTTTCTTTCTAAAAACCTTACAAAAAACTTTCCATGTGTTACGTGACATTCAATACCTTCACTATGAATAAATTCTTCAATTTTACTATTACATTCTATAAAATTTTTCATTCTAAACGTAAAATAGCAGTTTTTATGAAGACAGTTATTTTCCTAGTCGACTGTACACTTTAAATGCATTTTTTTCAACGTTCTCGTTCTCCTATCTTCCTTCTTCTCCTTGTTTTTAGCTAATATGAATTTATTTCGATCAGTTATTCCTTGTAATTCGCTTAGCCAGACGTAAACAGATATGAGACAGCCGGAGAAATGATCAACCTTTTTTGTTTCGTTTCTTCTATCCGTCGGTTCGTTTCTCTCGGCGATTTTATTTAATTTTCTCCCCGTACTGGATGAAGTTACGAAAGGTAAATAGCCGCTTAATTCGATCTTGATCCGTCCTTAATTCGATGAGATTGTCTGTGCTTTAGTATCGAGAAGATACTTTTTCTTATATAATATATCTTTCTGACAAATAGCGTCGGAAATGTTTTGATTTTTAATTTTTCTTTGCAGATACATGGGAGTTCCGCAATGATCCAATTGGGACCTCTACGTTTTGTAAATCTGTTCTTTGTTACAGCGAATTTCTTCCAAATTGATCGGATTAATCTTCATTAAACTAGAACGCTGAAAATTTACTTTAAAAACTTCATCTACGGCTACGGAAAAGATTTCAAAGTAAACGCGATCGTTCGTAAATAAATAACGTCAAAAATGTTTAAACCTGACGCGTTGATGTTACGAATTTTTTCCCTCCGAAACATATGATGCTTCCCATCATCATTATTTAGGTAAATGCGTAACAAAATCGAATATAAAAATAACAAATACCTGAATCTCGGCTAGCACACAATTACCAAATAAAATAAACCGTAAAGAAAATTTAACATATACGTAAAGGCGGGCAGTCGTAGGTATTTTTCTGGTAAATGTTGTTTTAACTGCGCAAAGCTCCTTTTACATGGAAGAGAAGGTCTTGTAAAGTCTTAATTCTAAATTGTTCTGGAGATTTCTTGTGTTGTAAGGTTATTTTCTTATAGTTTATCTAATAAGTTGTGAACATATTTCCATTAAACCTTTGTAAATAATTCATTAGCATAACAGAATTGTAGTATAATCTATTACCGAACAGTATATGAACGTGTAGTTATTCAAAAGCAAGGTATCCTTCTTTAAAATTTACTTGCTTGTGAACTTGCGAAAAATTAAAATTTTGGAATTTAAATAATTCTTAAACTGAAACAATGAAATTCAAACCTATTATAACTGAAGTAATGCAAATATAGCTCCTCATAGTATTGATGGAATCGCCCATGGCAAAGCAATGTGAGAAAAGAAAACACTAGCCAACGGACATGTTTCTATCTACCCGGCGTCATCAGCGTTGATCCGAGTGCTTCTCAACCTTACACGGCTATTTGCCTCTCTGCTTATATCGCGATCCTTCGAAAGAATTAGCAAAATACCTTCTGGCGCCTTCCAGCTCCAAGAGATACACGCCTGTCGTCTAGAGAGTGGCGATAGATCGTATATAAAAAACAAATACATTTTAATTATTCACTTGGAGTAAAGAATTATACTACCTTTAAGTGTAGTGTAATTTCCAAAACGAAGGAGGTATTAATACAACTTTGGAAGAAGGAGAATTAATTGAATTATCCTGTATGCGGCCATCTGGGTAATTATTAGTAATAAAAAGAACCCTATATACATTGCCTATTCTAGGTGAATACTACTAAGACATTTTTTTATAAAAATTAAAAATTACCTAAATAAATTTAGCTATGCAAATGTATTTTAGAAAAAGTGTAAAATTTGCAGTTATTGTACCAACCGTATGTCTCAACCTTCTGTTGTATAAACAGTAGGAAACTAAAATTTTCTGATGACATAAGAGATGTCATAGAGTTCCAGGCTCGTAAATACAGGGTGATCGATAAGTAGCGAGCCATATACTTACTTTGTTTTTTAAAATTTGGTTTCTACAACTAAAAATAAACCTAGGTAGTACGGGTTTTATATGTCTATTTCTAACACATTTCGAGATATTTTTCGTTTTGTCCTCAATTGGCTAAATGTGGCGATATTCATTTCCTTCAACAAATCGGAAATGCAAATATGTATATTTTAGCGTAAATTTTTACGAGATTAAATTACATGCTTGGCTCTATCTTGACATGGTATCAGAACGCCAAGAAAATGTACAGGCTGTTCGGCATTGATCATCAAACTCTGTCAAAATGAAGCACCAGAAACGGTATTTTTTCTATAGAAAATGTATATTTCTAACCTTTTTGTATAATTATGCATATGCATGTCTAATGTTCAAAGTAAAGGAGATATTTACAGTCAAAGGTGAGTCCTGCATTTTTGTATTGCATCCAACTGGTTTCTGACGCTAGTATTGTTTGGTTATTATGGCAAATAAGCACAAGATACTACGTTGACATTTTTAAACCATGTTATTCAATATTTAACATCATGTATATTTCCGCTAAATGTATTTGCATTTCGGAATTTTTCAAGGAAATGTATATTGTAATGTTATAAAAGAGGAGGAAAATTGATTTTCTCGAAATTAATTAATTAATTGTGCGGTCTATAGATCTGGGAGTGTCCCCTAGATACTCGTTCGGCAGTTTAAATACGAATTAACCCCGACAATTTAGAATATGTAGAAAGTTTAATATGTCCATGTTTCAATTGGATTATCTAATTGAAAGATAATTTTCAGTCGCAGATTCGGAACTATCACCTAAATTTCGAAATTACTTTTTGCAAATGACGGATCTTAATAAAATGTTTAAATTACAACACTTGAAATTAATTTGAAACTAAACCACTTAGCGAAATATGTCTTCTCTCAAAGACAACTCGAATTAGCAGGGACCGATTGTCTCGGCCTGTTCGCTCCATATTTACCTTTAGCTCTTGTTAAATATTCATCACGGCCAACTACGATACACATTTCATATAGACAATATTTTAGATTTTTTCAGTTTAATTTACAACCAACTAAATGTCTTCTCATTAACAATATCATATTGCAGAGTGTAATAGGCTACTAGAGTTCACGATCTAGCGTCTAATGAACTAACATTAGCAAGTATCGGTAATCGCAAAATATGAATGATATTTCCTATCACACTTGACGATTTATTACCAAGTGATATTTATTTTGTGAAATTATGATAAAGAAAAAATAGAATTTATTTTTTACGTGTTTATAGAAAGGAATTACATTAAAAACGAACATTGGGGACTTCAGGAAAATAGAGCGACGATGAGTAATATTGCTGTTTCTTTAGGATTATCGTCGGTTGGAGATATAATTACCTAAGGTAATGTTGGTGACAAATAGAGGGGAGCCAAAGGCTATGTAAGCCGCTGCAGAAACCAAAAACGCATGGTTTAAAATTGTATTGAAACATATAACTCTGAATTTTATTACTTTTAAGCATCACATACAACTCAATGTAAAACTAAAAATACTTTATTGAGATAAAACTGTTTCATTTGATGTTTAGTGTGATATTTAAGAGGTCTATAACCTACAAGTTCGCGTGAACATCATCGCAAACACATTTTTTTATACACAATAGATGCTTTAATGTATAATTTATTTAGAGGTTTGTTACAACAGTCTATTTGTATTAGAAGTGATAGGGAATTACCTGGACATATGAACAGCTCCACAATCTTCAAATTTGACTATTGGTTTGTAATTTCTTGGTATTTAACTTGTCACCCAGTCTCTTCAAACTATGAATCTAATTAAGTCATGTACCACAAAAAGGTAAGCTACATTCACCAACTTTAACTTCCACTTACAGTTAATCAAAATAATTTACGTCTTTTCATCGTTCGTAATGCAACACGCACTAATTTCAATTAATCTGTATTTTTTCGAGGCGTCCTCTATTGACTAAATTGATCATTATAATTAATTCGATAAAGTAGAGTCCCTATAATATCGATCGGGTTAAGAGGCACATGAAAACGATTAATCTATCCAACCGTGCAAATATAAACCTAACCTAATCCACCTAATCTCAATCACTATCGTTACTATCATACGTTTAAACATGGGTTTATCATTTATCCGAAGATCATATTACCAAATATAACCTTGTTGCTGGACCATAATTCGTGCAATTCCAAAACAACGTACACGTACTAGTTGAACCATAATTGAACATGGTTTAATTTGGAGTTTGTCGTAAATTCTTTGTTCAGGTCCGAATAAAACACTAGCATAAACAATTTAACCGTTTAATTTCACATAATACATAATTCCCCACGCTTTCACATAACCTTACTTCTCACTTCTCTTCTTCGGCTACCTGTCCTCTCTCCCCTTATTCCCCTTCTCGCCAACGAACTAAATCCCGGAGTACCAACTATCAGGGAAGCGGGAAATTCAAAATTTCAAATTTCCTTATTACAAGTTTACAAACTTCTGTCAAACTTACGCTTATTAACCATTGTTATACTTCAAACATTAATTGTAGCTCTTAATTATAGCTACTAATTTATAGGGTTGTGAATGTAGCTGCGCAATGTCAGCGAAACGATCAGATGCAAACAAAGGTGAAGTGAAAACAATTTTAAAAGTATGACAGCCAATCAAGTAAGATATTATGTTGCGTAGTTATACTTTGAAAAATCTATTTAAACTTTGAACTTGTGAAGTAATATAAAATACAAATAAATATTACAGAAAATGTGTGGTATGAAGCGAGTGAAATAACTTCTGAATAATTTCGTCCCGTAAGAGTTTAATACGCCATCTAGGGCGCAATTTTAGAAACATATTCCAAAGGGTAATATCCTGGATGTCAAAATAATAATACAGGTTGGAGGTAACTCGGGGATTAATGAGGTGTTAGTGCATAGTTAAGAGAAATGTAAGTCCAATAGGTGTATAAGCTATAATTAGTCTGGGCAAACAGCGGTAACAGTCAGTGTAGTAGATATGTGGTGCGGGGTCGGCGATTATTTATTTCACGCGTTCACAGCGTCAGTACTAAATCGATGCTGTATGCGAGTAGTTCTGTGTATGTATATGTAGGCTGTCGTACTTTATTTCGTAATTGTACGCTTATGTTTGCTTTAAAAATGTCGCAGTTAGGTACGTCGCGGAAACGACCAATGGCGGACACAGTTAAAAACTTTATAGTGGATATGCCGTACTTAATTTTTGATGGCGCTAAAATTCAATGTCTAGTTTGTAAAATCCCTTTAATGTGGTGGTCCAGAAGCCATTGTCAACGTCACATCGAAAGCAAACAGCATTCTTTTGCAAAAAGTGGCATGAGACCAAGAAAAATTTACATTTGATTTATGTGTTACTCTTATTTTATGTAATCTATCGTTTCGTTTACTAGACAAAGAAGCATTTGTCTCCACCTGGAATAAATATGCGGACTGTAAATTACCTAGTCGGTCATCGATACGAAATGTAGTACCATTTGTTTGTGAACATATAGAAAAGAGAATGAAAACGGAATTGAAAGATAAAAAACTGTGGTTGTGTGTGGACGAAACAACAGATCGTCAAAAACATTCTGTGGTTAATGTAATGGTACGTACAATGGAACCACATCGATCGTCATTCTCCTTCTTACTTGCTTCCAAAAGAGTTATAAATTGTACTGCCGATGAGATTTTAAAGGTGGTGTTAAACTCATTGGACAAATTTGAAGTTTCAACTAAGCAACTTTTAATGTTTATGAGTGATGGTGCCGCAAACATGCGTTCTTTGGGCCGATCTTTTAAAGAACACAGTGGTAACTTCTTACATGTAACGTGTAAAATCCATACCCTAAATCTTGCGGCACAAACGATTCCTACATGTTTTCCACTAGTAAATGCATTGATTGCTAGTACAAAGGCAGTGTTTCTAAAGTCCCCGAAACGTACCCGACTATTTCACAAACTGTGTCCTGATTTACCTGAACCAACACAGCCGATTGTTACACGTTGAGGAACATGGTTGCAGGCTGCGTTTTACTACAAGAAATATTTTGATCAAGTAAAGAAGGTAGTTTTAAAATTCAATCCGACAGAAGCTCAGCAATCAAGAAAAGACAGGAAATATTTCAAGATAGTCAGGTTAAAAGAGATTTGCCAACTATTCACAACAATTACTTCGGACTAGCGGAGGGAATAGAAAAATTACAAAATGTTTCGATGTCGCTAGTGTAGTAGATTTTCTTATATTAAGACAAATTTGTGAAGGTGCGTGTGAAGATGGATTAAGTTGTTTCAAAGATTATTTTAAATATGCAAATATAACATCGCTTGATGTCGAACGGTCGTTTTCGGCATTAAAAAACATTTATTCTGCACGTCGTACTCACTTGAAACATATCTAATGATTCAAATATTTAACAGATGTTACCCAGTTTGTGATTTCACGGAAGACTTTTAAAACGGTAAGTGTTTCAGCACGTTTTATAATTTATTCGTTACCTTCTATTTTATGTGTAAACTTTTATGCGCTCGCCACGCCTCTGGTTGTTACCGCATATTAGCCCAGGTTACTTATAATGCTTTTAATCTGATTTAATAGCTATAGTTACGTACGTATCTAACAGAGAACACTTCAAAGGTATATACATCTCCGTTAAATATATAGCTACTAAATTAGTTTTGGGTGATTTTTTTTTAATAGTTCCCAATTCTATTTAGTATGCCTATAGATAGAAAAAACATGAGAACTATCTACAGGCATCATACCAGTATAAAACTACAAAAACCCAAATACTATTTACCTTAACAGGATTCATTTCTAAAATTTTACTTAAAAAACACGAAAATTTCCAACGACAAAACAAGGGTATGGGGATAACAATCCCGCAATTCGAAAGGAGCTCAGTACCCAAAGAGATGCATTAAAATTTAAATTTTTATGCACTTATGCAATAATTTGCATCTCATTCCGTTCCCATCCGACATATGCAACCGAGCAATACGAACGCTTGCTTAAAGATTATGTAAAATAAGCGTTTCTCATAAAATTTAACGGTGTATGGCAGCATATTTCGATAAAATGGCGCTCCAGGATTCATCACGATGAACCTCTCCTCCTTCCGTGCTCAAGTTTCGAATTTAGGAGGGAAGATAGAGAGTCAGGCGTATTTCTTACTGGTGTAAGCGTAGCGGAGTACGTGTCGTCCGTCTCTTTATTTTATATTTTTCCAGTAATCTTCATATTTAAATATGCAAATTCGTATATTGTTTTTCGTACCGTTTCTTTTCCTTTATTGTTTTTGTTCCGAGCGTCCGAAGCTTTCTTGGATTTATTTTTGTTGCGCCGTTCTTGCGCGTGTCACTTCGGAAGAATATCGCGAATGGATAAAATGAACGAGAAAATAAGCTTTTGTTTTGTCCTTAATAATGCGCATAATTTGTGTTTATTTTAATGGGAAATTTTGAAATTTCTTGTGAATTAAATCTGAGGATGTGGAGGCAGGAAGACCAGATACAATTTATTTAGTATTATGTAAACTTTAAATAATATTTGCTTCAGCTTCTACCATATTCTTCTATAATGATTTGTAAGTGATTTTAAGATGAAACTTCATGTTTATCAAATAGCTAAAACTCGGTTTCCTTTCATATCTTTCCCTTTTTGGGTGAATTTTGATAAAACTTCATTGTAGATACTATTTCCTCACACCGCAACAAGAACAACTCTTTCAGGGTATCTATGACATGCTCTTTCTAATAGGGTTCATACAAAGAAGGTTCTAAATTACTCTCTTTTGTAAAATTCGAGTCAAACAAGCAATTTTTCCAGTTTAGAAGAAAACTACAAAAAGCTGACAACATTTCGAAAGTTAAATCGCAAATTTGAAGATAAGGTCATATTATCAAATAAACAAAATTGTATCGGCATAGCTTCATAATTAAAATAAGCCAGAGAAGACATTTTTCCTAAGGTATTCATTTAGGAGGGATAAAGATGTTGAATTATTTCTGGATATTATTGACCCCGCAAGTTGCCATGTCGCCCTAACTTTGTTGTGGGAATTATTAATAATGTCTGAATTGACGTCTGCTTAGATTTTTATATTTCTTTGTTTAACGCTTTGCAATACGTTTTGTAATCCTAGTTGCAAATTTTTTATGAACGTTATCTTCATACACCTGTCTTTTCATCAATATTCTGTATTTGATATAACTAGTAATCCATAAGAAGTTGCATAAGGCTAGCAAATTCCACTCACTTTACACTTTCTTGTATTTGTCATACTATATCAAATGGTGGGGCTGTTCTACCATAAACACTCTGTTGAAAAATCTAAAACTGGAGGAGTTGGTGAGGATAGACTTAAGCAAAATCAAATGAATATCTGAATGAATATTTTGTTGCTGCAAGCTTGTATTGTAGCATACCATTAATCACTAGAGTAAAATAATCGTTCGTCGCGCCATAGGCATGCGGTTTCTTCAATATTTCTAATACTGAAAAATAAGTAATAAAGCGAATAATAATAAAAAAACTAATCAAGAACTATAACATCTGTAAGGCTGCGAATTACAGAACACGAGAAGTAGAAGCACCATCCTCAGTATTATAACCCAGTGGAAAATAATCGTAAAAAATTGATAGCATTAGATATGTTTCAATAGTTGTCTCGTGGAACCGTGTTCGAAGTGGTGAAAAAATGTGTTTATATTTGGAGAAAGATCGTTCGACATCTACCGATATAATACATGTATGATTAAAATAATCTTTGAACTCAATTAATGGATTACTCGGAGTGCCATTACAAATTTGTTGTAATGTGATAATATTGGAATCTTTCTCTAACACACTCTCCAACTTTTTTAAAACGCGAATATTTTTTGCGTCATCTATAGTGCGTAGCAGAATATGTACTTCGTCCACTATTTGCAGTGACTTCACTATCGACAACGCTCTATTTTGTAATTGTTCCAGTGCGTCATGTAAGCATTTATAGTAGCTATGAATACTTTGTAAATCTGTTTCAACGGAAGTATCTTGAAATTTTGACTGGCTCTCCTTAATAGCTGCAGCTTCGGCAGAATTGAATTGTAGAACAACAGCTTTTACTTTTTTGACATGTTCAGCATAATAAAAAGCTGCCTGCAACCATGTTCCCCAACGTGTAAGAATCGGCCGTGGTGGTTCACGGATACCAGAACACTGCGTGAAATGATCGAAGACGTTTCGGAGATTTGCATGCATCTACCTCGCGTGAACATTGTCGAATAGTTTCTGCCACAAGATGTAAAGCATGCATTTGACACGTAACATGTAAATACTTGCAACCCTGTTCAAGATGAGAACGGCCTGCCGAACGCATTGTCGCAGTACTATCGCTCATAAACATTAACACTCGACGTTGTGAAACTTGAAAGATTTCCAACGTACTAAGAATCATCCTCACAATTGCTGCACCAGTACACTTTTCCAGTCTTTTGTTAGCTAGTAACAGTGGAAATGTCGGTTTATGAGGCTCCAGTACACGTACTATAACATTTAGAGTAGAATTTCTTTTACAATCTGTTGTCTCGTCAACACATAACCAAACTGATTTTTTAATGTAGATTCGATTTTCTTTTTTAGGTTTTCGCGTACAAATGAAACATGCTTACGTGCCGCTTTCGTAGTTGGCAACTTCAACTCGGGGTTGTACTTATACCAAAAGTTCTGAAACGGCTCTTTTTCGAGTAAGCGAAGTGACAAATTTATAGGTTATCATAATGACAAGTAAATCGAAAATAAATGCAGTTCCCGTCGGCACCCCCTTCTTTTATATCTATGTTCTTCGATATTTACATGTTTGCTACAGTTCGCCTTGTCTCAGCACATCAAATGTTCCTCGCACACTTTATAAATTATTTTAGCACCATCGTAGAACAAATCCGGAAAGTCACAGATAAACTTATTTACTGTGCCAGCAAAGCGTCGTTTTTTTAGCCTTGTTCACATTACACATTTTAAATTGATAATTATATATTTATAACGAATAACACAACGCACGCTCTCGTTTCCTAGACTGAACGAAAAATAAATAAGCGGACGCTGACAAAGCGAGAATCGATTTTTGCACACAGCCCGCTACTCCGGTGAAACGCCTATGTATCGCAGAGACGGTCACCTCCCGCTATATATAATACATCCAGTATACAGCCTCTATTTAATGAAATAGCAATCCGTAGTTGTTGAAACGACAACACTTCATAATCAAAACCGTGAATAAGCTAGCACAGAAAAATTAAATCTAATAACATCTGCATGCATAGCACGGCGCATATAATTAATTTTATTAATTAAATTTAATACGGATTAGGCGATGTATTAATACAATAATATAGTTCGCCCCGGTATTAATAATAACGCTGATATTAGCGAAATTTATTATCTAATAAAGTATAATGCATTATATAACTGTCCGTAATTACCTCCATTTAATATCCTACCATTTAATTATTCAGCGATGTTCTAGATACAACAGCCGTTGAACCAAAAACGTAACACACAGCACGGTACACGGACCTGCATAGCCTGCATAACACGTTTACGTTTAATTACTTCATCGAAGTCGGGACAACAATATGGCGGCGATGATGGTGGATCGGGTTATTATTATTTTCGGTGAACGTAGATCAGGTTTAGAATCATGTATGTTAATGGTGGATCGTAATAAACAAAACTGGCGCAGTCAGTAGGATCACCAAATAGATTAGCAGACGCGTTTTAATTGAAAAATTGAAATATTACTTGGAACGCTTAAAAAGTTTTCTTAGAAGTATTCTAGACCACTTCTTCCTATAATTTAGGTGAAGATGTTGTTGGTAATATCTTTGTTAATATAAAAAAGTGGTTAGGCAACTTGAAATTAAAAAGTAATATAAATTCCCGGTTAAAGCTACTGCAAAACATTGCAGAACCTATATATTATATTTGTAATATGAGAAGTAGGGTAAGTTGTACAAGGGTAGCATCTTAAGTTTTTACAAACGACCACTGAGATGGTCCCATTGTGATTGGACATTTCGACATTTGATTATTTTCGTAAAATTTCACATTTGTTATTGTTGAAGCAATGACAGCACAGAAATTGGCCGAGTAGTTTGTTTACACTCAGCAATTTTGTGAAAAAAATGAAAATTTCACGTGAAGATTTTCCTTGGATGATTTTTTACGATTTACTAAAGGCTTAACACACCAACAATGCCCCGAATTCCTTTGATGAACATTTGGTAATGAAAAACAATCAAAAAAGACTATTTACAACTAGTTTGCAGAATTTCGTTGTGGTCGTGTTTCAGTCAGTGATAGGTCCAACTCTGGCATATCGAAGACTACGGGACATTCGATTTTGCATGAACATTTAAGTGTAATATAATTTGACCCAAGCACAAAAAAGGTTTTTGTCAATTGGTGTAAGAAAATGCTAAAAAAATTCAACAGAGGAATTTCAAAATCCGTATGCAACATCGTAACAGACAACGAAACATGAACATATTCGTACGAGCCGGAAACTAACCAACAATCAACTAAATAAACAGAAATGTGAGCTGCAGACTATTTGATACATAAAAGGAAATAAAAATCCGTCTCCGCAGAAAAACGTCAGGTGTATTAAAACTTATATGTACACTTCGCGGCTAAATCACCGCATCTTCAGTAAGACAAATTATTACTATAAAATGCAATATATGTCAAATAAACATATGTCTGACAAAAAATCGCAAAAAAGAGTTTTGGAGACAAAAAATCCCAATAAAACATAAAAGGTGCATGTAACGGGTGCTTTTTTTTGCTTAGATAGAACTTACGAAAAAGTTAACTGTCAAAGACGCTATTATACTGCGTTCACTTTTCGGCATTTATGATTAGTTTACTCTAGCAAGTCATCATGAATAGACTCACGCTTGAACAACGCTACCAAATTATTTAAATTTATTCTGGTGGTTCTTATGACCCATATAATTGTCCTTCCGAGCAACCCATCCGTCGAGCAGTAGCTGGATTTCTTACCACACACCCTCTACATGATGCAATAACACCAACACGTCGAAGGAAAGTACGTACTGAAGAGAGTATTGTTGCTGTAAACGAAAATGTGGAAGAAGATCCCAATATCTATTCATCGTTGGTCACAGTTATTGGGGTTCTGTCTACGTGGAAAACATTACGCAACGCATCCAGCTAGTACAGGAAATAAAGCCACGAGCATCATCCGCGTCATCCTTTAGCCAATTGGGCTCAAGAGCAGTTGGAAGCTGGCGCGTTGCTCTATTGCAAAATTGTGTTCAGCGATGAGGCTCCTCATAATAGGGGTGCTCTAATTTCAGGGTAAATCATTAAATATTAAAATGGAAATATTAAAATATGTATTTGGTATTTAAGAATACACAAATATACAACTTTAACAATTAAAATTATTTATTTGACCTAAATTTTAGATTCGTCTAGTGGCATCTTTTACTTTTAATGATTGCGTCGCATACTCGGAGCATCCTTGCAATTAATTTTAACAATGTTTCCGGAGTTATTCGAGCTCATGCTGTCTGTAGTTTGTTCCACATGTCATCTGCTGAAGTTGGAGCAGTTTTTCTTACTTCCCGATCAAGTTCTTTGCATAATAATTCGATGGAATTCAAGTCCGGGGGGGGGGGGGGGCATTTCATGATTGTTAGTGTCCCTTCCTCTTCCAACTGTTCTAAATATTGCTCGCATAATTGTGAAATGTGTTTTGGATTTTGTTGGAATACAAAATTCTGACCCGAAATTCTTACACCAGAGGGTATTGCATTTTGCTCTAACATGCGTTTGTGTTGCTCTAGTGCATGTTCATCTATAGATCTTCTTACAAACACTCGTCTTCGCGAACTGAAATCTCGAATTTGGATACGCTGATCCACCATATCTTGCTCCAATCTTCTACCGTCCAATTTCGATGTTCACGTTCCCATTGTAACCTCTTTTTCTTATTAATTTGGCGAAGCAAGGGCTTTCACATCGCGAAGGCCGGCTTTTTTCAGATGGCGTTTAACCGTGGACCTGCTAATCGGGTCTGAAAGTACAGTATTGATTTCTGCGGCGATTTCTGGAGCTGTTTTTCTTCTATTTCGCCTGCTGGACACCACGATTGCAATATCTAGAGCTGATGTTGTCGCCCATGGTCTACTACTTCGTACTTTATTTAGAAAACTGCAACTTTTACTGTATTTTTGATGTTAAATCAACAGTTTGATTTAAATGTAATTTTCTAGCAATTTGACGATTTGCTTATGCCCAAGCTATGTTGTGCTATTTATCGGAGCACGCGTTTCAACACTAAATTCTTTCCTTTCCGGCAGGTTTTAAAATTTTAAACGAAATTATAAACACTATTCGTTAAGAGATTATTAGCATACTATTCAATAATGCTGGAATGTATTTCCTAAATACTTTCTCTGTATACAAAAATCTAAAATCCAAGAGTGCCCAAATACTTATGAGCGGTAGTGTATCTTGCAAAAAAAAACGGCATTTAGAGAGTCCCTAAGATTTTATTCAAATACGTGTTTCTGTCGGTTTTTCAATTTAGGCAGAAGGCAGATGTTAGTACCAACAGCACAGAACCAAATCGTTCAATACAATTTTCTGATAACGTTTTAAAAGATTTTTCCAATCAATCAAACAAGACTCTCTCCGTGAAACATATTCGCGGGGACGGGAAACAAATAAAAATCCTAAATCGGCGAACACAGATGGGTACGACATGCAGTACCAGTCACCATATCAACAAAACCAGCGACCACCCTAACTAATTTTTTCCCTGCGTCACCATCGCCATCTCGCCATCCTCTCGGCATTTATAGCCATCCCCACACCTCACACCACTTCGAACGGCAGCAGTAGCAGCAGCAGCAGAACATGTCGAATTTGAATTCACAATAAATACAACGCAAGAGTTATTTCGTTAACGAGATTTTTAAATTTACGCACATCGTGGTGGCATGGTGATGGTGGTGGTGGTTCGGTTTTATATTTTTCTGTTTTTTCCCCCGATTTTTTTTTTTTTGATTAATGAGAGACCGAATAATGAAACTCTTCGATCCGGATTTGCGATAACACTTACGCGCCATGCAAAACGTGTATACGCAACGCAAATCCATCATTTCTGCCGCGTATGTGCTTCGGTTGATGCGGTGCCATTGCTGGGGATGAGGTGGGAAACCCGACATGGGAGGAAAAAGGCGAGTATTTCGTTTTACCTATGTAACACGCGGAGACATACCAAATACGCATATTTCCATATATAGGTAGAGTAGAGGTGTATGAAAAAGCAGGCTGATGGTTTATTGCAAGGAGAGTGAGTGTGGAGATTGCCCATTGCCCACCGCATGAAATACTGCTTGCCAGACACAAATCTCTCACAATGTCCTCTACGCTACGTTGTGTAAATTTTATCGACCAATCGGCTGGCTGGATGCCTGCCGCCGTGTGATCTCCGAATTTTGCTGCTTCGGTAATATTTTTTTCGGACGCCAGTCGCACAGCGCCGGCAACGCGGCTTTATTGGAGGGATTTATAATTATAAATGCTGATCGAGTTCGGTCCTTCTTTTTTCGCAATATCCGATATCCGTGCATGCACCAATGTATATAGCTTAAATGAAATTGGTTCAATCAGACCGTTGATTAGATGCGCGCTACACGAAATTTGTGCTCTGGTGTATGCAAATTAAAGACGGCGCCAAAAACGTCGTGAAATATTTAAAAAATCCTGCCAAAATCAAAGTGGCCTACGAAGGTGATCTAGCCATAGTAGTTATATAGAAATGACGAGAAACTGAAAGCATGGTGGAGAAAAATTAAAAAGATGGTATTTGAGATAAGAGGTCTGTACATGGAAGCATGGATAAGTGTGGTCTTAGGAGTAAACCAAATGTACAAATGTAAAGAATCGGAGTTTATACAGGGTCCGGCAGAATGAAGTATTTTATTCAAAAATCAAACATTTTATTTTTTGAATATTACATCAGTCAAATAACTTCTTCCTCGCTGCTAGCATTCCTGAAGCCTAGCACGATAGTTCTGCATCGCTCGGCCCAACATTTCAATTGGTATTGCGTTAATCTCTGTCCGAATATTAAGTTTTAGTTGTTCCAAAGTTTGCGGTGGAATAGAAAACACTTTTGACTTTAAGTAGTCCCATAAAAAGAAATTTCAAGTTAAGAGATTTGTTCCACCAAGACATCGTACCCTATCAAACTTCAGTGATAAAGAATAAAGATTTTCATCGAATGAGGAGGCCATCGTCTATTTTGCAGAACAAGGTGCCAACTACCATTTGGATGGATTAAAAAGATGACAGCATTACTGGGAAACTTACAAGGAAAGAGAAATAAGATTTGTCAAAAAAAGAACCAAAGATTTATAGTCATAAAATCAAGAAGATTACACGAAAACGGTTCAGAAAATAGCTTCGATAACACGGACTACGAGAAAAAGCGCTGGACTTCAAAATTATTTTTGGGGGTTAAAAATTAGTATTGTAGATTTCAGTATATCGAAGAAAATAATTTAAATTTACGCTTATATTATAGTACCATTATTTCAAATGGTTGCAAATTCTTGGTAAAAATGTACTTTGGTAGTATTAAAATAGTAGCTCGGCATATTTTATAGTAAATTTATTCTTTCGCTTGGAAAAGAATGGTGGGATAACTTGTATGAATACATTTATACAACGCCATCAAGAGGGACTTAAAATCTCTTATTTACATGAATAACATTACACCCTAATGAAGAAATTCACCAAGCAGAATAAATTATTTCAGATGTGAAATTCGCAGCTTTTCGCAACTGTCCATCTGGGTGCCACAAATCGTCCATGTTCGAAATGAGAAAAGTGTCACAAGTAGAATATCTCTATTTTTCACGAGAACCAAAAGAAAATAAGTGTTTTGTTAAAATTAATTAGCAGTTCGAATTATTAAAGCAAGACAAAAGATGTTGGCTAACGAGCTTTTGTCACTTTTTCAGGTACTTTTCTTCCTATCTAAAACATCTCAAAAATGTTCGCATCCCTTAAAGCCCACCTTTTTCTTTAAGTTGTGGCGTTTTTCCCGAATATTTTTGTAACTTCGTGAGTTGCGACACCTTTTGTGATTCTGTTTCATAAAAAGATAGACACCATTTAGTACTCATTTTATAAATATTTAAGAAAACAAACCTTGATATCAAACACAGCAATTTCATAAGTTATTAAAAAATTCATAATAGTATCTAGGGATGACATCTTCTTGTTTCTTAACCTGTTAGCTCTTTCCTTGGTCTTTTTGTAACAAACTTAAAAGGCGTTTTTGGCATCTACAGGCATTTTGCTTAAATACAGTGGTTTTACAACTGCATCGGTATCGGTACCAGCTTCACTGCTGTTACTTTTACTTCTTTAAAGTCGGTTTTGGCGTAAGATGCATTACATAAGAATGTAAACAGACGACATTTTCTCAACTTTTAGAATCTTAATATTGTTCATCAATATTTTGTTGTTTAAGATTTAAGACAACCTTTGAACAATTTGTCCCGTACCGAGGACTTAAAACTTTCAGTGTTATTTCAACTGTCATTAAAATTTCATTTTAATCCTTGAAGAAACATAACCGACACAATTTAAAATATATTAACTAAAAAGTTTGACGCTAATCACTTAAATGTTTTATTAAAGATAAGGTACTACCGCTTTCATAAAAATCTAGGACAACTCTTATGAGCTCATTGTGACGTTTTTGGAGTGTTGTGACAGTTACTTAAAAAATGACAATATTTTGTACTTAACCTAAAACTTATACGTTATATTCGTTTATTTTTTGCTTTTAGCAAAAACTATATCAAAGATTATTTTTATATTTTTATATAAACATTTTTATTGAAAACCATATTACATTCATGCAACATGACTATTAAGAACTGCACAACACTTGTCGATTTACGATCGACACTGACAGACAATTTGACATTAAATTACTTAATTCTCATATTTTGCAAGACATGTTTAAAATGCACAGTATCGCTTGTCCCAGATTTTTATGAAAGCGATGGTACGTTACAATTCTAAATGTGTCACATTACTGGATCAGCTAGACCGATACATAAGGCCTCGGCGCTTTGATGGCAGCAGGCTGTGGCGTATTTTGAAGTAGGTCGTCGATCGTTCTCACGTTCAGATCGTTTCTTGCGTTTTGAATTGGTTTATCCAAATTATATTGGTTTTAGTTAAGAAAAATACTGTGTAGTGATATTTCCGTACTTTGTTGGTGATACCTGTAATGTTTTATAATGTTGTATAAGCGATAAAACCTTTTTTGAAACGATAAAATCAGGATAACCTAAAAACTGTGGCGCCGGCTGTTTTGTATGCTTTTTTTGTGAGTTATACTTTGTAAAAGAAGACATTATTTATTTTTCAACAGCTACAGATTTAAGGGCCGGTGAAGCTATAACTGTGAGTTTAAAATATCCTAGGTATAAAAAAGTGCTATTCCAACTCAATTCCCTAAGTGTCCGTTGTATTTGACAAAAAGCATGAAGATTTTATTATTCAAATAGTTTTAAATTCTTAACAAAATTATTTTTGAACACGAAGAGATGTTTTTAAATGTGTTAAACGTTCTATTTTAATACAATATATTTTAAATCATATCACCGAACGTAGCCATTTGGGTACTGATATTTGTAAATGTCATATTCACAGCAGTGAACGTATTGCAACAATTATAATAACTTTTTCTACAAATACCCTACTCAAAAATGATTGTGAGAAAAGTAATGATAGATTAGGTAAAACACCACATAACAGAAAATTAAAGACCCTGGTTGTATGTGTGTAAATTTTCTGGTGAAATTGAACAAAATTTCGAATAAAATTGCAATTACCGCATCATTTCAACCTTAGCTTCGTCCAAATACATGTACAATTACAAATAATAATAATTAGTCGATTAAGTATCAACCATAAATACATGTTTCACGAAAACAGTGCTCGGCTACGTGTTTGGTTTTTGTTTTGAAAGTTCGTTTTTCCAAAATAAAATCGAATGGGATGCGAAGAAGGGCTTGGTGGACGACTGGCATCCTCTTTAAAACGGAAGCCCTTCAAAACCTAAAAAAGAAATGCAAAAAAAAACGTTTCCTTTACCGCATAGGCTAATATCGTGCATCTAAACAGCGTGACGTCATCAAAGAGCGGTTAGACCTTCTAGTTTCAGTGCCAACGGCTAGACCCCTTTCCACAGTTTATGACGCTATTTACTTAAGAGATGTGACGCTTTTTGCCACTACTACAGCACCTTGCTTTGTCAGCGATAAGCAGCAACCAAAGTGCGTCGCTATTGCCGATTCATACCAACCCATTTTGCTTTGCAAGAAAAGTAACACTTGCACCATCTAGCGCCGATTGGTATAGATATATTTGTGACACTTTCCTCGAACAAAGGATGAACTTTTTACTGTACTTTAAGTGAGTAAACTAAAAAAATGACAAGTTTTGACTTATGTCACTTTTCTCAAACATGTGGGAAATGTGGAAAGAACACGCTGCTCACAGAAAGTTTATTCGTACCTCATATTCTATAAATCTTCTTTCTCAATTTGTTAATATTTCTTCAAAAAATTACAAGGTTAAAGAATTGATATTGGATATTCTACCGATTCTTTTTCAGAAAAAACCAGTTGCATGAAAAACAAAAACCCCTTTTAATTAAAAGGGTATTTGTCAGAAGTATCCGCCCCCCCGAAAAAAAATATTTTAGGGACTAAAAACAATCCAATTTATTTGTTAAACGATTCCGGGTTTAGTAAAATCAAAAAACGGGTGGGGGGGGCCCATTTAAAAAAACGATATTCTAGCGCCTCTGCGGCGGCAAATATGACGCTGCGGGGACAAAAAAACCCACCACGCAAAAAAAAAATGAGGTTATTAGCAAAGGTAATCCAGATAAAAAAATAAAAAACATTTTTTCATTTAAAAATTTCCCTTTCCAGAAAAAAACCGCCAATAAGCAAAATTCCCTAAAAACGATAACTATTTACACAATTAAAATGAAAAATCTTTACAGTATGTATATGAAATGCGCCATAAAAATTTATTAATTTTTTTTATTTTGCTATAAAAAACCGTAAAAATAATTAGTGTTTCCTGGACTTACAAGGAACACCGGCCCCCGGACCCTAAAAAAAAAAGGGAAATTTTTGGGGATTTGTAGAGGGGCCCCAAAGGAAAAAAAACATTCACTTATTTTTACCCGGCGGAATCCTCCGTAGGGGGGGTGGGGGGGCGCTCTTAAAAAAAAAAAAAAAAAAAAAAAGCTACCCGTTTATATTGTGCAAAATATGCGAAAACTATTGGAGATATTAAAAAAATTTAAAGGGACAATTTTTTAAAATTGTTTAAAGAGGACTATATAATAGCATAACCCTTATTGAAAAAGAAATTAAAATTTTAATAAAAAAATTTATCCCACCCCAATCCTTTTGAAAATTTTAATTTTTTTAAAATATGGGAAAAAAAGGGGGCTTTTCCATACTGAATTAAACCCGTAAAACTTTGTTATCATTGATTTACTATACAAATACATTTTTTTGGAAAAAAATTTACATATTTTAATAACATTTTTGAAATAAAAAGTATTTCATAAAAAATTTTTTAAAAACGTTAGATGTTGATAAAATTGATTGATCTGCTAGTATGAGTAGTTATTTTTTTGCAAATTTATATAATAACAACAACAAAGAGATTTTTTTCCCCGAAAGGTTTATATAAAAAGGTTTTTGTTTTTTTCGTACAAATTTTAAATTTAAAAATTAGAAGGGATTGTCAAAAAAAAGTAACCGTTATTTTCCCTAGTACTGTCTAGTTTTAAAAATCATTTTATTAAACATCAAAAAACATCTTGTATATATGGGAATTTTTTTGAAGGATATTTTTAGTAGATAATGAAAAAATTTTTCTCAGTAGTTGCTGAAAAAGTTAATATATATAGGGATATGACCATATTTAAAATTTTATAATTAATTTTAAAAGTAATCACTTGGGAAACCCAATCAGAAAAAAAACGCACGAAAAGAATGGCACGAGTTAACATTGCCAAATTTGGGACATGTTACAAATAACTTTTTTAAAAATTTTAAAATATTGCAAGAAATCCCCCCGGCACCCCGCGAAAAGGTTGCACGAAGCCTTAAAAAATATTTTTGTTTAAAACTTTTGAAGAAGGATGGGTTTTGTTTTGAAATGAAAGGGGTTTTGGAATTTTAAAAGCCCTTTGAAACCCCATGAAAAGTTTGTTGAATCACTAAACCAAAAAGAAGCTAATGAAAAAAATTGGGGAAAATGGTACCTGAAAAAAAGGAGGGTTTTGCGGGGTAAAATGGTAACTAAAATTGAAACTGTAGAATTTTGGAGGGAAATGGGAAGAAAGCAAAACAAACACTCGAAAATGGTTAAAAGAAGTTTAAAAAAGGGAAAATCATTCAGCATTTATGATGGAAAAAAAGCGTTTAAAGAGGGGGGAACCAACAGTGAAAAAAAAAGGGTTATAGGCGGAAGAAGTACTTCCCCAATTTCAAGGCGGCTAACACGAGGAAATATGTGCATGATAGGGAAAATTCGACGTTTTGGGGTTTAGATGCAAAAGGGAAAGTTTGGGTATACAAGTTTTAAGCTGAAAATTGGGGGATCTGGCATTTTAAAAAAGGTGCATGGTATTTTATCCCGGGAAAAAAATAAAATTTTTTACACATTTGCTGTATTGAAAAACTGAATTACGCGACGTTTAAACGATAGTTTATAAATCAAATAAAACCCTTTATTAAATTTCTCTTGGGAAAAGACTATAAATTTTTTTTTTCAGGGTGAGAGTGGGTTTTTAAAATGGAAAAAACACTCTAGGGCGTACATTTTTTCCAGAGGGGGACAAGCACGTTGGGAAATCATGTACAGTTTTCTGCATTTCTATTACTCATAGTTATTTCCATAATGCCTAATATTTCCCCAATGGAAGATTATTGTCTCCACTTTTTCCCAGTTTTTAAAAAGGTAAGCGGTTTCATTTGGCCTCGCGTACAGGAAAACACTCTTTTCGCCCAATAAAGTAAAAAATATCCGCATTAAATCTGGAAAAATTAAATCCGCGCCTTTTTTTTAAAACAGGGGATACAGAGGGTTTTTTGTCAAAGCTGGTCCCAATAAATTTTCACTACTAGATTTATGGAGTGGGCACTGTCCAGCGGAATATATACACACACCCAAAAAAACAAAAATGGAATTTTTGACCCTTCCAAAGAAGACGACAGCATTAATTTAAACCCCTTGGGTTTTTTTGGTTTTTGGGTACGGAAAAAATTTTTTAAGAACTTATTCGACCAAAATTATTTTGATGGGCCACGCTAAAACTTGCATCATAGAAAAAACAATTATAAGTTTCAGGGCTTTTAAACCCCTAATCAGTTTTCGTCTCCGAGATTTTTTTGTGTTTTTTAAAATATTTGGTACAAAAGTGGATAGTTTCGGAGGGACCAAGTGCCTTTTAAATCCAGTAAATTTCTGCTTTTCCAAAACTGCCACAATCCACACCCCCTGGCACTAAAATTGGGGTTTTCCTGTATATATTATATGTATATAAAATTTTTTATAATATGTTATATATTTAAAAAAAGTACTAATTCCCTTTTTTATACCACTGTACAATAAAAGAAAAAACATTTTTTTTCTTGTAAAGGGTTTAAACATTTTAATTTTGTTAATGCGGCAACTTTTAAAGAAAATAAAAAATGAAGCATATATTTTAGGGATGTGGGGAAATTTTTATGTTTGCAAAAACAAATTTCAATGAAACAAAAGTCATTCTGCCAAAAAAATAGTTACTCTGTTATATTTAGTTCCGGTTTTTCCCGGTTTCCCGGGGGATTTATAATAAATTCAATTTTTAGATGATTTTTTTTTCCTCCTCTTTAAACCCAAAATTTTCCCCAAATCTCAAACGGTTATGTTTTTTTAAAATCATAAAAAAAAGTTTGTAATATTTTTTGATATTAAAAATAAACACAAAAAAGGGTAAAGTTAGTATGGTTAGAAACTAACTGGAACACCCCCACTGCAAAATGTTTTTACTATTCAATTATAAAAATAGTATGTTCCTCTGGTACACATTTCACATGACAAAATATTTTTTTCTGAAAAAAAGGAAAACTCAATGATAACAATGTATGGGGTTAAATTCAGTATGAAACACCCCCTCTTTTCGATATTTAAAAATTTTAGACTTTTAAAAAGGGTTGGGGTGGGGTAATTTTTTATTAAAATTAATACTTTTTGAAATAAGGGTTATGCTTTATTTATCCTTTTAAAAACAATTAAAAAAAACTTGTTTTAATTTTTTTTCAATATCCCAAAGTTTTCGAGATTTTTGCATAAATATAAAGGGGTAGTTTTTTAAGAGCCCCCTCCCCCCCATTTACGGAGGATTCGCCGATAAAAAAAGGGGGGATGTTCTTACTTGGACCCTTAAAAACCCACAAAATTTAAATTTTTTGGGGACCCCGGGTTTTGCCGGTTTTCCCCTTGTTAGCAGCCTGTGCGGTTTTAAAAAAATTTTTTTGCTAAAATACAAATGTAAGGTTTTTATAAGTAAGGAAATTTTTTTTAAGGGTTTATGTTGTGATTTCTGTCTTAGTTAATATTAAAATTTATTAGATTCTATTTTACGCGGGGATTTCCCTCTGACGAACAGCGACGCAACTATTGATCCCAAAGAGTTTTACGTTTAATTCTATTGATAATCGTGTAAAAAAGATTAATAGCTTATTTTTTTCTTAAAATCACCTTTTGCATTCATTCTGAGTTTTTAATTGTATTAACTTAGGTTCTTCGGGTTTTACTTTATCGATAGGTTAATATTCACATCCAATGGAATGGTTTTCCGTTGTCACAGCATAGTAATAATTTTTTTTCAAAGGATCATCGAAGCCCCGACGAAAATAATACAAGGAATATGGGAATGAATATAGACAAGAGTAGGCGAATATTAGTCAACGTTTCGACCGTTTCGACCGCTATCACCTCACCACAGTAGCACGCTTTTCCGCTATAACTTACGAGGGAAACAAAATGCAAATAAAAGATCTGCACGGGTAGTTCTGATGGGGTTATTTTTTTCGATCCTTTGGTTTTTTCTAACGTATTTTTTCGTCGAGAGGTGTTTGTCGTATGGGAAAACCCCGGGGGATATTTTCCGTTTAATTTTTCGTGGAATATTTTTTTATGATTTTTTCCAGAAGAGACGTACGGGTTTGGGTTTGAGGGGGTTGGTTGCGGGGGAACGCAAAAAAAAAGATCATGGAACACGAAATACCCAAAAAATATATGACCCCATCAGGCGGCGATTTAGGAGGAAGGGGGCGAAAACGTGGGCGAATCTTCCTCGTTAAGCTGAATATAGAAAATAATTAACTAATACACAAGCGATTTAACTATCTACGAGGGTTATTTAATTCTTATCGCGGCGCTTACTAGATAAAATATCGTAAAATTCTTTTAATTTCAGTATGAATTATAACCTCGATTATCGTAGTACTCCATTTCCTGGAGGTTTGCGGCGCTAATCTACAATTATTGCTTGAATTGCGTGCTGTTTGTAATTACTAACCTATATTGTTCCCTGGCTGTTTGTAACATAGTTTGCTGGGAGTCCAAAAATCAGGTTAGGATTTCCGATATTATATTACGAGCATTGAGACGGATTTTATTATTTCTTGTATAACAACAATATACAAACTTGTTTCATTAACCTCAGTTTTCTTAAACAAGTTGGTAATTTTACAATTTTAAATCGGTTTGGGCACATAGGGACAGGGTTACCTAGTCCACTATTCTAAAAGTCATCGGTGTCCTGCCATTACCAACGATATACACATAGCCTACGCGCTTCGACGTCAGCAGGCTGATACGTATTTTGAAATAGGCCGTCGATCAGCCATAAACCCATTTACACGTTCAGACCGTCTCTGCGTTTTGAATTAGTTTATCCGAATTATATTGGTTTTATTAGAAAAAATATCGTGTAATGTTTTCTACTTGTTGGTGTTATCTAGCGACTATAAACCACTTTTGAAACGATAAAAACGAGATAAACTAACTTAACATGGCGTCGGCTGTTTTGTATGTTTTGTTTGTGAGTTACATTTTGTAAATAAAAGAAGATATTATTTATTATTCAACAGCTACAGATTCTAAAAAAAACTGTGTGTTTAAAAAATCCTAGGCTTAAAAAAATGCTATTCCAACTCAATTCCCTAACTATCCGTTGTATTTGACAAAATACTCTATTGTTCAAATAGTTTTATATTCTTACGTTATATTTAACAAAATTATTTTAGAACTCGAAGAGATGTTTTTAAATGTGTGTAACGCATTGCAACAATTATAATAACTTGTTCTACAAATACCCTACTTAAAAATGATTGTGGGAAAAATAATATTAGATTAGGTAAAACACCAGATAATAGGAAAGATAGAAATAGGAAATTAAAGACTCTGGTAAAATAGCATGTCTATAAATTCTCTTGTGAAATTGAACAAAATTTCGAATAAAACTGCAATTACTGTATCACTTCAACCTCAGTTTTGTCCAAATACGTGTACAATTACAAAAAATAATAATTAGCCGATTAGATATCAAGCACAAATACATCTTTCATGAAAACGGTGCTCGGTTACGTGTTTGGTTTTTGCTTTGAAACTTCGTTTTTCCAAAATAATATCGAATGGTATGCGAAGAAGGGCTCAGTTGACGACTGGCATCCTCTTTAAACCGGAAGCGCTTCAAAACTTAAAAAAGAAATGCAAAAAAAACGATTCCTTTATCGCTTAGGCTAATATCGTGCATGGCGATACATCACCAACCCAGTGTGACGTCATCAAAGAGCGCTTAGGCCTTCTAGTTTTTGTGGTAACGGTCCAAATTAACTTACCTGAATATTTACAAAACAAACAGAAAAAAATAACCAAAATATTACAATTTTAACTGATATTACCGTTGTTGGTAGTACTTCATCAACGGGGAGATTTTTTTATCGAAGACCAGCTTTTTTCAACCTTCAACGTTGTTTGTTATATATACAAGTATAGAAGAAGTAAAAGTTTCGGTTTTCAAAGAACCAAATTGGCCATGCATTAAAAAAAGTTTCAAATTTGAGCAACTGTAAAATTACAACGCTGGTTAATACAAAGGAACTGGGGAAGGGCAGAGGTGTGCACCTGGTCCCTCTGAATGCCTACTAGATAAGAAATTGTATCTACTTCGCTCCTTGATAAGTCAAAACCTTGCCCACCTCTGCTCAAAAAACGGACCTCGCCTATCCGAAATCCACCAATTAGGAAAGCAAAAAATTGGAAAACCCTAATTAATGTAATGTTTTGTTTTTACAAAATTGGCAGTATGCAACCTAATTTATCTTTTTCTCGAAATACTTTTGGTCTTTTAAGTTTGGTCAATAGTTGACAGTTTTTGCCAATTCACCAAAACCTTCTTCAAGAACAAGGAGCGAGCTTTGCATATAGTGGCATGTACAGAGTGTTTCGGGAAGAGAAGAAGAATATATTCAGAAACCCAGAAGGTAATACCTTCGAGGAAGCGATTTCTGGCTTTTCCAAATTTAACAGCTGGTTATCAGATTTTAAGAATGTTATCAAAAAGCCAGATTTTAGAAACCGGGTCTTGAAAAAAGACCTTCGCACTTTCTTCGTTAAAGTAAATGTCTTTCAAACTACACATTTAGTTATAATGTCAATGATCTTTTACAATTCTTTAATTTCTTTTCGAAATACAAATAGCTCTCTTCGTATTAAACACAAATGCGAGTTTTTGAAATGTTCCTTCTGCATTTGAAAAAGGTGGTCATGTGATCTAGGTTTCCTGCCTTACAAATCCTTTTTAGTGGCAGAAGTTTAGAGGTTTTAAGTCTCTCTTTTTGCCTCTTGATTGCTTCCAAACACAAACAAGCCAATCCAAAGATCCTTTTGGTTTGGAAAGATTGAATCTTAGGAGTACTAAACTATCTAACAATTCTTGTGTAACAAGTCTTTAAGACCAAATTGACCGAATTACAATATTTTGTAATACATATACAAATTCAATTCCATTGCTTCATTTCTACAATCCGCATCCACGATCTTTATTGGCACTCTATATTATTATAATTGCCTGTCTTCATCCCCAAGAGACGCTTGACGAACATACTGAAAACATGTAAAATAAAAGCGATGTGGAGAGAATGAAGTATGCTAGAGTTTTCAGGGTTACACACATTGCGAGGGACTTCCGACTTCAGCGAAAAAGGTAATTGGATAGCAAATGGATGTATACAACAAACACACACACGCACACATACTCGCGTCTATACGAACAACGCGTATAGAAGGAGAATAACACCGACTCGAACTGGGTAAAATACGCGCAATGTTTCTACTACCCTGTCAGCATTCGGAGGGTGAAACGATGTGTACAGATGGGGACCGTCGGCTGAAGAAAGGGTTCTAATGGACTCCACTTCATATATTGCTGTCTCAAATATACAGCATCGCTCTAATAATAATTATATCAATAAATTAACAAAGAACCTTTAGGAAATGTAGTGAAAGATCTCAAGATCCCTTAGTGGTTGGTGAACTCTATTCAGGACTTTAATATCTTGTAATCTTGTTGAAAAATTTATAGTTGGTTCATTAGAATTTGGTTATACTCAATGTCTCACAACGCAGGTACTACTTTTTATTTTTAAAATAGTTATTGTAAAACAATATTTTTTTTAAGAATAGTTTTAATTTATTATATTCTTAGTATTATATTTTCCAAAACAGGCATCCCATTATTGTATGAATCTTTTGGTAAACAGTGTATGTATCAAACCATTTTCACATATACACTACCGGCCACAATTATTTGCACACATACATTTTTGCTTGGATTTTTGAAAATTATTTATTTATTGTTATTTAGGGGGTATAATTATTTATCTACAAGTAAAAGGAAGATATCATATTAAATAAATCGACAAAAGAGTCTTCTCATGCTTGTTAACGACTGAATCTCCTTAATCCGATAACTAGGGGTGCAGGTATGGTCATAAAAATGTAATAGAATCATCCTTCACTAGTAAATATTTAATTTAAGTCCAGGTAAAGATTGTAATTCCCTATTTATCTCAACTAGAATTATGAATTTAGATTTAGTAGTTATTGTTCTTTTAAACAGTGAATATTAGTTGATAAAATTATGTAAATCCACACAAGGATTGTTGCTTTACATAATCTTGGCCGAAGCAACAGAGATATCGCCGAACTATTGACTATAACGTTAAAAAATATCAAGAGGCTGGCACATTATTAAATAGAAAGCTAACAGGACGACGGAAAATGACAACACCAGCAAAAGAACGTGGAATTACGGCTGAAAAAAATATTGCGCGTGAAAAACGAGTTAGTTTAATTATCGTGAAAAGGAGGTCAGGGAGGGTAGTTTATTTAGTCGAATAGCGTTGCGTAAACCACTTGCAGTGGGCTAGAGAGCATCAACATTGGACAGTTGATGAGTGGAATAACGTTTTGTAGATCGATGAGTCCAAATTTGACCTCTTCAGTTCCAAGAAAAGAACGTTCATTCGAAGGTCAAAAGGTGAACGAGCAGCAGATTTACGTGTACCTTCAGTCAAGCATGGGGGCGGGTCGGTGTTGTTTTGGTGCCGCATCTCTAGAAGACTTGGTTAAAATAGTTGGAATTTTAAGAAAAGAGCGCTACCGGGGAATTTTGGACGACTATTTTATATTTCAACATGGTAATAATCCGAACACCTCTAAACTGTGCCGCGAATATTTAGAATCGGTGGAGCGCGAAAGCAATATCAAAATAATGAAATAACCTCCTCAAAGCCCAGATGTTAATCCCATAGAACTTTTGTGGGAGGAACTCGATAGCCAGGTGAAAATAAATTCTCCAACTTCCAAGAAATCGTTGTGGAAACAACTACAAGAAGTCTGGCTATAAAATAGAACCCGTTACTCTGACGATATTGACAGAAGGAATGCCGCAAGTGTAAATTATTAATAGTCGAGGTGTACATTTCGACGAAATGAAGAATGAATTTTTTTTGTGTCAAATAAATTTTATAACTGAATAAAAACTATCAACGTCTTTGTTTTAAGAGTATTTTATTAAATGAAAAACTAGAATACCTTTTTCAGTTAACACTCCCTCTATTTACGCGTATTTCTTTGGGTGGACAAATAATTATGGCCGGTAGTGTACGTTCAGATTTCTACCACACGTACACGAACGCTCATATAGCAAATATGTAATACTACACACACCGTATTCCCACTCCTGAATCGTTTGCTCCCTACGTTTCACCCGGATCCCTCTCTCATTTCTAATACGACCCGGTTTGATCGATATCAAAACGACGAGGGGTCCTTACTTCTGCTCGTCACTTGTACAGTTCTGCCCGTGCGCTTGCTGCACCATCCTGATTGCTAATTTAATAATATGCACACCGCCAACTCTTGTTTAATATGCCGAATCAAATTTGTACGAGCCCTGGATAGGCTGGTGGTACTGGATTGATATTATGGAGTGGTAGTGTGGGTACGCTCTCTGACATGTATTGCTTGCGTTTTGCTTATTGTTTTGATCGATTTACTGCTTTTTCAATGAGTGTATATTGATTAGCATTTTTAAAAGGATTCCTAAAGCTCTAAAGATTAATTTATAACGTTCATTTAATTTTTCAAATACTTACTCGGCTTAATACCCGTTTGTTAATATTTTTTGGTTCAACCATGATGTTTTTGATGAAGAATAAGGTCAATTATCACTACAGTTGCTCACTAACTGTTGTGTATACATGTACGCTGCCGTAAATACTATTTCGTAGTTCTACGTTTGTTTTAAAAATGTTGCTTACGTCGCGAAAACGATCAATGTTGACAAAGTTACAGAATTTATAGCAGAAATGCCTGACCTAAATTATGATGGCGTTAAAATTCAATGTGTAGTTTGTAATATCCCTTTAATGTGTTGGTCCAAAAGGGATTGTCTGCGTCACGTAAATAGTAAATAGCATTCTTAAAAAAAAATTGCACACGACACTATGACAAATTTAAATTTAATTTATGTGTTACCTTTATTGCGTGTAATCTACCGTTTAATTTACTAGACAAGGAAGCATATGTCTTCTTTTGGAATAAATATTTGGACTGCAAATTACCAAGTCGGGCATCGTTACAAAGAATTGTGCCATCTGCTCGTGAACATGTTGAAAAAAGAATTAAATCGGAGTTGAAAGATAAAAAACTGTGGTTATGTGTGGACGAAACAATATTTCGTAAAAAACATTCTGTGGTTAATGTAATAGAACCACATCAATCGTCACCTTCAATTCTATTAGCTTCCAGACGAGTACCACAATGTACTGCCGAAGTAATTTCAAAGTTAGTGTTAAATACATTGGAAAAGTTTGAACTTTCAACAAACCAACTCTTGATGTTTATGAGTGATGGTGCCGCAAACATGCTTTCTGTAGGCCGGTCCCTTAAAAAACATTGTGCTAACTTGTTACATATTACGTGGAAAATTCATGCTTTCAGTCATGTGGCAGATAGTATTAGAAAACGTTATCCTGAGGTAGATGCTCTAATAGCGCATACAAAAGCAGTGTTTGTCAAATCCCCAAAACGTATTCGCAAATTTCACAGACTGTGCCCCCGTATACCAGAGCCACCAGAGCCACCAGAACCTATTCTTACACGTTGGGGAACATGGTTACAGGCCGCGTTTTATTATCATAAATATTTTGAGAATATTAAGAACGTGGTTTTACAATTCGATCCAAATGAAGCTGCGGCTATCAAGGAAAGCCAGTCGAAATTTCAAGATAGTCAGGTTAAAACGGATTTAAAAACTATTCAGAACAATTACTTCGGACTAGTAGAGGCAATAGAAAAATTACAAAATCCTTCGATGTCGTTAGTGGAATCTCTGCAAATAGTGCAACATGTTCACGCACAGCTATGCGCGGTAGAAGACGCAAAAAAAATGCTTGTGTTCTAGAAAGGTTTGAATGTGTTTTAGAGAAAGATTCTGATTTTGGCACATTAAGACAAATTTGTGAAGGTGCGTCAACAGAACCGTTAAGTTATTTGAAAAATTATTTTAATTACGCAAATATAACGTCACTAGATGTAGAAGGTTCGCTTTCTGCATATAAACGCAGTTTTTCCTCACGCCGCACTCGGTTTGCCGAAACAACTGTGGAAACATATCTAATGTTGCAGATATTTAACAGACATTATTCACTTTGTGATTTCACGGAAGACTTTTATGTCGGTAAGTGTTTGAGCACGTATTATATTTTATTTCTGACCATTTATTTTGTGTAAACTTTTATGCGCCCGCCACTGGCTGTTGGCGCAAATTGAGCAACTCTAATTATTATTAGAAAATATTTCCGCCACCCTTGAATATCCACTTAAGATTCATTCACGCTTATGTTTGTTGCTTTTAATAATCAAAATATTAAGTAAAACTTTGCACCAAAATTAAGTGTTATATTATGCTCCTAGTTACTTCTAAATGAATAAGTATGGTCAAAAGAAGTTTCCTCATACATTCAACATTATTTTCTCTAAAGAGGCCTTGACACCACATATACTGGTTTATTAATATCAACTAACACAAGGAAGATGTTAACATATTTGTTAAAACAAATGGATGAGCTTGTTCAAGGATCTAAAATAATAGCTACAGTGCTACAGATGGAATTAGGAAAATCTGTGTTTATTGGTGTACAGGCTGCAGACTCTTGTAACACAGATTGCTGACTAGGCACAGTATTTTCTTCAACATATTTTGGAGATGCATCTAAATCATCAGCTGTTGAACTTTATAATTAGTGTTCAGCATCATGGTGGAGTTGAATCATAGCGATCTATTGTATTCATAAATTTCTTTTTACCTTATTTCTTTCTAAAATGTATTGCTGATAGATTAAATTTTTTGTTCTACAATAAAGTATATTGTTAAACCTTTAATATTAATTTCTGCTTGTTTGGTACCAGTAAAGTAACATAGTATTAATGTTCCTTTAGTTTGTAAGACACCAACACTTACAAATACATTTCATCATTTACAAAAGCATTTGGCATGGTGTAATACGGACTATTAGAGATGACAGGTTTGATTTGCATGATGTCACCATCAAGCAGCCGTCAACCGCTACCCCGGATTCGAAATAAAAAAGGGGACGATGGCTAATGTGTCGCGCAATCCCCGTTCTCTCCTCTCTTCTACCTCATCCTCTTCCATACGCAGTCATACACATAAGCACAAACCATCCCCCATCGCCAATTGACGATGACGACGAACGACTAATCCGGCTGCCACCAAGGGGATGCGGGAAACGAGAAGTGGAGGGAAAACCTCCTCCTCGCACCCCACCGCCTCTTAAAAAATCGAAAAAACTGCCCCCCACCTTCATTTTTTCGCGAAAAATAAAAAAATTAAATACAGATAGCACCGCGCACCACTGCAATATATAGCAGATAGTATGCTTTTTTTTCGGACGGCACAGATTTATTTTCCAATCGCGCACACATCTGATGGTCGGCGCGGGAGTTCGAGAGGCCCTCCTATCCGCCCCCGAACGCCACAGTCCCCCTTCAATATTTTACATATCTATCTCAAAAATTAATTACACTTTTTATTTGAACCAATCCAAGTGAGAATTGTAGAATGGTGTGAGCTGGTGTGAGTGTATGTGCTAGCGTATATGATGACGTGGCTTATTCAGATTGGGAGGGGGGCGTCATTGGGGATGCGTATTTCGCTGGGAAAAAAAGCCGAAAAAATATTTAAAAAACGGGAAAAATATGAAACGGGGGTGGTAAACGAGTGCGTATGTGACAGTATAAGTGGGAAGGGGAATATAATTCTGTCTGTAGTAGAACGATTTAGGCTGAATGTATTGATTAGATGTAATTTTTCGAGCTGTGAAAGCATTTTGCCAAATATTTCAAATTTATTGAGAGAATCTAGTATCTAGAACATTTTAGAAAATAAACTTCTTCTAGAAAGCTTGACGGATCCTACAGAACTAGATGTCGCTCAAAAATTTCATGCAGTTTTAAATTAAAAACCCGATTTACAAAAGGTTCGGTCTATTACTGAAAATAAAGAGTGCACAGAAGAGATAAAGGAATATCTGAATTACGCAAATCCTACTTCGCTAGATGTAGAACGTTCATTTTCGAAATACAGGAAAACGTTTTCAGACCAACGTCGAAGGCTTAAATGAAGCGACAATGGGAGCGTTGCTTATGTTGCAGATTTACGCGGCTTACCGGGGCAGTAGTATTTTGTCAGAGTGGCCATCAAGACGTCAATAAAAGGTAACAACATAATATTTTTTAATAATACTGCTACTATCTCACGTACTTACTTTTCCGTGATACGCCTCTGACGTTGCACTCGTTTGTCGTACCTTAATGATCAGAAATATCTTGCCACAAAGGTAGGTAGAACTCAAATTATCCGTAATGTTACTGATAGCTCAACATTTTCTTTTATTTATGTATGTATTTATTTATGTATACGCTTTGTCTTGTTTGTTATTTTGAATATATTTGATTCGCAATTAAAGGTAACGCCACGTCTGTTATTTTCTTTTTCCTATTATTAACTCGTACATGTCCAATGGAAGCTAATAGAGGCAGCTACCTGGTATAGAAGTTAAACATAATTTCATATAATTATCCGAAGTTTAATGAACTGTCAGTTGTACCATAAGTCATAACATCAGCAATAATATATTATTCAAAACACCTTCAATTATATTATTATACTAAAGCAACAATTTTTTAAATTATTACTTTAATAAGCGGCGGTTTCTTGGCAGCTGAATGTAAGAGGGATTAGATGATCAGATATCTGTACATCTTTTCATCTCGGCTTCATCAGAGATGGAGACGGAATGATGAAAGGAACGCGTGTTTTGAATAAAATAAAATAAACCCTCCTCGTATACACGTCTGATACAGACGCTATGGTTTTCTTACGTTGGATACGTTGATAAATTATAAATGAAAACGGGCCAAATTACAAGGCATTGCCGTATTATATAATTGTATATTAGTCCTTTTTTCTACTGTACACTAGCGTTTCTGATTGCTAGTTTTATCGTCTTCCTCTCCTCCACGGCCTGCCACGATGAAAAATGCGTACCTACGGTAAATTCTAATTGATATAAAATTCATCTGTATAAAAGATTATATGGCCGTCCGTGGCAATTATTGAGCGTAAGGTTGTTATTACGGAACATCAGTCATAGGTTTTATTTCATTACGACGGCGATTCTCGTCGTATTTAGAATGTTACGGCTCAAGAAAGTCGTCTCTTGAGGAGCGTGGAATACAATTGGAAAGAATATACGAGCAATATCTAAAGTAGCGTTTGGAAATACTCGCTGGGTGAATCGAAATTTGGTTTAATATTTGTTATCAATACCATTTATCGTTATAGGTGACCTCTGATCGATATATCAGTATTAATTACGCTGTGCTCGAATTGGAGACTTTTTTTTGCAACAAGCTGGGCACCCGGGGAGTGAACCTAATTCGAATATGCTGAATCCAATGGTGCTAACCGATTTTAAAAGTTAGCTCGCGTTTTCGAGCAATTTCAATTTAAAAATTTTAGACCCAAAGACGACCCCCAAAACACGTAATTTTTATCACTTTTTGACTAGTTATTGAATTTAAATCGATGAAAATCGATCAAATAGACGTCGTAACGACGAATACACATCGCATAGAAACTATTTGAAAGAAACTGAATCGATACAGTCGATTTTTAATTTTTTGTAAAACGATGAATCGATGATGACTAAACTGGGCAAATATGCGGAAACAGCCAGAGGCGTGGCGAGCGCATAAAAGTTTACACATAAAATAGAAGGTAAGAAATAAGTGATAAAACGTGCTGAAACACTTACCGTTTTAAAAGTCTTCCGTGAAATCACAAACTGGGTAACATCTGTTAAATATTTGAATCATTAGATATGTTTCCACAGCTGTTTCAGTCAAGTGAGTACGACGTGCGGAATAAATGTTTTTTAATGCCGAAAACGATCGTTCGACATCAAGCGATGTTATATATGCATATTTAAAATAATCTTTGAAACACCTTAATGTATCTTCACACGCACCTTCACAAATTTGTCTTAACATAAGAAAATCGGAGTCTTTCTCTAAAACACTTTCAAATTTTCGTATTACACACCAATTTGTTTCGTCTTCTATAGCGCATAACTGTGCGTGAACATCATTCACAATTTGAACAGAATCCACTAGCGACATCGAAACATTTTGTAATTTTTCTATTCCCTCCGCTAGTCCGAAGTAACTGTTGTGAATAGTTTGTAAATCTCTTTTAACCTGACTATCTTGAAATGATTGACCATTGACCAAATTTTCCAGAAAATTCCAGAATGTTCCAGAAGATTCTTTGGGCCTAAAATGTTTAAATTGGAATTGCTCGAAAACGCGAGCTGACTTTTAAAAACGGCTAGCACCATTGGATTCAGCGTACTCGAATACATTGCATTTAGCAACAAGCACAGTGTTATCACTATTTGAAGGCGTGCAATTTTCCATTAATTGGGAGTATTTGTAGTATCAAGTTCTTATGATATGATGTTTCCTTTACAATTGGTAGTAATTGCAATAAGAGAACAGCTCAGCTACAATTAACAATTTTCAAAAAAATGTGATGGGCAAGGTAATCCAATATTGTAAAGTACTCTTCAAACATTTTCTGCGTTCTATTTTGTCTCGAAATTTTCTGAGGAAATAGATCAGAACGCTTGAAAATTGTATTTGGTCTAAGATGATTTGAACACCAGTTGTTGAAATAAGTTTCTGTTGACGAAACAGACAAAGATTTGGGTTAATTTTATAGTAAACTGAATAATCCAAACAATCTTCAGCGAATTGTGAATAGTACAATTTTTCTTATGCCAATTTTACAAGAGGTAAAAAATACCTAAAAAAATTGATATTGGGAGGGATAGTCTTTAATTATTAAATCTTAACGTGGTTAAATTCTTGTAGAAGAAAGTTGAAGAAATATCCAGAGAGAAGAGCTATAATAATTTTTAGACAGTACTGGCAGTAAAATTCAATTGAAATTTCTTACTATCCCTTTCAATTCTAAAGTTTAACTCTGTAAGGTAGATGTTAACGTTAAGATTAGCAAGACCACAATGGCAGTATCCGGAAGATATCTTTACATTAGGGGATGACCTTGAAAGCTTCAACCACATACACTATTTTCAAGAATGTTGAAACGTTGTTACTTACTTGATTCAGGCTTGTTGACTTCATCAATACAGTAATTTTCGTTTTTTTTTTTATCTTAAATTGCAGCGATAAAGTTCTATTCAATAATATTTCAGATATACCAATTAGATATGAAGAATAAGTTGATCTGTCGTTCGGAACTAAATCAAAAATATTTAGTTTGATACTAGTATGAGGAAGTCTATAGAACTTAAATGCTACAAATTTTGAATTCAGTCCCTAATGCAGCATCATGTTAAAATTACATCACGAAAAGTTGTTGTCATTAGCGCCATGTGAATAACGTTCAGCCAATTGCGGTCCGGCAGCCTATGTAAGGGTAATCCTTTTTGTGACCCATAATCAATCCTTCAGCGCGTTTTATAGTCGCGAGACTCGTTCTGTTGCCGGGGTTTTATTAGGTAAATCTATCATCAGCCAACGATAGATTTACCTATTTTATTTAGCAATTCCAGGGGAATTGCAATTCCAGGGGAATTGCTAAATAACTTCTTTTCGTTCCATTTTCTTCATGTCCTTAATGTTCGTTCTTAATGTAATGTCTTTTTACAAACACGTAGTGGTTAAATTCTATTTTGTCTTTATTATAATTTCGCAAATTGAATATTATTTGGTTGTCAAGTTGTCAAGTCTGTCCTTATTTTGCGGTTGGTGATACTTGCTAATATTAGTCGTTAGTCGCTAGGTCGCGAACTCGTATGGCGTGTTACAGGCCATAATGTGGTATTCATGATTAAAAACTTAAACTGTAAGTATATAAAATATTGTCTACATGAAACATGATTAGCCGTGATTTATACTGTCTTTACAGACAGTATTTGCCAAATAAGGAGGAGCGAAGAAATGCGAATACAATCTGACGTATTTGGCTAAGTGGTTTATTTTAAAAACGAATTCAAGTGTTGTGATGTTAATATTTTATTTTAGGACCAAGAGAAATTCAAGTTTAGTCATTCAAAAGAACGCAAGGTTTTGTTACGTGACGTGTTAACACAGAGAGGGCGCGTAAACGTCAAATTTTGAGGTTAGTTTTTTTATTCCATCAATTTATTTCCGTAAACGATATTATTTTATAATTTATTCATTTAAACTGCCGAAAGAGTATCTACCAGGGGCGGTGTGTCCATAAAGCCGCAACGTTGCGCGCCCTCCCTGATATGCCGTTTAAAAATTCAATTCCATTCACAAACAAAATTATTGAAATGTATATGACGTCACTATTACGAGAATACAGTTTCAATATCGTGGAGCTTCTTATTTATTCCGTGGTCAATATTGTAAAATGAATTATACCTATATATTTACAGCGTACAATAGGTTGGAATGCCGGCCCTAGTTGCTATGGCAACCAAACAACCAATCACAGTCTAGCCGGTATATAGGCATTTGGGACGCAGAATTTTCAAGTCCAGTCTTATTTTAGATACGGGAGGAAGTGTTGTCGTTTAGTATAGGTTTTTTCTGAGTTTTTATAACATGATAAGTAACTGCGTTTCATAACAATCAAAAAATAAACAGTATTAGAGTAATTTTAAAAAGTAACTTTAATAGACTAGAAAAAATTTAAACAAAAGTTAGGTAGGCCAGTATCCTAACTAAAATTAGAAGAGAGGACCGAAAGAAAAGCTGAAAATATAACATTCACACATTTTTCAATGGACATTTATAAAAGAAATAATTGGATATTGATGTGAAGTTTATATTATTTTGTTTTCCGTGATTGTTCTGTAATATTGCATCTGGATCATCAAATTTTAGTTGGGCTAGAACTGTGTGAGAGATCTGCATCATCTATCCATCAAAATAAAGACAGACGAAGAATCCCGTGGTCATCTTTAGTGCCTGTACGGTATTTGCTTAACCTGGTAAAACAAATATTCTGACAGAGCTCAGTTCTGCTTAATCGACAACCTATTGTCAAGTATAACGAGAAAAATTCACTGCTATGTCCTCCACTAGTGTAGTGCACGTATTTTAATAATTTGTCAGCAATTCCTGCTTTTTTCAAAGATCATCGTAAGCTGAAGGTAAGATTTGATCCTATTTTTTACAATTGCGTTTCCCCTCGCCAAAGTCAGGCCACTGGTATTTATAGACTACAAATTATCTTTCATTTAAACAAAATAATGTTAACATTTTAAAACATTACAATACCTATGTAATATTCCCATTGCAACTAAAGCAGATCTTTGATCATTGCAGAAGCAAATATAATATAGGAATATATGCAAACATCATGAAAAAAATGATAAAGGTAAAAAGAAAGATAGTTTACCAATATGTTGGCAGACACATAGATGTATGTGCTTGTTGTGCAATAATGATCATTCGATCGTTCGATGTACATTTGATATTATATTTTAAATGATTACTAGAGTTGCTCAATTTGCGCCAACAGCCAGTGGCGGGCGCATAAAAGTTTACACAAAATAAATGGTCAGGAATAAAATATAATACGTGTTCAAACACTTACCGACTTAAGAGTATTCCGTGAAATCACAAAGTGAATAATGTATGTTAAATATCTGCGACATTAGATATGTTTCCACAGTTGCTTCGGCAAACCGAGTGCGGCGTGAGGAAAAAGTGTGCTCATATGCAGAAAACCAACGTTCTACATCTAGTGACGTTATATTTGCGTAATTAAAATAATCTTTGGAACAACTTACCGGTTCTGTTGACGCACCTTCACAAATTTGTCGTAATGTGCCAAAATCAGAATCTTTCTCTAAAACAATTTCAAACCTTTCTAGAAAACAAACATTTTTTGCGTCTTCCACCGCGCATAGCTGTGCGTGAACATGTTGCACTATTTGCAGAGATTCCACCAACGACATCGAAGGATTTTGTAATTTTTCTATTGCCTCCACTAGTCCGAAATAATTGTTCTCAATAGTTTTTAAATCCGTTTTAACCTGACTATCTTGAAATTTCGACTGGCTTTAATTGATAGCCGCAGCTTCCTTTGGATCGAATTGTAAAACCACGTTCTCAATATTTTCAAAATATTTATGATAATAAAACGCGGCCTGTAACCATGTTCCCCAACGTGTAAGAATAGGTCCTGGTGGCTCAGGCATACGGGGGCACAGTCTATGAAATTTGCGAATACGTTTTGGGGATTGGACAAACACTGCTTTTGTATGCGCTATTAAGGCGTCTACCTCAGGATAGCATATTCTAATACTATCTGCCACATGACTGAAAGCATTAATTTTACACGTAATATGTAACAAGTTAGCACATTGTTTTTTAAGAGACAGGCCTACAGAAAGCATGTTTGCGGCACCATCACTCATAAACATCAACAGTTGGTTTGTTGAAAGTTCAAACTTTTCCAATGTATTTAACACTAACTTTGAAATTACTTCGGCAGTACATTGTTGTACTCGTCTGGGAGCTAATAGAATTGAAGGTGACGACTGATGTGATTCCATTGTACGTACCATTACATTAACCACAGAATGTTTTTTACGATCTGTTGTTTCATTCACACATAACCACAGTTTTTTATCTTTCAACTCCGATTTAATTCTTCTTTCAACATGTTCACGAGCAGATGGCACAATTCTTTGTAACGATGCCCGACTTGGTAATTTGCAGTCCGAATATTTATTCCAAAAGAAGACATATGCTTCCTTGTCTAGTAAATTAAACGGTAGATTACATGCAATAAAGGTAACACATAAATTAAATTTAAATTTGTCATAGTGTCGTGTGCAACTTTTTTTTGAAGAATGCTGTTTACTATTTACGTGACGTAGACAATCCCTTTTGGACCAACACATTAAAGGGATATTACAAACTACACATTGAATTTTAATGCCATCATAATTTAAGTCAGGCATTTCTGCTATAAATTTGTAATTTGTCCAACTATATTCATTTCGCGACGTAGAACTTTTTTAAAAACACAACGTTAAGAACTACGAAATACTGAGGGTTGTATCGAACCTCCGCCACTGCCTGTTGGCGTTAGTGAGCAACTCTACTGATTACTGTGAAATAGGTTAAGAATGGTTTTTGTATGTACTAGTTAAAAGATCTGGTTTGCTCTTTAATGACAACCTGTCACTACAAGCGAATTACTGCTACATCATTATTTTTTAATGATAGATCACTTGCTTTACATTTTAAAAAAGGCCTTATTCCTTTCTATAATTACCTAATTTTCTAATATCGTTCCTTTATAAAACTTTAAAAATATAGAAAAAATAGGACTATATCTCAAAAGTAGTAAATTAATTATAACGAATTAGAGAATTACGAATCAAGTAATTGTCTTTAAAGTAGAAAACAGGAATTAAATTAGCGAACAATTGTAGTTCAGAACTCTATTTCATGTAGATGTTACATTTGCGTATATTTTTTAATTTCCAGGGTATTTGTCAACATTATAAACGTTCACAACCTTACGACCGCCCTTATATATGTACGAATTCCATGACGACGCCACCTTCCAACGCGTAAGGTATTAGAGGGTTGCAAAGTGCAACAACAATCATTGTCGGATCGAGCGTCACCATTGTTCCGACACGAATATTAATATCCGTCAGAGGATTGGAAGACATCTCGTCGACGATGACGTCGACGAGGACTACGTAGGACAAATAGAGAAGATCCGCGCCAGCTAAGCACTAAAATACACCGTGAAATCCCGGGGAGCATTTGTCGACAACGGATCGGCCGCTTTGTCCTGATCGGCTCGGCAAACGTTCGCCAGACAAAAGGACGGGGGTAGGAAGAGAACGTGTCGTTCTGATGGATTATTGTTACTGCGAGCATGTTGAAGTATAGATAGGGGAGATATTGGGAAGATAGGGCAAAAAGGGTAAGGAGGGGAGAACAACGAGTATAATCTGTAGTATTCGAAGAAGAACGTACAATATAAGCAAATCAGTATATTAGTGGCTATTTCAAGTTCTTTTATTTGCGCGATTAGAAAAAATTCTTCATAAAAAGTACATATAATAGGCACATAGGCGTTTCATTGGAGTAGTAAGCTGTGTGCAAAAATTGATTCTCGCTTTTGCCAGTGTCGGGTTTTGCTGTTTATTTTTCGTTCAGTTTAGGAAACGAGAGCGTGCGTTGTGTTTTGTGTTACTAGCACGTTGTGTTATTCGTTAAAAATATATAACTATTAATTTAAAATGTGTAATAAGGCTAAAAGGAGACCCTTTACTGTTATTCCACAATTCAATTTCAAAATATTTCTGTTGAAACGGAGTTACAAACTATTCGTAACAACTATAAAGGATTAATTGGGGTAAATAAAAATGGTCTATTACTCACAAAGTTTGTGTAATAATATCGGTGCTACCGGTTTCGAGACAAGCTCATCCTCAGGCAACACTATAAAAGGATATAGTATTTATAGTGTTGCCTGAGGATGAGCTTGCCTCGAAACCGGTAGCACCAATATTATTAAACAAACTTTGTGAGCAATAGACCATTTTTATTGACCCCAATTATGATTAACTCACAACGAGTCGCAATTGATCAATATAAAGGATTACATGACGCAATAGAACAATTGCAAAATAGAGCGTGGTCGTAATACATGACGCAAAATGTAATCGCGTTTTAGAAAAGCTCGAGAGTGTGTTAAAGAAAGATTCCGATTTTATCAGCCCGCCAAGCTAATTGTAACGTTGGTTAAGAAGGTGAGTGTTTCACAACTTTTCAGATATTATAATTCTTGATTGGTTCTGCTATTATTGCACGATTTATTACTTATTTTTTGGTATTGTACTTATTGAAGGAAGCGCACGCCTATGCTGCGCAGAGACATTACCTCGCTTTAATAAGGCTTTATTAATGGCTTTCTGTGGAATCAATTTTAATTTAGTTCAGATCCAGTCAATAAAAACTGAAGGAAAGAAACCAGATGCTACATGCTATTGTCGCAAAAATTTGAGGTAGAGTAAGAAAAAAAAAGACACGTTGCATATTCAAAATTTAATGAAAACATTGTATTTGGCGATGTAATTCACTTGAATTTCAAATCCAATAGGACTCGCAATTCACTTTAATTTATGCTAGATCTAATCGCGCGGAGTCATGGCGAGTCGGGTTCATTCGTTATGACAGGAAGAACCAATTCTTTCACTTCCAATGACCCATAAACTTATAATTGTGTTCATTTTCTTTGCCATCTATGGAACTTATTATCAAATACACTAACGCAATGCAATTTTCGGGTATTTCTCTGAATATTTCTTTTGTATTCGGTTGTGGAACTTTCTGGCTTTAGTGTCTTAATGTTTAACACTTCTTGGCAACTACTTCACCATTCCCCTTCCTTTGGTAACATTTCTGAATGGCGAAAATATGTTGAAACTTCTCCGTGATTGTCACTAACGTAATCAAGGATTGGGCACTCATGTTATATATAACTTAATGCTTGATAATTCCAAAGAAGCTCGTAGACCAATTTTTTTTAGTTTTTCAAGTTTGTGTTCCTCATAACGTTTCCTTTTTATGGAATACATTACACACTTTGACCATTAGCCCTTCGTACTCGAATTCTGTCGAATCCATGTGTTCCAACTAAATTAGATAATCCAAGGTTCCTTGTAGTATTTTCCAATTTCAGCTATAAAATTAATACATCTTTAGAAAAACTATTTCGTGAATTCTATAAATATCTGACGCAGTGGGAACTCTTTAAAAATGCGTTGAAGTTGATGACTCGATTGAGTTCATGGTAGTTAAACGTAGACAATTGAAAAAGGGGCTAAATCTGACAAATATCTTCAATTAATGATTAAGCTACCGGTTTAGTATGTACATCACACATCAGCAGGCCCAGATATTTTAGACTAAGATTACAACTACATCCAAAGATCAATTAAAAATCCTTTCAGAAACTGTACGAGGAACTTATGGTATGCGTACTAGAAAAAACGATTGTTTGCGAAAAAAAATGTTTCTAAACTACCTTTTAGCTGGAAACCTTTTCTAAATAGCCTAGAAAGTTCGTAGCAAATTAGCCAACTTTGCTAGCAAAATAATGCGGTGATCTGCATGGCTGACGAATGATTATTACTGATGAAGTCACAGAAGGTCGTTCAGAATTGAACACAGTGTCACTCCAGTGTGATCCATCCGCGTTCAAAAACCAACGAATCATGTTGTTCTTATCGAAGTTGATGACGTCAGGGGCATTCAGAAATTAACAACTGATCGTTCGCAAACGCCTTCCTACGTTGATGGTTGAAGTTGGGGTTGGTCCGGGTGTCAAGAAATAATTGAATAATATGTCAAGTGGCAGCTGTGGACTAGCATGAAATCAATAGTAATGAAAATGATTTTACCTTCATTGTATGAAAGTAATTCTTTTCTTTTAGTCGATAATAAATATGTAACTCAACAAAACAAGTAAGTTTTTCACAGATTTTTAACCTATGTGGTGAACATAACGAGAGTAGAAATAGAAATTGGTACTGTTTATGTAGATGTAATTAAAAGTGACATGATTAGCCTCAAATATTAACGAACATTCTAGTTAGTTATACACTATTTTGGTTTGATGTTTATATAGGTTATTTACGTTGTAAGGTTACGATTGTAGCTACAACGTTCAGAAAACTGTGTAACTCTCAGTGTGTACCAGTTGAGGACATCGTATTTTCAGTATAACCCAGTCACACCCCCGCCCAACTGTCTTCTTTTGTTTCTGAACGCATTCCAGCACGATACTTGAATGACAGTCAAGCTTCAAAGGGTCAAACACTGCCAGACTTCCAACATTGATAGGAACTAGGAATATAGAAATGTTATCAGAATAAGTTCGTTCCAAAGATATCGTTAGTTCTTCTTTAATATTTCAAAGAAAAGAAAAGCTATACACTATAAAACGGTAATACCAGATTGAGAAGAACGGAAAAGAGGCCCGCTTAGCCTGGTACAAAGACGGCTCAATGACGGAAACTGAAGTAGGAGTCGGAATTTGGGGGATTAGACTAAAAATAACTACATCATTAAGCCTAATTCAAAGTGCCACAGTATTTCAAGCCAAAATTGCAGCAGTGCTGGAGTGTATTAAAGAAATAGACAAGCAAGAAGCTAATTCTCGATTTGTTGCTATCCACACCTTGGTCTAGCTACCAAGACACGAAAGTCATCGGCGGAATGTCAAGGCAGACGAATTTGCCCCAATAGGCTCGTGAACTGCTGACAGAAACCCAAAGCACTCTGTAGGCATAACGTATACGATGACTAAAGCAACTACTAAACAATGAAAAGATAAGAAATCTCAAAATTGGTGGAAGAGTATGCCAGGTCAGAGACGGGCAAAGCAATTTCTGATTCGGCATAGGCCTAAATTTACAGCAGACCTACTAAGTAGGGACAGAAAGTCCGTTAGAACAATAGCAGGCCTGCTAACAGGATAATGTATGCTCAAGAAACACACGAGCAATCTAGGCCTGACAAACGAAACAGCATGTGCTGTGCGATTGTACAGAACTCGCAATAATACGGCTCTCAGAAACGGGCTCTGAATATCCAAAAATAGAGGGATCGGCCACAAGGCTGCCAGGTCTGGTGAATAAGGCAAAGCTAATGTAATTGATCTAATGATAGAGGAAACACAATACATCTGAAAAGGTTGCAATGGAATAGGTCAAGAACCACCTTGGGTACTAATCTAATCAAATGGGGTGCAGAATTAAGTATTTGCTTCAAAATAAAATAAGCTTTTTTACTGTCAGAAGTATCGATTTGGAAATAGTCAAAGCAGTATTGAATATAGACCTGTAGCTTACCTTTCTTCTTTGCTATTAGATTCATTTTGGTAACCCTAAATACTGTACACCGCAGAGATAGAAGACCCCATTATGCAGTAGGTACTGTTTAGACAAAGTAATTGTAAGGTAACTTTAATTAAAAATTGCGCCCTAGTTTTAAATTCCATTTGCATCATCCTTCCCAATTTCTTTCTCGGCGGAGGCAATTTAAATTTGGACAAAATTATTGCGGGAAACCATTTAGTAATAACAATAGCGCCCTCCGCCCATTTTCCCAAGGAGCTCTTGCATTTTCCTCCGGCCGAGAAATAACGCAAGAAAAATATAAATCGTTATTAATGTGCAATTATGTTGCAGTCTGCAGAAGCGAACTGGGCGGAGGCTAGAGACTCCTCCAACATCGCGTACTACGCTCCCAACCCCCCTCTTAACTGCCATAACGCGCCGCCACCACCAGAGAAGCCCCCTTAGGGCGGTAGTTTGGTGTAGTAGAATTTCTAATAAATTAAATTGATTCCGTTTTTCGTTCTTTTATCCGGGGAGAAACGAAGATGGAGAGCCGTTCGTTGGTGTTCAACAAAGAACTTCGCTAAAATTATTTTTAATTAACTTAATTAGAGTTGATTTATAGTCCATGATAAAAATATTAAATTAAATTAAAGACGACCATAAAAAATATACGGACGCCGTTCATCATTTAAATTGGATTATGGGCGTTAATTATAAAAATTGAATTTTTCGTCGATTTTTTTTTCGGGATGTCCACGCGCGCGTCGCAGCGTCCTCGATTCGATTTTGTTTTTTTTATCGTAGGCCGCCACAGAGACTGAGCTGATGTTTTATAGTAGCCATTATTCATTGATTACGTCATTTTTGTTTGGTGGGGAGTTATGTTTCGTACTGATGATGTCCATCAAATTACAGAGAGTATCTGTAATCCAATTAAAAAAAATAATAGGAAGCAGCAATATCTTAAATTACATCTTCCATGTTTTCCTTAAAAGATGCAGTAGCCATGTTCTTCTTGGCATTAATTAAATTGAATGATAATTTTGTATATACTTAATATTCAAAAAGTAGAATATCCATGGATCATTAGATGAAATGCAAAAGTTTTGGAAATAATAATCACCATGCAAACTGATATTTCTCTGAAATAAATATGTCAACTATGCTATACTCTTGGTTTCCGTCTTGGAACCGCGTCGTTGTCGTAGCTTTTGCCGACGATTCATCCACACCCTTATGGGATATCTTCAGAGCTTCAAGTGTGGCAGTTGCTATGAGGTATGATCAGTTGGGATTACCGCGCGTGACGTAAAGAGTAGCCATCTTCGCGATTTAAATTGTTGGGATGTTTGAAGATCTCTATTGATTCGCGGATTTCTCTACTATAATAGTGAGGGTTGCGAGCCAAGATGCGGGTAGAGTTAAATTGGATTTTGTGGCCAGTTCCCAGTCTACAGTAACACGAGTGCTGACCGATCGCTTTGTTTCACCGATGTACGTACTACCGCACGAACCTGGAATCTGGTAGACACCAGGGTTATCCAGATAATTGTGGTCTTTGATGGGAAAGCAGTCTGAGAGTTTGAAATTGGGTTTAAAGATGATGTTTATGTTGTTCCTGAAGAGAATCTTGCTGATCGGATCGATGACATCTTGAATGTAGGGTAGATACGCTTGCTTACGGAAATTAGGGTTAGATGAGGGGAGTCACTGTAGAGAATGGTTGGTGTAGCGGTTAATGATAGTATCCTTCCTAGAATAATTATTGCGGATCAACCCTTCGGTGAAGTGGTTCAATTCAGAAGAAGAAGAAGAGGCAGACCTCGATCAAAATGGATAGAGGAGGTGAAAGAGGACTTAAAGAGGGCAGGTATAAGAAATGCGGAAGAGAAGGCGAAGAACAGAATGACATGGAAAAAGGTATGCAGCGAAGTGTAAATGACAATGGGGAGTTATCCACCCCGTGAGATGGACCTAGAAATCCTCTAAAGAGGAGGTGCAACCCCACAAGGGGTGTTTAGCCGCTATACATACATTTACCATGAAACTGGAAATAGGTAGAAGAAAGACAAGCTTCAACCAACTCAGCCAGATCATCCGGAACTCTCTAATAATGGATACTGTAACCGGTATGGGAACTTTGGTGAATAAAGTGTAACCAGCTCCGCGCTGGCAGAGCATAGACTGGAAGCTAGCGACCAACTCTACCCGCATATTTTTTCGGAACCCTCACTATTATAGTAGAAAAATCCTAGGAACCGCCACGTTTCGCTTCGAAACAAGCCTTACATAAACCCCTCCGGAACGAATAGTCCCCAATCCATAAGATTGTGGACGAAATGTTAGCAGAAGCTACGACAACGTCGCGGTTACAACCCGGAAACCAAGAGTATAGATGTCAATTATGGTTTACGCATAAGAATTTACACATAAGTTTACGCAATCCTCAAACTGTTGTAGCAATAACATATCCAGCAGATGAAAAACAGGAGTTTTTTGAGAAAACGAGAATTGCAAAAAAAATGAATTTGCAATAGCAAACTCTTCAAAATGAGAAATTTCAAACCGAAAATTTCAATGTTCAGTAGAAACAAGGTGACGATCGTGATCACACGTTGTCTATAATGAAGATTTAGATTTTCAGTTTTGACAAGTGTTTTGCAAGAATGTGGTAAAGAAGTTAAATACCATTGTGATATTAATATTTATGTATTAATAAACATAGCAGTGGTATAGACGGACGGAAGTTGGTGTTAGTTAGAAATCCAGCATCATAAGGATTTGTATTTCCATTCTTAAGGTAGTTTTTTATTTGCTAATAAATAAATGCTTCAAACAGAGTATTTTCCCTGAACTCGAGCTAGCAATAATAATAAAGATCCTTACGTATTTCAGTGCTGTCTTTGTTTATTAGTCAAACACTGTGTTTAGGTGGGCGGGGAGGGCTGGTCGATTATGATACGATACGACAAATCATCATCACTCAGTTCAGTTTAGTATTGAATGTGGATAGGGCGTGTTGATTTTATTGATAAAGACGTAGACCGATTTGTTTTACAACGGGAGTAAGATAGTCTGTAAAGCGTGCAAAATACATTTGATGTCAAATAAGAAGTGGAACTGTACAAGACACGTAAATTCCGCATAGCATAGAAAACGAAAATTGGGCATGCCACTGAGAAGTGCATTTTTTTATGAAATTCTTATGTTGATAACGTAATTGCATAGACTACTCGATAAAACCGTGTAGGACTTTGGTCAAACTACAATCCCATGTTCCAACGAAAAAACCACAACACTGTTATTCGTACTGGACGCACGTTTCGATAGCCAAGCTATCATCATCAGCAGCAAGACTGAACTGTTACAGTTCAGTCAGGGTTTTAGTGAACTGTTTCTGTAATTCTTATGTTGATAAACTGTAATTCAAGGACTTTTGGGACAAATACAATCCCGAGTTGCGGTTGCCAACGAAGAAAACGGCACGTAAGCATGTTGCATTTGTACGCGATGACGTGGAAAGGAAAATGAAACGCACATTGAAAAAACAGTTTCTTTGGTTGTGTTAACGAGACAACAGACTGTAAAAAAAAATTCAATTGTAAATATTATGGTACGCATATTAGACCCTAGTAAACCTAAATTACCACTGCTACTAGCTAGCCGAAGACTACAAGAGTGTACTGCTGCAGCAATTACGAAGGTTGTACTTAGTACGTTCGAAAAATTTCAAATTTCAAAAGAGAAAGTGTTGATGTTTATGAGCGATGGCGCAGCGTTAATGCGTTCGGTAGGCGGTTCTCTTCTTGAACATGGTTGCAAGTGTTTACATGTTACGTATAAAGCGCATGCTTTACATCTTGTGGCAGAAACCATTCGACAATGCTCTCCCGAGGTAGATGCATTAATAGCAAGCACAAAAAAAGTATTTTTGAAATCTCCAAAACGCCTACGATCATTTCACACAGAGTGTCCTGGTATTCGTCAACCACCGGAGCCAATTCTTACACGTTGGGAAACACGGTTGCAGGCAGCTTTTTATTATGCTGAGCATTTCAAAATAGTAAAAGCTGTTGTTGCATAATTTAATCCTGCCGAAGCTGCGGCTATTAAGGAGAACCAGTCAAAGTTTCAAGATATTTCCGTTAAAACAGATTTAAAAAATATTCGTAGCTACTATAAAGGATTAGCTGACGCAATAGACCAATTACAAAATAGATCGTTATCATTATTGGAGTCTCTGCAAATTTAGGACGGAGTGCATACACAGCTACTGACTATACATGACGCAAAATATAATCGCGTTTTAGAAAAGTTGGAGAGTGTGCTACAGAAAGATCCCGATTTTAGCATACTAAAACAAATTTGTGATGGTGTATCGACTAATCCACTGACTAAGTACAACGAGTATTTTAATCATGCATGTATAGTATCGGTAGATGCCGAACGCTCTTTTTCAAAATATAAACTCATTTTCTCACCACGGCGAACATCGCTCACCGAGACAACCGTGGAAACACATCTAATGGTGTCAACTTTTTGCCACTCTTATCCATATGATGTTAATACTGATAATGGTGCTTCTAGTTTTACTGTTCCGTAGCCAAGGCTGCTTAAAAGGGTGAGTGTTTCACTACTTTTCACATATTATAATTATGTATTAGTTCTGTTATTTTTTTTTCTATTCTCTTACTATTGTTTTTGTATACTAGGCAGGTACGGCTATGGCACGGCACGGCTCCCTGTTACCGGGCTCTACTAATCAATAAATATCTTTCCTGACAATTGCTGCACTCAACTTTTTCCTTCAAAAAATTGTGATAGTCTACATTCCTACGTATTAAATACATTATTATTTAGAACAATAAAGTACACGTATTTTATCACTAGCATAAACCATATCTGCAGCATTAAATATTATACAAAGCAAAGATTAAATTTAAAAAAAGAATAAAAGAATTAAAATAACGCAATTATACTAGCAAATACCATTTCGCTTATCTAGCGCTTTATATTTTACAAACATAATATTAAATATTTAATTAAGATATCTATTTTTATATAACATATTGCAAATAATGTTTATAATACCGCAGAAAGCAAAACAATATAATCGTTATTGTTATTACTATTATTATTTGAACTATGAGTGCGTCATCTAGAAAATTATTTTAATAGCGCATACAGGAACGGCTATCAGCACGATAATAGAGAACGAAACTACATATATTAAATTACACGAATTGGACGTTATTATAATATGAAAATGATATAAAAACAGGAAACATAGTGATATAATATACTAATTGCATTTCCTGTGTTTGTTATTGGAAATGATCTTAAATAGACGGTTCGTTTTACGATATGATATGCAGGTTATTTGGTGAGACAACGACGAATTAAGGATGAATAAAATATTGAATTGAGATATTAAAAACATTTAATTACAGTCTCTAGCCAACGAATTAGGACCACTACAAAATATGATTTTGGGGTAAGCTTTAAGAAAACGCATGGTAATGTTGTCAATACACATTATTATTTAATTACATATAATATGCAAGTAATACAATAATTTGAACGTAGATTTACTAATACTTGCTTGTTTCTCCGTGTTCTATTATTTCCTCAATCCTCTTTCAATGCAGTTTTTACGATTTTTTTTTATCTTCGTTGCTATTATGCCATCTTCAATATGTTGTTGTAATTCTTCCTTTGTAGTTGAGTTTCGTGTACTTACGAAGTTTTTCAAGACATTCCACACATTTTCAATTGGGTTTATGTCTGGTGAATTGTCTGGCCAAGGTAGTACACGCAGATTTTTAGATTTAAGGTATCGCTTTCCCCTTTCTTCCTTACGACACGGTGTATTGTCTTGCATGAAAGTATATGGGTCTTGAGTCAGATCCAATTAACCAATATAAGGTATTAAATAGTTTTGTAAAACTTTTTTATATTGTTTTTGTTCCATTGTTCCGTTAACGAAATATAGTGGTCCCGGTGCTTTTGCTGTAATACACGACCAAACCATTAGAGATGGGGGGTGTTTAATAGATTTAATCGTACATGCTTCTTTATAACTAACGCTGGCCACGAGCGGTACCGCGCGTCGGCGTAGAATCAGTTCGGACCGAGAGGAATGGTAGTATTACTTCGTCTGCGGAGCAGTACGGACATTTTCGCTGCCGGTCATTTGCGCAATTGTTTATCTGTCCTATAAAAATTATGATTTCGTCAGCAAAACGACCGCGGTCGGACAAACTTCGAAAATTTATTGCAGAAATTCCAGACTTAATATACGAAGGTGCTAAAATTAAATGTGTAATCTGTAAAATCCCGTTAACGTGTTGGTCGAGACAACATTGTCTACGACACGTAAATAGTGAAAAGTATGTCTCAAAAAGAAATTGCGCATGAGACAATGAAAAATTTATAGTTAATTTATGCGTTACGTTTATCGCATGTAATATACCGTTTAATTTACTAGACAATGAACCATTTATCTGCTTTTGGAATAACTATTCGGAGTGCAAATTACCAAGTCGAACATCGTTACGAAGAATTGTGCCATCTGCGCGCGAACATATTGAACAAAAAATAAAACCGGAGTTGAAAGATCAAAAATTGTGGTTATGCGTCGACGAAACAACAGATCGGAAGAAACATTCTGTTCTTAATGTAATGGCACGCAAATTGGAACCTCATCAGTCGGCACCTTCAATTCTATTAGTCTCCAAACGAATACAACAGTGTACTGCCGAAGTAATTTCAAAGTTAATGTTAAATACATTGGACAAGTTTGAACTTTCAACGAACCAACTCCTGAAGTTAGTGAGTGATGGTGCTGCAAACATGCTTTCTGTAGGCCGGTCTCTTAAAAAGCATTCTGCTAATTTATTACACATTACGTGTAAAATTCATGCTCTCAATCTTGTGGGGGATAGTATCAGAAAATGTTATCCTGAGGTAGACGCTTTAAAAGCGCATACCAAAGCAGTATTTGTCAAATCACCGAAACGTATTCGCGAATTTCACAGACTGTGCCCCCGTATACCAGAGCCACCAGAACCTATTCTAATTCGTTGGGGAACATGTTTGCAGGCCGCGTTTTATTATCATAAATATTTTGACAATATTAAGAACGTGGTTTTACAATCCGATACAAAGGAAGCTGCCGCTATCCAGAAAAGCCAGTCGAAATTTCAAGATAGTCAGGTTAAAATGGATTTAAAAATCATTCACGACAATTACTTCGGGCTAGCAGATGCAATAAAAAAATTACAAAATCCTGCGGTGCCGTTAGAAGAATCTCTACAAATAGTGCAACATGTTCACGCACGGCTATGCGCGATTGAAGACGCAAAAATGTTTCTGTTCTAGAAAAATTTGAAAGTGTTTTTGAGAAAAATTCTGATTTTGGCACATTAAGACACATTTGTGAAGGTGCGTCAACAGAATCGTTAAGTTATTTGAAAGATTATTTTACTTACGCAAATATTACGTCACTAGATGTAGAACGTTGTTCTCTGCATATAAACGCATTTTTTCCTCATGCCGTACTAGTTTTGCCGAAACAACAGTTGAAACATATCTAGTGTTGCAGATATTTAACAGACATTATTCACTTTGTGATTTCACGGAGGACTCTTAAAATGGTAAGTGTTTGAGCACGTGTTATTTAATTTTTATTTAGAAGATGAGCGAAATTATTTGCGGCAGCAAACATCTCTATTAGCAGAATAACTCTAGTGGAACGCGAGGCCTGGTCGACTCTACGCTACTGCGCGGTACCGCTCGTGGCCAGCTTTATTTATAACGCTCTGAAGGACGTCGATGAACAAATTGGCTTCTCTCCGTTAGCACTTTTAGCCGCGATTCTTCGCTATAAATAATCTAGGAAAAAGTAAAAGATAGAGAGAAAAATTAAGCGAACTATGAGGATGAATTTGACCAAAAATGCAGCTGTATACTTTTATATTCTTCAGCCCATTGAAATCGTGTCACTTTCATTTTAGATGTTAGTTTTGGCTTCTTTGCCTTACGTCTACATTTTAAGCCTACTTCGTGAAGACGTCTACGGACTGTTCGGGCTGATGTTTTTATACCTTCTCCACCAAAAATTTTATGAACACCTTTAGTGGATAAAAAACGATGTTCTGTAGCCACCTTTACTATACGACGATCATCCCTTACGTTTTCCGGAACAGTTTATTCTGCTACTGCTTGTACTAGGAATATTCTCGTTAATTAATTTCGCGATTCCCAGAGCAGTTTGATGTGATACACCCTCTTTTTGTGCAATTTCACGTCGAGAGAACTCTCCCGTCTCTAGAAGAGCAGAAATTCGTGCTTTTTTCTCTGTGGTTATATCCTTCTTCTTTCCCATTATGATAAATAATTGATCGCGAAAATAGACGCACACAAATAAAATTAAAACTCTAAAAGACATAAGATAATCAAAATTCCAGGTTATTTTAAGTAGTAGTAGTAGTAGTAACATACTGCATTTGGAAAACAATCATTAAAATCCTCTACGTCACGTGCAACACCGAATTCGACCATCATTACATCAAAATTTAAAATATCAAGTTGTTAGATTGGCAGCACCCAGACAACCGATAAACAAGAAGAGAGATACGAATTTTCTGACAGTAAACGAACATGTTTAAACCTAAACGTTCCCGAAATTACCAACTCTGAAGTATTGAAAAACTGTTAGAGTTAAACAGAAACAATTACAAGCAATAATCAAGAATATTTAATCAAACAAAAAACAATTTGGAGAAACAATCAAGAAAATTTATTCAAGAAGACGATCAGAGGCGTTATACAAGAGAATATTGGATATTGATTGAGAGAACGCGATGAGTGAACGTATGGTGCGAAAGTGGGTTAGGATGTTTAACGAAGGAAGGGAAAATGTCTACGACGAAGAGCGCAGTGGACGCCCGTCGTTGATCACCGAAGAATTGATGCGCTGCGCATCGACCAAATTCGTTTCAATAGGCGATTCACGATTTCTGATTTGTCAATGCATTTTCAAAACATTTCACGATCTTTATTACACAAAATTGTGGCTGAACTGATTCAGGTCGCAGGCGGCCGAATTCTATGAGGCGAGTATGTTGCAATGAGTACTAAGATATGACACATGCCTTAATTCGCATAGTGAATATGTGGAAAAGTAGTTTAAGGTGTGTAGATTTTTCTATAACAAAATACAAATTAAAACAAATTGCTAATCTTTTTTAATACCCAAACATACATTACATTTTCAATTTTCATTGCATTAATTGAATATTTTTTATTAAAACATTTTGACAAAAACTGTGTGGTAAACGACATTTTAGAAGCATCGTTTACGGATGCGTCTACGTATGCGTTAGTTCTTCTTATTAGATACTTTAATATGTGTTGTTTCTGCATACTTCTATGGGCAACGGTGTACTAACTTCATACCTGTCAATTATAGCATTGTAGACACGTTTACTAAAATAAAAGGAAAATACAACAGGAAAGTCCTTGTTAACAAACCAAAATTAAGTGAAATAAGAAGCAAAAGCACCCGATATATCGATCCGTGATACACAAAAGGGGTAATCACGAATTCAAATTACAATTTCGGTACGCGAAGTGAACCGATTCCCTGTCCGATTCTCGTAAGATATCTTTAAATGGGTTTCATCACGGAAAGACACACCTTATAAACGACATCGATACGTTATAACCAAATAATTATATTGTTGAGTGTGCATGAAAAATTTAAAGACTTTACGATTATACACTCGGCAAAGATGAAGCGACGAAATGAAAAACAAAGGAAAAAGTATTAAGAAGGTATTGCGACCACGTAAAGTTTTATAGAAGCAAGAGGCTATCATTAAAACATAAATTTAACTGCTTCCAGAAACTCGCCTTCGAAAACGTGGCAAAGAGGGATTTAATTCTAATGTTTTCCTGTGTAATTTGTACCCTCCTTTCACGAAAGAAATGTTGAGCTGATGAGGAAAATAAAGTATCACCACAGCTTGTATAATAAGTACGTAAAGCCATGAAATAATTATTAATGCAGACATTTTATATGCAACGCTACGTTCTTTTTTTAAAACAGCAGCCTTATTTTAAGAAAAGAGCTCTTTTCTTATTAAATTTTGAGTTATTGTGAGAAAGTGGACTTTTCTTTTCCTCCAACTTCATGATGTATTCCTCACACGGAGCCGCATTGGATCAACAATAAATATAGTAAAATATGTGACAATACCATTTCTGTTAGAACTACTACATATTTTATTGGATTGAATAAACGTGTTGTAAAAATACACGTGGAATCAATGCCTAGTAGCAATAACCAAAATTAATGCTAATAAAGCTCATGGTATAAATAGCGCTAACACACGAACATGTTTCTGCCCATCCGGCGTCATCAGCGTGGTTCTGAGCGCAATTTTCTGCTGTTACAGTTGCGTTTGCCTCTCGGTTTATGCTGCTAATCTTCAAAACAGCACTCAATATGTCTTTTGGCGACACCTATCGCTAAGAGACACAGTCACGCACACGATAGGTGGTGGACATCTACACTTCGGTTTGTCTCGCTGCCTTTTGGGACGACGTGACTCTGTCTCTTAGCGATAGGTGTCGCCGAAGAACATATTCAGTGCTGTTTTGAAGATTAGCAGTATAAACTGAGACGCAAACGCAATTGTAACAGCAGAAAATTGAGCTCAGAACCACGCTGATGACGCCGGGTAGGCAGAAACATGTTCGTGTGTTAGCGCTATTTTCTCTGCTACATTGTTTTTGCCGGGAATGATTCCACCAATACCATGAGCTATATTAGTATTAATTTTGGTTAAACGTGTTGTAATTCTTACTATAAATTGTTATTATTTTAACAACACAAGGGATTGTTGTCCGAAATTTTTCTCCATGTAGAAAAGTATTTCAGTCTAGTCCTGTGAGATACTTGCAGAAGATGATGGATTCAATTATAAAACGGTTTAAAGAAAGTTTACCAAATTATGTTAGACATCACTAGAATGAGGGCTAAAGAGATAATAAAGGCTGTAGGAATTCTGAGGGTGAAGGATTACGTTCTTTTCTATAATTTTATCCTAAATGAATTTATACCTCGGCCAAATATTTAACAATAGGTGTACATTTCCATAATCCATCATCATGAAAGATTCAATCCAATGAAATGTAAAGTATTGTTAAATGAAAATCATGCGGAATATTTTTACTTCTGTTGACTTCAAAATCACAGAACGCAATCGTTACTGCATGAAACGATGAAATGCTCCTTTTCATGCACTGCATTCACAATGAACACTCCAATTATGTGTCGTTCGGCCAGACAGCCGACAGGGTGAATTCCAGAAGATGAGGTTCGCGATGCCCGGTCGCTGGTTGGCAGCTGGTGTCGAGTCCGTGTTACCCTTCCGGAATGAAACCCATTCTCTGGGCGCTCTATCCATCCGGTAGCCCCGGTGCCCCTCTTGTAGGCTCCATGGCGAGTCGGGAGCTGGGTAGACGGGCCACAAACCATCAGGCATGGACACATTTAAAGCTCAAAAAACCTCTTTAAGGCGCTGCTCCTCAAGATACCCTTACTTCAGCCTCCTCGGGGGCAAACACTAGAACTGAGCCTCGTCCAGGCACGCGAGAGCGTATCAGTGGAGCTGAGGTTAAGAGGAGAAGGAAGGCGCAAGAGGCTTTGGCAGCAACTGCAGCCGCCTCAGGGAAGGCCAAACCTACTGCAACTAGCGGCCAAGTGAAGACTTCGACCGAAGGGCTAAACCAGGGGAAGACCTCGGCCAAGAAGGAGCGGAAACCTTCAGAGATCCACCCCGGAAGGCCGGTGGCACCATGGTAAAAAAGGGAGTAAAGTCTGCTACTTCCTCGGAGGCGTTCCCCGAACAACCCAAGAAGAAGGTAGCCTTACATCAAAAGTAGTCGATTAGCTAGAAAGGCAGGCTTGAACCACCTCGGAGAGGTCATCATAGACATAGATAATTCTCTTGGTAAGCTGTCACAAGAAAGAGCATACCATGTGTACACATTTCTAATTAGAAATGCATTGTCACAGCTAATGTCCAAACAACTGATAACTTATAATAAAAAGCATAATTTGTATTTTATTTTAACATTCTGCCAGTTTGGAAATATTTTTGGGAGGTCATTGACCAACTGACCTAATGGGGAACAGCCTCTGACCATACTATAGTCTTGAGACGGAGGAAAAATAACAGCAGCATCTTCCTCATGGCGAGTCTGCTTCGAAGAAGAAGTAAATGCAATTGGTTTTAAGGATAGTGAGAGTTTGGGCTGAGTTCATTGATTTCTTTTGAAGAAACCACTAAAACATCTTTAATTTTTTAGCAAGCTAAAGAGAAAGTTTCCAAAAAAGAATGAAATTTACGAATTGCAGCAGGGCTTCGTCGTCTGATTTCTTATTTGTCAAAAGATGCCAAGGTGAATCCGGATTGAAGTTAGAGAACGATAGAAGGACAAGGATAGAAGTTATGATTATAGTATCATTAGGAAGCGTGTACGAGGGTCACGCTATATATTTTGAGATACAAGAAAACTACAAGTCGAAAATGATTTTATTTATGTTCAAAATAAACTCCTCCTGCATCAATGCACTTTTGTAACGGAAGTTTCCACAACGTAAAAGCGTAAAGCCAGTCATCTCTTGGAATGCTCTCAAAAAATAGATGAATTGCTCTATCTCATCCTCCGTTGTGAAATGTCGACCCGTAATATTCTTAGCTAAGCACAACCAGAATCACACATGCAAATCAGGGAAAGGGGATTTCAAGACTTTTACTTATTTTCACGTAAAAATCAACTGTCCTGCTGTGCACGTGGGCGATGCTTGTGTGATGCACTTTAACCCTGATGTTGGCTACTCAAGAAATGCGTAAACATTTTGTGGTGTACCAGTTTGCTGTGACGATCTTGATTTTCCAGTTCATTGCTTTACTAATCCGGGTACTACGAAGAAACTGCGTAATAACTTTTTGACAGCCTTCTTGTGCACTTCGTTGACGCTTCATTGTAATGGATAGTGAAGATGGCATCTTCGTTGGACAGCTTGGCACTGTGCTTTTTCCGGCTCTCTCCTGGCGGGTAGGAATATCGTAAAATGGGATGTAAGTTTCATCACCTATTACTATTTTTGATAGAATGCGATGTCCACCATTATTTAACATTTCCAATGTTTCCCGAGCGATTCTTACTCGCTCTGCTTTTTGGAAATCGGTAAGCGTGTGTGGCACCCAACGAGTAACAATTTTTTTCATCCGAAGATGATCATGTAAAATTGAATTTACTGTTGCGGATCCAACACCAAGAGTTGCATCAATCACTTAATAGGTGCATCTTGGATCTTCGTCGATCATACGTCTCACACTCTCAATGTTTCCAGCCTGCCGGTACGTTCCTCATCACCAAGCGATATCCGTCCTCTTTTAAATTCGCTATACCAGCGAAATACAGTTGCAGGTGAAGGACTTTCATCGCCAAATGCGAGTTGCAATCGTTCAAGACTTTGTTATTCACTTAAACCGACCTTAAAATCGTAGTAAATCATTGCGCGTACATGTTCTCCTGACAAGTCCATATTTCGATGACAAATCGTACCTACCACGTTTACTCTATGACAGCAGCGACTGAACTGACAGTCAGAGTTTACTACTTAAGGATGGTAGTATTTAGAAATGCAGTGTTGTCAGCTCTAACTTCTCTACTTTTGTGGCATCTCAAAATATATAGCGTGTCCCTCGTATTAACTTAAAAGGAGACTATGTTGAAGAATGAAACTGATTATTTAGATTCTTTACGCATTTTGGTATCTGAAAAAGGCAGGGAAACCCTTTCAATTTTAAAGTAGATTTAAGGCTGAATGAATTTGTAATGTAAGCCACTACTTATCGATCAAACATAGACGCATTTCCCATACGGTGGCCAGGTAGTGGTTTACATTTTCAATTAACTAATTAACTAATAGATGTCGTTATCTACAACCTTTTCAGAATCTGGAGAAATGCGATTTTAATTTAGCAATCAGTTCGAAAGAAATGTGCAATGAAAGCATCTTTATCAGATATTTTCGTCCCCAGATGTTACCACTGAATGAATTTGTTTATCGTGTATTACACCACCAAGCTTTTCACTACTGTAAACGTAGTTCCAATAATCACACTTTCAAATTTTGTAAATCCACCACTTTATACAATTTCGCAATCGCTCCATTTAATAATACAAGAGGATACTTTAAGTTAAAGCACCAATCGCAAAATATCACCATTTCCAGCAACCATACATCATCGATATAAAAAATTTGAGCTCGCAAAATGAAATGTTCCCTAAATAATAAATCCGCACTATATTAACTAAGTTATAATTTAAATATCACAATATCACTACATACACCTAGCTACAGAATAAAAAAATTCAAATAAAAGTGCTTCAAATTATATATCTACTTTTAAAACGGAACAGGTGATTTATGGTAATATTTCGTATGTACGTTTCGCAAGCTATATTCCTTAGGTGTTGCACAAAATCAATAAAATAGTCAGTTGGAACGCGATTTGTTGATTCAGGTGGTATCGATCTTGTTCGTTGAGTGGTACACCTTATTATCTTTGAAAATGAACTAAAATAAAGTTGGCGAGGTGGCTCGTTTGTATATAATTTAGAACGCAATTTATTTAAATAAGGTTGATGTTTCTTTACACAATACTGTGTGCCCATCAATTTTCTTTATATGTCACGTTTCGTGATGTTAAAAATAAATACCTAGACAATTTTACCTACACCTCGAGCTCTATAAGTAATAAGAACCTAAAACAGTTCACTAAAACCACATACCATCAACACTTAATTTCGTACACGCACGTTTCATAGCAAAACCTAGTCACAATGAACATGCAGCAAATGAAACCGGAACTAACACTATTTCAAAAACTAACTTATAAGGGAAAAGAATTTGCTTGTTAAAAATTTAAAACAATCGTAAAATGTTAAATGAGCTCGTGTTCATTGCACAAAGGACATAAAATAGCCTAAACAGGTCCCGTCTGCCTACTCGGCGTCATCAGCATGGTTCTGAGCACTATCTACTGCCGCTATCATTGAGTTTGCCTCTCAGTTTATATAGCTAATCTCCAAAGCAGCACTGAATATGTCTCTCGGCGACACCTATCGCCAACAAACACAGTCACGCCGTCCCAAAGGGTAGCAAGACAAACACTACCATGAGCTATATTAGCATTTACTTTTTGGTTATTGTATTAGGCATTCTTTCCACGTGTATTTCTATACATCATGGTAAGCCTGATGAATCATTTGCACGTATAGATGTCGCTGTGCCTAGGCACAACGCCCCCTTGCGTTTGGCAGCCCAAGAGCTGCCCGATAGGTGGTGGACATCTACACTCCGGTTTGTCTTGCTACCCTTTGGGACGGCGTGACGCCGAGTAGGCAGAAACATGTGTTAGCGCTATTTTCTCTGCTACATTGTTTTTGCCAGGAATGATTCCACCAATACCATGAGCTATATTAGCATTTATTTTTTGAATATTGTTGTTGTTTCCATATATCTACTGTAGGTGTTATAAATTAATGTAATTTCTATGTTCTGCAACTTAATGAAAGTAATAATTTGTGAAAATAATAGCCGACATGTTTTTCTTCAAAAGATTTGGAACCTTGTACATAAAATTTCCTTTTCTAAGAGAATTCAACTTCTCATCAGTGCTGCACGCTTCCGCACTTGACTAGTAGGTACCTCATGGTAGTTTACTGAAAAGCACTTCTTTCCTAATATTAAGGACTCTTAGGATTATATTTTTATACTGGTAAATTCGTTAGTTTATTTTATTTCGCAAACTCACCATGTTATTTGATCAAATTCAAGTAAATATTTGTAAATACGGAGGAGCTACCGCTAACACCTATACTGGAAACCTAGAAATTAGACACGGATAGGCGCTAAACAAAGAATTACCGCAAAGAAGGGGAATGTATGTATAAAGGTGTGGTGGGTATGATTCTTCGTCGATGCGGAGTAACCTGTGTATTGAGATGAACGCTTATTGTACTCTACGAAATATGACGATTGTTATGGACCGGTATTTCGGCTATGCAATGTAAAGTCCATACACCGCACGAAACTTGGTTCAAGCCATTGTCGCTTGTTTATGAGGCAGTAGCACGGAGCATAATAATAATAAATTTACTGTCTGTACGTGGCATAAGACAACTCAAAAAAGGTACATAAGGGATAAAACGAAAATATTACAAAAAAAGCCTATCAAATTTCAAAAGAGAGAGCACATGTTTTAATTAATTAATTATTTGTAGTCATTGCAGTATCGACATTTGAGTGTGGCTTTTTCAAACGTGATTACAAGTGAACGAAGAAATAACGATATACAGTATCTATACATACAGAGATTCAAACAATTTAAGGATTATAGATAAATTCCTAACATCCAAATTACAATTAAAAGTACATTAACCAGCGGATTGAATATTAAGGAAAATAAAATAGTTTTAAATAAATAAGTATTTAAAACCAATTACTTAAATATTTCAAATAAAGGTGAATATACAAGATCTACCTGATCGTTAAGTACTTGGTTGTGATTAATCTTTTTGCTTTTGAAGATCTAATAAATTTAATCCAAAGTCTCTGTCTGTTATGTGCAGAATATTTACATCTTTCAAGTCTGGAAATGTGTGTCCTGATTCTAAGTGGTGATTTGAAGAAATAGAATCCGATTTTTTTGTGGTTAAATGATCTAAGATGTTCTTTATATCAAACATTAAATGAACGGCCAGTGTGACCAATGTTAAATATAGTGATAAAATACATACTAAAGCGCTTCACTACAATTTTCATGTTAAACTATCACATAGTAGAGGTTTCACCAATTCAAGTTTTAAAGCATTATTTTGTAAATAACACCTCAATTCTTTCTCAAACGTTCCAATGCTTGCAATTGATTTTCTATAGTTCGGAGTAAGGCGATCTTTCGTATGTAAGAAGACGATGTTTAGTACCTAAGTTATTATACCTGAGGTATCATATTCGTGAAATCAATTCTTTCCTATAAAATTACTTAGATTAGATGCATTAAAACTTCAAATATATGAATATTTATTACTGGTTAAAACTTTTTGTTTCTTAAGTAAGGTTTAGGAGATTCAACATTATTGATACCTAGAATGCTTCTTATTGCGTTTATCTGTTGAGTAAATATTTTGGTTTAGTAGCTAGATGCCCGCCAAAAATAATGCCATAAGCAATTCAGGAATGAAAGTCTGTTTTCACTATATCACTGAGTTAAATTTTGCAATATACTAGTATAATTAATAATAAGTTCTCGTATATCATCAACAGTGACCATCACACTCATATCATTAGCATGCAATGTCACACATCCTGGGATATTAACCGATAAATCGTTTATAAATATATATAAAAGCTTTAAACAGGCCCTGTAGGCCCATAGCTGTGTAATTTGTTTCTACTGCTTCCTATCTCTTGCTTTAAATCTCCAATTTGTTATTTGCTTCTCCTTTAAATTTTCTGAGATGGCTTCCCTCCATTTCCTTCTGGGTCTACCTTTCTTCCTTTTCTCTTCCGGTTCTCTCCAACCTATTGTTTTCACTATCCTTTCCTCCTTCATTCTTTCCAGATGTCCTGCCCATTGCAGTCATCTTGCCTCTACCAAATCACTGATCTTTGATTCATTAAATACATCGTACATTTCTTTTTTTCGTTCCTTTATAAATACTACGAATAAAAATGGCCCCAGAAAGGCACCCTGCGGTACCCCTGAAGCGACACCAGCGAGACCCGATGCATAACACGTAACAAAGTTTAAGCGATCAGCATATCTAATATAAGACTGAAAAATGTTATGTGCCACTCCATGTATACCATAACATAAGAATTTATTTAATAAAATATCGTGATGTACTAAATCGAAGGCGTTTGAGAGGTAATAGTTAACGCAAGCAACTAATTTTCGGTTATTGACACTGTTCAAAATTGTTGAAGACGTTCAGGCTCCAAGAATTAGGGTTTGGTGATGCTCCTAACAAAACGGTAGAAAATAACGTATGTCCAGTTTCGGAAAATTTAAGGGTTTGCAGTTATTCAATGCTGTTATCAAGTGTCCTGAAGTTAAAATGACGCCATTACCTCTGTATTTATGACAGATTAATTTTTGCGATTTGGTTCATCAAACATCTACACCAGTTCGGAGGAATTACAATCTATTTCTGTATACAATTTATAGCTAAAGAATGTAAAAAAAAATACCGAGCGTTAATTTGCCAAAAGTTGGCTGACACAGAATTTTGAGCAAGTGGGGAACAGAGACGAATTTAAGACTTAAGACAATTGGTTTTACAGCGAATTTACTCAAGATTTCCAATCAGAACCACTGTTTTTCGATCAGCTTCCAAAATAACGTGGGTTACAAAACGAAGAAAGGCACTCCCATATACCGCAGTTCAGTAGAATTCCACGTTATCGTGCTCTAGGCATCCACTTGTCAAAATTGAATGTTGGGAATGAAAATATTTTACTTTGTCCCTTTCAGAGATGAAGGGAAATGACGGTTTTTATACCAAACATATAGAAAACATACCAGAAAATGTCAAGCTCAAAGGTAAATCCAAATTTGAGGACACAATTTTAGCACGGTGTCATTTCTGAGACTGGATTTATTTCGCAGCCGTACATTGGCCGTGTTAGGAGAAGCCGTAACTACAGAACTTTATATTGAACGATGCCTCTCTAAAATGATTCAGTTTTCATCATGCTAATGATAGTATTTTGCAAGAGTAACTAGAGACTGGCGTAACACAAACAATATAAACCTTTTCCTAAATTGGATAGTCCTTCTAATATACCTCAGGCTCCGCCAAGAGTTTTGATCAAGTTGGTCAGAAAAGTGTACGACAATGGATGGGAAGCTACAAATGAAGACCAACTAAGACGTCGCAAAAAAATTGAGAAATCGATCCTGGTATTGTCCAGAGTATGATGCGACAAGTCAAAAGAAAACTGAGAACCATTGAAGATAATCGCTTAATATAATTTTTTGTTATTATAATTGTAATTGTACATTATTTCAAAAGTAAAGGATTTTTGACAAGATTCGTATCTAAATCTCTGAAATTGGAACTATACATTATTGCGAACTGAAGACACAATTAAGGCAGCTAATGTATTCTTGGGTTCCCTTTTTTTCGAATAGAAAACATTTAATTCATGGGAAATCTACTTTTAAGTCAGTAAATGAAACATTTAGAACCACAAACGGAAGATATTTCTGCAAATAACCTTTACGATACGATAAGCATCTTTCGCGTGAGCGTCAGCTGTAACTCGATTAGCAATTGAGAAAAATAATCCTTAAACTTCTCTGTTAACGATATAACAACAAAATGGCCGTTCCATAGTTAGGAATTTTAAACCATTTGCTTCATCCATTACCACGACTCCGTTCTTATTAACGACCTCCTCGCCTATGGACGAAACGCCAACAACGGTACATATTACATACAAGTACAGCATAATACTTACGAGAGGTAGAAATTCTCACGCGAATAGGCCTTTACGCCAGCCAATTTTAAATTATATATAGCGCGCATTAAAAGTAACATTTCGCGAGGAAATGGGTTCTTGTGGGGCAATGCGAACGTTCTTTAAACAAAGACATCATAAGTTGCTCGATAAATTTTACATAACTAATTTCAGTACGAAAGCGCAATGAAACAGAAAAAATAAGTGTTTCGTTCTAACGAACCGACGTGAACGGGATTAATAATTTCGCTTTCTCCTCTTTCACACGCATCCGTTTTTGTACACCTAAATAACAATCTAATAAAATGTCACTCTCGATATCAGCTAGTATCATCTCTTCGACACCTTGCTTGAATATTTATGTAAAACCCGCTTAATTCAAACATATGTATCTATCGCTAGCTGTTTATGTTTGTTCTACGATCGCAAATTAGAGCTGATTATAATTAAAATCAACTGCACAAGAGAGTAAAATATGTGATATTAAATTATTACATACTTACTGGTTTAATACTGTCGCGAATAAGCGCTTTGCTTTTACTTTTAGAAAAGACGCTAACTGGATTTCCGCTGCTTTGCGTTCATCGTCTATGTTTTCTGTATTGTAATCATTTTTCGATCGGTGACCGGTGTCGTCGAGCTGACTCAGCGTCTGGACAATTGCTGTGTAAGATTATGATCTCTCGGTCAATTCGAAGACACCAAACTTTGATACTGCCGATCAAGCACCGGAAGGTTAGGTAGTAGAAGGGATTGCCTAGATTATAAATATGGGTTAATTAGTAAGGATAGGGGATTCTGGCAAAGTCTCTGAAAAATCTGCATTAAGTTGTTGTTTCGCAAATAAAGAGCGTGAAGTGGAGCTTGTCTTTTAGTGTCACCTCCTTAAGCAGCCCCTCTAACAGGTAGGTGAATTTATATATCTGTAGAATTTGAGCGAGTCTATCCTGAGCTACCCTTATCACGGTGGTCCGTGGCAATACCATAATTCCAGCAAGAAAGGCAAGGAATCTCCATTATTAGAAAAAGGAGACTACACGGAAAACAATCACTTGATAGAATGTACTACAATACTTATTGTAGGAAAATATTGCAGCAGTTTGTTGTGAAGCAGTTCCAGACGTTAAGTAAAATCTATTACTAAAATAATCACACGTATTACATTTAGTAATTTACTCTTACATTACTATGGAGCAAGCAGCATTTGCTGAAGACTTTCCGGAATTTGTTTCAGATGATAACGTAGCCGAAAACAACAACAAAAGAGCGCGAAGCAAGGTACAAAACTGAACCAAAATAAAGGTATTTGAAGAAGTGTCTGAAGCTGAATTACATGTGAAAAATGAAAGTGTATGTAAAACACTGATGAAGCATGAAGTCATTATGGTGAAAGAGCTGTCCGGCAGCCATTCATCCAATATGAAGGTTACACTCTATTCTACAGAATGTGAACACATTCATCATAACATTAAACATACCCATCGCATGGACAATGTTACAGGTCAGTTCATATCGCTGTCCTAATTCCTGGGAAGGAAATTGTGTCAATTTAAGAAATTGTATTTTGGGGTCGTTAAGTATAAGTATTATCCGCGATAACTTTTCGCAATACAAAAACAATTACAAAACGATATGAACTGACTTGACCATTTTTGTTGAACACTATGGGTGAGTATTCCAAAAAGGTATTTCGACTTTGAAAAAGAAAAGAGTCGACGATTAGCTCGAGGAGAATCAACAGCTTGCTCAGATAGAGTCATCGTGTACAGTAAGTTTAAATTCTAGATGTAGTAAAGTTAATATTAGGTATTAAAATAAATATATCAATAGAGTTAGTAATTTTAATATAACGCAAAAGATCCCACTAAGTTTAGTGTACTGCTCGATCAACCATATCAGGGGGTAACCTGTGAATATGGGTATAAGCAGTAGAAAGTTCCGCTTAAAGTTGACACTGGTAACTCAGTTATAACATCAAATATGAGGTGACAAGTAACATTAATATCAGGGGAGTACGACGAAGGGGATAAACTTTGTAATGTAATTAATGATCAGTAAAATGTTTTATAGCACCAGTCCGGTTATTTAATTGCCACACCTTGTACTTTTTGGTCCATACTTTTTCGAAGATGCTCGTGGTCGTGCCGTGACAGTGAACAGTGTGCATTACTCTAATATGGTACGTGATTTTTTTACAGCAGCCCTTCAAAACTTTTCGGACTATGACAATATGACTAGGTTCCAGCAAGATGGTGCTAAAGCACATACGGCACAGTTGTCCATAAACACTGTAAGTGAATTACTCTCAAGTTGTCTCATCTCCAAACGTAGCGACATTGACTGGCCTCCCCGATCGCCTGACCCTACTCCCTTGGATTTCGGGAGGAGGGGGCAAAAGCCTCATTTTCGTTAATGACCCTGTCAACAGCGAAGAACTGAAATAACGAATTCGAGATTAGATCAACGATATACCAACTGCTGTATACCAGCGTTCCAATACCTACGCACCTGTATAGAAGAGTGCTACGAGCAAGATGGACAGCATACGAACAATATTCTTTTCAAAAAGTAAATCCGCATATATATCTTTTCAGATTAAATTTATTCTAACTTTACACATATTTTTGTTATAATTTTTTAAAAAGGGAATTTTGTCGTGCAGTTATATATTTCCCACCCAACAATCTGCAAATTCACTTAATAACGGCTTCGAGTGTAAATTCAAGCTCAATATCACGAGCTGTATAAGTAGATATACCTCAAATATTAAGCTCACGCGCTATATCACGGGAATCGGAAAGGCTGTGTGCAACTCGCGTCACGTACCGAGGTGACGTGTTATAGAACTTGGTTGCGAAATGCAGACGAACCTGTCAGAGGACGGCAAGGCGCATTTAACATCCAGGATCCATTCCTCTGCGCGGTAGTTTTCGAGGGAAGGGGGAAAAACGAAGGCTGGGGGGTGTGTTTGATATATCGTGATGGCAGTAAGACGTATTAATAGTTATTAGTCAAGTCTGCGAGCATGCTATGTTATATTACTATTGATTACAAGTTTTCTGTGTGTGTGTGTTGCACCGTGTAGGTATATCCATTCCGTTCCATCCATCCGTCCCGTCCATTGAGGAGGGTCTCACGCGAAGGCCCCACATAGCGTCAAATCTAAACTCGTTGCAATGTGGAGCGGTACGGTGATCCGCGCTGAGCGCCGCCTAATTACAGCTTGATGGCAACTGTCGGTGGTGTGAACATGCGTGATGTACTTATCAAAATACCGAACATTCGAGAAACGATCGCCGTTTTAACTTTACACGAGCTAGGTTAATTTAAAGCGTGAATCGGACGGGAAATTTTATATTGTGTAGGGCAATTAGAAGGAATGCAATCCTAATTGATGTGATAATTAAGGAAAATTGTTGATATGCTTTTGTCATTTATTGAAATATCTGCACCGCTTTCACACTGGATTTTGTTCTAGAATTATTATAAATTGTTGGTCTATTTGGATCTTCAAGAATAAGTCTTGATTTTCTATGTGTTTGCTCTACATTTTTCTTGATGGTTCTACAGTACCGTGCAATCGAATAAGGGCCACTTTGATTTTATACAAATATTTGCTATTAATATTATAATAACCAAAATTTCTAAATATTTTCGGCAATAAAATGTTTTTAATTGTATTTGAGATAATCCTTTTAAGTAGGTATAAAATTCTCGTTATTATAACCCCCACCAAACATTCATTTCTATCCAAGGTACGTTTAGGGTCGGTAATCGCTGACTGGCTTTACCTGCTTCAAGTTAGTTTACGTGTAGTTTTGATGATGTAAAGTGCAAGTATTATATTTTCGTGCTATAATATTCGTTTTACATGTTGTTTTAGTGTAATTAAATTGAAATTTCGTGACGTTTAGTTTTCTTTTTTTATTGATAAATTTTGTGAAATGGGCAAACGTAAAGACATTTCAAATGAGAAAAAAAAACAAGAATTCAAGTGTTTTTAGAGACGGGGCTGTATTCGCATCGGGAAATAGCCAGAAGAGAACGAGTTTCTCGTCAAACAGTCGACAGGGTAGCGATGTCAAAGAAAGAAAATTTACCAGCGACTTCAAGTGGTCATTCTCATTGTCGCGGTATTCCCAAAACTTCGCCACGGGAAGACAGAATTATCATAAAAAGGGCATTAGAAAACAGGCAACTGTGCATTAACGAACTTCAGCGTATATTACAGGCTGATAATATAAAAATATCAGATCGAACATTAAAATCGCGCTTATATGAAGCCAATATCAGAAGTAGACGCCCTGCAAAAAAGCCGAATCTTACTTTAAGGATGAAAAAGGCAAGATTGCAGTGGGCGCAGCATCGGCATTTTACTGTTGAGGATTGGGAAAAAGGATGTATCGATATTTTATGTATATTTTCAAAATTTGGAACATTTTTAGTAAATTCGAAAATGTAATGAAAATTTCTGTTTCTAACGGTTGTTTTTAGTGACGAGTCACGGCTAAAGGCTGTAACTGAAGTTGCTCGTTTCGTTAGAAGAAGACCATCGGAACGATATGATGAAAGCGCAGTGGTAAAAACAGTGAAACATCCACCGGCAGTCATGATTTGGTCCTGTATATCAGAGGAAGGGCTAGGACCGCTCTATTTTGTAACGGGTACCATGAATCAAATTCAATATAAACAAGTTATGGAATCAATCTTAATCCCGTATATGACATCTTTAGACCCTGAAAATTACTCTTACACAACTATGCAAAATGGTGCACCGTGCCACAGGGCAAAAACAATTCTAAAAATGTTTTCAACAAGAAAACTGAAGATATTGCCATGGCCAGGCAATTCCCCCGACCTGAATCCAATCGAAAATGTTTGGAATTCTTTAAAACGTACAGTTTATGCATCTTCCAATACAACAGTTGACGTTTTGAAAGCAAACATAACAAATAGCTGGCAAAATAATGCTCACCTTAAAGAAGTTGCAGCAGCGTGTATAGCAAGCATGCCAAAAAGAATTGCTGCTGTCATAAAAGCAAGGGGTGGTCCGACGAAATATTAATGTACGTGTTAATATAAATATGTATATAAATAAATAAAAATTGTTTTTATCAAACGTTGATACTTTGTATTATTTATTAAGCTAAAACTCAAATTTATATAGTGGCCCTAATTCGATTGCACAGTACTGTACTATACATTATCCTAACTTATTTAGAAACAAATAGTGATAAACCCAAATTGTATTATCGTTTGTCATATAAACGACAACACAATTTACATAGTATTCCCATCATTTTGAGAACCCCTGTACTAAAAGGTAGCATTCTTTTTGCTCTCCTTGGTGAAGTTGATATAAATTCCTTTGCCTAATTCTGTCCTTGAATGGTTTCACGGCACGAGGTCTTTTGATTTTCCTTCAGTCTTCTAATACTGTGTTTTAGGTGAATTTTCCGTAGACTAGAACAGGGCTACCGTTAAAGGCGATATTTGCTATTTCTTTGGGCAAATTGGCAGCCTCTGCATACGCCACAATCTCTTGGCGGTTTGACACCCTACATCAAGCAACGTGGTTCTTTCTTCCCAGCTGCCTTTAACCATATTTATAGAACCTTTAAGGGTGTGTGTTCTTATACAACACAAACAAATTTCTCTATATCCATTTAGTTGACGAAAATCCCATGAAAATGACCCATGAAAACTGTCCGACTGGTACAAAACTATACGCGTTTGTGCTGTACAAGAACAATGTGTTGCATTGTAGAAGCCAATCCGACATGCGAACAAAACTGAAAGATGAAGTATGGATCAAAATAGAGGCATAATTTAAGCTCTCTTTCACGTAAATACTTGATTTGCCTAGTTTTTCTTCTTTTCGGTTAATAAAGTCAAAATAGCCAGATCCTCCTCCTCGGAATGCAGATCAAGAAGAACTACAGCATGCGTCTTCCTAGTGGGATTTGACTGTCCGGGACTGGCTTCAATATGCAGTGCTTTGTCACAACCGTGGCCTGTACATGCGCTGAGTTCAATTTGCGCCGGGTCTTAGATAAAAGCGTCTCCACAATCCATCGAACTTTAAGAAAGTATAGCTGCACCTCACATAAAATATTAGCAGTCCAAGAACTCACAGAAGTTCAGAAGAGGGAAAGATTACGGTTTTGCCAACAAATGATTTTTTTCCATTTGTGGCATTTTCTAATAGAAAAATAGGCACTCGTGGGAACGAAAAATGATAGAAAGGAAAAGGTAATACAAATAGAATGTCTGGAAGGAAGTCAATATATGTATGGTGTGGAATTTTCCAAAATAAAGTTGCTGGGACAATTTATTATGGTTTCAAATTAACAGCGGAAACATATTTGGGAATAACTGTTCCACAAATAGATGACTTACTGCAAAACTTCTTAAGAAATCCATTAGGCAACATGATTCGTCAGCAAGATGGAATACCACCGCATAATATTTTAGCGGTTGGAGAGCACTTAAACTTAAACAATCAGTTTCCTATTTGCGTTGAAAATGCCGAGTGGCCACTCAATAGCCCCGATTTAATACCACTGGATTGTTTCTTGCAAGCATCAGAGAGGAAATTCTGGGTGAAATGAAATTTGAATGAAAGAAGTAATAGGAAAGGCGCCAGGCGATGATAGAATAGCAACCGATATGCTGAGAACTCTACCAGAAAACGCTCTAAATAGTTTAAAAGATATTATGAAGGATGTAATGAAAAATAGAGCCCCAATGGATTGGACAACTATATATGAAGGAGATAGTAATGTGTGCCAGAACTACAGAGGAATGGCACTAATTAGCACAGCAGCGAAAACTTATGCCAGAATGTTAGAAAGACGGTGGAAAGAAAATCTAGAAGAAACTCTAGAAGATACCCAATTAGGTTTTCGACTAAACAGAGGGATAAATGACGCACTATTTATCATGAGACGTTTAGGGAAAAAGGTGATAAGAGAGGACAAAGAGGCACATCTCGGCTTTATGGACCTAGAGAAAGCCTTCGACAGGATTAGAAGAGAGGACATATAGAGGATATTAAGAAACAGAAGAATATCTGGAACATTAATAGCAGGAGTACAAAGTTTATACAAAAACACAAGAAACTATATAAGAACAAGGTAAGAAAAATCAAAAATGTTTGAAACAACCCTAGGCCTTAGGCGGGGATGTACTCTGAGTCCGCCACTGTTCTCTTTGGTCCTGGATGAAGCAATAAAAGAAGGGAGAAAGGAGGTCAAATCACATGAAATTGGATACTGGAAGATGAGAATAGAGATAACTGAACTCTGCTAAGAGGAGGATATGGTCATTATAGCGAAAGATCAAAGAACCCTCAATAATAACATACAGATCTACAAAAGAGTTTTGGAAAAAATCAACATGAAAATCAGCAAAGAAAAGACAAAAACCATGACAATAGGAAAGACACAACAACAAAATGAAGTATAAATAGATGAAGGGGAACTAGAACCAGTATGGAAATTGAAATACCTAGGATCAATGGTATCAAAGGATGGAAGGTTGAATGAGGAAATAACAGAAAGAGTGACAGCAGGAGAAAAAATACAATAAAAGATACGTTTATGGAAAAGAGGAAATTCCAAAAGGTGCAAATATTCAAAAAAGTAATAACACCTGTTTTAACATTCGGAGCAGAAACGTGTACAATGGCGAAAAGAAACCGAGCAAGAATAACAGCAACGAGATAAGATTCATAAGAAGAATTGGGAACCAAACGAGAGGAGATAGAATTGGGAATAGAACTAGCAGGAGTAATCTGGAAGTGAAACCCATAGTGGAAGTCATCGAGGAAGCACAAATGATGAGATGGTCACATGATAGTGGAATAATAAGACAAGTCCTAGAAGCCAGAGCAAATAAGAAAACAAGTGGAAGATCTAGAAGAGCATGGTAGGAGGATGTAAGACCAGCAGCGGTAAAGAGGAAAGAAAACTGGGAAAATACACAGCAGACTACACAGAATAGGAAGAGATGGCGGGAGACACGTACGGACAGCATAAGCTAACAGCCCAACTCCAGAAGGCCTTAAACCTGATAAGGGTAGATAGGCAAAAGGGATTAAATGTAAGTAAGAAATAATTGCAATTCTAATCCTATACAAAACTTAAGAAAATGGTACCAGTTGTGCATAAACAACAATGGAATTTACTTTGACAAATTAAAATTTGATACTGGATAAGTCAAAAGCAAAAAAATATACAGTGCATCCCATTGAGAAACGCAAATATATATTTTGTTGAGCGCGCCTTCTACATGCAATTCTGATAATTATCACATATTTAATAGGTACATAGATATAAAACACTACAACTTTTATACGAAACATTTATCTGTATCTGCAATAGTAACGGAAATACGTAGTGGTTAAAATAAAATGAAAACCCCGGCGTATATATTAGTATTTCATATTCAGCACGTATGTTCTTTTTAATGCAATAATTATGTATTTCTCTTTAGTTACGGTCATGTAGTTGATGAATATGGTTCTTTTTTATATGCTTCTCTAATCAGGCAATTGTATTCTAGTACCTACCAGACATGAAAGCCTGTAAAAAAAAAGTAACAGGGGATCAATTCATTAACGTTCCCTTTCTTTTTGAAACTTATACTTGCATAAAATTCACGGCTTACGACCGCTATTATCCGATATATAACCCTTGTTGCCTGATTTACGAGGGCGATAATAACGATTTCTTTTTTAAAACAACGGAACGTATATTTAGAAATCGGAAAAAAAAACTATGATTAAAAGGTGTCTTTTCGAAAACATACGGCTGGAAGAAACGCTCAAATTGCAGCTTTAAAGACAGTTTAATCAGGCATAATTCGCGGTTCAATTTACGCGATTTCCGGTGATTCATCGAGATAACAGGATCGCTTCTATTTTTATGCGATATTACCGGATTGCATTTCGGTAAAGGAGCCAGCCGTATTTTGTCGATAATTACCAGGAGAAATTATAACGCATTAGCGAATTTGATAAATTACCTTTCGTTCGGAACGTATGCTCAAAAAATAATCGAAGACAGGAAACGATATTAATCATAATTAATTTAATCACCAGGGTCGCTTACTACGATCTTGAAGAAGGAAATTAATCCATGTTCTTAGAATATGTTATCTGCAGCATGAGTCTAGTTAATCAATTTATTTGATAATAGTGCTGAAGCATTATCTTAACGGAAAGGTACATTTTTTTTGGCAATTCTAGGTCGTTCTTCATTAATTGCTGTATTGTTTTTTTGACGTGTAGTGACGCCTCTACGAGGTATATAAGGTAAAAGACGACAATCTTTATGTTTAGTTCAAATCGCTGTTAAATAAACCCGTATTTGGCTAAGTGTTGTATTTTCTAAATTAATCCAAGTGTTGTAGTGTGCAAATTATATTTCAAGAAGGTTAATTCAACTTTTGATTATTTAGAAGTCTAGGGTTTTGAGTGCGTGACGCGTTATCATAGAGAGCTAGTGTAACATCAAAATTTGAGGTTAGTTTTTCTTACATAAAACGTCATTATTTGCTGTGTCTAGGGGACACTTCCGGACCTACCGACCGTAAAATTTAATCAATTAATTTAGAAAACAATTTCTCTTGTTAAAATATTCTAACATATAATAATAATAATAATATTTATTACTTATGTTTACACATTGAGTGTATATAACAAGCCATAACTAAATTACTAAGTTAAGTAAAGAGTACTATTGGAGTAGCTAAAAGAAGCTATGGAAATATTGGAAAAAAAATTATTAAAAAGACCAATTTAAATATTCATCGATATAGCAGAATATGTTAGTAAGTAAAAGTGCTTTGACAGGCGCTTTGACTTTATAATACGATTAAATTTGTTGTACAAGCACTGACAGTTTATTCAAGATTCTTACGCCTAAAGAAAATGCACTAAGACTGGTAGCGTTGAGGGTGGCAACTGGTAAGTGTAGATTTTTTCTAATTCTAGTGTAGTAATTATGGTAGATGAAGTTTCTTTCTAAAGTATGTCTACGAGTAAGTATGAAATGTGTTGTCCTACTATTTTGCCATATTTAACACACACTATTAATTGCTCTTTGTTTGACAGTATATTCCCTTCCAGTTGGAAGAAAGCAATTGTGACCCCAGTACTGTAAGTAGTTTGCTGATTTGAGGCCGATAAGTATTCTTCCGGTATTGTCTACAATTATGGAGAAAATTATGTGTGATCAATTGAGAAATTTCTTTCGTCTCAATAACATCTTACCTGACTGTCAGTCGGGCTTTAGGCCAGGGCATAGCTGTGAAACATTTCTACTTAATGTGACTGACAGCACAATCTCGGCTTTGGATAAAGGTAAGGTATCCATTTTAATTTTACTGGATTACAGCAGGGCATTTGATACTATTGGGTCTGCTTCTATCAATTCTGTCATCGGTTGGCCTTCGGATGTCTGCTCTTAACTTAACTAAGTCTTATTTGCAAAATAGGCAGCAGTGTGTAGTGCTGAATGGTAACGAATCGGATGATAGGCCTGTGTTTGGGAGAGTTGCCCAGGGATCTATACTGGGACCTCTCTTATTCACTGTATACACGTCATCGCTTCACAAATTTTTAGATACGTGTGAACAGCACACGTATGCGGACGACACACAGATATACCATTCCTTCCGTGCATATGACTATAGAACTGAGCTGTTGAGGATCCAGAGAGATTTGAATGTAATATCTAAAGTTTCACAACGGCATGCGCTGCTCTTGAATCCCTCCAAATGCAAACTTTTATTATTTGGCAGTAAACCAGATATCATCGCTCTCCGCGACTGTGAGTCTCTCTGTCGACGGCATTATACTGCCCATCGTTGGGGAGGCTAGGAACTTGGGTTTGATTATGGACAGCAGTCTTAGATTTGTCTCACATGTGGCGAAGTGTGTCAGGGCTGCGTATTGTAATTTAAAGTTGTTATATCCCCATCGACATCTGCTCGGCTCAGATACTAAGAAGAGTTTGTGTGAATCATTAGTGTTGTCACATTTCAGTTATTGTAATGTGTTATATGGTTCCCGTCTTACAGCTGCTAATGCTGGACGCATCCAGCGAGTTCAGAATTCCTGTATACGATTAATCTTTGGCATACGAAAATATGAGCACATATCCCACAAGCTTTCTGTCCTTGAGTGGTTAAAGATGGCTCAAAGAAGATTGCTTCGTAGTGATATCCTGTTTCATGGAGTCATACTTGACAAAGAGCCATGCTATCTGTTTCAGCGAATTAGTTTTCGTGCTGATGTTCACACGCTAAATTTGAGGTTCAAAGGTTCGCTCACACCACCTATGCACTCTACTGCATTGTTTCAACGTTCTTTCTCTTATCAGATTGTTCGTGTTTATAACTCTGTACCTCAACATATTAAGAGGGCAAGTAGTAGTTCTTAGATGATGACCAACTTTTTGACGTCTTGTATGAAAAGGATGGTTTAGGTCGTTCAAATCGAACGGAATATCTATTCAACTATTTGGTGGCACACTATAAGAACAAGAGTGATGAAGACGCCATGTTAAAATTGAAGAATATCAATTCAAAGTTTTGCAGCTCCGTTTATTCGAAGCTTGATAAATGCGCCAGAAAAACGGATAGATTTTTGGGGAAAAATAAGGAGTGGTTAAGTGTTCAATTTCTATTTGAACAAGCCCAAGAAGAAATTGATCCGGATGCTGAGCCACAACCAGGAACCTCATCTGGAGGTGAACCGTGCCCGTGGTCGTCCAGCTTTAGAATTTTCTGCGAGCAGTAAAGAACAAAACGTCGAAAGGGTGCAAATCTGTCATCGACATTCGAAACCGAAGTTCGGCTATAAGTAAAAAACTTAAGAACGAACGGAAAGGGGCTGCCGCAAAACTTGTCTCAGAAACAATTTTGACCACTCTGACTTGAGCCAGTAAAATGAAGAAAGCTTGGCAAAGGAGTCAGAAGTCAAAAGAAATAATGAAACCATCTTTTAAATAAATAAATAATCTTAAAAATAAATTGCATTTTTCTACAATGGATGTATACTATTAAACCTACCTAAATGATTATTTCTGAAAAAACTTTTTTTTTTTAATTTGTGTCTCAAAGGGTTTAATGGTCACTTAGCAGAAGTTCTTGTTGTTGTGATGACTAATTGTAAGTAGAATTCGCAGAAATAAAAATGATGGTTCATACTGCTACATAGAATACTGCACGGGCTAGGAAAAGCCCGGGCCCGCGGGCGGGCTAGGGCGGGCCTCGTCTCTTTCCATTGCGGGCTGGGCCGGGCCTGAATTTGTACGGGCCTGATCTTACCGTTTCTATTAACAATTTTAATGTATGCAATATTATGTTACGTTTTCTTTTGGTTAAAAAAATTTTAAAATGTTTAGAAATAGACAGCAGATAGACGTACTTAAATAGGCTAAAATAATTTAGACGGGCCAAACGGACCTAAATTTTCTAACGGGCGGGCCTTGTGCCGAGGTAATGAACGCAACGGGGGGGCCCACTCCATACTGTAACGGGCCACGGGCGGGCCGGGCCGTGAAAAATAGGCCCGTGCAGTGCCCTACTGCTACACCCAAGCTAATGAATATCAAAGATTTCGGATATGTTGAGGTAACCATTTTATACTCGAACTTCCAAATAGTTTTTGTACCTTCAAGGATTATTTTTACTTATTTGCTCATTACACGAAAATGTTTCTTACCACCATTACCTATAGGTATACCCTAAACATTTAGCACATAAATTTTCTAGAATTTATTCCTAAAACTCCAACCGGCCGTGCATTCCATTCCGGACGAATTATACGGAAAATTGAAATCGGACAAAATAAGGTTTTGTTTTCGGGAGTGGTGCGCGTAAATTCTATTCCACGCACAGCCTGCTTGATAATTGCGTTTAAAATTTTTCGACTGTCCAATTACCGGCGATTATAAATTAACCTTAATAGGTACAATACCATAGGTAACGAATGCATTTTAATTAAAAATTCGGGTAGACGTGTTTATTTCCCTCTTTTAATTAAAAACAGTTCCAATCAAAAAAAAAAATGTAGAAAAACCTAAAACGAAGCGTGGAGCTGGTTAGGTAATGAATGTGGACGCATCTGAAATAGATCATGGGGAAGATGAAATGGAAAGAGGAGATGATGCGTTGAAATCCGAAGTTGGGGTAATGGGATAGACAAAAATGGAAATTAGTATCTACACTGAAACAATGAATTCAATAAATCGTGTCCGTTGGCTTCGTTTTGTTAAAGCGACGAAAAAAAAAATTACTATATTAACTAATGAAACCTGTTATAACACAAAACAATATTTTCTTAAGGGTAGTATATAGTTTTTAATTCAAAAAGTTAGGTATGTTCATAAATTATATTTCGTTTCATAAATAACATTATTTACTTAGAATTCTTGAAATACATATTACTTGTAATCACATTATTAATTGCCCTTATCTTATTTAAAACACTACAACATATTCTTACATAATGCAGTAAATTATTCTCATCCCTTGTGATTTTAAAAAGGCTAAGGTAGAGGTTATCTACAGAATAATGTTCAAACAAAAGTGAACTTTAACGTAGAAATACATATGAAACAGGTGCCTAGAGACAATAACCAAGGCAATATTGATACGAGCCCCGTCCAGCTTCAATTGGCTCACCCGATAAAATTTCAGATATTAGCATGTATTGAAGATCATTTAAACTAATAGAGGTATAATTTTCAATTTTTATTTTGAAAAGATATTGCACAGCTAGCTTGCACACCTACCCAACTTTGCGTAACAACAAAAACAGATTACCAAAACCTTTATTGCTGCATATCGTCATATTCTTCAAGTTAAAGTATTACATATGTGGTATCGTTGGATTCGTCTTTCGATTGCCTTTCCAGAAACGTAAAAATACATAGGGCACTCTATTTAAAACAGGAAAGTTGACGTCACTTCCGGTGACACCGTAAATATAATTGAACTGCTAATAAGCGCAAAAATTAGTTCACAAAAAATAGAAATGGACCTGTTTTTTCTGAAAACGCTAGGTTCTGTCGTTCAAATGTTAGCATTATTATTGTATTATCTAATCTAATCTACAAAAAGGATAACGAACAAATACACTGACTCAAAAAAGTCTCCATACACCTGTCACCATTTTAATTTGAGTGCTTAAAAAAACAGTGCAATCCTTTGCTTTTACAGTCCCTGGCCAAATTACTTGAAACACTCAATATTCTGTAGTTTCTTCATAATAAAATATAAACTATACATGTATTATATTTTTTATGTAAAAAATATGTTGTAAAAATATGTAACATATGTAAATATTAAATAAGTAATTAATATTTAGTCCATAACCCATGATTTTTAATAACACCCTTAAATCTTCGGGGCATACTTTCAATGCAAGATATGATTATATCTTCATCGTTCTCCCATGCATCCTTTATATTCTTCATTAATATTTCCTTTGTAGGGTTTTCTCTTCCATATACCTTACTTTTTAGTCGATCCCATACGTTCTCGATGGGATTGAGGTCCGGTGAATTTCCGGGCCAACGTGAAAGAGGTATGTGATTGTCTTCAAAGAATTTCTTAACCTTTTTTGCCACATGGCAAGGAGCATTATCTTGCATAAATATACGTCCTGTCGGTATGCGACGTCCTGGCTTAAAATACGGTAATAACGTGTTTTTTAACACATTTATGTACTGCTCTTGACGTATTATACCTTCTACAAAATACAAAGGGCCGGGTCCGTCTCCACTAATCACTCCCAAAATCATTACTTGCGGAGGGTGTTTTACAGTTCGAAGAACCGTGGACTCTGTGAGACGTTCGCCAGGTCGTCTACGAACAAATTGTGCTCGCTGCACTAACACACAGAGCGAGCACTCGTCACTAAAGAAAACCTATTAAATAATGCAAACATTAATTCAGTAAAAATCATGTTGTTAAGTTATTTACCTTTTTTCCAATTCTCGTCTGTGAAATGTCGATATTCCCTTGCAAAGTTGAGACAAGCAGATTTCATTTTTTCTGTTAAACGCGGCTTTTTTACAGGTCTTCGGCCCGGTCTTCGATTTTCGCGCAATCGGCGCCTGACAGTCCTGCTCGAAATCTCTATTCCTCTCTCTTGTAAATTTTTTTGAATCATTTTAATTGCAGCAAATCTATTGCTCAAAGCCTGATGAACAATTTCACGGTCAGATCTCTTCGAAGTTTTTCTTTTCCGACCGCGCTTTGCCCGTCTTTGTGTCGATGTGCTAGCTCCTTCGTTTAAGTTTCTAGCTAAACGCGATTCAGAAGAAGGAGATACTTTCTGTAATTTTGCAATTTCTCGTTGTGAATGTTTGTTTGATTGTAGAAGAGTTTGTATAGCGGCTTTTTGTTCATTTGTTAAATCTTTCCCGGGCATTTTCTACAAAAAACACCAAATATTTCAATTTTTTTCAAATTCCAAATAATTAATTATTAAGAGAGAGATAGAGTAACAATTTTACTTTTGCAATAACGATATATCAACACAAAACACTTAACGATACTCCAGAACTCAGCTTCTATACGGTTATGACGAAATATTTTAAAAAACATCGATGCATTCTCTAAACTGCGAACTCGCTAAATGTAAGTTGATAACTGAAATATTTATATATACGTACTTTACTCTTCTAAATATCATTTCTCTGGTATTTTCATTTATTGATACAATAATCTAGTCCCCCTATAAACGATCGGATTCAAAGCAAAAGAATATCACTATAATAGGATGGGAATTTCGAGGTAAAAGGGTTGATTTATGACATGTTTCAAGTAATATGGCCAGGGACTGTATAACTGCAAACATGCGTCTCTTCATACTTTCAACTAATTTATTCGTTACTGTGGGATCAATGGAGTTCCATTCTTGTTGTAGGGCGATTTGTGGCCGCTCTTGTTGCGGATCGTATGTTTCCTTATTCTTCGTTCCAGTTCATCCCGTAGGTGCTCTATAGGATTCATGTCCGGCTATTATGTAGGTGTATGAAGCTGCTTTCCCACATTAAATATCAACCATTTCTTGACCCGTTGAGCGGTGTGCTTGGGATCATTATCTTGCTGGAAGATAAATGACCGTCCAGGACCGAATTTTTGGGCACTAGCTTGCAAATTTTCCCTCAATATATCCATGTATACATATTGGTTCATTATACCGTCAATAAATTTTAAATTACCAACGCCCGCAGCACTCATACACCCCCACACTAAAACTTTTCCTCCACCCAATTTTATAGTCGTGCACAAATTTTTAGCTTTCAGTTCTTCTTGCCCAGAAATGGCCATCTGACCCAAAAATGTTATACATATAACATTTTTGGGTCAGATGGCCGTATAATGGTGTGGCGAAAGAGAAATGACGAACTGAAAACTAAAAATTTGTGCGCGACTGTAAAATTTGGTGGAGGAAAAGTTTTAGTGTGGGGGTGTATGAGTGCTGCAGACGTTGGCAATTTAGAATTCATTGACGGTATAAATTTGCAAGCTAGTGCCCAAAAATTTGGTCTTGGACGGTCATTTATCTTCTAGCAAGATAATGATCCCAAGCACACTGCTCAACGGGTCAAGGAATGGTTGATATTTAATGTGGGAAAGCAGCTTCATACACCTACACAATCGTCGTACATGAATCCTATAGAGCACCTACGGGATGAACTGGAACGAAGAATAAGGAAATATACGATCCGCAACAAGGAGCAGCTACAAATCGCCTTACAACAAGAATGGAACTCCATTGATCCCACAGTAACGAACAAATTAGCTGAAAGTATGAAGAGACGCATGTTAGCAGTTATAAAAGCAAAGGGTGGATCAACAAGTTACTAAACTTTGTAAATGGAGTTACTATTCTAATAATAATTCTGGATTTGCTAAGTGTATGGAGATTTTTTTGAGATTGAAATTGTACCTATTTTTGTTCTTTTTTTTTAATGTAATGTTACTTGTGCAATAAAACATTATCTTTTTATGTTATCTTGTTCATTTGTATTCTAATATACTGTTCACCAACAATTTTCTGCAATAAATAGGATTGCACTGTTTTTTAAAGCACTCAAATCAAAATCAACATCAACAGAAGCTCCAAATGTCCCATAGGGGTGCGGACGAAGCGCGGGTAGAAGAAATCACGATCGAGTCCGGAAACCAACAGATAGTTGCTTTCCGCCTACGTACCAGATCTTTTCCATTATCATTCAAGGTTATTTTTATCTTAAAATCTCCATCCTTATCTATTGTTCCGTGATGGCGATTGCTTTTGTTCCTGACGCTTTTACTTGTTCTCTTATTTTCTCAATTTTCAAGTATTTCTTAAACATGTTTATCTTTACTAAATATCAGTAAAAAGTGTTCTAAAAGTACTCTTATTGCAGCAGTTCCATGTACATTTGATATTATATTTTATGAATTTTAAGCTGGTAGTAGAGTACATAATGCAACTTATTAACAGAAACATTACCGTTCGGTATAGATTTTAACGTTGTAATCCTCTCCCAACGGCGCAACGGTGAGACAATGATCTAATAGTAAACAGCTCCAATTCCCTACCATTCCGCTCCGATCCACTTTGATATTATACAGTGTTGCCAACCGCCGACGCCGACCCGCAATGCAATTTTCCCCCAAACGCCATCGACATAAATTGCCCCCAAATCGTATTAATATCGGCCTTATTGCGAGGCGGCCGAATTATTGCAGAAATAACTATCGCCATACATATATCAATTTAAACAATAATCAGTATCTACGGTTACGGCTAAGCAAAATTATTCATCGCCCAGTGCCGCAGCGTCCATTGTATGATTATTATTATTATTGTACATAGTGTATGTATGTATAACTACTACTAGCGGCACCGTACCGCTATTGCAAGCTCTCTGCTACCTTGTTTCATTATTACTCGGCGGTAATGCGTTGTATAAATTTCAAATTCAAACACACATTTACACACAGGCTCGCGTTCGCGCACATACACGGATACACTTACCAACTCGAGATTGAACGTATAGAAGCGATATGTATACAAACATAAAGTAACTGGCTAATATTAAAATATCAATTGTTTTATTGTATTCTAATACAATGGCATTGTTTCGGACGAATAGATTTGGTGCACTGTCTGATTCCTATACTTGTAGGTATGGCCGTTCTGTTCACAGAGACGTGGGTATGCTTTATGGGATTTTGTCTCCTAGTCTCTGGTCTAGCGTGTTATGGCTTATTGTGTTTGACCATGAGATTTTAATTGACGTCTGCCAATGAACATTGGCACGTTGGCTACCACCTCATATTTAAGGAACTTCCTAGAAATCAAAGTACGCTTTTGTTTAATGCTTCCTGACGAAAATGTGTTTTCATAAGTAGAGTTACTCAATAGCGCCAACGGGCAGTGACGGAGGTTCGATACAACCCTCAGTATAACTGCGAGTTTCAACCAGATCTGTTGTGCATACATGTACGCTGCCGTAAATACTATTTCATAGTTCTACGTTTATTTTAAAAATGTTGCCTACATCGCGAAAACGACCAATGTTGGACAATATTACAGAGTTTATAGCAGAAATGCCTGACCTGCATTATGATGGCGTTAAAATTCAATGTGTAGTTTGTAATATCGCTTTAATGTGTTGGTCCGAAAGGGATTGTCTACGTCATGTAAATAGCAAACAGTATTCATAAAAAAAAATTGCACACGACACTATGACAAATTTAAATTTAATATATGTGTTACCTTTATTGCATGTCCTCTACCGTTTAATTTGCAACACAAGGAAGCATCTTTTGGAATAAATATTCGGACTGCAAATTACCAAGTCGGCCATCGTTACAAAGAATTGTGCCACCTGCTCGTGAACATGTTGAAAAAAGCATTAAATCGGAGTTGAAAGATAAAAAACTGTGGTTATGTGTGAACGAAACAACAGATCGTAAAAAACATTCTGTGGTTAATGTAATGGTACGTACGATGGAACCACATCAATCGTCATCTTCAATTCTATTAGCTTCCAGACGAATACAACAATGTACTGCCGAAGTAATTTCAAAGTTAGTGTTAAATACATTGGAAAAGTTTGAACTTTCAACAAACCAACTGTTGATGCTTATGAGTGATGGTGCCGCAAACATGCTATCTGTAGGCCGGTCTCTTCAAAAACATTATGCTAACTTGTTACGTATTACGTGTAAAATTCATGCTTTCAGTCATGTGGCAGATAGTATTAGAAAATGTTATCCTGAGGTAGACGCTTTAATAGCGCATACAAAAGCAGTGTTTGTCAAATCCCCAAAACGTATTCGCAAATTTCACAGACTGTGCCCCCGTATGCCTGAGCCACCAGAACCTATTCTTACACGTTGGGGAAAATGGTTACAGGCCGCGTTTTATTTTCATAAATATTTTGAGAATATTAAGAACGTGGTTTTCCAATTCGATCCAAAGGAAGCTGCGGCTATCAAGGAAAGTCAGTCGAACTTTCAAGATAATCAGGTTAAAACGGATTTAAAAACTGTTCAGAACAATTACTTCGGACTAGTGGAGGCAATAGAAAAATTACAAAATCCTTTGGTGTCGTTAGTGGAATCTCTGCAAATAGTGCAACATGTTCACGCACAGTTATGCGCGGTAGAAGACGCAAAAAATGTTTGTGTTCTAGAAAGGTTTGAAGATGTTTTAGAGAAAGATTCTGATTTTGGCAGACATTATTCACTTTGTGATTTCACGGAAGACTCTTAAGACGGTAAGTGTTTGAGCACGTATTATATTTTATTTCTGACCATTTATTTTGTGTAAATTTTTATGCGCCCGCCACTGGCTGTTGGCGCAAATTGAGCAACTCTATTCATAAGGCTTCATAAGACTTTTTTATTTCCTAATGTAAAATCGGAGCTTAAGGGTGCAAGATTTGACAGTGTGGAAACGGTGAAAGCGAAAGCGACGGAGGTTCTCAACAAGCTGACAGAAACGAACTTCCAGCACTGCTTTCGACAATGGAAAATTCGTATGGAGCGTTGTAGGGATTGGCAAGGAGAGTACATTGAAGGGGATAAACTTTGTAATGTAATTGGTCATCAATAAAATGTTTTGTAGCACCAATCCGGTTATTTAATTGCCACATCTCGTATATATCTACACACAACAATGGATCCGATCCAGTTGCGCCGCCAAGAATACCAATGTAGCTCTCACTTTTTCTAATTCGGACAAGATCAATTCAAGATTATTTTGTAAGGTAGAAAGTGCTTAATAAAGAAAATATTGAACTTATGTTAGATGAAAAAGATGTAATAGTTTTTAAAATTTGTGAACTCAGAGTAATATTGAATTGCCATAAGCGCAATTCGAAGTTATTGTACATTACATAAGTGTTCAATAAAATTGGCGATCCGGATCCGAGGTTTCGGATAATGGATCCGGATAACAACAAGATCCGGATATCCAGAAAGTAAATTATCCGGATCCAAAATTATCCAGATCCAGCTCCAATTTCGATATATTGTCTGTCGCCTAGAGTGTTAAAATATATTAAATAGCATTTTTTTCAATGTAAAAATTTGTAAACAAAATATGTAACTTGCATGAAATCATTCTTATCACCCCCTGATATTTTACTGTGTAGAAAAGGCGTCTATGCAACCTCTAACGGCCAAGACACAATAAACATCGTCAGTAGAACGATTAAATCAAAACACCCCCCTCCCATTACTTGATTTCGCGGGAGCGAATTGCTTGTGTTACTAACGTTTTACTAGGTATTCTATTGCACTCAGACTTACATAAATGAAATGCAAGATACGGACAGGGTCTGAAGATTAACAATAGCTACTTCTATTGGTGAATACACAGAGAGTGCTAGTATTAGTATTGGTAGTAGTAACAGCGATATAACAACAATAACAACAAGAATATCCAGCCGGATCAACACAAGTATCCAAACGAAGGCGACTATGGCTATAGGATGAGAAGGGGGTACACCCGGTACACTAAACAGTGCACGGCGTACAACCGCCCGAGCAATAGTTTGTTTATACAACAAACGCTAAACTTGGTTAAACTTCGGGACCTTATTGATCGGATAAACTTACGAAACGGATGGAAAATGGATGGCGGATGGAAGAGCGAGAGAGGAAGAAGGGAGACGGAACACCGAGACGCAAATTCAGGAAACGTACAAACTTATGAACTAATTAAACTATATCCTACACTTGCCATCCTACAACAATAGAGATATGTAAATGTACCGGGAATAACTCGTACACTCGGATGGTGAAGGGAAGCCGAGTTGACTGTGGCGGCGGTGGTGGAAGGGAAAGGGACTCGTGGGGGCGGGGTAAGCAGGGAGGGATTGAACCCGTCGTCTCGGTTTCTAGATGCAAATGTGATTTCGTAATTTATATTAATGTCGGTAATTATGCAAGTTTGAACAAAAATTGATGTCTATAATTAAAACTTTGGCGTAACTGTATGAAAATGACGTGGTGTGTAGTTCTATAAGAACGGTACATCGAGTCATAAAAGGAAAGATGATCAAACTATGATGACCAATAAAGAATATATATAGTTGAGCTTCAAACTCACACAAGAGTGTGCTACCACCCACTACCAAAATACTAATTCGAACTGCAATTTGCGAATTTTTGCCATGGCGACCACTGAAGTGTTAGACTGTGTGTTGCGGCCGCTTTTCCGCAATTATTGCCATGGAACGCCTTTTTTGAAGCCGATTCACACTACGCAGTTTATTGTTTCAACTGTGCCTTGGTTTCAGAAGTGTATCCAAGCTTCATCTACAGTTATTAATGGACGCCAAAACTCCGACTTATTTCACTGAAACTGCTCCAGCAGGGCTTTGAAAATGTTCATCCGAATGCGTTTTTTTTCTGAGGGAGCAAGCGGGGCATTCAACGCGCGATTAACTTTTTCATGCACAAATCTTCAGTTAATATATGACAATCACGTTCTTTTCAGATGCCCACAGCCTAAAGTAGCGTTCACATAGGGCATCGCGGGGGTAAGGTAGGAATTAGGAACGTTCGCACAATGCAATTAAATACGACCGTTCACACAGCGGTGTAAGGCAGAATTATTAATTGGCGTACGGCCAAACTACACGTTAAATTATCGTACTACCACGATTAATGCAACCGACACCAGTATTAATGCAACCGACCAATCACAGTGAAGGTCGCGGTTGCTGTCAATTTGTATGCCTACTCGTGCATACTTTTGAGGTTATGTTATGACAAAACAACACAGATCCTGAAACTAGAATGGTCACAGAAGCTCATCAAGAAGATTTAAAAATATTTGATGTCATTATATATATTTATATAACAATAATGCGGCTACATGGGATTGTAAATCAGCACTAACGCTGGCCACGAGCGGTACCGCGGATCGGCGTAGAATCAGATCGGACCGAGAGGAACGGTAGTATTACTTCGTCTGCGGAGCAGTACGGACATTTTCGCTGCCGGTCATTTGCGCAATTGTTTATCTGTCCTACAAAAATTATGATTTCGTCAGCAAAACGACCGCGTTCGGACAAACTTCGAATTTATTGCAGAAATTCCAGACTTAATATATGAAGGTGCTAAAATTAAATGTGTATTTGTAAAATCCCGTTAATGTGTTGGTCCAGACAACATTATTTCGACACGTAAATAGTGAAAAGCTTGTCTCAAAAGAAATTGCGCACGAGACAATGAAATTTATATTTAATTTATGCGTTACGTTTATCGCATGTAATATACCGTTTAATTTACTAGACAAGGAACCATTTATCTGCTTTTGGAATAACTATTCGGAGTGCAAATTACCAAGTCGAACATCGTTACGAAGAATTGTGCCATCTGCGCGCGAACATATTGAACAAAAAATAAAATGTGTCGACGAAACAACAGATCGGAAGAAACATTGGAACAATATTAAGAACGTGGTTTTACAATTCGATACAAAGGAAGCTGCCGCTATTCAGAAAAGCCAGTCGAAATTTCAAGATAGTCAGGTTAAAATGGATTTAAAAATCATTCACGACAATTACTTCGGGCTAGCAGATACAATAGAAAAATTACAAAATCCTGCGGTGCCGTTAGAAGAATTTCTACAAATAGTGCAACCTGTTCACGCACAGCTATGCGCGTTTGAAGACGCAAAAAATGTTCTGTTCTAGAAAAATTTGAAAGTGTTTTTGAGAAAAATTCTGATTTTGGCACATTAAGACACATTTGTGAAGGTGCGTCAACAGAATCGTTAAGTTATTTGAAAGATTATTTTACTTACGTCATTAAGTAGGATGGTCAAATCCAAACTTATAGCTCGAAAGACGAAGGAGAGAATATATAAAACAGTAATCCAACCATCGGTGATGTACGGTTGTGAGACTTGGACGCTGAGTTAGAAGAACATACTAAAATTGGAACCATGGAAAGGGAAGATGCTACGCAAGATATATGGGGGAGTAAAAAACGGCGATATTGGTACATATGTATTTCTACAGGATGGTCAATTAAGAGCAAACATTACTTGCATCAACTCTTCAATTTAAACGATTTTTTTTTGTCCTCAACGAATCTAATCCAAAAGGTTTACTAATAATGAATATTAATGAAGATAAGCTTTAGCTAAAATATTTTAATTTTTTTCTAAACCAACCCTTCTATAAATTTTACAATCTTCACAGTTGGACTGAAACGAGAATATTATTCCTTAGAAAATGAAGTTCACTTCTTTAGATTTATAAACTAAAACTACACATCTTACCCAATCAGTATCCTTGTAGTATTAAATAATGGTTACTCACCTGAAACAAAAAGGAAAAATAAATTACAACATTGTATTTAAATGCAAATTATTAAAAAAATTAGAATTCAAGTTTTAATAATATAGCAGCAGTGGTTTCAAATTTGAGTTAAAATGAATTAATATAATATTCTTCCGTCGGTGAAATGTGAAAAATGCGTGTTTCCTTTGGTTTTCGGACGTAATTAGATTTTAATTAATGAAAAGAAATTTAAACGCCGACCCTTTTAAAAGTTAAAGCAGTTTAAAAAATGACAAATTTTGAAACCATTTTGCAAACATAAATATTCTGTGACCATTTTAGTGACCAATGGACTTATGTATATAATACTGAAAATAATGATGTAGACTATTATGTATGTTGAGGATGTGGACTTATATTGCTTGTCGTTGGACATTCAGTAAGAAAACAATTTGTTGTGAAATGTGTTTTCTCAGGGCAATTTAATTAAAATTTTAACCTCTTTGTGGGATCGGGAGTATTCCTTGATACTCTTTGCGCAATTTTCATGTGAAACACTCGTTGATTCGACTAAAGCTGAATCAGAGTTGATAAAATTTCTGGCGTCCCTCTACTCATTTATTTAATTGCGATAGCGATTATTTCATTCCACAGCAAATTTTGATGATTTTTGTCCAAATATAAATTTTATGATGCATTTCGATGAAAGGAAGTTATTTATAGAAATAGCATGCGAGAATGAACGCGGTAACGCTACCAGACGACTGACAACATAAATATGACGAATTTTACTGACGATTTACTTAATAGCATTAGGACAGAGATTTAATTTACGGAATAATGTTTGAAATACCTTTGAATATACCCTGTTCTCTGTTTTAGAAGAAATTTACATTAATTTTGACGATTGACAAATGAAGATGGAGTTTTATCTACGTTACCCTAAGATCGTCGTTATCTGGACTTATATATATGATATGTCCACACTCCAAGGCCGGTCAACCTGGAGGGAATTTTCGCTACGAAAAATTACCTTTTTACCCGCTAGAGGGACTTTTCATTACAATCGGGTGGCTACCTTGAACATCCTATACGTTCTAAATTGACAGCTGATGTTCTCGATGTAAATGTTAAACACTACAGTTGGCTTTAAACTTTAACTTTAATTAACAATAAATATACTGTAATGAGAATCCATGAATTCTCGAAACGGCTGCTCCGAATTAATCAAAAAAATAACTTGTGTGGTGCAAAGTGTGCCGATACTTTAGTGTTACTTGTTATATCTGCAGAATATGGATTATCTTTTATTATTATTCGAATCCTGCCATTTAATGATTTATATTATTAATTCTTTGTTAAAAAAGAAGACTCCATTAATTTTCAATAACTTACCTTTTAATAATATTTTTTATAAAACATAAAAATCATGCGCAACACAATTTAAATGGAATTACATCTTTCGTAGTATCGGATACGATCATCGATAGACCAACCATAAAAATATAGAAGTCGTTGGAATGGGATTTCGGTAACAACGAAATAAACAATGAAAGAGGGACAACATTTTGTAACAGAATACAAGTTTTAGATAAAACTATTTTGAAATCAAGTTTGAAACAAATATTTAAAGTATTTTTGATCACCAATTACAATCAAAAGAAGTTAAAAACCATTTAGAAGCAAAGTAAAAGAACAAGTTGAACCCAAGGAGATAGAAAAAAGGGTTGAATCAGGGGATTAATCAGAAAGCAGTTAGAACATACATAAAGAAAAGGAAGAGGATTTTAACGATGACTTCTAAAAACACACACGGGGGCTTAGAAAAGACTTGTAATTTTGACAAGGCAATATTATTTACATTTTTTACATAATGACCTTCCATTAGCAGAGCGCAATGATTTGTGGTAGCAACAGGATGGCGATCCGCCTCATAACTCGCGGTTGGTTGTAGAGTATTTAAATGACATTCCAATAAATGGCATTAATCCAATAAATGGAATACAGTTGTGTATATTACTCCACCTACGAACTTAAACGATTTGAAATTTAAGATTCGGCGCGCTTGTAATTCTGTTGTAATGCATATGATCACAGCAGCAATTTCCACGGAATTAATTGGTTGATTTGAAACGTATTTTGCGACGAATGGTGGTAATTTTGAACAATATCTATAGGTGATTAATTTTATCAATTATTAATGTTCAATTAATTTGTAAGAATTTCGTTGTTATTTCTTGAAAGCAATTTTTGTTTATACCCTTGCATTCCAAACTCTTTGTACTTCAATTATAAAGTCAAAAAGATGAAGGGTGCAATTTAAAAAAAAGTTGGTTTGGGGGAGGTTTCTTAGAGGGTAATTTACTAGGGGTAGTTTTAAGAAGTACATCTTTTAGGATTCTGCAGACCATTTCCGACGACACCTTGCTTAGTCTTATATCTGTACAAATAAGGAAGATGTCGCTTGTAACATTGAATCTGGGACACCCGGTAGATGCACATGCACATGTAAAAAGAATAGGAGGCAAATTCAAAGTTGAACACAACATAATCACAGCATAGACTGACAAGGGAAATTTTGTGAAAGTGTTTAATAGGAAAAGTTCTACCTGTAAATTGTATATCTCCAATCTATAGGGTGACTACAAGTATATGCGATAAACCTTAAGGGCTGATTGCTTGGGTTATTTCGATTACAAAACTTCATAAGAACATATATCCAAAACGGTTTGGTTATAAAAACAAAGGATAATAAATTAACCGTTTATATACAATAATACAACATCGGTAATAAACAAAATGAACTTATAGTAATTTTTGAAAATGACTGCCGCCAGCAGTAGCAGCAATGACGTCAGTCGTCGCTTGGTAATAACGAAACAGCGTAGCGAGCGGTCACGGCTCACGGCCAAGTACTGGTGTAATGCTGCTGCGGATGCTGGGACATAAAGAGAGTCCTTCTCTTTATGCGACCAGCTCCCAGTTCGAGCAGATTCAAAAGGCGCTGCTGTATCGCGACGCGCGTTTTTGTTTTAGAACTGCAGTTATGTATATATATGTCCCTGGTTTATGATATAAAAGCGAACATTTTACCAGGGAGATTTAGTTCTGGAATAATCGTTCAAGTCTCTAAAGATCGAAATGGTGCAACCAAATATAATTCGTTTTGGAGGGGAGGTCTTTAAAGACGGTACCCCGAGTCCATATGAAGAGTACTGTGTTCGGCAACCGAGTAATTGGTATTGCAAAAAGGTGAGATTTATTAAAATTTATTTGTTAACTTTAGAAAATGTCAGCGATAATCATCGGAAGAAAATATTAACGCAAGGCCGTAGATCGGCTATCTTTTCTTCTTACATTATGGCCGACTCCACAACAAGCTGGGACGCGTTTGAACAATTGTTCGCCGAAATTGGTTCTGCAAATTGGGACAAAGGTGATCCCATTTCTAATGTTAATGAAGAAATTGATGAAAACGGCATCGTCGAATCCCGACGAAACCGATTCGTGGAAGTATTACCCCGAAGCAATCTGCGACGACGAATTTGGCACGATATCCTTCCATCGGAGGTTATCAACAAGGTGTTGACTATTTTGAACAAACTAGAAAACGAAAATACTACGGACAACTCCGCATCACCTACTCGTCGCAATGATTGTCGAGTACAATAACAGTTAGATATTTATTTAACTATTATTAAACATCTTTTGTTTTTATAACTAAGACGGCTTTGGACATATGTCCATATTAACTTTTGTAGTCAAAATAACACAAAGAATCAGCCCTTAAAGTTTGTCGCATATATTTTGGATTACTCTGTATAAAAATGATGACGTGAGCGAAAATTCTGATTAAATTGAAATTCCTATAAAACAAACTATGTCAAACGCAACAACATTAAATACGAAGAAAATAGAAACTTTGTAGCGGATGAAACGCCGTGGAAAAATAAAAACTATAACCTCCATTACATTAACAATATGTAATTTACGACAATACTGCCCTGGGACGCCGTTACTGCGCGCACAACAATAACAATAAAACGTGAATAATTTAGTTTATAATCTCGACGGCGCTATGTACACTTTCCATTCCAGTCCGCGCCAACTGACATGCCAACAATGAGTTAAATAAACGCCATTAAAGCGATTCTGGGGCTTCTTCCGACGAAGCTTGGAAATGTCATACGCCATAGGAGGCGCGCATAAAAACAAATACGTACACACAGCCGACTAACAGCGTGTAGAGTATAGCGTTTTGTGCGAATATGACATGTACATATAAAATAAATCCGGAATTATTCTAAAGAGTTAGAGAAGGATGGTTGCGAATCGTAAAACGTCGCCTTGTCCCGGCATCTCCTTATTGTCTTTAATGAAGTTCCTCCCTTCGTCCCTAGTATATTTCGTTTTCTTCTTCATCATCATGTCTATGTCTTCGCGCTCGTTTTAGGACTTGCTAGTGTCGTTAAAACCTCGTCGCCAATACGTCGGTGGATGGTTTTAATGTTTCGCTTCAGAAGAATTAAGACCTACGACAGACAATTCGCAATTATGAAAGACTAAAGAGATTTCAAGGTTGGGGTAAATATGTAAATTTTATTGTTGAAATGATAGTCGTATGCGGATCTAATTCCCTCTTGTCATTTAATTCGGTTTAAGTTGAGGGATTTAGTTGGTTTCTTCTTTTTTGTGTCTGTTCTTTAGAAGCGAAGACATTTACCAAGGATGGGATGTTATTGAAGAGTAGGATTTAAAAATTATATAAGCAGTTATGTGAGAAATTAATAAGCTTGGTATATTGAAAAATGCCGTGCCCTTTTGAAGGTATAGGCCATATCTACCTTTTGAAAAGTTTCGAGGTGATTATGGTATCCAACGTATGTATTTTCGTCTTCTCTTGAAAATCTATAGAAACCCTTATTATTTTTATTTAAGAATTTGAACATCTCTCAATGTGGTATATGCGAAAATTCTTTCATTCTTAACAAGGTAAGATTTGATACCTTTTAGATAGATACTAAATCTATCTCATTCCAGCTTTTTTTGGAGCCTCTGCTGCATTCAGCTTCAACAGTAGCCAATCAACGTATTTGAGTTCCATCTTTCAATCATATTTTCAAACGATCTCCATTCAACAGCCTCATCTTTAATCAAACTGTTTTCAAATGACTGCTGTGGTTCAACTCACAAAGAGGTTAGTTTCCTTGGTCAGGTTTAGTAGCCCATTAAGTAAATTTTAAGAGAGGCTGTTTTCTTCTTTTCATTACAAAGTCTGCATAGAGTTTCATCTTCATATATTCCCATCTGATGCAAATGACAGCAGTTAAATGTTGGGAGGTCTTCTCATCATTTGTTTGTTGTTTGTTCAGCTGCGTGGTTCCAATAAAGTTGCTGTTGTTTTGTAATCTATTCGTTAAAATTCGCACTGCACTGCATTTTTGGTTACACCTAGATCCAGTCTTATGAAATTCAGTTTAGAAACTTCTCTCGCTAGATGATCTGACAAAAAAGCAAAAGATGCACGCAAGATATGTCGTTCATGTAATTCGACAATGACATTACGCTGAGACTCATCTATTACAAGAAAATAGAAGTCAACAGAAAAAAATATATAAAGACATGACCAACAAATTCACTGTTAACTAATGTAATTGTAGCGTTAAAATGTCAATAAAGCCAGGCTGTTTGTAGTTGATGTGTCCTCCAATAGGTGGCGATTCTTTTAAAGCCATTCATGAAGTACCAATGAAAAAGAACAGCGCACTACACCAAAATATATGCCTGATAAAAGTTATCCTGAAATACGGAAACGTACTCATTTTAAAGAATTTCCAACATGGAAAAGGATTTTAGGGGATTCGTAATGTTTAAAGAGTGGAAAGACTTTATCAGAGTTACATGCTGTAAAATTGTTTAGATTACTTGATTCGGAAATGTTTGGAATCAACGCCTTGTTACGACAAGGAAGAACACAAGGATTTTCATAGCTTACTATCAAGAACTCAGTTTACTGTTTTGGAACTTATATTAATTTGACATTTCAACCCCATATACACGATATTTTTAACTGTTACTGCCTCTATGACTTAAATCTATGGCTTCTAATTTTACTGAGAATTTAGACCATATAATACTAAATGTAGAAGCAATTCCCAACGTTTCAGTCACTGCAGCAAGGTCTTTCTTCAGAAAAGAGACACAAATATAGATATACTCTAATAAATTTTCAAAAAACTCTTTTGCGATTATGGAAAATAGTTTCAATCCCTGGATGAGGCCATGATAATCGAAGCATTAATGGTGAAGATTTTTTTTAATACACAATCACCACACCACACCAGTTTAACTTTCGAGAAAAACATTTTACCATCGAGTCACAGATATAGAAAAAGTACTGAAAAGAAAAAGAAATATGTTCGGCCTTGTTCTTAGATGTAGCCCAAGCCTTTAATAACGTTTGGCATGAAGGTCTTACCAACAAGTAATCTAAACTACTACCAAAACAATATGTAGCGATTTTGACATCATACATAACAGATCGCAAGTTCAGAGTAAAACAAGAAGACGACTACTCTGACCTTAAAGAAGTTAAAGCAAGGGTCCTACAAGGAAGCGTCTTGGGCCCAATTCTGGACTTGCTTTATACCAGTGACATAGCACACTTACCAGAAATAAGTAAATCTAGCAACTTTTGCAAATGATACAGCTTTACTGGTAACTGACAATGACATAGTTGAATCGACAAACAAAATACAAGCTGTCACCAATTAGCTACTAGAATGGACTCGATCCTGGAAAATTAAACTTAACGGGACTAAAATCACATTAATTTTACCAATACAAGATCACAAAATACTTCTTCTTTGACAGTCGGTACAATCACAATTCCATATGGAAATAATGCAAAAGTGTCTTGGAATAAAGTTGGATGCCAAGTTGCGATGGAAACATCGTATAAAGAAAAAACGAGAAGAATTAAACATAAGTACGTTACAAAACATGTTACTGGCTATTAGGAAGAAAACACCAACTTGCACTTCACGATCTATAACCGGACACTTAGTTAATCGATTTGATTGTATGGTAGTCAACTTTAGGGCTGCAACAAAGACTCTAATGTTAACACAATCCAAAAATTCCAGAACAGAGTTCTTAGAAACATTGTAATGGTACGTACGAAATAAAAATATTCATCGTGATCTGATTATCCCATTGGTATCCACTGAAATCGAGAAAATGGCAGATAAGCAAGACTTCACAACATCCTAACACAAAGGCTCTTCAACCTGTTGGACAACCATCATATTCGACGACTGAAAAGGGCCAAATCATTTAACCTCGTATAGTGTTTTGTATTGAAGTGCGACATTACTGAATGGAAAGAATTCTATCTCTTTTATGGGTGGTGGTTCGGGACAATTATACTGGTATAAACCAACAGATTTCATACTCTATACAAGTGGATAAATCAAACAACGCGAGTGATTACTTTTACATCGTGGAGGATGAAGATACGGTGTATCTGAAGCAATCTTTAGACCATGAGACTTCTCCTAGCCACCATTTTGTTGACGTCGCCACGAATCAAGGCCTCATCTTTGTCGATAACTGCGCATGTGTGGTTAACAGATAAGTCGAGATCAAAAGCATTTAGGAAACTGTAAAAATGTAAACTTGCTTTTGCAGCTCTGAATATGAACGATAATCCTCCAAAATTCGAACAGCCCCCCTATTACTGTGAACTTTCAGTCCATGCTAAAGGAGATCAGTTTGTCACCATTATCACCAGAAGTGATGCAGATGAGGTCGACGAAACCCGTTTAAAGTACTCCATCGTCGCTGAAAACGAGCAGCAGACATTTTCTATGGATCCCAACACTGGAATTGTAACCCTAACCAATCTAGCTAACTTCGGAGACCAAAAGAAGAGCGTCGTGTTAAACGTATCAGTCTCTGATGGAGTCTATACTAGCTTCGCCAGATTGAAAGTCAAACTATTACTCGCTAATTTGTACACTCTAATCTTTCCTCATATCGTTATGGATGTTCAAGTAATCGAAAATCAACAAGCAGGAACGGTAGTAACCGTGATCAAGGCTACCGATGAAGATTTTGGCATGTTCTGGATGATAACATATTAAATCCAATGAGATTTGTTAATGGAGACATTTACAATTGATAAACACCATGGAAAGATCTCAACAAGGCCTAGATTGGACCAAGAAAAAGAGAGGAGATGTACGGGATTCCCGTAATGGCAACAGATGGTGGTGGTCGCTCTGGATTTGTAACAGTCAGTATTAAGGTTGCTGACGAAAACGATAATGCGTCAAAATTCCACACGAAAGAGTATCAAGGGAGTATCTCATCGAATTTTACTCAGGGAAAATAGTCCATGAAGGTATCTATAAGGAATTATTTCATTTTTGCTTAATAGTTGGTGGGATTGAAAATTGAAAGAAATTTTTGAAGTTCCAAGTTGTTTTGACTAATTTCTCTTTACGTAGATCCAGGCTACTGACCCCGACGAAGGCATCTCTGCGCAAATAAGATATTCAATCTACAAAGAACCCTCCACGGAAGTCACCGAAATTTTTGACATCGATTCTAAAAATGGTGGCTTATACCTGACCAAAGATGCATCTCCTTACGGTAATTATTTTCGTAAAAGAACAAACCTAGTGACATCTGTGACCATTTTCTCGTTCAATTTACATGAATTACAGAAGGTGAAGTGTTCCAATTCTTCGTCCGGGCAACCGACAACGGCCAACTTCCCAAGCATTCAGATGCCCCAATCAACATCTTAATTATGGGTTCCAAAGATCAGCGTCCAATCTTTGAGAGAAAGGAGTTTTTTCTCTCGGAGAATTCTGTAACGGGAGCTGTTGTCACTACTTTAAAGATGGTTTCCAATGTCAGCGTGACGTATAAGATCTTGTCTGGGTCCGAGAAGAATCCCCAATTCACCGTGGATAGTCAAGGACAAGTTATACTCTCTAGACAATTAGATTTTGAAGCGCAAGTCCACATTTGATTGGAATTATCGCCGAAACCGATTCTACTCCACCTCTAACAGCTTTGGTGGAGATAACGTTGCAAGTTTTGGATGAGAATGACCACGCTCCGCATTCTGAAAGTAATCCCGACATCGTGGATCTTGCTGGGAATACTGAAGAAGATATTTCGATTCTAAAAGAAAGGAAAGGATTCTGGGGTTTTTAAGAATATAAAGAAAAAATAATGGTTAATCATATTTGATAAGTTTTAGTACCAACATATCAAAGAGAAAAACAATCACGTAAATAGTAATGTTCACTCGCAAGCATGGTCAAAGACAATTTTTTTCACCGTAGAATAGTTACAATCCTAACGAAACAACGCGAAACAAAATGTGCAAAACGGATCGTAGTAACCGGTGTATGCACAGCATACGATATTATTCGATTTTTTTACGTCGCGAACGTGAATTTTTCCTGTTTTTTTTTCCTCGAAATTTTTTTTGTTTCTACCAGTCGGGTCCGCGCCGTAATATAACGCAAAACCGACAACAACGCCCTCTACGCTCACCGAACACAATCATATTCAATGACCAAAAGCGGAACGAGAATATAACATGACGTGTAGAAAGCACTTCATTATAAAAACCTTTTTACATTTTTTCCCAGTTCAAACAAATCAGATTTGATTAGTATTTCCATATACGAACGGCGCTACCACGTCGGGAGATTGAGGGGTGCAATGGCGCTGGAGGAGAGGGGGGACACGGGAGAAGTGGGAGGTGGGTATCCATCTTCACGAAGTTCTTCGTGCAACGTAGGTACCATACACTAGCAATGTAAAAAACAATGTAATTCTCGAACACTCTCGTGAAAACGCATAGTTCTGCTGCTTCAAATCCCTTTGCCACTTACACCATATACCATCATAGAGGGCGCTGTACGTAAGCGATTTTCCTCGTCCGCAACACAACTAGCTTTTTGACGAGAGAAGGTAACGAACGAGAGATCATCCTATACATAATATCGCAATCGAACACAGGTTTGCTAAAGGTACATTTGCAACGTCATATACTTCAATGGAAATTCATTTAATTAATGTCATGAAAGAAAGTATTTTAATGTGCAAATATTGAATGCAACGGCGTGATGCTTGGTTGCCTGAAGGAATAGGTTCTCTGGCGTGCATGGCTACACATACAATCACAAACATATGCAAGTACGTTTATGTACATGCACCTACATATAATCTATACGGACTAATACACATGCCTGGGTTGTTCGTTCTCAATATAACCAAAGGGGAATATATGAGAACCAATGCTACCGCGCAAAGCTTCTGTTGCGGACGACAAGATAACGTCAAAGAAAGGTATAAAGGGATATTCAAGCCGAGCTTATTCTATGAAAATGCATGCAGGCTTGTAGGTTAAATAACAGTTATTGTAATCGAAATTACCACTTGGCTTTTCTCATTAAATTGGATTTGATTAGAGAATGCGTTGCGTTGAAAAGGAAATGTAAAAGTATGGAAGTAGGTAAAAGGAAAAAGGTATTGGGGTATTTTCGAATTCATTTATAGAAATGTTCTTTGTATCTGAATTTGTTTAATTTTTAGAAAAGGTGTAGGTGTGTTTCGTCAAGGCTGAAATTAAAAACAAATCTCAAATTTTAATTAACACCATTAAATTATCTAACAAATTCAAAAAAAGTTGAAACTGTGAACAAGTAGTCCACAGCCAAGGACGTTCGAAAGTATTTCCCTTATCGGCCCAATCTCGTTTTAAGAGGGTGAAACTATATATCAAAATAATCGTCTCATCGAGCTCTATCATATATATGAAAATAGCACCCTAGTTCCATTAAAATAAAATTTATGGTGCCTTCCCCCACCCCTTCGAAAAGGGGCGTATTCAAATTCCACGTTGTGTTATGTTACGGAGCTCTTCAAACAGTATATAAATTATATTTTATTTTATATAATATAGTTGTTAGTAAAAAATCAAACTTGCCCTGCAATACGTCGCCTGAAATAACTGTGAATCCATAAGCAAAATTTTATGTTTTCTAATTTAATATTATGCCCGGTTTTATTTATGTGTTGTGCTACACTTCTATTTTCCCGTATCTGTAACACCTGATGTGCTTATTGCATCTATCAATATAACCTTTAACACAGTCACCACATGCAATTTTATAAATTCCCGACCTTTCTTTCATGTACAGTTTATCTTTCGGATTGCTAAGAAGGTTTTTGAGTGTATTATGAATAAGGCGTGACAAACGGTTGCACCCGCAGAGACGCCTGGGGGGGGGGGGGGGTGTATGTACGTATGTGGATGCAGAATTCAGTAATGCTGTATTGAGGAGTTCTGTCGTTCGGCTAGTTATCGGATTCTCATTGTGTGTTTTCGAAAACATGGGGCATAAGCCTGGTGTACCTTTTGCATCGCATGTAAAGAAATATATTTGGCGTTTCCCTGATTTGTAATTTACAGGTTCGCACATTCGTTACAAATTTTGCGGCATAGGGTTGTTAGGTCGCACGACATTTGAATGTAGAAGTCATATTAAAAGTAAACGTCATGTATTGACACGGTAACTCGGTTGAAAATGAGGGCCCAGTGAGCCTTTGAAACAGCTGTTCCGAATTAATTAATATTTTGTGTGGTGAGGAGTGTGCCGATACTCTGTGTTGTTTGTCATGTATTGAATTTAAGAAACAATATTCCGTACTGGCAATTTTTGTATGACTTTATTTTTATGTTGAGCACGTGCAATATCCCACAACACCTAGTAGATAATGAACATTTTCGTCTTTTTTGGGATCAATATGTTCCATCATGGAAGCTACTAACAAAAAGACAATTGCGGTACAATTTACCACATGTGCAAAGGACAGTAAAAGACTGTATAAAGGACGAATTGAGAAATCAAAAAATCTGGCTCACTGTGGACGAAACTACTGATGCTCAGAAACACAGCGTGATTCATATTGGTCCAGCAGCTTCCTTGTTGTTAGCCAGTAAAAGGATTGAAAGAACTAATGCCGAAACCTTTGTAAACATAATAAAAAATATGTTAAGAGAATTTTATTTCGTAGAAGCCCAAATCACCATATTAGCTTCTGACGGAGCCGCAACAATGCTGAAAGCTGGTAGGATGTTAAAAGTATGCTTTCCGTCTCTTCTTCACATAATATGCCTCATGCGCGCATGTCATCACGTAGCAGAAACAATTCGAAGCAACTATCCTAGGGTGAATGGTTTAATATAATCTGCCAAAAAAGTGTTTGTGAAATCTCCAAAACATATCCGCGTATCCAAGCAATTGTATCCGCAAATTCCGTTACCACCTCAACTTGTATTGATGCGATGGAGAACACGGATCGAGGCAGTATCTTACTATCGCAAATATTATTCCTAAGTGAAAGATGTCATTTTCAAACTTATTTCTTCTAATTTTCAAGCGTTTCGCGAGAGTCAGCAGCTTTTTTCCGATTCGGACGTTCAAAAGGAAATAGATGACATTTCCATAAACTATTCTGTAGTGTGTACTGTGTCTAGTTTTGCGCGGTACGTCCCGGACGGTTCCACTAGTTTCTTGAACATTATAAATAATACACGCACTCCGATCAACCGATAATAACCGAACGTCCACTCGATTCCTTGTATGTACATAGTAAACACAGCTCCTTTCACGGCGTCTCTGCGGATGCAACCGTTTGTCACGCTTTAATGATGAATCCCTTTGAAATTTTGTACGGCACTGTTTGAAAGATGGCAGTGCACGATAGAAACGTCAAAATCCTCCAGTAACGTCACCTATCTTCAAGCACGGGTATTTATTGATCTGTAACGTTTTTGTAGGAATCGTATAAGAAAAGACCGAGAGAACTAGGAATAAACGAATGCGTCGACATTTAAAATTTATGGCCAACAGAGCTTGAACAAGAAAGAAAGAAATTCTCTAAATATATTTGGGAAATATCTTAATGTTTTAAACAATTACCACAATTAGAAGCGCCAAGATTGTGATTTTGTTATATATATTCTAAATTTTCCTATCACGATGCACTTACAAAACGATAGAATCTATGAAAAACCACATATCTATGTTTCTGAAACCGCTGTTAATTTAATTTGTCCAATTCTTCCGAAATAATAAATACTTATTTTCTGCATAATAGTTTCAAATTCATTTGAAAACATTTCGGAACGTAACTATAGAACGATAAAGTCTCCCCTTACACAGATGATTAAAGAGGAAAAAGGGAAATTAAAATCTTCCTTCATCCTCTTATTACATAATACACTCAACAGACATTTTTAAACGGCATCCTCGTTAATCCTACAACACTGCGTCGAGGTACAATTTTTCACCGTTAACCGTATACCGGCGCATTATGTTTAAATTGCATTCGCTCGCTTCGTTCATATGTGTCCTTCTTATACGTTCATCCTACTTCATCCTGATTATTAAAAGATTAAATATCGTTGACGTTCGGAATACTTCCGGGCGTTAATCCTTGACAAAACCCTGAAACAAAACTCGACTATATACCCAGATACTTATTCGATTAACACGTTGTCCGTCCATCGGCGTCAGATCCGACGGCAAGAGTGGCAAATCGAGCAACAAAAGCCTCATTAAACGCCCGGTATATGGGGTCGGTGCCGGCTCAGAATTGTGCATAAACAGACCGACAATGAAGCGCGCACAATTACGTGGAAAAAGAGAATGAGCGGTTAAATAGAAACGCTAGAAAAACTAAGCGGACAACAGACCACCCAACAGTTTAAAAAACGCCGACCTTTTCTCGTTTTTTTTTTTTGTTTGTAGCTGACGTGCGTCAGATAGTACCTACAGTTCCGCTCATAAATTTAATCAAATAGCTAGAAAAAACAAATTCGTGAAATAGAACAAGTGTATAATTTTACAATACCCACTATACTTGTCTTAAAAAGGGAAGGATTAATTTAAATTTTTTGCATAAAAAGTGAACGCTTCGATTGACTCTGATTAAACCCGACTTACATCTAAATAATATAATAACGCAAGGCGTCGCACAGTGGTCGAAATTGATAACATATCTATGCAAAAGTCTACTTTCAAATAATTTTAAATTTCTTAAATGAAGAAGTCCACAAATTTTCTGCAAATAAGATCCATGACCTCTACAGTCCATAAAATCCTCATCCATGGAACAGTCTTTCCTATTAGTCAATTGTCAGAAAATGTTTCAGAAGCTCGGAATAAGTACTTCGGGCAAATTAGGATAAACTATTCCAGGAAGTTCAGTAGGAAGATGTGCAACATAGATATCAAAAATAGGTTGCTATTTATTTCAGATTCTTTGTATCTTATTTAGTTTAAGAACTCGGCTTAAAACTTCCAGAAAACGTTTTTGCGAACAATGTCTGGGAATGCATTTATCTCCAGAACATCTATTAATAGGATTCTAATTAATGAATATTATAACCATGTACTATATTCTTTTGCTTAATTTGTTGTCAAATATACCTTGAAAGAACTTGATAGGTATTTTACTTTTTCATACCTCTAGTATAACTTATTTAACTTACAAGGAAACTGTTCCAACCCGGAGACATCGATTTGAATGAAATTTGGCTAAAGTGAAGATCCTATAGAACTATGGAAAACCCTGTTTCTGTTAAAAAAGCCTTAAAGGGGGTAAAATGGGGCACTGAAAATAGAGATGATTTTGGTTTTTTCTAAATTTTTCCACAATTGCTGAAGATAAAAAATATTGGTGTGTGCGGATGTACTGCGTTATAAGAGCGCTATTGAAGTACGTACAAACATTGTCCATTGCAGGAGATGTGTAATTATATTGGGTATAAAATGAACTGTGAAACGTTTAGTTTCACTTTCAATCACACGAGTGCAGTTAATTGGTTACAATATGGTGATTAGTCTAAAGCGTGACAAACGGTTGCACCCGCAGAGACCCCTGTACGGGGGGGGGGGGGATGTACATATGTGGATGCAAAGTTCAGTAATGCGGTAGACATTGAGCAGTTCGGCTGTTCGATTATTTATCGGATTCTCATTGTGTGTTTTCATAAACATGGGATGTAAACCTGGTGTACCTCTTGCATCGCATGTGAAGAAATATATTTGGCGTTTCCCTGGTTTGGAATTTACAGGCTTCCACATTCGTTGCAAATTTTGCCGTATAGGGTTGTTAGGTCGCACCACATTTGAATCTAGAAGTCATATTAAAAGTAAACGTCATGTATTGAATTTAAGAAACAATATTCCGTACTGACAATTTTTGTATTACTTTATTTTCATGTTGAGCATCTTTTTTGGGATAAATATGTTCCATCATGGAAGCTGTCAACAAAAAGGCAATTGCGGTACAATTGCACCACATGTGCAAAGGACAGTAAAAGACTGTATAAAGGACGAATTGAGAAATCAAAAAATCTGGCTCACTGTGGACGAAGCTACTGATGCTCAGAAACACAGCGTGATTCATATTGTGGCGCGTCTTTTAAAACGAATTGGTCCAGCAGCTTCCTTGCTGTTAGCCAGTAAAAGGATTGAAAGAACTAATGCCGAAACCTTTGTAAACATAATAAAAAATATGTTAAGAGAATTTTATTTCGTAGAAGCCCAAATCACCATATTAGCTTCTGACGGAGCCGCAACAATGCTGAAAGCTGGTAGGATGTTAAAAGTATGCTTTCCGACTCTTCTTAACACAACAATTTGAAGCAAGTATCCTAGGGCGAATGATTTAATATCATTTACCAAAAAAGTGTTTGTAAAATCTCCCAAACATATCCGCGTATTCAAGCAATTGTACCCACAAATTCCCCTACCACCTCAGCCTGTATTGACGCGATGGGAAACATGGATCGAGGCAGTATCTTAAATAAAGCTCAGAAGCAGAAGAGTTCCAGTACTCTTTGCTCGTTACCGACATCGGGGCGCCTCAAGACTTTGTGTGTAAGATACAAATCATATTTTCTGGTGCCTGTACATGGATAACATAACAGATTTCTTGGTAACAAATACAAAAACCATGTTTCTTTACTTTTTAACAAAATTAAATTAATTTTGCAAATAAATGTCAACGGTGATACCATAGAATGTTGTATCATCAACAAAAATTGTAGGTTTAATCCATGAAAATCTAGATTGGTCTCTACATGCACTGAACAAGAAAGGTACGTAAATCAAATCAAAAAGTACGTTAATATAACTTTTTTTTATAAAAATTGGTCCAAGGAACGAGTTTATCGTTTTAATAAACGGCTGTTTATTATATCAGAGATTCCCACGGCTTCCTCAATTTCACGTACTTTCATTCGACGATCTGTCAAAATCATGTCATGGATTTTATCCACAATTCCTGGCGTGGTAGTCGTTTTCGGACGTCCTGAACGTGGTTCATGATTTGTATGTGTGCAGCCACGTTTGAATTCCGAAACCCAAAAATTCACAGTGGAAAATGAAGGTGATGAATCTCCAAAAACGGCAATCTAACCTTGGTTTGATTTCTGTTACGGTTTTCCCTTCCAAATAGAAAAATTTGATGACCGCTCGAATTTCGTTTTTGTGCTTAATTGAAAACACAAAAAGGTACTTGGTTTCAATGCTTGCCAAAACCAGACAGATCGATTTGACATTTGCAGTCAATTGATATGAAAGAGTTGCCAACACAACGACATAAAGTATTTGGAAAAAAGCAACCAGTTAGTAGCGATTCCGGAAACTTGTTAAATTTTACTTCTTGTCAAAGAGTTGGTTAATTTATATGTAATTTTTAGTTTCAACTAGTGCTCTGTTTTCTTTCTATAACTTCATTTACTGAAATGTGTATGTTCTTGAAACATACGTGTGTAACTTGTACACTATTGTAGCAACTTTTGCAAGAGATCATTGGTTAAATTTTTATAACAATAATGTATATAATTGAAATACAATCTGTTAACTACAATCGAGTAGTAGAGACTTTACCCAACTTGTAGCAAGTCGTATATTTACAAACAAATTGTAGTTAATTGTCCAGCAATTGTTTGATTCTTTATAACAATTTGTTTTCATCATTTCAACTTGTAACAACAGAACGGGATATTTATGAGAATTAGAATACATATAATTTAAGCGAATTTCTGGATTACTGTTAATACGAGATATATTTTCCATTGACGCTCATTCATCATGAATATAAATATTTTGTAATGTAGCTGCAATACTTTATGAAAGAAAAACTATGAATAACTCAAAATTTCCTAATTTTTGCTTATTTTTATTTAACGTTCTATAGAATTAACATTAAGGTATACATTTTAATTATGCTTTAGTAGTGTAGTAAAGTTTTAAACGAACATGTTGGGTAAGGCAAACAGGCAAAGCGTGACGAGCTCTGCTACACGCTGTCTTCCGATAGGTAACCCAAGTTATTCCGGCTGGCATACCCCAAGATCATATTGTCGTAGTTTACCATATCCCAAAATACAAATTTCAAATCCCTCGGACACGAAGTTTCTAATCGGCCCAGGCCCCTCAATAAACCATCGCATACCAATAACGCTCCTCGTGTCGGAAAACATTTTTTCACCTGAACGCAGAAAAATTCACCTCTCCCCGGCCAAAGCATTTGCTTACATTTCGTATATTTGATTAATTTCGCTTCGTATACGACACGTCTTCCTCCTTCGTAGACCCATATGATGCATTCTTTGGGGTAGTAGTCGTAAATGGTTGGCACAGGCAGCGTGCGGACGGAATACGGGAAAGGATTCGTCAATATCATCACTTTCAATCGCCCTTCGTGCCCAATCGTATCTTGCACAGTAGAAATGTGCTTTTCACCGTGCGGTAATTTACCTGTAATCGTACAAGAAGAAACACGGTCCTCCCACCAAAATGACACCGCCATCTCTGGTAAGATTAACGCGCCGCTTCCTACTTCACCGTCACAATTTACAGTAAGCACAAAATCCTTTCCGGGCGACTGTCCTTGAATAGGAAAAAAGATTAATGGTAGGTACACTATTGTTGATAATCGTAGAGGTAATAACATAGTTGGTGACAGGTCACTGACGTCTATCTCAATAAGATGTCAATTAATCAGGTGGTGGAGGGGGCCGATTCCACTCAACCTTAATAGCTTATGAATTATTACTAATTTTGTCAAATTTGACAATTGTCTCATATTGTCTCGAAAGTGATCAATTATTTTCTGACGCTACGCTGTTTAGTTGTGTTTCAACAGTGGAACTTAACTTAGACTGTATGTAATCATAATATTACGCAATTAAAAAACATTTTTGATTGCTGTCGTTTAAAATGGCGGATTTTCAACCATCCGAAGAGCATATTCGTCATGAATGAATGCAACAGTTGAAACTAAGTATATTTGCGATATTGATGGTGATGTTTTAAAAGTAAATAGATGTCAACGTTGGTTCAGGACAATTTGCATTAGGTGATTTTGATCTCTCTGATAGACTTCGTAGTGGAAGACCCGTGGAATTTGATAATGAGGCTTTAAACGCACATCAATACAGAAATTAGCGGATACACTAGGCTCTACATGATCGACAGTGTAAAGACATCTCCAAGAAATTGGTAAGGTCTCCAGTTGAGGTAAATGGATTCCACACCAACTGGAAATGAAAACTTGATTCTTTATTCCAATCTCCATCGCTTCAGACAGTTTCATCACCAGTCACAATTTAGTTAAGTCGTGTTGTCGGCTTCGTACAGCTCAAGAAACTTTCGGCTACATTCAACACGTTGTTTCTTCTGTATCGCGTTGAGCAGTTTTGGGACCCACCTTGTGCTAATTTTTGTCATACCCAAATGCTGGTACAGCATCAACAAAACACTAGCTTTTTAAGCTAGCTCCTTAGGCTTCAGCCGTTGATCACCCAATGCGACTTCCTCGACGAATTTGATATTTTCTGGTGTCGCTACAGTAACTTTGCGTGGACCATCTTCAAGAGATTCTTGACCCCAACGAAGCAATGTTAACCAACGTTTAACTGTGGCATACGATGCTGCAGAGTTTTTATAAACCGTGTCCATTCCGTTCTTCTATTTCGGACACTGTCTTTCTTTCCAATTTGAGAAATTTTAAGTGCTTGTAAACTGCCAAATTATTATTTAACTGGGGAAGGTAAAATAAAAGTCTACTTCTCACAGTAACTCTGTTTTAATAAACGTGCCACCGGTTTCGAGAAACTCTTCTCATCATTAGAGTATGTTAAAAAGGTGGTACCGGCAGTGACGCATCGCATAAAAGTAGGTACATAATATACAATATTAGTGAAAAGTAATATTGTTATCCTTTCCTGTCATCTTGATGTCCACTGTGGCAATTGGCAACCGCTTTGGTAAGTTGCGTAGAATTGCAACATCAGCAACGCTTCCATTGTCAATTCATTCAGCCGTCGAGGGTGTTGTGAATACGTTGTCGTATACTTCGAAAATGATCGTTCGACATCCAGTGAATAAGATTTGCAAATGTCAGATATTCCTTTTCCTCATCTGGGCACTCTTGATTTTCAGTTATAGACCGAACCTTTTGTAAATCGGGATTTTTCGTTAAAATTGCACCAAATTTTTGAGCAACATCGACTCCTATAGTGTTCGTCAAGTTTTCTAGAGCGGCTTGTAAATTGTTTATGCAATTTAATGTGTCTCGTGCAGATAAGTTACTGTTTTCTAATTGCTCAATAGCTTGTGCAACTTCAGAATAGTTCATGAAAATTTGATCTATTTGTTATTGAACGTCCGAATTGGAAAAAAATTGCTGACTATCTCGAACTGCTGCAGAATCATTTGAATCAAGTTTCAAGATGACAGAGATTTCTGATAGTAAGATACTGCCTGGGGCCATGGTCCCCCTCCTCCCCCCATTGCGTTATTACAGGCTGAGGTGGTAGTGGTAATTTCGGACACAATTGTTTGAATACACGGATGTGTTTGGGAGATTTGATGAACACTTTTTCGATAGATGCTATTAACTCATCCACCATCGGATACTTCCGAATAGTTTCTGCTACGAGGTGACATGCGTGTATGGGGCATGTTATGTGAAGAAGAGTCGGAAAGCATATTTTCAGCATCCTATCAACTCTCAGCATTGTTGCGGCTCCGCCAGTAACGAACATTGTGACTTGGGTTCCTGTGATACAAAATTCTCTCAACAAATCTTTTATTATCTTAACAACGGTTTCTGCATTAGTTTTCTGAATCCTCTTATTGGGTAACAACAATGAAGTTGGTGGACCATCACGTTTTAAAGGACGTGACATGAATGACGCTGTGTTTCTGAGCATCAGTTGTTTCATCCACACATAGGCCGATTTTCTTATTTCACAACTCGTCTTTTATACATTATACACAATTGCATAGATGTTGACAGCTTCCAGGAGGGAACGTACTTATCCCAAAAAAGACGAATGTGTTCATTAGATACTAGATATTGTGGGATGTTGCACACACTTAACATAAAAATAAAATCATATAAAAATTGCCAGTATGGAATACTGTTTCTTAAATTCAATACATAACGTTTACTTTTACAATGTTTTCTACATTCAAACCTATCGCGACTTAGCAATCTGTTATTGCATATTGTGTAATAAATATGCCGACTTCTATATTCTAATCCAGGGAAATGCCTGAGATATTTATTCACATTCGAAGGGCACGTTACACCCTTTGGGCGTCCCATCTCCGCGTACTTATTTGGTGTGCAGCGTGCAACGTACTGTCGTTTTGAACTCTCTCGCGGTACTGTCGAGATCAACTACGAATTGAAAATTACCCCTACCCACGCCGCTACCGCTACGCTACTGCCATCCGGTACCATCTTTTTAACCAACTCTACCCATCATCAGGCAAGAGTCAACGTGCTACAGGAATTTGTATTGTATTGACATAACTTTTCCTGCAGTACGTTAACTCTTGTCTGATGGTGAGAGAAGTTTCTCGAAACCGGTAGCACGTTTATTAAAACAGTTAATGTGAGAAGTAGAGTTTTATTTTACCTTCCCCAGTTGTGAATGTTAACTAAAGACAGATCTCTCAAATGATAGTATTTGTTTTTGATTACCTTCTTACTAGACACCTAAGACTTACAATACGTGGACCGTAACCCGTATTTAAAGCGAATCAAAGAAATTCAGTAAATCAAATATATCTTTGCACTTCATGTGCATCCATCTTATCCTTGTTTGGAGCCACGAGAAATAAACTAATTTTTCATTCTCGGCACCCACCTCCGTACATTTAAATTAGTAATTTATCCCAGTCATCGTTTAGATTATTCCAATTATTATCTTCTTACGATTTTCACGGTTATTTTAGGTTTTTCTCTCTCGACAACGCTCTCGGTCACGGCAGTTTGATTTATTCGACGTCGGCACGAATTTTTCACGCTTATTTTAGTAATGCGCGAGCATATTAATTCCTATTTGACTTCTCCGGGGGTCTCTGCACGCTGTACGAACTCCTCTATCCTCTGGTACGTGGATATCATTCGTCTGTCAAGGAAGAAGAACGTTGTTTCTAAGTGCTTGGGAATAAGCGGTTCAACGTATGAGATACTGAAAGTCATGATGGATCGGTTTAAATGAAGGCTGCAAGATGTCATCGTTTTAATAGGCGATGAATTTGTTGTGGAATTATGACAAATTATGCATTGTTAGTGTGTTCTTTGCTAGCAATACTTTTTAGTAAATACTGATTAATTACAAAATATTTTAATAACAATATATGGCCTCCTCCTTTTAACTAGCAAAAAGGTCTTGAATCATGTGCAAGAATTTCTAAGTTACTATGATAACGTCTATAAGATCTAATAATTCTATTCAAAACTGCAGTATGTGGATGTAACCGCTAATACAGCATAGAATTCCAGTACTTGCAGATGCTTGAGGTGGCAACTTAAGGAAGCGCTTAAACAAAATTAGATGAAAATGACGAAGTATACCATTTGAATAAAAGCTTATCTGAAAATTAATCATATTGCAGCATACACTACCGCTCATAAGTATTTGGGCACCCTTAGATTTTGGATTTTTGTATACAAAAAATGGGGAAATACGAGGGTAAGCTGAAAACTAATGCACACATGCTTGTAGAGTGCGAACAAAAACAAATAGCAAGATCAGGCAAAAAGCACATTAAAGTACAATTCTTAAGTTTAAAAATCATATATTTATTTTTCAACATAGTCACCGTTAAGGCTAACACATTTCCCCCAACGTGTAACAAGTTTTTTCAATCCGTCACTGAAAAATTCCTCCGACTTTTCTCGAATCCAGGACTTTACAGCTGCCTTCACCTCATTGTCCGAGGTGTAATGATCACCCTTGAAGTGTCTCTTGAGTTGAAGAAAAAGATAAAAATCGCAAGGTGAAAGATCGGGGGAATAAGGAGGGTGTGGAATCGGTTCAAACTTCAGGTTTCGCAGAGCCCCTTCAGTTGCGCGCGAGGTGTGTGGACGAGCGTTGTCATGTTGCAAGATTATTGGCGCCTGGCTGCCTCTGAAACGACAAACTCGACGTCGGAGGTGCTTTAGAGTCTCTATGTACTGAGAAGAATTTACCGTTGCCCCTCGCTCCAGAAAATCGTCTGTGGCAGTGATCGGACGTCCGCTGCGTGTCTCATCAACAATTATGGCTTTTCCAGGCTCGCAACTACGAAATTTTATTACCCATCGATTTACAGTGGACCTATGAACAGCATCGTCACCATAAACAGCCTTTGCACGACTATGAATCTCAGTAAGAGTCACGTTTCCAGCAGTTAAAGATTCGATAATAGCACGCTGTTTAACTCGCGTTGACATAGCTCTAGAACACGTCTCCATACTTCCGCTTCTCGAAATACACGGGATGAATGCAACGATCTTAAAGCTTCGCATGCGTATTGAGGGGGAATGTTACTTCCACATGCCACCTGGCGCACTTCTGAAGGTCATTTCGTTCGCGCTCTACAAGCATGTGTGCATTAGTTTTCAGCCTACCCTCGTACATTCCATTATTGAATAATATGCTAATAATCAGTATGATTCACTTAAATTCATTAAATAATATCGGTCTATTTACTTATTTTATCTGTATGAGAGGTATAACCGTCTTAATGATGAATATGGTAAAAACAATAAAACGATTTGTACAAAAACATTTTCTTCTTTCATTGTTTTTAGGTATCCCTCGTACACTAATAACTCTGACAAGCAAAAGGAAGCTAATTTGTCCTTTCTACAGGAAACCCAACCTAAATAACATTTCAAAATAAAGGTCATTATTTACAATTCACAAAAACAACATCAAACCCATGATTATTTCGTAAATTTCGGATACGTATTTAGTCAGATTTACAAGTCAAAAACTTGCCCGTGATTTTTATCTTGTCACCAGAGGGCATATAATTTGTGTAAACGGTATATATTGGAGAATCTGGTTTCCCAATAGCAACAATTTGCCAACACTTAAATATTAATTCCTTCGACTTGAAAATGTCAATGTCGTTCCACAGACAGGAAATAGTGGTACAAATAAGTATTCATGTTGGTGCAAAAGTATTTGCGACGGTTAGACAAGGAAAAGTTAAGAATTTTGAAGACAATAACATAAATCATAGAATATGTTATATTTCGGCAGCGTATTGTTATGTATTCTAATGTTTTAAACGCGGGAATTTGCATAAAAAGAGTAATATTTCGAACTAAACGGATACTCTAAAACTGTGGCACTGAAACTGAAACGTCACAAACACCACACACTTACACAACACTTAATTCGTACTACTACTACAGTACGAATTAAGTGTTGTGGTAAGGGTTTTAGTGAACTGTTTCAGTAATATTTCGAAATTAATTAATTAATTGTGCGGTCTGAAAGACAGGGAGTGTCCCTAAACACACACTTTCGGCAATTTAAATTAAACTAGATATCAATTGACGAAATTTTACGAATATTAAAATTTGAAAAGAGAAAGCTAACTTGGAATTGTGACGATTCAATACAAACTCTATCTTTAGATGTTACCTGCCTATTCTTAAACCACTAAACTTGACTTTTACTTCGTATTATGATATAATTTAAATGTTAAACACTTGGAAAATGGAAACACAGCCAAATACGTATTACTTGGATCAATATCTTGACTTAAAATGAGACAACTAATTAGCGTCCTTCCACTCTCATTTTAATCGCGGTAGCGATTGTTTAAATATAGCTGATTTGGATAACTATACTTTTCGAAATATAATTTTATAATAAATTTCCAGGGGTTTTGAAGCATACATAGTATATTCCACAAAATCTGTCAAATTACAGCTAACAGCCATCTTCCCGTTTCCCTTTTCCAAGCTTCCCTGTCGTGAGAATCTTCTTCTTCGAATCCTCTCTTCATCATGGTCCTTCTCATTCCCTCATTCTAGGAGCGTCGTGGTCTTCCTCTTTCTCTCCTATGCAGTGGTCTCCTCTGAAACAGTGCCTTTGGTCAGCGGTTCATTCTGAGTAAATGGCCAAAGACCTCTTCTTTCAATTTGATCCACTACAGTATCCTGAGCATCCATTTTACTCCTTATCTCATCGTTTCTAATTCTTAAGTAGCCCATTTCCACTACTATAAGTCTCCGTCTCATCTCCGCTGTCAGCGACCACACCTCGCAGCCGTAGCACAAAAGAGACTTTACCAAATACTGTCCAAGTCTCTTTTTTACTTTATTGGATTGATGTTTGTCCCATCAACAAGAATTAAGACAACCAATTACTCTCTTCGCGCTGTAAATCCTCGATTTTATCTCTTGATCATTCAGTCCTGATCTATTAATTATGGCTCCATGGTATTTAAATGAGTCAATTTGATCAACATAAATATTGTCATTGATTTTATTGTCAAAATTCGCACTACTAGACCACTAGATTTTGAGTTCTTGTTAAAATTATTTGCAGTCACCACTTTTGATACTCATCATAAAGCTTCCTCAACATAAACTCTCGATCATAAGATTCCTGTGCCACAACAACCTGATCATTCGCAAAGGTTAGGTTGTATAATTTTTTATTTCCTATCGGGATACTCATAGGTTGACATCGTCTTTTCCAATCACTTGATGCAACTTTAACGTATACACTGAATAGCAGCGGCGAAATACCACATCCCTGTCTCAGATCCTCTGTGGTAATTATAGGTTTGGATAGATATTTTCCCAGTTTAATATACGAGAGGTTATTATCATAGAGTTCTCTGATGATGTAACATCCCTTATCTACATCTAAGAGGCTGAGGGCTTCTCACAATTCAGAGCGAGGAATCGAGTCATAAGCTTTTTCCAGCTCTATAAAGTCAAGGTGACCGCACACGATCTTCCTTGAACAAATCCGCTGTGGTCTTCATTATTTTTATGACCAACATCGTTCCTCAACTTTAGTTGAATAATTTTGCCATATTCATTGAAGATGTGACACTCAAACCCCTATAACATCCAAGATCTCTTCTATTTCCTTTTTTGAAAATAGAAACAATGTGTGATACTTTCCATTCTTGGGGTACTCGATCTTGCTCACAGCAGGAATTCATAAGATTCGTCAGGTCCAGCAACAGTCCCCTACATTTCATCAATTCTGCTGGTATGTTAGCTGGTCCAGGAGATCTCTTGTTTTTCATTCTCTTCAAGTTAGTTTTGACATAATCCAGGCTGATTGTCAAATACTGATTTTCTGGACATTGTGTTATTTCGGTTCCTAAATAAATTCTTTGAGCTCCTCCAACCATATTCTTAATGTCGATACATTCTTTTCCCATAAATTACCTTTCCCTTCTCCTATTGCGCTTCCTACTTCATTGTTCTTAATTTTGTATTCCCGTCGGTTTTCTGCATTTTTGTCTGTGAGCCATTTATTATAACTCCTGTTTTCCTCTTTAATCCTCTCTTTGATTTCATCGGTTAGCCATAGCCAACGAATATTCTTAATTTTAATACATAGCACAATGCATGTCATGCAGGGACGCAACCGGAAGACTATGCTACTCTAAGACATTTAACACCATCACCAACTGTACAATTTTAAAATTTACTGACCAACAAGACGATTACTTGATGAACGATAATTAATTTTCGAAACTATGCTAGAGAATTTACTAAATTTATGATTTATGATTATATGTCACTTATTGTAGGAAAATTTCCGTTAAATTTAAAGATTTGGGATATGAAGAAGAGGAACAGAAAACAAGTATTTATCCGTTCCACCATGATCGTCGTTGACTGGACTTAAAACAATCTTCTAGCACCCCCGCTCCAGCGATAGGAGGCCATAAAGGACATTGAAACTACTGAAAAAGAACTAATAGCCGCCAGAGCGATTTTGACGTTGAACGAGTAGACATACTGAACTCACTATACATGCCGTTAATAACAGCTACGCTCGAAATTGTAGATTATAATTTTACAGTATGTAATAAAACAAATGGAAAGACATTTTTATTAAAATGGCATCGGAATGGATTTTTAATACCACCAAAGATGCAAATCTTGCGTTTTGATCATTCACGCAACCAGAATGAGTTTTTCTAATTTTTAGTACTTTTGGGATTTCTCTACCTTGACACAATTTTTGTTAGTTAGTCATAACACTCTTGAGGTAAAATTATATTGAAATTCTAGCTAACTTTAATCCAACTGGATTGTCACTGTTTCATATAGCACGTTCAGTTTTTTCCATTAAATTAATGCATTTTTGCAGAGAATCTAGGTACATTCAAAAAATATCTACATAAAATAAAACGATTTGTCCCACTTCAAGACTCCTTGTTTTTCTCTGACGAATTTTTTTTATTTCAGCTTTAGATACTTTAAAGGCATCCGTTTCCGCGATGATACGTACAAACAAAAGCACATTAATTTTGTATTTAAAGCGAAATGAATGAGGAGCAAGGTAGAAAAATGAAAACGTTACTCTCCCGAACACGCAGGACAAAACAGTAAAGAGAGAAGGTAACATTTTGGATGGGATGAGGAGTCGGAATTGTCTTTTGAGAGGAGTATCTTTATGAAAGGATTTTTGCTTTGTAATTTTAATTTTATTTATTAAATTTTCCTTTTATGTGAAGATAAGCTACTGTGATTCATTGTTTTATTCATAAATTAAAAGACTGCGAGTTATATTTTGAGAATAAATGTATTCGTATAACGTTTTATGTTTCAAAGAAATGCAGACATATACAAAGTTCTTTTGCGAAGCAAGAAGAAAGATTAAATTAAACGTTGCAAAGGAAGGTCGCGTAACATTTAATAAGGTTGAATTTAATTTGGTAGTAATATATTTTGGTATAATTAGACATCGTTGCAAGGATAAATAATTGCAATAAAAATTCTACGACTAATAAAGGGCATTTTGTCGTCAAATCAAAGAATCTGTAACGTTCTAAATTCATTGAGAGAAGAAGCACTTTCTTTTTATTCAATAGAAACGGGTTTAACCTGCATAGCTATTTGCTGTTTGCTTCCTTTTAACTGTTGTGATTAAGCTTATAGTACATAATCCGTCCAAGGATAATTTAAGCGTTACTATTCAACTTTGGCCGTTAAAAAACGTCAGCTAAAGAAAATAGAGACAAGAATGAAAGATGTGGCATATCGGCCATAGCCATTCTTGTAAGGCAGTGGATGGATGGTCCAATACAGTGTTAAAACGGCTTTAAAAACTATTCAGAACAATTACTTCGGACTAGTGGAGGCAATAGAAAAATTAGAAAATCCTTCAGTGTCGTTAGTGGAATCTCTGCAAATAGTGCAACATGTTCACGCACAGCTATGCGCGGTAGAAGACGCAAAAAATGTTTGTGTTGTAGAAAGGTTTGAAAGTGTTTTAGAGAAAGATTCTGCTTTTGACACATCAAGGCAAAATTGGGAAGGTGCGTCAACAGAACCGTTGCTCCAAAGATTGTTTTAATTGCGCAAATATAACGTCACTAGATGTAGAACGTTCGTTTTCTGCATATAAACACACTTTTTACTCACGCCGCACTCGGTTTGCCGAAACAACTGTGGAAACATATCTAATGTTGCAGATATTTAACAGACATTATTCACTTTGTGATTTCACGAAAGACTCTTAAGACGGTAAGTGTTTGAGCATGTATTATATTTTATTTCTGACTATTTATTTTGTGTAAACTTTGACTGTTGGCGCAAATTGAGCAACTCTAGTTATTAAGAAATACTGATTATAAGTAAACAAGTAGAAAATCTTATTTCTCTTGTTTTTTTTTTTGTTTTAATACTCTCCGACACGAATCGCAAATTGCTTGGAACACCATACCCCAAGAGGACCCGTTCTTGGTGTTGCACTATACCACACCATAATATAAAATATGCTTCTGTGTTAGCAGCATAGCTATAATTTTACAGCGAAAAAGTTGCTAGGTTATCGCATCTACCGTGATAACAGCACATAGATGGACCATTCTCGCACTTACTTAATAACATTCGTTATCAGATCCATCCGCCGTTTAATAACGAAAGCAAGGCAGTCTATGCGCGCGTATGATATTTTAAAAGCATTTTTGCTTCTCGCATAATTACATCTTTTCGAATTTATTACAAAATACTTCACGTCGTGCGCACTTTCAACCATTCAGCGAGAGCCCGTCGAGGACTATAATTAAAAGCGTAATTATAATATATACGTCTACATAGTTGAAGTACCCGAGGAGCAGAAGTCGCATAGCTAGAGCCTGGCTAGTCGCTAGGAACTAGCAAGAAGGGCGGCTATGAATTATACGTCCTGCTGTAGACTGCAATATTGTGACCAACTATATGCTTGCTACTATAACGACCTAAAGTACCTAAGTAAGTTATTTTATTCCAAAATAATTACACATGTACATTCCATGTAGATACATATACACGGCGGTGCATTATGATAATTTTGCTGAAGCGTTTTATGCGCAGGAAACGAACTTATGAATATTTTCACTATTAAAAGTATTCGCGGCCGGTACGGAATGCGCTGCAGAGGATTATCTGGCATGATTTATCGCTGCGAGTTTATTCCGTATTAAAATTTAACAGTTTCAAGAACGGCGCGCATATGTAAGTATGCTGGAAGTTATTTTTTGTATCGTGAATAGATAAGGATGTGTGTCTGAGGAGTATTAGTCATGTAGACCGCCGACTGACGTCTTCCATTTAATTTCCCTTACTATACGGCGATATTAAGTATCTAGCGAAGATTATATTATATGTAGAACGCGGTCTGTCATGGAAATGCATGCAATATGAAAAATAAGTACTCATTCTGGAGTGTATTAACGTTGTTGCGTTCGAAAAAAATTATACAAGATAATTGCATTCTTTTATCTAGTTGGAAAAGGACATTTAAATCTAATGAGTCTAGAGTTTGTTAAAAAGGTGGTACCGGCAGTGGCGCACCGCATCAAAGTAGGTACGTAATATACAATATTAGTGAAAAATAATATCGTTACATTTTCCTGTCGTCTTGATGTCCACTGTGACAATTGGCAACCGCCTTGGTAGGCTGCGTAGAATTGCAACATCAGCAACGCTTCCGTTGTCCATTCATTCAGCCGTCGACGGTGTTGTGAATACGTTGTCGTATACTTCGAAAATTATCGTTCGACATTCAGTGAAGTAAGATTTGCAAATGTCAGATATTCCTTTTCCTCATCTGGACACTCTCGATTTTCAGTTATAGACCGAACCTTTTGTAAATCGGGATTTTTCGTTAAAATTGTACCAAATTCAGAATAGTTCATGGAAATTTCATCTATTTGTTGTTGAACGTCCGAATTGGAAAAAAGTTGCTGACTATCTCGAACTGCTGCAGAATCATTTGAATCAAGTTTCAAGATGACATTTTTCACTTGTGAAAAATATTTCTGATAGTAAGATACTGCCTGGAGCCATGTTCCCCATCGTGTTATTATAGGCTGTGGTGGTGGTGGAAATTTCGGACACAATTGTTTGAATACACGGATGTATTTGGGAGATTTGATGAACACTTTTTTGGTAGATGCTATTAACTTATCCATCTTCGGATACTTTTTTCGAATGGTTTCTGCTACGAGGTGACATGCGTGCATAAGGCATGTTATCTGAAGAAGAGTCGGACGGCATATTTTCAACATCCTACGAACTCTCAGCATTGTTACGGCTCCCTCAGTAACGAACATCGTGACTTGGGTTCCTGTGATACAAAATTCTCTCAACGAATCTTTTGTTATCTTGACAACGGTTTCTGCATTAGTTTCTTGAATTCTTTTACTGGATAACGACAATGAAGCTGGTGGACCATCACGTTTTAAAGGACGCGCTACAACATTAATGGCGCTGTGTTTCTGAGCATCAGTTGTTTCACCCACACATAGGCAGATTTTCTTATTTCTCAACTCGTCTTTTATACATTCCTTTACTGTACCTTGCACACGTGGCAAATTGTATCGTAATTGCATAGATGTTGGCAGCTTCCATGAGGGAACGTAACTTAGCCCAAAAAAGACGAAAGTGTTCATTAGATACTAGATGTTGTGGGATGTTGCACACATTTAACATAAAAACAAAATCATATAGAAAATGCCAGTATGGAATATTGTTTTTTAAATTCAATATATGACGTTTACTTTTACAATGTTTTCTACATTCAAACCTATCGCGACTTAGCAATCCGCTATTGCATATTGTGCAATAAATATGCGGACTTCTATATTCTAATCCAGGGAAATGCCTGAGATATTTATTCACATTCGAAGGGAACGTTACACCCTTTGGGCGTCCCATTTCCGCGTACTTATTTGGCGTGCAGCGTGCAACGTACTAGCGCTTTGAACTCTCTCGCGGTACTGTTGAGATCGACTACGAGTTGGAAATTACCCCTACCCACGCCATTATTGCTACGCTACTGCCATCCGGTACCACTTTTTTAACAAACTCTACTAATGACTGACAGTACACTATAAATTATCTTTTTTTTGCATTCCACTGCAATAATGAACACGATGTTTTCTTGGTTGCCAGGCTTCTGCTGTTTCTTTTAAGAGGTTGCTTGTAAGAAAATGGCCACAGTTTCATTTTGCCATCGCAATATTGTCTTCACGCAAAATGAAATCGAGTATTGGCTACTGCAGCCATAAACATAGCACCCCAGCACATCTTTGGCTTTTCTTCATCACGCATAATGCAATACGATCTTTTAACTCCAGATAGGTAGCAGCATTTCTGGTTCATGTGCACATACTTAAACATATCTTCAAAAAAATATCCATTGGGTTTTATTTTAGATAAACAGAGCAGTTCAGTTGCGCTGGTTTGTTCATTGTTGAGGATATTCACTTGAAATACCGTCGTTCTTTAAAAATGCGGAAAACAGTTGATTTCGAAATGCCACAGCGGTGGCGGTTTTAATCAAATTTTCATTTTCTTTTTTTTAGAAAACACCGACGCAAAGATCTTTCTGATTCATTAAATGGGAAACATCCAACTTTTTTGCGGCTTGTCCAACAGCACCACGATTCAAGTGCGCTGTTCATAGTTTTGTTTTCTATAACCTTCCGCAACCATATTTTCTAGATTTTGTTTCAACAGATTTTGTTGATTTTCTGACAATTTTACGTTTCCTAGTTAACAACCTGTAACAATTACATTCTTTTTTAAGCGTAGCCACTAAAACATTACTAGGAACACCGCATTTAGCTCAGGTTAAACCATTAAAAACTCATTATTCCTTCACAAACTCGATAATTCAGGAATTTTAGGGAGATGTGCACCATAATTTTAGACGGAGGGAATATTAAACACTACGAATTAAATATTTTATCAAAAATACAACCAAATGATACGTAAGCATTGTACATGACTGCAATACAAGAATGGGCACTAATCTCAGGAGCGAACATCTTTATGCAACAAGAATCTGGGATATTACAACAAATACTGTTTTGATGGTGTGCTCCTGGAAATCAAAAAAGACTAGTGCGCTACCAAATTAATTTATAAATCAAAGAAATTCTTTAAAATACACCCAAAAATCTCTGGAAACAACCAAAATAATGCTAATACAACTCCTCATGGTATTAATGGAATCACTTACCGCAAAAGCAATGTGAAGAGAGAAAATAGGAGCCAACGGACATGTTACTGTCTACCCGGCGTCATCAGCGTTGCTCCGAGTGCTTACCTACCTCACACCGCTATTTGTCTCTAGGCTTATATCACTATCCTTCTAAACAACGAGCGAAATATCTTTTGGCGCCATCTAATGCTAAGCGATACACGCTTGCCACCTAGAAAGCAGCGAAAAAAGCGGGTACAATTCCTAAACCAATTCTCGAGCAGTTCTTGCGCCAGAGAACTTTGGAAAGTTGCATATGTAAATAATTCTTCAGGGAACTGTACCCGCTTTCTGTCACTGCTTTCTAGGCGGCAGGCGTGTGTCTCTTGGCATTAAGTGGCACCAAAAGGTATTTGTATTTTTTTTACCGTGTTTTCTTTCCTCAATACCATGCGGAGCTGTATTAGCAAAGAAATTCTTACTGAAGAAGTATACTATGCAGAAGTTATTAGACAATAGATAACATCCCCATAATAATGATGCCATGACATGTCCCTTATTGTGTCAATATAGGTGCTGTTTGTTCATACAGTCCCTGGTCACCGAATTTGGACCATTGAAAAATATGATTTTTGGGGTAAAATTAAAAAAAAAACAGTTAGTAATGTTGGCAATATTATTATTTAATTATGTATAACATGCAAATAAGTATAATTTGACCATATACGTTTTTATTAATATTTGCTTGTTACTCCTCTATGTTTTATTATTTCCTAAATCCTTTTTGGCGTACTGCCAATGCAGCTTTTATTGTCTTTATAATTTCGTCGCTATTGTCGCTTCTTTTGCAGTTGAGTTTCGTGTATTTACGATGTCTTTCAAGACATTCCATACATTTTCAATTGAGTTTATGTCTGGTAAATTACCTGGAAAAGGTAATACACGCAGAATTTTAGATTCAAGGTATCGCATTACACTTTTCGCCTTATGACACGGTGCACTGTCTTGCATGAAAGTATGTGGTCCTTGAGTCGGATCTAATGAATCAATATAAGGTATTAAATAGTTGTGTAAAACTTTTTATATTGTTTTTGTTCCATTGTTCCGTTAACAAAATTTAGTGGTTCCGGTCCTTCTGTTGTAATATACGACCAAACCATTAGAGATGGGGGGTGTTTAATAGCTTTGGTCATACATGCTTCTTTATAACACTTTGAAGGAAGTCGGCGAACAAATTGGCTTCTCTCTGTTAGCACATCTAGTCGTGATTCGCCGCTATAAATAATCTATGAAAAAGTAAAAAATGTCGAGAACCATAAAGCGAACATTAAGGATGAATTTGACCAAAAATGTAGGTAATAAATGAAACTTATCTTTCCATAATCTTCAACTGTATATTTTTTATATTCTTTAGTCCATTGAAATCGTGTCACTTTCATTTTAGATGTTAGTCTTAGCTTCTTTGCCGGACGTCTGCATTTCAAGCCTGCTTCATGAAGACGTCTATGGATTGTTCGGGCTGATAAGTATACCCTCTCCACTAAGAATTTTATGAACACCTTTAGTGAATAAAAACCGATGTTCTGTGACCACTTTTACTAGAGGACGATTATCTCTTACAGTTCATTTGCGTTTGCCGGCACAGCATGTTTTGCCACTACTTGTACTAGAAATACTCTCCTTAATTAATTTCGCGATTCTCAGAACATTTTGATGTGATACACCCTCTTTTTGTGCAACTTCACGTTGAGAGAACTCACCCGTCTCTAGAAGAACAGAAATTCGTAAAAATCGGTAAAAATACTGTTCAAACTAAACATGCGAATGGTAAGAGGCATGATTCATAGCAGGCAGATACTCGTTTTATTGCACCCCTAAGCATTATTTTTATAACCAGTAATTATCTGTGGCCATAATGTATGAGGGTATTACTCAAACAACAATCATGCTTTTATAGATTTCCGAAATTAAAATTATATTTAATAAATATTCTTACGAATTTAATCTTTCTCCTATTTCTATAGCCAAGGACTGTATGTGGTTGTTAGATTTCAAAAAACCTTTTGTTAAAGATCACTCCTGAATAGTACGTAAGCACCTTAACATTTTCCATCGACTGTACATTTAGGAGTTTTAATACTCTGCAAGCGGCGAATTATTCCCTGTTTATATCGTACGATATATCAAGGATGTAATTAGCAACTACAAGCACCAATTTTCGCTTTAGACAAGTACTTAATATACTTTACTATAAATATAATACTATTACACACAAATATCGCTCGATCAAAACTGTAGGTGCAAGGAGTTCATATCCATACATACACGTACACAAGGAGTACTACTCCAACTCATTCTTACCCACCTCCTCCACCCATTTCTCCCGCTTCTCCGCCTTCTCGATTCTGACGTTTTAAGTGCTCCTTATTTATGACTCCCGCGTCTAATTCTCACATATGTTAAGATCTTTATCGCCGTCACACCGCGCTCCGACTTCTGCACGCTCCCCGCTCTGCGTTTGGGTACTTCATTCTTTTCTCGTACGGGACGACGTCGCGGCAATAGCGTAATGAGTAGGTTGCGTTCCGCACGATCCGGCCGCTTTGCAAACCAGTACAAGTACACGCCGGAAACGATGATTTATCGAAAGGATATCGAGTATCGACGGCTACCTGTGAAAATATTGTACTGTTTTTGATTTAGAGATTCGATGTGCTTAATCATATTCAGAACATCAAATTGTGTGGTTTATTATGTTTAAATTTTTTGCATTTTACTTCCTGTGGATGGTACAAGGTGTGTAACATGATATATGAAGAATAATTTAAAGATTGGTATTTATCTGGAGTAACTGGATAAATCGGTATATTTCATACAATTTTATTGCTTTACCATCATTAGAATAATGAAATTGAAATAAAATAGTAGGCGTGAATACAATTTTTAAATGAAATAAACAAATTAACATATAGGGTGAGGCAATATTTCCGTTATGATTTCAAGGAGGGCTAGCGTCAAGAGGGATGGTCCGCGAAGAGCGGGGAAGGAAGCGTTTGACTCGAGGGAACCTAATGTTAGTCAGTAGAAAAGATGTCGTGGCCGGGTGAACAACGTGCGTTTATTATTGAAGTTTTTCTAACAAACGGGAATTCAGTGGTGACCGCGCAACGTGCATTTCGAACAAATTTTAATTCAGCCGCCCTGGCTCCCGCTCCTTCAAGACCAACAATCTTGAAGTGGATTGGAAATTCTAGAGCCACAAGTTCCGCAATTCAAGGTCAGGGGCGGGGGGCTGGTCGACTACGCAGTGCGCGAACCCCTGAAAATGTTGCGAGAGTAAGACGTGCCATCCTCCGATCTTCACGGACGTCAGTTCACAAGCACGCTGTTGCACTGGGCATGTCAAGTCGCCCAGTACACCGTATTTTGCACAGCTTCATTTTGAAGATCGTCCAGGAACTGTTACTGAGGGACCTCGAAAACCGTGTAAACATTTGTTGGCAGCTTCTTAACGGCATTCCACCTGCCGATATTGTCTTGTTCAGCGACGAGGCCCATTTCCACCTCTGCGGCACTGTAAATCGCCAAAACTTCCGGTATAGGAGTGACGCAAACCCAAGGGAGTTGCACGAAAGGCCAGTACTCAGTCCTAAGGTAACCACATGGTGTGCTACAAGCAGTCATGGAATCATTCGTCCTTATTTTTTTGAAGAGAGAGAAATGACGGTCACAGTCACATCTGGTCGGTATATTGACATGTTACAGAATTTTTTGGGACCAAATCTGAATTATCTTCAGCTTGCCAATGTTTGGTTACAACAAGACGGAGCGACAGCTCACACAGCCCGGCGATCGATATAGGTTTTGGGGCAGATGTTTCCTGGGAAACTCATTTCAATGACGGGTGACGTTCAATGGCCGACTCGATCACCAGATCTAACCCCTTGTGACTTCTTCCTCTGAGGTTATCTCAATGCTGAAGTCTACAAACACAGACCCCGCACTTTGATGGCACTGAAGGTGGCCATTCGCCAAGAAATCCAGCTCATACGGGTCGACGTCTTACAACGGGTGACGGAAAACTACCGACTTAGACTTCAGAATTGCATTAACAATGGTGGTCGTGATTTATCCGATGTTTTGTACAAAGCCTCTTAGTGTTAAACTCTAAGGCTCATAGAATATGGTGTGAATATCAATAGATTTATTTTATCTTACTTTCGTTTGTTTTAGCCTCCCTGAAATCATAACGGAAGTATTGCCCCGCCCTGTATTTTATTAATATATTTTAGCATTTGGTTTCCTAAATTTTGCCACTTCCATTGAACTTATTAAAGATTTGCATTTTTCTCCTGGTATAGTTTACCAACATTTCCCAACAACATCTTATAATTACCTTTTACGTTTTCCTTTCTAGCCACACAATGCTTTTTACACTGAGGGGAAAAGACGCTTTGATAGAACAAAATCGATTTCGTTAGCTTATGAAATGTAGGTGCAACAAATTTTGTGATTAAATTAACTATCAGCTACCATTTATGTCGAGATAAAGCACTGTCCCCATATTGTGACAAAAGTCTCCGGTGAATTTCAGCACCTTTCACACCCACTAACCACAAAAATCGGATCACTGCTCGTTGTTCCTCTTTGGTGCAAACCAATAGCGGAGCTGGCATGTTTATGCTGTTGTAGCTAGCAGACAAATGACGCGATCGTGATTAAATTCCGTACATACGACCACAGAGGCGCCAACTCAACGCATGCGCAAGCGGCCGCCACTACGATAACCTTCAAAGCTTGTTATAGCGAAAGTGTAGATAATATTTGACTTACGCTCGTAGATGCACTCGAAGTCAGAAGAGAATAGAATCCTGCGTTGGATAACGTGCGCACCGAGATTTATGAGGAACGACAGGATCAGGCAAGACCTGGAAATGCCATCTATAAGAGATTTTCTCATGAAGCTATGGAATGGAGCGTGGAAGCGGGCCAGCAACTTGAATCATCTGCTTCTTGAGAGGATTGTTGAACCTCAAGATAGATCGCCTCCCAAGGTGAGGATTGCCAGGATTCGCCACTACGATAACCTTCGTACCCTCGTACTTTTGATGTAACAAGTAAGAGTATATTTGGTTATAATTGGTTCAAAACGGTCCGTAGATATCGCCGTAACAAAAAAAAAATGAACGGCTAATGTCTTCGTAAGTTGTCCACATTTTATGAACATTTCCCCTTCTGCATCGTAAAGCCACAGGCTTTACCATAATTCCACTGCTTTGACGAACTTGGATGAGTATTATTCCATGTAACAATATCTCATCCAGCTTCTTCATTTGTGTGGATACAAACTAATTCTTTTCTTCTTTTCATATGTTATAAGCAAATCAAAATTATCTCTTATTACTGTAGCATTCTTTACATAAACTGTGGGACCTGGCCTGATTGCAATTATATTCCGTTGACTACGTGCAAATAATTCCGGTATACTAGTTTCTGTTCAGTTCTTTTGAGATTCTTAATAATTTTCGTGGAATTATATTGCGGTATAATGCTTAGAACATGGTATCAGTATCATCTTGCAATTTTTTCGAGAAAAGTTCGAAATACGGGAGTTAATTTGAATCATGTACGTGCTAACGCAATCTTCCCAAATTTCGCCGGTTATTCCCAAAAGTTGCTTCGTAAATTATTCAATTATCTTCCTCATAAATTATCCTATCATCGTAAAAAAAGTAAAATAGAAAATTCGCCTTCTGATTTGCGCGAAATGTGAAATGCTTCACGAAAGGCCCTCTAAATGAACTCCGAGAGAAAACATGCAACACACCATGACGTATTATTTTCCCGCTCTAAAATGCCAACCTTGAGAAGATACATATTTTAATACTAAAAATAGTCCTCTACTTCTTTTTTTTTCCTTCTCTTGCTGCTTTCTCCTAATAATAGCACCGCAGTGCAAACTCTCCACCCACCCACGCGTCATCATCCTCCTAGTCGTCCTTTTTCGCTCATTCTCTTCACGCGAAAGCAAACACCCGTTCCAATTTCTGACAACACGGCAAAATATTTCCGCTCCTCGCAAAGATCAGTTTCCCACATTTTTCCACAATTATGCTGAAAGTAGGCGACTTTCAGCGAAAATTAGGAGCGTAGCTCTATTATCCTTACGACGCGGCGCCCGTACATGTGAATGCATGCGGTGGCGACATCTACGAACGTTTTTCTTCGTGCGAAACTCGCGAGCTGGCAGCAGAAGGAAACACAAGGAATGGGGACGCGTAGACGAGGAAAGAGAGGGTTTGTAATGGTGCTATCTTCATCGTATCGTTTCGCTGTCTTGGTAGACTCGCAAAAAAAATGTTGCAAGTTGTGTGAACGAATTTCCGACGTGAATAATAGATGTGTGCATGTATCTGGTATCTACGCGAGCGACAAGAGCCGCCGACTGTGAATCGATGAAGAATCTTTGTCGCGGACAGAAATACACAACGTACTATGCAGATATTTCAACGAAAATAGACGCTAGGGAAATGTTGTATTTGTGCAATTGGATATACATGCAGTAAGCACAATCAGTTAAGTTTGTGTACTAAGATAATGTAGTTACTAAAATAAACTGCTACTTCGTTTATTTAAGATGCGATTATGCCAAGTCCAAATGAAAAATTCGTTTTAAATTGTACATCAGATATTAAATTAATATTAAGTTTAAATATCATATATAAAGCGTGACAAACGGTTGCACAAGGAATCGAGTGGACGTTCGGTTATTATCGGTTGATCGGTGTGCGTGTGCTATTGTTCAAGTGTATTATCGATGTAAGTACACCCACACCGATAAACCGATAATAACCGAACGTCCACTCGATTCCTTGAATGTACATAGCAAATACAACGGGTGCAACCGTTTGTCACGCTTTAATCATATGTTAAGAATTTGTATACAGAATAAAATGCTTACTTCAACAGCTCTCTTTAGCTTGCGTCGGAATATGGGTAATGTAGGTAAGTCTTTTACAAGGTACAACGTAATTTATTAACCCTAGTCGGACTCAAACGCGCAGCTCCTAACTCTGCCACAGTTAGAAGAAAATTCTATTACCACTGAGCCACCGAGTTGTTTTAGTTATATAATTATTTCATATACAGCGTAACTGAGAACCAAAAAGATCACAGCCGCATAACCGTATTTATTGTCGCATAACCGATGACAGTATATGAAAAGCACAAGAAATGGTTGACTATTTTAATAAAGGTGGTTAGAAAATCACATCGCCTAGAAGCAATAGCCAAATCAATGCTAATACAGCTACTTATGCTATTGGTGCAATCACTCAAGGCAAAAGCAACTTGAGAAGCGAAAACGCTAATCAACGGGCATGTTTCTGCCTATTCGGCGTCATCAGCGTTGTTCCAAGCAATTTTCTCTACCTCACATCACTTATATCACTATCCATTGAAACGACGAGCCAGGTATTTCTTGGCACCATCTAGTGCCAGGAGATATACACCTGCCGATTAGAAAGCAGCAACAAAAAGCAGATACAGATGTGTTTTTAATACATCACGATAAGCCTGAAGAATCATTTACATGTGCAGCTACCCAGAACAGTCTTATGTCCCTTTATAGTTCAGCAGCCCAAGAACTATTTGAGAATTGGTTTGGGAACGGTACCCTACGAGATACAGTTGAGTTAAGAATTAAAACCAAACGGTCCAAATTTTTTTCCAAATTTTGAAATTAGGGGATACGTAGACAAGCGGAATTGCAGGAGAGGGTAAAATCGACAGTATGCAGAAAAATGACTGCGTGGCGTGGTTTTTGGGATGAAGGCATGATCGGTTCTTATTTCTTCCAGAATGAAGCTAGCAATGCGGTTACTGTGAATGGAGCTCGATAAAAATGACAAATTATTTGTGGAATGAATGGGAAGCTATGGATATCCAGAATATACGGTTTCAACAGGACGGTGCCACTTACCATACAGCGAATGAAACAATTAACCATTTAAGGGAAAGTTTGGCGATAGAATAATTGAAGAGCTTTTTGAAGGAAAGAGTTTGCGCTGAGGATCCTCAAACCACCGAAGAGCTTTGAGAAACCATTATTAATTTCACTGAAGAAATTGGACAGGATTTAGGTGAAATTGTAATCGAACACTTTGGGAAAGGAATTTAGCCGCAACATTTATACATTAAAATAAATAGTATTTTGTGTATTTTATTATTAAGGTCAAATCTGGACACCCTTTAGTTCTATCAAGAAGGTTATCGCAATTATTCACATCCATTCGATTTAATAAATTGAAAATTAAGACCCATGATAACTTATGGGTGCTTGGTTTGGTGGCCTAAGATCACACAGAGGCAGGCAACCAATCTCTCGAGAATTCAGAGATTGACATGCCTGTGTATAATTGGAGCCATCAATTGGAAACCATACTAAACTTCCCTCTTCTTGACATCCATATCAGGGGGAGGGTAAAATGGAAGTATACAGACTGAAAAACGCTAGTAACTGGAGAACCCACAGTGGATTGGGGCACACCAGAATAGAAACAGTAGTAACAAACCCTATCTTTGATATGGGTAGCGACATAACAATCTTCAGGATCTCCTATGATAAACCTTTCAAAGTTTTCTTGAATTGGGAAGACTGTAGAAATGGAGAAGTGGGAAAACCGAAAACGCAAATCTGGTATACAGACGGGCTAAGAACGGGTAGTACTTCTGGCGTTGGTGTTTTTGAGGAAAACCAGGGACACAAAGTTTGTGCATCACTTGGGCAATACACCACGGTATTTCAAACGGAAACATATGTTACACAAACCTGAGTGTGGGGGAGTCTGCGTCGACAACCACGAGGGGGAACGATCTGCATTCTCTCTGACAGTCAGGCAGCCTCAAAGGCACTAGCATCTTATCATATAGCTTCCAAACTGGTATGGTGGTGCCTGCAAAACCTAATGGTTCTGTCTAAGCACAATAAGGTTACCTTGTTGTGGGTGCTAGGATACACGGGTATTATAGCGGACAATGAAATTGCAGACCGGCTCGCGAGAGAAGGTTCAAAAATTAATGAATGGATCATAAAACAACACCAATTAAATTGGAACCATGGCAGGGCATGAATCAAACTGCTATGTTGACAAACCGTACAGTTTATTGGCGCAACTTCTTTAAAAGTTTCAACCTTCCTCCTGGTTTTAATGTTAAAAGTTTGGTATTATGGAAGGCACTAACAAACAACAGTTCTTTCACATTCCAGAACATATTCACTGAAATATTGATCAAGATTTGCTTCAGTACTTAAAAGGGAAGAGATTACATCAACTCCAAATTGTTATTAACTTTTGTTCTAATTTTAATATCATCGTAAGGTTCACAATTTTGTCATTGACTGTACATTATAGTTCCTCAATGTGCAGTAGCAACATTATATCACCGTGCCGGACTTACTTATACTTCATTTACATCAAACGACTATATACACAGTGTGGTACCGTATCCGTTTCAAGCCGAAAGACGCCCATATTTATAATAGTTATCTCCACTATATAACACGTAGCGAAGAATTATTCATAGATTTGCATACAGCCGTCGTATATCATAGTCTCGAGGTCTTTGTGTCTTTCATCGCGTCCTAGGCGATTTTTTAATCTTTGTAATTAAAATGAGTTTCCTCTAGGACGACAGGTTCGCGCTACGGTCTGCAGCCGGGTGCCGGGCATTATCGCGTACACGTAGAAGTGTATTATGTCTGCGTAGACGCGATAAAGTCGACGTAGATGTAATTTGCACGTTCTTGTAAGTATCCTTGAGTACAGTACTGGTCGTAAATTTACCGGTACGGTAATTTAAAAATGTAATCTCGCATACGAGGTATGTTCTTTAAATCATTCAAGTATGGCATCTTTCAATAAGCAGGAATATGTATTTTTCTGGTATATTTTTTTTCAGATATTATTATAATTTTTCTTGGATTTTAGAAAATTATATTTAGATACTTAATTATCCATTGAATCTCTCTAATCCGATAATTAGGGGTCCAGGTAGGGACATAAAAAGACCCGAAACGTAATACAATTATCCTTCACTAATAAATATTGAATGTAGTGTAGGTAAAGATGACAATTCCCTATTTACCCGACCTAGAATTATGAATTTAGATTCAGTGGTTATTGTTCTTTTAAACAGTGAATATCCTTACTAAAATTATCCAAAATTAGTATTAAAATGCCAAAAACAAAAGAGTTGCCTTTAAAAACCCGCACAATGATTGTTGCGAACAGGACGACGGAAAGTGACAACACCAGCGGAAGATCGTCGAATAATTATGACAAGTAAACGGAAGTGATGAAAAACCGCACCCGAAATAAGTATTGAGCGTGAAAAGCGAGTTAATTTAACCACCGTGAAAAGTAGGTTAAGGGAGGGTGGTTTATTTGACCGAATAGCGTTGCGTAAACCACTCTTACGCAAGCAAAATAAAATGAAGCGGCTGCAGTGGGCTAGAGAGCATCAGCATTGGACAGTTGATGAGTGGAAAAATGTTTTGTAGGCTGATGAGTCCAAATTTGAACTCCCCAGTTCCAAGAGAAGAACGTTCGTTCGAAGGTCGAAAGGAGAACGAGCAGCAGAGCAAACTGTGTTCTCTCATAGCTAAAGTTCTTTTGGACACCCTTCATGATACAACCTCATTTTTCTAGAGGTCTTGTTGAATAACACATTGAGCAAAAAACATTAGTATCTTCTTTGAGCTGAAATGGTCTTCTGCAATATCTAAGTGCTATTTGAAGATGCCCAAATGGTCAAAAGAGCACTCCTTTGTAAACAGAAGGAACTATTATAATTCCAAGCCTTTCAAAATCAGTCTATTATTAGTAAAGAAGCTGATTATAAAAAAATTAAAAAAAATCCAGATACATATTACTACGTTCGATTGCCAACAAATCAGAGTTTAGTGATACCTGCAGTAGCACCAACAATAGCATTCTTAAATAATAGTTATTTCTCACAAAAAAAATAATTTTAATTTGCAAAACAACCGATAAGTACATAGTGAAAGGAGAACTTATGGACATCTCAACCTCACCTTTGGAAATAAAAGCGAATGTTTGGGAGGAAGCAAGTGAAAAGGTATGTCACAAAAGTGAATATACTAAGAAATAATTTAAAATTCCCGAAAAATTCGTGAACCTTTGAAATATAATCAGTGAAAATCAAATTAGAACTTATACAATGGCTTTTTATGTCAAAATTGAGCTCTGGCCAATATAACAAATATTCTAGTCATTGTTTCTTGTCGGAATGAAAATATAAGCAATAATTTTTCATAAATTTAAGCTGTTATACACGTGTGTCATCCGCTTAGAATTTGTTTCCCTTCAGTTCGAGATTTTGCTTTGCTGCTACCATTTATAACCATTGTACTATTCTCAATTTCATCTTCTATCTCTTATAGTCATTTTCTTATGCCTAGGGAGGCCATATATGTATGTGCAAGAAATCTGAGTTGTAGATTTTCCAAAGAATGTTATTATTTCTTAGTTGGATCTTCGTCTAGAATGATTTTCCTTTCTAAGATCTCTATATATCTTTCTTAATATTCTACTTTCCCAGATTACTAGCACTTTTTCGCCATTTTTTTTAAAAGAAAAATATGTTTCTGCATCGTACAAAATTCAATATAATAGGGTGTTATCAAATATAAACGGAACTGATTTTCTTAAAAATTCCGGAGGGCTTCTAGACCTGGAAAGGGTTGATGCGCAGGTAACCTGTACCGCTAGGGAGATGGGAGAACAGACCGCAACTCTCTCCGGTCCTTTTAGTATCAAAAGAAATTATGGGCGAGAAGAAGTGCATGTCTCCGTGGAGCAGTGGATTATCATCAAGTTTTTGGCCAAAGAGGGGGTGAACCCAACCGAAATCTTGCGACAATTACAGACACAGTTCAGGGACAACACCCTGCCAAGAACCCGTGTATTTGCATGGCACAAGAAATTTTCTGGAGGGCGTGAAGAGGTCAAGAACGAGAGCCACGATCGACGCACAATCAATGCGCAATATTATTGTGAAGTCCTGGATGCCGCGAGATTGCCATTTCGAAGGAACTGGCCAGAAGTGTAATTCTTCTGCATGATAACTAAGGTTCGACAAACGCGTGCTACGGTAGAAGCGCTGAGACGGGATTTAGGTTAGAGTTTCGTCATTCGATGGGCGTGGAAGTGAACGGTTGTTCGATAATTATCGGTTTATCGGTGTGCGGCTTTTAAAACATGGATCGTTGTAAGCGAGGTTTACCTTTAGCATCGCATGTGAATAAATATATTAGCCGTTTACCTGGGTTGAAATATACAGGTACTATTCAGTGCAAAATTTGCAATATACGGCTGATAGGTCGCGATACATTTCACTGTAGAAGATATATTAAAAGTAAACGTCATGTATTGAATTTAAGCAACAATATTCCGTACTGGGAATTTCTGTATGATTTTATTTTTATGCTAAGCGTGTGCAACATCCCACAACTTTTTTGGAATAAATATGTTCCCTCGTGGAAACTACCAACCAATAGACAATTGCGATACAATTTATCACATATGCAGGGTACATTAAAAAACTGCATAGTAGACGAGTTGAAAGAAAATTTGCGTAAGTGTGGATGAAACAACTGATGCACAGAAACACAGCGTGATTCATGTTGTAGCGCGTCCTTTAGAACGTAATGATCCAGCAGTTTCCTTGTTATTAACCAGTAAAAGGATTGAAAAAGGTGATGCTCAAACCGTTGTGAAGATAATAAAAGATTCATTAAGAGAATTTTGTATCACAGGAGCCCAAGTCACAATGTTAGTTACTGATGGAGCTACAACAATGCTGAAAGTTTCCTACTCTTCTTCACGTAACATGTCTCATACACGCGTATAGCATCTACCAAAAAAGTGTTTGTGAAATCTCTACATATCCGCGTTTTCAAACAATTGTGTCCGAAACTTCCACTACAACCTCAGCCTGTAATAACTCGATGGGGAACATGGCTCCAGATAGTATTTTATTATCATAAATATTTCGCAAACGTGAAGGATGTGATTTTAAAATTTAAATCAAATGAATCTACAGCGATTCGAGAGAGTCGGCAACTTTTTTCCAATTCGGACGTTCAATTACAAATAGATGAAATTTCCATAAACTATTCTGCAGTTGTACAAGTTGTACTTCGCTAGATGTAGAACGATCATTTTCCAAATACACGAAAACGTTTTCAGGCCAACGTCGAAGGCTAAGTGAATCGACAATGGAAGCGTTGCTGATGTTGCAGTTTTACGCGGCTTACTGGGGCAGTAGTATTTTGTCGCAGTGGCATCAAGACGTCAATAAAAGGTAAGAATATATTATTTTTTTAATAATACCGTACCTCACGTATCTACTTTTGCGCGATACGCCTCTGACGTTGCACTCGTTTGTCGAACCTTATATATCACCCTGGATTTGATTTACGCTTGGCTTTTCCTCCAGAAAAACTTCATGGAAACAAAGCTTTTCCTTCAGAAAAACTTCCTTTCCATGCCATACTTCCATGTATTTTGTTTTCATTTATTGTAAGGCGTGTCATTTATTTCTCTTATCAATTTTCAATCCTAGTTATCTTGGTACGATGATGACATCATCACCAAAAGGAAAACATTGTAACATTCTTGTAATGGATCAACCTTGTTCAGTGGATACTACTCCTCAGTACACACTCACAAACTGCATCAATAATAATATAGATTTATTAGTAATCAAAGTACATATTACAAAATTCGTCATGCACGTCAGGATAAATATAAATGGACAAAAAAAATAAAAAAATTAAAAAAATGAAAAAATAAAAAAAAATAAAGGAAATAAACAGGGTTCCATGCAAGGGATCTCAATATTTAACTTCTGACTTTAAAACATCGACTAAGTAGAAGAAGATCGAAGATCCGAAGCAGAATGAATGTAAATTGTATATCTTTTATTTTACGTACCCTTGTTTTTGAAGATTTTAGATGGTGTAGTTACATAAGAAAAACACGTTATGTTCAAGCATAAACGTATTTTATTAGTTTTAAGCAATGAAAAAACCGTTAAAAACATATTTTCCATAGCATCAACAACAACAACATGGTGTAGACACTTTTAATTGCCCGCTACATTATAATTAATGACGTAATTACAAGCCTACTTGTCAGAGATTACTCGTGGAAACTGTAAAATAGTTAAACAAATTCACAAACATATGAAGCAAGAGAGAATACCTAATTAAATAATGACAATGAGACTTTTGACGTGTAAAGAACAAGTTTAGACATTCGCGAATAGGTACGATTCTTCACCATAACCAAACACTCGGCGTCATAGTGTTCAGAGCGCCCTCTATCGTACTCAATACATATGCACCTAACGTGTATTCGTCGTACACCAGAGTTTCGCCTAATTAAATACAAACTCAACCAACATTCCGTAAATACGGCATCATCAATTTGATTTATTATATTTACATATTCGTCATCGTCAACACGATGAGGGCGTCTAACGGGCGAAGGTAGGGGATTGGGGGGCTAACATGCAAATATGTGTGTGACGGGTCGCACACGTGTCGCCATTTGCGCAGCAAATTCGTAAGTTCGAACGTCGTCATCGTCAAAGTATAATAACCCCAAATATGCGGAAGAGAATTGTATATGAAATACCGATTGCCAAGGTAATATAGCGAGTGCGAGAGAGATGGAACGCTTTCTATGTAACTAAGAGGTGTTAATAATGACGTGAGATACGCAAATAGTTTTCCTTTTAATAATTAAGCCGCTTTATACCGCCCCTTCCCTTCCAAAATCCCTCGTCTTAGCTCCATCCGCCCGTATCCTGCTGGCTGCGCCTCTTCGGTACGTTAGAGCCGGCGCCCTTTAAATATAAATCATTCCCTTATTATTATTACATGTTGCCTTATGTTATATACGCGCGCAGGTATAAACTCGTAATATAGAAAGCGGGTTGGCGGATGATGCTGCTGTTGCCTACTACTTCCTCTTGTCGGTTCTGACGTCCTCGCCGAAGCTGCCGCTTCCAGACGTTACGACCGCCCGCTATTTCGTTCCCCCGAATATCGGGCGCTAATTATTAATTTTAATTTAAATTATTAATGTCACACTCAGGATGTGTTAATATTTAATTCGGTATAATATGTTTTAGTAAAGCTCGGGTGGTAGCACCTGTGCGCAAAAGCTTCAGGAAGAGGATGAACTTTTTTTCGAGGGTGGTGACGCAAGAAACCCTAGAAGCGAAACAAAATAGAAGGAGAAAAGTGCCGACTCTTCTTCAATTTATGTAAAGACGTACTTAAAACCATGTTTCCTAACTTATACTAAATTTTGAAATAACTTTGACTTATAACTAGAGTTGGCCACGCGCGCCAACAGGCAGCTGCGTCGTATCTATACGGTTACATACAAGCCCATATATATACGTCGTTGAAAAATAATTGACAGATAATAATTTAAAGAATTTAAAGAATTACATACAAAATATTCAGATAATAATTTTAATATTCGCTTGATCTTAAAAGTCATTACATTTTACAGGGACGAACTGAGGTTCGTCACAATATTATCAAATAAAACCTAGAAGAAATTTTTTTATGGTTTTACAGTGTGTTCTTCTAATTCTCGTAATCTCCAAATCAACGTGGCCAAGTTTGTGGAAGGTACTATGATCTCTACAATTCACGTAATCGTAAAATAAAACTAATAGAACATAAAACTATTCATTATTCAGCTATAAATAACCTACAGGCCTTGTTCCATCAAACTACTTCATCTAGAATCAATATTTCGCTACTTATACGCTTGATAAACAGTAGCAAAAACAGTTGAAACACACTTAATAGCCCTCCTATGTGTACATAATACATACGTACCCCCTCTTTTGCATAACCGCAACACCCACCATTACTCCATCGCTCCTATACTTCTTTCCTCGTAGACTCCCGGAAAACACGATTTGTAAGCACTCCCCCTGTTTTTCAAACGTACAACGTTGGCGAAAGCTTGAGGAATTGAAAACGGAGATGGTATCGCGGTTACGACGCGTGTTCTTGTAAATTGCTAAAATGACCCCCCGGCAGCAATCCTACTATTTTTTAATTACTGTTCTAGTTTGGACTGGAGTCGGAAAGTAATTAGCGCTTTTATTGTTTGAAATATTTTTACCATTTACGCGGGTGGTAATGATGAAAATATGTACTTACTTTTTATGGCATTTAAAGCCTTGAAAAAATGATATTCTACAAGCTTAAAAATAGACTAAATTCAAAACGAAGTGGTTCTAGGTCTATGCCACTGCGATCTTTTCAGATCCATCGTAGTTCCTCAACTGTTAGATCTTTTACATTAGCTTTTTGCACCAGACCTAGCAGCCTTGTGAGTGCTCCCTCAGCGTAGGTTTAGAGTTTTGGATATTTTGAGCCCATTTCTGAGAGCCGTATTCTTGTTAGTCTCGTGCATTTTCTAGTCTCTTCTGCCACCTGGCAAAATCTACATACTGCTTCTTACCAGACCTAGGTTTCTCATAGGTGTTTTCTGAACATATTATGACCTTCTAGCAAATCTACTATTGTTTTAACAGACTTTCTGTTTCTATCCAGCAGAACTGTGTACTTAGATCTGTATCCAATTGGAAGCTGCTTAGCCTATCTCTGAGATATTTTTCCACCAGTCTTGAGATTTCTTACCTTTCCAGTGTCCAGTAGAAGCTTTAACTACCGCGTATGCCATGTCTACAGAAGGCTTCGGGGTTTTGTTAACAGGTGACGCGCCTAATTGGATTAGTTTGTTTGTTTTGACGACCCCTTGGTGGCCTCCGTGTCTTGATAACAAGAGTAGCATCACTTTAGCGTATCTACTCAATCTGTTTAACGTGTCCACACAGTAGAGCAGTGCACGGGCCTATTTTTCACGGCCCGGCCCGCCCGTGGCCCCTTACAGTATGCAGTGGGTCCGCCCGGCCCACCCGTTGCGTTCATTACCTCGGCACAAGGCCCGCCCGTTAGAAAATTTAGGCCCGTTTGGCCCGTCTAAATTATTTTAGCCTATTTAAGTACTTATATCTGTACTGTCTATTTCTAAACATTTTTACATTTTCTTTAACCAAAAGAAAACGTAACATAACATTGCAAACATTAAAATTGTTAATACAAACGATAACGTAAAAGCTAAACATCCATTCGATGTATTTAATAAAACATTCTCGGCCCGTCAGGCCCGTACAAATTCAGGTCCAGCCCGCAATAAAAAGAGACGAGGCCCGCCCGAGCGGGCCTAGCGGGCCGGGCTTTTCCTAGCCCGTGCAGTGCTCTACGACACAGTCCCTTACCAGCTTCGATTAAAAATAGTAACGTATTTATTTGCCGTGAGATATGAAAGGAAAATGAAAATTTCATTCATTCTTGCAAAACTTTATGTATCATTGGCTAAAATTTAGTTTCAAAGCATTCAGGAGCTTTTAGCTTAGTGACAATTGTCTGAAATATTACAATAAAAAAGTTTTCCGATTGATATATGTAACCAGCCTACCTCAACAAATTTATACTAAACTTGTCGCAAGTTGCTGAGCCTTTGAGATGCATCTTAAGGAAGGATATTGAAGCAATTTGGACCGATGAGGGAGATGCTGTCAAAAGGATCAAGCATCTTCTAACCAGTCCATCCGTCCTACAATGTCATGACGTAAACGAATCCATAAAACTCTCAATGGATGCTAGCTGGCTCAAAAGTCCTAGGGATGGTGTTGCTGCAAAATGATCACCCTGACCCTACATTAACTACAACAATTTTTAAGACTTCCTGAAAATTTGTGATTGTAAGTCATCTGACAATGATATTATTTGGTCACAAGCTTAGCTTAAATACCAACTTAGAAATAATTTCATTTACTGTAATTTTAAAAGCAGCTATTTCATTACTTTTGATTTTGGGTTGAGAACATTGTGAGATACTTATTTCATTTTCTTTTAATTAGGTTTTTACATAATTTTCAGTAGTTGTTTTCCTTAATTGTAAGTAAAGACACATTGAACGATATATTTCTTTTCATGTGGAAAAGTGGAGAATTAAAAACGTAAGATGCTAACGAAAACCATGTCTCGATATCTTTTCTCTAACCGGAGATATTAACGAAAAAATTAAAAAATTTGTTGCACCTGGACACCTGGTTTTGCTGAGTGTCTGCTATTTGATTTAAACTTCTAAATATAACCATATCAGTAAAAATAAAAATATGTATATACTCTATTTCAGAGATAATCATTTACTTTAATGCTTTATAAATAAACTGAATCTCATTTTTTAGCGATTTCTACTTGAAATAAACAATAAAATTTTGATTATCCTAGGTGGCAAATTTCGAAAAACATTATTATATAATTAATACTGTGATGCCCCTTTGTAGAATATAACATAAATGAATTATTAGTGGCTTTCTAGATGTTCGAACTGCCTTCCATCATTTTCTAAGTATGCATGATTCCATTCTTTGTCGAGTGGACAAAATAGCTGTCTCGACTTCTACGTGTGAAACGCTCCGATATTAATTTCTTATTCTGTCCTCTTCTTATTTTGTAATGGGCTTGGTAACAACTACGAAGTCCTTTATTCTTCCCCACAATTAAAAATCTAAACAAGTCCGGCGACGTAGTTAGCAATGGGAATACATTTCCTCGTCCTACCCACCTGCCAGGATAAGCGTTATCTAAAAAGTCCCAAACATTTACCGCATAATGTGCCGGGCGCAAAATAGAAGACGGTCAACAAAAACCGGGTGGTCCAGGTGGAACAATTTTTATTTTTTTTCCCGTTAATATCTCCGGTTAGAAAAGAGATATCGAGACGCGGTTTTCGCTGACATCTTACGTTTTTAATTCCCTATTTTTCCGCATGAAAAGGAACATATCGTTCTATTTAAAATTTTCCACAAAAGCCGCTTTATTTGTTATAGAGTCAGATAACTGCATTTCATAGATCAAATAAAGCTCTTTTAAGCGAGACCAAGATTATTAGGATCGGTTAAGCCTAACAGGAGTAACCTTGCTTTTTAAAATAAAAAGCAAGTGACGTCACCCCACCACCTTACTCTAAAAGTTACGACAAAATGTGTTTAACGCAAAAGAAAGGAAATTGGGCTGGGAATATTTCAATAGCTTTTAATTAGATAAAACACGATGAAAACTTTAATTTTATACTTAGTCGTGACTGTTGCGCCATCTAGTGGTCATCTTGTAAACTCTAAAACCATTTCCAGTATTTTCCTTTGACCACATTCACTAAAACATATTTTACCCGAAAGCTCTATGATGACTAGTTTCTGAGATATAGCCGGCTGCCATTCTTATCTGGCCACCCGATTTTGACCCAATATACAGGTATTTCCGGTTTCACCGGAAGTGACGTCAACTTTCTTTTTTTTAATATAACACCCTTGCATATTTTTACGTTTTTGGAAAGGTAATCGAAAGACGAATCCAAGAGTACCACCTATGTTATACTTTAACTTAAGAAATATAACGATATGCAGCAATAAAGGTTTTGGTAATCTGTTTTTGTTGTTACGCAAAGATGGCTAGGAAAGAACGCCAAATTGTTTCTTGAGACGCCAGACTGATCTAAAGAACTCGTTATTAAGCAAAGTAATCATAACAATTGCCAAACTGTTAAATCACAATTCCAAAAGCGTAAATTATCCTTGTTGTTTATTATTACTATATCATGCATTTGTCTTACGTTCCTCTTTTGTTCTCTGTTTAGCAACGAGCTCTTTAGAACAGTCTGGCGTCACAAGAAACAATTTGGCTCTCTTTCCTAACAACAAAAACAGATTACCAAAACCTTTATTGCTGCATATCGCCATATTTATATAAGTTCAAGTATAACATATGTGATATCGTTGGATTCGCCTTTCAATTACCTTTCAAAAAACGTAAAAATATATGTAGGTGTGCGTTCAATTGAAAATAAGAAAGTTGACGTCACTTCCGGTGAAACCGGAAATACAATGGAAATATTAATAACGGCAAAAGTTAGTTCACAAAAAATAGAAATCGACCTATATTTTCTAAAAACGCTAGCTTCTGTCGTTCAAAAGTTGGCATGGGAAGGGGGACACTTCAGGACTGCGTTGTATAGTTATTAAGGTTTGTACTTGTAACAAAAATAAAAAAATAATCAATTTTTGCTTCATACTGCATGTTAGTAGTGCTTCTATGAACTGCACGCGGTTTTTTGGAAAGCAGATACTGTTATATGTCACGTTCAAGAAACACACACGTATTTACATATTTGTACATAGATTGCGTTTATATATTAAGAGCGACCGACATCCATAATGCAAACCTATACATCCAATATACATACATATTACAACATTACATACATTTGGCGTACACACTGTTGTGTCGGTCGTACGTCGTCGCAGTGTGCGTGTATCCATTTCATTGGCAGAGAGAGAACATCCTGAACACATCGCGGACGTGATAAAGTTTCAGACATTAATTACGGAATGCCACCGACGCCGCCGCCACCGTCGCGTTTGTTGTTAGATTAAAATGAAATATCGACAGTGATATATTAACAGAGCGGGGGAACTCCGTGCCGCTACAGCAACAACAGTATCGTAACATCGGTAGCACTAGTACTAGCACCAGTATTAAAACAATATTGTAATGTATAGTGGTAGTATTGTCTTTCAATTTGCGTAATATCGAATTTATATCGAAATTCCTGCGACACATCAATAACCGGTCACCTCACACCTAGCCCCGAAAGGGGTCCGCCAGCATCGCGGCAATTCGCCCACCGTACCAATCCTATGACGCAGGGACTACTAATTACAATTAGCTGATTTAGTTGCAAACCGACCCAACCATTGACCCATCCTTTAATTTCCATCATTACGTTTAATGGCGTAAACTTAACGGGAAAAAATCGTCCTCCCTCTTCGATACTAGCGACCACCATACCCTTAACCTCCCATGACTACCCCGTTTATACCCTGTGAGAGGCCGGGGCTACCGAGCGAAATTGATTTAGCTAAATTATTGTTATGACAAGCTCTAGTGCAAGGCATATTTCATTGTAAATGGTCATAGTTGCAGCCAATAACTACAATTACGGTAGTGACAAGGCGAGATACATGGCCGGCCTCGAACCATTAGTTATCGGACAAGTCTCCAATTAACATTTGTGATAACGACGATGGCGCGACACTGCGCTTCTACGACGATGTTGGGGAGTTGGGGGATGATTCGTCTTTCCTTGTCGGTCCATGTACACACGATAGATCATTGGATAGATATAGAGGAGGAACTAGGCTGTAATTATCTATTGACGGAGGTTGTTTTAATTTCAAAGCTGTATTGGAAATTTAACAACAGCATTACAAAGATGATTATGCCTAATAAAAATAAGATCATCAAACTATCTAACAAGTATTTTTCAGAAAAGTTCTCTAGATCAAAATATGTTAATAATGCTGCTATACCCTGTTTTTTAATTAGGAAGAATGTTTCTAAAATTGGGCGTTAAAAATTTGGCTCATCGTAACAAAGTAAAAATTCCGAGGGGAGTTTTTTATATCTACCCAGCTTTGAAAACAATATGTTATCGCGACAATTTTCCTATGTTAAGTTTCTGTGACATTTTATAGTGTTATCTCCAAATTCGGTTCCAATCTCTTAACATTTGTCATCTATATATCAGTTTAAAGAAGCAGAAATGTGATTGAAATTTCAACATTTCTACCAAAAGAGGGCAGTACCCCGCAGAATATCCATGGCAGAATGGTGGCAGCGTATGGGGAGAATAGTCCGTCCTACTTAATAATAATAATAATAATATTCGTTTATTGTGCCAGTATTAGAAATAAAGTAGAAAATTGTACAAAAACATTGGACTCGTATCTTAATATATAATAGTGTTAATTGTATCAGTAAGATAAGGACAAATGCAATACTGGAGCAAAAGGATCTAGGTCAGCAATAATTTTACTGATCTTCCCCTAGACCCGCATACAGAGAACCACACACACGCGTAGGTAACAAGCACTATCTATAGGTAGTAGGTTTGCGCACATAGAATGAGTATATAGAATATAAGTAAGAAAAAAATGAAATAAAATAACTGTTGCAATGCAGAGAATCAAGTCAAAAGCAGATGCAGTCACTGGCCCCCATAGTAGTAAGTTTTTACCCTGATTTTGAACATTCGAATAGGCAGCCGCTTGAACTGGTTGGGTAAAGCGTTATAAATCTTAACAATATTATATGAAAAGGACCTAGTAAACAAAGCCGTCCGATGTATGGGGGGAGAGAGTAAATTTCTAAACCTCAGGTTAAGATTATGAACATCAGTTCTATAAGATATTTTGGAATACAAATACTGCGGTGATCGAGAGAGAATAATCTTATGTGAAAGGACTGCATAATGCAACGATCTGCGATGCGCCATGTTCAGCCACTGATTATATTTTAGAGTATGTGAAATCGGATGAGGTCTTCTTATTCCGTGTATGAACCTAAGACAAGCATTTTGCGCTTTCTAAGTATTCGTCTGTATCAATAGAGTCTAAACATGGGCCATAGCCACAGTGTCAATAATTAAATAACAATGTATATCGTCGCATTCGCACTTTCAATTACTTTCAAAAAAGGTTAAAATATCTGTAGCGTAGTCTTCAATTTTGAAATAAAAGTTGACGCACTCCGTGAAACGGAAATAACATGGAAATATTATACGTCAAAATTAGTTCACAAAATAGAATCGACATATTTTCTAAAACACGCTAGCTTCTGTCTTCAAAAGTTGGCATGGAAGGGACACTCAGGACCGCGTTGTCATATAGTTATTCAGGTTTGTTTGATAACAAAACACTAAAAAAATAATCCATTTGTCATACTGCATGTCATAGTGTTCTATGACTGCACGCGGTTTAATTTTGAAAGCCAGATACTTTAGCGTCACGTTTCAAGAAACAACGTATTACAGATCCTGTACTAGATTCTTTATATTAGCGACCGCATCCATAATCAATAACATCCAGATATGCATAGATAATTAAACATTACATACATGTGGCGTAACATTGTGTCGGTCGTCTCGTCGCAGTTGCGTATCCATTTCAATTGCAATGAGGAAGTCTGAACACATCGCGACGTGATAAGTTGACATTAATTCGGAATGCCAACGACGCGCCCCACCGTCGCGTTGCTTGTTGATTAAAATGAATACGACAGTATATAAACAGAGCGCGGGGAACTTTCTTTGCCGCTACGCAACACAGTACGAAATCAGTACAAAGTATAGCACCAGTATTAAACCATTGTAAGAAGTGATAGTATGTCTTCATTTGCTAATATCGAATTTAAACGAAATTCCTGCGAACATCAATAACGGTCACTCACACCTAGCCGAAAGGGTCCGCCAGCATCCAGACGGCAATTCCTCCCCGTACCAATCTATGACGAGGGAATATAATTACAATAGTATAGTTGCAAACGCCCAACCATTGAACCAGTCCTTGAATTCCATCATTCTTTATGGGCGGAATTAACGGAATGAAATCGTACCTCCCTTCGATATAGCGATCTACCTACCCTTAACTCTCCTGACTACCTTAACCGTGAGGATGGCGGGGTCTAACGAGCGAATTGATTTAGCTAATTATGTTATGACAAGTCTATTGCAGGCAATTATGTAACATGGTCATAGTTGCGCCATTCAACTACAATTACGGTAGTGACAGGCGAGATACATGGCGCCTCAACAAACATAGTTTACGGACAAGTCTCAATTAACTTTGTGATAAGAACGAAGGCCAACACTGCGCTTCTACGACGATGTGGGATTTGGGGATGATCCGTCTTTCCTTGTCGCCATGTACATGATAGATCTTGGATAGATATAGAGGAACACATAAGCTGTATTATCTATTGACGGAGTTGTCGTTCATTCAAAGCGATGAAATTACAACAGCATTAAAATGATGTTTGCTAAAAAATCAAGTCATCAGATCTACAAGTATTTTTCAAAAAGTTCTTAGACATAAAATGTTAATAAGCGTATCGCGCTGTTTTGTTAATTAGGGAAGAATGGGGTTCTAATGGGCGTAAACTTTGGCTTCGTAAAAATAAAAATTCCAGGAGTTTTTTATATCATCAGTTTGAAACATTGCTATCGACGACAATTCCTATGTTATTTTTGTGACATTGAAATCTAATAGTCTTATTCAATTCGGTTCAATGCTTACTTGTCATCTATATACAGTTAAGAAGCAGAAATGTATATGAATTCAACATTGCTCTAAACAAAGTGGCGCGTACCCAAAGCAATATCCATGGGTCAATCGGTGCAGGCGTATGTGGAGAAGTCGTCCTACTTCCAAGTTAGAAAATGGTGCAAGCAGTTCAACTGCGGCAGGGAATCCATTCATGATGATCCAAAGTGTGGAAGACATCTAGAAGCAAGAACTGAAGAAATCACCAACAAATTTGAAGATTTGGTGTTGACTGACTGCCGAGTTTCAGTTATTGCTAGAGAAATAGGAATATCAGAGACAAGCGTTTTAAAAATTCTACACGAAAATTTGGGAATAAGCAATATGTTGGCACGATGGATTCCCAGGCTTCTCAGTCCCGAACAAAAACTGGTAGACGTTAAATTTGCGAGGGGTATTTAACTGTTTTATCCGAAGATGAAGATTTCTCCTATAGAATTATAACCGGAGATGAGGCCCGGATACACCACTGGAAGCTTCCCATGAAGCAAGAATCCATGCATAAGGGTTCTCCACCACCCAAAAAGGCGAAGACGCAATTTTCTGCGGGGAAAATGATGATAACAGTTTTCTGGGACGAGAAGGGGATTCTCTTAGTTGAGTATATGCCAAAAGGGACTACAATAACGGGGAATGTCTACAAAGGCACAATTAGGAACTTGAAAGCGACTATACGAGAAAAAAGACCCTACAATTATGCTAAAAAAACTCTGCTTCTGTAGGGTGCATAAAGCACGAATTGTTCGAGCAGTAGTTAACGAATGCGTCTTTGATGAATTACAACGTCCATCTTGCAGTCCCGATCGCCCCCTGTGACTATTATCTGTTTCCAAAACTTAAAAAACCCTTGAGAGGGCGTGCCGGAGTCGTATTTTACAGAATTTCCAAAATATTTTCTTTCGGAGGCATACCATTATTAGAAAAACGTTGGAATATGTGTTAGTGTTAATGGTTCTTAAGTTGAAAAATAAAATTTCATCTAGGTAGATAACATTAAAAATTCCCCTCGTAAGTCTGTCGTCGTTAACATTTTGCCGCTCCCACCTCCTAATTCTGTTCTAATGAACAAAAAAAAAAACGGTTGTGCAAATCTTCAGCTCTATCGGACAACTGCTAGGCGACCCTCAAACGCCTGGCGGTTGGAACATCGTATACCCAACGATTTTTTTAATAACGTATACTTCTACATTTTTATTTATAGCAATAATTTCTGTATGATCAAAACATAATGTAAACGAATAAACGTTGAATATTATTTGTTCCTAAGAGAGGATTTAGTAGTACTTTTTACGGTTTTCAGCAACGAGCTTGTTCCTCAATTCCATCTGTTGTGAGAATGTACTATAATTCTGAATGACCTGGCGCGAAGCTCTCTGTGCCCGGCCTAGTGATATGATTTGGTAATATTATTTGAATCTAGTACTCTTGAAAGGAGGAACATTCTGAATTAAAAGGCTTTACTATCATTTAACTCAGAAGTGAGATATTTTTGACAAAAAGAAAACCATAAAAGAATCATTTTATCACTTAACCATTCCTACAAATTGCTGTTTTAATGTTTTAGAAAATTATTAACGAAATTGCTTCAGAGTTCCTGAATGATTGCAAGTTACCTCAATATATTTGAGTCTAACATATGCATTACAAAAATAGAATATTTAGAGATAACAACCAATGGAAGTGGTATAAAACAATACAGATGTAAACAGTTTTATTTTCAAGAATTTCCTGATATTTGATCTAATAAACTTAGATCATGAAAGATGCAATTCCATTATGGTAAATCTCCCATCCCTACTGGTTTGCAGTCGACGATTTTGAAGCATACTTCAAGGGCAACAGAAACGATATAACCCCCTTGGTTTTTTCATTACGTTATCTTCAAGAAGTATATGCACATACGTATTTATTGAAAACATAAATGAAATATGCAGCAATAGATATACATATCTATATACATACGAAGATACTGGAACCCATCGCCTTATTTACTTCATTTCCAAGGCTATATTGAAATATAATATATTGAAATACGTTCCGTTTAGTTTATAGTCGCTTTTGTATTTATGAAAGTTTTCAATTGTATTCATCAAGACCGCGATCCCACTATTATTTTCCTTGGTGTTCATCTCTTATCGTTTTCTCCCTTTCTCAAACGAAAGTACACCTGGAATATCGACGTAGGTCCTTTTCGCACTTAAAGCAACCACTACCGCTACATTAAATTCACATTTAAACGCGGACAAAAATAAATTGCGCCAGGAGAACTTCTTCCTCCGTAGAAGAGAAGCTCGACCATCGTTTTCCTCAATTCAAAATCGAATATACGTATTCCTCCCATTCTGCGCCGCTTTTCCGTTTTATTTTCTTTTCTGCATCGTTTCCAGTTCCCGGATTTTTTTATTATTATTATTCCGATATATATTTTTCAATAACCGCTGAAGCTCGCTTCCACCATCGGGCACTCTCTTAATTAAACAAAGCGTCCTCATTCCCGTTTATTCTAAAGAGGAAAAAAGCTTATTTAATAATCGGCTTTTATACGGCTTTCCCGAAAGAGAAAAAAAAATTCGTACGTTCGCGAGACGAGGAGAAACTTTTTAATTCGTTCTTGTCACAATAAATTGCTTGATATTTACTCTACAAGGGATTAAGTTTGAATATTTTTCCCTGTGTCCGTTCCGTACGTAAAACGGAAGTTCGCGTCATTGGGTAACCGGATTAATTAAACGAAATAATTTTAGGGAAAAAGTTATTCCGAAAAGAGTATTATTATTGGAATTATAACGAATGTAAATTGAGCACCTGACGCATAAGAGGATTTCATCAGTTGGTTGGAAGATGAATGGAATACTTTTTGTTGGAATCGTAACTAATATAGGAATTAAATTCCAGCACTAAAGTAAACTGCTATTTTATTACACATCAATGGACCCTTTGGAACAAACATTTTCTAGTTTTGGGATCCAAAAATCTTGAATCCAGCGTTAGAAGCTTATTTTCGTTGTTACAGCCATATTACTCGATACCTACATAAAATTTAAAAGATCAATAAAACATTATTATTATTAACCGTTCAAGGGTCCAGTGGTAACAAGGCCTGCTTCCAGCTGTGGCATAGTTAGATGCTACCAGGGTCAAGTGGCAGATTTTTCTGATGGGTCCGGTACAATTTTGACTTATCTTTCGCATGTTGGAGAATAATTAAATGCAATCAGCCTTTACGGCGAGGGGGTGATGGCAATAAAGCCATGGACAGCTCGGTACAAATATGTATATTTGATAATGTTGAGGGTATGAGGTGTCATCTAACACAAAAACTAACCCTCGAAAATCATTTTGGATATTTCTGAAGGCTTGCAAAATGTGAACTTCACAGAATGTAAATTAAGATAAGGTGGAATTAAGAAACAGAATTGAAAAGCATTTTACCAAATTCTTGCGAAATCAAATAAACGAGGATGAATTTTTTTTATGGGGCAGGATACTTTTTGGATTCTGGGGTATATCCAAATGATTTTTCCTGCGAACGATTATGCATCCAGACAGTGGTGTACCGTTTAACACTTTCTCGCAACATCAAGAGCGTGTCGTTCAACGTTTGCTTGGTTCTGGAAATGTTTACCATCAAACGCTCCTTGGTAGATCCAAGATCTTAACTCTTGAAGTTAAGGAAGTTATGTATATAATATAACGAATATTAAGCTTTCTCAGCAAACGGGTCATCTTTCTTATTGTTCACGTAACAAAATAAAATTTTTTTGTGTAGATTTACCATACGAAAGTCATCGTACAGCAGTACGGAAGCAATTACACTTTCATTCATATAAAGCATCTGTGGTTCAGCAATTACTTCCACAAGATTTTAATGGACGAATGCAATACTGCCAATGGTTTTTAAATAACATTAACAGCGATGATTTTACTGATGAAGCTTGGTTTCATTTATCTGGTGTGTGAATTTACAAAATTATAGAACTTGATCAACTGAAAATCCACTAGGTTTTGTTCAAAATTACATCCGATTAAAATTGGTGTGTGGTTTTTGACGTCTGGAAGACGAATTATGAGACCTGGATACACCAATGGGACACTCCCATGAAATAGACTCATAAGGGCTCTCCACCATCCAAGAAGGCGAAGGCGCAATTTTCTGCGACGGAAGTGATGGCCACGGTTTTTTAGAACGCGGAGGTAATTCTCTTAATTGAGTGTATGCCAAAAGCAACTACAGTCCCTGGCCAAATTACTTGAAACACTCAATATTTTGTAGTTTCTTCATAATAAAATGTAAACTATACATGTATATTTTTTATTTAAAAAATATATTGTAAAAATATGTAACATATGCAAATATTAAATAAGTAATTAATACGAGAGATATGTGATTGTCTTCAAAAAATTTCTTAACCTTTTTTGCCACATGGCAAGGAGCATTATCCTGCATATACGACCTGTCGGTATGCGACGTCCTAGCTTAAAATACGGTAATAACGTGTTTTTTAACACATTTACGTACTGCTCTTGACGCATTCTACCTTCTACAAAATACAAAGGGCCGGGTCCGTCTTCACTAATCACTTCCAAAATCATTACCTGCGGAGGGTGTTTTACAGTTCGAAGAACCGTGGACTCTGTGGGACGTTCGCCAGGTCGTCTACGAGCAAATTGTGCTTACTGCACTAACACATAGAGCGTGCATTCGTCACTAAAGAAAACCTATTAAATAATGCAAACATTAATTCAGTAAAGATCATGTTGTTAAGTTATTCACATTTTTCCAATTCTCGTCTGTGAAATCTCGATATTCTCTTGCAAAGTTAAGACGAGCAGATTTCATTTTTTTTTGTTAAACGCGGCTTTTTTACAAGTCTTCGGCCTATTAGGCGCTTTTCGCGCAATTGTTGCCTGACAGTTCTGCTCGAAATCTCTATTCCTCTCTCTTGTAAATTTTTTTGAATCATTTTAATTGTAGCAAATCTATTGCTCAAAGCCTGATGAACAATTTCACGGTCAGATCTCTTCGAAGTTTTTCTTTTCCGACCGCACTTGGCCCGTCTTTGTGTCGATGTGCTAGCTCTTTCGTTTAAGTTTCTAGCTAAACGCGATACAGAAGGAGGTACTTTCTGTAACTTTGCAATTTCTCGTTGTGAATGTTTGTTTGATTGTAGAAGAGCTTGTATAGCGGCTTTTTGTTCACTTGTTAAATCTTTTCCGGGCATTTTCTACAAAAAACCCCAAATATTTAAATTTTTTTCAATTAATTATTACGGGAGAGATAGAATAACAATTTTACCTTTGCAATAACGATATATCAACACAAAACACTTAACGATACTCCACAACTTAGCTTCTATAAGCAGCATGAGAGAATGAATGTAGTGATGCTACTGGATGACTCAAACTACACAACTCTGTGCTCTAAAACACAACTGACAACATAATTATGACAAAATTCACTGACGTTCTACTTAGTAACCACTATTTAATATTTAATTTACGAAAGCTTGCTAGAATTACCTCTGAATTTACCGTTTTGTTGTAGGAGAATTTTACATTGATTTTCAAGATTTACGAAATAAGGAGAATGAAAAGAAGAGTAGTCTACGATTCACCAAGATCGTCGGTTGCTGGAGTTAAATAAATTACTTAGCACCCCCACTCAGAAGGTCGGGGACCCGGGGAGACAAGGGGGCTTCAGAAAAATAACTAACATCCACCAGAGGGAATTTCATATCTATCGAGTCGTTATACTGAATATCTTATACGTTTTAGAGTGACAGCTGAGCTTTACGATGCAAATATTTAACATAACAGTATGTTTAAATGAATTTTCTATTATACGAATACGCCATAAAAAAGAAAACTAAAACAACTGTGAACTTCAATTTTTCAGGTGTACCAATTGTTCCTGAATCGTAAAGAAAAGAAAAAACCTGTAATCTCCTAACCTTTTTGGTTGATGATTGATGCAGGATATCTTACATACATATGTACGTTACATACGTATGTAACTTCATATACATATATCTCTTTTGGCAAGCTAAGAGATAAACGTAACGATCTCTTCCAATCCCATATAAATACGTTGTTTATAAATACCGGGCGAAGGCGCGAAGGAATTAATTTCCCGAGAGCGCTTTTAATCGTATATTTAATCGACAGATCGCACTAAAACAAGATGGCATTCGGGAGTTAAAAAAAGGCGAGTTTATTTTTCTTCGATTTATCTTTTTCTCTCGTCGACCGATTTAATGCGAAACGGGCCAATAAGGCGCGCGATTAACAGATGAATCGGAATCGGCCGGTGATCCTGATTGATGTTAAACTGGGGGCCTTGCGCCGCGCCGTACCGCTTTTCTCTCGTCTCCTCCGACGACTATAGCGAATGTAGTCCACTAGCGTATAGAGCGCGTACTATTATAATGAAATAAACTAAACATTAATAAACAATCCATTAATAAATACCATTAAACGGGCGCGAGAATTAGTTCTTGACGCCAGCTCAAATAAACAGTTAGAGGCGCGCAACTCGCGCGTGTTTAAAATAACCGCAATATTCAAAGATTATTTACTTTGGGCGCGTTCCTCTCTGCGGGCCCGATCTCCGAAACGTGTTAAAATTTGTGTAAATCTAATTTCCGAGAAGATTTATGGGTAAACGTAGTCCGTCTGTCGGCGAAATGCCATTTTTACAACATAATCAAATGTCATCACATCAAAGGAGGTAGAGCGTCGAGCGCCGGCTGAGCGGTAACGTGCAACGCTTTTCGCGAGATACAACGCGATTTCGCGTACTCTCATTTGGAAGGTGGTACAGTGATGACCGAGACCGATGTCCGGAATATGGCAAACTTCTTAGCCTTACATGCAAACGAACAACATGTAATTTCGCAGAAGATTTTGAATAATGTACGAATATTATTTACACTGATTTATCCTTCGTTAAGAAAGAAAGAAGTTAAGAAATTCTGAGAAATTAGGCGACCAGTTTCGTATTCAAGAAACACATCATAAGGCCAACTACAAGGATATCCAATAAAAGAAAAATTACAATAATGGAAAAAAAAAGTTAATAAACTAAATTAGGAGCAAGGAAAACTATTTACTACCCTTAAGAAAATATTGTTTTGTGTTATAATGGCCATTTACTTATACTAAGAATCGCTTTCTTGAAATTTTCTGCAAGATTTCCTTGAATCAAGTTAAGAAATGTTTTAAACAAAGAAATACATTACCAGTATATACTTTTCTTAAGCCGAGAAAGAAACGCAAAATATTTCTGTTGATTTAAAACAGTTACTGTATTGCGGGTAATTGAAACAGTAACTCTCTTGAATTAAGGCGGACAGCTTTTAATACAAGTTCGCCTTTCTCTGCGTGTAGGCTGCGTTCAGCGAAGGTAGTACGAAATTAGCGTAAGAATTAGTGCAATATTTGAAAACTTGCACTTTGTCATAACCCAAAATGGCATGGCTTCATGGAAAACCCAGGCTGTGTCAAATGTTTAAGATATTCGTGGTCAAGTGGATATAGTCTATACAGGTATTTCAAAGGCATTTCACAGAATAAATCATAATATTTTATTTGAAAGGTTAGATTTCTCTGGTTCCAGCATCTTATTTTCATCAATGAATGCAATACGTCTTCTACAATGGATTTTGATCTGTTCGATACACTGCAATATTTGGAGTACCAGGAGGGCCAAACTTAGGTCCCTTGTTCTTTATTTTATTCACCAACGACTTGCTTGAGTGCACTGATTGCAGAAAGTATATTTTCGCAGACGATCTAAAAATATTCTGTGAAATTACTAGTCTAGCTATTACTTATAGAAACAGATGCAATTTGAATTTAATGTTTGTTCTTCATTTGGATGGTAGTAATCTGTTGGACAATAAAGTTTCCGCCGCGGTATCGTCAATATTTGACATATGTTTCGTACTATATTAATTCTTAATTCTACACTACACCGCTATGTCATATTGATTCACATTGTGCAAACTGATTCCTGCGTTAATTTCGAACTAACCTAGACGAATGCCACTTTAATGTTTTCAATAATTTCAAGTATGAAATACTTCACAAAATCTAAGGTTTGTTATTAAAACAAGTTTAACTTTCGACAATAATAATTTGTATTTTCTATTTAACAGTGCAACACCTTCTTCATTTTTTTTCCCGGATTTATACCAAAATCTTCTCAAATATATAACACGGTATGGTATATTTATTTACAACCCTCAAGATATTCTCTTTAACTGCAAGGCTACCTCGAATACTAAGACAAATGTAAAAAATAAAAAAAAATCATATCATATCATCTTTTATTGAAAAATTTTGCTAAGAGAGGTTATTCGAAATTCTCTAAAAAGCTTAGATCTAACGATTTATTAAAATATTACCTTTCGAAAATATTTTTGTGTGATGTTGCGTTTAGAAGAGTGCAATTTTGAAATGAAGTAAGATGGAAGTTGCCAAGCAGCTGTTAAATAAGTTTAAGTTAGTTTAGTTCTCGATACCTACACATTTTTGTGTATCAAATTCAATACTTAATAATTTTGATAAAGCTAACTCAAGTTTCTTAAACAACTTTAGTTAGTAAAATAACTTCCAGTAATACATTCAGGGCATCTCAATCTCCCAGAATTGTAAAATTGTGCCCATTGTGTAAATGGTATGATGACAAAACTTTCAGGTAATCTAATAGACACCATAGGATAGAGGATATCTTCCAAAAACATTTTCATATATACAGAATCGTCAATAAGTAGGGAACCAGGCGCATACTTTGTTATTTTAAGTAGAACACCTTGTATATATTTTTAGTTTCTTCTATCTATAAATAAATCAATATAATACTGATGTAATGTGTCTATTTCCAAGAGATTTCGAGATATTTATAATTTTGTTCCTAATCATCTAAATGTATTTACATCTAAGAAATCCGAAATGCAAATACATTTTGGCATAAATATTTATCAGATTAAATCGCATACTTGCGCATTGCAGTCAGTATGTTTTGTTTACTGTTGCTGTGGTAACCAAACAATATGAACGCGCATAACTGTAAATATATATCTCTTTTACTTTGAAAATTAGATGTGCGTATCATTATACAAAAACATTGGAGGTATAAATTTCCTATACAGAAAAATATATGATATTCTTTTTTAAAAAATGACATATCTGATGTTTCAAATTGGCAATAGTTACTGTTCAATGTTGAACAGCCTGTATATTTCCATACCATGTCTAGATAGAGTCAAATACGCAATTCAGTTTCGTAAAAATTTACGCTAAAGTATACACGTATTTTGGATTTTTTTTAAGGAAATAAATATTATATTTTAACAAGGAATATAATTTGATGTACGAGGGATGATCGTAAAATAAGGTTCCCAAAGCCCTACAGCAGCAATAAGACGTGTTAGGCGAAATCCGACAAAATTGGCGTGTGCAGCAGCTCTCCCGCTCTATATACGTACCACTCCCGTCTCGCTACACCGCTCAATGTTGGTTAAGCAGCCGTCCGAGGTGGAATTCCCGATCACCGCTACCGTCAGATGCAAAATTCGCGCTGTGATACGTTTGTTAAATGCGAAAGGGGTTTCACCTATAGACATTCATCGTCAATTAACCGAAGATTATGAACAAAAGTGTATGGCCGTTCAACACGTCCGCAAATGGTGTAGGGAATTCACTGGAGGTCGGGCGAAAATTCACGATGAAGAGCAGAGCGAAAGACCATCAGTTTCAGAGGAAATCGTTGAAAAGGTCGAGAGCATACTGCTTGAAGATCGGAAGGTCACCATTCGTCAACTCGCCCTTCGGATTCCTGAGATTTCCAACACCACAATTGAAAAGATTCTTGAAAGCACTGGCGGCAGAATTTTACGACATGGGGATGCGGAAGTTGAAGCACCGTCTGCAAAAATGCTTGGATAGAAATGGCGATTATATCGAAAAATAGTAGTAACTATAAATAACAAAAATGATGAGGATGATGAAGTGGAAAAGTGAATAACGAAGGGCAATAAAGCATTGGAAAATTTGAAAATGATGAAGTCCAGATTAATTTCTAGAAAAACTAAGACGAGAGTATACAGAACGATAATCAGAGCGTCAGTTTTATACGGATGCGAGTTATGGATTGTCAATAAAAACAATGTTGCCAATCTGGAAATTTGGGAGAGAACGATCTTAAGAAGAATACTAAGGGGGATACAATTAGATGGCAGACAATGGAGGAGAAGACCAAATGAAAAAGTTATGAACATTTACTAGTATCCCAATATTGTACAATTGGTTAGGACAAGTTTCACGAATGGCCCCCCAAAGATTCGCGAAAAGAGCATTTTTAGAAGGATCCGAAGGAAAACGAAGCAGAGGAAGACCGAGGAAAAAGTGGTTGCAAGCAGTGGAATAAAACCTCAGATATGTCGGGTTCAAAACTGGGAAGAGCAAATAATGGATAGGAAAAAGTGGCGAATGATTATAATAATAATTGTATCGACCATCCTGAAAAGGCAAAACAATAACGGAAGCACACTACGCATCATTACTTAGCCAGCTGAAGGCAGAAATTGCCGAGAAACGGCCGCATTTGAAGAAAAAGAAAATATTATGTTCCACCAACACATTTCCGGCGTCACCATGGCAAAAATTCACGAGTTCAAATTGATAGACCACCTTATTCACCAGATCCTAGGCTCAAAGTTTCACTCAGGGAATAGAGATTTTCATCCAATGAGGATGGATTAAAGAGATGAAAGCATCGCTGGAAAAAGTGTGTTGACTTAAAAGTAGACTATGTTGAGAAATAAAATTGCATTTGACCTTTCACACTACCATAGTAGAGAGCGCTATAAATGTAATACGTATTAGGCTTAATGCGATATTGAAATTATTCAAAAATTTCTGTTTTGTATTGAAGTAATTCAGAGAAGACCTAAGCTTCTAGTGTTGCCAGAGACGTTAGTCTAACATTTTTTTTTTTTGGTAATTTCTACCAGAGTAGACCACGCTTACATGGTCTGCATTTCAAGTAAGATTTCATTCGTTTAGAAAGTACTTTTGCAGGTGCAAGAAATAAAGTTCTTTCCTGATTCATTCTAGTAGCGACTAAAAAAAAAAACCCAATAAGTATACTATGTATGTATATAACGGAGAAAATTAATATCGCAGCAATAATTTCTATCAGTCACCGCGAGCGTATAACAGAAACTAGGAGCGGGGTAGGCGAGTGAGGGCGCTACCGTTTCACAGCAATATGCCGCCGCGGCAATATTCTATAGCGTCGAATCAAATGTGCGGAATTAATGTCTTTTCTGTTATACATTGTAGTAATTGCGACAGTTTTTACGGCCAGAAAGATATAAAAGTTGTTTAATTAAATTTCGTTTAAACGCATCGCCTATATTTTATAGTTTTACGCGGACGACGCTTGCCCGCCAGCGCAATTCGTGGGGTGACTGTAACAAAATAACCAAACGACAAAAAAATACACGCAAGCGAATAATGCGCAAAATGGGCGATGTATTATATGGCTTGAATGCAACAAAACCGAATAGGTTGGAGTATTAAACGTCATTATACGCGGGCATATTTTACCCGAACTTGCTAAATTGTTACGCTGGAAGTATAAGTGTATTATATATCACTTTTCGGGCGTTTAATAGCAGAAAATCGTGTAGTTCAACTCAAAGAATAAGAGGAATGTGACTTATTTAATTAAAATACGCGAATATGTTCTGTAACGTATTAGTTTTGCCAAACCAACAGCTACATATTGTTGTTCATGAAATAATTTTCCTTTTTGAAATCATATGACGGCAAACATTTAGTTTATAATTACTTAATGTAACATTTTTATACACTTTACAAGCACGGCAGTATATAGGTTTCCAGTTCTTTTAAATGGAACAGCCTGTATATTTTACAGAATATGATAGAGCATAACATTTTCCTATACCCAAAATAATCTGTGCAGGTGGGTTGTTTAACAAAATACAAGATGCGATAATGAATCGGGCGATTTCAAAAACGTTATTAAGAGTAAATGATTCATTTCGTTCCAACAAGTACGAATATAATATAGACATGATAGCATTTAGAAATCAAGTAACGGTAGAGAGCATCAATCAACAGTCCAAAAATGACATCTTGCAGATGACAGCCATTCCGCTGTGCATACTCAGCAAGTTTTTAGCGCCACCTATTATTATACTGCAATGCGATGTTTCAGATCTCGAATTGTGTCAGATGCTGGAACTTTCAAGACATGGCATTTCAGGTACTCCCAGAGAAAAATCGGGCTGAAAGATCGGGTGATTTAGTCGGCCATGTGATGCTCCCAAATCTGGAGACAACACATTGTTCACAACTGCCATGGGAACACGTGCGGTGAGAAATGTAGGTCTATCTTGTTGAAAAAACGTTTTCTCGTTGACTGGAACATGGACAAGTGCAGGAACGAGGAAGTTCTCCAACATGTGAACGTAACGTAGTCCAGTAACACTTACGGTACTTTTCCTCTTATCTTCGAAAAAGTTGAAGATATCGCGTACTATACTGTCACCTTGGCACTACAAACATTCGTCTTCTTGAACCGGAAATCTCGAATTTGGATTCGTCGATCCACAATACCTTGCGCTTCTACCGTCCAATTTCGATGTTCACGTGCCCATTCTAACCTCTTTTTCTTATTAATTTGGCGAAGCAAGGGCTTTCGCACCGCAATTCGTCCGTGAAGGCCGCATTTTTGCAGACAGCGTTCAACCGTGGACACGGTAATCGGCTTCGGAAGTACAGTATTGATTCTGCGGCGATTTCTGGAGCTGTTTTTCTTCTATTTCACTTGCTGGATACCACGATTGCATTATCTTGGGCTGATGTCGTCGTCTTTGGTATACCACTTCGTACGTTATTAAGAAAACTGCTACTTTCACTGTATTCTAGTAATATGATGATTGTTTTATTCCTAAGTTATGTTATGCTGCTATCAGAGCACGCGTTTCAACACTAATTTCTTTTCTTTTCGGCGTGTTTTTAAATTTTAATACAAATTATAAACAGTATTCGTTAAGAGATGACGCTACTAACATGGAACAATAACTGACCGTAATTTAAAAATATTACTTCAAATGGCTTTATTATAGCTTCATAATTCATAGTAAAATTACTAACAGTTACATTTTTCCTGGAATTTCAAGAAATACGCTCTTTGTTGTCGCTATTACCTGCGCTTTTATGACGGTATTACCTCTCATACAGATAAAAGAAGTAAATAGACCGATATTATTTAATTAATTTATGTGAATCTTATTGATTATTAGCATACTATTCAATAATGCTGGAATGTATTTCCTAAATATATTCTTTGTATACAAAAATCTAAAATCCAAGGGTGTCCAAATACTGATGAGCGGTAGTGTATATGTTTTTTTCATTTTTCACATTTCTTCAACAACAAATACCACGATATAGCGAATAGCATAACTTTCCTATAACGTCCTTCGGCGATCGTAAATCTCAAACGTTGGTTTTCATCAGTTCATCTCGTTATCGCCTGCGTTTATTTTATTTCCCCGCAGACGCGCAGAGTACGCCGGGCGAGAAATTACTATTAAAACATAACCGCCCCCGTACGTCACGCACGTCGTACGATTAGGGACCGCAGGCCCGCAGAGGACTTGCCAGTCAACGCAAAAATCGCGATATCCACGCGAGCACACGACGTTTTATGTCGACAAGTACACATGCACTCATTCCTGGCCGAAATATATGTGTACGTGCTGGTCGCCTTATCTTAACATGTATGACATACGCGTTTGTTACCACTGGTTAATTCATCAACTCTCTGCTTCTCTCGACCCGCTGGCTAATTCTCTGCCGTGCTGTACGATGATAACACTCTTACAAAATAACAAAATACACGCACATTCGCGCAATAAATATTACGCTAACAATGGTGACAACGTAACGCAACGAAAAACAACAACCAGGCGGGTGTACGAATGATAATCTTCTCACGTAACGTGATTTACAGATTTTATGAGGAAGTTAGGCGAGGATGACGGGCGTCTAATTATGAATTCATTCCTGTTTGTCCTCTTCTGTCTAACAGTATTAAATAAGTAACGTAATAGTCGAGTTTGATCTTAAGGTTTTATGGTAAAAATCTGTTTGTAAATGGGATATTATTTCTTCTCAAAAGATTTGTTCGTTCGGCTTACAATAATTCCTGAGAGTACCCAGCGTAAAAATACGCATTTGTTGGGGGTAATTCAAATTTCATTAGACTGAGTATTTCTTGGAGTTTTCGGCAATGTATCGAAAAATCTTTTGTATCAACTAACGTCTACAAGACGACCATCGAAGTCGCTGCCACGTTTGATTCGTGTTTTTTTCTTTTTAATAATAATGAGTAATCTTTGTTTCAGTTTTAAACAATTCAAAAGTTGGAGTTTTCAGTAACATAACTTCTAGTATAAAAAAGAAAAACAAAAGTGAAATCAAAAGGGAGATCCAGACTGACAGTAACTAACAGGTACTGTCTTGCTCTACCATCTAACCTTTTGTAATTAGAATGAAATTTTTTGGTTAAAGAATTGCTAATTCTTAAAATAATCTTAAAATCTAATTAACCTAAATTTTGCAATGACTTTAAAAACACGCACACATGTGCAAGTTGAAACATACAAATGCAAAATAATAAAATGTGAGTTTTACTGACAACTATTTAAAAAGTAGGTTAAGAAAACAACAGTAAGTATCGGCACACTCCGCACTACACAAATTATTAATTAACTCTGAACAGCCGCATGACCAAATGATGTGAGAAAACATTTTAATTATTAGGACTAAATCATGCGGAAATAAGGAGAAATAGGCGAAAAGTTCTTGTCACCACGAAGTGCAAGACATGTGGCTTTCCCACCCTAATAAAAATGAGTGAGGCAGCGGTTATGTTCTTTCTATCCGTCAAATTTGTATTCCTTCCGCCTATACATCCTAAAACTAAAAACCAAAACATGCGAAATATACGGAAAGATAGACGAAAAGGTCTCTTGTTATTGTAGCACGTACCGTAAACCAAATGACCGCTTTACCGTAATAAATCGAAAAGACTGGAGTAATGTAATGATCCGTTCTCTCTATTGATTAAATTTGTATTCCTTTTAATGTAAGTAGTTCCGTAAGCGTCTAATTCCAGCGGCAAAGTTACGCTCTTAATCAATTTCAGGTTTTCTATTTTAATATTATGCCCGGTTTCGTTTATGTGTTGTGCTACACTTGACGCTTCTATCTTTCTGTGCCTGTAGCACCTGATGTGTTCTCTGAATCTAGTACCTATCGCTCGTTTCGTTTGACCAATGTAGGCTGTATTACAGTCATTACATGCAATTTTATAAATTCCCGACCTTTCTTTCATGTTCGGTTTATCTTTCGGATTGCCAAGAAGATTTTTGAGTGTAACTGAAACATACGTTCATGTCTCGTCCCCTAGAAATCTTACTAATACCTTTCGATATTCTGCGGAAGGGAAGTTTCACAAATTTCTTGTCGCGAGTTTCTACTGGGATCAAAGTCGTGGAATTTCTTACATAATGCCTATGTTGGATTTCCTTGCATCCAATCTAATGATTAAGGAACTAATCGCGGCCATTTTGTGTTGTTCACAGTGGTTGGAATCGGTCATAATGTATTGTTATGTTATGTTCAACGTCGTGTTTACGACGACAACAATTTCTCTCGGTTGTCATTTCGATACTGAAGTAAATGTCAGGCTGGCCACTCGTTGGCAACCAAATATCCCTCTTGCGGGATAATTGGTAATTTTTGCGTTACCATTTCCCCCCCTCAGCCAACCGTCCTTGGGGCGAGGAAGGTAGAAATTAATTATAAGTCCAGATAACGACGAGTGTGGGGTATCATGGACAATTCTACTCGTTTATCAATCTTCCTATTCAATTACTTCTTCTAAATTAATGTAAAAATCGTATAGAATAAGTAACAACGTAAATTTCAAAGCACAACAGATAATATTTCGTCAATTAAATCCTTATCTGAAAGGTTTCCATAAATTCGTAGTGGATTTTCTCTTTTAAAGCTTGTTGGTGACAATTCGTATCACAGAATCATCAACAAACAACCTCCTGGTTAAGTCACTGCATTCGTTCTCGAGTACAAATATCATTTAGATTGAAAGTCTTCAAGAGGTAGTTTCTATTTAGGCAAATTATCAAAATTGGCTGTGGAAGAAAACAATCGCCGGTCTTTCGCGATTTAAAATAAATGAAAGAGAAAGGACGCCCTCAATTATCATCAATCTTTATTCGGCCTTGGTTAAATCAAAGTTTGTCGTGAATAAAATCCAAAGATAAGTGTTCGTGGTGTATTGAAAGTCATTATTAGAAATTCAAATTGGGTTAAATATCCAGAACAGGCAGTTCCTGTGGTGTGTATTTAAACAGGGTGTTTATTTACATTGGCGTCGGTCGAAAGTTTAAAGGTTAGTTGATTTTAAAATCTTAAAAATTCGTTAATCCGATTTCACTAAGTTACAAATTCATTCAAAATTGCCACAAGGGTATCTGGGGATACCCCCGAACCTACGAAAATCATTTAATAGAGTTAAATTTGAAAATTTAACAAAATGTACAGTAGAAACCCTAAGAAAGACATTTCAGTATCTATTAATGTTTGCTTCCTTTCTATAGATCTCAATGTTCAGTTTTTTGTTGCATCTAATTACTAAACTATCCAAAATATTTACGCCATCGTTAAGAGCATGTAAAACAGTTTAAATCTGGTCTTAAGTTTTTATTTGATATCTCTTACATTTTCTGAATTATTGAATCAAACACCGAAATGTAGTGTTGAGCTTAGGGTGCTTTATACCTCGCTGATGTGAGGTTGGGTAGCTAACAAAGTCGTTGTTTTTACATTACATCGGTCTATAAATCAACAGGTTTCATTTCAGCAGTAAGAAATATAAGAACATATTTAAAGTTGTTCAAAAAATTCGCAGTTTAGCGAAATAGAAATGTCTATGACAAAGCTCTCTGGATGAATTTCTTAAGACGATACGTAATCTGGACATTACACAAAATTATACTCCGCAATGTTACTAAATCTTCAACAAAATACAAACAATCGCACTACAATTTGTACGATGGAAAATAGTACTCACTTTGCAGCCTGAGATATATTGCATTTACGTCCCTTGTGGCATAAGAAAGCCTCTGATTTAATGTTTTCTATTTAATAAAATCGAAAACTATTTAATATTGCTCTTAAAGTACCTTCCATACAAACATCTCGCTACTCTGCTAATAGAATTGAAGAAAAGTATGCGTCTTTTTAATGGAGGGCGCTGGTATCATCCAGGTGAATACGTTTCTAACATCTAACAGCCTTTCTAATGCTTTTTATTAAAAGAAGAACTGTTAGATTTCGTACTTATGAATGGAAACTTTAATCCAGTTACCAATGTACAACGTTAGGATTAAAAAAAAAGGAAGAAATCATCATCATCATCTAAAAGAAAGCGAGTCTGTAAGCGGAGCAAAAAAAAAGAGCTTATGCATGAATATTCTCGCCGGATGATAATTACTATGCATAAATTACGCCATTTTTTTCTCGACCATTTAACATCAAGCCCGTCGGGGTACGCGTAGCGACTCTGATTAGATGCCATTAACTTTAAAAATCTTTAATTATCGGTTGGCGAGTTCGCGGCTCACGACTTTAAACGCTTAGCCAACGAAAAGCGTAGATCGGCTTTTTCTTCGTTCTGCACGCTTCGAAATCGCGACTGGAGCACATGTTTAAGCATGCGACGGCATGTATCATTACATGAGAGGAGGAGAAACAGATTTAGGTTGGCTGATTAGATAATTGCCCCGATGACCATATTAAGATGTCATATTATCTCATGCGTTGGTATATTTCACCATAACCGTTAGATGATCTTTCATCAGAGAATTTAAATTATGATCGTTCCACAGCTGTTTTATATAAAAAAATGATTGATTCCAAATCTAAATCGATAAAAAAGGTTAAATTCAGTGTTTAGTTACATAAAATAATTTTGTTTTCTATGTGTAATTCAAGTTAGAACATGTTAGTGACGTACAGTTAGACATGTACAGAAGATGTACTTCAATTGAAGTCTGTAGCGCAGTGAAGATTATATAATGCTTTTTTGTTTTTCAAATAAAATCAAAGTAAATACGTAGCGTTTTGCTGCAAAATTCATTATTTTTGTTATACACTAGATAATAACAAAACTGTGTTCAGAACAAAACTGACTTTTTAATCAACCGACCTGTAAATTTACGAGGGTAGTCTGACAAGTTTCAAACCTTAACATGAAGATAGCGTTACTAGCAAAAAAAATATTCTGGTGATATAATTGCGCATGCGTTGAAAACGACTTTTGAAAATGTCAGCCATCTTGGACGCTCAATTGCTGGTTAACAGTCGTTTGTATCAGTCGATGTTACTTAATACTGAATAGCGAGTCGTCATCAAATTGTTGCATTTCAAAGATTATTGGCTTTGAATTTCCCACGCAAATTAAAGTCGAAATGGAGGCTGTTTACGAAGACTCTGCACCATCATTCAGAGGACACATTATTGTGAATACAACGGGAATAAGGACGGTTACGTCCCGCCACACAGAAAGAGATGCGATTCCACAGAATGAGTCAAGGTACATAACAAAGACTTGAAGACAACAACATCAGTCATAGGAAAACTTCTAAAAAAGCTGACAGCACGGTCCGCGAAACGATAAGTATAGTACAACCTGCATAATTGGTCAGCCGGTCAGTCTTGTTCCTTATTTGGTAAATTTTAAAACAGAAACAAATGCAACAGTAGTACGTTGTTTCTCGTTGATTGTTAGAACAGAACATGGGAGCTGCTCAATGGAACAGTTGGTTGAGTTTTTTCCGGCGGGAGCCCCATAAACAAAGGTTTTCCCGTAAGAAAAAATATATATGCAGTTAGGTTATGTACACTAAGCCACATTATTATTATTATTATAGTCGGGGCATGGCGTAGATTCCTTTAATCACAGCAACCTTAATAGATCTACTGTAACAAAATGCTCTTATGTGTGTTAGAATAGTTGGAAGCTTTTAATAAACCTTAGTACTACTCTAGAATCTACTTCCTTCAGTGCAGTAGGTGCAAGAAATGGCCTACTGAAATGGTGTCGTGTGCGACTAATTGCAACACATTTAAATAGGATGTGTTCTGCCATCTCCAGATCTTCTCGGTATAGACGACATGATTTTAGGGCTATATGGCTTGTCAGAAATCCTGCTAATAGTCTAAGATCCCATTTGCTGAACGATAGCGCTATTTTTGCTGTCTTTGGCGAGCCTGATATGAGTGCTTTCGCCGGTTTTTGTCCTGGAACACTTTCTCAGTACGAGACCTTTTGATTATTCTCCCATGTCTTAATTGCTTGTTCTATGTGGCTCTTTTGGATACCATAAAAAGGATTAAGCCAGCTTATCTGCCTTTTCATTTCCTTCGATACCTTGATGGCTTGGGACTCACGCTGAGCTACATTACACAGCTAGTTTATATTTTGGCATATAAAAAAATACCATGTAAACGTTTCTCTATTTTCGAAAAAAATAATCCCAAAGAAAAAACCTAATCGAAAATGGATTGTAGGAGTACCTACAAGCATAGGAACATGCCAAAACTCAGTTCATGAACCTGACATCTCCTGCTTGCCAGACAGACGTGTTAACCACTACATCACGGAATCTTACGCCAGGAGTGAAATCATTTTTTGATACCTTCTTATTTCTGATGTCAAAGTATTTATATAGTCCACTTCTCTTGACCAATATACCTATAATTACCTTGTTTCACCTGGAAGAGTCATGTGGAGATTATAAAAAAACAAGTTCCTTAGAGCCAGATGCAGGCTCAGACCCTTGCTTTCCAGTGATAGCGCTTTGGATTTAACAACTAAAGTCTTAATTTATAAAACCTGCCTGAGACCGATCCTGATATACGCCACATTAACTTGAGCAACTTTCAGTTACGATTTATTAAGGTTAGTCAATTAGAACAGCCCTGGAGTTCGTGTCCTGCGTACAGGTCACGATGAACAAAAGGGCTAAGAGGTTGGAGGCCCTACACAGCAAAATGCTAAGGCAGTTCACTGGAGCTCCGTGGTTCGTGAGAAATTCTCAGCTGCAAGCGGACCTTCAGGTGACCACCCTACGTGAACATCTTCGTGAATTGATCAGAGAGACAATGACAAAAGCTGGAAATTTAGCTAATCCCTGATTAGCGAGAGTGGTGGAGGAGCCCCAGAACCGTCCTCCACCTAGAAGTAGGATCGCCAGGTTGCGTAGCTTTAGTAGCTTAGAAACCACATAGAAACGCACAATACAGACTTGTAGCAGAGAATGAAATATCTACATACGCGAGATAAAGAAGCCAAAAATATAGACCTGGCTTCGGTCGGAGTAGGAGGACCCCACTATAGTTGTCTTGCCTCTACTGTATAGGAAAGAGATGTTGCGCCACTTGGCATATACATGTTGGTCCACATTTCAACGGGGTGCGAAAGATATTGTACGTAGCGCGATCTGGCATGCTTGCATTTATCCTCGCCGGCCAACCTCGCCGTGCGCAACTGCTGAGATGGTACAGATCATTAAGTGGTATTTTGCGAATTACCGTAAATGCCAACAAATAGACGAACAGCCTCAAATCCCTCTAATACCTTTCGAGCGGGAGGAGAGAGAAGTGAGGGTTTGAGGGCTTTAACCGGCAAATTTTAGACGAAATCGGTATTAGTAGAAGTACTGTGCAACGTATTTTGAAACGCAACAAATACAAAAGTTACAAAGTTCAATACTGCCAGGGGATTTTTCCTCTTAATAAAATAACATTGTTTGAATTTCAATTCATTTTGTATAATTATCGAATTTACTTTTCTTTAGTTTAATTTTATAAGAATCGTTATTTTCCTACTTAGAATTACTTTTTCGTATTCCTAAATCGTATAGCAGCAATAATCTGAGAATACAGAAAAATTACGCAGTAATTCTGTATTAGTACATTTTGTCAGAAGGCGTTGAATTATAATATTACGTGATTCAGCGGACAAGCGTGCGTACCGCTGCTCGCTTTATGATATACTGCCATTGGATGCGATCTATCAGCGAGACTCGAATGCTCTGTTGCCATTCACAAAGGCAATACCCCGTTCGTATCTGGACCGACGTGTATGTACTGACAGTCCAGTCAGGTCTGTTGGCAGACGGAGTTTATCAGATGTAGTTGATAAGTGGAAGATAACTGAAGATGGTAGCAGAAATTAAACCCGCTACGCAATCAAATGACAAATTTTGCGCAACCAAGAAGCCACAGTTACTGGCAAAACTAGAAGATTGTAATGTGTAACTGTTTAAATGTGGTTAAAATGCGATTCTGGTCAGTACTGGCCAAGTATTTGTCAATATACCCCAAGTGGAGCGACATCACTTTCTTATATGGCAAAGACAAGACAATTATTTACTGACCAAGAAAATAGACCACTTTGGCATCACATTTTAATGGAATGATGGCTGCCAGTGAATAATTATCACATCAAGCTAGAGTTACTGATGTTCTATTTGCTTTAAATTGTGAGTGGTGGTAAAAATTGGAACATTTACAAGAGAGACTTAATGTTCAGCACCTCAATTTGATAATCGAACAAAACATGCATTTGTGTGAGATTATTCTAGACAGATTACAATGTTAAAATTATCCAAAAATCTTATGGAAATAAAAGTCAATAAAGTTGTTTGTTGTACGCCATCAACTACATGAAAGTACCTCCTCTTTAACTATTCACAACAGGAAACATCTGCATAATCTCTGAATGTGGAAAATGCTTTAAACACTGTAATATATGAATTAATGTAGGTATCAAATCGTATTACGTTACATAAAATGTATGTCGTTTAAAATTACAGCGTAATACCTATTTTAGTCGTAATATTATTTAAATTAGGGCAATTAGCTATTAAAAACCTACAAGCAATAAAAGATTCCTAGAATTAAGACCGTCTCACATTAGCATTTTGTCTCCCTGACTAATGCGCATGTATATACGTATGTACATGAAATGTAACATTTATGCTAATAAAATTATGCTTTACTTCAACGAAAATTATAGATTACGCGCGTTGAATATTCGCATGCGTTTCAAGTCTCCGTAAACCCAGTAAAACGTCAAATACGAGGGTAGTCTAAAAAGTTTCCTGACTAAGAAAAAAACAAGTACCTACGTTTTTCTGTCAAATTCAATTCTTATCCTCGACATATTTTCTCTACGCAGAGAAAAATGCATTATTAAAATAAAAATAAATATTGTTTACATGTACGCATGAGGAAATCTAATTAGATATTCTCATTTGTACATTTTTGCCGAGTAAATTACTGCAAACGCCTCTACAGAACTGAACAAATCATATTGTTCCAAATTCTGACGCGACAGCAGCCCCCGACAACTGGCTTAAATCGCCATGGTTAATTAATTGAAACGTAAAAGCGGTTTAAGCCAGTAGTCGGGGGCTATTGTCGCATCAGAATTTGGAACAATATGATTTGTTCAGTTCTGTAGAGACGTTTACAGTAATTTACTCGACAAAAATATACAAATGAGAATATCTAATTAGATTTCCTCATGCGTACATGTAAACATGTACTTCTTATATATACGATTTAAAATATTGAAATGTCATTACCTTCCACAAAGCCATGCTGACGAGATGTAAACATCGAAACGCGCGTCCATGTATGGTTGATAGGTGATGCCTTTTACGTTTCAATTAATTAACCAAGGCGGTTTAAGCCAGTAATCGAGGGCTACTGTCGCGTCAGAATTTGGCACAACATGATTTGTTCCGTTCTGTAGAGGCGTTTACAATGATTTACTCGACAAAAATGTACAAATGAGAATATCTAATTAGATTTCCTCATGCGTACATGTAAACATCTACTTAGTATATATACGATTTAAAATATTGAAATGCCATTACTTTCCACAAAGACATGTTGACGAGATGTAAACATCGAAACGATAGTCCATGTATGGTGGATAGGTGATGGCTTTTACGTTTCAAAGATAAATATTGTTTTTTTTTACATTATTTCCTAACACTACTATATGTGACAGCAACATTACACACATTAAAATTCATTTTATGTTGTACGCAGTAAAATGGTGTTTACTAAAACGTAGTAAAATTGTATTGTTAAATGTATTAAAAGGTGTGATATGTAGGAAAACAAAACGCGTTACTTTACATCCTCTATAGACCTGATGTAAACTAGGGTGTACATAAAAATTGTCTTCATTAGAGACCGGATAAGTAATATAATTTACAACAAAATATTTCTCAAGAAAAGCGTTGTTTTATGGATTTGATTAGGTTATATCGCATCTGAATTTAACAATATGATTTATGCAGTTGTAAGACGTTACAGTAATTTACTCGAGAAAAATATAAAAAGATATCTAATGTAAGATTTCTTCCATGGTACGTGTAAAATGTACTTTTTATTACGATTATAACAAAGAATGTCAGTTACATACCAAAATGCCATGCTAATATCGGATGTAATCATCGAAAAGGCTTCATTATAGGTGGATAGGTATCCCTTTTACGATCTCTACAAATTATTAACCAATGCGTTTTAAGCAGTTGAATTTACTACGCGGTCCAGAATTTGGAACAATCAGATTTGTTCCATTGTGAGCGTTTACAAGATTCTGGCATGAAAAATGTACATTGATATCAATAGATTTCTCTAGACATGTAAACTTTTCTTTCAGTAATATACTTTAAAATATGAAATGTTACTTTCACAAGAAATGACGAGATGTAAACATCGAAACCTGCGTTTGTAAATCCATACAAACATTAAAATGATTTTATGTTGTACGCATAAGCATGTTACTAAAAGTCAATAATGATTTTTTAAAAAATTGATATGTAGGAAAACGGAAATACGCTTACTAATAAAATTTCATGTCCGATGTCAATAGGTCTACATAAAAAAGTATAGAACTGATAAGTAATAAGAAATAATTTAATCAAATATCGGGTCTTAAGGGTATGAACTTATTTGTTCGAAGCATTTAGAATAATGACATTATTTATCCAGAAAGATAAAACCACGCTTCCTCAGTGAAAAATGTCTTGTCCAGGGTACTATTGTCATTTATATTTTCTTCAAACCACTGGCAATATTGAACATAAGTTATGTAGTCGACAGGAAATAAATGTTGCACAATCTTATACGGCTTCATACGCAAATCTTTTTTAAGTACCTTTCTACACGTTTCATATGAAACGACTACACAAAAAATGTATAACCAATCCTTTATCTAAGAGATTTAGACATTCCTGAAGGTACCTGTTGGTTCAGATAGTTATCTTAGAGGTTTATTAGGACTCCGTTCCATTCGTGCCTGAACATCTGCTACAACCTCCTCTGTAACTTCTGTTGGTCTTTCAGTAGATTTACCTTTAGAAACATTGCCAGTTTTCAAGAAACACTGAACAAAACCTTCCTGGTATTGTTGAAAGTCCGGACAAGCAATATCATTTTCAGGATATGTCGCTTGAAATTGGTTGTAGCATTGCAGTACAGAATATAAAAATGAACCGTCTTCATTTAGAACACCAGTACGGAAATATGCCATCACAATGAAAATATTCTGCTCCGTTGGGAAAGGCATCTTTAATAGAGTCTATGTATGATATTTATGCATAAAGTCAAGTAACTCATCTCTATCATTAGATTTTGATTATAGTTTGTTTTGAAAAAAGACAAGATAGAAAGAAAATAAATACACGTCGCTGTCAATCACTCAAAATATAAATTGTTAGTGATATTAAAATATAAAGTTTTCGGTTACTATTTTTGTTAATTTGCTTCTTGTCCTCTCAAACAATTTTGTTAAGTCATAATGATTTACCTTCCACACTCATTTTTTCTGCAAATGAAACAATCTATTAATTGTGCAATATTTACTTACAAATACAAAATATATTCGATTTTCTGCATTTTTACAGAAACCCTAGAATTCATTGACACAAACGACTGTTAAACAACAACTGAGCGTCCAACATGGCTGAAATTGTCAAAAGTATCTTTCAACGCATGCGCAATTATATCACCAGAATATTTTTGACGAGTAACGCCATCTTCGTGTTGAGACTTGAAACTTTTCAGATTACCCTCGTAAATGTACATATGTATGACTCTTGAGCTTCACATAGCAGTAACGTTACGTAGCACTCTCGATTGACATTAGCGTGCCGTAAAGACGTAATAAAAAAGAAATTGTGTAGAAAAAAATTGAGAAGAATTAAACTGTAAACAGGGCCCATAATTCTCGCTTTGATGATCGAAGTTTAAACTTAATAGAATTTCTTTTTTTTTCTTCATCTTCCTCTACAATACGCGTATACCCAGCCGTATTAGGATCGTTAAAATTGGGTTTACACTAGTCGACGCGCCATCTTTCGAAAATAGAAACGATAACCGAAAAATTTTACTCACTATAAATTAGAATGTAAACCCTGGCGTTTTGGGAGGAGTGAGAGAGCCGAAAAAAAACAGTAATTAAATTTTTATTAAACAAATACTAACTTGCTGATGAAATAACGGCGATATATCTGCGTAACTAACATCTGAAGATTTTATGTTTACTTTTCGATTTTCGACTTAATGATTTTAGTGTTTAGAAGTATGATGGCGCGATGTTATAGATAGCAGTAAAATAAAAGTGCTATATACGCTACTGTAAGCAAGCGAACGGGTAGATCGATAATTTAATATTGCTAAAGCTTTTATTCTTTGAGAAAAATTATTCCAAATATTTTTCTTCGCAACGCTTTTAATACATAAATATCGAACGCATACTATGGAAGTCTAGATGTACACTGTTGTTTATAAAAATTTGAACTTTTAATTATGCATACCAGAAATTATGACTGCTTTTAATAGTCTTGTTGTTTTTAATGAATTTGTAAAGCTCAATTCAAAAAATTTAAGCGTATTCGTTAACTGTCAATCGTTCCCGATGAATCTACTGTTAAGGTATCCGTTCACATACAGGCCACGGACTTCCGGTCAACAGGTAGTGGCCGGTTGAGGTCACATAATATTCAGTCCGCAAAAACGTTTACGATCTTTTACATTAAGTGATAAATAGAGTAATCAAAACTTGCGGACTCGCATAGGCGTCGGTATTACGGGTTAATATAAGAATACGAAAAATTCATAAATAATCTTACTTGCTAATTATTCAACAAATTAGAGGCATCAGGATGTGAACTACTGTAAACTTGCATCATTGCATATGTTTCCACAGTTACTTCTTTAAACCTTGTGCGTCGACAAGAAAAAATATTCTTATACATAGAAAACGATCTCTCCACATCTAAGGAAGTTACATTTGCATGTAGAAACTGTTTTTCAAAATCACTTAAAAGTTCACTATTCTTACACTTATTATAAACGGCCTCTAAAGTATTAAAATCGGATTTTTCCTTAAAACATCTGCCAATTTCTAGCTAATCGGCGTATCATTTAATGTGTGTAATTTATTTTTTACACTCTCCACTATGTCTAATGATTCCTGCAATGACAATTCGGTACATTGTAGTTTTCTGATGGCATCTAGTAATACTGTATAATTGGTACATATTGTTGTTAAATCTTCTAAAAGTTGAGGAATTTCAAATTCTCTTTGACTTTCTCTAATTGCTTTGGATTCATTCCGATTAAATCGCATTATAACTGATTGAATTTGTTGAAAATGGATCAAATAGTAAGAAGCTGCTGTTAGCCAAGTACCCCATCGCGTTAAAATTGGTTCAGGAGGTTCTGGAATACCTGGACAAAATTTACGAAATTCTTTTAAACGTTTAGGAGATTTACGAAACACTGCTTTAGTACTTCCAATCATCCGATCAACGTTTCCGTAATGTTGTCGAACAACTTCACCAACTAAATGCAAAGCATGCAGCACGCAGGTTATATGTATTAAGTTAGGAAATATATGTTTTAACGATCGCCCAACACTTAACATCGTCGCTGCACTATCTATCACAATCATCACAACTTGATCTTGGGCAATTTTAAACTTTTTCAAAGCGCTCATTATCACTTTTTGAATTATTTCCGCGGTACATTGTTGAACACGTTTGCAAGCTAACAAATATCGAGATGCTGTGTTCTCGCTAGATAAAACGGGAGCTATTACATTCACAATATTGTTTTTCTTTATATCGGTCATCTCATCCACGGTAATGCATATTTTTTTGGAACACAAATCACGTTTACACACATTTTCTAGCATCTCTTTCATTCGCGGCAAATGATTCTGTAATTGTGTTTGTGAGGGTAATGGGTACTTTGGAACGTATTGTCGCCAAAACGTTTTAAAAGCTGCTTTTCTCACCAACGACAACGGAAGATTACAAGAGGTAAACATAATTAATAAATGTATGAGGAATAGTGTACAAGGTATTTCAGTTCTTGCATTTCTCATATGCTTAATACCATTGACATGCCTCTGGCAATCAGTTCTGTCCAATGCAGCCAAATGAACATTGCATATTAAGCAAAAAACTGCACTACCGTCATATTTTAAATGGGGAAAAAGTGACACATACTTTATGTACATTAGTAGCAAATCTATTACGAGGCATTGTTTTCTTAGGTATGTAAATATTAGTTCTATATGAAACGATACACTATTTATGTACTTGGTATAATACTACAACACACAAAAAACACCAGCCATATTTTCAAAAGCGACACGTAAGTACATAACCTTGACCGTTCGACTAATCTCTGCAACAGCTCAACCGGTACTAAAACGAAATCTCTCAGCGCGGTTTAACATGGTTTATATTCAAGGTCGACACTACATGCCTGCTTCTCTACCGGTTTAGTTTATTTATGAATTTTTCGTATTCTTATATTAACCCGTAATACCGACGCCTATGCGAGTCCGCAAGTTTAGGTTACTCTAGTTATAAATACGAAATGATCCGCGAAATAGAAAATGGAAAAACAAAAAGTATCGTCTGCCATGAACATAATCTCTTTAAATCTAGTGTAGGAGCCATTTGGAAAAATAAAACTAAAATTAACACGTTGCCTGCCATAAGATGCCTATGCGGCTTCGCAACAAATTTGACTTTCTGGCCGTGTGAAGCCGCCCAGGCAACTCAGACACATTGAGATGTTATAGCCGTGTGAGGCCTCGTGTGCTACTCAGCGCCGTGCAATGCTTATAAAACGGCTGTAAGAGCAAGAAAATGCGTTTGGCTTCTATTGTTGAGAGAAACATGTGGCTTCACATGGTTGTAAAGTTATACGAAATTGAAACACATATGTTACTGCATATCTTTATTTATATTTAAATAAAAATTTATGTAAAGAAACAAAATAACAAATTCTACTAAAAATACACAAAAAGAATAATGTAAATATCAAGAAGTGCAATAAAGTTAAGCATGCTTGGATACAAAGATTTTTTATTTAGTGCACTGATGAACTGCAAAGAAACAACTCCTTATTTCTACTTTTGTCACTACCGTCATTGTCACTATCTTCAGTATACTTCTTTATTACAGACTCAATTGTTTCGATCATTTTGTCCCCGACATGCTCATCTTCGATTTCCGAGTCATTCCCGTCCAAATTTATAGGGTCTGAAGTGGCAACTTTTGGACGTTTTTTTGCAAGAACTTCTTCATCCGATGATTCACCACTGCTATCGGGAACATATTCATCTGACGAGCCATTATCTTCAAATATTGCCTGACCATCTTCATCGGACAAGATTTCCTACAATACGGCAATATAAAAAAATGTTGTTCGAAACACGCGCGCTGTCACTTCTCAGGCGCTCGACCGTTTTTGGAGCACTCGGCTAATCGCCTCGTGCTTCAAATTTGGCCACGCGCCTGAAAAGTGGCGTGGCAGCACACTTGTATCGAAAATAACTATTCCCATATATACAATATTGTAAATTTATTACCTGCCAGAAAGCTTCCAATCGTTTCTGCTCTTTTTCGTAGCTCATATTCGCACAGTGAAATAAACAAACGTCACACAGTAAAATAAAGAAACGTAGATTGACCGTTACTGCTCAAAAATTCCTTGGATTCGCATGACAAAGTTATCCCTGTCACTTAGTGTGGTTGAGGTATCTGACTTGTGCGACGTTGTCGCGATTAAAAATGAGCAGCCGGATTGGCTTCATGCGGCTCTTAGAACTACATTTATACTTTATGTCCGCGAACAGCACATGTGGCTTTTCATCGAAATACGTAAAAAAACGTTCGGTTTATTGAATTTTGATTAAGATAATCAAAATTTATATATTTATATCAAATTCTAAAAAAAAACAAGATGGCCAAATGAGATGATTTTTTTCACACCATTGCGGCAGGCAACGTGTTAAAGAGGCTTTTGAGCATGCTAGTGTAACATTTAAAAAAATCAAAAAAGCAAGTAAAGACAATATCGATAGTGAACTTTTATAATGGTTTAAACAACAAAGAAACAATAATGCACCCATAAGCGATTCAATTTTACAAATAAGAGCTATAGATCTAGGAAAAAAGTTAAATGGTGAACAGTTTGTTTGTAGTCGAAGCTGGATTGAAAGATCTAAAAGAAGACATGATATTAAATTAGTATTTATCTCACCAAACGCTAGCTCCAAGCTTCAGCCTATGAACCAGAGAATAATACACGCATTTAAAAGCTACTATCGAACTTTCTTGCTTATAAACTTAATCAACTCAATTGAAGAAGGTAAATCTAGGTTTATAAATTCATTAGATGCAATAAATTTTAGTCATAAAGTATGGCAAAAAGCTACGGAGAACACTACCAGTAATTGTTTCACACATGCCGGTTTCTCTATTTCTTTTGATGAGCTTGAAACTGATGACGAATTATCACTTTCACAATGGTTGAAGGGGCAAAAATCATCTTAAGCAACTATTTGTCGTTCACATTTCTAATGATTATATTTTATTTTATTATACAGGTTCGAAATATCATCCACTATGATCACGATATGTTCAAAACATTTCCAACGCCAGTGTATGCATATATACTACACGCATCTTTAGAAAATACAGCCGTATAATATATGGAATATATTGAAAGAAATAAATGCCATCCATACTTTAAATAAATATTAGTTTTCCGAGAAATAAATGAGACCAAATATTTTTAAAGATACGATGATGGAAGTAGAAAAGAAAGACAAGAAGGGGAGGAGGAGGAGGGCACTGTCTGCCAGACAATATTGAGTAAATATTATTATTCTCCGTCAAAATACATTTATTTACATCAGAGAACTTGGAAACAAAAATCGTACGGAGAAATGCATAAATTTTATTTGATTTAAAATTCTTCTTTAAGTATATTCGGCCCTGCTTCGCGAAGGCGAGCGTCTTTGATGTTGAAAGAGTTTATGCCAAGAAAGAATATATGTACATTCATACGTAGTATGAATACCCAGAGGAATCTATCCTTGGTTATTTATGATTGGAATTAATTTTCTTTGCGAGTAAAATGTAATAGCGCATGTATCGTTTCTGTTTATTGTTTATGCAAGTATAAATTTATTAATATAAATTGTATGTTAACTTTTGGCCGAAAAAATACTTTTTAACAGCGTAACCTAAAACACAGTAGCGGTGGGTGATGACGTAAACGGGAAAGCGCGGACAGCAATTCGGTGTGTATTTCCGTTGTACAATAATAATAATAATAATAATTAGAGTAACCTAAACTTGCGGACTCGCATAGGCGTCGGTATTACGGGTTAATATAAGAATACGAAAAATTCATAAATAAACTAAACCGGTAGAGAAGCAGGCGTGTAGTGTCGACTTTGAATATAAATCATGTTAAACCGCGCTGAGAGAGATTTCGTTTAGTACCGGTTGAGCTGTTGCAGAGATTAGTCGAACGGTCAAGGTTATGTACTTACGTGTCGCTTTTGAAAATATAGCTGGTGTTTTTTGTGTGTTGTAGTATTATACCAAGTACATAATTAGTGTATCGTTTCATATAGAATTAATATTTACATACCTAAGAAAACAATGCCTCGTAATAGATTTGCTACTAATGTACATAAGTATGTGTCACTTTTTCCCCATTTAAAATATGACGGTAGTGCAGTTTTTTGCTTAATATGCAATGTTCGTTTGGTTGCATTGGACAGAACTGATTGCCAGAGGCATGTCAATGGTATTAAGCATATGAGAAATGCAAGAACTGAAATACCTTATACACTATTCCTCATACATTTATTAATTATGTTTACCTCTTGTAATCTTCCGTTGTCGTTGGTGAGAAAAGCAGCTTTTAAAACGTTTTGGCGACAATACGTTCCAAAGTACCCATACCCCCCACAAACACAATTACAGAATCGTTTGCCGCGAATGAAAGAGATGCTAGAAAATGCGTGTAAACGTGATTTGTGTTCCAAAAAAATATGGATTACCGTGGATGAGACGACCGATATAAAGAAAAACAGTATTGCGAATGTAATAGTTCGCGTTTTATCTAGCGAGAACAGCATCTCGATATTTGTTTGCTTGCAAACGTATTCAACAATGTACCGCGGAAAATATTCAAAAAGTGATAATCAACGCTTTGAAAAAATTTAAAATTGCCCAAGATCAAGTTGTGATGATTGTGACAGATAGTGCAGCAACGATGTTAAGTGTTGGGCGATCCTTAAAACATATATTTCCTAACTTAATACATATAACCTGCGTGCTGCATGCTTTGTATTTAGTTGGTGAAGTTGTTCGACAACATTACGGAAACGTTGATCGGTTGATTGGAAGTACTAAAGCAGTGTTTCGTAAATCTCCTAAACGTTTAAAAGAATTTCGTAAATTTTGTCCAGGTATTCCAGAACCTCCTGAACCAATTTTAACGCGATGGGGTACTTGGCTAACAGCAGCTTCTTACTATTTGATCCATTTTCAACAAATTCAATCAGTTATAATGCGATTTAATCGGAATCAATCCAAAGCAATTAGAGAAAGTCAAAGAGAATTTCAAATTCCTCAACTTTTAGAAGATTTAACAACAATATGTACCAATTATACAGTATTACTAGATGCCATCAGAAAACTACAATGTACTGAATTGTCATTGCAGGAATCATTAGACATAGTGGAGAGTGTAAAAAATAAATTACACACATTAAATGATACGCTAGGATTATGCGCTAGTTAAAAGTTGGCAGATGTTTTATGGAAAAATCCCGATTTTAATACTTTAGAGGCCGTTTATAATAAGTGTAAGAATAGTGAACTTTTAAGTGATTTTGAAAAACAGTTTCTACATGCAAATGTATCTTCCTTAGACGTGGAGAGATCGTTTTCTATGTATAAGAATATTTTTTCTTGTCGACGCACACGGTTTAAAGAAGTAACTGTGGAAATATATGCAATGATGCAAGTTTACAGTAGTTCACATCCTGATGCCTCTAATTTGTTGAATAATTAGCAAGTAAGTTTATTTATGAATTTTTCGTATTCTTATATTAACCCGTAATACCGACGCCTATGCGAGTCCGCAAGTTTTGGTTACTCTAATAATAATAATAGTTTATTATCCAACAGCAGCGGATGTTGCTAATTACAGGACAATCTACAATTTATTGAAAGTACAATTGTTACTTAAACCTACCGAGTATACATATGCATATATATAAAGATAAACAATAATTATTAATTATATGATATTAAAAAAAAAATAAAGAGAAAAAGGCATATCCCTATGAATAAATGTATACAAAAAAAGAAAAAAAAAGGAAAAAAAAAAGATATATAGACAAAAGGAAAAAGAATTGTCTTAGGTCGCTGAAAATGTCTCCGGCAAGAGCGCCCTTCATGAACTTAAAGAAATAGTAAACATATCGATATCCTGACAATACTTATTTACGCTGGCAGAGATTGAGAGTAACGGAGAATGAAAATGATGGACAGTAGAAGCGAGAGGAAGATAAAAAAGTTGAGGATGTCTAATACACAATCCAGGAACATGAAAGTCCAATAACTGCAGTAATTCAGGAACCTCTAATGCATTATTCATTAACTTATATGAGAAGATTATTTCAGATATGATTCTACGTTTGTCTAAAGAAATGTAGTTAAATTCTACCAGTAGTAAATCATAATGGTAACCATGCGGCAAGAACGTTCGACGGGCGCGGTAATAAAGAGTTTTCAAAAATTTTCGTTGAACTCTCTCAATCATATCAGTATATTTAGCGTACGTTGGATTCCATATAACCGAGCAATACTCAAGTTTCGATCTGATGAATGCGCTGTAAAAACTCACAAGGGAATTGTTTCCTTAACACGTAGTGTTTCGTGTATGAAAACCAAGCATTCTTAATGAAGTGCAAGTTAAAAGTTAATTTCACATTAAATGTTACACCAAGGTCTGTGAAGGAAAAACAACGTTCCAGAGGTACATTACAGAGCCCGTATGCATAGGTAACTGTATTTACTCTCCTCGAAAAACTCAACACTTTACACTTACAATGCAAGGAAAACACACGAGGGAATCGAATCGATGTCCGCGCTCTTCCGTTTACATCACCCACCGCTATTGCTAAACTATTATTTACTACAAAATTGTGTAAATGGGCAAATTTTCTTTTTCACTAAACGCAGGTTGATTCTAAATATAGTACGTTTAGAAAGTATGTGGAACCAATAAATAGCGGTATATAAACAAATTACTTTTATTGAACAAATCTTGTTAGATCACTTGATAGGACCTCATTTCGCCGTTTTCTTGAAGAGGGGCTGCCACTACTGTTGGAAGAAGTCCCGCATTAGTTAAAATTCCAAATGTATTTTATGCTCGTTGATACTCCAGCACATTTCAGTTTAATTCTTCGAGAGTTTCTGAACGGTACGTATCCAAATCAGTGGATAGGCCAAGAAAGTTCACAACTGTACCCTCCTCGGTCTCCCAACTTAAACTCCTTGGGTTTCTTTCCCTGGGATCACCTCACATCGGTAGTTTGTACGACTCTTCCCATAGAAAATGCTGATGAATTTAGAAATCGCAGTATTGTAGCATTTGAGACAATTCGAAACATCCGCGATATTTTGGCACGGAAGTCTGCATTGCAGTTACCGGCGATCATTTACAACCTTTTTGTTTATTACCTACGCTGTATTATTACGTATAAACTGTTAATCTATTATTAAACATGCTTTGCTTTTATAACTAAGGCGTTTCGGACATATGTTCATGTGAACTTTTATGATCAAAATAGCGTAAGGAATCAGCTCTTAAAGTTTGACGCATTTATTTAAAATCATCCTGTATATTCCTACGTTAATAGCTTCCCTTCAACTATTATACAATCATCAGTGTCCAAATAACTAAACGTGGTTTATTTATGACCATATTCTGGTTGCGTCAATACAATTCACACCCAAAACAAATCAACAAAACTTATTATTTTCATATCTAACCACTGCTTTTTTCCTCAACGTTTGCGAATGTGAAATAGACGTGAATTATTCGTCCCTAATATATTATGACGGTGTTGGACTGTCACAATAAATAATATAATCGTAGTCATAGTCTTGGTTGCTACCCGTGCACATGCATGCAACCAACGCCAACCCGACTGAACCGCTGCAAGGAGGGGGAGGTGTCGCTTTCATTTATTATACGCCATCATCGCGTATTTTAAAATTGCAATTTAAATATTACGTCCTTGACACGGAAAGATTACGATCCTTCATTTTTCACGATTTGAAGATTGTTTCCTGTTGCTATTTGGAATCTCGACACACACATTGAAACACCCACCTCTAGAATTTTTCCGTTTCATGCAAAAATGCAGTTCTTGTCTAAGGCCCGGAATGACCAATCACAAGCTCTGCAACGTATTACTCCAGAAATGTGGTCAAATTCCATCACACACGTTGAAAAAGATATACAGCAATGGTGGGATCGTGAAATAGGCTTTGACAGAAGAGATATTAATCCTATTATAATTGATTTGGAAGACGATACGTCAGACGATACTTCTGACAGTAATTAATAATAAAATATTATTATGTTTATATTTGTAATATATTATTTCCGAATTGTGTGATACTTTATTCCATTTAAATATATTTAATATATAATGCAAAAACTATTTCTACCTAATATTTATTTTTGTAGACAGTTCAAACATTATGACATTATGCCTGTTCTATTGGTGAATAAATCAACATCTTTACAAATGAGAACTAACTCCAATTTTCTATAGAATCAGTTAGTAGAAGATTACATAAAATAAAATATAATTTTTATACTGTTCGAAAAGCTCCGTAACATACATAACGTGGGATTTGAATACGCTCCTTATTGAAGGGAAGGGGGATGGCATCATAAATTTTGTAAGTGGAATTAGGATGTTATTTACACTTTTCCGGATAGATGGAAACGTGCACGAATTGTACCTGTCTTCAAGAAGGGAGATTCTACTCAAATTCGAAATTATAGGCCCATCGCTATACTTAATAACTTTGCGAAGATTTTTGAACATATTATATATGCTACGATATACAGGAATACTCGCTCACATATCGCAACTTGCCAACACGGCTTTGTGAAGGGACGCTCGACAGTAACAAACCTGGCCTGTTTCACACAATTTATAAGCGAAACTTTAGATGACTGCGGACAAGTTGACGTTATCTTTACCGACTTCTCACATGCATTTGATACTCTCAGTCATGAATTACTTCTATATAAACTGGACTCGTTTGGTTTAACTCCCAACTTCTCCTTGTTAATTAAATCTTACTTGGTAAAAAGAACTAACTATGTATTTTATAATGGATTTAATTCGTTTGAATTTGTATCTAGCAGCGGTATCTCACAAGGATCCAATCTTGGTCCATTGATGTTCATTCTATACATAAACGACCTCTTAACATCCTTATCTTGCCATGTCCTCGCTTATGCCGACGATGTTAAGCTGTTTTGTAATATTAACTGCCAACAAGATATCAAGAGTCTTCAGACGAGCATTAATATACTGACCGAGTGGTCAAAATCCAATACACTGACATTGAATTCTAGTAAATGTAATTTATGTGCTTCACGAGAAAAACAAATCCATATATCTCCACTTATCAAATCAACGATATTTCCATCGACAAGATTACCAATCTTAAAGATCTAGGTGTCACTTTGATCCAACTTTATCGTTTAACATACATATTGAACAAATTTGTTCATCTGCCTCTAAAATGATGGGTTTTCTTATGAGAACGTCCAAATACTTCAATGACGCACTAGTGCTAAAATCCCTTTATTTTGCATTTGTACTCTCGAAATTGGAGTATGCCTCTATTGTTTGGTATCCTTTCTATATGTCCCATCAAGCTCCAATTGAACGTGTTCAGCGTCGATTCCTCAAATTCTTGTCGTTCAAAGTTAATGGCGAATATCCGCCTTGGCATACTTCTTACAACACCCTTCTCGAATCGCATCAATTTCGTTCATTGTCATCCCGTCGTGATTACCATAGCGCCCGATTTTTACACAAATTATTAAATGATAGGATCGACTGTATGCAGCTGGTCTCCCACATAGGATTCAACGTACCTCGAATAGCATCTCGTTATGCTCCAACCTTTACTATGCCGACACCGAGGACCAATCTTCGTTGCGGTCGCCAATCTATCACATGATCAGGTACGCTGAGAAGATATTTAGTGATATTTTCACCGGAGAGTTGGCGCCATGATACACGAAACATAATAGTTTTTTGTATAGTTATGTCATGTTTTTAAATCAATATGTATTGTGTTCACAATGTGTATATTTGTCCTGTAATTGGGTTTACCTGTTGGACAATAAATATTATTATTATTATTATTATTATTATTATTATTATTATTATTATATATGTGATAAAGCTCGGTGAGTTGTGATGTATTTGTTCCAGCCATTGCTGAGTTATTTTAAGAAAACCGAAAATCGACTAAACTTTCAGGGATAATTTTACCCTCTTAAAACGAGATTGGGCCGATAAGGAAAATACTTTCGAACATACTTGGGTGTGGATTACTTGTTCACAAAGTTTTAATTTTTTTTTTTAATTTTCGGGTTCGAGATGTTCCCTTGTTAGCGTACGCATATCGATGTTTTCTAATAGGTGAAAAAAAGACCATAGGATTCCTTAATAGGAAAAATAAGTTCTTAATTCATTCATAAAAAAAGCCTTTTAGATTCGACGTTTGTAAGGCAAAACTTGAAGTTTATTGATTTAGATACTCCCACGCCAACGCTAAAACTTTCATTCGTTCTGTCATTTTAACTCGTGCACATCGAGAACCTTACATATATCATAGATTACACAACAGGCGACGTTGGAATATTATTAAAATTAACGGACGATAGTGTATGTACCATGTGAGAAAATAATTACCTCGACGTCTTTTTTTCTTTTTATTTAATTCACTCAAATAAAACAACGTCGTTACAAGAAATTCTAACTGCGTCGAACATGCGATATTTATATTTATATAATATCCGCCATCGCTTTTTACTGGTTAAACATGCAAATGTGTGCAAGTGTGAGTGTAACTATGAAAACAGGAGAAAAAGAGAGGTACCTATACCAAACTGTCGCGGCGGATTTCTCATAAAATATCGTTTGCGAAATAAGATAAGGCTTACCGGTAGATGTTACGCGTAAATGCAATACTATATTTCTAAGAATTTATATTCTATATAATGGACATTGTCGTTATGATAATAATGTTAGGTTTAGCAATAATTTCTTAACGATGTCGTTTTTTCATCATTTAATTATTAAGAACTTGGAGGAAAAGTGATCTTGGCAGATTTTCGACAGCTGATATGCTCTATATGTATATGGGGCTCCCTCAATTAATTTTTGTAGAATTAAGGTAATGGAGTCGCTACACATAATCGTTCCTGATTATCATTTTACTGGACTTTGCTTCAATAAATTGTAATTGTTCAGGGAGGATTTATTTTTCTAAAACACTTTTGCATTTAACAATGCCTTGACCATCACTGCCCAAATGCCAAATTACGTTTTGAACAGAAACAAAATTCTGTGAAAAACATGGTAACCACATTCCTCATCATTGGTGTCGGAGGCAAAGATAAAGAAGGGCATAAATCTTTATTTGAAGCTATTCTTAATGGAACTTTGCGAAATATATTGATGCAAAGTTTCATTAACATGTCAACGTTTGGAAATTTGGGTATTACAAATTCGAACGGTCGCCGCGTTTATCTTTCGATCTGATTACGGATTCCGGATAAAAATCAGAGTATGCTTTCTTTGTGGATAAGGAAGTAAAACCGTATCGAACCCTACCGAACGTAGGAACACCTCTGCATCCGGCAAAATTTTAGTAGCGTCGGCTAGTGATCATAGTAATCGATGTTTAGAACTGTATTCCTTAAACCGACGCTTCGCCCAAACAACATAACCTATAGACTATTTGGATATAGTTTTTTTAACTGCACCACAGCCTTAAAACATATAAACCACTACATCCATAACAAATGAAAGAATTCTATCTGATGGTACAACAAAATTTTCCAGGCCAATATCATATGGTTTGGATGTAGTAATAGTCATATGCAGTCAGGTGGTTTTTTCCATACAAAAAGTGACGCAAGCTAAACAAGAAGCTGTGTTATATGAAGATTACTCGAGACACGATGAAATTGCTACCGTTGGAAATGGTATAAGGAAAACAGTGAAACTACTTGGCAATACGTTTATCAAAGCTGATGACTAGAGCAACGCAACTGCGCTGAAAGCCAGTGGCGGACGCATAAAAGTTTACACAAAATAAATTAAATGTGATACGTGCTCAAACACTTACCGTTTTAAGAGTCCTCCGTGAAATCACAAAGTGGATAATGTCTATTTAATATTTGTAACATTAGATATGTTTCCACCGTTGTTTCGGCAAACCGAGTGCGGCGTGAGGAAAAGTGTGTTTATATGCAGAAAACGAACGTTCTACATCTAGTGACGTTATATTTGCGTAAGTAAAATAATCTTTCAAATAACTTAACGGTTCTGTTGACGCGCCTTCACAAATTTGTCTTAATGTGCCAAAATCAGAGTCTTTATCTAAAACACTTTCAAACCTTTCTAAAACACAAACATTTCTTGCATCTTCTATCGCGCATAACTGTGCGTGAACATGTTGCACTATTTGCAAAGATTTCACTAACGACACCGAAGAATTTTGTAGTTTTTCTATCGCATCCGCTAGTCCCACGTAATTGTTCTGAATAATTTCCAAATCTGTTTTAACTTGACTATCCTGAAATTTCAAGCGGTTTACCTTGACAGTCGCAGCTTCCTTTGGGTCGAATTCTAAAATCACGTTCTTTATATTCTCAAAATATTTAAGATAATAAAATACAGCCTCTAACCATGTTCCCCAACGAGTAAGAATAGGTTGTGGTGGTTCAGGAATACCGGGGCATGGTCTATGAAATTCCCGAATACGTTTTGGGGATTTTACAAACACAGCTTTTGTATGTGCTATTAGAGCGTCTACCTCGGGATAACATTTTCTAATATTATCTGCTACGAGACTGAGAGTATGAATTTTACATGTAATATGCAACAAGTTAGCACAATGTTTTTTAAGAGATCGACCTACAGCAAGCATGCTTGCGGCACCATCACTCATAAACATCAACAGTTGATTTGTTGAAAGTTCAAACTTTTCCAATGTATTTAACACCAACATTGAAATTACTTCGGCAGTGCATTGTTGTATTCGTCTGGAAGCCCGTAAAATTGAGGGTGACGGTCGATGTGGTTCCATTGTGCGTACCATTACATTAACCACAGAACGTTTTTTACGATCTGTTGTTTCGTCCACACATAACCACAGTTTTTTATCTTGCAACTCCGATTTAATTCTTTTCTCGACATGCTCACGAGCAGACGGCACAACTCTCCGTAATGTTTTCTCACTTGGTAACTTAAAGTCCGAATATTCATTCCAAAACGAGACGTATGCTTTCTTCCTTAGTAAATGAAATGGTAGATTACATGCAATAAACACATAAATTAAATTTAAATTTGTCATAATCTCGTGTGGAATTTTTTTTCGAAACATACCCTTCACTATTTACGTGCCGTAGACAATTACTTTTCGACCAACACATTAAATCTATTTTACACACTACACATTGAATTTTAGCGCCATCACACTTTAAATCAGGCATTTCTGCAATAAATTCTCATATTGTGTCCAACTTTGGTCGTTTTCGCGACGTAGGAAACATTTTCAAAACAAATGTAGAACTACGATATAGTATACGACAGCGTAGATGCATACACAACAGATCGGCTTTCGAGTCGCAGTTATACTGATGCTTATACCGACCGTGTTTATTTTGTGTAAACTTTTATGCGTCAGCCACTGGCTTTCAGCGCAGTTTGCGTTGCTCTACAGTGATGACGCACCTAGGTTAGAAACCAAATTAATAATCATCATTGCAAACCATGTCTTTAATGCAAAAAGTTTGGTTTTGTCAACTATGAGACAATGATGATGGAAAATAAATTGTTGTCAAAATAATAATTAGCGAATTATTGATAACATTTCAGAATACAAAATAACACTGCAGCGGGGAGATAATACAGACAAAACCGCAAAATAGTTTACATTTTTCATTTAGGATATCTAAGATTAACCACCACCTGTATGAAATGATGACAAAACTTTATTTTCCTTCAAATGCGGCCGCCTTTCCGCAATTAATGCCTACAGCTTGTCAAGCAATGATGTATGGCCCTCGTTATTGTTTTCCTCTTTTTAATATAGCCGATTAACACAATTCCATGGCAATCCCAAAACACCGTCGCCATCACTTTTCCTGTCGATGGAACAGCTTTCGCCTTTCTCAGAGCCGATTCAACCTTCGCAGTTCACTGTTTCGACTCTACCTTGGCTTCAGGAGTGTACTGGTATATCTCAAGTTTCAATTAAAGTTATTAATCAGCGTCAAAACTCGATTTATTTTGCTTAAAATGCTTGAACAAGGCTTTGGAAATGTTCATTCGAATGCATGGTGGCACTGTGTGAGCAAGCGCGGCAGCCAACGCGCGATTAGTTTTTTCGTGCGCAAATCTTCAGCCAATATATGACAAACTCCTATCTTCCTAACCTTAAATCAACGGTCGTCAAGGACTATTCGGTATTCGATTTTTTCCACTTTTACAGATATACTGACATCGACTCACACAAACGACTGTTAAATAACAATTGAGCGTCCAACATGAATTTTTTCAAAAGTATCTCTCAACGCATGCGCAATTATATTATCAGAATATTTTTGACAAGTAACGCCATCTTTAAGTTGAGACCTGACATTTTTGAAACTGCTCTCCTAGATTAGGCTAAAACCGTGGTAGTCGTCGTATGTTATAGCAAGTTTGTGATTTATTTTAGATTATTTTAGTGTTTTAAGCATCATGTTCATCAAAGTTCTACACAGACGCAGAACTTGAGAAAATACTAGAAGACAGCGATTTTTTAACGAATATTGTAATGAGTATTATGACTCTGGTCAGGATTCTAAATATGAACCGGGGAGAAGCGATAGCAACAGTGCCGGTGAAAATGGTGAAAATAGCTATGCAGAAAATTAAAAAGAAAAGCTTATCGCGACCCCGGGTACTTCTAAAACACATATTTTATGATTTTTAGGTGTTAAATGGTGTCGCAAATGTTATTTGAATTACTAACTAACACTGCCGCGGAAAATATTCGCGCACTCTTCATGAAAGTAACTAAAAAGAATATGAATATAATTAATTTTCGTAAGAAGCTGGTTACTTAAATTTTTTGAGAAAGCAGATTGTAAAAAAAAAGTATTACAAACAGTTTTTAGAAAAATATAGAAGAGCTAATGTAATGAAAAACGCCACAATACAGAAAATTAAATGTTTCTGGGATATCTTGTCTTGATTATCATGGCTCTGGTATACATGGTCCTGTAGAACTTAAAACAACGCATTCATTTGTACCAAACCGCGTGTACCAAATTCATGCACAGCATGAAATTGCTTTGTAATCCTAAAATATTTTTTTATTTAGTGTTTTAAAAAAAACTATGATTGCAATCATGTATAATACCATTTCAGACAAATTAATGGAAAAAGGTTTCTTGAACCAAATGAAGACGGTATGCTGATCGTTAAAGTGATATCATCAATAATTAAAAAAAAATTAACTCTTATTATAGCTCAAATTCCCGAATATATTATGAACAGGAGATGTTAAAATATTTTGTGTCAATTTTAGTGAGCCCAATTTATTATATTTTCCCTTAAACGAAGCATACCACCCATGACCTTATCGATTAAATATTTACAACAGAACGGCACGAATACACGTTCATACAAGTACGAAACGTTAACGGCATTGACGCTGACAAATTTACTGTTTTCTCGAAATAATTAGATTCCCATTCCAGTCGCGCTGCCATACCATATCGGCACTTAAATTATGTTATAAATGCGAAGAAATATTAAGCAAAACCCGTAAGCGTACACGTAAGCGCAGACAGGCAGTCAGGTTTGACACTAACAGGAATATCTTTCTCTCGCTTTGTATAGTTATAGTCGGGTGCGATTTGCGATAGTAAGATACTGCCTCGATCCATGTTCCGTATCGTGTAAATACAGACTGAGGTGGTAGCAGACTTTGCGAATACAATTGCTTGAATACTTTTTTGGTAGATGATATTAAATCATTCATCTTAGGATACTTGCTTCGAATTGTTTCTGCTACGAGTGCGTGTATGCGGCATGTTATGTGAAGAAGAGTCGGAAGGTATACTTTTGACATCCTACCAGCTTTCAGCATTGTTACGGCTCCGTCCGAAACGAACACGATGATTTGGGCCTCTACGATACAAAATTCTTTTAACATATTTTTTATTATGTTTACAACGGTTTCGGCATCAGTTCTTTCAAACCTTTTACTGCCTAACAACAAGGAAGCTGCTGGACCATTACGTTTTAAGGGACGCGCCACAATATGAATCACGCTGTGTTTCTGAGCATCAGTAGTTTCGTCCACAGTGAGTCAGATTTTTTGATTTCTCAACTCGTCTTTTATACAGTATTTTACTGTACTTTGCACATATGGTAAATTGTACCGCAATTGTCATTTGCTGGTAGCTTCTATGATGGAACATATTTATCCCAAAAAAGACGAAAGTTTTCACTATCTACTAGGTGTTGTGGTATGTTGCACGTGCTCAACATGAAAGCAAAGTCATACAAGGATTGCCAGTACGGAATATTGTTTCTTAAATTCAATACATGACGTTTACTTTTAATATGACTCCTACATTCAAATGTCGTGCGACGTAACAAACATATACCGCAAAATTTGCAACGAATATGCGAACCTGTAAATTCCAAACCAGGGAAACGCCAAATATATTTCTTCACATGCGATGCAAGAGGTACACCAGGCTTACGTCCCATGTTTTCGAAAACACACAATGAGAATCCGATAAATAACCGAACGGCCCAACTCCTCAATGTCTACCGCATTACCGAACTCTGCATCCACATATGTATATATACCACACATGCGTCTCTGCGGGTGCAACCGTTTGTCAAGCTTTATAAATAACACTGTAGGGAACCTTCCTTCTCAATTTAGGATTTAATTAGGCTCTGGTTAATGTCATCTACGAAATAACCGTGGTGTGGCATCACAGCGTATTATATAATTATTTTATAAAATGAAATTGTTTATTCGCAATTCTGCCATACGTGATGTACGAACGTAGTACCTCTTTGTCTCTCGCTTGGAATCTGTAAACTTCATGGATCGTACTCCCCATTTTTTTTCTTTTTTAACGCTCTTTTCCGTTTGACCGTTTCACCCGTTTGCGCACCTATTTTTATACGTCAAACGCGCCACTTTCATACTAAAGTCTCCACGGGCCGTACTAGTATAATCGTATTTGCCGTAACAAAAAAGGAGAGTTTTTAATCCTATTATATATATTACATTCTTGTTGTTTTTTGCTCTCGGTTCGCCCGGTTTGTCTCTGTTGTCTCGTGCGGCTTATTTAAATCACGTTTTTTTTACAATTTAGACGGAGAAAATATGCTAATTATACGTGAGTTTCAGTCTGACATTTTATCAAACGAATACGTTCCGTTCTTTTTTTGTAAGTCTTAAAAGAATTTAATGTAGATTCAAATTATCATAAATTCGAAGTTTTCCATCTCTTTTCTTGTACCGTTTAATAAATGCAGCTGTTTAAAACGTATATTCATTGATAATAAATGTACGATTCCTGAAAAGCGACTAACGTTATGTGGATCTAAAGAAATGTTATTGCATGCATTTTCTTTGACCTGCTTTAGTGAATATCTTTTGGGCGAAAAATATGAAACTATTTCAATTATTGATTGTATATTGCTTTATCTAGGGCTTTCCTCATTTCTAAAGTCAGAATAGAGTTAGTCTTAGATGTTATTCAATCATCTAAGATAACATTAGAATCAGGTTACTGAAAACTTGAAAAAATTGTTGCCCCATTGTGGGGTTCGAACCGTCAACTACTCCAAAAACAACTATTAGGTACCTTTGCAAATTTACAACGGCTACATGCGCGGCCACACAATACACGTATACGAATAGGTACAAATTCGTTTTCTCATATTACAATGTAAGTAATCCAAAATTCCAAAGATCCATACTAAAATCAAACGTCATTGATAGCATTTGTTTTATATTTAAACCAAACACGTGCAGACAAAAAATACTCAAATAAAAAAAACTGTAATAAATCAAAGAGGAAAGCAGACAGACTTATATAAACAATATTTATATTAATAGCGATATAGCATTAACATATGAAAATAATAAATTTAGAAAAGCGTACAGAACTCGCAGGCGAGTGAGCTGGGCACACCGCTGAGCGTCCCACCGCCAATATTTACACAGAATCCGTTTAGAACGGTTATTATTTATTCTCGATCTTTTCCAAGCGTTTTCAAGTATCCCCGGGCTTTACGAAATTTTATCTAATTGGACAAGGTGCTGGCAAAGGTGCGTGCCAATTAATAACGACGAAAGATTAAAATATTGCCTGAGAACGGATGGGAATTTATTTGTAGTAGATTTTACGGTTATTACTGCCTATATTACCAGGTATTTTTGAAATTACGAAAGAAAATATATTTAGATTTTAGATAATTAAACAGACTTACAGTCTTAGTGTTTCGAAATTGTTAAATCCTACCACTTTGCGCTATAAAATTATTTTCAGATGCATGCACTGAATGTAGAGTTGGCTTACCTGAAAAAAAAAAATGTATTAGAAATAAAAGAAATTGATCATAAACGTCAGAAAATTATCGATATAGTGAAAGTTTATTACATATACCTTAAATTGTCCAAAAATATATAAATTATTGAAAGGTGGTTGAAAGAAAAGTCACTCACAATAATTTGATTTAATGAAAATTAAGCGACCGGTTTCGGGACTACTGTCTAGAGTTCACAAGCTCACTAGCGCCAACGGGCAGTGGCGGAGGTTCGATACAACTCTCAGTATAACTGTGAGTCTCAACCAGATCTGTTGTGTATACATGTACGCTGCCGTAAATACTATTTCGTAGTTCTACGTTTGTTTTAAAAATGTTGCCTACGTCGCGAAAACGACCAATGTTGGACAAAGTTACAGAATTTATAGCAGAAATGCCTGACCTAAATTATGATGGCGTTAAAATTCAATGTGTAGTTTGTAATATCCCTTTAATGTGTTGGTCCAAAAGGGATTGTCTACGTCACGTAAATAGTAAACAGTATTCTTCAAAAACAAATTTCACACTACACTATGACAAATTTAAATTTAATTTATGTGTTACCTTTATTACATGTAATCTACCCTTTAATTTACTAGACAAGGAAGCATATGTCTTCTTTTGGAATAAATATTCGGACTACAAATTACCAAGTCGGGCATCGTTACAAAGAATTGTGCCATCTGCTCGTGAACAAAAAAAAATTACACACGACACTATGACAAATTTAAATTTAATTTATGTGTGTTACCTTTATTGCACGTAATCTACCGTTTAATTTACTAGACAAGGAAGCATATCTTCTTTTGGAATAAACATTCGGACTGCAAATTACCAAGTCGGGCATCGTTACAAAGAATTGTGCCATCTGCTCGTGAACATGTTGAAAAAAGAATTAAATTGGAGTTGAAAAGATAAAAAACTGTGGTTAAGTGTGGACAAAACAACAGATCGTGAAAAACATTCTGTGGTTAATGTAATGGTACGTTCAACGGAACCACATCAATCGTCACCTTCAATTCTATTAGCTCCCAGACGAGTACAACAATGTACTGCCGAAGTAATTTCAAAGTTAGTGTTAATTACATTGGAAAAGTTTGAACTTTCAACAAACCAACTGTTGATGTTTATGAGTGATGGTGCCGCAAACATGCTTTCTGTAGGCCGGTCTCTTAAAAAACATTGTGCTAACTTGTTACATATTACATGTAAAATTCATGCTTTCAGTCATGTGGCAGATAGTATTAGAAACGCTTTAATAGCATTTACAAAAGCAGTGCTTGTCAAATCCCCAAAACGTATTCGCAAATTTCACAGACTGTGCCCCCGTATACCTGAGCCACCAGAACGTATTCTTACACGTTGGGGAACTTGGTTAAATGCTAAAGAGAAAACTAAAATTTGGACGCAGAAACAAAGATGCTGTTTGAACGGAAACGGTTAACCCAAATTCAACATCGACTGGGGTCAAGTTAATCCCATTTTCCATCATTCACACTTGATTAGTGTAGTAGCGTTTCCTGTTTTCTTTTTTTTAACAGTATAAAGTGGATAATCAATAAAATAAAGGTACAAGAGGACGAAAGCGAGCAAATTAAACTCTTGAAAAGCAAATAAAAATAGGCAACGAAAATATGAGAGCAGAGGCGTCCTAAAGCACACAACCGTTCATACGAAGCGCATACGACGAAGGCAAACAATAAGTGAAATTTTATATTTAATCAAGACATGTATACGGAAGCAGCACTGCAAAGTACAATTATCAGCAATTAGCTGATTGGAAGTCGCATATACATACTGTACATGCACGTACGCGAGGCAGTTGTGCACTAATACAATTAACAAATGAAATATTAGGGGTGAGAGGTGCAGCAAACCCCCGATATCAAACTGGGTGGTGGAAGGCAATATTTCCGATAAAAATGCGATCCCCATTCATCGGGAGAACTTTATCCGTTTCGAGAACGCGATGGAAGGGGGCGTCGTAATCGCCCCCTATCGCACGCCCTCTCCCGGGGATCCGAGAACTATTTCCAGTTATTAAATATATCCAAAACCAACGCCTATAAAACGCGAACTTATCGATTGCACTTTCAGTTTGTTTTAAATTAGATCAATTTGTCAATTTTCCTATATCCATGGGGCTGAGGAGGCAAGAGAAGGTCGCGCGTTCATTTTTCAGCGTAATAGAATTTCGGAATTAATTTCTCTTCGTACTATAGGGGGGTAGTAGTGGGTATTGAAGTAATGCGACCGGGCACAACGGGAGGGGTTAATTTCGTTGGAAACTCTGCGTTACATGCAAGCTAGCTAGTTAGGGAGGTATGTGTCTGTACAAGTTTAAACAAGGGTCGATATGATATATGGACGTGTTTACTTTGGCAAGTTTTAAATAAGGAACGAAGACAAAAATGAAGTTTACAACTGTGACGACTGTGACGATGCAAATAATAATGTTAATACTTGTCGATATAATTTTATTCTTTAAGTAAGAATAAGTCTAAGATGGAAACAAAAGATTCAACTTCGAATTGCAGTAAAAATTCTTGAAGATGAAGGAAAATAGACGAAAATTCCAGACAACGCAAAACAAGAATTTCAACGTGCTGCTGATTAACGTAACATCGATTAAAAGAAGTAACAAACATGCTATAGAATGCTACAGTTACTACAGTACAGTCTGTCGTAACGAATGAGCCCGACTCGCCACGGCTTGGTTCGATTACACGTGGAAGCCCAACTCGAATTAAGACAAACTTGTGATGGTGGGTCTGCAGATACGTTAACTAATTTCAAAGATTATTTTAACTATGCCTGTCTTACATTGATAGATGTTCCTTCTCACGATAAAAGAACATTTTTTCATCATGGTGAACATTGTTAATCGAGAGAAATATGTATATGTATATACTGTAAACGTTTCACGGATCTTATCCACTCATTTCATAACAGCTGTTAAGAAGCTATGTGTTTTACAATGTTTTTAAATAATATGGATTATCTCTTCTATTATTTACGTTGTGTTATTGTACCGAGCACGGTGCTACAACTTTACTGATGTATATATACGTGCTATATACGAAGAGGTAACCAAAAGAAACTAAACTAATGTTGTGGTGGGCGGAGTTTTTATAGTACCGCGTTCTGCCGCTAGGAGCGTATAGAGCTACCATTCCCGAGGCTGTAGGCCAAGCGTCGTCGCTAAAGAAGGTTCCGTTCGGTTGGTATGAATTTTTTGGTGACACTTGTTTTGTGTGCTCGTCATTTTTGCAATGGCTGATTCTCGTGAACAGTGCGCGGCCGTAAAGTTTTGCTTCTTACTCGAAAACACTGGCACAGAAACCCTTGAAATGTTAAAAACGGCCCACAATGATGCTATTGGGAAAACTCAAGTGTTTGAGTGATTTTCTCGTTTCAAAAGAGGTGAAATGTCAACTGATGATCGTCCTTCCACGGCCCGAACCGATGGAAATGTTGAAAACATTCGCGAAATCATCTTGGAAGATCGACGCTGGACCATTCAAGAAGTTGTGGAGTGACTTGGAGTTCAGTTCAATGAATTTTAAAGAAAGATTTGGTCGACTGCTGACTGCTGAACAAAAACAAGGTCGAGTGGAAGCATGCTGTGTTTTGAAAGAAGAATTCTCAAATGATCTAAACATTTTTTTCAAGGTCATCACAAGTGACAAATCATGGTGCTACGGTTATGACCCCGGAACGAAGCAACAATCAAGCTAGTGGAAGACTAAGTTCGCCTCATCCCAAAAACGCTCCTCAAGTGAAATCAAACATCAAAACAATGCTGATTCGTTTTTTCGGTGTGAGAGGAGTCGTCCATTCAGAGTTTACTCCACAGGGTCAGACAGTTAACCCGGCTTTCTACCTGGAAGTTTTGAAAAGATTGCGCAACAGTTTGCGGCGGAAGAGGTTTGATTTGTGAGAGGCGACTGGTTTTTCCACCATGATAACGTTCCAGCTGACACAGCCCTCTCCGTACGACAATTTTTTTTTTAAATGCCATGACCCTTGTGCCTCATCCCCCCTATTCACCGGACCTTACCCCCTGCGATTTTTTTTTAATTTCCCTAATGAAAAGAGACATGAAAGGAAAGCGTCTTGCCGACGTTGCTGAGGTGAAGAAAAAAACGACGGAGGCGTTGTGGGGCATCACAGAAGACGAATTTAAAAAATGTTTTGAACGATTGAATAAAAGATCGGACAAGTGTATTAGCTCCAGAGTACTTTGAAGGGAATTAAAAGATTTTTGTTAAATTAAATAAACATTTTTAAAAAAATTAGTTCAGTTTCTTTTGGATACCCCCTCGTACATATAAGAATATGTATATCCATCATGCATCTTCAATCGACGGTCAATGTTAATATTCGCTTCGTCCAGTTGGCTTTCTGTTTGTGGCTACTAATTATCACAATCTTGGCGCGCCGCCCGAAAGTGCTAACTCTACTTATCACAGCGTGGGCATACTAGTGGCGCGAATGGGCCGAATATAAATCCCTCAAAAAATTCTATCAAATGAATTTGAAGAGTAATTTTATGAGTGCAATAGTAGAGCAAGCAAATGCGCTAAGCAGTGGGGACGCATAAAGTTTAAAATAACCGGCGGGACAATCGTAAGCGTCAGTATACTGCGACTCGAAAGCCGATCTGTTGTGTATGCATCTACGCTGTCGTATACTATATCGTAGTTCTACGTTTATTTTGAAAATGTTTCTTACGTCGCGAAAACGACCAAAGTTGGACACAATAAGAGAGTTTATTGCAGAAATGCCTGATTTAAAGTGTGATGGCGCTAAAATTCAGCGTGTGTAGTGTGTAAAATAGATTTAATGTGTTGGTCGAAAAGTGATTGTCTACGGCACGTAAATAGTGCAGGGCATGTTTAAAAAAAGATTCCACACGAGATTATGACAAATTTAAATTTAATTTTGTTCCTTTATTGCATGTAATTTACCATTTCATTTACTAAGGAAGAAAGCATACGTCTCGTTTTGGAATGAATATTCGGACTTTAAGTTACCAGTGAAAAACATTACAGAGAGTTGTGCCGTCTGCTCGTGAGCATGTCGAGAAAAGAATTAAATCGGAGTTGCAAGATAAAAAACTGTGGTTATGTGTGGACGAAACAACAGATCGTAAAAAACATTTGTGGTTAATGTAATGGTACGCACAATGGAACCACATCGACCGTCACCCTCAATTTTACTGGCTTCCAGACGAAAACAAAATGCACTGCCGAAGTAATTTCAATGTTGGTGTTAAATACATTGGAAAAGTTTGAACTTTCAACAAATCAACTGTTGATGTTTATGAGTGATGGTGCCGCAACATGCTTGCTGTAGGTCGATCTCTTAAAAAACATTGTGCTAACTTGTTGCAGATTACATGTAAAATTCATACTCTCAGTCTCGTAGCAGATAGTATCAGAAAATGTTATCCCGAGGTAGACGCTCTAATAGCACATACAAAAGCTGTGTTTGTAAAATCCCCAAAACGTATTCGGGAATTTCATAGACTATGCCCCGGTATTCCTGAACCACCACAACCTATTCTTACTCCTGGGGAACATGGTTAGAGGCTGCATTTTATTATCTTAAATATTTTGAGAATATAAAGAACGTGATTTTAGAATTCGACCCAAAGGAAGCTGCGGCTGTCAAGGTAAGCCGCTTGAAATTTCAGGATAGTCAAGTAAAAACAGATTTGGAAATTATTCAGAATAATTACGTGGGACTAGCGGATGCGATAGAAAAACTACAAAATTCTTCGGTGTCGTTAGTGGAATCTTTGCAAATAGTGCAACATGTTTACGCACAGCTATGCGCGATAGAAGACGCAAGAAATGTTTGTGTTTTAGAATGGTTTGAAAGTGTTTTAGATGAAGACTCTGATTTTGGCACATTAAGATAAATTTGTGAAGGTGCGTCAACAGAACCGTTAAGTTATTTGAAAGATTATTTTACTTACGCAAATATAACGTCACTAGATGTAGAACGTTCGTTCTCTGCATATAAACACACTTTTTCCTCACGCCGCACTCGGTTTACCGAAACAACGGTGGAAACATATCGAATGTTACAAATATTAAATAGACATTATCCACTTTGTGATTTCACGTAGGACTCTTAAAACGGTAAGCGTTTGAGCACGTATCACATTTAATTTATTTTGTGTAAACTTTTATACGTCCGCCACTGGCTTTCAGCGCAGTTTGCGTTGCTCTAGCAATAAGTCATCATTAATTTCTAGGTTGCCAAGATACAAGGACCAAACAAATGAAATAAGAATATTATAATGTTATAAATGAGGAGAAAAAATGATTTTTAAAATTAATTAATTGATGGTACGGTCTGTAGACCCAGGAATTACACTCTTTCGATAGTTTAAAGAGAGATTAACCCCGATTATTTACGAATCGAAACTTAAATTCACTGGAGTTTTCGAGTCGGATGTCAAACTTGGGAGTTAAAATACTCGACTAGTTACACCACTATTTTGGCATTCCGTGACTTCCAAAGATAATTCTTCAAAACTGATTTCTTTAAGATATTTGTTTTATATAATTAGATTTTTTTTCTATTTTACATGTTTATTTTAGCCCTATAATTTTTAGAGATACGAGAGAGAGGATAAAATCTATTCTGAACAGAGATATCAAGAAATATGTGCATGTATACATATAATTATGTCTGTAATCCGGTCAAATGTGGCGTGATGAGGCACGCACCGGCTTATTATCATTAAATTCCCGGTATTTCTCTCGCTATGGTGTCTACAATACGCGTTTGCAATGTATGTATCTTGGCAGTAAGCCACACCTTGGAATAATTTATTAATATCAATAAATGCAATATTCATTAGCGATAAATGAAATCATTCACTTGAACGTGCTCTCATTAATGCAGTATTATACTGGGATACGGACTGAGATTAGCATTAGTAAATAAATGTGAATTAATATGTGTGTTAATAATAAGCATAATCAATAAATATATTGCTTGTTTTTCCCATACTTTTGACGTCTGTACGGAATGGAAAGCGTAATAGGATAGGTTAAACGGAAAGATTGTGCAATCGTTTGTTTTGAATTTTCTTGAGAAATGTTGAGTTGAAATACTTGCGGTGTTATTTTAAGTAATACTAGCAATAACTTAAAGTCTAAAGGCGAGTCTATTTAATTGCAGTTGAGGCCAATGAGTCATTATTTAATACTGTTAGAGAATTATAAATACATGTCTGCCGTGTGAAAAATACCTAAGGAATTGTAGTGAATGCTAAATTTAAAACAAGGAACTCTCTAAATCTATTCTTTGAGATTTAGGGATTTAGGGAGATTCTCCTTCCAAGTCAAATGTATCAAAAGCGTTTAATGATCCATATCCAAGTGGACCAAGGAATTTTAATGGAAAATGGAAGACTGAAGAACTAGCAACCAACTATAGGAGTTTCAGAATCTAAGGTTTTTACAATTTCTCACGAATTCGTTTCAGAGTAACCTGTAGACGCTTCTAAAGAAGAACAAGTTGTTATTGGAGGTAAAACATGTGTTCATCACTGTGATCCTGAATCGAAATAAGCATTGGTGTTGTTACATGTCAAAAGTTCCGACACCCCTAACATGTTTAAGGTTTAAGTTCACTACAATACCACATTCCTATTGCGCATGGACAGAAAAACGCTGCCACAAAGAGCGTAACGCCTGATGCAAAAGCAGCTGGACATTTGGAAAATTAGCGTAGTAGTCTGTAGAATTTTTTTTGACAAATGAGTCAAACGTCAGTGTCTTGCACGAACGTCTCTCTTAAACAGAAAATCCTTTATTTGTTAGTTGTAAGAATGAAAACTGCTGCTATTGAAAATTTGCGAGAACGTATTTATTCTACCCTAGGAAGATGGACCCCGGCGGAAGTGGTGAGACTCTTTACAAAAGAAAATTTTAGCCGGAGTACCATATATAGCATCATAAAACGTTTTTACGATGGCAAACCTACTTCTAACTTGAAAAAAAAAGGCAGAGCGAAAAAGCTAAGTAAGGCTAAAGTTACAAAAATGATGGAATTGATGGAAAACAAGATTCGAATATCGCAACGACAAATGGCGGCAAAGTTTAAAGTGTCTCAGTCTTGAAAATCAAGAAATTTGAAAAAAGAAGGTTTAAAATATTATAAAAGACAAAAAGCACCAAAATATGCGGATAAACAAATGGAAATTATTTCGGTTCGATGTAGAAAGATGAGGACCAATCTAAAAGTTGCACAAAATGTGTTGATCTTAGATGATGAGAAATATTTTACCTCTGGTAACACTAACATCGCTGGAAATGCTGGATTTTACACAAAAAAATAGAGACTCTGCTCCTGACGAAGTGAGACTCGCAGGTAAAGCAAAATTTGAGCAAAAAATTTTAGTTTGGATGGCTATTTCAAAAACCGGTGTTTCAAATCCTCTCATAAGAAGTGTGCGTGATTCAGCAATAAATGCTGAAGTGTATAGGACAAAATGTCTCCCAAAACTGAAGCGATTAATTGAAAGATTTCACCAAGGAGATGATATTCTCTTTTGGCCAGACTTAGCGAGTTCGCATTATGCGAAAACTGTTACCACATGGTTAACAGAGAATAACATCGCTTTCGTCCCTAAAGAAATGAATCCTCCAAATATTCCAAAGGCACTATCGAAGATTTTTGGGTAGAACTTAGTCGACTCGTTTACGAGAACGGTTGGACCGCAGAAAACGAAAATCAGTTAGCACGTAGAATTAGCAATAAGCTCAAGCTCTATCTAAACTGAGAAGAATTGAAGAAAGTGGACCTTTTGCCACTTTAACCTAATGATAATTGTTAACAAAAGTTCTAGTTTTAAGATTAAACCATCGCATATTTTCTAATAGTTTTTGATTAAAGTATAAAAAATGTTAAAAGATGTCCAACTACTTTTGCATCACCCGTTATTTCCCAGCGATGCTCCCGTCTCCTTAATCCGTCTAAATAGTAGTTCGCATCTTGTCCTGCAAAATAGGCGTTTACGAATGTGATGGCATAGTGCACCCGTATATTTAAGTGAGAAGTAATTACAGTTTTCATCAACAATAACAAATGATTTTGAATGGAATTCGTGTCATACATATGCTGTGCTACGTTTTAATGCCTTGAAGAAAAAAAAACAAAAACAAAAGATACCAAAATAACCAAGTTCCGCGCAAGTAACAATTCCCCAAAACTTTCAAAGAGCGACACCTTCATCCAGGGTGCCAGCCTGCTCGTCGGCGAGGGAGTGGATCGGTACTACTCACCAATAACAGTAACCGATAAATTACAAAGCGGCACCTGCTTGAAATAATCCTGTCAAGTGATTGGGGTAAACAGGAACCCGCGAAGATGGTGATAAAAATACATATTTTGGGGAAGAAAAAGCGTTACGAGATAATTCACTCAAAAAAAAAATAAAAATTCCTTTAATATGAAAGCCAAATTAATAATAATAAAATTTGTATAAGTTGTGATGACTAATATAATGATATTAACAAATTAAGTTTGTACGGTGTTACCGATAGCAATGACCAACGCTTCGATTCACAGTGGGCGTGACAATAGTAGAACTGTAATAATGTAATAATTGTAGAAGTAAATTAAAAATAAACGTTGTATAGTTAGAAAGTAAAACCGGTTCAAAAGCCCACATTGAAATTAATGAGCACAAATAGCTATAAAATTATTACACAAAAAAAGTAATAAGGGAAATTTCTTAAATGACAAAAGATAAATACACGTTTGCTTTACTTAAAATTCAAAGTTAATAGGTAAGACAAACGAAAGGTTGAACTCAAATAACTTAAAATATATGAAAAGATTGCCTCGTAATAATAACAAAAAAATTACTGCTAATATAGCTCATGGTATTGGTGGAATTATTTCCGGCAAAAAACAATGCGAGGGAAAGGGACAGCGTAAACCTGCGAACCTGTTTCTGCCTACCCGGCGTCATCAGCGCGGTTCCGTACGTGTCCACGTGGCACGAAATCCTCTCCGAAAGCAGAAACTATTGTCGTTGTAGATGGGTGTGACTAAAAGCACAATCAAAAATATCCTGAATCAAGATCTTAAGCTTCGCGCTTTCAAAAGAAAAAGCGGTCACTTGCTCAACGCACGTCTCAAAGGTTTAAGGCTTCAAAGATGCCGAGTCTTATTAAAACGGTACGCTAACAACGACCACCGCCGTATCTTATTTACCGACGAGAAAATCTTCACTGTTGAAGAACAATTCAATCGGCAAAATGATCGAGTGTATGCCTCCAATAGTGAAGAGGCAGGTGTGGTCGCACCCCGTGTTCAAAGAGGACCACACCAGTAATGGTTTGGTTAGGGGTATCTTATGTCGGACCAACTGAAGTTCATTTCTGTGAGAAAGGAGCGAAAACCAGTGCGCAAGTCTATCAAGAGACGGTCCTGGAAAAGATAGTAAAACCTCTAAGCCAGAGCTTATTCAAAAACCAGGATTGGGTCTTCCAGCAGCACTCTGCGCCTGCTCACAAGGCCAAAAATACTCAGTGTTAGTTACAGGCGAATAACATCGACTTTATCAAGTATGAAGATTGGCCATCTTCTAGACCCGATCTTAATCCTCTGGATTATAAAATCTGACAAGCTTTGAAGGAGAAAGCCTGCGCTAAACGCCATAGAAATTTGGACTCGCTAAAAGCATCTGTCAAGAAGGCAGTGGCGGAGATAGACATGGAAATGGTGCGTAATGCGATTGATGACTGGCCTCGCAGACTAAGCGCCTGTTTTCTTTCTGTTTTGTTTAATATAATGATAAAGATTGTGACAGAACTTAGTGACCGACTAAGTATATAGCCAGACGCACCTTAGCCTTATTTCATAGACATTTTGGAAATAGAATAATTTCTCGCGCAACAGACTTCGAGTACCTATCTCATTCACCTGATCTGATGCCGCTTGATACATTAATTTGGGATATGTTGAAAGACTCGGTATTTCGCTTAGAAGTCAACGAATATTGGAGAATTACACCAAGCAATAATAAACTATATTCAGTAACTGTGTCAACCACTCTTGCAAAATCGTTGTGAAACTTGTTTGCGGTGCATATTTTGAACATGTGAATTATACAAATTAAAAAATAAATAAATGTGCTTTAGGTAGTGTTTATTTTGATTACATTAATCTTCGAGTTTTCCAATAATTTGTTATATTAATCTTTCTATTATTGATGTCTTCCATTAGTAAATCCCTCTAGACATGAATCACGGGTATATTCTTGTGCAACTAAACGCATTTTATAAATCTAATCTCTCAACAATAAACAAATTGCCGTACCTTGTAAGCGGCATAGGCACTGCTGTAACGTCCGTCCACACGATCAGCGCGCACCATAGGTTGGCCGAGCTTAGACCGTACACTCCTTAATTTAACACCAACTCGTTTGTCAAATGTTATTTACATTTGTAACATTAGTAAAATTGTACGTGGGTTTTCGTGACTCAGAAATGGTAAATAATATTACTTACTTAACAATGTAGACAATAATAATAGTTAATTTCCATTTTCCATTAATATTCAAGGGAAAATTCAAATTGCGGCTGCAGATGTACGTTCGTATGGATGTATGTGTGCTTGTAATTAAATATTCTAATTGTTTATTACTCATTGTGCGACTTCTTTCAATTCATGTAGGAAAAATTGCGGCTGATGAAATATTTAATACTCTGACTTCAATTAAACCAGAAAAAACATGTCGCCAGTTACCAGGAACTCATGAAGTCTGGGTAGAATAACAAATTAGTGACTTTAATTGGAACAGTGCAAAAAATAAAGAAGTCAATTTTTGCAAAACCTTGAACTACTGAATCTAGTCGTATATACTCTTATGGACGAGACTGCAGTAGAACTTTAGTGGAAACTGATACACATCTATACAAGTTTATCTCCTCTTTCTTCCGTAAAACTTGAGTTCATAAGATTGCGGAAGATTGATGGATCCAGAGAGCCTACAACATCTAATACAGATACCGCAAGGAGAATCAAGCGAGAATTCACTACAATACTTCGTTACTATAGCGCATGGACAGAAAAAGGCAGCCTTTGCCGCCGTGGATAAAGTGAAAACCAGATACTACAATTTTCTACGTTAGATGACAGATATGCCAGCAGCGAAAGAGTAGCAGATGCATAATATACTGCTGTATTTAAACTCATTTATATACCAATCGTAGATCGTAGAATTTATTTGGTCTAATGTCTTAGCGACTCCATCTGGTGTTGCCTCTAACAACTAGACATCATCAACAACGGTCGCAATGGTGTATGGGTTGACGTAACTGGGACTAAGAATGTTCTATTGTCTGTAGTGACGAACGTACTATCTGTATCGAAAGTTCATCACCTTCAGCTTTTATGCAGGTTACATTAGCTGCCCTAAAATATCGAGTTCAAGTTGCCTAAGATGCAAAAGCACAGGAAGAAATTGATAATCTTCTTCAAGGTTATCCTAAGCGTGCTAGGTGATATGAAATATATGGTGCTCCTACACAGTTTTAATTACAAACAGCAAACAATATTTTAGCTTTAAATTTTAATGTGTATTAATGTTTCCTTCTGGCGGGGGATAGTTATGTTAAATATTTACTTCGAAAATATCAGCTGTCAGTCTCAAACGTATAGGGTATTCAGGATAGCCACCCGATAGTAATGAAATTCCCTCTGGCGGATAAAAGCTACTTTTCGAAAGCCACAATTTACCCCAAGGCCAACTAGCCTTGGAGTGTGGACATTAAGTAACTTATATAAGTTCATCTTCCTATTTTCGTAACTCTTCAAAATTAATGTAAAATTCTCCTAAAACAATCAGCGTAAATTCAAAGGCATTTCTAAATTATTTCGTATATTAAATATGTTTCGTTAAGGTGTCTCCGTTTTTGGTAGTAAAATTTCGCATTTAAACGTTGTCAGTTGTATTTTAGAGCATAGATTCGTCTAGTTTGAGTCATCTAGTAGCGTCACTACATTCATCCTCTCATGCTATTTCTAAAATTAACTTAATTCATCAAAATTCCCCGTTGGATTATACTTGGGTAGAGAACATCAAAACTTGCTGTATAAAGAAACAATCGCAATCGCGATTAAAATAAAAGAGAGAAAGGGACGCCAATAATTTCATCAATCCTAGTTAAACTGTCTTCGAGTTAACTAGAATTTTGGTTGCGGTTCCAATTTTAAGTGTTCGATATAGAAATTAGAAAATAAGCTCAAAGTAGAAGAAAAGGTTGGAGGTTTGAATAGGCAGATTTCCAGTAAATGTCATAAGGAACATAATGTTTATATGACATCTTCTTGAAATCAAGGTTAGTTTACGTTTTTCAATTTTAATATTAATTAATTTTCATTTATCGACATCAAAATTCATTAATAATAATTGCCGAAAGGGTATCAAAGAATACTTTCGAATCCCACAAACGAGTTAAAAAATTAATTAACTTGCAACTTTTTTACAAAATCCTTGAGAAAAAGACATTTCAGTATATACCTCAGCTTTCATTGAATTCCTTACTTTTAAGAGACGATGCATTTTCAATGATAAACAGTATATTTGCAATATGCCTGCATATCCGGGACTTCGAAATACCTCTCATACCTCTTCGCCTCCCAAATCATATATCGAAAAGAGGTGGCAGGCATCGTTGCGGGTATGCAGATTGAATATGCATAGAGGTTGGGTATCACGTGGATTCTGCAATGTATGTCGCACGGACATAGTTACATATTCGAATGGTTTCTACTAATAATATCAATTCCTGGATTCCGCGTTGTAATCATGGTTTCGGGTAGGAATGCCGGGTTGGTTATGCCGTTGCGGTTGCGGCTGCCCCAGACACGTTGCCAGGATCTCGCCGGGATACTAATTCCGGGACTGAACGGATTCAATTAGACGCCCAAACCTTAAATAGTCCTCCGATTCGAACTAGACCGAATGGTATGTTTATTTCATCTGTAACGTATTATACATTCCGCCTGTTTTGAACGTACAAAGAATAAATACTGCCACTAGATTTTTTAAAGTTCCAACACTCACTTAAAATAATCTATAGTGGTTGCTAAATTTTCAAATTCTAATATATGGCAAACGATAACGTATCGGCACACTCGGCACCACACAAACTATTTGATTAAGTGAGAAGAATTGTTTTGAAAATTTAAGGATTTTCATTCGTACGATTGACAATGACACGCAAGACGTTTTGGAGCCATGAAACTACGTATAAGAGAGGATAAGGGAGAAAGAATCGCTAACATGAAAGTTGTTCTTTTATAAAGATTATGAGAAATATTGTCCGGAAATAAATTATATGTTCTTTTCATAGTTGTTGCTCAATTCTGAGGGGGACAAAAAATGATATATTCTTTGGGGGTCTGATATTCACCAATCTGTGGCAACTATTTTATTTTATTCTTTTTTTTGTACAGAAATTTTAAAGTTAGTTATCCAATGGTAAAGATATATAAATCCATTGTCCTTCTTACCTATTATTTTCTTTATTTACATCTCGCCGCTTATGAACCATAATCTCACATAACCTAGGACTACGATTGCGATTGCCTTATGTTCAAGCAATGGAAATTGCCGATGACGCGCGAAGCGCACGATTGTAATATATATTTGTTTGACTTAACAAAATTATATCAAATAAAAATGTTTGTACATTCAAACAAATTCAATCTGTTGTTCTTAAAAAATGTGCTTTCACCCATTCTTCAGACCTACTTCTAGAGTAACACCCACAAATTATTAATTCTGCCTTACACCGCTGTGTGAACGGTCGTATTTAATTGAATTGTGCGAACTTTCTTAATTCCTACCTTACCCTCGCGCTACCCTATGTGAACTCTACTTTAGAGAACTATGCCTCAACATATTTGAATATGTTCACGTATTTACGTTGACATAAGTGGTGTGGTGACGGTCCAACGGAGTATATAAGCTTGAAAGCTTGCCGTAACCACAGAAACCTTTAGAATGTGTAAAGTATCCATGGTTCCCCACTGTAAAGGGTGAAACGCAATTAATTATTGCCCATTATGCGAGTGATAACTCGGGGTGATACCGGAGCCGAGAAAAATCTTCCACTTGAACCTGGTAGGACCTGAACGCATAGCGTCTAACATTGCCAAAATCAGGCGCAAGCTTTTCATTTTGATGTTCGACAATCCATAGTTAATCTTGCTTTTATTTGTGCCAATTACTCATTCTTAATCACTTACATATTAAGAAATCTAGACAGAAACGATGTATTAAGACGTTATTACACATTATTCCATTCACCTTACTTTAGTATTCTATATTCTACATTCGAATAGATGAAAACTCCTAAAAATATCCACCTTCACCAACTGCTCGTAATTAGTATGATTAGAGCTTTTCCTTGGAGTAAAAACTAATTCACCAGATTTAATGACATACACGAACCGTACAGGATAGGATACTGAGTATTACGTTATATTTTTGACATAATAAGTAATACCCACTAAGATTTAATGCCGTTGTAAATTTATAGTTATAGATAATCTAGCTTATTTCTATTTGCATACGGTACCAATTTATTAAACGCCATTTATCCGAAAGACACGCACAAAAATGGGCAAGTTTCTAGTAGAAATAGAGCTGGAAACGCATTTAATCAATTCTAACACGAGCAAATATTATCTGATTACATTTCCATCCTTTCTCTTGCCCTAAACTTGCGTCAATTGTATCTTCGCTGTATAGAGAGCATGTAATGGAGCTGGATACGATGTTGTTGTCAACAATTTTGGGGAAAAATGCCAAAGGACTTGTCTCCTTATAGTGAAAGAAGGTATCACATTTGTCTCACTTTAATTTATTTGTTAATATATATGTACAGAAAACTTCATTGCATTCATTCGCTATTGCAGTAGTTGTTTTTAGCATAGTTGCTCTAATTGGTGTCTGCTGACGCAAATTTTTGTTAGTTTTGCCAAGCAACTTACTTAACACACAAGTGGAATCGTTTAAAATGTAATTTTTATAAGAATTTCCACATCTTCAATGATCAAGTGTAAAACAACAATAAGGGGTGGGTTGCATATATGCATGACATGTAAGCCAAGTAATCTAAAATATTACTAAACTACTTTAAAAACGATCTTCATATAACTGTACGACTTGGTGGGTTGTTGTAATCTACACGGCTTTAAGCAAAACGAGGTCTGGTGCACAACGCTGATCCACCACGGCCAATAAAACAAAATAGGATGTCTAAAATTGCAAAAAACCCACCACTGCACTTTATATGTCACTATTAGTGCCCGGTAACTGGAGAGCAATCGTAGCGGCGGTGTGACTGTGTTTAGGTGGGCGAGGAGGGCTGGTCGATTATGATACGACACGACAAATCATCATCACTCAGTTCAGTTTAGCATTGGATAGCGGATAGGGCGTGTTGATTTTATTGATATAGACGTAGTTATTAATTGTAGTTATTATTTAGTGCAGTGCGTTTTGATTTTATTAATACAGACGTAGTTATGAATTGCAGTTTTTAGTGAACATGTCGAAGACTAAAAACCGACCCCTTCAAGACATAGTAAATAAGTTTATTTCTGACTTTCCCGATTTGTTTTACAACGGGAGTAAGATAATTTGTAAAGTGTGCAAAATACATTTGATGTCAAATAAGAAGTGAAATTATACAAGACACATAAATTCCGCACAGCATAGAAAACGAAAATTGGGCATGCCACCGAGAAGTGCATTTTTTTTTTGATGTAATTCTTATGTTGATAAACTGTAATTTGCTACTAGGCTTACTCGATAAACAACCGTTTAAGGACTTTTGGGATAAATACAATCTCGACTTGCGGTTGCCAACGGAGAAAACCGCACGTAAGCATGTTGCATTTGTACGCGATGACGTGGAAAAGAAAATGAAACGCATATATAAACAGATTTAAAAAATATTCGTAGCTATTATAAAGGATTAGCTGATGCAGTAGACCAATTACAAAATAGACCGTTATCATTATTGGAGTCTCTACAAATTATGGACGGAGTGCATACACAGCTACTGACTATACATGACGCAAAATATAATCGTGTTTTAGAAAAGTTCGAGAGTGTGCTACAGAAAGATTCCGATTTTAGCACACTAAAACAAATTTGTGAAGGCGTATCGAATAATCCACTGACTAAGTACAAAGAGTATTTTAATCATGCATGTATAACACTGGTAGATGTTGAACGCTCTTTTTCAAAATATAAACTCATTTTCTCACCACGGCGAACATCGCTTACCGAGACTTTTTGCCACTCTTATCCATATCATGTTAATACTGATAATTAACGCTGGCCACGAGCGGTACCGCGCATCGGCGTAGAATCAGTTCGGACCGAGAGGAACGGTAGTATTGCTTCGTCTGCGGAGCAGTACGGACATTTTCGCTGCCCGTCATTTGCGCAATTGTTTATCTGTCCTAGAAAAATTATGATTTCGTCAGCAAAACGACCGCGGTCAGACAAACTTCGAAAATTTATTGCAGAAATTCCAGACTTAATATACGAAGGTGCTAAAATTAAATGTGTAATCTGTAAAATCCCGTTAATGTGTTGGTCCAGACAACATTGTCTAAGACACGTAAATAGTAAAAAGCATGTCTCAAAAAGAAATTGCGCACGAGACAATGAAAAATTTATATTTAATTTATGCGTTACGTTTATCGTATGTAATATACCGTTTAATTTACTAGACAAGGAACCATTTATCTGCTTTTGGAATAACTATTCGGAGTGCAAATTACCAAGTCGAACATCGTTACGAAGAATTGTGCCATCTGCGCGCGAACATATTTAACAAAAAATAAAATCGGAGTTGAAAGATCAAAAATTGTGGTTATGTGTCGACGAAACAACAGATCGGAAGAAACATTCTGTTCGTAATGTAATGGCACGCAAATTGGAACCTCATCAATCGGCACCTTCAATTCTATTAGTCTCCAAACGAATACAACAGTGAACTGCCGAAGTAATTTCAAAGTTAGTGTTAAATACATTGGACAAGTTTGAACTTTCAACAAACCAACTCTTGATGTTAGTGAGTGATGGTGCTGCAAACATGCTTTCTGTAGGCCGGTCCCTTAAAAAGCATTCTGCTAATTTGTTACACATTACGTGTAAAATTCATGCTCTCAATCTTGTGGCGGATAGTATCAGAAAATGTTAGCCTGAGGTAGACGCTTTAATAGCGCATACCAAAGCAGTACTTGTCAAATCACCGAAACGTATTCGCGAATTTCACCCCCGTATACCAGAGCCACCAGAACCTATTCTAACTCGTTGGGGAACATGGTTACAGGCCGCGTTTTATTATCATAAATATTTTGACAATATTAAGAACGTGGTTTTACAATTCGATACAAAGGAAGCTGCCGCTATCCAGAAAAGCCAGTCGAAATTTCAAGATAGTCAGGTTAAAATGGATTTAAAAATCATTCACGACAATTACTTCGGGCTAGCAGATGCAATAGAAAAATTACAAAATCCTGCGGTGCCGTTAGAAGAATCTCTACAAATAGTGCAACATGTTCACGCACAGCTATGCGCGATTGAAGACGCAAAAAATGTTTCTGTTCTAGAAAAATTTGAAAGTGTTTTTGAGAAAAATTCTGATTTTGGCACATTAAGACACATTTGTGAAGGTGCGTTAACAGAATCGTTAAGTTATTTGAAAGATTAATTTAGTTACGCAAATATTACGTCACTAGATGTAGAACGTTCGTTCTCTGCATATAAACGCATTTTTTCCTCATGCCGTACTAGTTTTGCCGAAACAGCAGTTGAAACATATCTAATGTTGCAGATATTTAACAGACATTATTCACTTTGTGATTTCACGGAGGACTCTTAAAATGGTAAGTGTTTGAGCACGTGTTATTTAATTTTTATTTAAAAGATGAGCGAAATTATTTGCGGCAGCAAACATCTCTATTAGCAGAATAACTCTAGTGGAACGGGAGGCCTGGTCGACTCTACGCTACTGCGCGGTACCGCTCGTGGCCAGCTTTACTGATAATAGTGCTTCCAGTTTTACTGTTCTGTAGCCAAGGCTGCTTAAAAGGGTGAGTGTTTCACTACTTTCCACATATTATAATTATGTATTAGTTCTGTTATTCTTTTTCTATTTTCTTACTATTGTTTTTGTATACTAGGCAGGTACGGCTATGGCACGGCTTCCTGTTACCGAGCTCTAGTCATTATGCAAGCTCGTAGAATCAACATTCCTGATTTTGAATACTTTGAAAGCTTTTAAAAGAAAAAGAAATTAAATTAGAAATATAAAGAATTGCAATCGTCTTCTTTTCGGTATAGCCTAATAGAAGAGTGCAAAAAATGCCTCTAAAAAGATGTAACACAAGCTGGGGTCAACCAATAAAATACCACATAATTTTAATTGGCACTCTATTCTCTATAGGAGAGGATTATTAAAAAAGTAATAAGGAAATAAATCTTCAGCTCAACAGATTACGAATTTTGAGTATGTTCGGCGATATATGACATTCTAGCGCTTTCTGGCGCAACTTTTGATAATCCCTGTTATAGGTGATTGCCTTTCGCAAATAATTTTCGCGTTTCATTCGAACCACAACCGAAATTAAGCTTTTAGAAGGCCCCAGCGTATTTCCCACTCCACCTTCGTTTAATAACAAATTGTGAATTCATCGAATATCACCAGTATAAACGATCATACTACACATATCACACTCGCAATCTGTTATTACAGCGGTGTAGATTGCGCCGCGATTAACATACGAAATTGCCTTTGAATCGGAACTTTTCAATCCTCCCGCCCTCTACTTATTATAATTACAATAATACACACAAGCTACACTCTCTTTCCCGAGCCCCGTATCTATTTGGACTCGTCCGTATCGATGTTTGATGTATTCAATGAATTTTGTATATGTATAATGTAAATGGGTCGTGATACGTCTACGTAATGACTAATAAGGTATGGAAAGAGCTGGTTTTTTAATATATTGCCATTAAATTAATACGTGCGCTGTATAATAATAGCTTGGATTGAGAATGATGTGTAATAATTAGACCTAGGTTGAGGCTTTGTTTTAGCGATTCGTTCCATATAGACTGGGGAGAAAACTGTTGGATGATCTTTTACTATTTGGATACAATGTGAGCCAGAAATAAATTGTAATATTCTCTTAGAGCCCCTTGTGTTTTGAAGATTTTTTATTCAATATTATACGAAAATACGCCTTGAATACGTCATTCTCTTGTACTTAGTGTATATAATAAATAACCAAACATAACAAATTAAAAAAAGACATTACATAACATATAAATAATGATATAAAATAGCAAAAGTAGAAAGTTCTGTACGTACCGTAATAGCTGTAGTCAGAAAAAAATAAAATAAAATGAAAAGTATGGTACAAAATCTGCTTATCTCTATTAATGAAAACCTTTAAAGCTGATGTTCAAAGTGGTTAAACATTTTTATTATTTCTGTGATTACTAAAGCGTGACAAACGGTTGCACCCGCAGAGGCGCCGTGAAAGGAGCTGTGTTTACTATGTACATACAAGGAATCGAGTGGACGTTCGGTTATTATCGGTTGGTCGGTGTGCGTGTACTATTTATAATGTTCGAGAAACTAGTGGAACCGTCTGGAGCGTACCGCGCAAAAATAGACACAGTATTAATAAAAAAAACAATAGATTGTTACCTTTTATTGACGTATCGATGATCACTGCGGTAATGTGCGACTGCCATGGTATGCCGCGTAGTACTGCAACATAAGCAATGTTGCAGTTTTACAGGGCTTATCGGGGCAGTAGTATTTTGTCGCAATGCACATCAGGACGTCAATAAAAGGTAACAATACATTATTTTTTAATAATACTGTATCTCACGTACCTGCTTTTGCGCGATACGCCTCTGACGTTGCACTCGTTGTCGAATCTTAGTGATTACACTTTTATTCACAATGGTTTTTGTAATATGAATTGGGACAAGATGTGCGTTTTTCGGGTTTCAAAGCAGTGGTGGACTTGTCTCTCTTCAAAAAGCGCATTGTTCAATTTCAAAAATATCACACATTCTATTATCCTTACATGAATCTATTCCTTTCAGATCAAAAATGCAACGTTTTAGACGCCAAATATTCCACATGGTGTTCCCAGTTCAGTTGACCATCGATCCATAATCCAAGAAACTTTACGCTGCTTTCACTGAAGTTATAATTATCGTAAGAAATGCTGATTGGATCCATCTTGAAGTAGCCAAAATGCAGTAGCTGAGTTTTGTCAGTATTTAGTTCTAGGTTATTTTGATCATGCCTTGCGCTTAAGCTTGTCAACGCCTCTGTTACATCATTGTCAATCTTTTTTTTTTAGAAGTTTTAACAGTTACTGATGTATCATCAGCAAGTAAAACTGTTGTGTTTTTTTTTGGTAAATTGTACATATAAATTAGGAACAAAAGAGGACCCAATACAGATCTTTGTGGGACTCCTCTCCCTACAGTTTTCCATAATGAAAACCGGTCTGTTTTCATTATACATATTCACAACTTGTTTTCTCTCAGTTAAATACGATTTAACTAATTTCAATGCAAGTATAAGATATAATCAACACCATTAAATGCTCTCTTCAGTTCCATACATGGTGCTATAGTCGTTTGTTCCTCGTTTAAACAATTCACTATTTCCGCTAGATGTATTTCTCTAGTGATACTTCTTCCCGTTATATACCCTTTCTAGAAATTGTCAAAAAGATCATACTTATCAAGGAATTTATAACTGCGTGCGAAGATTATCTTTTCAAACATTTTTGAGATGTGTCAATATTGTAAGCGACCTGTAATTTACTAAATCACTTTCGTCTCCTTTTCGGTGCAACAGTTTTACTATCGATTTTTTGTTAGTTCAGGAAAGACGTCAATTTGAAGAAAATCATATGTTATCGGTTGCAGCAAAACAGCCAGCTCAGGAGCACAGTGTTCTATAAGCTTCACTGGAATCTCGTCGTCCCCAAGAGTATGAGTATCCTTCAACTGGCATATAATAGCACATATTTCTTCACTACACATTGGCGTTAGAAGTAGTGAGTGTAGATTATAGGGAACGATACTCAAGTCTACTTCCTTGTTGTTATCAAAATTTTTACATTCCGTCGGTAGTAATTGGTTTATATTTATCAGTTTCTCAAAGATATTTCTTCCTTCTACATTTATACAGTTTATGTCGATCGTTTTACTTGATCCTGTTGGTTTCCCACTTCACTAATTACCACGTTGCGTTTATTTTGTTGTCAGAATGATTAATGAATTCGGAGTTCGTTTTGTGTTTTCCTTTTCGTATTTCATAATTCAGGTTCTTACAGTAGGTTTTGTAACTTTCTTCATCAATCCATTTATTAATGATATCCTCATACATTCAGTCATGTTTTTCATTTCTTTCGTAAACCAGTTCCGCAACGCAGGGCATTGACTACTAATTTTATACTTGCACAAATCGTTATACTTAAGTTTTATACTATTTGTAAGGAATTCAGGGTGTATATTCGGATCAGCCTTCGTTTACAGAAAGCTCTAATGTATTCAAACAACCATTCTTTAACTTTTTTTGCCAAACCTTATAATGAAATACCAAACAAAATGCCTTTCCGCTTCAGAACCCAGGTAGCGCTACCTAAGGAAGATGCTAAAGGTATCCCATCTAGGATCACCACATTATTCTATTTAAAAGAACACAACTTTGATATGTCATTTTCTTTTGGTTCGCCCTGTATTTGTACAAATAATTTAAGATAACGCTGCTAATTATATCTTTGGTATTTGTTTCTTCTATCCCATCCTATATATAAATCTATTCTACGAGATGCATTCAAGTTATATCACCTCCGATTTTTTTTCTCACTAACTAATCACACGAAAACTATGAAACTTGTGTCACTTCTCGACGTAATCTCTCTGCAGCCGTACACATTTTTCACAACGTCGACGCCATGATTCTATGGCCACTGCGAACGCTTCTTTGGGAGTCTGTTTTGATCACTGGAAAATCGCTGACAGCGGCACGGGTGGTGAATGTTCGGCCATGGAGAGTGTCTTTCATCGTTGGAAACAGCCAAAAGTCGCTAGGAGCCAGGTCAGGTGAGTAGGGAGCATGAAAAATCACTTCAAAGTTCAAAGCGTTCATGGCACCCACCTGAAGGACACTTTTCGCAATTTCAAGTCGTCATGCAGGATTGTGTGCGCAGATCCCACGGAAATGTCAACTTTGGAGGCGTTCTGTTCCACACTCATTCGGCGATCTCCCAAAACAACTTTCTCCACTCGCTCGATCATGTCGTCATACCGGCTTGTGCGAGGCCGAGATTGTCTTGGTTTGTTGTCACACGACGTACTGCCTTCTTCGAATTGTCGCACCTACGAACGCACGTTAGACACATCCATGACGCCAACACCACATGTCCCACTCAACTGGCAATGAATTTCTGTCGGTGTCACAATACGCAAATGGAGAAAACGAATGATTACACGCTGATCTTGTAATGAAAACGTCGCCATTTGAAGTATCAAAAACAGTTATCACTCTCGCCGCTGCCGCTAAAGGTTCTGCGTGCCGTACAGTGCTGCCATCTTTTTCACGCATTGACAAAGAGCGCCCGCTTATTTTAAAACAAACCGCATGTTATCTGTTTCCAGTTCCGAGGAAAAAAAATCGGAGGTGTTATAACTTGAATGCACCTCGTAGTATTGAAAAACATAATTCTAAAGAAACAAGCAACGAAGGCAATAAAACATCCATAAAGCATTCACAAATACCGCATTTGCTCTAATTAATTAACTACTTAATAAAATCCCGACCAATTACAAAAATCCCGGATACGTGTCTTCGCGGAAGGATATCACATTAAAGGCTTTCATCTAACGGAAGACAAACAGGCGTCCTCACTTGGTTAACCAAAAGGCCGCATTCTGCCCACGCAAATGCGGAATATAAACGTCGCACCAAATAGAATTAAGGTACCAGAATGCCACCGCTCGTAATGGAATCAAAATGGTCAAAAAATTCGGCCCGGCGTTCGCCGCTATTTAGGTACACGTTAATCAAACTAGAAGGGCATTTAGCGATGCGGCAAGCCAGCGTTGGCATCAAATAGCATCGATAGAAGTATATACAGAGAGATGCCTATCTCGTCGCTTACGCGAATTCAATATCAGGTATTGCGCGTGTGTCTGTACCTGCACCTGCGATGTGTTGCACAATCCGAATAGGTGAATGCAAAATTTCTCTAAAGCAAAGTAGAAATGCCTGACGCCGCTGTGACTATAGATACAGTCACGGCAAAGCCTCTTCTGCCTGTCTGGTATACAGAATTATTAGAGAGTACAAGGTCCTAATGGACTTGCTACTACTGGCTGGATGCTAGTCACTACGTTCCTAAACGAAGTAATCACATTACCGGCCATAATTAGTAACCCCTTTGAGAACGGAAATGCATCCATATCCTGTTGTGTATAGCGACAGGAGCGCTCCGTTTTGTTCTGCTAAATTTAGCGTCGACTCACCCCTTGCCTTCGCTATATATATGCTTGTACGTTGGCTCCCATTCCCTACCGGCAAGATGAGCACATTTCCTATCCTTGTCCTTGTTATACACCATCTAAACCTATGATGTGATCCTGGCAAACATTTAGGTACAAAGAAAAAGAAAAATGTACCTGGATAGTAAGGCACTACCCGATGCGACGTGTCCTAGAACTTAATATTTGTTCTATAATCTTTAAAATAAGGGTAACTTTCAGAATATGGTCTAATGATGGTTCCAAAACTGAAAAAACGGTAGGACATGCGTACTACATCCGTGATTTCGATATTCAGGAATCATATAAATTGAATCTTCTTACCATCACGTTTACTGTTGAGGTTTTTCCGATTTGAGCTTTGAGGAATTTATTGAATCTTCTAATCCATATTTGCAACAATCTTCTCTGAGTCCCAAGCTGCTTTGTTTGATATTAACAAATTTAAATATTCTAGTGGTAAGCACGATATTATATTAAATACCATCTTCTTAGTATACCGCTTACATATTAAAAGATATAAAATCAATTTCATTTGGGTTAAGACACATCGTGGTATCGAAGGAAATGAAACGGCAGACCAAAATATAAAACAACTGTATAAAGTGTAATGTTTTAAATGAGGGAAAAATTAAAAAAGAAATTCGAAATTAATTAATTAATTGTACGGTCCATAGGTTCGGGAGTGTTACTAGACACTCTTTCGGCAATTTAAATTAAACTAGATATCAATTAATGAAGTTTTACGGGTATTCAAACTTGAAAAGAGAAAACTTACCTGGCATTGTGAGTTTCCAATATAAACTCTATGTTTATACAGTAGAACCCTTCAAATCCGAACTAATAGGAATCTGTTCGGATTTCGAAAAGTTCGGGTTTGCCGAAAAATCTGTATTACATAGTATTCTATTTACCTTGGATAATGGGTAGTTGTCAGGTCCTTTGCGGTTCTCTCTATTACTGCTGCAATTGTTCGAGTATTTGTTTTACAGTTATTGTTGAATACAGGATTTATTATGTAGTGAGGTTTCGTTAAGTTTTATCAAGTAAGCCATGTGGATCGGAATTTTGTTTTCTAAGATTAATTATGGCAAGCAAACGAAAACGTAGTTCTTATACTTTAGAAGAAAAACTTAGTGTTAAAGGAGACAAAATACGAAATTGGCTACTGAATTTGGCGTAGGAAATGCAACAATAAGTGACTGGAAAAAGAACCGAACGAAGATTGAGCACAAGAGAGACGGGAAGAAGCTCCGATAAGTGGTCCATTAATACAAGAACAAGCCAATCGGTTAAATTAACTAATGAACACTGATTCGTCTTTCACTGATAGTTGGATCGATGGAAAAAAAGGCATGGCATCAGACAATTGACGATAAGTAGAGAGAAGTTGTCGGCTGGTAATGTTGTTGCACAAGGATATTTAAATGAATTCGCCGATTTAATTTTTTGTAGAAAATTATTCGCCCCAGCAAGTGTACAATGCGGATGAAACTGGATTGAATTTCAAAGCACTTCCCACTAAAAGTCTTGCTTCTCATGAGGAACCTTCTGCGCCAGGTTTTAAAATGAACAAGGAGCGTCTCACAGTTTTGGCCTGCAGTAATGCCGCGGGAACAAACAAGCTACCGTTAATGGTGATTGGAAAATCTCACAAGCCACGAGCCCTTAAAAATGTCAATTATAGTTCTCTCCCTGTTTACTATAAAAATCAGATGAAGGCTTGGATGAATTGTTTGTTTCATCGATAGCGGGATGTAATGGAGTTACACGTCCCTAGAAGGGGAAAGTGTCAAGGGTACCCATAAGTGATAAATTATTTTCTGACGCAACGTTGTGTTTAGTTTTGTTTCAACAGTGGAAGTGTAGTTCTTACCTAACCTGGACTGTAGTCATAATATTGCGCAATTAGACATTTTTTATTGCTGTGGTGCAAAATGGCGGATTTTCAACCATCTGACAAGCATATTCGTCATTGTATGATGTTTAATTTTCATGCCGGAATGAATGCAATAGCTGCAACTAATCATATTTGCGGTATTTATGGCGATGTTTTAAAAGTAAACAAATGTCAACGCTGGTTCAGATAATTTGCGCCAGGTGATTGTGATCTCTCTGAGTGGAAGTCCTGTGGAATTTCGTAATGAGGCTTTAAAAGCACAAGTCGAGACTGATCCAAAATTAAGTGTACAGGAATTAGCGAATACACTAGGCACTACAAGGTCGACAGTGCAAATACATCTCCATGAAATTGGTAAGGTCTCCAGACAAGGTAAATGAGTTCCACACCAATTAACTAGACTAAGAAATTGGAGATGAAAAATGTATTCTTTATCCCATCCCCATCGCTCCAGACAGTGGCTCTCTGTAAATCAACCACCAGTTCCAACCCCTAAACCCACGTTAACGCTGAAAAAGGTCCTACTGTGCGTTTGGTGGGATTCCAATGGCGCAGTTTTTTATGAACTTTAACAACCAGGTGAAACGATCACTGCTGACATTTATTGTCAACAACTGCAAAGATTAAATGTTGAATCGTTGAAAAAGAGGCCTGCTCTGGCTAACAGAATGAACATATGGCTTCAACATGATAATGCAAGATATTCATGAGATATCGCCCCATCCGATTACACTGTGCTAGCTGCAAAATGCAACAGGGAGGGGCGGTAATCCAATGGTTCCAACCGTTTTTAAAAGTTAGCTTGCGTTTTCGAGCAATTTCAATTCACTGATTTTAGGCCCAAAGAACCTTCTGGAACATTCTGGAATTTTCTGGAAAATCTGATCAATGGCCGAAGAGTTTTCTGGAACATTCGAAAACCTTTCATGGACCATTCGTGAACCTTCTAGAAACTTCTATCTCCGCTACTGCCACTTGGTCAAATGGGTATATAAACGGCGCTGTTAACCGCTGTTTTCAGAAGTCAAAGTGTTAACATCTAAATATTAAAGCTAGATCTGCTTGTGGAATACTCGTTTTGCCGGCGACCAATATAACGAACGGAACTGGTCTTTACGCGAGGAATTTAGATTGCGACAAAACAAGATTATTGAGATTCCACTTATGCCGATCGAAAAGGTTTTGTTACCATCGATCCAGATCAAACTAGCAATTGTTCCACAGTTAAGTGGAATGAAAATAAAAGGAGGTACATGTTTGAATCTGAATGTTGATCTATTGAAATTTTATTTAGTGTTATATTTATTTCACAGGAATATTTAATGGATCGGACAAACGATTTGAAAATGCACTCGTTGACATGGAGCTTGTGGCATGGGATTGCGTGAAAGCGGTTATTGACAATGTTCTTGAAATTCATCGATCCGAAATTATACATACTAATTGCTTTTCACCATTTAAATGTTCGAATGTCTTTAAAAAATCATTTTTTGCATTCCCATGTAGAAAAATTCGCCGAACAATCATCAAATGAATCCGATGAGCGTGGTAAGTGTTTTCATCAAGTGACGGCGAGGCTCGAACATTGGTACAGCGGCAAAAAGCTACATGATTTTTCGGGTGACATTTGTTGGAATTTACAAGAAGATGACGATACAGAAGAATCAGGGCAATCAGAGAATGAAAAATGAAAAAATCCAGAAAAATGTTTTTTTTTGCAAAAAAATTATGAAAAATCGACTGAATCGATTCAATTTTTTCTAATAGTTTCAATTCGATGTGTACTTGTCGATATGATGTCTATGCGACCGATTGCCATCGATTTAAATTCAATAGATGGTCAAAAAATGATAAAAATTACGTTTTTTGGGGTCTAAAATTCTTAAATTGAAATTGCTCGAAAACGCGAGGTAATTTTTAAAAACGGTTAGCACCATTAGATTCAGAATACTTGAATTAGGTTCACCCCCTCCCCCCGGGAGCCCAGCTTGTTGCAAAAAAAAGATTTCCAATTCGAGCACAGTGTTGTCTTTTATTCAAATCTCTAGATTATACACTAAGAAATAAAGATTTTCGATCAATTGGCGAAGCTCGATGCCACATTGAATACTACTTTTCCTCCAAGTCAGCGCAGTTCTACAAAAGCGGAATTGATAATCAGCAGAAAAGATGGCAAAGTGTCTTAGATAATGATGGCGATTATATCGTAGATTTATAAATAAAACATTTTTTGTAAACTTAAAATTTGTATCTTATTGTAAGATAACTGATTACTTATGGGTATCTCCGATAACAACGTAAGTATTAATGCAACAAATGCGTTTCCGGACCTCGTTTTTGTCTCGGCCTATAAACAACACTTACGGCCGTTGTGACCTAAAGAACTATTTCGCTGACTGAATTTAACTAAATCGGCAGATATTGTAACTGGCAAGTAAGTGTATTGGTATTACTAGGATTGCTACAAAACTGCCCAGATCTTAGAACAAATCCCTTGATAAATATTATAAAGGGTTCCTCAGAGGCTGCATGAGTTTGAAATTTTTGGGAACGATTACAATAGTTAAAAGGCAGACTTTAAAAATTCGACAGCAAGATTACCACTACCGCAAAACCATCTTGGATTACTCTTTGATTTTGAACTGAGCTTAGGCGGTCACTCTTTTATTCTACACATTTTAGGTTTTAGTGACCAGTAACAAGCTTTCCTTTTTTGTAATCACTAGTCCGTCAAAATAATTGCGTTTCCACGCAGACAAGTACAATAACATACAGAACAGAGCCAAGCTTGATGACGATACATCTGAACTTCGATTGCAAATCTTCCCCTACATAAATTCGTCAACCGTGCATGTGTAAACGTGCAGATATCCTCTACACATACGAGCCTCTACGTACCGGAGAGATCTTTTCACACATGAGCAAATCCAAACATAGGCGCTACATATCCAATTCGCACGTAGATAAATTATGAACGCCATCATTACCACTTACGAGGCTCCAGCGCGCGTACAGACGCAGTAAGCGAAGTTTATGCCTTGTATCGTTGCGCGCTGAGATAGCATCTCGCAGCAATTCGTTCCAGTTAACAGCTTTAACACACACACATACGTAGATGGTAGAGAGGATCTATAACAAACGCCAATATGCAGTCTCTCTAGGCTGCTAGATATACTATTACTAATAACTGGTACTTGATACGCGACGCGCAATGCCGCAGAAGCACCGTGGCAAATTTACCGTGTAAAACCTATTTAAGCCGATCCGCGATTTCGCTGCGCATGTTACAGTAGATTGGATTGCCCCGGATGTCGAATATATCCCAAATGTGTGATATCGGCAAGTTTGCAGGGTGGGTGAGGTGTGTATTGCTATTGACCGCAAAGATCAAGGGGCATATACTGGGGTACGTAAGGATCCATTTACAGTCGGGAGTCTCATGCATTTATCGAATAGTGTTGCCGTTTGTCCTTGATTCGCTTCGTGCGTTCCCCACCTTATATTTTCATAGCAGGCAAATGTTGTAACACTGTTCATATGTTTTAGCGGTTAACTTTAACACGGAACTTACGGACGCGGTATATGTGTAATAGTAATTTAACGTATAAGACTACCCATGTTGCTATTATTACGAATATTACATTGCTATACATATGGATATATGTATGGATTAGTAATATTTTGTGGAACCTTTCCACCTTAAAGTACATGGAGGCCTCTGTTATTGTAGTATTGGTGATTCATTCGAATTGTGGAATGAAAACCTCATGCAACTACCTAGAAAACAGTTCAGAAAGTGTTCCCACAACTTGGTGAAGTATGTATAATAAGCAAGTGATATCTTTTTTTGTAACTTGTTTCCTGTTTAATTCCACACGTTTAACATATGGTTGATGAGTAGGGCCCAGTAAGAGGAAGCCGTGCCATAGCCGTACCTGCATAGTATACAAAAACAATAGTAAGAAAATAGAAAAAAAATAACAGAACTAATACATAATTGTAATACGTGAAAAGTAGTGAAACCATTATCAGTATTAACATCATATGGATAAGAGTGGTAAAAAGTTGGCACAATTAGATGTGTTTCCACAGTTGTCTCGGTGAGCGATGTTCGCCGTGGTGAGAAAATGAGTGTTTTACATGCATGATTAAAATACTCTTTGTACTTAGTCAGTGGATTATTCGATACACCATCACAAATTTGTTTTAGTGTGCTAAAATCGGGATCTTTCTGTAGCACACTTTCGAACTTTTCTAAAACGCGATTACATTTTGCGTCATGTATAGTTAGTAGCTGTGTATGCACTCCGTCCATAATTTGCAGAGACTCCGATAATGATAACGATCTATTTTGTAATTGGTCTATTGCGTCAGCTAATCCTTTACAGTAGCTACGAATATTTTTTAAAACTATTTCAACGGAAATATCTTGAAATTTCGACTGGCTCTCCTTGATAGCTGCAGCTTCGGCAGGATTGAATTGTGCAACAACAGCTTTTACTATTTTGAAATGTTCAGCATAATAAAAAGCTGCCTGCAGCCCTGTTTCCCAACGTATAAGAATTGGCTTCGGTGGTTGACGAATACCAGGACACTGTGTGAAATGATCGTAGGCGTTCGGGAGATTTCAAAAATACTTTTTTTGTGCTTGCTATTAATGCATCTACCTCGGGAGAGCATTGTCGAATGGTTTCTGCCATAAGATGTAAAGCATGCACTTTACACGTAACATGTAAACACTTGCAACCATGTTCAAGAAGAGAACGGTCTACCGAACGCATTATCGCTGCGCCATCGCTCATAAACATCAACACTTTATCTTTTGAAATTTGGAATTTTTCCAACGTACTAAGTACAACCTTCGTAATTGCTGCAGCAGTACACTCTTGTAGTCTTCGTCTAGCTAGTAACAGTGGTAATTTAGGTTTACTACGGTCTAGTATGCGTACCATAATATTTACAATTGATTTTGTTGTCTCGTCAACACATAACCAAAGAAACTGTTTTTTCAATATGCGTTTCATTTTCTTTTCCACGTCATTGCGTACAAATGCAACATGCTTACGTGCCGTTTTCTCCGTTGGCAACCGCAACTCGGGATTGTATTTATCCCAAAAGTCCTTAAACGGTTGTTTATCGAGTAAGCCTAATGGCAAATTACAGTTTATCAACATAAGAATTACATCAAAAAAAAAATGCACTTCTCGGTGGCATGCCCAATTTTCGTTTTCTATGCTGTGCGGAATTTATGTGTCTTGTACAATTTCACTTCTTATTTGACATCAAATGTATTTTGCACACTTTACAAACTATCTTACTCCCGTTGTAAAACAAATCGGGAAAGTCAGAAATAAACTTATTTACTATGTCTTGAAAGGGTCGTTTTTTAGCCTTCGATATGTTCACTAAAAACTACAATTAATAACTACGTGTGTATCAATAAAATCAACACGTCCTATCCGCTGTCCAATGCTAAACTGAACTGAGTGATGATGATTTGTCGTGTCGTATTATAATCGACCAGCCAGCATTGGCGGAAGATAGGCTGTTTCGTTGAATAAATTAACAACTTCGACTTGAGTACGTACTGAATCTCCGCAGCCAATCATCATAAGAACCTCTATTCTTCCTTTTTCACAAGTAGATATGTCATTTTTATACATCCATTACAAAATATTCGATAGGAAAACTACCGAATTGTTTGTTGATCTGAATGCTCTTGACGATGTGTTTATTGTACCATATAATGTATTTCTTGAAAGCCTATGTAACTTAGCTACGAAGCCTCAAGGAGCTTCTTTAAAACGACTTCTGAAGACTATGGGATTTAATCATCCTTGTAATAAGTAATTTTTCTTCAATTTGGAATTTTTTCAACATTAAAATTTACTAATCACACTTTAATTTCACAAAAACAAAAGCAATCTAAACTTTTAAATTTCAAGCATTTATAAATAAATAAACTGTGACCACTCTAGGTTCGTTTTAATGCACACCTTTTCTCAACGTGATGGTTTTGGTCAGTAAGTATTTGTGGGCATGAATGTGTCATTTCATTGAATATGTACGTCTACCTTTTTGCTTAATCGACTTTGCTTTTAGATTAAATTTCGCGCATACACATCACTGACAATTTGGTGTTTTTACTTCAAGGTCATAAAATTTGAACCACAAAGAACAAACTCTTACTAGTAATTTGTGATGGGAAAAATCGTTATTTTAAAATAACAGTTTCAACCGTTATCGTTATTTTGAAATAACGATTGCAAAATAACAGGTTTAGCGTTATTTCGTAGTCTACAGTTCTACGCGATAACGCATCGTGATTCCACATAGCACATCTACAACTGCTGATCTTGCAGCACGCTAAAATTTAAATTCAGAAGGTCTTTGTAATATAAATATTTTATTGCGTTTTTTTGCAGATAAATTATAAACTGGTTAATAGATTAAAATCAATTAAGTGATAAACTGTTCACTGTTGTACTATCAGATTTACTGCAATTAATGTTACAGCAGCGTTTAATTTCCACCATTTTGACTGATCCTACTGGATTTTTCTTATATTTAATCTTAGTTAATCTTCGAAATGCGAGAACATCTGTGCTTAAATGCTATATAATAAATATAACGGTTTTAGTTTTTATAATAATAATAAAATATAAATTATAATATATAATTTTTTTATATAACATCGGTCTTTTATTTTACATTTGATAATTCCAATACATACAATTATTTAGAAAATATGTCCATAATAATCATCCGACTCGATGCTACCGCCGTAATAACCGTTCAAGAGGATATTTATGTATGTAGGTACGTCATCTGATAAGTTATTTTTCTAGGGGCGTTGAAACTATTATCTGTAATAAACAGCGGCTTCGATCAGACAGTCGTAGCGCCACACAGTTGAGTACGCCGCAACGACGGTCGATGATATGTTCACAACAGTCCGATAGCAACCGTGCTATACATGTTATTTTCCCAGCGAGATAACAGTTGCAACCGTTATTGTACATATAGTTAAATAAGGACTCATCCCTACTAGTAATACGAGACCTGCAAACCTACCAAGGTTCATTAAAATCTGAATTTAATTCATCAGATTATATTCATAAGTACATCTTTGCCATCAATCAACATTCTGTCCTGTACTGGTTAAATAAAACCAAGAAAGTGAACAATGAAGAATACTTTCAGCATTGGAATGCTTTTGGATATTCTAAATATTTTTAACTTAAACGGATCTAAAGCCTCAAATGACACTTTCATATAATGTGACATCAACATCCATCATTTTTCTGATAATTTGCTTCTGGAGTATAAAAACTTACTGAAAGAGGAGGATACCACAGATTGCAGTTAGGACCCCGCAACAGATCAATACATACATTAAGAATATTGATTCAGGGTTGGTGACAACGAGACATTAACGAAATTTAACGTGTTCAGTATTTCATAACCCTAGTGCACTATTTTTGAACATGATTTCCTTATATTTTTCTAATTGTGGAGTAGTTTTAATTGACCTCTCAATGTTCTCTTCCAAAAGTTTCATTTATAGGCTCTGTTCTAACGTTTTTAATTTTCGCAATGACATATTGTTTCCGTTTCTAACACTTCACTTACCCAACACTTTCAGAGGTACATCCGTTTCTCTCCTTCTTCCTCTCTCACCGATTAACGCGTGGGAGACGTGCACCTGTTGTGCAAACCATTAAAAGTTAATTCCGGGCGAAATCGATGACTCTTAGCAAATTGAAATTATTTTTACTTCACGCGCCCGAGAACGTGATTTACGTCCTGCCGGTCAGTATTTAGAACGGCAATTGCAGGAAATTTAAAATCCAATTACAACTGAATCCTTTAATTTCAGAATTGGTTTCCTACTCGGCCCACCCTCTCCCCATCGTTTACTCCAACTCTTGCACTCCATAATTCACCCTATTTCGACAAGTTCCCTCATCTAGCAGCGCTGATGTTATTGACGATTTTGACCAAACCGAATGTCCAACCCCTTCTCCCCATCATATACCCACCTATCGCCGTAGCCATTACCACCCAGCCGTCGCCGGAAGTACGGAATCTAATTACCGGCGAAATAAATAATGAGAGGGCGAATAAGTACGAAAATAGTACGCTAGGGGGCGTGGGTTGTGGAGGAAAACAAAAACGCCGCGCTATTGGCAAACGCCAGTTGTCCATTCGACCAGCTTTTGCTGTTTAGTTCGCTCGACTTCCGGCGAAGATCTTCCGCCGACCGTACGCCATTTGCCTGTCTGAAACAACCGCATTAGGGCAATTTGGCAATAAATTAATCGAGTTACAGTGCATTTAGTAGCAGTGGGGCGAGGTGTGGAGTATTCGAGTTGAGGGAGGTGGAAAAATCATAAAGGGAAAATGAAGGGAAACCTATTATATGCTGTCATAGTAAAAATGTGAGTGTAGAGAGTTGTATTTGAATATCAAATTGATATTTAGAAAGATGTTGTTTCCAAGCGTGTAAAGCTGGTTTGCTGTTATCTAAAAATGGATTAAATTGATCGGTTAGTTCTAAGTTTTAAGTATTCTTGCGACAACCCTAGTATTAGCAACAGATTTACCTGCGGCTACAATATTTTCTGATTTAGTTAAATCTCCTTCGTAAAGAAGTCTAGTTGGATGGTTAGGGTAGTTGACCATATAAATATATTCCTGTTCAAAATTAAGGCACCACTCAAATAATTCTGTATAATTTTTACAAAATTGTTTGATTGGTGAATTATCTTTTAATATGATCAAAAAACAATTTCACTGGAGATAATTAAACATTCGTTCATCAATTAACTTCTTTCTTAATGGAAACTTACGGAAAACATTACAAATTCCATTTAATCCCAAATGCAGAAACAAAACGATATTATCGGAAATCCTTAAAAACTTAAAAAAAATGGAACGCAATCTTGACATCTCCCCTAGCTCGTATAACTGCTTGGATTCGTCGTGGTAAGTTCACTATCAAATGTTGGATTACTTCTTGGGGAATGTTACCCCACTCAACAAGAACGGCTTGTTCCAATTCCTGGAAATTCCCAGGAGCTGGTAAGTTATGCCCTACTGGTTTCTTTAGAGCATTCCAAAGGTGCTCAATCGGATTTAAGTTTGGGCTTCGTGGTGGCCAGTTCATGGCCTGAATATCCCTTGGCGAATAGGGATTAACGCCTGTGCAGGCGTTAAAGCACATACCTTCCCAAAACATTCTTGATCCACCACAAATTCTTTGAGATCTTGTGCAGTCAAGATATCTTTCTCCAGTTCTTTGCCGTACTTTTTCGCGACCATCTGGAGATTTTAAACTTACTCTATCCTTGTCCGAAAACAAAATTCGCTTCCAATCTTCAACTGTCCAATGTGCATGATTTCAGGCAAATCTCAAACGTTGTACTCTATATGCTGCGGTAAGTAACGGTCCAACTGCAGGTCTACTCAATCTTATTTCCGTCAACCCTCTCCTTACAGTTAAAGCAGAAACTCATATTTCTGACCGCTTCAAGCTGCGGCCATCTTCGCCAGAAATGTCAAAATAACTTTGTAGTTAATTTGAAAATTTAATCTTGTGGATTTTCTTTTTTATAGGTTCATGGCAATAAAAATAACATCTTTAACGTTTCGACAAATTTTGTATGTCTTCTTCGGAATTGTATGTTTTCATTTTTTCCAAAAATAATAAAATTGAAGAATAAGAAAATTGTCGAGACGTTAAAAATGGCATTTCTATAAATCCATAAAAAAGGAAAGCGGCTAATATCAAGATTAAATTTTCGAATTCATTGCAAAAGCGGCTTAAGAAACAAATGACATTAGTTAGTCGGTCACTAAGTTCTAAAAATTCAAGCACACAGCATGCCACTGATAAAAACAAACGACTAATTGAGGTTATGTAATTTATTCGTTCGAGTCGTTTGGCGTTAAAGTTGCTGCGAACGAGTAATAAATAAACATGGAATGGAGCCAAAGAGAAGATAGTGTTGCTATAATTGCATTACATCGCTGCGGACATTCGTACAATTTTCAATCTGCTGAAAAACTTGGAAATTACGAAAAGGTTTGTATTATTGAAAGATGGGTGTGCTATTAAAGCTGTTAAGCCAGTATCAAACGAAATCCTATCCGAAAACAAAAACTATTGTCGTTCTAGATGGGTGTGACTAAAAGCACAATCAAAAATATCCTGAATGAAGACCTTAAGCTTCGTGCTCTCAGAAGAAAAAGCGGTCACTTGCTCAATGCACGTCACCATCGCCGTATCCTATTTTCCGACGAAAAAATCTTCACTGTTGAAGAACAATTTAATCCGCAAAATGATCGAGTGTATGCCTCCAATAGAGAAGAGGCAGGTGTGGTCGCTCCCCGTGTTCAAAGGGGACCAAACCAGTGATGGTTTGGTTAGGGGTATCTTATTTCGGACCAACTGAAGTTAATTTCTGTGAGAAAGGAGTGGAAACCAGTGCCCAAGTCTATCAAGAAACAGGCTTGGAAAAGATAGTAAAACCTCTAAGCCAGAGCTTATTCAAAAACCAGGATTGGGTCATCCAGCGGTACTCTGGGCCTGCTCACAAGGCCAAAAGCACTCAGTGTTGGTTACAGGCGAATAACATCGACTTTATCAGGCATGAAGATTGGCCATCTTCTAGTCCCGATCTTAATCCTCTGGATTTTAAAATCTGGCAAGCTTTGGAGGAGAAAGTCTGCGCTAAACGCCATAGAAATTTGGATTCGCTAAAAGCATCTGTTAAGAAGGCAGTTGCGAAGATAAGATATGAAAACGGTGCGTAATGCGATTGATGACTGGCCTCGCAGATTAAGCGCCTGTATTACGAAATGAGGGGATCATTTCGAATAATTTCTTAATATAGTACGTAATTAAGAATACTGCATTGGTCTATTTAAACTATAAAAGATTCTTATTTTCTTTTCTGTTTTATTTAATATAGTAGTAAAAGTTGTAATGGCTAGACTAGATTATGTTCTGTTTCAGAAAATTCAAAAATTATAGAAGATACAGCAGATGCTCGATAACGTAAACACGGGATAATGAAAACATTGCGCTAATGTAAACACAAATTTCGTTCTATAGGATCAAACAGAACGCGCAATAACGTAAACAATGTGTACGCTCGATGACGTAAACAACTCTTGGCGACGGTGAAGCCCCGATTTATGTCGGGGAGTTGCCGATTTATGTAGGGGATTCACCTCTGCGATAAAGTACGACAAACTCGGTCAGTCGTATGAGGGTTTAGGATATGTCTATACGTACGTATTTCATTTTTGAACTTAAGCGAATACATTGCACGCGTTGATACATTCTTACGACTATGGCATCCACATCCTATAAAAGAAAGTGTTTAAAATTGAGTGAGAAAGTAAAAATCATAGACGAAGTTGCACTAGGTGCGCGAGTGACAGTTAGCAAAAAAATATGGAGTATCGAAAGCAACAATCTGTAAAATGAAGCGTATGAAAACACAAGTTTTACAAAGAACGTTGCAATACATTTGGAGGTCTGGGAAATAGAAAAACTTTAAAAAATGCGAAGGCGCCTAAAATGGAAAATTCCCTGTATAAGTGGTTTTTAAAACAACGGGAAAATCATGTCCCAATTAGTGGCGAAATACTTAAAGACAGGGCTAGACTGTTAAATGAAAAACTGAAAGAAACTGAAAATTTCGTAGCTAGTGATGGCTGGCTACAACGATTCAAAACAGGATATGGAATTCGACTGCTGTCTATATCTAGTGACAAATTATCAGCACAACCACAATTAGTACAACCATTCAAAGAAAAATTCATGAAAACAATTAAAGAGCTAGATTTAAGAATGGAAGCAATTTACAACGCAGATGAAAGTGGTCTTTATTGGAAAATGTTACCAGAGAAAACCTATACTACATCATTTGAAAAATCTGCTCCGGGCAGAAAGCCGGAGAAACAACGAATAACGTTTCTAGCCTGCACTAATGCTAATGGTTCACACAAAATCAAGCCATTGGTAATTGGAAAAGCAAAAAATCCGCGCTCATTTAAAAATGTTAATATCCCTGTTGATTATGTTCAAAAACGGCTTGGATGACTAGCAGTATATTCCTGAAATGGTTCCACAAGCGCTTTGTCCCTCAGGTATGACAATCAATTATCACAAATGCTCTATTCATAATTTGAAGATGTGTTTTCAATTTGTAGGTAAAAAGTTTCCTAAAACAACAGAAGCTTCCAATAAAAGCGTTGTTACTATTGGATAATGCACCAAGTTATCCTCCAGAGCAACAACTGAGGAGCGGGGATAGGTCAATTTTTGTCATATACATGCCGCCCAACGTAACATCATTAATTCAACCCATGGATCAGAATATAATAAGACTCACCAAACTATATTATCGAAAGTTTCTACTTTCGTCTGTCTTATTAAAGAATCTTGAAAACATATCTGAGGCTTTAAAAAAAGTAACATTACGAGAAGCTGTTTTAAATTTACATATGGCCTGGAATTAACTTAATCAGCAAACTATTCAAAAATGTTGGAACAATCTCGTTTGTACCAATGATGAAGAAGACGATCTTCCCTTAAGCGTAATTAGAGAACGTTTGCGATCCAACGTTGATATTGTTATTAGTGCGTCATTGGATGTTGTTGATTTATTGAAAATAGTGAATCCCAACATTGTTTGTACTCCAACTGATATTAATTTTTGGAACGAAGATAAGCAGACGAATGATGCTAATAAGGAGGAAGATATGGACAGTGAGAACGATGAGGACGATCCCATTGAAGTCAAGAAGTGTAGTGACTGACGCGCAACCTATACAACTTTTTGACCAAGCTTTAGATTGGGCTGAAAGAAAAGAAGTATCATACACGGATATTTTAGTTCTTCGTAAATTACGGGCGCAGGCATTGGAAGACAATGCTAAGCGCAAATTTACGCAGACTAAAATTGTTAACTATTTTTCTTCTAATTAAAAAATACTTATCGCTGTTAGAATATTTGTGAGTGTTTTCTTGTGTTTTATTTTTCTGTTTACTAGGTTTCATCAAATGTTGAACAAGGAATCCATCGAATTTATTCAGTGGTGTATTAATTTTGAACATAAGTGTATGTCAAACAATTAATTACTGGAAACAATAAAGCGAGAAAATGTGGCTCTAAATAAATAATTACAATTAAATAATTTTCTAGAATTTTTAATGTAGATCCATATTTTAATTGGTGTATTAAAATCATTGCATTTTCCCCTTGTAAATGTGGCTATCTACTTTACATTTCCTGTACAAAAAACGGAGTGGAGCATATTTTCTGCTCATGAATATCTATGCACATTGAAGGAAATTATAAAAGGGCTGCATTTAAAAACCATTTCTTTAATAACAGCATCAAGCACGATGAATTATTAAACACATAAAACATTAAACATATAAAAGGGGTACATGATTTCTTTCCCATAAATAACTTAGAGATGGTAAATAATTTAGCAAGTCACGTAGTAAAATATTAAACAACAGCTGTACGAGTATCAAACAGAAACACAATAAATATACCTAAGCAGAAATTGTATAACATCTGAAGTACAAGTGTATTACGAAACAGATAATTAGCGAACTTATCGTTTCCAATCGGTATAGTCACTTCCTCTGCCAGTTCAAATATATATATGGATATTATTAGAAACATGCGCATTTATTTATTTAAAGAGAAAAGTGTGCTTCGTTCGCCAAGCAATTAAATCGTTATGTAACGTATTTATATCATAATATGGTCCGGCGCGGTTTTCTGCATAGTATATTTAAACGGCTAATAATTTATTTATTTATTACAGCCGTCTGTTAAAGTTGGAAACGCGTATATAGAATTTTCATAAACGGTCGCGTCCGCGTGCAAATATAAATATGTATTATATAATTAATGCATCGTCAACGTTGTATGTGTGCATGGCTAAATAAGCGCGATAATAGTGTAATTGATTCTAATTGCTGGATGCATCTTTACCGCTAATTATATTCGATGCATGTGTGTCCATAGATGATAATTGTCAGAAGAACAAATATGCAATTAGAGGACTACGAATAAATAATTAATTACATAAAGGTTTTAAAGTAAAAATACTTTGAAGAAACTTGTAAGTGTTCATCTTATTGTTAGAAGCATATTTCAGGGACCTTTTTAGATTTAGTTTATTTATTTTATACAAGATGGTGCATAAAGCGGCGAAAGAACTACACGTATGCAGTATGGCAGTATGTATCAGTAAGAAATCTTAACCACGCACTCCTGTTTACTGAAACACCAACGCAACTAAAGAAACGAAATATATCAACGAAACATGCCTCTGTCCAATGTTCTAATCGACCGTAAAATTGCCGAATGGTGTGCTGCGGTATTTGAAGCCAAACATGATGCAATCGTTGCCACAACTCCACTAAATTCTTTAGCAGCAGTCAGTACCGTTGCATTTTGCGTTCTATACTGTTTCCTCTTGGGCTCAAATCAAGCGATCGTGCGGACCGTGACAGAACAGTAACTTCGTTTCTGTTGAGAAAATCAAGTATGGTCCTCGCTACATGCATTCTCGTACTATCCTGTTGAAAAACATCCCCAGGAACCTGCTGAAGGAAAGGCAGGATGGAATATGGATTTTAGCACTGTATCCACGTCCTTCAAAGTCGTAGTTAACGGCCGTCATTCTGGTTTAAACAAAGTCGCGATTCATCTGAAAAGACTACTGTTCGCCATTCTTCCCTCGACAGTCGTCTTGCCGTAGCCCAGAGCACTCTTTCTTGGCGATGATGGGGCGTCAGTGGTAGCCACAAAAAGGGACGTCATGCAGTTAACCTCACTGCAAGTAACCGACAGCGTATAGAGCAGATTTCGCATTAATTTTCGCGCTAATTTCGCACTACCATTTGTGAACGCAACCTTAGAAACGTACTCAATTTTTTCGGTTTAAAGCAGAAGCTCTTCCATGTGGAGGTTATTTCGTTCTTAATAGTTAGGTCAGATCTTTGTGGGTTGAGTCTTGATTAAGCTAATTAGTTTATTTCCTTTTCAATTTTGAGCAGCGTCTTTGTTAAACCTATATCTCCAAAAGAGACTACGAAACTACGAAGGCTGCGAAGCTACAAACGATACGAGGAGTAAACGATATTATTTTACAAAAATTATCTAAATTAATAATTGAGAAATAGTGTATTAAAGAGAGTATATTGCAAAAGGATTTTAACCTATATAATCTGTTATATAAGAATGCAATAGGCAAGAATATCTGGAAAGCTTATTCTGGACAAGCATTTCAAACAGGGCTCTCCAAAATTTACATGTTCAGCTACTTAACCTATTTTCTAATGCAGAGAGAAATATTTTGAAAACTGAATAATGGAGTAGATTGTTCAAACAAATAAATTTAGCATTTGGTAGTCTTTTCCTCTTTCAAATTCAACGAAATTTCAAAATAATCTTTTTCAGTATTTTCAATTTTTCAATATAATCTTCCAGAATCTACAGCAGAAATTAAAACCATTGTGACGCATAGAATTCCTCCTATAACCCACGATCTTCGAGTTCCGGTCATGACTCGAGATTACTACAGAATCTCACCTTTACGATTGAGATAATCCCACCTCCGCGCGCGACATAATTCCGGGGTTTGCGTGGTCGCGACCGCGCGTTCGAGGGGGTAGGCTTGGCGCCCGAACGCTAATAACTCAGATCCAAGGAGCCATGCTGATGAATTTTATGCAATGGCGTCCCACTTAGTTGAATTATAGCAATTTTAGGGAGACGACGACGAGTCCCCTTCAGCTTCTTCGCATTACCGCGCCATTCACCGCAAACGCCCCGTCAAAATTCACCGCTCAACGTTCCGAAGACGTGACAAATCCACCTCTTCCTATTTGTATGGTTTGCCCCTTCTTGTCGGATACGATTTCTGTTCGTTCGCTCTCTATCGTAGTCGAAATGTTCGGCCCCATCAACGGGAGATATTACCGCGAATTATGGTCGGTTATTAAGCGCGTCTCGGAATGTAACGAAGCTTGCTTGTTTTGCTTGATTGTTGTTTATCCAATAGGATTGTCCCTTCCAGTAGGTTTAATGTTAAACATTACTGCACGTGAACGCAATATCCTTTAAAGGGAAGATGTGTAAATGGGGGTAGTAGGAGGAAAGGTAAAATGAAATAGTTTGGATGTTATCCGTATTTATTTGTAGAAATACATAGTTTACCATAAAGTATTTCAAGTTCGATATTTGGAAATGATTTATATTCGAAAGTTCAGCGGTGTTTCATTGAAATCTCCTAAATTGTGTTGCTAGAAATTCATATCTATTCACAAGTTTGTATAACTGAGTTACCTCTGAACTAATTACAAAGGCCATGGACATGAAAATCATTTAGTTATGCAAATTTGTTGACACATGTAGATGTACTCAAGTGTTTTACGTTTCGTGCTACAATGACAAGAGACCTTTTCGTCAATCTTTCCATATATTTCGCATGTCTTATTTTGAGGGTGTATAGGCGGCAAAGGCAGGTACTTGCAAATATTCTTCCCGAGAGTAGGGATAGAACAGGCATGTGAGAATTAGAGTTTTCGTTCTCACACCATTTAGTCGTACGATTAATGGGCGGAACTAATTAATAACTTGTGTGCTGCGGATTGTACCGATACCTTAATGTTGTTTGCCCACCATTGTTATGACATCTACGGTTTCAATTTAAGGAAACCTTCTCTTGAAACGAAAAATATCCTCTTATTTTAACATTAACCGCAAGCGTCAACATGTTTCAGCTGTACTACATTGACTACCAACTTTATATACGCTATCAAAAGGAGAAAGCAAGAAAGACGAAGGAAGACATCAAAACACATTCCGCCTCGTTTCTCCTTCAACGTAAAATCATTTCACGACAACAACAACGCTCGTCGGTAACACTTTAATGTTTCGCGATTTAGGCGAACACCAAGCCGTCGGAGCGCCACCTTTTGACTTGATGCGATAATTGCTTTATTAAATCGAGGTGCCGTGTTCGTCGCGAAAACTTGTCAAATTGTTTTCGAAACGCGCGCGCGGCATACAAGGGGTTAAGTAGAGGTTAAAGGGGATTGCCGCAAAACGAAATTAAACTTTAAGATCGGAAGACGCGCGGAAAGGAGTGGGCGGGGGAGGAAAAGGCGCGCGTAAGCGAACGGAGCGGTTTTGGAACACATCATTTCATTATAATAAACAACGGTTTCGCCTGTTAATTTCGGTGTTTAGGGCTAAATCAATTTTAATCGTTAAAAGGCTCGGTATTAAACGGATTACGGGCGACTTTATTATGAACACCGTACGAGGGTAGTGCGTGAAGGTATATGGGATAAGATTATTTGGAAACTGAAATTGATTTAGATTAAAGATTATTAATGCGAAATATATTTAACGTATACAAGTATAGTTCTGTTTGAAATGAGATGACAAAACGAACTAGTGTTCGTCAAACGTTTTGTCTGAGTTGAAAACATTTGTTTGGGACAACTCCAGTGGTTTTTCAAAATTTTTTGATACTTCATCATACTAACCATCGATTAGTAAAATTATAAAATAATAATAATAATGTTTTATTACCATTGATAGAGAGGACATGGGCAATTGTCATAAGTCTTACAAACCATTAACATACTCGGTACTCATTTACCGTATGGTAAACTCCATTAATTAAGAATCTTTTCAATTTGCCTAGAAACATGGTTTCCTCCGAGATGGAAAATTCTGGCAATCATAGATTCACAGATGTGGAATGTTGAACGGTAGCGAATTCAGAACATTACAAGTTGCTGTTTGGGAATCTTGACCAAACACCAATAGCAATGGTTAACAAAATTTAAACTTTTTCTTCTCTCGCAAATTAGTATATGTGAACCTTACAGCATTTTTTATGCTGAATTCAAATCTTTTTCAGAAATATTCTATCAGGCAGGGTTTCTAAGTGACAGCGTAATAAATAGTAGAACAACGTGTATAATGTGTTTATCTATAAAACAACTAAAAATGTTTCTAAAATGTACAAATGTATGTTTTTCTGCTATATTTAGCGCCGGGAACGTCTCTCATCCGTGTCCAGCAATAGTCTGCTAGCATAGAGGGGCTCCAGTTGCCTTGGTAGCGCTTTTCGATGTACAAAATATCTTGGTGAAATCTTTCCCCATGTTCGTCACTGATGGCTCCAAGATTGTCCGGGAAAAAATCTTAAAAATTGATTTTTAAACTCATATTGCACCCCAATGTTTCATACGGTTCAATTTCGTTAGAATATACAATATTTCTCAAGTATTTCTCTTATACGTACTTATTGGTGATACGTTTTACTCAAAAAATAATATCGAAATATGTCTACTCATATACTCTGAGCTTATTATGTAAGTTTGTGTAGTATATATGTATAAATATAATCACGTATAAATATGCGAGACATCCATATTCGGCGTTCATTAAATAAACCCGTTGAATTAGTTATGACATGTATTAATGGCCAGGCATAAATATTCTATTTATAATTTTTTAAAAGTTTATTATTGTGCCAGCCCACAGAATATAAATTACATTAACGAATCGCTTTCTCTTAATCTTTCTCGCTCCTTCTCATTCACTTGACAATCATTGCATCTATATGCTTATTCCTCTTCTTTTCTTTTTCCATCATTCTACCTTGCCTTCCTTCTTTTTAATTTTCCCCCTTCATAATAAGTAATATAATATTAATTAGTATTTCAGACGATGCCTCTTCTCCGTCCTTCTCGTGGACGACGTAGGCGTATTCTTTACTGCATCTAATTATTTATTGTATATCTGTCATGCACCCACATTCCATTTCGTTTTGGATTTATTTCGTATTCTCTTTCTTCGATCTGCTGCGTTTGGTTTGGCCGTCGCGTAAAGCCCGTTCCCCGCTGCCGCCCTCCGGCGGCGGTCTCTTCACCTCCGGGACGATGAGGGTCCCTTTTCTTCAATGTTTCAGTCGCCAACGACGACGATGGATAAGCTGATTATGGGTACAGTCTGACGAGAAAAAAATCTATTTATTTCTTAATATCGACGTACGATATGGAATAACATGGTGTCGTATCTTTTAAAATAACCCTGGTAATTACGAGATTGACTTTACTTCGTTGTACAGTACGCTGAAAAGGCGGATTTTAATTTAAAGAAATTCGTTGTGTTACGTTTACATTTCAAATCTTTTAAAGTAAAGAGAAATTAAGCAAGGTGGCTTCAGCATTAATCTTGTCATATGGTAAATATGGTTTGCAAGTAAACCAGAAGTAAAGTAATGTGATACAATTAAAGGAAAATAAAATGGAGACATTCGAAGAGATGGAGGAGCTCCTGCATCTAGGAGTATTAATAAACGATAGCTGTCAAAAAGAACGGGAAATGTAATGGAGACTGGCTAAAAGTAGGAAACCTACGTAGGACATAAAGCCGATCTTAATATACTCGGTGACATAGAAATTGCAACAGCTAGAAGGGGTTGAAATTTCCGGATGAAATTTGGTAAGAATATTCACCTATGTAAAAGTAATAAATAATCAAAATTTGGGAGGAAAATCTTTATTAGTTAAACAAAATTTTATAATAATTGTTACTAATGTGTGGAGCCGCCTCTCTGATTTACACATTCATTTACACGCCGTGGCGTTGATTGAATAAGGTGGTTTATATCGTCTTGGGCTGTTGCCTCCCATGCAAGTTGCACCTCATGTCTCAAAGCCTCCAAAGCCAAAGGAGGAGGCTGCAAGTTTCGCAACCTTCTACCCATTACGTCCCATACATGTTCGATGGGAGAAAGATCTGGAAATCTTGGAGGCCAGGGCAAAAGATTAATCTGGGCCTGTTCAAAGAAGTTCAAGGAAAACCTTGCTACATGAGGACGTGAATTATCTTGTTAGAATAATGGATCTTCGAGCCCTTGTAAGTATGGCAGAAGATGTGTTGAATGAACACCAAGGCAGACCTGCTGCCATAAGTAATCGCACCGTAAACCAGAACACCCACAGCGCGGTGTATGTGTCTCTCAACGGTAAATCGAAGATTCCGTCGTTCACCCCGTCTTCTTCTGACTCTCTGACGGCCGTCGTGCATGCCTAAACAACACAACACGACGCCATTCAAGATTCCAATGAGATTTTTCATTGCACCATTGTAATGGTGCTGATAGTGTTCCGCAGTCAAAGGAAGCACAAGTTGCGGACGATATGATGTTAACCTAAAACTTCGAATTCGGCGATAAACTGTTCTAAGGGTTACATGGCGACCTTCTTCACCAAACCATTGGTCACCAATTGCCCGAGTAGAGGAAAATCGATCTCTAAATGCCAGTTGTCTTAAGCGACGATCTTGACGCTCATTCGTTCTTCTTGAAGCTCCGGTTCCTCTTCTACGGCGTTCCTGGCCATCTTCAAACCATGCACAACACACTCGCATTACAGTAGGCCGATTTCGATTTACACGGTTAACAATTTCCCCAAATGAAAAACCAGCTTCGCGCAAACCAATAATTCGACCTCTGCCGAATTCGCTTAATTGTCGATACACTGCTCGTATTCTTATTCTAGGCATAGCTAACATTTAACTGAACCGCAGTTCAATGAGAACAACGACACAAATCAAGAAAGTTATAAAAAACACCGCAAAAAAACATTCAATATCAGTGCTAGTGCTGAGAGAGAGGTAAAAACCTCAATAACAACTTTATTGCTTCACTGAGAGGATTCAAATTTTGATCATTTATTACTACTACGCAGATAAATATTCCTACCAAATGTCATCCGGAAATTCCAATCCCTTCTAGCTGTTGCAATTTCTATGTGACTAACTATATATGCTTGCGAAGTTTGGGTAACGAACAAAAAGTCACAACAAAACTTGAAGACCTGGGTAAAAACGATATTGAGAAGAATTTCTAGCGTATGGGTAAGACGAGCAAATGAAAAAATACAAGTTTTTTAAGGAAAAGAAAAGCGATATAACAAAATACGGAAGACTGTATTGGTTAAGTCATCCGGAGAAAATTAAAAATGAATAAAGGGAAGAGAGGAACAACAATGTAGCAAGAAATTGTAGGCGTTGGCCTTTAGTAATATTCTATGACTTACTGATCATAGCTGCAATACATGCTTTATGTGTATACACTGCAAATAATGGATATCAGAAAGTTACACGCCGCACGTTTTTAGAAAACATGGCATGGTGACTTATAAAGCCACAGATAGAACGAAGTGCCACTTATAATTTACCATGGAAATTAGGCGTCGCGGACGTCTTCTTTTGGGCACTGAGGAACCACCTGAGCCACAGGAAAAAAGAACCGGCAGAGGGCGCTGCTATATATGTGGAAAAGCACGCAATAAAACAACAAGGCATTCCTGTTTTTCGGTACAATCTCTAGGTTTGTCCAGAACACGCGCAGGATATTTGTGTGGAATGTACCTTATAATTCTTTCATCGTATGAAGTAATTTGTTTTTGTATTTTGTTATTAAGATGTGTATGATGTTGTTATGACATAACATATTATCGTTTTGACGTTTATTTAAATTCAAATACAAAATTTTGCGTGAATAAAATATTCCTACCAGTTCTTGTCTATGTATGCAATACATTTGCAAATTTTTATTATATTTAACCAAAATTAGTAAAAATATTGTACACGTGCAAACTATTATTAACCAATATCTATAACAAATGTGCTCAAAATATAATCCCCTTTTTTTCATAAAGAAAATAGATTGGATGACAATTGTCATCCAAGCGATCGTTACTGTGACAAAAAGTAGCGCTACCACTGCAGGGTTAAATGAATTTACAATTTTATTTTCTTTTATTTAATTTTATTACGCTAAGGAAATTGTCAAAGATTCCAGGTGAAATTTGTATTTCATAATTACAAATTGTGCTCCCTGATTTAGTTTAGGAATCTGCTTAATTTTTGAATAATCTAAGATTTCTCGTTGTTTTTTGAAAGGTGTCAGCGAGCAAGATCCCTTAAAATTAATGACCAGTAACTACATATCTCAGACACCACTAAAAATTACGCGTTTTTAACATTTTCTGCCCATCACTGCATATTATTCGAATTTAGGTAATTATAGGACGTACCATCAATGATTAGGGTTAATAACTCTACAAGAGCATTTCTTCTATATAAAAAAAGAATTTTATTACAAGATATGTACAAATTAGATGCAATTAGTTAATTCGTTAAGAAAATAAAACGAAACGAATTCTAAGAAAAAGAAGGTGTGAAGTTTTAATGAGAAATAAATTCATTCTAGTTATCAGGATAATTTAAGCTAATTACACTGTTGAGAGTAGCTCGATGAAAAGAATATGATTTATACACGTGTTTCTAAAAAAAACCTCAGGACCCACAAATATTATACAACATACACTACCGCTCATAAGTATTTGGGCAACCTTGGATTTTAAATTTTTGTATACAAGACAATGACCCAAAACACACTTCAAAATTATGCAAGCAATATTTAGAACAGTTAGAAGAGGAAGGGACACTAACAATGACGAAATGGCCATCCCAAAGCCCGGACTTGAATCTCATCGTGTTATTACGGGAAGATCTCGATCGGGAAGTAAGAAAAACTGCTTCAACTTCTACAGGTAGTGTGGGCTCAAATAACTCCGGAAACATTGTTAAAATTAATTGCAAGAATGCCCCGATTATGCCACGCTGTCATTAAAAGTAAAGGAGGTCAAATAGACGAATCTAAAATTTAGATCAAATGAATAATTTTAATTGTTAAAGTTGTATATTTGTGTATACTTAAATACCAAACGCATATTTTAATATTTCCATTTCAATATTTAATTATTTACCCTGAAATTTGAAGTGCCCAAATACTTATGAGCGGTAGTGTATAAATTACTTACAGTTCTTTTAGAAGTAAATACCACGAGTACAAAATGTTTTTGCTAAACGAAATAAAAAAGTAAAGTAAATGAAAAGAACACAAATCCCGATAAGAAACAATCATCCGGAGACAATTCGATTTGCATTGACACAGAAGCCGCGGACTATTGAAATACAAAACTCCGTGTATTTCGCCAACAGCAGTTTAACGATTCCACCTTTTTCGCTGACATCTTGGCGCAGTAGAGCGAAGTCAACGTCCCAAGGCGAGAGCGAATTAGATAAATCAATTCTGGGGATGATGAACGCAACTAGGATCCAGACACAGACTCGGGCTTCCAGATAGTTTTACTTGTACGACACCAACTAGCGAAATGTTATATCTTATTACCCGAGGTTCCTGCTATATCGATAACTTAGGATTCGAGCAATATTTTATTATTTGCTGTTTAATTTTTGATCGTAGGAAGTATTAATTTTGAGCATGAGATCTTTTTTTCATAAAAGATAATTAATATACTAATTTGTTTCGGAATCAGAACAGAAAATGATTAGAATAAATCATATTGGAGATTACTACAAGAATATGCTCTTCTCAGAGTGTGGGTTTTAGAATTCTTATACATCCTAATCCTGAAAGAAACATTCTTAGAAAAAAATTAACGGAATTCATTTTTAAAGTAAAGCAAGTTTAAACTTACTTTCAAATTTCAAGCTGTTAAACATTTTAATTGCCGTGTGTGATATTGAGCACTCAAGGTATCTTTTCTGTCGATCTTTTTGTTGGAGATTCTTTGAAGTTTGAGCAGATCGTCTAGAATACGTACCGTGGTACGGATGTATTACTGGTTTTCATCCAGGATCCCGATTAGCACCCCACAGTAGTTCTGAGCTCAATGTCATCTAGGTCATTTGCACCCGCCCAAATTAGTAGAAAAATAGAAGTGCCGTACACTAACGAAAAAAAACGAGATATGTTAAACACTTTTATTCATCGAACTTACACACAACAATAGCGAGTATAAGAAATTTACATTGTATCCAGGACAACAGCCACATCGTACTGTTTTTCTAGATTTTGATAGGAACTTGGTTGAAAATGTATCGTTTACCGAACCGCGTAATGTTTATGTTATTGAAATATGAATGAAAATCAGCGAGATGTTTTACAAATGGTAAATTAGATGTGTGTTTTTGCAAAGTTTATGTAAATCTAGTGTTTTGTAGATAAAGAATAGTCTATCAGAAACTACAAGCGAAGTACCGTTAAAATTAACTTTGCCCTAGACTCGAGTATGGAGAACTTTACATCGAAGTGAGTTTGAACCGTTCAAGATTCATGTGAGCCACAGCCTGTAGACAATTTAAGACGACTGGAGTATTGCAACTAGTTACTGGGAAAATTAGAAGACGATTAATTTTTTTTAAACAAAATCATTTGGTTAGATGAATCAAAATTGACCAATTCGGAGATCTTGAACAGAAAAACGGAGCACTACTAGGTGCTACGGAATCCCAGACAAAATAGAGCAAGAAGACAACAATGTCATTTTGGATTAAATGTTTGGATAGGCATTTTGAGAAATCGTCTCGTACAGGAACAGATATATATGAAGAAAACTTAAATACGGAAAGATACTACAGATAACTACAGCATTTATAGTGGCAATAAGACAATTGGTTCACAATGCGGGATTGTTAAGAATCACCAAGTCAAGAGTTTCCAAACCGTCTATTACTAATGAACGAAAGTTGAAATGTTTGACAGTTTGAAATTTGATGGCTACCTTATTGAATCGTAAAATATCTTTTTCGTCAATTAAAACATAATATCGAAAACTTTTGTCAGCATGTCTCAATGATTCACCCTAAATGATTTGATTGAACTCATCCAACATTGGCATTAATTACGTAAAGTACCACATAGGGGGCGCGATGATGTTTTTAGAATAAGAATCATTTATGTTATTATATAATTACATTGCGACATTTAGATATATGTTTCAAATAAGTAAATGATACTCTTCTCCTCATTTTACTTACTGTAAGAATGCAAATGATTTTCCATGCAACACAGTTATGTTCTTCATAGTTGCATTGTTATTGATGATCTTGTTGTTGTTTATTTCGAATTTCACGTCACTGGTATTATGAATTACAATCTATCTATATATCTATCTAGTTTCAAAATAATTATACATAACCTCTAAGTGAGGATTTGCAATTGAGTACTTTGATAAGGGAATATTGCGTCTTGGACCCAACATCGCCTATCTAGTAACATCTAGTGTAATAAGGATGACTCTGGAAATCGCTCAAATATTAAGTTACCAAATCCACACCTTAAAATCTTCATCTTTAAGCATGAAGAAATAAAGGATATATGTATCGCTGTTTTGCGTATTATTAATAATGAAGGATCAACAAGATCAGAATCTTCAGACACGTCTACTTATACTAACTATAATATGAATGACTATTATTAATTTATAAATAAAACTCCAAAAATAATTTAAAAATAAAATATGCTTCATCAAAGAATGAATTCTTATGTGATGTGTATATGCATAAAAAAATTATATTATAACGACGGAACGGGTAGGCCACAAAAGGAACGATTTTAAACGAAAATAAAGGCGGACAATCTCATTTATTTCCCTTCCTTGCCCTCCATATCCATCCTGAACAGTTTCGGTTCTCAAAAAGAAAGTCTAGACGGCTTAAATCCATTTTGTGAGCGAGTGAAACGGCGTGGTCTGCCCTACTCTACCCTATATGCTTTCGTCCAGAAAGGAATAAAAAAAGAAAAAAGAAAGGAAGCAAAGGAATAAAACGAGTCCTCTATTTTTAAAATATAAATACAGATATACATATTACTTGCATATTTTAAGGCTGAACGGAGAAAGAGACAAACAAGAAAGAGGACGACCGCATCGAGCGAAGACAATAATATTATAAATGTATAGTGGTGGTGGAGGGGCTGGGACGTGAAGGAAACTACCGCCAGACTGAAACGGAATATAAAGAATAGAAAATATTTTGTATATAAAGGAACGGTTACTGGAATATAATACAGAGAGAGGAAAGAAGAAATATATCTATAGACGTATAGGATAAATAACTCCACATACATAAGTATATTTATATCATGAAAGGAGGTATATGAGTTGCAGGGATTGAATTGCATATTTTAAATTCAAACCCGTTTTCTGAAGCACAATAACAGCCCGATATAAATAAGATAAAAAGAAGAAAAATGCATAAAGAATAATATATAAACGGTTTTCCAATAAGAGCGATATGACTATATAATTAAATAAAATAAAAACCAATTGAGATACAACCAAACTTTTCACACTATTCTTAAGCACAGTTTCTTACAGTATGTTTTGAAAACACATCATTTAATTGTCCACCCCCAACTTTGTGCACACAAAAGATAATTTTTAGCCCAAAATTATGATCCGTTTCGAATTGCCAAAGCCCAAGCAGCTTTAGTTCTGGGGCCAACACAATTTTGTACGAGTGAAAACGTGAGTCTTTATAAATACGCAAAGTTGTTCTTCTAAGCTATAATTCTTGAACATGACGAGGAATCGATAATTTGAAATCTTTGCAATACCATCTCTTACAATAGCAATGTTGTCTATACTTCTTTTATACCTACGTCTTGTTGGTATTTTCACATCGTGAAGAGTAAAATCCCTCTCATGGTTGCCAACTCATTTCAAAACCATATTGTTCCTATTAGAAAACCTTGACATACGTAGAATGGATCAAATGCAGCACAGATATTCCTAAATAATTAATTCATAGTCCCAATACCGAAGATAAAGGACACTTTGAGACAATTTTGAGCCATTTGCGTACTCATCGCTCTAAATTTGATCTCAGTAAACCAGAATAATTAAATATAGGAAGGTAAATTGCGGTCGTCTCTCTCAAACTCAAAACAGCTTTCGAAACAACGAAGAAAGGGACCAATTGCTATTAAAACTAATAAGAGATAATGCACTCAAGATTGAGTAAAGTTGCAGATGATATACTCTCTACATCAAAAACGCTTCATTAAAAAACTCCTCAAGGTTCAGTATTGGGACCATTATTGTTCCTTGTGTACACAACATTATCCACCTTAATAAGAATTCCTGTCGTTTCCCACGGATGGTCATATAAACGTGATGGTACAGACTTCAAACTTGCACTTTGTCGTCCCAGTTTTGCCCATCGCAATTTTAAAGATAATTTAGAAATATGTTTTTGTAGGCTGTTTTCTAAAGAAGTTTTATTACGTAGTAGATTTAAAAAAGCTTAATTTGAATCTCTTCGTTCCACAGAATAACCATATCTAATAGTGATCAGAGAAAAAAAAATTATTATAAGGCGGCAGCCAAAAACTCAAAATATTAATAGCATTATTCAGTGTTTTTCTTTTACAATCTTCCTCTAAATTTAATAAAAGAAATACAAGATTTTCAGCGTTTTACCGATATCTTGGAGACTTTTAACAAGTTTTGTAAAACAAAAGTAATTTTGAATCAAGCTCATAAAACTGCACTCATTTCCCCATTTAACTGTTTTCTCTCTTACGTTTTTCGAAATCATTGTATTTAAAAGTTTACAAAAACTGATCCTGTACAGTTTTTATTAGTGATAGTAAATTTCATTCATTACAATTTTAAAAATCGCATGCGGTGACTGTGATTAGACAAACGAAACGGGCGAGAAGCACCAGATTCAAAGAACATATAGCTCATTACCGCTACGGAAGGATTGAATCGTTAAATGTAGTACAACACATAAACGAATTCGGGCATAATATTAAACTAGAAACAAACAAATTAATTAATAACGTGATTTCTCCGCGAGAATTAGACGCTTACGAAGCAATTTATATGAAACAGAATGCAAATTTGTTAAACAGGGAAAGAGGTCACCACTCAGCCACTCAGCTTTGATGGATTTACTGGTGTAAAAGGAACACATGTTTACGTTTTGTACTACAGGCAAGAACCTTTTCTTTTAGTTTTGTACATTTCGTATGTTTTAGGGTATATAGGTGGTAAAAGTAAGTACATGCAAATATCTTTTAAAGTAGGGATAGAATAAGGCATGTTAGAATTAAAATCTATTTCTCACATTATTCGGTCGTATGGTTGACAATGGGAACCCAGAATTTAGTGTATAATTTGGAATGTATCTTATTGAATAAAAGAAACAAACAAGGCGAAAAGAATAACTTATAATTACTTCAATAAATACCTGGCGTAATCATGATCCAAGTTTTTGCACCAGACTAAATACAAACAAAAAAAACGGTCCAAAAAGAAATTTTGACATCCACCAAATATTCTTTATATTATTATTTCCTACAGCAAAAACTGTTTACGTTACGCTGGCAGGCGAAGCTTTTCAAAATAAAAGCTTCTCTTTCTGTAATTCCAAAACTATTTTGCTTCAGAACATTTTTCTTTGCACTTAATTATCACCTTACACCTTGATTAATTGAAAATATCTTCCACTGGTGCAATTATGTAGTTTCTTTAATTTACCTAAAGCAAAAAAAAGGAATAACTTTGGATGTAACCAAAAGAATTAAAAGCCGGCAATGGTGTCTTTCCAAGAACTTCCTAACCTACATTCATCATACACCAATGATTTGTTTAGAATAGTCAACCAATTAAAGACTATTGTAGCAATTCCAACTAACAATCGATCCTCAATTATGCCTATTGCGCCAAAGACATCTGGTACCTAAGAGAAGAGGAATTTCAACAACAACCACGTATGGATTCCTTGAAACGTTCCTAAAACAAAAAGCAGTTTGTAGAAATTGTAGATAAACTGCAAAGGCACGTATGAGTAATTTGTCTCGTACAAAGCGGCACCTGTCACCGCTTTATTTCTTCTTGCAAGTTCCCTCTTCTTGTCCATCTATTATTCAATACAATTAATACATGCATTCACCGTCCGGAATCTTTCGCTGTTCGCTGTACAAACAAACAATTACTATAAATTGACGTTTCGTAGATGTGCACGGGCGTGCTGACATCTGGAGCGCAGTGCATGAATTAATCATCTTCGTACACGGTTCGTGTTATTTACAGTAGATATACGCTACTCTTCCTAGAAGTTTTAACAATTGTGATGCCAGATAGGGGAATTACTTGATAATATAACAATTTTTTAAGTAATATTTTCTGGATTTCTTCTTAGCAATTTTCAAATGTTGAAATTTGTTAAATTTGAACTTGCTCGGAAGAAGGAATGGGAATATTACGTTTATATGGGAATGTTATTTTTCAGTGCAATAAGTTAGCAGCACTGTTGGTTTTTATTTATTTCAATTTAGTCCAAGCCATCATATTTTATTAATTAGATCTTTAAAACAGACGAACAGGAACTCTAGATGATGATTGGTATTCTTTATCTGGAAGAAATTAACCTCACAAGTTATTGCATTCAAAAAATCTTTTAGTGTGGATCCAGTCAATAGTTTTAACGGGTTGTCGCCTTCTGCTTTCTCTTCAAACCTTTAGGTGTTAAAGCTCTATTCGATCTTCCAAAGATTCCAAATTTTTGTACTTATTCTTGACCATTGCTATAGTGCAGGTTTTACATCGCTTGGCTAGAATCTCTGTTATTTCTGAATCCCAGCTTCTCTTTGGTCTTCAGAGACATTTACTAAACTTTCTTCTTTCATTATTTCTGAATGATCAAACCAAATTTAATGCTGTTTTTCTATTTTTCCAAGTATAAATGTTACGTTGGGTCTTTTTCTCTTTCTTCATCAGTTCGATTTGCCACATTCTTTAAACAAAAAATTTCCCAATACTCTATTTATGGAGTTATATGTTTCTTCATCTTTTCATGAAATGTAAGATGCCATCAGTGTTTAATAGGTTTTAAACACCAGGAGCTGTCCAGGTCCTGATGGCATTTGTGCAAAAATACTTAAAGAATCCAGTAATTTAATTTAATTAATTGCTCTTTTATGCTTCAAAACATCTGTAGAAGAAATATGAGCACACCACATGTGTAATTATCGACCCATTTCAGTTCTTTTGTGATCTAAGCTGTGCATTCGATGCGATCGTGTTCAATATGCCCTACTTTCACAAAAATTAGAGATCATAGGGTTCAGTTGAATGGTTTAGTTCTTATTTGTACCAGAAAGTACTAATTTGTAAAAGTGTCAGAAAAACAGATGTTTAAGTCTGGATTGCTGTGGAATCCTGGATCTTATAGCACCAGTCATTGATTAATGGTTTATTTGCGTTGTTCTTGGAAAGCAGTGGTTTAAAAGGAATAAAGAAAGCAATTCCTAATATATGTTCCTTCTTAAGATACTTTTTTTGCAGGCTCTGCTTGATTTTCGCTCACATACTCGGCACTTTGCATAAGGACTGTCTGGATCCGATTCTATGTTCAAGAAGGAGTACATTAGACTGTTAGATGTAAGTAAAAGATGAAATATCTTTTTCTGGGGGGATCGGCTCGTTTGTGTTACAATTCTTTTCTGCCTCCATAAATTTGTGTATGCTTTCGCTTCAAACGTGGGGTCCTCGTGATGTAGTGGTTAGCACGCCCGTCCGACAAACGGGAGGTGTTAGGTTCGATTCCTTACCGAGACGAGGCTTTTTCAAGTATTTGATTTCAATTTACATTGTATACTTTTTACGGCTATTACATTACATACATAACAAATGCCGTTTTCAAACAAAAAATTGCAATAAAAACAATTCAACGCGTGCATATATTCGCTATATTTACCAAACATTTTTATTGCGTCAGTTTTTATTTTTTATCATAGGGTATTGATTTCTAAATTTCACTACTGTCGGGTGTGAGTTACACATACACTCTTTATTTATAATACGCAGCCCATGCGACTGGTCCAATTCTGTCGCGAAGACCGATTATGCCAGGCCTAGTTATAAGCCCTTTGATATCTGTTGCTTTAATCGCTTGATTTAGAGCTATACTGAAAAGGGGTAGTAGGTAGTGCATCGTTGTCTTACCTCGCGCCTGGAGAAATCACAGTTAATGAAAAAATCTGAAAGCATACCTTTAAGGCGAAGACAGGACAACCAACGAAAAATCATTTCAAGATTCTTCTTTGTTCTAGAATACATCAGTTTCTCCTAATACGCATCAGCTTTCGAGAATTTTCGATGCAGCATTTTACGAAGAATGTTGCCACCTTTAGTTTTTCCGCCATTTTAGACAACCTTGCATTTTCAATTTTGTTTACTGAAGAAGATGAACCTCAAACTTATTATTTGACTTTTAATTTGTCTTCCAAGATGTTCGCATTCCAAAAATACATTCTAAGGTAAAAGATTCTATTGGGGTTTGTAATATATGTATATCTAATCAAATGTTTGGTCTTTTACGAACGGCAGTGTACCCAGAGCTAACAGCATGGAATGAATGTTGTCGAAGACCTTAATACAATACGGTTTATGAATACCTACGCGTTTGATTGTGTGTACACATACATATATCCATCAGTAAAGACCACCCCGGCACTATACCATTCGCTACCAATAGATCGTACCATTTCATATATATGCTCAGCCCCTGTGCCGACTTTCCAAAGCAATCGATGAGGCTGCTGCTGGTGCTATTGCCGCTACAATACGAAGGTATTTTGTGTAGTTAGTTCGCCGCGATGAATAGTTAAAGTACACATCGGTAATTGCATGGTTTAATGGCTGATGGTGGTACTAATAACGAGATGTACCTTTCCTGTTATTACCGTACTCAAAAGATTTAGATGCACGCTATGTAACACACATATGCGTATACGTGTTTGTACGCGCTATGTATAGCGCTAATGAAATTTGTGTGGTAGAAGCTCGCTGATGGCTGATGATATTGGATGGGTTGGGATCCGAGTTTCTTCGTAGGTGTTTTATTTACCCGTACACCTCTTAATAGGTAATAGGTGCGTTATTGGTGATGTGGAGGTTCGAATAGCAAGTTAATAGGTTCTTTTGTGACCGCTATTTGGTGTGATTTTTATAAGTGTTTCCCAAGAGTTGCCGCTTCCTCCTACAACTTAGGAACATGGAGATCAATATTTGCTCTTTTTAGAACTAAGAAGTAGTTCGATAAATCAACATTAACAAAGTGTTAAGATGTAGACAACTGAAAGTTCGTAAAGTAAGAAGGTGGTTACTCCTAAAGTTGACATGAGTGAAGAGAAGCATCCAAAAACGTAATAATATACAGGTGTTCAATTTAAGAAATCAAATTTCATTCGCACGCAGCGGAAACTGACTGTTTACTTGAATATAACACATGGGTTGAAAAGTCCCGGGCCTGACAAAGAAAACACGTTTTTTTTTTGTTCAAAATTAGCTTTATTCATCAACGTAATTTCCATCAAGAACAACGCAATCATTCCAGCGCCGCTCTAACATTTCAATACCACTTTTGTAAAACGATTTATCTTTTGCCTCAAAATATGCCTCAGTTTCAGCGATAACCTCTTCATTCGAGCGAAATTTCTTACCGGCGAGTATTTTTTTTAGATCTGCGAACAGCCAGTAGTCGCTGGGAGCCAAATCTGGCGAATACGGTGGATGTGGGAGCAATTCGACGTTCAATTCATGTAGTTTTGTCATTGTTTTGATTGACTTGTGACACGGTGCGTTGTCTTGATGAAATAACATTTTTTTCTTCGCCATATGCGGACGTTGCTTTTCAATTTTGGCCTTCAGACGCTCCAGTAACGCTATATAATATTCACTGTTGATGGTATTTCCCTTCTCAAGATAGTCGATGAATATTACACCACGCACATCCCAAAATACCGAGGCCATAACTTTCCAGCCGATTGTTGTGCTTTCGGGCGCTTTGGACGAGGTTCACCAGTTGCTGTCCACTCAGATGACGATCGTTTTAATTCCGGAGTGAAGTGATGGATCCATGTTTCATCCGTTGTCACATATCGACGCAAAAATTTCGGTTTGTTACGTTTAAACATGGCCAAACACTGCTCAGAAGCATCAACACGTTCTTGTTTTTGGTCAACAGTGAGCAAACGCGGCACCCATTTTGAACAGAGCTTTCTCATAGTCAAATGCTCATGCAATATAAAGCCAACACGTTCTTTTGATATCTTTACGATGTCAGGTAACTCACGCAACTTCACTTTTCGATCATTCAAAACGATTTTGTGGATTTTTTTGATGTTTTCTGGTGTTACCGCCTCATTTGGACGTCCACTGCGTTCTGCATCATCGGTGTCTCTACGACCACGTTTGAAGTCAGCAAACCAACGTTTTATTGTTGTTTCTGATGGAGCGAAGTCCCCATAACACTTTTCAAGCCATTGCTTCGCTTGAACGGTACTTTTTCCCATCAAGAAGCAGTGTAAAATTAAAACACGAAATTGTTTTTGATCCATTGTTTTGGAAATAACAAAAGTAGCGTCACTCTTAGCACAATAACTCACAAACTAATGAGTAGAATATCATGAAATTTTAACAGCTGTCTTTTTAAGGTTACTACTAACTGCAAAACAGGTGAATGCAATAAAACTAGCGCCATCTATGTGTTAGCCCCGGGACTTTTCAGCCCATGTGTTAATTTTATATTATGCAGTATTTGTCCCCGAATATCTTTGATTGAAAGTTGTTTCTCTAAATTGCTCAGGGAAGGAATTATCTTCCGTCCACACACTAGGCGAACACGTTGTATAACAGTTTACCAGTATCAATAAGAACACTTAGAACCTAGAACGAATTTGGGATGGCAGTCAGGATGGTGTTGCTTCAGATCAATTGGTATTCCTTAGATGACTTTTTACATCAATGCTGCGCAACACGTGAACAAATGCACATTTTAAATGTTATATATACAGTATAGCCCATTTGAAATGGAAGCACCCGTGTAGAACCAATATTTTACATCCAAATGAAACCAATTCTTTTCAATACATAGTAGATCAAAAAGTCTACTCGCACACAAAATTTCAAAAATTCGTCTAGATTTTCAAGGCATACTATGATCATTTCTCGAGTTCGAAAATTTGATTAGAGATTTCTTTATTTCTTTTAACTAAAATTTCATTCAAATAATTTGTTAACAAAAAAATTGTGAGGCGAATCATCTTTCAAATAAAAGTGGATCAAAATTTATACAAAAAAACCCACTAAAAATTAAGCAAACATATACAATTCCTTATTCAGATTTACTTCAACAATTATCCTTTAATTATGAATCAATAATCACTCAACTATCAATTAAGTTAATGAACAATTATGTAGTAACTGTCAATGACACAGCCTGCATTTGCCTTAATTTACAATGTACTACATGAACTTTTTGGATGAAATAATTTATTACTATTACTAATAGAAACACTTTTTTAAGATGCAATACAAAAATGAGCTAGGTAAACCGTTATTTTCATACTCACACTAACCTTTTATTATAGGATATCCTGCGACGAATTTCCCTATTTTGACGTCGGGTGGTCCTTTCATATATCTTAAATAGGTTGGCGCTTATCAACCCCCATGCCATCTTCGGCTGGGCTAGGCCAAAGGAAACCGTAGCCCATATTCACTATCATTTCGAATATATAAAAGTACCCACCATCTTCATTTTCCTGGAAGGTTTATCATCCTTCTTTTTCGCGCGATATTATCGAGATAGGCGTTAAGCGTGGCATCTTCTAATTGTAGTTAGATTTTTAAAACATGGTTACTTGCAGTTTCGTTGCATTTAATAATAAGTTTGATGATGGCTCTGGCTGTTATGAATGTTTCATAGTGACAGCTGATTGCGGTGGTTTCAGAGAGGTTATACATCTGTGAATAATATACAGTTCATATTGCTTTGAGTTTGATACAAAACACCTATTTTTTATTGTATTAAAAATGTCAAAATTTGTGGTAACTAAGCAGCATTTGCGGGAGGTTTTACTTGTCTGTTTTAATCCGAAGAAAAGTTCAGCTGAAGCGCATAGAATGCTTGTGGAAGTTTATAATGACAATGCTCCAACTGATAAATCATGTCGGGAATAGCTTCAACGTTTCAAGGATGGTGATTTTAGTGTTGAAGAAAAGCCTCGCCCTGGACAGTCAAAAAAAATTCGAAAACAAAGAATTGGAGGCATTATTCGATGAAGATCCGAGTCAAACGCAAGAGGAGCTTCCAGAGTCATTGGGAGTGACACAACAAGCAGTTTCAGTACGATTAAAATCCATGGAAATGATTCACAAGCAAGGCAATTGGGTGCCTTATCAAGTGAAACCGAGAGACGCCGAAAGGCAATTTTTCACTTTTTTTGCATCGGATTGTGACTGGGGATGAGAAGTGGATATTCTATGATAATCCCAAGAAGAAAAATTACTACGCTAAGCCCGGTCAATCGTTGCCGTCGACCTCAACATCAACACCAAAGCCGAATATTCATGGTTCGAAGGTCATGTTGTGTATCTGGTGGGATCAAAGGGGTGTCGTATATTATGGGCTGCTAAAACCTGGTGATTCTATTACGGGCGCTCGGTATAGACTGCAATTGATTCGTTTAAGCCGGGCATTACGAGGAAAAAGGCCAGAATACAAGGAAAGACACAACAAAGTTATTCTTTTGCATTATAACGCTCGGCCTCATGTCGCACAAGTCGTGAAAAATTATTATATAAACGCTCAAGTGGGATATTTTACCGCACCCGCCGCATTCGCCGGACATTGCTCCTTCCGATTACTGGTTGTTCCGACAGGTGCAGCACGATTTGGCAGGTCACCGGTTCACTTCTTTCGAAGAAATCGAAAATTGACTCCAAACGTGGATCGCCTCGAAAGACGAGATATTTTTTTGAGATGGAATTCAAAAATTGCTTGAGAGGTGGGAAAATGTAGTAGCCAGCAATAGACAATACTTCGATTAATCTGTTTATGTATATTGTTTTGAAGTAAATGCATTTTTTACACCAAAAAAAAAGGACCGAATAAATTTGTACTCCCATTATAAATTTTGATTCATCTTGGTCAATAGATGTAAAAAGTGAATTGATGAAATAATGCACGGTAAAGTTTGAAAAATAACATATTTGAATGAGATTTTGATTCAAATCATTTCAGAACCTTCTGAATTCAGTAGTGTAGTCAGATTTTGAATAAAAAAATCATAATGTGCCTTGAAAATTTAGATGAACTTCTGAAATTTTGTGTGGAAGTAGACTTTTTGATTCACACTGTATTAAAAAAAATGGTTTTATTTTAATATAAAATGTAGGTTTTGCAGGGGTGTTTGCATTTCAAATGGGTCGCATTGTATATATTTCATGTTTTCTTTTCTTTTATTATTATTATTAATATAAATTTCATCTTTTCAAATGTAAATTGACATTTTATTGAAAAAAGAAATAAAGCAATTATTATTATTATTATAAAACAGAAAAAAAACGTATACTACGACGTCTAACAAATTTCCAAACAAAACAAACACGCGCCCCAACAACGACTACGTTTAAGAGAGAGGCGTCAACTTGAACAAATTCGATTACATCCGCGAAGAACTCCGAAAATCCCAGACGGTAAGATCTGAGACACTCGATTACAACGCGTCGTTTGCTGCCAAGCAGCACGGACCGCTCAATAAATCTACGTTTATAGTTTAAAGACGACATCGTATCCGCTGGGTTTCGTACCAGCTCCTTTACTCTTGCCATATACCTTACTCGCTTGTTGGTTCGTTTCGGTAGCCGACAACATAGACATTACCGCCACTACATCTATACAACTACAACAACTAGTACCTCTACTACAACAGCTGCCGGCAGAAGAGAACCCACAAAAACCTACATACAATAACACGGTGTCGCAACGTGAGCGAGAGCTTACACAAATACCTAGAAGCAAGAAGCGCACAAAACGAGAGAGCTTCTTACATCCTATTTGGACAAAATCCGAAGACGGCCAGGTGGCTGGGTAAGCGTGAACATCACGTGCATCAAGGACGATCGACACCTACGCGATATTTTTGGAGCGGGTTTTGGTCGTCTTCGATCGGTGTGAGTGGCTCAGCGCGTTTATAAGAGATTCTCTGATCTTATATGCGTGCGTCTGCTAGAGCATTTTAATACAATAAAGTGGCCGGAACTGTGCAATGCAGGATAAGAAGTGAGAGACGGAACGGATTGTTTAGAATGCGGAGCGTAAGACAGAAACAGCTGATTAAGGAATATCAAGTAATAAGAGTTTTCTTCTGCAAAGATTGTATCAGTGTTATATCAACAAGGAGAAAAAAGTTACGCGGATACGAAACATATTAAATTAATAATTTCCATCACCTGAAATCTGACCTGCACGTGACTTACAAAGACGTTGAATATATGAGTAAATAACTACATAAAAAGCTTTCAATTGAACTTAAAAGTTTGCAAAATCGATAACATGTTGATAAATCTTCCAAGATTTTTTATTTTATTTGATTTGCTTTTGAATAATTTCTGTTTTTCTTTTTCTTGTTTTGTATTTTGACCTATTGAACAGTTCCGTGTTACATTTATGAACACAGTTTTTGAAAAACCATTACCTCATATAAGGTTCGAACTACCTTTATAACGTTATCAGAATAATTTAGTTTAAATGCCATTGGACAATTAAGGTATCTTACCAAATTCGTTATGGAAGCCTCTCACTCTCAATAGGTATAGCCCACTCACCTGAAACAATGAAGAAATATATTAGTTAAGGACGTAGTTGGTGGAACCCCCCAAAAGTGCACGAGATTTGAATTACGCACGAGAACGGACGCAGTTACAATCAAACGCTACTAGGTGGAGTTGTGCGCAACCTTAGTGAGTCAGTATGCCATGCGACGCACATTTAGTCAAATTCGGTGCAATTTAACCTTTTTGACTAGTTTAAAATGTTTTTAAATTATGTTTCACGTTCAACTTCGTCTCAATACAATTTTTTAAGAAAAATTGTTGGTAAAATTTGAAAATATTTAGGTGTTTTACACATCCACGTTTACTATTTTGTGGTCGCGATGTAATAAATTACTATGAAAGCTCACAAAGACAGATTAAATCATTTCGCATCACTTTATAATTCTTGTTGCTTCTAAAGTAAAAATGTTCTTTTGTTTCGTTTGCATGTATTTTTGTTGTTACTCTTCTTTAGAACAGCAATCATACAAAATACATTTGTTTAACATTTACATACTTGTTTTGATTAAATATAAACCGTTTTTGTGTTTATTTTCCTTTAATCAGATAAATCAGACGAAAACTAGAGCAATGTTGATTTAAGGCCTCGTTTTGACGCCGTTTTTGGAGGCCCGAAAACTTCAAACGCCCATATCTTCAAAACGGTTAGAGACAGCGGGCTGAAATTTTATTCCGCAAATGTATGACCATAGGACTACAAAAATCGGCATCGTTAGGTTGGTGAAATTCCGACTTTCATTTTTAAGCCCTTCGAAAATTTCACCACTTTGGGTTCAAATTTTTACGACTCTCTTGTATCGCGGCATCCGAACGGGCTAGGGGGTGAAGTTTGGCTCTGTTCGAAAGCTCTCGACGAGCGCTTTAAGACTAAAGAAAGCTCAACCCTCTAGCTCTAACCGTTCCGACGCCAGGGCGTTTCAAAGTTATGAAAATATTTCTTTTTTAAGTTTGAAGCGCTGTAGCTCCCAAACTAAAAGAGGTAGAAGGTTCTGCTTGGTCGCAATCGGATCAATGGATAATTTTTTATCGGAAACCGTCAAAATCGTCGACCAGAAATGCATACCTAACGATAAATCAGACGAAAACTAGAGCGGTGTCGATTTATGGCCTCGTTTTGACGCCGTTTTTGGAGGTCCGAAAACTTCAAACGCTCATATCTTCAAAACAGTTAGAAATTGTTGATATTTAGATTAGCTGATAATGTTATTGCAGCAACTTTTGTTTGTTTTTAAGACGATATTGATTGTATGCAGGATTTTGGAGCATTCTTTGTGTAAATGAGTTTCAAACTACTTTTAGTGGACTGTCTTCAAACATTATTTTAAAGGCCCAGTTACACGATCCATTGTTCGACGAAACTGGTCTGATGAACCTCGGACCACAAACCGTGTGTCATGTGGTTCGGCGAATTGATTCCTTTCGTGGCAGAAAGGTTGTGATTGGTATTTGCACCTTAAAGTTGTTCAGCAGTGTGTAGAGACAAACTAAATCCGCTACGCGTCGCTAGTAGTATAATTTTCTGTCTAATACTTAGAATACCGCCTACCGTCCTTCTATTGGTGCAATAAGTATGACATTGTCGTTCGACACCGAGGCAGGTAAATTTTCCAAACTGTTCGGACAAAATTGTATTCATTAGGAAGTTTATCTATGTTTCGGTATTTAGACAGAACAATTGCATATATTATTAGGAAACTTACAATCCGGCTAAATCAGAATTGTCACTTCAATTAATAATAATTAATTAATAATTATTTTCATTAAGTTGTGATTGGTATACCAGGATAAGCGTTTGTGTATTATATTTTAATATCCATAATCCCGTGTAGTTGATGTTGTAGATAAATATTTTAACGAAACAATTCTTACAAATAACCACAAATATTCAGAGGAGAATTAAAAGGGAATTTTAATAAATTCACGCTATTTGATGGTATTGAATTTTGATGCATTTCTTTTGTGTAGAACTGCTCTACACTTGTTTTCTCACAGGGAAAGGGTGCAATGAAATGAAAATGAATGATGGCTTTCTTGAACAATGTTTATTATTAGATATAGATACCTGTATCTCAGTTCTGTGACATAAATTATAATTCAATGAATGAAATTATCGATATTGCTAGGACACACTTGCAGTAGATCTTAGTTAATGTTTAGCTTATGTTTAATTGCTGTTATTGTCAATGTTGTAGAGTGTTTTGGAAGTTGTTTGCAACAACGTTTTTCTTTTTCTTTTGTATTTTATATTAAGGTGTCTGCAATTGAATTTAATTTTTGTCCTTTGTTTGGATCTTGTAATCTGTTGGACAATAAAGTTGTATTATTATACCTAACTAGGAACAAAAACTTTACACGGAGCTAAATTTAAAAAGATTTGGATTTTGAAACAATTACAATAATTTCATTTCTAGCAAGCGTGATGATTTACAAATGAAACTAAATATTGGAGATATTTGAAAGTGATAAAGTATTAAAATATTACTTATTGCTAGTTTGAATTAGATAAGGGCAACAAACGAATAAATGACATAAACGCGCACAGATTTCTTTAGAATAAACTGTAACGAATATTAGGGATTGAGTTTGAATATAAATTAGTAATTCCTAAACTACAGTCCCTGGCCAAATTACTTGAAACACTCAATATTTTGTAGTTTCTTCATAATAAAATATAAACTATACATGTATTATATTTTTTATTTATAAAATATATTGTAAAAATATGTAACATACGTAAATATTAAATAAGTATAATTAATATTTAGTCCATAACCCATGATTCTTAATAACACCCTTAATTCTTCGGGGCATACTTTCAATGCAAGATATGATTGCCTGTTTTATATCTTCATCGTTCTCCCATATATCCTTTATATTCTTCATTAATATTTCCTTTGTAGGGTTTTCTCTTTCATATACCTTACTTTTTAGTCGATTCCATACGTTCTCGATGGGATTGAGGTCCGGTGAATTTCCGGGCCAACGTAAAAGAGGTATGTGATTGTCTTCAAAGAATTTCTTAACCTTTTTTGCCACATGGCAAGGAGCATTATCTTACATAAATATACGCGCTGTCGGTATACGACGTCCTGGCTTAAAATACGGTAATAACGTGTTTCTTAACACATTTATGTACTGCTCCTGACGCATTGTACCTTCTACAAAATACAAAGGGCCGGGTCCGTCTCCACTAATCACTCCCCAAATGGAGGTAGTAAATTTTCATCAACCACACTGAAACGTAATTAATAAACACAATAGTTTTAAAAACAAACATGTCTGCTTCATTCCTCATTCAAATAGAATTATTGTAGGATTCATAAATTCCAGAAGATGCAGCTTCCTCGGTTTTCTAGTGAATTTGTCAATGATTTCGGTACGGGTCTCAATCTGCGGATATAGGCTTAGATTATTGCGACAGTCATCGACTGTATAGATATGAATAAATAAATTAATGACTTTTACCTTGCTCTTTTTAAATTTTGCATTAATTTCGATTTCGAAGTTTTCTTTGCCACTCTTGACGGCCTCAATTACCCCTTTGGCATGTTCGTAAATTCGTATTCGTATTACACAGGTGAGCTACACTCTTTGACAAAACGAATAATACTAACCACTAACGGCAAAGTTTCTTGCGAGATAAGGATAGGGTGTGCAATCACTAACGCTGGCCACGAGCGGTACCGCGCATCGGCGTAGAATCAGTTGCCGGTCATTTGCGCAACTGTTTATCTGTCCTAGAAAAATTATGATTTCGTCAGCAAAACGACTACGGTCGGACAAACTTCGAAAATTTATTGCAGAAATTCCAGACTTAATATATGAAGGTGCTAAAATTAAATGTGTAATCTGTAAAATCCCGTTAATGTGCTGTGAAAAGCATGTCTCAAAAAGAAATTGCGCACGAGACAATGAAAAATTTATAATTAATTTATGCGTTACGTTTATCGCATGTAATATACCGTTTAATTTACTAGACAAGGAACCATTTATCTGCTTTTGGAATAACTATTCGAAGTGCAAATTACCAAGTCGAACATCGTTACGAAGAATTGTGCAATCTGCGCGCGAACATATTGAACAAAAAATAAAATCGTAGTTGAAAGATCAAAAATTGTGGTTATGTGTCGACGAAATAACAGATCGGAAGAAACATTCTGTTCTTAATGTAATGGCACGCAAATTGGAACCTCATCAATCGGCACCTTCAATTCTATTACTCTCCAAACGAATACAACAGTGTACTGCCGAAGTAATTTCAAAGTTAGTGTTAAATACATTGGACAAGTTTGAACTTTCAACAAACCAACTCTTGATGTTAGTGAGTGATGGTGCTGCAAACATGCTTTCTGTAGGCCGGTCTCTTAAAAAGCATTCTGCTAATTTGTTACACATTACGCGTAAATTCATGCTCTCAATCTTGTGGCGGATAGTATCAGAAAATGTTATCCTGGGGTAGACGCTTTAATAGCGCATACCAAAGCAGTATTTGTCAAATCACCGAAACGTATTCGCGAATTTCACAGACTGTGCCCCCGTATACCAGAGCCACCAGAACCTATTCTAACTCGTTGGGGAACATGGTTGCAGGCCGCGTTTTATTATCATAAATATTTTGACAATATTAAGAACGTGGTTTTACAATTCGATACAAAGGAAGCTGCCGCTATCCAGAAAAGCCAGTCGAAATTTCAAGATAGTCAGGTTAAAATGGATTTAAAAATTAATCACGACAATTACTTCGGGCTAGCAGATGCAATAGAAAAATTACAAAATCCTGCGGTGCCGTTAGAAGAATCTCTATAAATAGTGCAACATGTTCACGCACAGCTATGCGCGATTGAAGACGCAAAAAATGTTTCTGTTCTAGAAAAATTTGAAAGTGTTTTTGAGAAAAATTCTGATTTTGGGACATTAAGACACATTTGTGAAGCTGCGTCAACAGAATCGTTAAGTTATTTGACAGATTATTTTACTTACGCAAATATTACGTCACTAGATGTAGAACGTTCGTTCTCTGCATATAAACGCATTTTTTCCTCATGCCATACTAGTTTTGCCGAAACAACAGTTGACACATATCTAATGTTGCAGATATTTAACAGACATTATTCACTTTGTGATTTCACGGAGGACTCTTAAAATGGTAAGTGTTTGAGCACGTGTTATTTAATTTTTATTTAAAATATGAGCGAAATTATTTGCGGCAGCAAACATCTCTATTAGCAGAATATCTCAAGTGGAACGCGAGGCCTGATCGACTCTACGCTACTGCGCAGTACCGCCCGTGGCCAGCTTTAGTAATCACCCAAGAAATAATACGTATTCTACGAATTTCAATTAATAGGCGGAGTTAGTTGATGGGTGGTGCTTAAATATTGTTGTCATTAATTACTCGGTAATTAAAAACAATTTTCATTAATTTTTTGTTCATATATGTAGGCATTCTCAATACTTAGGGAATGTCGATGTTAGAAATTACAATTTAGATAATTGACAGTATTGAAAAATACATTAAAAAAAGGCAAACTTAGAAATTGATTTTCAGCCAAAATGCGTTTCCTGGCATACACTCGAAATCGGTACGACGTAGTTGTGTACTACTTCTTTGAACTTTCATAAACAAAAAATTTTTACGTTCACGGGTTTGCTTCTAATGACTGACAAAAAAACGTTAAATTTCGCATTGTTCATGACTTTTTCTAAAAAACTAGATGAGGTAGCGACAAATAACTAACGGTAAACCCCGCCTTTTGCAAGACTAAACCTGCCACGATGCAAAAAAAAAAATAAAAAAAAATTAAAAAGATAAGTACTGAACAACCTAAATGTCACGGAGGTTATATTTTTCGATATTGCCTTACATTTACCTTTAATTTGACACCCATAATTCCTCTTTAAAATTACACGATATAAATCAACAAGGTAATTTAAAAACAACCTCAAAAAAACTGAAAAATATTAATCATGAGTTATATTTCTAATTACATATAAACATCTATGCCACTTACATCTACACTCGCAATAATTGAGCGAAGCAAAAAAGGAAGAACATATACAACTGCTCTAATTACAAACATCGATGAGTATCGTCGTACACAACCAGCAGACAAAACGCACTAATTAATAAGCAGTATTCGTAAAATACGTACAACAAATTAATTACAAATTAATATAATAGGAGGCAAATGAAGCGATATCGCGTGTTCAAGGCCGCCTCTGATGTTCGTTGGTCCGTTCGATCGCGATGATGATGATGGTGATGGTGATTCCAAGCGTTGCGCTTCGTTCGAAGAGTTCGAATTAGAAAGGGAGAGCATCTGCGCTGTACGAATAACAATATAAAATAAAATTAATTGCTCCAATAATGATCCATCCAATTAGGCGCAATTAGTTAAATAAATAATTGTCCTTTTGAAATCGGTCGTGCATCGTCGAGGTAGTGCTTCGGTACTTCGTGCTTGTGTATTGTACCTCAGAGAAGATATTTTCGCTTTTGTTATTCTATTTCATTATCCCCAATTATATTTTATTACGTGCGTGGGTTTTGATCTTTTAAAAGTAAAATTAAAATAATACAAAAATAAGGTGTGTTATCAATTAGTGTTAAAACGAAAGCGTTTAATTTTTGATAAAAAAATTTGAAAAACAATTAAAAAATTTTAGACAAAATTATTCTATTAATAATTTTAATCATTTTTCTTGTCTTAAGAGCCTTTAAATTCATGCGAGCAGCCAATGGTTCCTCGGGATTAAATTTAGAACATAAATAAAACAACTTAATAGACTTAAGCAAAGATTTTTGATTAAAATCATCTGTTGAAAACGGCCTACCTTCAATTACACGAACACGAATCTGATCCCTTTTAAGTACCTATAATTCCTTTTTGCATGCACCACGTATTCAGCGATCATCAGAACAGATTGCTTAATGAATGCATGTTTTCCCATACAACACGCCACGCACGTTAAACGTACAATACCTCCCAATCTAACCCTAATAAAGTTCCATAAAGTTGGGTTTCTGCCAACTTACACCGAGGAACCCGTCCAGTAAAAGTGACAGTTTGATATGACTTTCATAGTACTCGCACCGTTTTCACTAACCAAATGACGTGCACGCTTGGATCTTTACCGTTTTGCATTATTGCAACGCGGTCTCGATACGACTGGCATAAAATTAAAACATCACGCGATCTCGTCCAATCGAACCTGGAAAACTTTTAGTTTGTTTTGAAATATTTTGCACGCTCCTTATATATTGCTTGGATATGATGTGTTATTGCTAGAGCAACGCAACTACACAAAATAAATTAAATGTGATACGTGCTCAAAGATTTGCAAAGATTCCACTAACGACACCGAAGAATTTTGTAGTTTTTCTATCGCATCCGCTAGTCCCGCATAATTGTTCTGAATAATTTCCAAATCTGTTTCAACTTGACTATCCTGAAATTTCAAGCGGCTTACCTTAACAGCCGCAGCTTCCTTTGGGTCGAATTCTAAAATCACGTTCTTTATATTCTCAAAATATTTAAGATAGAATGCAGCCTCTAACCATGTTCCCCAACGAGTAAGAATAGGTTGTGGTGGTTCAGGAATACCGGGGCATAGTCTATGAAATTCCCGAATACGTTTTGGGAATTTTACAAATACAGCTTTTGTATGTGCTATTAGAGCGTCTACCTCGCGATAACATTTTCTGATACTATCTGCTACGAGACTGAGAGTATGAATTTTACATGAATCATCCGATTTCGGGGCATGTCGAAAAATTTGGACGATTTTAAAATTTGTGTAAATATCTCGGAAACTATAACAGATATATATTATTTTTAGAACATAGTTTGAAGTATATTGGTTGGTGTTCTATGGTTTCCAGGATTATCCAAATTATTTTCGGAAAAAACGGGATACCCGATCTCCTTTATATATATTTTTTCCAAAAATAATTTTCACTATCCTCGAGTCCTTCTAGTCTCCACTGTTTCATCGAAATGTGAATTATCGGGTTGTCGGCGTGCTCTTGTAAGAAGGTTTTAAACCTTGCAAAAAACCATACAGTTATCTATGTCATCAACCTAATTACACATCTGGTAGGATTTCAGAGGGCATTGCCACTAGCAAAATACCAGTTAGTTAATGGTTTTCCTGAAAAACACTCCTTTTTATTCCATTTTAAGCACTAAACCCCACTCCCTCCACACAATCCGTTCCTAGCAAGGTTTTTATTACGATTTATGTAGCATACATTGTATGCAGTTACTGGCTGTTCTCGTGTTACAATTATATATATTGCATTTTAATGTGAAAATCGTTAAAAAACACGCTCGAAACAATTGCCAACGTTCTTATCAACGCAACACAGACATGCACTCGGGTTAAGCGAGAGCTATGTGTATTTTATTGTCCATCTGGGAGTGTATTTTATTATTTTTTGACCAATTTTCATGTTAAAACCTCATCTTTCGCTGGTGATTCCTAAGTGAATTATTATGATTTATTCTTTTTGACGGGGTGTTGTTTACTAATGACTTATGTTCCTGTTTTTGATTGATAAAAAGTTGCCAAACATTGAAAAAATTACTCAATTATATGGCACAACAAAGGGGTCTACAACAGAAAATGTTATTGAACAAAAGTTTTCAACAGAAATGTCAAGTTGAACCATGCGGTTAGCATGAGATGACCCCTTTGAGTCCTCGAAACGATCGTTCCGAATTAATTAATTACTTGTATAGTGCGGAGTGCGCCGATACTTTAATGTTTGTCATATTACCCTACAGTCCTTGTTATTATTGTTGCATTAACTTTAGTTTTATGATTTTATTTTATTTTGCAAAAACCTTGCATACAATAATCTTAAACTTAACAAGATAACTTTTTTTTTACATCATTTTCATAATTCCTTTTTTTTTGTAGCGCTTCTCAATTGCATTTAATATTATAAATTTTAATGTTAGTCCTTCTAGAGCATTCTGTTCGCGCACTTGTACATTTATTCAAAATTTAATGCTTTATGTATTTTATTGAATTTTCAATACCATGAATACTTGGATTTTCACATTTGTAAGCAAATTTATTGTAATTTAATTCACGCTTTGAATTGTAATTGTTTTTCAATAGTTCACCCTGATGAAGAGTGAAAACTCACTCGAAAAGTTTTGGTGTTAAAAAAGAAATAAAGAACATTACATGAATTAGATCCTTCTAATTTTCGTTGCCTTTCTAATTGATGGAGTCCGTTGATTGGCGTTACAATTTAATAGCTATCTCTAACCTTTTTGGGGGGTCTGCTTTTAATATTTTGAAGCTATTAAGTCAACACAAGAGAGTTAGGAGTGAATTTCAGGAATCCATTGGTCTCCTTTTCCAGTCCCTTGGTCAACAGACTCTGTGACTCACAAGGTTGTAATCACATCTTCAACTTGTGACGAGCAATGAACTGTCCGCACTAATTTAAAGACTTCTAGGCTAAAAGAAGAGCATAAAATTATAACATCATCTTTTCTAACAAATCTTTAGATTATCTTGCAATTTTATTCAATTTCTATTTTATAAGTTCAACTTATATTCTGTGAATTCATTTATAATACCAGCGTATATCTTTCATTAATCAAACCGATTGAAGTTGTGTAACGATATGTTTTAACGAATGTTTTACTTGTACGCGTCACGTACAAGGCCACAGTACGTCATAAGCAAAAAATGCAACGTCATGGTCAAGAATTGTATATAAACGCTCCAGATTTACATTTCGAGAGACTCTTGCGTAGCAAGTCGGCGGTGACGCTGACTACAATAAGCTAAGGACGGCCTAGGGAATATCCCTCGGGTAGTCGGGTTCTCGCCGGCAAACTTGGAATATTTTCTGAGTTCGAGAAGTATCCCGGCGGCAGTTAGCTTCGACAGGCAACTTAGAATATTTTTCAATCATACCCAGCAGCTGTTTAGTAGATTCCATCGCAAAAACCGCCGTTTAGATTATTCAAGTCCGTAATTAACTTGTACTAAAATCCATGCAATCACTTGACTTATTTTTATTTAAAGAATCTAAGACCGAAAATTCATTTTGCTAATACTCGTAACGAACATTTGACCGTTGGGGATAATAGATACTTTAAGCAGAGCCATATAGTTTGTTAAACATTGTAAATTGACACGACCGAAATAGCCTTTTCTGTTATTTTGATTTAACTTGTATATTACGTTTGCTCTTTTCAGAAATTATTTTGTCAAGAACGTTCGACTACATTTGTAAATAAAACTTTGTAAATATTACTTACTTCTTTTCATTCCAACATTGAATTCTAAACACCAGTAGCACCCCCGTTGACGATAAATGGACATCCTGCCGCATACGGATGCAGAAATACTTCATAATCACCAAAACCGTAAACATCGTAGTTAAACAACACCCACGTGTGTTAAGTTTTAAAATAATCCAAGTAATTTTGACAGTTCTTAAAAATCACAATAATACTGTTGGCGACATCTATGAGCCGGATGCGCCCACCAACTTGCCGAGCCCGCAAGTGTCATCGCTGTCATAAAAATTTGGGACAAGCTTGTAAAATATGACAATTAAATAATTTAATGTCAAACTGTCTGTCAGTGTCAATCGTAAATCGATAAGTGTTGTGCAGTACACTAATAATGGCCCATCAATGTAATATGGTTTTCAATAAAAATGTTTATATTTAAAAATAATCTTTAATATATTTTTTGCTAAAAGAAAATAGTTTTTAAAATAAACGAATGTAACGTGTAACTTTTAGGTTAAGTACAAAATAAAGTAATTGCCACAACACTCAAAATAGATCAAAATGAGCTCATAAGGGTTGTCCCAGATTTTTATGAAAGCGATAGTACATTGACCCGTAAGCATTTGACATTTTAGAAAACATTTAAGTAACGTCTTATTTCCATTCTCGTCCTTAAGCTAAGATAAGACAGATAGAAAGAATTTTAAGGAGAACTGTTTATTCACAATTTGGTGAATTTTGAAGTTGCCGAAATAGTCTACAGGGAGCAGGAGCGTCGCAAACTAAATATCTATAGTAGAACCATGCTTTTGTTGCTTTACTTTGCATTATCAATTCAATACAAATGATTTACGTTGGTAGCTCTGATTAGGATAGAATTTATTAAGGTACACCTGCACGCGCTCACCACCGACAAGCACTCATATATGCGGCGTGCATGCTATTATCAATAGCGTTCTGGCTATGCCAAAATAGCTTATCAGCCGGATTGTTCGGCGAGGTTGGTATTAGGTAAGGGAGGCAATCGAAGAGAGGGGAAAAGGAACCGTATAGAGGCCGGGTCCACCCGCTCGAACGGTCCGATGTTAATGACTCGGGATTTCAATTAAAACTAATTACAGCAACCCGGCAGACCAATCAATTGATTAATCATTTAATTAATCAACTAATTAACGAAGCAACGTAACTAATGCGTCGGCACCGTCGCATGTATTAAACTAATTGAATCTATGCTATAGACCGACGCGAAATACTTCCTTACCGCCATTGTTGTACCGCGCTGCTCTTGCTGTATGCATATCGTCGCTGTTGGTAGCAGTGAATGTATGCTGCTGCTGTTGCGAGATTTAGGTTGTTCGCTTGGTATAAGCCGGTATTGTCATTGTTAACTTTAATGAATGGATGCACAGAGTTACATATGCAAACGTATTGTAGAGAGGCTATAGTAAATATTATTGACGAAGTTGTGGTGTTCTCATAATTGCATTGACGAAGATGCAGAAAAAGATACAGCGAGAAATACTTAGATATTCTTAGATGGCTACAAAAACCAACGGAAAAGTTGGGTCACCAGAGAAGTATTTATTCAGTGGTTCCATGAAGAATTTGTCCCAGAAGTAAAAAAGTTTATGAAAATATCCAACTTGCCCAAAAGCGCTTTGCTCGTACTGGACAATGCTCCAGGCTACCCAAACGAACAAGAACTTAGATCGAGTGATGGAAAGATCCAAACCATGTTTTTACCAGCAACCTGCACACTTCTACTGCAGCCGATGGACCGAAATGTCATCCAAAAAGTAAAGTCGCCGTATAAAAATAAGTTGCTCCTTCACACCATCTCTCGAATTGAACTTGAAGGATGTTGTATTCTCCCTCGCTCATTCATGGGACTCCATCGTGGAAAAACTATACCCTACGATGAACGCTTCACAAGAAACAGAAGAATGGAATGCAGAAGATGATCCACCTATTGCTGATTGGTTGCAAAGTTTTTCAGAAATAGGATTCGAGTTAAGTGAAACTGATTTAAATTCTTGGTTAGTAGGGAACACTGAAGAAACAGAGCAAATGATGACAGAGAAGAAATGTATTAGGCACCCTCGGTAAAATTCTGTATTTCAAGTACCTTAAAAATTCCAGATAGGCGGTCATAAAATATCTTACAAAAGCAACGCATACATGTATTTAAAACCCCCAACTGTTTTATAGTCGCCAATTTTGGGATTATAATGTAATTATTTGTTCCGGCGTATTTAGTATTGCTCAAACCACAAACCGACGAAATATTTATAACTATTCGAATGCCTGTTGTTTGAGTGTTAAATATTTTATACAGTATTTTTATAAACAATATTGTTAAATTACGGCGATTTGTCTCCTACAGAACACCTATGGTATATTTTAAAGAGGAAAGTTTCTGCACACCATTGTGACTCTAAACGGGCTCTTCGGGAAAAAATTATTCAAGAATGGAACTTAATTTCCGCCGATATTTGCTTTAATTTAGTGTCAAGTATGCCACGGCGGATTAAAGCTGTTCTTAAAGCGCATGTGGGACCGACCAAATATTAATAATGTACATTTTTACTTATAATAAAGTAGATATATATATATGCAAATAATTTTGTTTCAATTTTTTTATGCTAATCTTTAACATTTTTAGGGGTGCCTAATACATACGAATGTATGTGAAGAGGTACAAGACTTGTATAACATGGGCTGAAGAAAACGTGTGTCTGCCATAGATGTTATAGTGCTGCGAAGTCTCGGAGAAAAAGTTGTTAAACAAGGACTACAAGTAGCAAAAAAACAGACTTTAATTAAAGATTATTTTAAGAAAAATTAATTCAGTTTTTTTTTTTAATTTTCATAACAATGTCTTATAGAAATATGCAATAAACACATATCTTCTTATTACCAACGATCTTTGTTTGCCTCGAATTTCCCTATACAATCCAGTAATTCGAACATTCCAATAATCCGGCACACCCTGGTTTTTAATAGTGCCGGATTAGTGAGACTCTCCTGTACTTCAAAAAATTAAAGAATAATACAAAAGGTAAATACCTCAACAAAATAAATATTCTAACGACTGTTACCACTATTTGCCCAGACTAGTGATGACGATTCTGTCTCAAATATCTCACTAAATGGATGATCTTCTGGTTACGCTTAGATTTTTTATGTCCGATTCATTAATTCCCTCTTTCTTGAAAACGTTCTTAGCTTTCATCTATAGCATCCGTAAATTGGATACAACGAATATTTCCATGCTCACCTCCATCTGGCGGCAGCTCCAAATACCATCACCTACGCCGAATCATTTCAAATACACCACCGGTTGCCTGTTTCGACAGTTCGGTATTTCATCCTCAATTTTATTAATTATATTTAATTAAATTTTAATTGAAGCACAAGTTGAGCGAGAATTAACGTGGACAGATGGGATCGGAGTCGAACAGTTCGGAATTTAATTTAATTCCGTGTGCGCCAGGGGTTCACCCTAGCTTTTTTTTTTGACGCCACCAGCCCGAGCTGCGCTGCTACTACGGCGGATATCGAAGCGGAGTATTTTTTGTCGATGACAAGTTCGATAACCAAATTAATTTTTTTCGCTATGCATGTGTCATTTTAACGTTTTATATAGATATTTTTTTTATTTATTTAACCGGGGAAAACGCTCCCGATCGATATTTCTTTAATTAATTTATTTAATTATCGATGATTGAGCGCCGTGTATTGAAAAAATTAATCTAACTACGCGAAATTTGCATTAGTTTAATTATCTTTTTTTAATGCAATTATATTTTTCTAACAGTGAATATATAATACAAAAATTGGAAAAAATATACCAGTAACCATATTTGCCGAATATTTATAATTTTGTTTTGAAATGTGTCATCTCCAGCTGTTTGCCAATGATAAAAACTTACAAAGAAAAAACCACAAAAGCATAAACCATTGTTGTAATCTTTCTCAAAAACAAAAACCTATTCAAAATATTCCATATGAGTATTTACTATATTTTTTAATTTGAATGAAAATACTCGGCGCCAAAATCGGTCCCCTTTCGACATGTGCGTTGTGACATCTTGTATCTCAACAACACTGGCAGTAAACCAACGTGTTTCTTCGATATTCCGAGTTTTATTCGATATACCATCACAAATTTGTTTTAGTGTGCTAAAATCGGGATCTTTCTGTAGCACACTTTCGAACTTTTCTAAAACGCGATTACATTTTGCGTCATGTATAGTCAGTAGCTGTGTATGCACTCCGTCCATAATTTGCAGACTCCAATAATGATTACGATCTATTTTGTAATTGGTCTATTGCGTCAGCTAATCCTTTATAGTAGCTACAAATATTTTTTAAATCTGTTCCAACGGAAATATCTTGAAATTTCGACTGGCTCTCCTTAATAGCTGCAGCTTCGGCAGGATTGAATTGTGCAACAACAGCTTTTACTATTTTGAAATGTTCAGCATAATAAAAAGCTGCCTGCAACCATGTTCCCCAACGTGTAAGAATTGGCTCCGGTGGTTGACGAATACCAAGACACTGTGTGAATGATCGTAGGCGTTTAGGAGATTTCAAAAATACTTTTTTTGTGCTTGCTATTAATGCATCTGCCTCGGAAGAGCATTGTCGAATGGTTTCTGCCACAAGATGTAAAGCATGCACTTTACACGTAACATGTAAACACTTGCAACCATGTTCAAGAAGAGAACGGCCTTCCGAACGCATTATCGCTGCGCCATCGCTCATAAACATCAATACTTTATCTTTTGAAATTTGAAATTTTTCCAACGTACTAAGTACAACCTTTGTAATTGCTGCAGCAGTACACTCTTGTAGTCTTCGGCTAGCTAGTAACAGTGGTAATGTAGGTTTACAAGGGTCTAGTATGCGTACCATAATATTTACAATTGAATTTTTTTTACAGCCTGTTGTCTCGTCAACACATAACCAAAGAAACTGTTTTTTCAATGTGTGTTTCATTTTCTTTTCCACGTCATCGCGTACAAATGCAACATGCTTACGTGCGGTTTTCTCCGTTGGCAACCGCAACTCGGGATTGTATTTGTCCCAAAAGTCCTTAAACGGTTGTTTATCGAGTAAGCCTAGTGGCAAATTACAGTTTATCAACATAAGAATTACATAAAAGAATGCACTTCTCGGTGGCATGCCTAATTTTCGTTTTCTATGTAGTGCGGAATTTACGTGTCTTGTACAGTTCCCCTTCTTATGTGACATCAAATGTATTTTGCACACTTTACAAACTATCTTACTTAAAGTCAGAAATAAACTTATTTACTATGTCTTGAAAGGGTCGATTTTAGCCTTCGACATGTTCACCAAAAACTACAATTAATAACTACGTCTGTATCAATAAAATCAACACGCCCTATCCGCTATCCAATGCTAAATTGAACTGAATGATGATGATTTGTCGTGTTGTATCATAATCGACCAGCCCTCCTTGCCCACCTAAACACAGTCACACCGCCGTTGCGATTGCTCTCCAGTAACCGGGCTCTAGTAATAACCAATAAAACAAAAAAAAAACACTAAAGGAGTCGAATAGATGATCCACGTTAAAAAATTTTAAAATCAAAAGCTACAGCAATTCGCTTTTTTCGCTCACACCTCTCTGCAGAGCGAAGAACCGCCCACTGCAAAAAACAATCACTCTAAAAATCTATGCATTCGCTGTAGGAGGAAGCGAAATGCTTCTACCGTAATATTCAATTATTAGAAATTAAATTACTATTAGTCTCAACTACGTTTTTAATATCAGTTCCCCATTTAATTGAATTTTAATCTCATTTTTACTTTTAGCCGTAATTAATTTTAGAAAGAGTACGAGAGGAAAAAGGGATTTAATTCTAATTAAATTCGTATCTGATATTAAAACGATAATGGCCAGCTTTTCGAAAGATATCTACGAGTGTATGAGTATTCGATTTATGTATGAGCGTCCCTTATAGTTTCCATTTTGTTCTGTTTAATATCTTGATTGGTTTTATTTAATTTCTCTAATAGATACGGTAAATGATGTATAAATATAAAATCCAGTTTAAGAAAAAGTAAAGAAACCTTCTCTAACGAACCAAATCGTTAGTGGAACTAGTAGGAGTTGAATACGTAATTAATATAACAGAATTTATTATAACGTATACAGATATTATATTCCAGGTTTGCCATAAACAAAGCTTGAATCCGCTAACAAGTTCCAAACTTTATAGTTTTGTTTTAAATTAGATATTCTAGAACATGGGGATATGAATATTCAGAATCAACAAGGCGATGCGAATGTAAAATAAATTATAACGCAAATGTAGTCCTGAACAAACCTACGTAACCATATAGCAACCAAATTTGTGGTATTCAACATTGTCACTGAATTTTGAGGTACACATACAAGGTAGGTAGAATAAATTCTCGGCCTGACAGCCTTATACAGGTTCTAGCGTGTTCTAACTCCGTTGCGCCGTAGATGTACATGTGAGGCCTACACTGTACACATAAGGAAAGAAAATGTCTAACTATACGAAAAAGCGTACATGCTACACCGGCTACCACATTTTAAGGATCCTGTAAGATTCTGCTTCCCAAAGGATGCATAAAATACACAACAATGAGGTATTTGCGGCAATCCTACGTTTATTCGTTGTGTAAGGTAATTCCTTCGTTTTCAACATTTCTACACGGATTACCTATCATTCTTACTACGTGTACGCAATACGCATGGTAATGCATTTGTGAACCTGCTTTTAAAACAGTTGTCAGTAAACTCCATACTCACATTTTATTAATAAAACCATTTGATAACCACCTACGTGTTTTCTTCATTATTGTAAATATAGCACATCAGTTATGAACTTTTTACACAAATAAAATATACTTAATACGTAATTTCTACATAGCTTCCATATTTTTATAGTATATAAAATTTCTGAAATTTGCAAAAAAAAATATTTACGTCATCGTTAAAATCATGTAAAACAGTTTAAATCTTGTCTTAACTTTCTTTTGATATCTCTCATAGTTTCTGAGCTCTCGAGTCAAACAGCGAAGGATAGTGTTGAGCTTAGGGCGCTTTACACCCTGCCAGTGTGCGATTGGGCAGCTAAGATAGTTACCGTTGTTCTTACATTAGGTCGGTCTACAAACCCACAAAGTTTGATTTAAATCGGTGGGATGCACTTACCTGTGTTTCCTTAGCGAAGACAAAAACTCTCAACCATCATAACGTCCATGCTCGCTTATCGGCAATTGCCACAGCAAAATTAGTCCAGTTACGGTACGAATTGATGTTCCATCCACCATATTCGCCAATTTTGAGCCCCTGTGACTTCAGCATTTCATGTCAAGTAAAGAGACTTGAAAGGTGGTAAGATGGCTTGAAAAAGTTGGAACATCGCTGGACTTAGTGTATAGCGCTTGCAATTGCGCTGGCTTCCTTAACACATGTATTTGTCATACCATCCTCGTATCTAATGATGCGTAATTCCGAATTTTTCGTAAATAATTATTAATTAATAGTCAAGTGTGTGGCTATTATTTTTCACGTTTTTATAAGAAGATTTGACGAATTTCGATTCGCATTTAATTTGGAGAAGTACACTACCGTTCGTTGAAGTTCGGACATTTAAGAAAAATTCATAAAATCATAAAAATTCGAACTATATTGAAGTAAAAATAAAATTTATCATTCTATTATTATACACACGATAAGTAAATTAGACATTCTTTTCATGGAAGAAACCTACTTTCGTCCTAAGAATCAATTCAATAAAATTTTGTAAAACTCGGTTAAGTGAACCATTCCATTGTTGTTGCAAAATGTTTCACAATTGTTGGGTTGACACAGGACATAATATCGAATTCATTCCACGAAACCTCAATAAAATTGAGGTCCGAGAATTGCGATGGCCAAGTCATGATTTCCAAATACATTCCTTTCATGCTGATTGTTTAAATAATTTTTAAAACTACTACTGTATATTTGAGATCGTTATCATGCATGAAAACGAAGTTATCGTCAACCAAATGAAGACCAGACGGGATTGCATTGCCTTGTACTATATTCAAATAATTGACTTTTCTCACAACTCCTTCGATTCCTTTCAAATCTCCTGTGCCTTCATAACAGAAGCTCCCCAAACGAGTGCAGAACTCTCCCTGCTTTATGGTCGATTCGTTGGCTCAAAGTACCCATTTCCGATCTTTCATCGTCTAATTTCTATGGGCTTTAGCTAAAGCTATTTTAATCTGTTATCGCACCGCAGCAGCGTGTTTCCTACAGCAACGCGATCACAAAGTCCGGCAGTTCTCAATCGTATCACCAAAATCTGTTGTTCGCGATCCCAGGTCATTTCTGCCTTGATTTGAGATGCCTCTGGTTTTGTTTACTTAATAACTAAGTGTGATTATCATCGGCTCGGGATATTAGTCGTGATGCACCTGGACGCGAGTGGTCTTGTAAACTAATTTCTTCATGTCGCTATCTGACATCACTTACGGTAGCTCTCTTGACCCTTGTCTTTTACTCAATTTGGCGTATAGAACAGCGTTTTTAGTCGGATCCACTTCCAACAGCGCGTTTTGCTTAGATCGTTGGCTCCCCACTCGGCATTTTAAACACTACCAATTACAAGGATCTAAAACTTAAAAGGAAATTGTCTCTACAAGACCCATTCGCAATAAATATGAACAAAAACACACATATCAGGAAGCTAAAGCATTTATGAATATTCTTCAATTCATAACACTTATAGGGATTATCTGCATTTTAAGCAACTAAAGAGCAATTTTGAATTGTGAACTACGAATTAATACGGGAATCTTATTTTGAGTTAATAGTGCGCTAAATATGTCATAGCAAATCGAATGTATTCATATTATTGATATACAGTACCGTTCATGGAAGTTCGGGCAAGCTGACAAATTATATTAACTGTTTAGGAAAAAAATTTAAAATTATATAATATATATTTCTGTGAGGAATTATTGAAACTAACCTTTTCTGGAAGCCTTTTACCAATTTCCAGGTAGTATTTGTCTATTATAAGACCGTTATCATAAAATATATAATTATCTTGGAAATCCCCAATAATTACAGTGACAATAAAGCTTTATAATAATCCCTAGGAGGGTTAGCTGATTCCCTCGTGTTACCTGGAAATATTAGTATACCCTTTATAAAGTATTATAACATTTGTAAACGCAGTAGTTCTGAAGAGATTGTTATTGTGAAAGTATCTGTGGTTGTGCAAGTGAAAAATAAAATAATTTCGGTTTGACTGCTTAAAATGGCCCGTAGAAAGCCTCTAGCTGTTTCAAAACGATCTGCTATTATTACCTTGCATCAGGAAGGGTACGCAGAAAGACGGATTGCCGATAAATTAAAAATAAAAAAATCTACAGCACATGATACTATAGTTCGATTTAAGACAACCGGTGACATGCAAGATCGTAATCGGCCAGGACCGTCAAGAAAAACGACTCCTGTGGAAGATTTACGAATAAAAATAATTAGTAAGCGCAATAGAAGACTAACAGCATCAGAAATTGTTCCAGAATTCAATAATGAGCGAGATTCCAAAGTTTCTGTGAGTACTGTGAAAAGTCGGCTGAAAGAGGCTGGGTTGCGTGGGCGAGTGGCTTGTCGAAAACCGTTACTCCGAAGAGGAAATAGGCTGAAACGATTGAAATTGGCAAAAGCTCATAGAGATTGGACAGTGGACGATCTTAAAAACATTTTGTGGACTGATGAATCCAAGTTTGAGGTTTTTGGAAATAGACGGACAGTTTTCGTACGCAGATCAAGAGGGGAAAGAATGTTACGGGAGTGTATAGTTCGTACGGTGAAGCATGGAGGCGGATCTGTAATGGTTTGGGGTTGTTTTTCCTTAATCGGAACAGGGGACTTGCTCAAAATTGAGGGCATAATGAAAAAAGAAGAATATCGAAAAATCCTGGAGGAAAATGCCATACCGTCAGGAGTCCGATTAATTGGTCGTGGATTTGAATTTATGCAGGACAATGACCCCAAACATAAATCTAAATTGTGCACAGATTACCTGCAGCAAGAAAAATATGAAAGAACCCTAAAAATTATGGAATGGCCGCCACAGTCCCCCGATCTGAAGCCGATAGAGTTGTTATGGGAAGAATTAGACCGATGTGTTAGGAAAAAGTGTCCAAAATCGAAGGAATATGTTTGGACCATTCTCCAGGAGATATGGACAAGCTTGCCCAATGAAACATTAGCAAAAATTAGTGAATCGGATGCCGAGAATAGTGGCAGCAGTCCTAAAGGCAAAAGGTGGATTTTTCGATGAAAAATTTAAATTATTTGTATTACATTAACTTTTTCTTTTTAATAAATTTGTGTTTGAAAATATGTAAGTAAGTATTAAATACATGGGCATTTAATATTTCTCTTATTTTCTTTGACTTCTGTACATTTTTTTGCTTGCCCGGACTTCCATGAACGGTAGTGTACACAGATTACTGTACTGTTTATTGGGTGTCCGAACTTCATTGAGCGGTGGTGTACGTTCATGTGTGAGTCCCATACACCACTGATAGCTGCTGCCTGTCAACTGCAATTTCTTTGTAACCTAATTTATGCTGAATCGAAACCAAAGGAAAACATTTTCTAACAGGTGCGCGATTAATAATATTTCACCTTCAGCATTATAACTAGACACTTTCCTAAATGAATTATTTATAAAATCCCAAAATTTTATATGAATTCCTGTTGTACAACCGGAGAGAACGTGGCGATGTTATTTATTTATTAATTTAAATATTGTCCCGTTTTAATTGGACGAGTTAAAATCGGCGGCACGCTTAAATAAAACAACAAACCCTGCCTCATCATTTTATTTGTTTATATACAATTTCACCGTTCGAATTATTAATAATAAATAATGAAGCGTAAATGTAGAGCAAATAGAATTTACATACACAATGTATAATCGCACAATTAACGACCGTTTGTAAATAAAAAGCTTTTCTTTGTATGTATACTTTTATTTCATTAATAACATAGCCATAACATAACCATTCCTACGCTCGTTTAATTTTGACCTCGCAGATCCCGCATTTATTGAGATATATTTGCATTTGTATAATATGTATATTAATTCGGATCTGGGGACATTCAGGAACGAAATCGCGCGAAAAAACGCAGGATTTTCATTGTTCTTCTTATTTTAGAGTTTACAAGCGTACATAACGATTATTATGCAAATATAAATGAAATATTCGGCTTTAAAACTTAATTGGTAACAATTTTTACTTTACATATGTTCTCCTGTAATACCTTCGGCCAATTTTTTGCTATTTATGTCCGTCAATTAATAGAAACGGGTTCTATTTTAATAATCGTCTTAAGCGGATATATTTTTTAGTGTTATTAAATTATTATTTGGCGCTGTTTTTTTCCAGCTAGTCCGCAGCTGCTGTTATTACATCATTATGTAGATTAGATAATAAATCGCTAATTTTTATTATGCGAAGGCAGACGATAATAATAAAAGCTGATTATATTATATTTAATAAATGTTATAAAAATATTACAAGGCAGACATAAACAACGTTAGGAGGAAAAAACCGCGCCGAAAATTGTAAAGCGTCTGATGGGATTAAGATTTTACGATGTTATTACGAAAATAGTTATAATTTATCTTTGATCTAACCTTGCTTTCGCTATCGAATTTGAAAAAGTTGCTTGCCAAGCTACTACAATGAAATGATATCAGGGTATCAAGTAAAAGAACAAATCGTGTAGGCGATGGAATTTTCGAAATTATAGTTTTGATAAGTCTAACTTTCTCTGTCAATGACAAAAGATTACACAATCATTTGTCACAAATGACATCCCAGGAATCCATTTTTTTCTTATTATAACAAGTCGTTTCCTTTAAAAAGTTTTGGTGATTTTGAAAAGCTATTTGTCGTAGTCAGAATCTCGATTACAACCTAGGGTCAGCCAAAACATTCTGTCATGAAATTTAGGTGTTATACTTGATATTTCTGGATTAATTATAACTATCTATTGCCATACAGTATTCGAAATACATAGTTCATATAAATTATTTCGTTCCTACAGATAAGATTTCCAAGTATAATTAATAATAATTAATTTTCGAGCTATCACACCAACGCATTTTTTAAAATTACAACAAACACCTTTTCGGTTTTATTGTACTACTCGTTTAATTTCAAATGCAACGTTACCTCATGTTTAGAGTAACCAAAACTTGCGGACTCGCATAGAATACGAAAAATTCATAAATAAACTTACTTGCTAATTATTCAACAAATTAGAGGCATCAGGATGTAAACTACTGTAAACTTGCATCATTGCATATGTTTCCACAGTTACTTCTTTAAACCTTGTGCGTCGACAAGAAAAAATATTCTTATACATAGAAAACAATCTCTCCACATCTAAGGAAGTTACATTTGCATGTAGAAACTGTTTTTCAAAATCACTTAAAAGTTCACTAGTCTTACACTTATTATAAACGGCCTCTAAAGTATTAAAATCGGGATCTTTTCTTAATGCATTTGCCAACTTTTGACTAGCGCATAATCCTGGCGTATCATTTAATGTGTGTAATTTATTTTTTACACTCTCCACTATGTCTAATGATTCCTGCAATGACAATTCGGTACATTGTAGTTTTCTGATGGCATCTAGTAATACTGTATAATTGGTACATATTGTTGTTAAATCTTCTAAAAGTTGAGGAATTTGAAATTCTCTTTGACTTTCTCTAATTGCTTTGGATTCATTCCGATTAAATCGCATTATAACTGATTGAATTTGTTGAAAATGGATCAAATAGTAAGAAGCTGCTGTTAGCCAAGTACCCCATCGAGTTAAAATTAGTACAGGAAGTTCTGGAATACATGGACAAAATTTACGAAATTCTTTTAAACGTTTAGGAGATTTACGAAACACTGCTTTAGTATTTCCAATCATCCGATCAACGTTTCCGTAATGTTGTCGAACAACTTCACCAACTAAATGCAAAGCATGCAGCACGCAGGTTATATGTATTAAGTTAGGAAATATATGTTTTAAGGATCGCCCAACACTTAACATCGTTGCTGCACTATCTGTCACAATCATCAACTTGATCTTGGGCAACTTTAAATTTTTTCAAAGCGTTCATTATCACTTTTTGAATATTTTCCGCGGTACATTGTTGAACACGTTTGCAAGCTAACAAATATCGAGATGCTGTGTTCTCGCTATATAAAACGCGGAGCTATTACATTCACAATACTGTTTTTCTTTATATCGGTCGTCTCATCCACGGTAATCCATATTTTTTTGGAACACAAATCACGTTTACACACATTTTCTAGCATCTCTTTCATTCGCGGCAAATGATTCTGTAATTGTGTTTGTGAGGGTAATGGGTACTTTGGGACGTATTGTCGCCAAAACGTTTTAAAAGCTGCTTTTCTCACCAACGACAACGGAAGATTACGAGAGGTAAACATAATTAATGAATGTATGAGGAATAGTGTATAAGGTATTTCAGTTCTTGCATTTCTCATATGCTTAATACCATTGACATGCCTCTGGCAATCAGTTCTGTCCAATGCAGCCAAACGAACATTGCATATTAAGCAAGAAACTGCACTACCGACATATTTTAAATGGGGAAAAAGTGACACATACTTATGTACATTAGTAGCAAATCTATTACGAGGCATTGTTTTCTTAGGTATGTAAATATTAGTTCTATATGAAACGATACACTAATTATGTACTTGGTATAATACTACAACACACAAAAAACACCAGCTATATTTTCAAAAGCGACACGTAAATACATAACCTTGACCGTTCGACTAATCTCTGCAACAGCTCAACCGGTACTAAAACGAAATCTCTCTCAGCGCGGTTTAACATGATTTATATTCAAGGTCAACATTACATGCCTGCTTTTCTACCGGTTTAGTTTATTTATGAATTTTTCGTATTCTTATATTAACCCGTAATACCGACGCCTATGCGAGTCCGCAAGTTTAGGTTACTCTACTCATGTTAGACGGAGTAACACTTACATTTCAACAAATATAGGATATTTTGTATCAAAAAATAATGTCCAAGCTTCCTAATAACGTTAGAGAATCAACCCCATCAACCACAAAACTGGACAAGCAAAACGATAAAAGACTCCCTAAACTTAACACTAGAACCGCCGAGAATTCCTCATACCACGAACCGCCGCCCCGGTCAATTGACTGGTGATTAAAACTCAATTTTGTTTCGACTGTTTTTATTAACTAACATAATTTGTTTGCCTAAAGTGCATATTTATTCACAAAATATAAAAATAACTTCTAACTTAACTTTGGTATTTTAAATATCGTTGCAATTTTTGAAATAAGTTTCTTTAAATCCACACTTTCCACATATGTTTTTATTACAGTTCTTACATCTATCGTAAGTCTTATTTTCACATTTCTTTTCTTGACATGTTCGTCTTTTGCGAGATTGCTTATCTGTCTTTGATCCAGCCTGTAAGTTCTTGTTGCATTTTTGATTTGATGTTCCCTCCTGAGGGTCTTCATCGTTGTTATTGGATTGTTGCGAGAGTTCTTCCGCCAATTACAGAATGAAGTCGCGACGTTTTATTTATTTGCTAGTGATGGCTTTGTATAAGATCCAATATATTATAAAAAAACATGGACTGGCCATCTTCTTGAGAGTGCCTTCATGCCGTATTTTCGGGCCATTTCATCTATTACAACGCCATATTTTGTGCTACTATAGTATAAAACTGTTTCTGGCTTTTTCTTTGTACCAGCATCAATCGAAACTGTTGGATGTTGCGTGCTTAGAAGGAGAATATTTTTGTTTATTTTGGCTTAATACACTGTCAAAGTGCAAACATTTTCTTTACTTGTGAATAAAACAGTTTCATATAAAGAACCTTTGCTTTTTTGGATTACTTCGGGAATTTCTTTTCTCAACCTGTTCACAGCTCCAACAATTCTGGTGCTTAGTTTTGTTAATTTCTTTGCAAGTTCCAAAATGATAAAAAAATTGTTCGTTGTCACATTTCTTCCTTTCTTGGTATAATGCTCTAATAATTTTAGAACGACGTATTCACCAAGTGGTTGTCCTATTGATCTCGAATCATCTTTTCCTAAATATTGGTTTATTGGACATATATTGCGTAAATCGACATCTTGCTTTTGTAGGAAAAAGTTGTACGTATATTGTTATGTTTTCTCCGGGTACATAACAAATTTTGCAATTGTAAGCACATTTTTGCCATACTTCAGAAACTAAAGCAAACTTGTCATGTTCCAATCTTTCTTTCCTTGAGATCGAATCTGAGATATCGCATGATTTCTCTAAATTTGTTTCTAGATATCGTTTGACTAAAAAACGATATTCCTCACTTTTTAGATCACAAGGAATCTAATTCTAAGTGACTGGAACCCTGAGCACCACGTGCGTATAGAATGGCAATAAAGAATTCTAGATCTCCTAAAGATAATTGCCAGTCTTGACTGTCTAGTTGTCTTCTAGCTTCAGCCTCGGTGCATTGTTTTATGTGTCCCGGTATCGAGTCATCGATAAATAATCTCCAGAAACTACTCACATTTTCTGCAGTTAGTTTTTGTTTTGCATAGCCTGTTGACCCTGGATTGTCCCTGAATATATTGGGTTGGGTTTTTCTGCCTGCAGTAGGCTGACTCGCAGAAATTACTTGCCATTATGAATTGTCTTTTGATTTGCAAACTGCACCAAGATTGAAGGAAAATCCTTTTTCTGTTGGTTTGTTTTGCTGGCGATTAGAACGAACACACGTTTTCACTTCCTGCTTATCACTGGAACTAGCATTAGTCACTGCAACCGTTACATCACAAACTGTGTCATTGTCAGATTCGTGACTATTTTGTTCCTCACTCGCAACAACTCGAGAACGATCAAGCTCTGATCCGTTGATGCAGTTATATGCTTTATTTTATATGTAATAAATGTTTAAAATTATGTATATATTTACATACGGTACATGCCTAAATGTTTAGTTCTTTCAAATGTTTCAACCAAGAAAAAGAATTGACAAATAAAGTTTGTCAAAACATTTTTTTAACATACCGGTCAATTTGACCGGGGCGGCCGTTTAAGGTAAAATTTCCCAGAACACCGCTTAGAGTTCTACAAAATATTCAACATTTTGTGAGAGCATTGCCAAACTAAATTTAGGAAAAGTCACATGATTTCAAGATCATATCAAAATTAATTCCGTTGAAAAAAAAAACTGGTGCGGCGATTCTAGTGTTAATACTTTATTTGTTTGTCTGCCATATTTCCGGCTCTGTCTTCGTCGGGGCGGCTAATAATATAACAACTAAATGTGACGTTACTTACAAACATTGAACTATTAATTAATATATTTTCGCTTCCATCGGTGAATAATCAAAATCTGTAATTTTCATGGAAATTCCGACGTAATTATTTACTTGAAAAAAACCTTGTCCCGGTAAGGAATCGAACCTGATATCCCCTGCTTGCCGGACGGGCATGCTAACCACCAACGTTCACTTTATAATATCTAGTTGTTATTTTATTTTATCTGCAAATTCAATTTTTATTGAATTATAAAGTCCAAAAGTTAAAATATTTCGCTGTCAATGTCAATTGATGAAAAAAAGAATACATTAGAAATTTATTGTGTAATATAAATACTAAAATGTAATAAACAAGGCGTTTTATAACGCATTAAAAATAAAATACAAATCTTTAAAGGAAATATGTAGGGTCTGCGGGGCGATGGGAAAGAAATAAAAAATAGAACCGAGACTAAAACAGAAACTGCAATATACCATGAGAAGCAAAAATATAGCTCCCACGGGCAAGTGAAAGAATGGTAACTATTGAGAGAGCGAATTTGAATAAACACAATTCAAGTTATACCTTTCCTGTAATTAATGGAATCTAAATTATTGAAATATTAAATATTAAAAATAAATATAAAAATTAAAAATAATAAAGTAAATAGCCATCGTTTCGGACAACAGCTGTAATTTTAACTGTTTTGTAGAATTCAAACAAATTTGGGGTATCATTGTATTGGTAATTAAGGGAGTAATGCACTATGGCGTAATAGCTCGAAAAAATGAAACCAACATTTAATTGTTTTGCATTTGAGCGTTCTCTTTAAATTCTTCTTGTTTCCATTTTGCACCGATTATGCAATCTCATTGCTTCACCCTTTTGGATTGGTAGACTTTGGATTTGACAAAAATAAAAGTAAAATAGTCATGATTAATGCTATATTGAACATCATTGTTGTAAGTAACCAACAAGGGAGCACTGGTAAACAGAAAATGCAGATTTTGATGAGACTGTAAAGACTAAATGAGTAGCTTAATATAAAAACAACACAATTTTCTTAGCGGATGAATCGTCCGATTTCAGCATGCAGTTCCCTCCAAAGTTTGCCCAATTTTTAAATTTTTGTAAATATTTCGGAAACTACATAATTTTCTTACATAGTCTCAAAGACAATACAAATTATTTTCGAAACAAATGTATGTAGGGAGATACCGGATACCCGCTATATATTTTTTTCCGAAAATAATTTATATAATTCTTCGGATTATATAATATGCATCAAATTATGTTCCAAACAAATTGTGCAAAGTCTTGGAGGGGATTGTACCCCGAAATCGGACGATTCAGCAGCTAAAAAAACCATGTTGTTCTTATACCAATATCCTCTTTCAGTCCCTAGAGTTTCATCGAAATCTCAATTTTCGGGTTGCCGGTGTTCCCTTGTAAGTTGCATTGAGATGTTATTGATACATTGCACATTTTTGTAGACCCAAAATGTCCAATACAAATAAAAAGATTTTAGCAATTTTGCGTCATTACTATAAATTAGGCGGCGCTGTTGATGCTGCTCGTATACTCCGTGAATTTGAAGGTCAAGACTTTATCTGAGATAGCACTACGCAAAACTGGTATAAACAATTCAGGAATGGTCAAACAGATCTTCGAAAGGAACGACGTTCCGGAAGACCTTCTAATGTTGACCAAGAGACTCTTCGCCACAGAAGCGCGGCGGACAATAGGTCGCCATCTTCACAAACTGGGGAAGTAACAGACGATGCAGAAGTACCCCATGAATAGACTGCAGAACAAGTGAATGCCAATCCACAGGATCTCCATTTCAATCGACGAATTGTAAGCGGTGACGAAAAGTGGGTCTAGGTTCGTAATCCAAACCAATCAAATCAGTGATTAACCCGTGATTAATCTGTGGTAAAGCGCGCAAATGCTTTGAAGCAAAGGTGATACTGTGTGTTTGCTGGAATTCGATGGTATGGAGTTGCTACCACATTTGCTTACAGCCCGGACGTCATCCGATTACCATCTTTCTCGCTGGACGTGTTTTTGCTAACGCCGTAGAGGTAGAAAAGGAAACGACAAATTTCAATCCTGTTTTACTTTCACTTTTAGAGGTTTGGTTTCATGTTGACTTCACTTTTGAATATAAATAAGTACTTCTATTATTCCAAGTTCTTAGAGTATTTTTAACCCCACACCCTAAGTTAAATTAGGGAAGTACATTGCCAATTTCATACAGTTGTCGTATGAACAAGACCTGCGATTAGTTGTATAAAAAGTTTCGCCGATGTCATATCTCACGAAACATGCAACATCATGAAAAATTCAAATCCCTAAGCACTTCTATATTATTACCCTGATAATATTCCGTCCATGAAGTTGCAGTCCCCGCCGAATGCCGTGAGTTGTAATTTACTTTTCAACTTATTCCGTTCTAAAATAGCGAAACTGATATAACAGAATAATCATTACAATCATTAAATATTTAGATCAATCATAGCCGACGACGGCGTACGTTTATATTAGTCATTAGTGAACAACTCGCTGTAGACAAATGTGGGTCGGCATTGTTAAAATGTCAGCTTTACATAGTTTTTTCTATTATATATCGGATGACGTTATTGTGTCAATATGATGAGCTATTTTATTAATAATGTCATGATGAGCAACGAATGCGGTTGTACAGCGATTGCTATTTAGAACATTCTCGTTAAAACTTATGGTTGATTTCTGACGAGTTTAGCTGGGAATTAAGAAACGTTTTCTTATGTACACATTCATCTAAATTATCACCACATAAACTTTACAATACCGGCAGCAATTCGTACCTTTTCTTCTAGATGGAACATTAATCAATTGAAGCCTTGCATTCTATCTGATACCGGGTTAAATCCATTGAAACACATATATAGAAATATTGATTTGATGATTGATGTACAAGATACAGTCAATCAACTAAAATATCAAATTATCTCATTGCTTAATTTTGCTTAATCATTGGAAACCTTCTATTTGTTTTGTTATTTTAAGTGGAAGTGTTAGAATATACATTCTCCTTGTGCAAACATTTATCAATAACCACAATCGCATTATAATGACTCTTTTTAAATGGCACCATGATTTCAAAACTGTTATGTGTTATGTTATTGCTATTATTACTTATTGATATTGAAAAATCGGTTCTATATTGATGAGGTGAATGTGTACAATCTCCTCGAAATTCTGTTGTTCTACCTGTTATGAAGACTTATATGGACAACAAGCTGGTTGTAATTTAGATTTTCAGGGTTCTTTTATTTCGTACACACCGTCAAGTGGCGCCACTTTGATTTCTTTTCGGGCCTTAACTAAAACAAGAATTTGTAACAAATGAGACTTTCATTTCACCAAACTAGCTAGGAGTCCTAACAGGTGCATTTCCTAATGTTAATTTTAGTCAAGGTCTTCCAGCGAGGCCTAAATAAGGTAACCTACAAATGCGCGATTTTGCTGAAAATTGAACACCCAGAAAATTTGTTAATCTGAGTACATAAATTAGCAAAACCTTCTACAGGCTATTTATTAAACATACGGCAAAAACTCTAGTGGTTATTCCATGAACTATTCTAAGAATATTTTGTACTTTTATGATTTTTGAAAAGCCCATTTGTTTTGAAGATACAGGGCGAGAAAAATTTTCGACAAAACCAATTTTGATATTTTTGAAATTATTAATGTAGCCGAAATACAAATATGGCGTACAACACTGGACTTACCGAGTATATAAGAATTGTAAAAACGCATTGTTATCTTTTAACAACATTCCGATTACAGGGAACGACTGTTTTACCCACTAACAATAGGCAAGTGCAGACATAGAAAAGTAAATCAGTTAAAATGTGGATTTCATTTGAATACGTTTCGTGATTGATCATTTTGTAAGTGTCAAATTTGTTGAGACTGATTGACGTGTATTTTCTGTCTTTTAATACTTAAACTTTTGTTAGGGAAGTCCTCTATCATGAATCGCTATACGAACGCCGAGATGACTGTCATGCATTTCATTTATGGACTTGCTGATGGCAATTCATTAGAAGCTAGACGGTTGTGCATTGAACGATTTCCTGACCGTAATGTTTCTGATAGAAAAACTTTCCAAAGTGTTCATCAACGTCTTCATGAAACCGGCACATTGAAACGAAGTGGAGGACCAGGAAGGCCAATGACAGTAAGAACGGTAGAATTACAAGAGAATGTGCTGGACATCATAGAGGAAGATCCAGGTACTTCTACTCGAAAAATTGCAAATACTTTGAATGTAAGTAATGGGACTGTTTGGAAAATTCTTAAAGAGTATTTGTTGTACCCATACCACATACAACGCGTTCAGGCACTTCTTCCTGCTGATTTTCCTCCACGGATTGCATTCTCTCAGTGGCTTTTGCACACATTGGTTCAAATCCCTCAACTACTGACACTGATTCTTTTTACCGATGAAGCGAATTTCTCAAGAAGTGCAATAAGGAATTTTCACAATAACCATGTGTGGGCTGAAGAAAATCCACATGAGGTACTTGAAGATCGTCTTCAACATCAGTTCTCGTTGAACGTTTGGTTAGGAATTGTGGGTGACTGGCTAATTGGACCGGTATTTCTACCAGGAAGACTTACCGTTGAGGTGTATCGAAACTTTTTGGAACAAACGCTACCTATGTTTCTGGAGGATGTACCATTGGCAACAAGAAATGCAATGTGGTTTATGCACGATGGTGCACCAGCGCATTTTAGTGTGGTTGCTCGTGAGTTTTTAACAGCAACATACGGAGATCATTGGATTGGTCGAGGTAGACCTCACTTATGGCCTGCTCGATCCCCGGACTTAAACCCCCTAGATTATTTCCTATGGGGCCATCTAAAGTCATTAGTTTATTCTACTCCAGTGGAAAATGTGGAAGATTTATGAAATCGGATAATTGCTGGGTGTAACTCAATAAGAAACGACCCTGGTATTTTTGAAAGAGTTCGGCAGTCAATAAGGAGAAGATTGGATTCTTGCATCCTAGCTGGAGGTAGTCTTTTTCAACAGTTCTTGTAGATTAAGAAACTTTAAATGTAATTTTTGGTAATAAAATGTTCGTTTCGTCGAAAATTTTTCTCGCCCTGTATCTTCGAAACAAAGGGGCTTTTCAAAAATCATCAAAGGACAAAATATTCTTAGAATAATTCATGGAATAACCCCTTGAATTTTTGCCGTATGTTTAATAAACATCCTGTATATTCACGCAACTTGTTGTTTGAGGTTAACATTACGTCGGTTAATCCATGAGGTCCGTGGTTATCGATTATATCATTAGATACGTAATTTTGCCGATCAAACGGCAAACACGTAAAAAAACCATTTTTATTTTTAATTTTTTACAAATTGTAATGCTGATGGTATCTTGAATGGATATCATTAGAAGTCAAATAAGAGTCGCAAAAGTCCTTTCCATTCACAAACAAGACGATGTAGATTCCTGTGAAAACTGTAGGTCTGGTCTATAAGTATTGAAATGTTTTTATTCCGGGATAATGTTCAAAAAATGAAATTTTTGTAAACGAATCAAATTTTTAAATGAATCGTGGGATTCGGGAGTATTTTTATACACTCTTTCGGCAATTTTAAAACGAATTTTGATAGGAAGTGGAAATTAATGAAAGTGAAAATTGAAAAAAATGTAAACTAACCTTGATTTTACGAATATATCATAAACTCTATGTTCCTATGATATTGACAGGAAGCCTGTCTATTCCAACCTTCAACCTTCTGTTCTACCTTGAATTTATTCTATGATTTCAATATTAGACACTTTAAACTGGGAGTGCAGCTGAAATACGAGATAACTCAATGAAAGCTAGTCCAAAAGTGATGAATGTAATTAATTTCTCCTTTATCTTAATCGCGATTGCGCTTGTTTTTATCCACAGCACATTTGGTGATTTCTATCCAAATATAACTTAACGAGGAATTTTGATAAATAGAGTTATTTGTAGAAGTAGCATTATCAAATAACTGCAGGAACGCTACTAGATGACTCCAAATAAACGACTCTGTGATACAAAACCTCAACGACAACCCTAAAAGGCTAAAACTTCCCGACATAAGTGACGGTACCTTAACGAAACATATTTAATATACGAAATAATGCTGGAAATACCTCCAAATTTATGCTGTTTGTTTTAGGAGAATTTTACATTAAATATTAAGATTTACGAAATGAGGAGAATGAAAAGAAGAGTAATTTCATCTCCGATTCGCCAAGATCGTCGTTGGTTGGAGTTAAATAACGAAAATTATGAAGTCGAGATTAATTTATTGGAAAATAAATATTAGAGTATACAGAACGATAAAGAGACCCTCAGTTTTATAGAGGTGAACGTAATGGATTCTGAACAAAAGAAATGCGGCCAAAATAGAGATTTGGGAGAGAGAGATCTTAAGAAGAATGCTAGGGGGATAAAACAAGACCATAGGCAATGGAGAAGAAGAACAAATAAAGAACTTATCGACATCTACCAGTATCCCTATATTGTCGATGTCGCCCTAATGGCTCCTCAGAGAATTGCGAAAAGATCATTTTTAGAAGATTCCCGAAGAAAACAAAGTGGAGGAAGACCGAGAAAAGAGTGGCTGCAAGCAGTGAAAGAAAACCTTGGGCATGTCAGGATTCAAAACTGAAAAGAACAAGCAATGGAGAGGAAAACATGGCGAACGGTTACAAGAAGCTATATATATAATGAGGTAATCGCATTGCTTGTTATCTCTAAAGAAAAATCGAGATTATTTGACTTAAATCTTGCATTCCAAGCAATGTGTCCATCATGTATTATACCTAGAAACTATAGCATAACTCGACTAACGTTCATCTGACTATGTACGCTTGTTCAGTTAGAAATGCTTCTGCAACTGGTTCCAATCGTACATGATCCACCATCCTCAAATAGGCACAAACGCGCAGCCCAGTGTTCGCCGTCACACATACAATCATCGGTTCGTTAAATTCAAGATATCATTGTGTATTCGAATATTATTAGTTCAATTTGCTATGAATTTCCAGTTGGCCGAATTTACGGGATGCTTGGCGCTAGGCGGTAGTTAGAACATCCAGCATAGCGTAGCAATAACGCCACGATAAAGGGGAACGAACGCCAATGGAAAATGGAAAGGGGGGTTAGCGGGAGGATCGGCATGCGCTTGGAAGGGGTAAAACGCTAGATTTATAGGCGTCCTCTCGTATAATATATTCTCAATTAAATATTACGATTTATCATTTACAATAAATACGGTAGCTACAGGACTATTATATCTTCCCCCGCACAGAGCAACGAACTAGTATTTGTACGCCTGTGTGTGTGTGTATTCTCTGATGCCCGATTTCGATGCTTATGGTACGGTTTGTGGTGCCGTTTTTAGTATATGGGAGTTGGAGAATCGAGTGAGAATATCGACGCTATTGTTCCAGAGCTCGGCTGGGCAAGTCGTACATTATCTATTCCTATTGTCTTCATCAATTATTATTATTATATAGCTAAATGCGGTGCGCAATTTCGAGATATCCGCTTATTCTAGCGCGAATTTCGTTAGCCTAGATGTGTTTGTATGTGTGTTCAAAATTAATGTTGGATATCGTCGGTGCGATTAATAGAATTTTGGAAATTGGACGGGATTTCAATGTGGATTTCTTAAAATTGCAACTGAAACTTGCTACGTTTTAGCGCCTTGGAATTGTAAAAAAAAAAACCAAAATAATGAAAGAACACGCAAACAATTTTCCTCCGTAATTTAATAATTTAATAAATAGCGAATCCTTCATTCAGGGTGCCAGCCTGCTCGTCGGCGAGGGAGTGGGCCAATACACCCACCAAGACAATTTAACTTTATGAAGGCGCCATTTGTTTGGAATAACCCTGTCAGGTGATAGGGGTAAACAGGAACCCAGGATGGTGATCAGAAATTAAATGGGGAAAAGGAAAATTTGAATTAAGTTAAAAACGTAAAACCCACAAACGTTCAACGCTCAAAGAGTAAACTTCTTTAATCCTACACATAGAGTACGATTACAAAATAAAAAAAAGGAAGTCAATATTTCATAAAGAAAAAAACCCGAAAAAAAAACTGTTAAAACGGAGAAAACGATTAGTAAGATGGGAACGAATGAAGATCTTTACCCCAGGTGGCAAATTCAAAATGGATGTTAGAAACGTCGTATTCAACTCCTGTTTAGCAGCAACCCGTAGCAATCCTCTCAAATATTTCTAATCCAATAACCCCAATAACCAAAACCAAATACTGGCAACGAAAACAAGTAGGTTTCCAAAATATCCACTCAACGTGATTAATTCCAAATACTATAAATTCGGAAAAACTACCACAACATCTCAACTACACCACAAGGCCACAAGTGATCAGGGACAACGACCAAAAGCTGGAAATACAGTGGAAAATACAATTCTCCACCACTCGGAAATACGTCATAGAATTACGTGGATCAAACACTTAGGTTATGGCCACAAGTGATCAGGGACAACGACCAAAAGCTGGAAATACAGTGGAAAATACAATTCTCCACCACTCGGAAATACGTCATAGAATTACGTGGATCAAACACTTAGGTTATGATAACGGAAGATGCTAAACTGAAAATTAAAATGGAGAAATACGTAAATAAGGTTGAATGAATATTAAATAATCAAATTAAGAGAAACCAAACATAATAAAAGAGCTGGGAGTAGTAGAATGACCCAAAACGGCAGAAGGCTGCATGCCCGTAATGTGAATAAACGCGCTACTCGAAGGACCTACAGAACGCAGCCAAGATCTGTCAATTTCGTGTAACTTAACCAAATCAGCTGTTCGACACATATCCCAACTAGCCTTGTCACATAGGTTAAGAGAAAAATAAAATGCAAAATTTCAAAAAAAAAAAACGACAAATTGTACGATCGCATCCAGCAAGCTTTCTTTGCATTGGGTACATTTTTTACGGATAGTTTCCATGATATTAAAGAATTTTTGCATGGGACAATGACATCACTTTAACGAACCAGCGATTCTATACGTGGCGGCGGACATTGGGCAACATTTCTGCGTATTTGAGAAAAGTGGATGTGGGGCAATTGAAGCCAGTTGTAGAGGCATTTTTGACAGAACAAGCATATGTAGTCAGCCGAACATTTGCTGAGTTACGCTAGGTTATCCGGGTATAATACGTGATGGACTCATTGCTTTGAGTGGAAGATTTAGGCCAAATAAAGTAGACTTTTCTTTACAGATAACAACGAATGTGAAGACCATATGGAAATGTATATCCTCTAAACCAATGCTTGAACTTGGAAATGAAAAACTTGGAAATCAAGAACAAAATTGATACAAATTAGGTCTGATAAATGTTCTCATATGCAATCGCTCCTTTTGGAATTTCTACCTTTAGAATCTGATGAAATCTTCTTCATCTTTAGTTATTCTCTCTGCCTATCTCACAGCTTCTGGTGTTTTTCTAATTTAAGTCTGCGATCATTTAGTATCATTTAACAAATCCTTGTCTGTCCATCACCAACCAAGTTAGTGACGGTGAGATGTAAATGAAGAAAATAATAGGTAAGTAGGACAATGGATTTATATATTTTTACCATTGGATAACTAACGTTAATATTTCTGTATAAAAAAAAATAATAAAATAGTTGCCACAGATTGGTGAATATCAGAATTCCTGTTTGTATCAGGGATTAGCGAAAATTACAAAAATGTCGCCGATATCGTTTTTAAGGCAAGGAACACCAATGTTAGCAGTTTAAATAAATTGCGATTCAATTCACCACACATTTAACAATGCTTTGATCTTTCCATTTTCATATTTTGTAACTAATTGTTAGTATATTTCTTCCTTTTTTTGATAAAACAGATATTTCAACGAAGGCAAGTGATAAGACATATTTGCATGCGTAAGCCCGTTGAGGTATCTGCCGTTCTCCTACCCTTTTTGTCATAATACCTAGCCTCCTTCTAGCACCTAACCATACAGTTATCCCTGTCACTCGTTCGTAATTCTCAGGATTCCTACCAGATTACCGAGGTAGTAAGTTCTGTAATATTCTTTGCAAAAGATAGTACCTTATGTTTTTTTGTACATTGGATAAGTAATCAGTATAGGCACCAGATATATTTTCTTTTATTAAACTACGAAGTCTTTTAAATTCGTTCTGATATGTATGATTTCACGAAGCCAACCACTTCCTGCGATAGTAGTTTTTCGTCTTAATAAGCTGTCTAATCTAAGATGTAAACCAAATTGGAAACCCATCACACCGAGGACGCATTGGTTTTTTTGGGACGCAAATTTCAAAAACTTTATTAAGATGTAAATAGAAACGTTCAACAGCTTCGTCTAAGTCAGTATAATCCGAGAGAAATGTCCAGTCAACATCATTAAGTGCATTACAAAGCACCTCCAAATCTGCATGATGAAAATCATAATATGTAATGTTAGCAGACAGAAAGCTAGGAACCTTGCACTCAAATTTTCAAGAAATTGCAATTTCTAAACTTGGATGATATCGATCTTCAGTTACAAAGGGAATATCAGCATGATTGACAGAGGTGTTAAAATTTTCAGATGTAAATACTAAATCAAAATATATCTTTGCCGCCTTATTTGTTTGAATCAAGAACTTTTTTTTCTCCGGCACATTTTCCATTTGGAGTTGTCAAATGTAATTCTTAACGTTCTGTTAGAATATCAGATTTCAGATAAAAAAAAAAAGGCGAAAAGTATTCGTCCTGGATATGACTGTAAGAATTGCTGAAAAGATCCAGTCGTTTACCTATATTCGCAATATTTCTCTTTCAAAATTGACTTTGAATACTTTAAGAATAAAGTAGAAAAAATTCGATTATTGAATGGCTTCAGGCGTAACGTGGAGGAATTTGCTGGAATAAAAAAGTCTTTTCCGAGAAAAAGCTACCCATTTCAACCGGAAGTCCTCTCGGGTGTACACAGACCAGAGACCATCATTACCGACTGAATGCTCGTAATCATTCTGCGGCCAAGTATGTTTGCATAAACTATCCAATATTACTACGCGGCAGATAGATAGCGATGTAGATACAAACAAACGCATACCATGCAACAACGTGTGCGTTGCTGCATAGTGTTGGAGGAAGACAGCACGACACAACGACGCCAGAACGCCAATGGCGGATTATACATAAATAATTAATTGATTAGCAGGTATCGTACTGATCTAATAATGTTGCTAACTAATCAGCTAAACAAATAGATAGTGCACGACCATAATTCACGGCATCACGAGAGAGTAAATTCTCGGTGATCAATACGTATTGAATGCACTATGCAAATACGTACAGGGCGCCGTAAGCGGAGACGACCAATAGAATCGAAGCGGGTTCTGGACGATGCGATGGGTTGTTAGGCGGTGGTGGCATCGTTGGAACTTGGAGATGCGTACTATCCTGGACAATCGAAATGACCAGTGGTTTGAGGTTACGGCTTAAGTTCTATAGGATGTTCATATTTAATTTCTAACAAAAAAACATAAAAACAGTAATAAAAAAAGAGGAGACCAGCGTTTGAAATTACGAGACGTGTTTTTAAAGTATGTACCGTTTTGAAATTCTGCTACCGTGAGCGCTGCAGCGGCTTTATACGCTTGCGCGCTGTGTACCTACATCTGTTGACAAGCCACAGACGCCATTACAGAAAGATTCGACCGTGTTTACGTTTGTTTGTCACTATTTAAAATGTCTCCGCCGATCGAGAATCCCGCCGACTGTGAAATACGCGCTGTGATTCGTTTTCTTAGTGTTAAAGGCAGTAAATCGGCCGACATTCATCGTCAGATCTGTGAAGTGTATGGAGAAAACATTATGAGTGATGGAGTGGTAAGGAAATGGGTGAGAACTTTTAAAGATGGCCGCACGAATGTCAATGAGGAGGAAGGAAGTAGGCGACCTTCTGTCATTACTGAAGATTTGGTTCGGAAAGTTGACGAAAAAGTGAAAGAAAACAGACGCTTTACGATTTCATCGTTATCTGATGAGTTTCCTCAAGTTTCCAGAAGTGTTCTCTATTTTAATCTTAACAGAGGAATGCCTCGAGAGATATGAATCCTACGAAGAAGTTCGTCATACCATCGTTTGTTCGTCTCATCGCAGCCACAAAATGACGATTTTAGTTTCAATGTAGATGGCGCTGTAATCCGTGAAAATAGGGTAGCTTTATTTTTTTTGAATGAAAACCCCTATTTTTTATTACACATTGCAACTCTACGCTAAAAAGTAAGTAATTTTTGTCTCAAACATTCTTTTGTTAATTTCGTAGATGGCGCTGTAATCGGTGAAAAAGATTACCTTTATTTAATTTACTGGAAACCTCCATTTTGCATTGCATAGTAAGACTCTAGACCACAGACAAAGTAACTTTGGTTTGAAGCATAAATGCCTACTTTTTTTGAAGACCCTAGATGGCGTTCTAATTTGTATAATAGAGTGGGCTTATTTTTTTAAAGAAATATCCTCATGTTTTGTCATTAACAAAATATTTATTACAATTATTATATCAAAAAGCATTTTATAAAATCAACAATTCATAATAACAGTATCTTATAAAACTGAAATTTCATCATGCCAATAAATTTAAGATTCCATTAAAACAAACAAAGGTAATCTTTTCACCTATTACAGCGCCATCTACGAAATCAACAAAAGAATGTTTCGGATAAAAGTTACTCACTTTATAGCGTAAAATTGCAGTATGTAATAAAGAGTAAGGGTTTCCACTTAAGAAAATAAAGCTACCCTATTTTCACCGATTATGGCGCCATCTACGTTGAAACTAAAATCGCCATTTTGTGGCACCCGATGAGGCGAACAACTGTATGACGAACTTTTTCGTAGGATTCATATATGTATTGTAATGTTCAATATTTACGACAATTACAGCATCTGCTGTCAACCTCTGAACGAGTAGGTTCTCTCTCTGAACGAAGATGGTCAGGTTAGCCACTCGTTGGTAATTAAATATCCTTCTTGCGGTAAGAAATGGAAACTTCCTCGTTACCATTTCCCCCCCAGCCAACTGGCTGTGGAGCGAGGACATTATATTTATAAGTCCAGATAACGACGATCGTAGGGTAACATGGACAAATCTACTCTTCAGTCAATTTTCCTATTCACATAATTCGTCCAAATTCATGTGGAAATCGTCTAAAATAAGCAACAGCGTAAATATAAAAGATATTTTAAACATAATTCGTCCAAATTCATGTGGAAATCGTCTAAAATAAGTAACAGCGTAAATATAAAAGATATTTTAAACATTATTTCATCAATTAAATCTTTATCTGAAAGGTTTAAGTAAATCGTTGAAGAATTTTCACGTTTAATATTTGTCAGCCAGCTGTGGGTCACAGATATTGCCTACTGTCTGCTGGTAGAGTTCCTGCATGCGTTCTTCCATGCTACTTTCTTTTACAAATAATTTCATTTCATCGAAATTCATCATAAAAGTTTCTATTTAGGTAATTTATCAAAATTTGCTGTGGAATAAAACAATCGCCGGTCTTTTGCGATTTAGAATAAAAGAAAGACGAACGACGCCAATAATTTTCACCGATCTTTATTCAGCCTTAGAATTAAAGTGTATTTTAGCTCCGATCCCAATTCAAAGTGTTCGATTGTGAAATCAAAGTATTTATTCGAAGAGAAAAAGGGTTAAATTCCAGAACAGGCAGTTTCCTGTAGAGGTTATATAACATTGGCTTCGTTCAAATTTCAAGGTTAGTTACATTTATAATTTTGAATTTCGTTAATTTCGTTTTATTAATTTGGAAATTCGTTAGAAAATTGCCAAAAGGGTATCCAGGGATATTCCCGAACCCACTAAGAATTGTAAATTCACAATTTTCCCAAAATCCCCCGAGACAAAAATATTTCAGTATATATTATTGAAACGCTAAACATGTCTTTATTCCTCCTTTATTTTAGTTGCCATGCCGTTTTTGGACTGAAACCTAGAGACCGGTCATTTCTATTGTCCCGCATGGTACTCTAGGGCTTTTCGAGGCATCGACGCGGTCCACTATATGTGACATCGTATCAGGTTGCGCGCCGTGCAATAATTGCATATACACAAATATACATTATAGCCGGGCACCGCAAACAAGGCATGTTTGAGAGGATTAAGCTCAGATACTCCGATTCAAGAACATCCATCTCATTGTTTGAGCGCCTGCGGTTCACCATCGAATTCGACATAATCAACCCCTGAGCGACGATTCTCCGCGCTACCACCCGCCAGCCCCCAATCCGACCGGACCCGATTCTCTGACTCTCTCATTCCCACGCAACACACGCCCACACCCAACAAGCGCGCCCGACCTCGTTCAACGTAAAGGGATCCCATCCGGGGCGTTCGCTGTTAGGCGCCCTCGGCTCGGAGGAACATACCGAACACGTTCGGTAGTAGAAATAGGTTTCTACAACCTATTGACCCATATATGCGTACATTTTTTATGAGGTTCGATTGTGGCGATATGAAACCTTTGAAACGACGATTGAAAGAGGTCCGGTAATAGATGAATGCGAATCTTACATTTCGCAGTGAAAGGAAGATTTTAAAAACGCTGAAAATTTCGAACCGAATACATATTACTTTTATATCCTTTGTTTTACACGTCCGGGTGAACTTTGGCTTTACTAAATTGGATGCGGAATGGTTTAAATTCGATTGGAGGTCATTACTTTCCGGACAGTATTGATTTTGATAAAGAATTATTGTTCCTCTTATGATGAAATTCTTTTCAAAACTTGTGAAAACAATCATGTGTTTTAATGCTCTGCTTACAACCCCAACCTCAACGATGTAACTAGTATCTTTTCATTGACAACCCCAAAATTTGATCTTATGTTTATCAGATATTATTTAATACACCGAAGTGGGATAATGCCACATTGCCATATTTAGTGTATCTATTGTAAATTAAGTGGAAAATACCAGTAAGGTTAAACAAAATGTGAGGTTTTTTATATTTTTTTTTAAATTTTTTTTTTAATTTAAAAAACACATTTTGTTTAACCAATTTTATTACAAGTCTTTTGATGTCTCAATGTTACAATCTTTTACCTTTTTATACAATTGTTTCTTAATTAAATGACTAGTACAAAAGTAAAATTCGTATGGTACATTATTGGAATATGCACAGTTATACATAATTATTTTAATTTGACACAATCGAAGTAACATGTGTTAACGTTCTGTTATAGGTAAACTGAACATGGATCTCCTCATTAGAATATTTCTTCTTATAACGAGATTAGCGCAATGCGTGTGTTATTTTATAAAATCAATGTTATGCCCGCAAAAACCGGCGAAATGTGTCTCACCCAGTGATGATCCGATTTTGAAATTCAGTGCTACTGCTTTAGCTGAGAAAATTAGGAAAAGGCAGGTGTACTCTCAAGAGAGAATTCAAGCCTATATAAAACGCATTAAAGATGTGAATCCAATCATCAATGCTGTTGTTGAAGATAGATTTGAAGATGCCTTAGAAGAGGCAAGACAAGCGGACAAGTTTCTGGACGAAAATCCTAACAAAATTGAAGATTTGAGAAGAAGCAAACCGTTCTTTGGGATGCCAATCACGATCAAGGAATCAATCGCTGTAAAGGGAATGAGTTACACTGGAGGAACCCTAAATAGAAAAGATGTAAAAGCTGAGAAAGATGGTGTGGTAGTACAACGTCTTAAGGAAGCTGGTTTGATTCCATTACTAGTATCCAATACTTCAGAATACTGTAGTAGTATCGAAACATACAACAAAATAACTGGATATACTTGCAATCCCTATAACACCTTGTATGGTAGCGGTGGTTCATCTGGTGGTGAGGATGCTCTATTGGGATCTGCAGCTTCAGTAATAGGTCTAGGTTCAGATATTTGTGGTTCAATACGTGTTCCGTCGATATTTAATGGAATCTTTGGACATAAGCCAACAAAAAAAATTGTCTCCTTAGAAGGTCACCGGCCAACAAGCGACGATGATAACTTCCTAAGCTATCTAACGATTGGACCTATGGCGAGGTATGCTGAAGATTTAAAACCACTATTGAAAATTATTTCGGGACCAAGTTCCTATTTACTAAAATTGGATGAAGAAATCGATTTGAGTAAAGTCCAAGTATTCTACATGGAACATACAGGAAATGACTTCTGTTTACCCAAAGTGCAAAAGGAAATAAAGACAGCTATTAAGGTAGCAGCAGCTTATCTAAGTAGAGAATATCACTGTCACGTTAGTAGGCGAAAGTTCCAAGAGTTATCAGATTCCATCGAGATTACATCTGCTAATTATTTGAATATGAAACAATTCCCATCTCCACTAGCAGATGCTGACATCAAACACAATGTTCTATGCGAGACCATAAAAGCTTTCTTGGGAAAATCGAAGTTTACTATCCACTTTCTTCTATTCCAATTAACCTGTAACCTTGGTCGATTTTTTAACTTCAACGGAAAAGAATATAAGAAGAGATTGGAAGAACTCAGAAACGTCGTGTCGGATGCGTTGAGCGATAATGGTGTTCTCATTTACCCGTGTATGCAAACTGATGCTTGGAAATTAGGGGCCTACCTTCCTGGTATCCCAACAATCCCAACAACTTCCAGAGGCAGACAAATACTTCTTTGTCTAGTAAACGAAACGATAGATTACATAAAATAAGAGTAACACATAAATCAAATGTAAATTTTTCTTGGTCTCGTATGCCACCTTTTGCAGAAGAATGCTGTTTGCTTTCGATGTGAAGTTGACAATGGCTTCTGGACCAACACATTAAAGGGATTTTACAAACTAGACATTGAATTTTAGCGCCATCAAAAATTAAGTCCGGCATGTCCACTGTAAAGTTTTTAACTGTGTCTGTCATTGGTCGTTTTCGCGACGTACTTAACTGCGAAATTTTTAAAGCAAACATAAGCGTACAATTACGAAATAGGTTACGACAGCCTACATATACACAGAACTACTCGCATACAGCATCGATTTAGTACTGACACTGTGAACGCGTGAAATAAATAATCGCCGACTCCGCACCACATATCTACTACACTGAGTGTTACCCCTGTTTGCCCAGACTATTTATTACTTATTAGATATTAATTTAATGCATATTAGAAACAAATTTCATCACTATTTAAATCTAGCACTAGAATTTTATTGGCATTCTTATATCAAATTACGTTTATACGTTCGTCAGAAACAAAGTCAAACCCATATGTATGTATATATATATTAATACATATGGAATATCTTTCCTATTGGAAAATAAGTAATATTAATCAATATATTTTTTTGCCTTCTTTGTCTTTCGCCAAAGTTAATTTAAAATTTTAATTTGTGAAATACGATAAGCCGAGCCCGTCACAGATGGTCTTGTTAAATTAAAACGATTGTACTTTGTTGATCGAAGTTTGAAATTACATTTCGCAATGTAATATATAAATACACAAATATATTATGAGTTGCGAAATATGTAGAGCTCCGTTAATAATAAGATATTGTGGTAATAATATTTTAATTTATGAAACAACCTATCACGCACGCGGTATAAAAGTTTGCGTGACGGAATTTTATTTTTAATAATAAATGAAGCAATAAAAAATATTATAAGTTGAGCTCCAACAAATAATTAAGGTTTTACTGCGTGTTGAAAGATAATTCGTTTTTTGATAAAAGGCATGGGCTTATTTTTTTTAATAATATCTTAAATTTTATAATCTTTTTGCTGTAATAAACACTACAAATAAATAAAACTATATCAAATTATATTTTATCAAATGTGATCAATATAAACCTTAATGATCCACAAATGTATGACTTTAGGATTGAAAGAGTTAAGATATTTTTAAGTGAAGATAAAATAAGAACTTTAGGGATGTAGTACTTTTATTTATTAGGGGGATTAGCACAACTGCCAAACAATTTTTCATCCTTCAATAATCCAAACTGCACTTAACGAAAATTTAGATTTAAAAGTCTCTTTTAAAAATGCTAAAATATTAAACTACGAACAATTAAAGGAACTTTGCCACAGAAAAACTTTGAAGAGTTCTAGTTTAAAAACATTGTTTTTTACGAAAAGATTGAATATAAAAAGGAAATTTGGATGAATTTAAATTTAGTAGGTCCCCCGAGGCAATAATAAAAAATCTGAAATTTTGGAAATATGACGGTGGTCGAATATTTCTCTGTGTTTAAAGTAATTGTACCAATTTTCTGTCTTTCGTCTTTCTTTTTGTTGGTGACCCGTACTTTTTTGGTTAAACTGAAATAGATACTTATTATTGTAGCACCAAATTCGGTATGAAATATTGATAAACTAAATAGAAAATGTGCATTAAAAACAAGTTCATGTGTCTTTTTCGTTATTGTCGTAACCCAAAGAATAAACTTAAGACTCTCTTCTTTATGCAAAAAAGTTGATCTCTTAAAGAATGCATGGGGATGGTATGTATTGTTTTTCTTAACCATATTAGAAAATATAAAAGTTACATTTCAGAAAACGGAATTTTAAAAATAAGTATAACATATTCAAGCATAAAATATGTCAAACTAGGCAATTACACACTGTCTTAAATATTGAAATAATGGTGTGAATTCAACTGTGCAACACTAAATGTAAAGATGATAGCCAGAAAATTTAATCAAAGGGGTTTTTAATACAGCTATTTAACGAAAAATATCAGGAGGTTTTTAATGCTTGCAATTCAAATGGTTTGGAAAACAACTACTACAACACATAAAGAAAACGGACAACTATTACAGCGTCGGGTTCCGCAGGGTCCCGTTTCAGGTCCTGTATAGTTTTTACTCTTTATAAAATTCTTAAATTTGACTTTAGATAGACATTTAAATTGGAAACACTAATGTAGTGCTTTACTTACAATCAATTTGCTATCTATTTACAGTACCGTGCAATCGAATTAAGGCCACTATATAAATTTGAGCTTTAGCTTAATAAATAATACAAAGTATCAACGTTTGATAAAAACAATTTTTATTTATATATATATATATATATATATATATATATATATATATATATATATTTATATTAACACGTACATTAATATTTCGTCGAACAACCCCTTGCTTTTATGACAGCAGCAATTCTTTTTGGCATGCTTGCTATACACGTTGCTGCAACTTCTTTAAGGTGAGCATTATTTTGCCAGCTATTTGTTATGTTTGCTTTCAAAACGTCAACTGTTGTATTGGGAGATGCATAAACTGTACGTTTTAAAGAATTCCAAACATTTTCGATTGGATTCAGGTCGGGGGAATTGCCTGGCCATGGCAATATCTTCAGTTTTCTTGCTGAAAACATTTTTAAAATTGTTTTTGCCCTGTGGCACGGTGCACCATCTTGCATAAATGTGTAAGAGTAATTTTCAGGGTCTAAAGATGTCATATACGGGATTAAGATTGATTCCATAACTTGTTTATATTGAATTTGATTCATGGTATCCGTTACAAAATAGAGCGGTCCAAGCACTTCCCCTGATATACAGGACCAAATCATGACCGCCGGTGGATGTTTCACTGTTTTTACCACTGCGCTTTCATCATATCGTTCCGATGGTCTCCTTCTAACGAAACGAGCAACTTCAGTTACAGCCTCTAGCCGTGACTCGTCACTAAAAACAACCGTTAGAAACAGAAATTTTCATTGCATTTTCGAATTTACTAAAAATGTTCCAAATTTTGAAATATACATAAAATATTGATACATACTTTTTTCCAATCCTCAACAGTAAAATATCGATGCTGTTGCGCCCACTACAATCTTGCCTTTTTCATCCTTAAAGTAAGTTTCGGCTTTTTTGCAGGGCGTCTACTTCTGATATTGGCTTCATATAAGCGCGATTTTAATGTTCGATCTGATATTTTTATATTATCAGCCTGTAATATACGCTAAAGTTCTTTAATGCACAGTTGCCTGTTTTCTAATGCCCTTTTTATGATAATTCTGTCTTCCCGTGGCGAAGTTTTGCGAATACCACGACAATGAGAATGACCACTTGAAGTCGCTGATAAATTTTCTTTCTTTAACATCGCTACCCTGTCGACTGTTTGACAAGAAACTCGTTCTCTTCTGGCTATTTCCCGATGCGAATACAGCCCCGTCTCTAATAACACTTGAATTCTTTTTTTTTTTTCTCATTTGAAATGTCTTTACGTTTGCCTATTTCACAAAATTTATCAATAAAAAAAGAAAACTAAACGTCACGAAATTTCAATTTAATTACACTAAAACAACGTGTAAAACGAATATTATAGCACGAAAATATAATACTTGCACTTTACACCATCAAAACTACACGTAAACTAACTTGAAGCAGGTAAAGCCAGTCACCGATTACCGACCCTAAACGTACCTTGGATAGAAAGGAATGTTTGGTGGGGGTTATAATAACGAGAATTTTATACCTACTTAAGAGGAGTATCTCAAATACAATTAAAAACATTTTATTACCGAAAATATTTAGAAATTTTGGTTATTATAATATTAATAGCAAATATTTGTATAAAATCAAAGTGGCCCTAATTCGATTGCACGGTACTGTAGATGCCTTAGTTGGTTCTAGATCAACATACAGAATATGTTTGTGGGGTTTGGCTAGTGAAGCTGATCAGGTTTTCATTGCACAAAAGCGGATAGCCAGGGTTTGTTGGGGTATCAAGATTCCATCATTTTCATAATTTATTTACACAGTTTCGTTCTTTGACTCTAGCTGTTTTTTTTTGTCTAATAGTTATCAGTATACATACATATTCAAGAATAAACACCAGTTCAATTTAATTAAAAATATCCATAGTACTGCAACCAGACAACAAAACAAATTCTTTATAGCTCACGGAAAAGATTTTAACGAACTTCCTGACGAAATACGAACTTGTAATAATTTATCTAATTTTAAAACAACATTGAAGACATCTTTATATCTGATTTTGTGATTTGTTTTATACATACTACGTGGAAATTGCAACGTCAAGAAGGGATGCGAATTTGTTCACTAAACTTGGCAGAAACGTATAACTATTGAAAGGTATTGATTACAATTTCAAAGGAAAAGAAGAAAAACACAATTTAATTTTGTTTTTATTAATAATGTGTTGGGACCCCGTATTGGTTTCACACTCCCTTACACTTCGTGGTATTGATTTCAGTAGGTGGTCGATGTCCTCCCGGGGAATGGTATCCCAAGCAACCTGCAATTCCTGTGGGAGAGCTTTCAGTGTTTGGGGGGGTTTGCTAAGGTCCTCAGTTTTTTTCCCATAATGTTCTACATGTGGTCAATTGGCGAGAGGTCAGGAGATCTGGGTGATCATGGCAAGACATTCACATGGGCCTCTTCGAAGCGGTTTAGCGAAGTTCTCGCTATGCGGAGACGGGTATCATCCTGCTGGAAGAGTGGATCTTCGAGTTGCTGAAGATATGGAAGAATATGGAGTTGCATCACCTCGTCAATGTAACACTGGGCGTTCATGGTGTCTCGGATGAGCACCAACTGAGACCTACTCCCGTATGCTATAGCACCCCATACCATAACTCCCACAGCTCGATTCCCAGGCCTTTCAATTGAAAATTGCATATCGCGACGTTCCCCACGTCTGATCTTCATACGGCCATCATGCATCCCTATACAAAATCAAGATTCATCACTGAACACCATCCTATGCCACTCCACGTTCCAGTGCATTCGCAACCTACACCACTCCAAACGTTGCTGTCGGTATCGAGTCGTAAGTGCTAATTCGAGATATGGTCAAGTCGAAAGCCCAGATTCGGCGATACATGGTTCGAAGCATTACAGGACGACCTTCATTACTTAACCATACATCAGCAATTAACCTGGTATTTGAGAATCGATCGCTTAGAGCAATTAGGCAAAGGTGGCGGTCCTGCACCTCATTAGTTCTTTTTCGACCCCCGGTTCCTCTTCCGCGATTTTCCGTGACGGCTAACAGCGCATGATTATGGATTGGTTCCTCTAAAGGCGATTTGAAATTTCCCTGAACGAAAACCCACCTTCGGGCAAGTCAACAATTCGACATCGAATTCGAATTCGCTCAATTGGCGGTAATTTACACGTTGCCGCACACTAGGCATAATCAAACCTTCAAAACAGGTTAATCAAAAATATGACAAGAGAAAATGGTGAAAATTAAATCAAAACTGGGAAGAAATACACCTACCATTAATGCCAGAAAAAACTGCATGAAGTGTCAGATATGCCATGGCCACTTTATCCATTGCAACATTATAATCAATTATTAGCTTTAAACAGTTATAAGCTTCTGCCAAATTTGGTCAAAAAAATTGCATTCTTCTTGGTGTTGCAGTTTCCATGTCATGTAGTGTACATTTACGTATCTAATGATTAATAAGTCTATTTTTATTTGACATACTAATACTGATGGTCTAAGCAATACCTATGAGTGTTCTGAATTTATACAGGCAGCCTATGTTTTCTATTTTTTTTTCCAATTCAAAACGATTTCTAAAATACGTATACTGAAGATTTTAAAACATGTTGTGGCTCTCCAAATCAGTATTCCAAGGGTTGGGAAAAAAGAACGCCATCAGGGTCGGTCAATCGCTCAAATATTTCACCAACAAACATCAATATTTTACAGGTAAAAATCCGGGGACTTTTTTTCAGAAGCGATTCCCGTGCGTCCCTCGTTTTGCACGTGGCACACACACACACACGTACATATATACATCCGATGGATTTCTCTCTTTTGGGATGGATACGCGAAAAGTGGCTGGAGCAGCAGCCTAATGCAATATCGGGCGCGTAATTTCGAAGGGGAGCCTCTACGCCACCCTCAACGTCCGAACGCTAAAAATTTTTGCGATAACCCATAAAATATTTATCGAACTAGAGGAATTATTTACAAGGGGGCTTTTTTCCAATTTATTGCCTTTTTAGGTATTGATGTATTCCTTTTTCGGAGTGAGTTGGGAGCGCCTTTTTGCCTGACTGCTGCTTGGGCCGTATCGAACTGATCGCGTCCGATATTCAGATTGGCGATGAACAACCTTCAGGAGCTGTATGATAGCAGAAAAAAAGGCTAGGGGATGGATTTGACATGGGGAAACGGAAGAGCACATTTCGATGACAGGTAAACATCGACAAGTTTTAAAGCTCTAATACGCATGGTGAAAATAAAAAAGAGAAATCACTTTTACTTTTTGGGAGATCAAACGATTTACTTTAAACGCACATGTGGAGCTCTTTTTAAGTGAAAAGTTTTCTTGTTAAAAGCGCATGGAAAAGATCGAAACTAATCAAATCTTTGTAAGGGCAAATAAATATATTACGGGTAAAATAAGTGGTAGCATCTAATCCTTAGAATTTTAGTATATTCGCAGAAAATAAATGAGCGTTTCTTATTCTACATTGACGCTAAAAAATATCTGGTTACTGTCTTCTAAAAAAATACGTTGGGAAAATACCAATATCGTAGTTAATATGTGAGATCGCTGTAGTTTCTTTGATACTTTTGGCGAGTAACTATATTACTTAAAACCTAAAAGAAAACATCCAGGAAGAATCTGAACATTGCCCTATAGAAATATCAATAGAACAAGCAATATTCAGATGGTGAAGGCACGGAGGATGGGGAGGAAAGATTAATAAAGCAAATATGTGAACCTGAAAAAAACAGCAAAAGAAAAGAAGGACGACCTAGAAAACTCTGGAAGGATGAAGCCTGCGCAGCTACTGAAAAAAGAGGAGTGAAAAGGTAGGAAGGTAGGAAGTAAAGAAGCTTGCAGGAGACAGAAAGACATGGGGGCTCCAACATAACTTTACACAGAAAGGTGGAAAAGCTTACCTAATCCTTAAGTAAGGAAAATCAACTAAAATTATTCCTGGACCTCTTGGTACTAATAAATATCTTAGTTACCAAATCCTTTTTTTCTGGATATTTCCATTCTATAGTGAACACAAAGCCCAAATAATTGCAGTATTGCTAACCCTTGAGGATTTTGAACAAAAACTACGATTTTAAGGTATTGTTCAGGTAACTACAGACTTTTTTGTACTTGAAGATTCTTCAAAATTTACATTTGAAACAAAGAAAACTAAGATGTTTCTCTTTGAAACTCAATGTCGACAAATCGATGTGCATAGGTAACGTTTGTGCACACATTTTATTGTTTAGTTTGTCAAAAGTACGTAGTTACCCTGTCAAAGGCATTCCACTTAAATTCACACTGCGCATGTGTAATTATGCATATGTAGAAAGCAGTGGGGTTCCCTGCAGTGTTACCAACTTATAAGGGAACCACAGCAACCAGAAAATTCAGAGTTCGATGAAACTCTACAGACTGAAAGAGTACTTCGACAGATAGTCGAGTCCCCCGATTTCAGGATATAGCTTCTAAAAATTTGAACGAATTTAGAATTCTTGTAAACATCTCGGAAACTCGAGCAGATATGAAAATTTGTTTTAGAACATAATTTGAAGTATATTACATAGTCTCAACCAACCGGTCCCCCTTATAATAGTATTACTTATTTTCAAAAATTTACCTGGTAAAAACAATTTTTGTTAAAGACACACAAAATTGGAATCATGTCCAACCAAAGGACAACCATTTAAATAAGGAAGTCCTCGCATTGGTATATCTGTGGAGATGGATAAATAAATAGATACAAAAAGATTTTTGACAAAAAGTTTTTGGAAAAAAGAATTTGGAAATTGATTTCAAAACTAACATTGAAAGAACTTGAAAACCATTTGAACATAAGATGGAACCAAAGTACATACATCCAAAGAGTGATTGAATGCGAGCTAGAACAACAATACACAGGGAACGAAGAGGACGTTAAACATTCAAAGGGGAACTGAATCCAAGATTTCACAACACACAAGGAGCATTTACAACTATAAGTTTACAAAAATTTATAAGTAAATACTATAAATAAAAATAAAACTTTTTTATTTACTATTTGAATTTTGAATTTCTCTACAAAAAATTCTTCAATAAAGTTTTATTTGTCCCTAAAAACTCTTACTGTACCAGTAACTGTTTATTATATATGAGTAACTTTTTGCGAGCATTTTTAGATTTCTATGGAGTTTTGCATATTCCTACGAATTTTGGTAACTTGTGATTCTTAGTGTTCTTGGATTTTTCTAGAGCATTTGAGACCGTTTGGTACGTAAAACGAGAAGGATCAGCATTGGGGAGAATCTCGTCTCCCTGGTTGGATCTTACCTGAGTTAAAGAACATTTTCTGCCCGGGATGGTCGAGCATCATCATCGATACGACCCGTTGTGTCCGGTGTCCTGCAGGGATCCCTGTTAGCGTCATTCCCCACGCCTCTCAGATATTGTTATCAATGTATGCTGACCTTACCGTGATTTATACAGCTAGCAGCAGCGAGGGACTGATAGTGAAGCGTCTCCAGCGAGCGCTGGACGATTTGATAGACTGGTTCACTGAGTGGAGGCTTTTGGTTAATAGGGATAAAAGTGTGGCGATGAGATTTACCCCAAAAAGGAAATTGCCCCCAGAAAGCTAGAAATGGAGGGAAGTGAGATACCGTGGAGTTCCTCGGCTTGGTACTTGGGACTGGTGTTTGATGGCCTCTGACGTGGTACATGTGGATCGTGTGAGGGATAAATTCTTTCGCGGTGGCAGTTCTGTTGGCTCGAAATTCCATGCACAATATGAGAACTAAGAAATTAATTTATACAATGTATTGGAGACCGATTCTAACTTACGGTGCTCTCTCCTGGATGGCAACCGCGGCGAGTAATCTTCATAAATTGGAGGAGAATAAAATCCTTGCAACAATCACAAAAGCACCTTGGTACATATGTCAGAAACAGCCAACTACGCGAGGGCCTCTAGATTTCACCTTTAGAACAACACTTCCGCGAGCTGTCATAGAACACATTGAAAAGAGCTGGTGATTCCTCTAATCCGCTGGTGGCGCAAATACTGGTGGGGCCTTAAGATCGTCCTCCGCCTAGGTGCAGAGTGTCCCGGATTGCTGCATCACATAGGTGCATCCGATAGATAGTATTTAAGAAAGCAGAATTCGGGCAGAGAGAGCTTAAACTTAAAGGCCATCAGCCCAGATCTGACAAGAGTAGTAGACCGCAGGTCACTTGTCAGGTTAGAAACATATTCACTGGTTTAGTGTATATGCATAACAGAAATACCAGCTTCTTATGATAAACATCTTATCTTATAACATTAACTGTTGTTGTATAAATATTAATTCGAATGCATGCTTAGCGTATGTACACGAATAACCCATATATATTCTATTTGCTTTTCTGGCTGGCACGATATCGCGACATTATACGCCGTTGGATATAATGGCAAAATAATTACCACAAGCGGTTCTGTCCTGAAAGTATGCAAAAATGATGACAGGTAAATTAATCGCGGATAAATATTTGCTCTCAAATCGACCGAGAAACGCTGGAATTACTCCGATTTAAATATTAATGAACGAGAAAATTAATAAATTTAATCGAATCCAACCAGCCAGCTTGAGCTAACGTTCTTCTCTCCTTTTCTCTGTAATTCGACTTATGCCTTTTATATGGACCCCCTGAATTAAGTTATATACATTGATAAATATTATTGGTCGTAATTATTTCGTACTTTGCGAGCCGTACGCTATCGCCGAAGTATAAAGCTGTTGGAGCGCTTAAATATGTTTATAGGTTTTACCAGCGATTTCATTAGTTAAAATCAGTTTCTGGTCTGTTCCGTATTTTACATTGGTATATATGCAGTGGTGTGCCTTGTCTCGGATGTAATACTCGTCGCTAAACATAAAATATACATATACAATTTATTTGTAAAGTTTTGAAATGCCAATGCTCTCAGGCTGTTGATTTACTGGGGAGACTTGAAAAATTGACATGTTATAACAAGTGAAATAGTAGATAATTGATGGGAAGCACATAAATGATCCAGATATATGAAGGAAGTCAGTCATTGGGCAACAAGCCACCAAACAACGCGATAAAATTGTTTAATCGCTTGAGACGGTAATTTGGATTGTGGCCAAAAAATTAGTTCATTAACTAACATCAAAATTCCTCGCCAACTAGTAAGTTTTTCCTTTTCGACCACACGGAGAATTAAAAAGAAGGTTTGCACTTACACCGGTATGAAGTCTAAATAACAAAAGGAATTGAACCCTTAGGTTGGTACAAGCATAATTCTGGTATGTATTCCAAGTCTGCAAAATCCAAGGATTGTTCAAAAGGAAATTGATGTTCAGAAAGTGATCCTTTAATATGTCTGGGGGTGTATTATCTCTGTTTTCTTTTTAAGACTATGCAGAAAACGCTTCTATAGTGAAAGGTGCTCACTATCGCAACATGATAAGAAACTTTTTGTGAGATCAGTTCGGAAAAATATGTCGAAGATCTTTAATTTCATTAAGTAGGTGCAATTTGCGACATTGGTGGAGAAGAGATTCAGTTTGAAGGTATTCATGTAATTGAAGAGTAGATCCTATAGAAATAAACTAATCCATATAAAATTAAAATATGAGATAAGACACAAAATAACCGATATAAATTCTATTTTGTCCAGCAAAGTGACCAAAGATATTAACAGGCAGATTAGAATACGAGTTGCAGCCGCTACTTGCACGACGTTTTCTCAACTTCTCCCAAACATGTAATTATAATGAAATAATTTTAGTATCTATGTAGGAAAATTTACACTGAACCAAGTTTTGTAAATGACTGCATTTACGGGGATAAACGTAGAAAGTGCCCTGCTGTAATTTTAACGACCTTGGTGCCAACATCAATGTTGAACAACATGACGGATATCTGAAACTGTTTATGATCCAGCATCAAAAATCAACAATTAAAAAGCTTCGAAACTCAATTTATTGCAAACAAAATATCATGCCAAGGAATTACACCGCATATAAACTTGTAATTTTTAATATTTTTTGCTAACCCTATTGTTTTAACTTTAGTTTCTGCATATTTGTCGATGTCTTCTATTATTTGGGGTAATGCAACATAGATTTCGCAAAATTGAAATCGTTAAGGTTTTAACGCATCTGATCTGCTTGACCACTTGGTAGCCCTCAATGGTTTCAGAGTTAATCGTGAAACATATCTTTTTAACACGCTTTGTAGAACCAGAAAAGAAATGTAAAGTTCTTGTACAATAGAAAAAAATTTTATTTCCGTAGAAGACGCTGCATCATACACAATTACGTCTAAAGAATGACATCTCTCTATCATCTTTCTCTTTTAGGGCTAGATTGTTGGTCTTTTGGACCCTTATTCCTCTGCAGTTTTCTTTCTTGGGTTACTAGATTTACTTGTAGATTGACATCCAAAGATGCTGCTAATAACTAATTTTTCTTATGTTCTAGGTTAGTTTGCGTCATCAGGTTGTTGCAATCTTCCTCGGATCCTAGCAATTCTCACCTTGGGAGGCGGTCTATCTTGAGGCTCAACGATCCTCTCAAGGAGCGGATGATTCAAGTTGTTGGCCCGCTCCCACGCTCCATTCCATAGCTTCGTGAGAAAATCTCTTATAGATGGTATTTCCAGGTCTTGCCTGATCCTGTCGTTCCTCATAAATCTCGGTACGCACGTTATCCAACGCAGGATTCTATTCTGTTCTGACTTCGAGTGCATCTTCGAGGGTAAGTGAAATATTATCTACACTTTCGCCATAACAAGCTTTGAAGGTTATTGTAATGACAGCCGCTTGCGCATGCGTTGAGTTGGCGCCTCTGTGGTCATGTGTGCGGAATTTAATCACGATCGCGTCATTTGTCTGCTAGCTACAACAGCATAACCATGTCAGCTCCGCTATTAATTTGCACCAAAGAGGAACAACGAGCAGTGATCCGATTTTTGTGGTCAGAGGCTGTGAAAGGTACTGAAATTCACAGAAGATTTTTGTCACAATACGGGGGCACAGCTTTATCTCGTACAAGCGTTTTTTTTGTGGATCGAAATGTTTCAAAGTGGCCACACGAGCGCAACACAAAAAGGGGGAGCTGGACGGCCGTCAACCTCGACCACCGACGACAACATTCAGTAAGCTCGAGAGATGGTTACAGCAAATAGGTGAGTTACCATAGGTGAGATTGCATCTTTTTTAAACATCAGTCAAGGAAGCTTTGAGAGGTCGTCGATTTGCCTTAAACACAGACGAAGCTTGTGGCTCGCTGGACCAAGTGCATTGCTAAAGGTGGAGACTATATCGAAAAATAATGTATCTGTTGTACACCTATCTTTGCTTAATACAGTTGTAGAACTAAAAGTGTAAGTAATTTTTGACTTACCTTCGTATTTTAGACTGAGCAAAGGTTGACCAAGCTAGCGCAGCATAAGTAAGTATGTGTATGTGTAAGTATGGTAATCTGCTGTTACTTCTCAACAGCGGCACCAGTAGGCCCTTGGCATCGTGGAATTTTCGTCTAATTTCTGCGAGATGTCCATTACATGTAAGTCTCTTGTCAACCGTTACTCCCAGATATCTCACCGATGAGGTAAAGAATGACATGCGAAGGGAACATAAAATGGCCTTGAATATCTTGAATTATTCTATTTTGTACAGCATTTTTAGTCCTTTCATACTAGCTTGGTTGTCATAGCCTCGTTCTGTAAGCTTTAAACTCAACACCTTTCCAAATGTGTCAGAATAGGTTCTGTCAAGTCCTTTCCGGTTGAATTACTAGCTTGAAAAAACCAATAAAGAACTCTTTAATATCATATTTATTTTGAATGGAGTTAAAAGCGATAACTCTTATTGTTAATGAAAGTCGTTCGATATGACTTACGTCTGGGGTATAATCGGCGATTATCGAAAAATATTTTGCAATTTTAATTTCGACAATTTTGCTTAAAATTACCTTTCCCATCAAATTTATCAATTCGTCTTGTATATCATTGCTTGGATAAGTCATAGACTATTTATCAAACTCGCGTTGAACTCTCCTGGTGTGTTCTTCTATATCTGGATCAAACTCAAAACGCAATTCTACCAACTTTAGGAAGTTTCCGTTATTAGGCTGAAACAAATGTTCAATTGCTCCAGGAGAAACTAAGCATTGTGAGGCCAGTAGTATAATTATTGACGTAGGTAATTCTTTTAAGAATTCTTCTCCAGATTTAGGCAGAGGCGTGCGATAAATCATAAACCGTATACATTAATAACGGAATAACATAGACCAATACAGAAAAGCGCTGCCTAAAGGTTTATAACTATCGAATGGTTCAAACTGCATTTTGGCACGGTCTTGCCTTTGAGAATTTTCAAACTCTGAAGTTCCAGTTTGCTGTTAGAGGATGATTTTGTAGACAGCCATGGAAATTTTGTCTCCAAGAGGTTTATAGATTTAGTGCACCGGTCAGACTCAAGCCTTCATGCTTATCTTTTTGGCCAGAAGTAAAAGATTCTGTGTAGAATTCGATAAACTAACTCATATGAATGTATAAGATTGACAACTTTCCCACTTACTTAAAGGCTATCAGAGAAGCTTCAAGATATACCGCTTCTACCTACGCCTAGTTCGAAATTTTCAAATAAATCCATGCTCAAAATATTGTCAAGAACAACACCTACCAAATAATGACGTACAATTTAGCCTACCACACCATAACCAAACTGAAATTAAACGAATATATTAAACAACCAAAACTCTAATGCGTTTGATTAACACAGATACTTCAATCAAAACAATTCCCTTTGACCAATCCTGTATCCCTCTTCTAAGATCCCGGAACGGATAATCCATAACAGATAACGACCTGAAATTCACCGATAAATATTTGTACAATTGTACCTAAACGATCGTGTAATTCTTCATTCACAGCCAACGCTTATTTTTTCGCTTTCCTCTGTCTCGCGTTATTATAAAACAAACCCGTGCGGACGATAAAATAAGTCACTGCGTTACCGACCGTATCGAACCTAACGTTTTACGAAAACACATTCGAGATTGAGAACTTAAAAGCGTTATTGGAAAATTAACTAGGCAAATAAACTTTCGTAAGCGATCCAAATGAAAACGAAGAAGGTAATATATATGAATGTAGATATATATGTCGGTCGGAACGCTTTAAACAAAAATCCCGCAGGCATGTTACGCAATCCTCGGTATCTTGCTGTTTCACTCGCATAGATTGGATGTTCATGTATTCGATCTCTTTCGCCTATTCGAACCTTTACAGTTAGAATATCATTATTAGTATTGCCATTACAATAACTGCAACTGTGTATATACAATACACTCTATATAGCGTAGCGTATTTGTATTTATAATAATCATAATATTTAAAATCGTAAAATTATACGACTGGGAATATATAAACAATCCTTTTGCGATCTCTCACGAGCATATAATAATAATAACAATGATCGTTATAAGTTTGAATTACATCTAATAAAAATAATAATAAAAGTAAATGATAACCATAACCATAAGCATAATAATAACAGTTGGCCTTCTATACTTATATACGTATATACATATATAGGTATATAAGTATCTACCACACACGTACACACGATAACAAGAAAGCTTCCCTATGTACGCAACTGCATACGTACCTATGTACAAACTTGGAGAACTCGTGTCTTTCTCGTTTAACTGCGTGATTCCTCCTACACTTCATCCTCTTCTTCCTCGTTTTACGGGGTACTTCTTGCCGCAGCTACTACGTCTTTAACGGCCGGGAGACCGCCATTTTAATAATACGAGAGCGAATGTCGTTCGCGAAACTTCCGTTTCTCGGTCTCGGAATCTGCTACTACGATTGCTTCGAGGTTGTAGTACTACGTTTTCGATAAGATTACGTTCGGTTCGAACTAGAGCGGGCCAAGAGTGCCACGCGCCAGGTTCGCAATCAGGCTGCCGGGCGCATATATGTATATAAACATAGGTAATTTAAATATGTAATTATTAGGACGAGGACCAAAACCACTGTCTATTACGTCGTGAAGACGCGCAAATATACACCTGCAGTTTGGGTGTTCGTTGATAAATAGGGCGTTGTTCACAGTGGGCCACTACAAAAAAAAAAAGTTCATTCATTGACGGCTACGAACTAACAGCGCGCTTATTCATTTACGGATGACGCGCTCTATTCATCAACAAATGACGAGTCTGCAGATGTTACGTTTGCACCACTTCTTGGCATACTAGAAACAAAGCGTCGGTGTGCTCGCTTTAGTGATTATGTCTAACGTAACTATTAAAAATAAACGGCCATTACCTACGAAAGTTAATAATTTCTTAGTGAATTTGTGGATTTACACTACAATAGGAGTACAATTTTCTGTAAAGTTTGTAAAAAGAAACTACTGTGCTGGAGCAAACGTGATTGTGAAAGACATATAAATAGCGCACACCACAGAAATAAAAGAAATGGTGTGTCACAACAACGTCAATTTCAATTAGAATTGCTTTTAACGTTTATGGTATGTGGTCTACCACTTCGTATATTGATAAAAAAGCATTTCGAAAATTCTGGGGTACATACAATACCGAGTGGATACTACCATCTCGGACAGCGTTACGGAGAGATATTCCACGAATACGTGAGGACATTGAAAATCGAATTAAAGCCGAATTAAAAGATAAACAGCTGTGGCTATGTCTTGATGAGACGACAGATTGCAAAAAAAATTCTATTTTGAATATAATAGTGCGCGTATTAGATCCTATTAAACCAAATTTTGCAATTCTATTAGCCAGCAGAAGATTAAAACAGTGTACTAGTAAAGCAATTACGGCCGTAGTTCTCGAAACGTTACAAAAATTTCAAGTGTCAACCAGTCGACTGTTGTTGTTCATGAGCGATGGTGCAGCAACATGTGTAGTGTAGGCCCGTTCCCTTAAAGAAAAGTGTGAAGGACTTTTACATGTTTCGTGTAAAGTCCATGCTTTACATCTTGTGGCACAAACTATTCGAGAGTGTTACCCGGAGGTGGATGCATTAATAGCAAACACAAAAAAGTGTTTCTCAAAAGTCCTAAGAGGACTAGGGCATTCCACAGGTTATGCCCTGGTATTCGAGAACCACCACAGCCCATTCTTACGCGTTGGGGAACAGTGGTTAAAAGCCGTTTTTTATTATAATGAACATTTTCAAGAAGTCAAATCCGTTATTTTGCAATTCGTCCCTGCCGAAGCTAGAGCTATTAGGATGAGCCAGAAGGGATTTCTCGATATTTCTGTTGAAACACATCTAAAGAATATTAGCAACAATTACAAAGGGTTAGTAGACACGATAAAAAATTTGCAAAATTCTGGATTGTCGTTGGTAGAATCAGTGCAAGTCGTGGACGAAGTTAGTACATTGTTACACAGTATAAACGATGCAACAAGTGGACGAGTTTTAGCTAAGTTCGATAGTGTTTTAAAAAGGAATCCGGACTACACGAGATTAAGACAAATGTGCGATGGGGCATCTGCAGATTCCTTGACTAAGTCTAAAGATTATTTTTATTACGCCTGTCTTACTTCGGTAGACGTGGAACGGTCGTTTTCGAAATGTAAGAACATTTTTTCGTCTCGGCGAACATCTTTCACCGAGGCAAATGTGGAAACTTATCTGATGGTGCAACTTTTTAAACAAGCCTATCCGCATTATTAAGAAGGATAGAATTTATTTATTATATCTTTATTTACAGTTACATTATTAAGTACAACAGAATAAAAAAAGCGTTCAGTTTCTCAGTTATTTCCTTATTACATCCCATTTACAACGCATACCGTTTTCAATCAAATAAAGAATCATAATGAAAATAAAAACACCTCAGCGTGTACATATATATATATATATATATATATCCGCTCTAATTACTAAACATTATTATTGCGTCAGCTTTTATTTTTTTTACTCTTGTGTATTAATTTCGAAATATCACATATCTGCTGTGACTCACATATACGCTATTTACAATAAGCGGCCGTTGCGCCTGATTCCGATTCTGTTGGATGGCGCAATTTGGCCCGCTCTAGTTCGAACAATATGCTTATTTGCTTTTGAATATCGGGTATATACGGTTACGTAAATAACATTTTATACATATGCACGGTGAAGAAAGATCACTATTTTAGGCAAAATTAGACGAGTATTAACGGTAAATAAGGTGAATGTATCGCTAGACCAGTATAAATTTAAGTGAAGCAAATAAACAAAATATTCACGGCACTCTCGGCACCACACAAATTATTAATAAACTCGAAGACATATGGGTCGTCAACGTCATCAGCCGCGTACTGATTGATGGGAGAGAACATATTAAATCTAACGAACCCGCTTTACTCCTTCTTTTCAAGAAAAAAAAAAAGATATATATATATACAGGGTGTTTATTAAACATATGGCAAAAATTCAAGAGGTTATTCCATGAACTATTCTAAGAATGTTTTGCCCTTTGATGATTTTTGAAAAGGTCCTTTGTTTCCAAGATACAGGGCGAGAAAAATTTTCGACAAAATCAACATTTTATTACCAAAAATTACATTTAAAGTTTCTTAATCGACGGTAAGTCTTCCTGGTAGAAATACCGGTCCAATTAGCCAGTCACCCACAATTCCTAACCAAACGTTCAACGAGAACTGATGTTGAAAACGATCTTCAAGTACCTCATGTGGATTTTCTTCAGCCCACACATGGTTATTGTGAAAATTCCTTATTGCATTTCTTGAGAAATTCGCTTCATCGGTAAAAAGAATCAATGTCAGTAGTTGAGGGATTTGAACCAATGTGTGCAAAAGCCACTGACAGAATGCAATCCGTGGAGGAAAATCAGCAGGAAGAAGTGCTTGAACGCGTTGTATGTGGTATGGGTACAACAAATACTTCCTAAGAATTTTCCAAACAGTGCCATTACTTACATTCAAAGTATTTGCAATTTTTCGAGTAGAAGTAGTTGTTTGGTAAGGCTCTGTACGAAACAACATCTTCCCCATATCAATAAGACCTCTTACCAACGCACTGAAGAATGGTATAATAATTTATCTCCTCTTCTGGCTAACCTCTTTATGGACAAATTTGAAAGTGAATTTGATTTTGGATTAGATGTGTTAATGACATAACTTGGTTTAGACAATAATTTTCAAGGTAGTGGTTCTGTTGAATCTCAAAAATAGATTATCACTTCCATTATACTGTGTATAGCCTTTCTTTCTAAAGATTTCACAGACATCATCTACATGGGAACCTTTTTGTTAATCGTTTCGTAAAGGCTATCACGTCTACATTAATGACAGTTATTATTTAAAGTTTTTTACTGCTTGGGAACGCAATAATTTAGTAACTACACAAGATAAAGGTGGTCTTCTGCGTGTGCGTAGAATTCTAAGCGACCTTTAGCGGAAACGCACATATCACCAGCGTCTCGAACATACGTTCACAAGTAAGCCTAAATAAAATATACAAAATGTACGGCAAAAACCGTATTATGTACTATGAATAAAACATGCAGCAATTGAAAATATTAAAAGAGTAGGAGAAGCTCATTTGTCATATTCGTCATTTCCGCGTTTCTCCGTTCCCTGGCGTTAAACGTTGATTTAAATTTTAAATACGACGGCAGGCTTTTTCTCCGGTCTTTAGCGTTACGTTCATGATGGTGGTTCTCCCGCAAACAATGCTTTTTAATGATAAAAACAAACGACTAACGATGCCGATGATAAGTGATTCGGACATGTTGGCTACAACGTAATTGGTACCGTCTTTTTTCTTTCATGTTAAACGTTACAGTTGCAGAAGGATTTGTGTTATTAATATTTATGATTGCGTTTTAAGTATTTGTAGTTATCTGTATACTTCAGTTCGTGAAATGCAGAAATTGAAGTGCGAAATTAAAAATAACAAGATTAGGATGTAGACATGTTATGGTATAATTAAAATTCCAAACTTTTTTAATAATTTCAATCGTTTGAATTACTAATTTGTTATCATTTATAGTTGGTTACACTATTATAAGGGTTTATCAATAAAATTTGGGATGAAATTTAGTGTGGAGTTAATAAGTCATGAACATTTTACAAATAACTAATACATATATAACTATACAATTTCATCTATTGGTAAATTTAGGTGGCAATACTTATAGTTTTCATGATGAAATTCACTGAAAATTAATAATTGTTGGATATTTACACCAAAAAATTACTATAACAGAGTGTAGGTATTAACTCTGAATCGGGGTGGTTATGCTAGGGTATACCGTCTAGCATCACCGCGAAGTGTTATCGTTGCGTATCTGCAACACTGAAATGTGTACGTTCCCTAGCGATTCTGATGACTCGTTAAATAGTCCTATTTACTATATAAAAAATGTATTAAAGATTGTAGATAAATTCTTTCACAATGTGTAACATATCGCCTTTTGTTAAAAACAATTTTCTACAACTTTTTATTAAAATTTGTGTCACAGCTTTTAGCAAAATACGCTACAATATTACAAAACTATTTGCTATGTTTGCTCGGTATAATATCCATATGTCTAGGCACCGATTTTTATTGTTTAACTTTTTCCAGAAGAACTTTTAGATTGTTTTAACCTTCTTCTAGACATGTCGAATGGGCAAAGGGGACAGATGGTAATTCGTTTCCGTTGTGTAACAAAACGGCCTTTAAACTTCTAATGGAACTGTCTACAAAGAGACGCCATTTTTTTGGGTCATGGCTTAGCCAAATTTCACTGACATAAGAACAATAGCACATCTTATCTTTCACAGAAAAAAAAAATAGAAAATTGTACATGTCTCTTTCGAAAAAGCGAAGACGCACATGTTTGATGTAAGGCCCAAACGAGATCCTACTAATTTCTCTACTACGTCTACTTCCCTTATCATCCTCATAGGATGTTAAGGTAGACCTCTGCATTAATCGTTTGAACTCTTGTTGTTGATAATCCCCTCAATATCAAAAGAGCAGATCAGTAAGAACTTAATGCTGCTTTTCACTTGACGGATTTTCTTTGACCGCGGTTTGATTGATTGATTGATTGATTTTCCTACCAAAGCAGGGCTGGGCTTTACATCCCCAACACTGAAGCTTAGTAGCCTACTGTATTATTCCTGCTTCGGTTTTGTTTTACTTGACCAGGTTAGTTCCCGCAATCAGGTTTAAGAGCCTATGTAGTAAATCTTTCTCCATTGGTAGTTCAATTGTGCTTCGCGTAGCGAATCTGCGTTGAGCTAGCGCTGCACATTCGAAAATAATATGAGGGACTGTTTCCTCCTCCTCATTGCAAAGTCTACATAAGGGTTCATCTTTGTAGATCCCCATCTTATGCAAGTGGCCTCTCAAACAGCCATGTCCTGTTAATAGACATGTTGCTGCCCTAAGCTGTATCCTGCTTAATTCAAGCAGGTCAGCAGTCAGATGTTGCGACGGTCTTCCCATCATCCGTTTGCTGTGCTTTTGTCCAGCTGCATGTTTCCAATTTAATTGGTGTTGTGTTATGATCCACTCATTAATTGCACCACGCACTGCACCCTTGGTAATACCTAGACCCGGTTCAGGGCCTATATAATTCATTGTTGAACCTTCCCTCGCTAGCTGGTTTGCAACTTCATTGCCCGCTATGCCCCTGTGCCCTGGCACCCACATCAGTGTGACCTTGTTGTGTTTAGACAGAACCATTAGGGTTTGCAGGCACTCCCATACTAGTTTGGAGGTTATACGAGAAGATGCTAGTGCCTTTAAGGCTGCTTAACTGTCAGAGAGAATGTAAATCGTCTCGCCCTGCGGTCGCCGACGCAGACTCTCCCACGCGTAGGTTTGTATATCATATATTTCTTTTTGAAATACCGTGGTGTATCGCCCAAGTGGTACACATACTTTGTATCCCTGATTTTCCTCATATACACCAACGCCAGAAGTAGTGTCCGTTTTGGACCCATCTGTGTACCAGACTAGTGTTTTCGGTTTTCCCCCCTCTCCATCCCTCCATTCTCCCCAATTCAAGAAAACTTTGAAAGGTTTGTCATGGGAGATCCTGGAGATTGTCGCATCACTACCCATATCATAGATAGGGTTTGTTACTACTGCTTCTATTCTGGTGTGCCCAGATCCACTGTGGGATCTCCAGTTGGTAGTATTTTTCAGTCTGTATGCACCCATTCTGGCTTCTCCCTTGATATAAATCTCAAGAGGAGGTAGGTTTAGCATGGTTTCCATAGCAGCTGTTGGAGTGCTTTTAATAGCTCTTGTTATACATAGACATGCCAGTCTCTGAATTTTCGAGAGACTAGTTATCGCATGCTTCTGTGTGATCTTAGGCCACCAAACCAGACAGCCATAAGTTATCATGGGTCTTATGTGGTTTGAGTCCCCATGTTTTCCCAACTGTTCTACGGGTTGTCATTAACACCCTCTTACATTCGTCGGGCATTTTTTGTAAATGTGAATTCCAGTTCAGTTTAGAGTTCAAGGTTACATCTAAGAACTTAGCCTCCTGACTGATCTGTACTACTTCGTTGCAAAGAATCGGCTCTCTTAAACCGTCCAATTTGGCCGCGGTAAAAATGGACTCTTCCAATGTAACGACTGTTATTTGATATTGGGATCATACTCACAGATCTAGCTTTCATTACCTGTGACGACTTTACGAAGAGAATATGGTTCAATTCTCTACAGATGTCAATGTACCACCTCTCAATGCTTCCTTTAACATTTTGTAAAACTTGATTCGCTGTTCTCTAAAATCAGTCATTGAAAGATCGCACACAAAAGCCCACAGAATAATGAAAAATAGTTCATCAACAAACGATGACTCCCACTTACGATGATGCCACTTGGCAAACTGACTTACAAACGATGTTCATAATCTTACGCAGCTGCGTTTAATTATAACTGGGACTTTTGGGTACCGTCTTGATCTATTGTAAATTATATTTATTTCGTTTCATAACTTAGTTCTGCTTTTCGTTAAGAAGCAAAAGCTTGCACCGTATGGAGTGGTAAAAAAACATTTGATCAGGTTACAGGGATAAAGTGTCTCTTATCTGAAGATTATTATACAGTGAGGTCCTAAAGTATTCTCCCCCCATGCTAACTTTTGAACGACAAAAGCTAGCGTTTCTGGAAAAAATAGATTGATTTTTATATCTTGTGAACTAATTTCTGCCGTTGTCGTATACTTTAAGACCTCTCTGTATAATAATCGTAATATATTACTGGCTCTTTTATTGAATTGATAGTTTGTTCGAGATTCTGTGCATTTTCCTATTTCTTACGTCAAAATCGTTGGAACTATTCTTACAAAACATTTAACCGTTTAGCAGCTTTTTGACATATTTGAAGTAGTGAAGTGTCAATCAATCATGCTATCACTTAAATCCTTAGTTCATTCTTTGTTAATTTGGATCAAATAAGCACCATTGCATTAAAGGTTAATGTGCCCGACAAATCAGTCCCAAATTCGCATCATTTTACAATGCAATTTTCTACTGGAAACAAGCGCATCATTACGAGTCTAACATTTGCCAATCAGTTCGTGCAAAGTTACGACTGCTGCTCTCCCCTACAAATATGCATTAGAGTATATTGCGCAATTGTACAGTCTACATGGATATGCACATAGTTATATACAGTACATGGATCTGCATTGCAAAATCCGGTAATAATATTATATGTGCCATGGCTAATATGCAGTGCGGTACATTTATTACATTAGTAGGCTCTGCATGGATTGTCTCGTATGAAGGGGCTTTTCGCGCAGTATATATGGGGCGACCCGGGGTGGAAATCCGACTCTCGCCACCCTTAAATTTCATGATACTATCTTGAATTCTCTCCCTACCACTCTGTGTCTATCCTCTTCTCCATGTCGTCACCCTTATATTCTCGCTCATGTGAAAGCATCACCCTTTATAATGCCTGTGCCTATTGTTCGATGCAATACTTGACAAGTTCAACAAGATAGATACCAACTGTTTGAAAAAATATATTCATATTCGGCGGTGGTTACGCTTGTTTTAAGAGTAAAAAGTAGCGTTTGGTTAAAAATAAGTTTATGGTGAAAAGGACACCCATTGGAATTTATTGTAATGTTATAAAAAGGTAACTAATTCAATTGTTGTTTGATAAGATTCTATTCAACAGACTCTGTTTAACCTCATTAACAGAAACAATAAGATTTAGAAAAGCAAAGTGCGGATTTCACTCTACTTCTTCTATGATTTTGTATCTATTCTTGGAGTATTGATTTCAAATCTATTATAAACATATTTCCCAAATAGAGGCATTTTTAATCCATTTCCATAATTTGTTCCAGAGATGCGGTATAGAAGATAGAACTGTCCTTCTTCCGCTCCCTGGACAAAACTCTTAGCTGTTGTTACGTGGCCTTCTCTTGACGCCGTGTCCCTACTTGTTGTAGTTATTCTTGGTCTCACAAATTAGTTGTTTTATATTCAAAATTCTAGTTACATTTCTCTATGAGCAACGTTCATGAGGCCCGATTATCACTAGGTAATAGCATGTTTGTTCATGGTAATTTTGTTATAGAAAATCAAGCAGGATATGATCCTAATCGTTACTGAAGTATTTGTTTGAAGTAGCTATCAAAGTTTATGTCAAAGTGATTTTTTTTTTATTTCTACTGCGATAGTGGCAAAAAATGGTGGATTTTACACAAAAAACAAAAACTCCGCTCCTGACGAACTGAGATTCGCAGGTAAAGCAAAATTTGAGCCAAAAATTTTAGTTTGGATTGCTATCTCAAAAGCCGGTGTTTCAAGTCCTCTCATAAGAAGTGTGCGTGATTCAGCAATAAATGCTGAAGTGTATAGGACAAAATGCCTACCGAAACTGAAGCGATTTATTGAAAGATTTCACCAAGGAGATGATATTCTCTTTTGGCCAGACTTAGCGAGTTCGCATTATGCGAAAACTGTTACCACATGGTTAATAGAAAATAACATTGCTTTTGTCCCTAAAGAAATGAATTCCCCAAATATTCCAAAGGCACAAATATCGAAGATTTTTGGACAGGACTTAGTCGACTCGTTTCTGAGAAGGGTTGGACCGTCGAAAACGAGAATCAGTTAGCACGTAGAATTAGCAAGCAAATTAGTCCAGCTTACACTCAAGCCGTGATTCAAAAGGTTCCATAAAAACGGAGAAAAATTGAAGAAAGTGGAGCTTTTGCCATTTTAACCTAATGATAATTGTAAAGAAATGTTCTAGTGTTAAGATTACACCCTCGCATATTTTATAATAGTTTTTGATTAAAGTATAAAATATATTAAAAGATGTCCAACTACTTTTGCATCACCCCTTACAGTAAAAACAAGTGAAAGTATCTGATTAATAAAATATAGAATGCAAATTCAGATGCAGAATAACTCGTAGACTCCGAAAAAGTAAAAATATATAAGCTGCTCCATTTAAAAGACCAAAGTTGGAGTCGTTTCCGGTGAACAGGTACAGTCAAATGTTTTTCTGATACGACATCCTGAATCTACGCCAAAAAATACAATTGTTTGGTAATATAACCGTCCTCGTATCTGTAGAAACAAAAAGGTTACCCATAGAACGGGTTTCAAACTGAACACCCTGTACACTTTGATAAGGCAGAAAATAATTTTTGCTGTTTATAAACATAATTTTTGTAATTTGTTCAAGATAAGCAAAAACACCCCTTTGTTTTCAATAACAACCGTTAATAATACATCAACAGAACTAGCAAAAAGAAAACTTATAATTTCCCAATCTTCTGACATATTTAAAATGAATACTGCCATATGGCAACACTAGGATGGAAAGGGTTACAAGTCCATACTATACTGATTGCAATAGTAAAAATTCTTCATTAGACAAACACTTTTTTCATCAGAAAACAGCTGCACCTAATGCCTCAAAAATCTCTTACTTTAAATATGTGCCAGTGCCAATTGAGTAAGGTATTCTTCCAACAATTCCAGGAAATTGCCTTACGCCATGATTACTATATCTTTTTGTGAGTACAAAAATCTAGGATTTAATATAGAATCCCCTTTAAATCCCATCAATAACTTGCTCTCACAATCGTCTCCGACCCTGGGATCCCTTGTAGACGCGTATTCTCATGTAACACACAACACATATGAAAATATAAGTACGTCGGATCAATATAAATATGATGGCGGCGGTGGTGGAGGTGCACGGAGTATGCAAAATATAAAAAACAACCCCAACGGTGATGTTGAGAGGGTATATACTTGCATACAAGCCGTGGTGTGGTGGTAAGGTGAATAGAACGGATTCCCCTATACTATAGTTATAGTACCCACCACAGGCCGACCCCCCTTTTGACGTGTTGTCACGACCCTTCAGACGAACATCGGGTGACAAACAACTGACGCTCTCCACACTCCCACCCCCCTCTATATGACGACGGCATCCTTCCACCATTCCACCGCCGTTGTTTGAGCTTGTATGCGTGTTAGAGAGACGAACGTGTATTGTCATGCCTACGGGCGCAAAACTTTGATTGTTGGCGTCACATACGCATCATTATCAAAGACACTTTTACACCGACTCCCTTCGCGCCGTTAGCCGTCCAGGCACATTTTTCTTTCTCCTTTTTCTGTTTTGCGTCAGCTGAGCAGGTTTCTCAGCCCTTATCATCGTTTTGTATCGCATATTGTGTCTGGCGTTATTTCTCCTAGACGGAATTGTTGAGAGTTTTTTATATTTATGGCAAATATAGGAGAAATTTAAAGAAAGATGATTTTAAAATGCTTACAATTACTTGCGGCATGGTTGAGAATCTATTGTAGCTAGGTTATTTTTCTAAATATATTTTTTTCACATTCATTTTCAGTGGTTTACACTACCGCTCCATTTGAAATAATATTTTTAAATTACATTCAGTTATCGTTCCATGTTAGTAGCGACAACAGTTCTTAACGAATAGTGTTTATAATTTCGTTTAAAATTTTAAAAATTTTTCTGATAGCAGCACAACATAACTTAGGCATAAGCGATCGTCAAATTGCTAGAAAATTACAATTAAATCCATCTACTGTTTATTATAACATCAAAACATACAGTGAAAGTGGCAGTTTTCTAAATAAAGTAAGAAATGGTAGACCAAGGGCGACAACATCAGCTCAAGATATTTGAATCGTGGTATCCAGCAAGCTCCAGAAATCGCCGCAAAAATCAATACTGTACTTCCGAAGCTGATTAGCGTGTCCACGGTTAAACGCAATCTGCAAAAAGCTGGCCTTCACGGACGAATGGCGATGTGAAAGCCCTTGCTTCGCCAAACTAATAAGAAAAATAAGCGCGTTAACATTGAAATTGGACGGCAGAAGGTTGGAGCAAGGTATTGTGGACCGACAAACCCAAATTCGAGACAATCAGAGACACTAGAGCAATGCACAGTTCTCTACCGTCAAACACGGCGATGGTTCGGTAATGATTTGGGGTTGTTTTGCTGGTACATCCGCAGGTGATCTCGTAAAGATTCAAGGCATAATGTGAAAAGAGCAATACAAACGCATCCTAGAGGAAGATGCAATACCCTGAAATTTGAAGTGTCCAAATACTTACTTATGCTAAAAACAAGGGCTTTATATTTAAGCTAACAAAACAACGTGTAAAACAATGTTCAGTGTGAAGCAAGCTTCCGGTCAAGGACATAAAGAAGATGTCAAAAAAATTAAGATATTGGCAACAGAGATAAAAAAAAAACGAAAATTTCAGGGAAATGGATGGATATCATGAACACGAAATCGCAGAAGAATCATGTTCAATGCAGAGAAAGACTTGCTGCTGTTCGCCTGCATTGGATACCCAGCAAGAAGAGAGGCAGTTGCTCATATGACAATTCTAGCAAATACCTGAAACATTAACAGTGAAACATCAAAACTTATAAGTGACACAAGACGAAGCTCTTTATTTAACCCTCCACTGCACTTGTTCTTTTGAGAGAAAAGATAATTAAACAATGGAAACAAAATGTCCTCATACCGAATCGAATCTAAACACCTTTTAGCTAACTCTTCCATAACTCATCCAAGAGCTTTAGGAATCCTCATAGGAAGCTGATGTGAAAACGTTTTGATGTCAAAAGGAGTTGTCGCGCTAGAGCGTAAAGTACTATCTGGATCCAATATCTCTTGCAGATGCGGTCTTAATTTTATATTACATTTTAAAGTAGCTAAAAACAAAAAAGAATACATGAAATGCTAGAAAGAGTTTTCGCCAGAATGTTGGTAATGTCAATGCATTGCACAAAGTTCACTTCTAACAGAAAACATTCCGCAGAGTTTTAGTGTCCGAAAAAGATAAATGCAATTCTTATCAAATGCTAAAATGTTCTATATTTAGAAAGCCCATTTCATGTTTCAAAATAAGTAAAATAAACTCTACTTTTAAAGATATGTTTTGCTCCTAAATACAAAAGTTTCTTTTTTAAAATGATCCTGTACTTCCAAACTTCAGAATTCCTTTTGTTGACGGCTTTTACAACGCTTACTGAAAACAACCCTTGGGCAATATCCGAAGAAGTTAACAACATAGTAGATTCTGCTTTCTGGATTGAAAGTGCCTTTCCTATGCTACTAGCTTGGCACCTAACACCGAAGTGAACGCGCACAGAATGAATCAAACAATGAGCAGGTTATAAATGGTCATATACACATGTAAGAAATGAATATGGTGGGTCATATTTTAACTTGACACCAATTTGCCATCGGCCAACAATCACAACCATATCAAAGTCAATAACAACGTAAAATGTATGAAATGAACCTACAATAGATGTTACCACAATCATTTCATGTAACAGACTCCTACTTAGAGCCATATCTAATTAAAAAAAAATTCTTCTATATCGACAGCAAACTTATATAATATATAGTTAATATTATAGATTAACATAACTTTGTGAGATTATATTTTCGAATTTCATTGTAAAAGGTGTTTCGGAACCAATTTAAAAGATGTATGTATGTATAGTTGATTGCTTATTTAGATTTCATGGCATAAAATATATCGTGAAAACGTGCATGTCTATGTAAATATTTTATTCTGAATCACAGTATGCATGTACAATCATAATGAAAAATTATTGTGAAGTGTCATATCCGTTTTTGCTCTTCTCCATTTCTGTGTATTTATTACTTCTCTACATGCTCTCGTCGTTTTTTGTTCCTCCGCCCGCCATTACAACTTGGATTTTCACAGTACCAAACGCCGACTGCAATGACGCTGCAGAACGGATTACTTTTTCTTCCATATTTTTTCGCCTTGCATATCCATTTGTTGTTGTTATTCTTCGATTCCATGACATCGTTTGTATATCGCGCTTTTTCCTCCACCCCCTCCTAAAACGTATGAGTTATTTGCCAGGACCAGAGAGTAAGGGGGAAGTTTTCACCCCTCGCGCGTCGTCTGGATGGTAGCGATGCGAACGAGAAAGCAATGGCACCAACAGGGGAGGGGATGGATGGGAAGGTTGGAACGGGAGTAGGATTACTTTTTTAAAATGTATGACATATGTGAGTTTAATTTATTGCCGGATTCGCGGTCTCTGTCGCTGGTAAACCGCTGTGGGGTTGAACGCGACCACTAATCGGAAAAAGATTCGACAGAGTTTGCGGAGGAAGAGGACGGCGGAAAATGGATAGGTTCGAAACGGAAAATGTTTGTTGGGTCAAGTGTTGTAGCCTTTTTTCTAGGTTTAGTGGTTGTATATAAAGTTTTGGACAATTGATTCAAATTAATAGTACTTTTTTTTTGCTGTAAAGTTGGGAGTTTTCGTCACCCAATTTAGAATAAAGCTAATTTATAATTGTTGTATTTTAAGAGAGTGTTTTCCACTTAAATGTTCTCAGCTTGGGCAGATTAGAGTTGAGGAATAACGAACCCTAGATGTATAGAGTCAATCCTCTCACTTATTGTTTGTAGTTTGTGCAAAACACTAGCGTTTTGGAGATCACAACGAGGTAACCACAGAAGCATTTGATGTGTCTCAAGAAGGGCATTATAGAAAGTACATCAAGATGGATACTCGCCATTATAAGACAAGAATTTTGGAAACCGACGTTAAACACGTTCAATTGGAGCTTGATGAGACATGTAAGAAAGAAGAGTACTGAACAATAGAGGCATATTCCAATTTGGAGAGTACAAATGCTAAATAAAGCAACTTCAACATTAATGAGTCATCTGATCAAATATTGCCTAAGTTTAAGAGGCAGAGAAACAACTTTGCTCAATATGTGAATTGAACGAGAATATTGGGTCAAAAGTGACACCTAGACCTGGGATCATTCACAAGACTGCTAGGTCTGGTGAAAAAGGGAAAGCTAGGAGGAACCACAATAGATCTGAAAATGTCGCAGTGGGATAGGTCAAAAACCACCTCGAGAATGAATCTGAATCTGACACCTAGACCTTTGAGATTCGTAATCTTACAATTTGCAACATCGCTGATTTGATAAGAAGAGATATGAGGTCTTGAACTTCTTGTGAAAGACACAATATTACATTTAGTACAATTTATCATCAAAGTATTGCACCTTGACCATTTAGCCAGTATGTCAATCTTCTCTGAAAATTGTCAATGCTTTCATGGCAGTTAATACTGCATAATAGTTTAACGTCATCCGCACAAGCGAGGATATGATAAGATGAGGATGTTAAGAGGTCATTTATGTATAATATGAACAATATCCGATCAATATTAGATCCTTAGATCAATGTCCTCGCAAAGGACTTCGTCCTGTTTGTTAAGTAGGATTTTATTAGCAATCTGAAATTGGGTGCTAAAGCAAATGGAATTTATGGAGAAGTAGTCCATGATTAAATGTATCAAATGCATGTGAGATCTCGGTAAAGATTGCATCACCCTATCCGCAGTTATGCAAGGTTTTGCTTACTAATTCTGTAAAACATGCCACCGCCCAATATATCTCCACCATAAAATTCATTTTAGTGGTAGATACGTAAGTGTTAAATTGATTTTGAATATCAATCCGTTTGTAGAGATACCAAATTCCAATTCGAAACTGGTTTCTTTTTGGAAATGTTGGAGTGCAAAGGTTTTACAAAAATCCATTTTTATCTGAACAGCAGTAATGAGCACCTATACAACATTTTTTACTGAGTCTTCCATACTTCTAAATCATCTTTTGTTATTATTTATTTATTTTGGTATTATTAGCAAATAATGTATAGTCCGTTTCATTTTATTTTAATTTGACTAATGGGCAGGTAAATACGTTATATATAAATATATAAAAAAAAATTATTTACTATTTAGTCAGATTAAAATAAAATGAAACGGGCTATACAAGAGATACCTTTTAAATTTTATACAAAATTAATGAAAGATGAAAATTATTTCGGTAAAAATCATTTTATTGTTATATACCATTCACCATTCATTCTTCGATACTACAAAGCAATGCTTGCGATATATCTAGCACAACGAAAGAAACAGGTAATCATTTGTTGGATCGCTTCATCTAGGAACACCCAAACTGTTAATTGTTGCTTAAGTTCCAGCTCCTACGAATATATATAAGTTTTGTTCGTCGCCTGTTACGACGTTGTATACGGACACGAGCTTTTTTGTGTGTGGATCAAATTACGCGGAATTCATCGGGAAGATGTCTTTCTCATACCTAAATATTCATGCAAAATCAATCAAACCTCAACAGCGCCATCTAGTGGTCGTTTGTAAAAACTTAAAGCGCTAATCTCGTGAAGGGTATTGATATAAACAGCATAATGTCAACTTTTGTTAATAAACAATGGCAGAAACCTTGAATTTAAATGAGACAAAATTGTAAACAGAAAAAAATTATTTATGAAAGCAAAAACAACACAAGGAAACTCAATTTTCGTCAAGAAGTTTTGTTTATTTCTCACGGTATGCACTTAGACTCTGGTCAGCAAACGCAAGAAGAATGCACCAAAAACTAGGGGACAAATAGGTGGTACACTGCAATGATGGGCAAGGTAGTCTGTCTAGGCGCTGCAAAAAGGAAGTCATATCCCCTACCTTGCCCGCCACAGGTACACTGGGAAGAATTTAGAGGAAAGTACTATCTTAAACTGGTACACTAAACGGACCTCGTCATTTCATGCAGACAAAAGCTTTATTGAACAATTTCCCAGTAAGTTGATAATAAAAATTCATTTATTTTATTTCTTGTTTCTGATTATCTTTAAATAAATAATGACTTCGTAACCAAGATTGTTATCTATAATTTTACTGTATGATCTCAACGAGTATAGAATTGCCTTAAATCTAGATCTTCCACAAAAATATTACCTTAGAAAAACTTACTTGTGACAAGTATAATACAACCAGTATTTCCCATATTTATATCTAATTGCGCCCTGCATCTGTCTCCTTCCCAAAATAGTTTAGCTTTACATGCGCTAGACAATTAAAGTATCTTACCAAATTCGGTGTGAAATCCCCCCATTTTCAATTACCACAACTCACTCACCTGAAACAATGAAAAAAATATATTAGTTGAGGGGCAAAGCAGTAGTTATTATATTCAAAATTATACACACTTTCACATAAAGCCATTTTATTAATTTATATAATTGTATTCTTAAATTTAAGAGTTTAATTCCAAATCTAACGCTCATATGTAGTATGGGCAAACAGCGGTAACAGTCAGTGTAGTAGATATGTGGTGCAGAGTCGGCGATTATTTATTTCACGCGTTCACAGCGTCAGTACTAAATCGATGCTGTATGCGAGTAGTTCTGTGTATATGTAGGCTGTCGTAATTTATTTCGTAATTGTACGCTTATGTTTGCTTTAAAAATGTCGCAGTTAGATACGTCGCGAAAACGACCAGTGGCAGACACAGTTAAAAACTTTATAGTGGACATGCCCGATTTCATTTTTGATGGCGCTAAAATTCAATGTGTAGTTTGCAAAATCCCTTTAATGTGTTGGTTCAGAAGCCATTGTCAACGTCACATCGAAAGCAAACAGCATTCTTCTGCAAAAAGTGGCATACGAGACCAAGAAAAATTTACATTTGATTTATGTGTTACTCTTATTTTATGTAATCTATCGTTTAGTTTACTAGACAAAGAAGCATTTGTCTCCTTCTGGAATAAATATGCGGACTGTAAATTGTCTAGTCGGACATCGATACGAAATGTGGTGCCATTTGCTCGTGAACATATAGAAAAAAGAATGAAAACAGAATTGAAAGATAAAAAACTGTGATTGTGTGTGGACGAAACAACAGATCGTCAAAAACATTCTGTGGTTAATGTAATGGTACGTACAATGGAACCACATCGGCCGTCATCTTCCTTCTTACTTGCTTCCAAAAGAGTTATAAATTGTACTGCCGATGAGATTTTAAAGGTGGTGTCGGGTCATTGAACAAATTTGAAGTTTCAACTAAGCAACTTTTAAAGTTTATGAGTGATGGTGCCGCAAACATGCGTTCTTTAGGCCGATCTCTTACAGAACACAGTGGTAACCTCTTATATGTAACGTGTAAAATCCATACTCTAAGTCTTGCGGCACAGACGATTCCTACATGTTTTCCACTAGTAAATGCATTGATTGCTAGTACAAAGGCAGTGTTTCTAAAGTCCCCGAAACGTACCCGACTATTTCACAAACTGTGTCCTGATTTACCTGAACCACCACAGCCGATTGTTACACGTTGGGGAACATGGTTGCAGGCTGCGTTTTACTACAACAAATATTTTGATCAAGTAAAGAAGGTAGTTTTAAAATTCAATCCGACAGAAGCTGCAGCAATCAAGAAAAACCAGGAAATATTTCAAGATAGTCAGGTTAAAAGAGATTTACAAACTATTCACAACAATTACTTCGGACTAGCGGAGGGAATAGAAAAATTACAAAATGTTTCGATGTCGCTAGCGGATTCTATTCAAATTGTGAATGATGTTCACGCACGGTTACGCGCTGCAGAAGGCGAAACAAATTGGCGTGTAATACGAAAATTTGAAAGTGTTATAGAGAAAGACTCCGATTTTCTTATATTAAGACAAATTTGTGAAGGTGCGTGTGAAGATGCATTAAGTTATTTCAAGGGTTATTTTAAATATGCAAATATAACATCGCACGGTCGTTTTCGGCATTAAAAAACATGTATTCCGCACGTCGTACTTACTTGACCGAAAGAGCTGTGGAAACATATCTAATGATTCAAATATTTAACAGATGTTACCCAGTTTGTGATTTTACGGAAGATTTTTAAAACGGTAAATGTTTCAGCACGTTTTATAATTTATTTCTTACCTTCCATTTTATGTGTAAACTTTTATGCGTTCGCCACGCTTCTGGCTGTTACCGCATATTTGCCCAGGTTACTCATATTGAGTCAAGGAACATAATTTCATCCGAATTTCGCATTTCGAAATTATTCAAACCAAATAGAAAAAATTAGAGACAAGCAATCTCTGTTTGCCATTCCCCGATTGTATGCTGGCTAGATAATACCCATGACGAATCTAAACATGTAAAAACCGCAGTATTTTCACCGCCACATCAACGAAATAACACGCCTATCAAGCTAAGCAACTAACATCACTGTTATTTGCTTTGCAAACTAGTATATAGACAGAAAATTTTCATTTAAATTTTGCAATTCATGCTATTTCAAGGGGAATTTGTTAACGGAAAGCAGTGCTGTTGTATACCTGCTGAAATTAAAATTAAACATACTCAGGACACGTAACGTTAAAAAAACCACCACAGCATTATGTTTATGTTAACAACTTTGGAGGAGCAGAAAGGTAGATGTCGCCATCATTAACATGTCATATTTGAATCTACTAATAAATAGCAACAATCTCTTTGTTATTGTTGTGCGTTGTATTTAAAAAGAAGAGATCATAGCCTACTTAGAAGATTATTATTGACTGTTCTACGATTATTTTTAATATTTTCAATAATATGCGAGTATTTCATACGACAATTTTTTTATTGCCAATTCACGAATACCTGCCGCGCTTTCCAGCGACGCTCAACCGGGGGAGGCCTCAATGACGAGAGACCGTTACTGCACCAGCATTCGAAAAATTTAAATATTTAAGCTGGAACGTTAAATATGCAAGCGCATTTGTTTTTTGTTGATTAGAATAAAAAAACGGTCGGATTTGTCGTCTGCAGTTTTTAAAAATTACTACTCTGCGCGAGCGCCCAAAAAAAACCGGGCCGCAAAAAAGATATAACGGAAAACCATAGCAGCGCAAACATAACGTTTTACATATATGATTACTTCGTTTTGTTTCATTAAATTTAAAAATCACATCGAATTTTCGTCAGCGGTGGTGGAACCGCTCACCGCCCCCCTTGCCCAACGATAGACGGCAACGCTCGCGATGGTTTTGAGGCTCCGCTGGGAGGATATAAATATATGATGTAGTTGGGGGTTGTTTGGAAGAATAGAGTATGGAGTTATGTCCTTCAGTCCGTTTCACGAACTCCTCGACGCATTTTTTTAAATGGAATATTGGCGAAATGCAGCGATGGTCATCTAAAAAGGACAGCCGTATCGATGCTGATATAAATACTCTGCATCTAAAGTTATTGGCTCACCATTACTAATTTCCAATCATCAATCATAAACTTACTACCTACTACTAAAAGTAAAGATATAAAAATCATTCTCTTACTACTTAGAAGTGAGCCAATTAGCCTTGGATACAGTGAATTGACGAATTTAGGAAATTTTTTAATAAAGGAAGAGAGTTCCACTTCATTTTGAAGGACCCCTTCGGTTTTGAATTCAATACGTTGGTCGTTGATTTGTCAAGATTGCTCCACATTTCCTTTACAAAATATCTTCCAATTTAGATGTCTTTGTATCTTTATGGTATACACTACCGCTCATAAGTATTTTGGCACCTCAAATTTCAGGACAAATCATTAAATAGTTGGATGGAAATATTAAAATATGTATTTGGTATTTAAGGATACACAAATATACAACTTTAACAGTTACAATTATTTATTTGACCTAAATTTTAGTTTTCTCTATGTGACCTCCTTTACTTTTAATGATTACGTCGCATAATTGGGGCACTCTGCAATTAATTTTAACAATGTTTCCGGAGCTATTTGAGCCCATGCTGCTTGTAGTTTGTTCCACATGTCATCTGCTGAAGTTGGAATGGTTTTTCTTACTTCCCGATCGAGTTCTTCCCATAATAACTCGATGGGATTCAAGTCCGGACTTTGGGGTGGCCATTTCACGGTTGTTAGTATCCCTTGCTCTTCCAGCTGTTCTAAAGATTGCTTGCATAATTCTGAAATGTGTTTTGGGTCCTTGTATTGTTGGAATACAAAATTCCGACCCAAAATTCTTACACCAGTGGGTATTGCGTCTGTATTGCTCTTTTCTCGTTATGCCTTGAATTTTTACGAGATCACCTGCGGATGTACCAGTAAAACAACCCTAAATCATTATTGAACCACCGCCGTGTTTAACGGTGCATTGTTCTGGTGCACGTTCACCTACAGATCCACTTACAAATGCTCGCTTTGCGAACCGAAAATGTCGAATTTGGATTCGTCGGCCCACAATACCTTGCTCCAATCTTCTACCGTCAAATTTCGATGTTTACGTGCCCATTGTCACTTCTTTTTCTTATTAACTTGGCGAAGCAAGGGCTTTCGCTTCGCCGTGAAGGCCGGTTTTTGCAGACAGCCTTTAACCGTGGCCACGCAAATCGGCTTCGGAAGTACAATATTGATTTCCGCGGCGATTTCTGGAGCTGTTTTTCTTCTATTTCGATTGCTGGACACCACGATTGCAATATCTTGAGCTGATGTTGTCGCCCTTGGTCTACCATTTCTTTATTTAGAAAACTGCTACTTTCACTGTATTTTTGATATTATAATCAACAGTAGATGAATTTAATTGTAATTTTCTAACAATATGACGATTGCTTATGCCTAAGTTATGTTGTGCTACTATCACAGCACGCGTTTCAACACTAATTTCTTTCCTTTTCGGCATGTTTTCAAAATTCAAACGAAATTATAAACAGTATTCGTTGAGATGTTGTCGCTAAGAACATGGAACGATAACTGACCGTAATTTAAAAATATTACTAACGGTTGGTAAAATTACAAACTGCTACATTTGTCCTGGAACTTCAAGAAATACACTCTTTGCTGTCGTTACTATCTGCGCTTTTATGACGACATTATCTCTCATACAGATAAAAGAAGTAAATAGGCCGATATTATTTAATTAACGTAAGTAAATCTTACCGATTATTAGCATACTATTCAAGAGTGCTAGAATGTATTTCCTAAATACATTCCTTGTATACAAAAATCTAAAATCTAAGGGTGCCCAAATACTTATGAGCGGTAGTGTACTTCTTCGATAATATATTTTTAATTATCTAACGCTACAAGGTTCTTTGATATTCTTATGATATCTAAACCTGTTCTCCTACCATTTTTGCTTCACGGATTTCGTCTAAGCTTAAAATTGCTGTTGTGCATTAAGGTTAATATTACCAGAAGTAATTCATCAATATACTAATCATTTTGACCAGAATCCTGAGTCAAAACTCTGCTATTACTATTCCACGATACAAAAGCTTGTACAGTTCACTTCTTCCTTTTAGTGTTTTTATAATATTCTTAAAGATGTATGTCTCATTGGTGTTACGTTTAAATCAGAAATTCTTTTGCTTTTATCCATAATGAATAGTGATTTTCACAAAAAGAAAAAAAAAAAACAAGAAGTCTGCACTTATTCATTTTCATAAATTACAGCCTTCTTTGAAGATTTCTATTTGGTGTAAGTTACCTAAGCATGCAAATATTGCTAACACGACACCTAAGTATTTTATAGGGTACAATGTGAGGTAAAGAAAGTTTGGCAAAGGCTATTGAGGGATATAAAGGCATAAGTTATTATTAGTGTTATTCAAATCATAAAGTCAGATGTCTAAAATCTATTTCAATAAGCTGTACTGCAGCTAATATTGGCCAAGTTTAGTATCTTGACATCAATAACAAATTTAAATTAGTATTATATTTGGATTAACAAGAAAAGAAAAAATTCAAGCGTTCGGGAGAAACGGAGAAATGCTGAAAAGCAGAAAACTGAGTAAGAAAAAAAAACAGTAATTACATATGCCGCGGAAATAACAGTAATGAATAAAAAAGAAGAGGAAAGCAAGAGGAAAGGAAGATTATGCGAACAATACCAGGACTTGATATTACCCCAGATTCAGAAAGGAGACTGAAAAGAAAGAAGGAAATAGAAAAAGAACTAGAAGATGAAAATGTAGTAAGAGTTATTAAATCCCAAAGGTTAGAGTGGGCAGAACATATAACGAGAAGACCACAAACTGAAATGATAAAGAGTAACCAAATGGACACCAATCCAGCGAAGAAATAGAGGGAAATCCGGCACACGACGGTGGAACAATATGGAGAAAGATCTAAAGGTAATGAACATAAAGCAACAAGTAACAAAGTTAGCAAGGACTCACAACAAATTGCAAAAACAGAGGAAAGAAAAAGGAAAAGCGGATTAAACGCTGATGATGGTGATGATTATATTTGGACTAAAAAGCAATAGTTTAGGTCGGAAATTCGTAACGATTTTGTTCTGACAGAACAAGTTGCTCAGACGTAGATTGGCTAAAAGAATTGGAAACTGAATTCCAAGCACAATTAGCTCCAAGAAGTTTGTGACTTATATTGGAAAAGAATCCATGCCACCACTCCAACACAAAACTCTTTCTTGTTGAAAAAGTAACTTCTACACGTGGAATCCAAATTCTTTCGTTCTTGTGAATGTTACATTTCCTTTTCTTTGTCTTCGGTAATTAACGACATATTAAGCTCAGTAATTAATTTAATTATTCATGTAAGCATAGTACAGTGATCGGTTGGTAAGGGGAGCAGCTTCTGGCTGTAAAAGTGTCAAGAGTCGAGGGTTCGAGTTCTCAGGAATAATGACTGATCTTCTAAATAAGTCTCGTACATTTGTCGGATCACTTTTGACATTTTGGAAGGCTTTTATAATGTATTTGGTTTCAATGTTACACAAACAAGTTGACGGCATTGATCAGGTTTAGTAGCCAATGCAGAAAATCTTTCATTGGAAAATAATATAAGAGGCTACTTTTTTCTTTTCATCAGAGTCTGCACAGGGGCTTATCTTTATAGATCCATCCCCGTGATTAATGAAAGTATGTCAGCAGTTAAAGAGGAGTTTCCTCACTATTGGTTTGTTGTGTCTTTGACCAACTGCATCGTTTCAATGAAGTTGGTGTTAGGGTTCTGTGTGGAAGAATAAACAAAGTCATGAAATATTTTAGACGCACTAAGCGCTTTTGCGGTTATCATAAGTAATTATGAAGCTCGTAACAAAAAAAAATCCAATCGATTATTTGTCGTAACTTATTTTGAAGATTATAACTAAAGCGTGACAAACGATTGCACCCGCTGTATTTACTATGTACGTTCAAAGAATTGAGTGGACGTTCGGTTAATATCGGTTGATCGGTGTGCGTGTATTATTACATCGATAGTACACGCGAACAATAGTACACGCACACCGATCAACCGATAATAACCGAACGTCCACTCGATTCCTTCTACAACCGTTTGTCACGCTTTAATTATAACGCATCAATATGACACTTCAAACCTTTCAATTTGCTGCAATGTATCTTTGCGACCACCGCTGTATATGAATCAGTTGGGGATGGTTTGACGGAACAAGTGAGGTACATACTAGAAACTATTTCTCTCACTCGAACTCGCGAACTCCCCGACACATTTTTTCAAATGAAATATCGCCGATATAGATGTAGCTAGTGGTGCTCGACTGCCTCTGGTGGTGGGTACTCGAACCGCCTCCGCCGTACTCTCCGCATGTGACTCATTTTTCCTACTTCCCCCCTCAAACCCGGGTACAAGCCCCTCGCAAAACGCGCGAGGCCTCCTATTCCATTCCTCTCGATATGAAATGCAAAAATAATTAAACATTTTTCAGGCATGCGGAAAAAGTTTGACAGACAAATAAAAATAGCCATTTGAAATATGAGTATAGGAAAATGTGTACGGCTCGCGTTTTTCGTTTTTGGAATAACCTATGTGTATGTGGAGTCCCTCCTACCGTACGTATAAGCGAGGCACGCCATCGCGGGCCATCGGGAATGAACATTTTTCGTTTCGTACCGTTATTTTTGCGCGGGTGAAATTTCAATGTGTCTGAGCGAAATGACTTTACGATTTGTTTCATTTTTATACGACTCGCTTTTTTTATTTAATATGCAATCAATACATGGGCGCCTAGTGTATGTACCATATACATACGAGTGGCTTTTGTAAATTTTTTTCGACTCTCGCGTATACGACGAGCTTCCATGTCGGGTAATTACCATTTTTTCCGTTCGATCTGTCTCTCCGCTTTTCCGTTTTGTCTCTCTGTCGCCGCCTGCCCATATTCCTGTGCGCAAAGCGGTCCCATTGGTCCGCCCAAAACAATGCGAAAGTAGCGCATCAGTTTCGCGTATTACTTACGATGGATATTTTTAAAATAAGGCCCGTTTTTTTTTAATAAGAAGAAAAATACTGTACATATCATTAAGATATAATTTTCTCCATATTCCACATATTTTTATCTACGTTTCAATATAATTTCCAATTTTCTTGAAACATTTGTCATACCGCTCAACAAATTTTTTAATTCCAAAGAAATCTGCCGCCTGTGAAGAAGCCCAATCCATGATTGCAGTTTTCACACCTTCGTCGTCGTTAAACTGTTAACCACCAAGGAACTCCTTTAAGTACCGAAACAAGTGAAAATCACTGAGTACAAGGTCTGGACTGTAAGGTATATGATCCAGTTGTTCTCATCCAAAAGACCTGATTAGACCTTGTGTTTGCGCAGAAACATTGCATTGTCATGGAGCAACATCACATCTCAAGGTCACACAATACGCGTCAGAATTGATTCTTGTGCCTCTCGGCATGAAATCCACTAACAAAATCCCTTCCCTGTCCCAAAAGACAGTTGCCATGATCGTTCGTGTTAAAATTGTCTGTTTGGCTTTCACATTGGTTAGCGCCATTACTCAGGAGTCATATGAGACACCAAAGTCTCATCTCCTGTAACGATGCGGTCCAAAAATTCATCTCCTTCCTGATTGTATCGAGTCAAAAACGATAAAACACATCCCAATCTTTTTGTTTTGTGATCATCAGAAAGCAGTCTTGGAACCCACCGAGAGCACAATTTTGGATAATTCAGTTTCTTCGAAACAATGGTGTACAACACTTGAAATAGTGAATCGTCGATCCTCTCGAATTTTGTTGTCCACATCACGAACCAAATCTTCAGAAATCAGAGAAGGTCGGCCAGGGCGTGTCTCATCATGCACATTGCACTTGGAAGCTTTTTTGGTTAGTATAATATACAGATATGTGAAAATTTTTAACATTTGGAAATATGATCCATATGATGAACAGCAAAACGAAATAGTTGACATAATAACCCAAATATTGTTACGGTTTTTATTGATATGATACATTTCTAAGAATAATCTCTTTCTACAGTTGGTAGTATCACTATCCATATTCATTATCAAATCCAAATCAAGCATACGATCTTTAGCGCATACGGAAATTGTTTTTGTGTTGAGTGACTCGTTGTTTCAGTAACTAACGTGATCTAATTCTGGATCTTAGAGGTATTAAGCAGGATTATTGAGATGCTTGACAAGTATATGAAACATTTTGCTACTATAATTTATTTTAAGTATCATTTTGACCCACACCACACTTCCTATAGGAAAGCTGAAGATTATTAAAAGATCTGGTGTCATATAAGCTTTCGCATGAAAATTCGTTAAAATCGTTACCGTTGCCAAACACATCTCCAATGAAATTAATTATGTTTGTGCCTCAAACTATACCAGCAACAAAGTAACCGATCTCTCCCATATATAATCTGCATCAGACGTCTTTATTACATACTTGGAGCCATTCCAGTTCTATCAACGTTTTTCGCAATAAGGAGTAGCGAAAAAGCGAACTCCAAACGAAAATTATCTTCATTATATATACGTAACTATACATATGTATGTTTTTTCTCTTATATGTGCACTAGAATCAACTAGATTAGCGCGTAGGAAAAAGAAAAACATTACATGGTATGGAAAGGAAACGATGAAAATAATATGTCGCGGTAGTTTAGCCTTATTAAAATTAAATTATAAGTATAATTAAATAAGGCCATTAAAAATATTAATGACTTTTAGATTATACGTATGTGTACAGATGGGCTACGTACGTGGGAAAACGATTTTATAGTTAAATACTTCTTTTACTCTAAAGCATTTACATATCACAAGATAAAGATAAAAGGTAACATGTAGGAAAAGCTTTTTCTAGAATCTGATCACGATTTTAAGCTTGTTTTTTTTTTGAGATTTTAAGAATAGATTGATCATGGATCAGTCTTTGTCCAGTATTCAGTTTATGCATAATCTGAAAAAAAAGAATTTCAAACATTGGTGGTTTGCATAGAGCTAAATGCTGGATAATATTTATATTTTATAAAGAGAATTGAGTTGCCTATACGTCTAAGTGTAGGTTTTAATTACTGAAGAATTGAAAATATTCTTTACAGTATCGAATAAAACATTGATAATAAATTATAGCTTCAACACGACAGAGTAAAGTGTTCAAGAAACTCACACTTTGTAGTCTTTATTTGTAAAAGCTTTTGTAGTTGGTCGTTCTTGATAGGTACAAAATCTAAACGATTCCAATTAAATTCTGATTTAATCAGCTCCATTGAAATCTTATAGAATCCAAAGCTATTCCTATGACAAAGATAATTTGCATGAAACATTTTTCAAATTTCATAATGTTCAAATAAACAACAGAAAGTCGAAAATGAAAGACAATATTGATCTGAATTATGAAAGAAATAATATATATTACCATCTCATTCTTTAATAATTAACGACATCACCATACAAGCTTTTTCATGAGCGATGTAACTTTCCCATTTGTGAAAGTTAAAAGATGAGGTTAGAAAAGCTCAGAAGATGCTTTGTTTATTTTTGTGCATATATTCTTCGTAAGCTAGTGCTTTAATACAGGGTGTTAGAAGGAGTTGCTTCAATATTTTACGTGCTCTTCAACGCAAATAAGAAAGTCTTAGTCAATACGGGTCTGAAAACAGATCCTTTTAGAGATAAAGACAATTTTTGGTTAGTTATTAAAAAGCTTAAACGTCACCAGGTAAAAGAAATGCTTAAAGAAGACGCTTATTACAACCTCTTCCCATTTCCAAACATACTTTATATCTGCTGCATATGCCAAAGACGAGCAAATTGCCTGTCATCCGTTTTCTATTCAATGATTTAGAAGAATGACAATAAGAGGGTAGCGTCTTTACAGGTTTTTTTTACAAACACACACTAGATGGCGCTATTGAGTTTTTACATTACTATTTTCGTTAAATTTGACATTTCTTGAGGCAGTGACAGTACCAAAATCAGTCGAGTATTTTGTTTACAGTGAGCGTTTAGAAAAAGGAATTTTGTGAAAAAATGGAAATTTCATGTGAAGGTTGGATGATCTTTTACGATTTTAGTAAGGGCCTAACACAACAGCAATGCTTCGAATAGCTTCGTTCAACTTTTGGTAATGAAGTGCCATAAGAAAATACTGTTTACAACTAGTTTGAAGAATTTCGTTAAGGTCGACCAAAATCGGTTGTTGTTCCAAAAAAACATGGTTGCTATGAGCAACATGACTGAAGAGGATTGGAAATAGAGACATCCTTAGGCATAACGAAGACTGCAGTACATTCGATTCGGTGTGGAAGAGATCAGTTCCCGGTGCATTTCGCATAATTTGATTCAAGCACCAAAAATGGCTCGTGCCAATTGGCGTAAGGAAATGCTAAAGAAATTCGACAGAGGAAGTTCAAAATCAGTGTACAACATCGTAACATGTGACGAAACTTGGACACAATCGTACGAGCCAGACTCTTAGCAACAATCAGCTGTTTGGGTGTCCTCGGATAAGCCGAATCTAACAAGAGTTGTTGGTTCATAAAGCACTTCCAAGAAAATGCTTGCTTCTTTCTTTTCGTTGTATTATTGGACATGTCGCAAGCATTGCTTTGGAGGGTCGAAAACAGTTAATGCTGAATGATATACAAGAATTTGTTTGCCAGAAGTCATCGATGAAATCAGAAAAAGCAATCGACACCGTCGTATCATCCTTCATCGTGTCTCATTGCCCGTATTCACCTGATCTATCGCCTAACGATTTCTTTTCCATTTTTTTTTTCTTTCGCGTACTGTTGTAAAAACGTTACTGTTTTTGTAAAAACGTAAAAGGTATTCCTCGTAATCCAGGTCTCTATCTATCTATTATTCTACTTTGGTTGTAGCCTGGAGCCATTACCAGCAAGAATGTTTTTTTTTTAATTAACTTATATTTTTAACTTTCACACATTAAGAAAGACAGGTGGACACTCTTCTCGTCCAGGGGTTTACCAGGACTTTAGAAACAAGACATACATGACTGAACCTCGGTATCTAGGAAAACCTACAAAGGGAACACATTCGTAAAACACATTCAAACAACCACTTGCACCTTGTGAAAAAAATTGTATACCTCTTGGTAGACGACGATATTGCTAGAGTATAATACAGACGAATAGTTGAAAGGGCCTCTAGTATTTTGGTTGAATTTGCTTTTTAATCTAATCTTAAAATTAGATAGTTACTTACAAAAACAAACCAATTTAACTCAATTTAAAATACAAACAGTTTTTTTTTTTTTATAGAGTAGCCTTGTCATCAAATTGATTAATTTTTTTCAATGATAATCTTAAAAATGTACAATTAAAATATGCACTCCAAGCAAATTCATTTAATTGTAGTGCGTGTCTACTAAAATAATTTCTCATTGGTAAATTCCTCACCAGCTGTTATTAGATTTTCACATTTCAAGTTTCTAACTATTCAATTTTCGAAAATTACGAATACTTCGAAACAATTTCCCGGTAAAACCGCAAAAGGGGACCAGCGAGGGCCAATCGATTGTTGATTGTGGAAAAGGGTAGGCTCAGACGTATTCAAAACAAGGTGGAGACCACACTACCATGGATAGCGAAGAGATACAGACAGAAGAGGGGAGGCAAAGCCGCCGATGTTGCACCGTTGAGCCGCATCTGCAGTTATTAATCGCTAATCTGCAATAACCGTGGACGTATGGAGGAGGCGACGCGGCGTTGAACGGGTGAGCCGCCCGGGAGTTTGTTGACTTGCCAGGGCGATGCGATGTTGGTTCGCAGCATTCGTTGGATGCATCCTGCGCGCGATGCACGCGGATTTTTAATTTTATTCTTGACGATGTTGATGATGATGATGATGCGGCAGGAGAATTGTTCGTCTGGCTGTCGAATGAATGGCGCAGGAAAAAAAGTTCCTCTTGATATATGCATAGATAGAAGAGCGTTGATGTGTATGCCGAGCATGTATATTGAATAATCTCCATTTGCGAATCTGGAGATATGAATGGGTTGCGTTTCTCTCCGGGCGCATGAGGGATTTGGCGCTAATTTGGTTTAATAATCCGCAATTTTATCTTTTTTTCGAGAGAGGAAAAAAGGAGAAAAAGACGATGAAAGGCCGTGTTATTAATTTTCCCTTTGCACATCAGACTCTACTCGTTTGCAGAATATTTTTCAATATAAGCGCATTGATATATACAGGGTGTGGCGCTTAAACCGTTGGTTAGACGAGTACTGGCATAGCTGAATGCTGAAAATTTGTCTTCGAGGATTGTCAAATTCCATTTTGTAAACATAATTGAATTTCTTGCCCTCAAGAGTTGTTTTATGTTTACAATAGATGTCGCTACGTTATTTTTTTTAATATACTTCGAATTTATAATTTCTATTATTGATGTATTTAATGTTTGGTTTACTGGTAATTTCAATTATAAAGGTTGGTTATTGAACAATTTTCTTTTTTTTGAATGTAATTACTTTCTCAACCAAAAAAAAAAAATATATGAAAAGGAGGAAGATTTGAATGTATTAGTGGAAACGCTGCAGAAAACGATCAGTCATTCAAAGCTTGTCAGAGAATTTTCTCCGCCACTTGTATATAAAATAACATTCCAACAGACTTAATAAAAAAAGATCTCCAACTTGATTTCTTGCCATATTCGCACGATAACCGAATCAACAATAAAACGAGCGGTAAAACATCGTACATACGATCAAGCGAGCGCACACGACGCGACATAATCATCGTTTAGCGACAAAACCGTCAACCGGCGTCGCTGATGTGTGCAAAGGATCGTGGCGTACCGCTCAAAGCGACTGCGAAATCGTCGGATTTTACCGCCTGGAAATTTTCCCCATAAACACGAAAACGCCCGCATTTTAACCGGCTATGTCGACTAAGTGAGTTGTATATATCCCATACTGTACGCCAGTACTATACGTATGACATATATGTAGCTCCATGAATGCAAGTACAATGTGGGACTATCGAAATGTCCGTTACAGGTTACAGTCTAAAAAGGATGTGTGGGGTTCGGCTATTACTCGCTTCTTTACCATTTAGCTCAAGAATACAGCGCCAGGAAAGATAGGGAAATATTTTCTAGGTTTCCTGTTAGCTTCTTTATGGCTATAAGTTGTCAGTTGTTAACAGTACAGCCTAGTAAAGTAAATTTGCAGTGATTTGATACTTTACTTAAATAATATTCTAGTTTGGATTTTTACATATTTTCGTACTATAATGTACAATACTTTGACAACTGATAACTTTCAAAAGTATGTAAATTACATAATAGTAACATGTTACATTATTGGAACATTAGGAAAATATATGCAATAAAACCGCCTATTTCTTTAGGTTTTCAGCTACAGCTAAATTGTTTGAAATAGTGGAAGATCAGAAGCTTTGGCAAGATTTGGAAGCCGTAGATGTATTTCTATCTTCCACTGATGATGGCAATGTAAGTGAAGAAGATAGTGAGATGAAAATGATGTAATAAATAAACAAGAAGCAACCTATGTAGGTGAAGGAATATACCACTTGGCGAGCTGCAACGAATCGTGAGAGAAAATACGGTAACATAAAGAAGTTGAATAAGATCAGAAACTCTTCAATACACTTTCCTACATTTTGTGTCTTTTGGACAATCATATCGTATATCTTCCGATGCAGTGGCTTGCCTTGAATCATTTTTCGATCATGAAGTTTCGGAGTTCTTGAAAACTATGTTTATTACATATGCTAGGTCTAAAGGAAACCACTATTTTAATATAGATGAAAATGAAGTAAAATGTTATATTGCAATGTTGTTGTTATCTGTGTGTTTAGATTTTCTTAGATAGACAATGCTATATGAGTGCAATACAGAAAGTTATAACTCTTGGGTAGACAATGCCCACTATTATGCAGGGTGGGACAGAGCAACTTGCTTATTTAGAAATTCAATTAAAAAAAAAGTAATGCAGATATATATTTAATTCTTTGAACAGCATCAAGTACAACATTTAAATTTTATGTTTTCCCAGTTTTGAAGATGATATCAAGCAGATGGCGTCAATACACTGCGTTAATCGAACTCGGAAGTTTCATTCAACTCTTTCCAGTATATCGAAGGGTATATTGGCGGCAGCTTAACGAATGTCGTTCTTCAGGTGAGCCAGGGTCTCAAGACGATCGTTGTAAACAAGTGATTTTAGACAGCCCCATAAAAAATAGTCGCAGGGGGCTAAATCAGGCGACCGTGCTGGTCAGTGCAGATCGCCCCTCAAGGAGATGAGGCGTCCTGGGAAGTGTTGCCGCAAAACAGTCATTGACACACGCGCTGTGTGTGCCGTAGCACCGTCCTGCTGGAACCATACATCTCCAAAATCCATCTCGTTGAGTGTTGGCAACTCCTGAATTATGTGGACATAACGGTCAGAAGTCACCGAAACTGCCCGTTCGTTTTCTTCAAAAAACCATGGGTCAATTATTCCAACTAGCGATAGTGCATGATACTCGCTAAACCAAGCAGAGCTACAACTTGGGGTGGGGGTAGGCCACCCTCTTCGGAGCAACCATCGCTTCAGGGCGCCAAATTCAAGTAATCAAGTTGCTCTGCCCTACCCTGTACTCAATAGTATTAGAAGCTAGAAAAGGGATGAAACCACTGAAAATAGGATACTGGAGGATGCAACCGACTTATTTGAATGAGCTAATGTTTGTGGATGATATGGCTATATTGGCTGAAACAGGGGAAGATTTACAAAGGAATTTGGAAGTATTGGACACAGATATAACAAAAATAAATATGAAGATCAACATCGACAAGACCAAAACAATGATAATTTCAGGAGAAGGTAAAATACACAACATAAAATTAAAAGGAAAAGAAATTAAACAGGTGGAGATCTACAAATATATAGGAATAATAATGCAAGACAAAGGAGGAATAGATCGAGAAATAAATGAAAGAATGAAAGAAGCAGGAAAAATGTTTAGCGTGATGAGACCAACATTTCTAGAAAAAAAGGAAATCCCAAAACAGATCAAAACTGAAATAATAGAAAAAGTGATAAGACCATCAATAGCATATAGCAGCGAGACATGGACAGTGACAGGGAAATTTAAAACAAACGTGGATGCAATAGATATGCGATTTTTAAGAAGAATATAAAACCAGGAGAGACAAAAGCAAGAATGAGGCATACTGGCAGAAATTAGGGATTAAACCAATATAAGAAAGAATAGAAGAAGGACAGTTGAGGTGGTTCGGACATCTGTGTTGTATGAATAATGATAGACTAACAAAAAGGGCGAATGAGACGCGGGGAAGAAGGGAAGAATAAGGAAGACCAAGGAAAACATGGAAGGACGATGTTAGGGAAACAACGGAATGGAGAGGCATGAAATGGGGAGGAATTAATAACCAGATCCAGGATAGATAGTAATGAAAGGAACAGTGCAGAAATACATAAGCTCAACACCATTTAAGAAGTGTAGACAATACTAATTTGCCAAAGTCCGTTCCTTATTCAATTTACTAAATATTCATTCCCTGAAATATGTTATCCTACCTGAAAACCTTTGTGTTGATGAAAGCATAGTGCCGTATTCTCTTATCAAGCATTATGTTGGTAGCGTTTATACTGTAACATATCTCAGATATTTTCAATGTCCCACATTATACATCCACATAGTGAAAATACATTTACACATGGAAAAGAGAGTATATTCATACAGGCATAACTTCAAAAACCAGCTTGTTTGCAGATGCCTCGAAAAGTATATTTGTAACAACATGCAACGTTATAACACGTGTTCTTGCGTACGTCTCTAGTAGATATTGTGAATATTGCCGGAACTGTAGTAAACGTATCGAAGGGCGAGGAAAAATGAAATAAGAGGGAACAAGGGGTGGGTGAACAATGTGTTCGCCTTCAAACTCAATAATAATGGTAAGTGATGGGTGCAGGTGCTTCTCTTTTATTGCACATGGCAACGGCGTTGGGGTATGAATATTTTTCGATAAGGATTTTGAAACCGGGTGGTTCCGTTCTTGACGATAAGGAGAGTGACTTTTATAATGAGACTGTGTGTTGGGGGTACATAGATAAAGATATTGGACTTCGTAAACTATATGAATTTGTAACATATCGAAACTAATTTGGCGAGAATATTATGAATATCGACAATTGTAATTTATCAAATTTGTATCATTACAAATAGGACGATACAAGGTGTTTTATAGTTTTATTAAATGTTTCTTTTATAATACCGTTCACGCCGTCTTTGTGATTCTGTTTTATGAAAGAGAAAGATTTTCATACGGTAAAGGAGATTGAAGCTGAATACAGGTGTTTAACACATTAACAAAACAAGATTTCCAGAATGCATTTCTTTCGTAGCAGAGGACCGGGATTAGTGTTTGCTTTCTCAAAGGACTGACTTTGAAGCTGATAAAGCTGAATTAAATTAGTTTTAATTTCCTGTCATCAGTAGGCCGGGCACAGAGAGCTCCGCGGCAGGTTAGAAGTGAGGTTGTCGTCCTCACGACGCGGCGTATGTATGCAGATCAATCGGCACGGGCTACCTTAGCAAATTAAATTATTGATTTATTGCAACAGTTTCTCATCAATACTTCGCAGCGTTAGTCATAATTATAGAGATAAATATATGTATGAATTTCCGGATTTGAACCATAATGAAACTAAAGTATTGTGTAGAGTTTGTAAAATACCTTTAATATACTGGAACAATGGCAACTAAAAGATATATAAATAGTGTACAGCACCAAATGACAAAAATGGCGTGCCACCTCAAACCCAATTTAAGTTGGATTTACTTTTGATGTTTATTGTTTGTGGTCTACCGCATCGCTTACTCGATATAGAACCGTTTCGACAGTTTTGGCGTACATAGAATCCCGGGTGGAACTTGCCATCATGGACAGTGTTACGGAAAGACCTACCAAGTATACGTAAAGATATAGAAAATAGGATCAAAGCGGAATTAAAAGATAAACAGCTGTGGCTGTATTGATGAGACGACAGATTGTAAAAAAAATCTATTTTGAATATTACTGTACGAGTACTAGATCCTGTTAAACCGAAATTTGCAATCCTATTAGCTAGCAAAAGACTAAAAAAGTGTACCGGCGCAGCAATTACGGGCGTAGTGCTCCATACGTTACAACAATTTCAAGTGTTAACTAGCCAACTGTTGATGTTTATGAGCGATGGGGCAGCGATAATGTGTAGTGTAGGCCGTTCTCTTAAAGAAAAGTGTGTGTGAAGGACTCTTATATGTTATGTGTAAAGTTCATGCATTACATCTTGTGTCGCAAACTATTCGAGAATATTACCCGGAGGTAGATGCATTAATATCAAACACAAAGAAAGTGTTTCTCAAATCTCCCAAACGGATTTGAGCATTTCACAGGTTCTGTCCCTGTATTCACGAACCACCACAGCTGATTCTTACGCGTTGGGGAACATGGTTGCAAGCGGCTTTTTATTGTTCTGAACATTTTAACAAAGTAAAATTTGTGATTTTACAATTCGATCCTGACGAAGCTACAGCTATTAAGGAGGACCAGAAAGGATTTCTAAATACTTCTGTTGAAACAGATTTAAAAAGTATTAGCAATAATTATAGACGATTACTAGACGCAATAGAAAAATTACAAAATACTGGGTTGTCGTTAGTAGACTTAGCGCAAATCGCGGACGAAGTTAATACATTGCTACACGGTACAAACGACGCAAAACAACGGACGCGCTATAGCAAAGTTCGACAGTGTTTAAAAAAAAATCCGATTATACCAGAGTAAGACAAATATAAGAACATCCTTCTCCGAGACAATTGTGAAAACATAGCTGATGGTGCAAGTTTTTCAACAATCCTATCTACATTGCTAAGAAGTTACGTTTATTTATTATACTGTTATTTATTGTTATGGTATTTAGAACAGATTTTTGAGGAAACTACTTTGTTTACTTTTTACTAACTTTTTACTACTAGAGTAACCAAAACTTGCGGACTCGCATAGGCGTTGGTATTACGGGTTAATATAAGAATACGAAAAATTCATAAATAAACTTACTTGCTAATTATTCAACAAATTAGAGGCATCAGGATGTGAACTACTGTAAACTTGCATCATTGCATATGTTTCCACAGTTACTTCTTTAAACCTTGTGCGTCGACAAGAAAAAATATTCTTATACATAGAAAACGATCTCTCCACATCTAAGGAAGTTACATTTGCATGTAGAAACTGTTTTTCAAAAGCACTTAAAGGTTCACTATTCTTACACTTATTATAAAGGGCCTCTAAAGTATTAAAATCGGGATTTTTTCTTAAAACATCTGCCAACTTTTGACTAGCGCATAATCCTGGCGTATCACTTAATGTGTGTAATTTATTTTTTACACTCTCCACTATGTCTAATGATTCCTGCAATGACAATTCAGTACATTGTAGTTTTCTGATGGCATCTAGTAATACTGTATAATTGGTACATATTGTTGTTAAATCTTCTAAAAGTTGAGGAATTTGAAATTCTCTTTGACTTCCTCTAATTGCTTTGGATTCATTCCGATTAAAAATTATAACTGATTGAATTTGTTGAAAATGGATCAAATAGTAAGAAGCTGCTGTTAGCCAAGTACCCCATCGCGTTAAAATTGGTTCAGGAGGTTCTGGAATACCTTGACAATATTTACGAAATTCTTTTAAACGTTTAGGAGATTTACGAAACACTGCTTTAGTACTTCCAACCATCCGATCAACGTTTCCGTAAGTTTGTCGAACAACTTCACCAACTAAATGCAAAGCATGCAGCGCGCAGGTTATATGTATTAAGTTAGGAAATATATGTTTTAAGGATCGCCCAACACTTAACATCGTTGCTGCACTATCTGTCACAATCATCGCAACTTGATCTTGGGCAATTTTAAATTGTTTCAAAGCGTTCATTATCACTTTTTGAATATTTTCCGCGGTACATTGTTGAACACGTTTGCAAGCTAACAAATATCGAGATGCTGTGTTCTTGCTAGATAAAACGCGAGCTATTACATTCACAATACTGTTTTTCTTTATATCGGTCGTCTCATCCACGGTAATCCATATTTTTTTGGAACACAAATCACGTTTACACACATGTTCTAGCATCTCTTTCATTCGCGGCAAATGATTCTGTAATTGTGTTTGTGAGGGTAATGGGTACTTTGGAACGTATTGTCGCCAAAACGTTTTAAAAGCTGCTTTTCTCACCAACGACAACGGAATATTACAAGAGGTAAACATAATTAGTAAATGTATGAGGAATAGTGTATAAGGTATTTCAGTTCTTGCATTTCTCATATGCTTAATACCATTGACATGCCTCTGGCAATCAGTTCTGTCCAATGCAGCCAAACGAACATTGCATATTAAGCAGAAAACTGCACTACCGTCATATTTTAAATGGGGAAAAAGTGACACATACCTATGTACATTAGTAGCAAATCTATTACGAGGCATTGTTTTCTTAGGTATGTAAATATTAGTTCTATATGAAACGATACACTAATTATGTACTTGGTATAATACTACAACACACAAAAGACACCAGCTATATTTTCAAAAGCGACACGTAAGTACATAACCTTGACCGTTCGACTAATCTCTGCAACAGCTCAACCGGTACTAAAACGAAATCTCTCTCAGCGCGGTTTAACATGATTTATATTCAAGGTCGACACTACATGCCTGCTTCTCTACCGGTTTAGTTTATTTATGAATTTTTCGTATTCTTATATTAACCCGTAATACCAACGCCTATGCGAGTCCGCAAGGTTAGGTTACTCTAGTTATTACACTACATATACAGCAAATTCCGTTTTCAAACAAAAAAAAAACTGATAATGGCAATAAAAACACTTCTACGTGTGTATATATTCGTTTTATTTACCAAACATTTTTAAGGCGTCAGCTTTTATTTTTTACACTGGGGTATTGATTTCAAAATATCGCTTCTGTCGGCTGTGAGTCACAAGTACACTATTTATAATCCGGAGCCCATGGGACTGATTCGATTTTTTTGCGAAGACCGATTGTGCCCGGCTTAGTCACCAGCATAATTAGTATATTCTAAATTTTAGTAGCCATGTACAAACTATATTCAGAAGATAGATAAATATTTCGTTTTAAAAATTGATCACAGTAGCACCAACATATAATTGTTTTAATTCATTCTATCGCTATGAAACGTTGCAAAGGAATCGCTAAAACATCTGGTAAATTCCCCAATTTCGACGCTACTGACAGGTCTATTGTGAGGTTGAGAATTATGAATTATCTAGAGTAGGTATTTACTGAATCCATGACAGGTGGTATAATACAAAGTTGGAAAACGAGGTTAGGGCGGTGGTTGAGATCCTCCCCTTTTTGGCAGGTGATGCCTTGACGGAGGGTCGGAATCATTATGGGCACTATTAATGGGAAGGCGCCGGGGAGCGATCAGTAATCTTCCCACACCAGCAGCCGAGGTATTAGTTGATATCGTGAATAAAATGCTCGAACTATATTTCTCGAATGAGTGGAAGGATGCTAACGTGGTGGTCTTCCCCACCCCGGACAAGGATGGCCAGCTCCTAGAAAACCACAAGCCAATAAGTTCACCTTCCTATATGTCGAAGGTCGAGGAAGCCTTGATTCTAAGCCAACTCCGAGATGATCTCATGGAGAGAAACACAATCCTGGATGAAAAATTTGGACTTCGAGTCGGATTATAGACGGATTTTCAGCTGTTCATAATCACGGAAATAATAAAAAAACGCACTGGAAGGTCGAAACACACTGCAATCCATATTTAACGATCTGATGCGTATTTTCGACTAGGCGTGGCACGAGAGCCTGCTGTTTAAAATCGCCTGATAGGTAGCTATCCTTCAGGATGCACTTTTGCGCTTGAGATCGACCGGAACAGATCCTCCACGAGACCGATATCTTCAGAAGTCTCTCAGGGATCACTGCTGGATCCGGAATTATACTTGTTGTACACTTACGATATCCCAAATCATCCGGGAACCGACTTGGCAGTGTACGCAGATGATACGGCCATATACTCAACTCACCACCCTTACATATAAGCTCTAAGCCGCTATCGATCTATTTACTAATTGGACGAAAAACTGGAAACTTACAATTAATCCTATCAAGTGTGTAGCAGTAAGATTTGCCTATAAAACGAGGGATGTTTTCAAGAAAGTATAAGTAGGCGGTAGTCGTCTGCAGTGGAAAAAGCAGGTGAAGTATCTCGGTCTCGCGCTGGATAAAAAATTGACATTGGGTGGGCCATGTCAACGAAGTCAGAAGGAAGCTGGCCATCGCGAAGAATGTCCTATATCCTATACAAGGCTGGAATAGTGCGTTCGATATAGGCGTCAAAGTCAGATTATACACTTCTACGTTGAGGGCACTGACGACGTACGTATCAGTGGCATGGTGCTCAGTGGCAAAATATCAACTAAAAACGCTGTAGTCGCAGTAAAATAGGATTCTAAGATCCACTGCTTCGGCCCCCTGGCGTGTGACCAACCAGCATCTGCGGAAGGATCTACAATTGCCTACTTTTAAGCAGCCCATGAAGGGAGTCTAATAACCTACTAGTAATGGAAAAGTCAAGCCCCAGAACCATGTACCACTAACTGTGAAGATTAGAAAAATCCAAGACGCATTACAAGACAAAGAGTACATTGGACGCGGGAAACACCAAAAACGAAAAAAGAAATCTCAATGAACATCCATCTACGAGATGAAGCAGAAACGTAGAGAAAGAAAGGGAACAAAGACCTACTGGTCTACACCATGGAGAGATTGAAGACCTCAAAGGCGTTAATGGAAATCGTCTAAACAAATTTGATCATCCTCTTAAGTTTCTAACGAAGTTATAGTCGTTACAGAAAGATTCGGTTGATATAAAAAGATTAACATAACTTGTACATCCTCGTCAAATACATTTTTTATGTATTAACAACAAAATTTAATTAAACTAAAATACTTCCACGCGATTTTGAATGTTGAATCACTCACTGTATGTATACACACGTATCTTATGATAAGCATTTCACTGCTACCACAACTAATAACTCCCGGCCGATATAAAAAACGAATTAGTAGATATAAAAATTCTGAAAATAATTTATGGATGAGCAGCGGATTAGAGGAAAGTGATTTGGTATGCGCGTAAGGTCGTAAAAATTAAATCTTTAAAATTCCTTCTATAATACGCATTCTAAAGCGATACGATGCCTATATGACGATGTGTTGTTGGATTACACCTTTCCTCCTTTTCCGTTTCATTAAATCTAAATATGTATGCACGAACCGACACCTAACTTTCATTCTACGCCTTTAGAGACGTAGGTGCGCGGCGTAGAGACGTTGATGGGTTAGAAATGGAGAGAAAATAAAAAGTTATGATCGTATGTATAAATTATCTTTGGAAACAGACAGTTAAATCAACATTTATATTATTTACTGTTAATCTGTAATGATATTTCAGTTTGGAATTTAGGTTTACTAGTATTTATATTGCTTAGCGACTCTTCTCGTCTCACTTAAACAATTTCGAGTAAATATTTGTCTGGAGACGGTAATTTTAATTTATATTATTTATTAGATCCTATAGAATCGATGTGTTATTAGAATAACAAGTTGTGCAATCCTCGCGCTGTTCGCCTTCACTTTATTTTCGGTGATTTATAGGTTTTTCGGTTATGACGCGTCTTGCGATCCTTGTAATCCGTACGTTTGAGTTGGCACTTTAACCCCGTGTTGTACTGTAAATGATTGGTCGAAAACTGAAGGAATTATGAAATTCCTACCAAACGTCCGCCATTACTTTATTCTCTTGATGCGTTTTTCAATTAAAACCCCCAAAAAACTATATCAAGGAAAAGGTTGAATGAATTCTACAAGGCAAGGTTGACGCAGATATACTCAGTATCCCATTACGCAGTGCGGTCGTAAAGTATGAATGATGTCCAGATGCTCAATTGTTAGATATCTACAGGGTGCCCTATAAAAATTAATCGTTCAATATCTTCTTTATTATCGACTTTAGAATAAAATTATACATCGGTTAAGGCGGTACATCTAAAATGCACCGTTCTCGCGCTATTCAACTGTTTTCATTAAAACTTTCAGCTATAAAGCTTGAATGGTATAAATTAACAAACATTTTAAACGGCTAATTTAAAAAATAAAAATTTAAAACGTTATAAATATTGTTCAAAATGATTTCCGTTTTTATTCACGCATAATTGACAACGTTACTCCTACTTAGCAACTTTTGTTCGATTTTCGTGCCAGATGAACCGTTAACACGTAAACAACACGTAGTATCGGCACACTCCGCACCACACAAATTATTAATTAATTCGGGACAGTCGTTTCGAGAACCCTTGGGTCCACATTATCAACCAGATTACCGAATGAATATGGCGAATGAAGCGAAACGGCTATTCCGAATTAATTAATAATTTGTGTGGTGCGGAGTGTGCCGATACTTAGCGTTGTTTGCCATACTACCCCCCAGTCCTTGCTATCACTATCGTTAACTCGTAATTCGACGTCGAAAGTCAAGCTGACAAAAATGATTGCTATACGTTCTATTTTGCGCTTCGCAGCGTAGAAGACAAAAGCTAGCGTGTATCAAAATATGGAAGAACATAATGAATTAGCAGGTGTGATTGAAATTTGAATTTGTAATTGAATGGAATTTGTATTTTTTTCCATAAGTTTCCTTTAAAAAAGTTAATTGATGAATCGATGTTCAATTATCTCCAGTTAAATTAAAATTTACCCACGAAGAAGAAAAAGACAACAGGATTCCTTTCCTCGATATGTTAGTAATAAGAAATAAAAATAAGTTAGAAATAGAGGTACATAGGAGACCTACTAGTAATAATAGATTCATCTTACAGGATTCTAATCACTCATATGAACACAAACTTTCGGCTATTAACTTTTTGGTGCACCGGTTACTCAATTTTCCTTTAACTAAAGATAGATATCAAAATGAACTAAAAGAAATCATCAATATTTCTAACTTTAACGGATTCTCTGAACATGTCGTCTATAATACTATTAGGAAACATAAGAATAGATTAAGAATTAGAAATGTAAGCACATTAGAACGCATTGACGGCGTAATAATAAGAAATATGTTAAATTACCCTTTTATCCATGTTACACCAAGGGTCTTCAAAAATCTTTTCTAGGATTGACCGCAAGATTGTTTTCTCTTCGAGCAATAACCTTAAAAACCTTTCAGGAAATTCCAAAGACCCAGTGGATAACATGGATAAATCAGGAATTTACAAAATTTCATGTAAAGATTGTGATCAAGTGTATATTGGGCAGACAAAAAGATCAATCAAAATGTTACCTATAATGTTGATAATATAAAGTTAATTAAAAACGTAAGGAGTACTTCTCAATTAAATTGTTATGAAGGCATGGAAATTTACAAAAACAAAACTCACTTAATGAATTCAGATTTAGGACCACTAAATTCCAGCCTTTATCCTTTGTTACATCATGTTTAATCATTTATAGTTGTAATTTTAACCATGTGCAATGAACCGCTTCATTGTATTCTAGGATAACTCACGTCATTCGGCTCATTTACCTTTAGGCTATTTATAGTCCTGTGCAATGAAGCGGCTCATTAAATTTTACGATTTTAAATTTACATATTGCATAATTTATTTTCCTTATAAGGTTAGTTTTTCACTTAGCTTGTTAGTTCAGTCTTGCTGCTGATGATGATAGCTTGGCTATCGAAACGTGCGTCCAGTACGAATTAAGTGTTGTGGTAAGGGTTTTAGTGAACTGTTCCAGTTAAATTGTTTTTTGAAAATATTAAAAAATAATTCATTAATCAAACAATTTAGTAAAAATTATATAAAATTATTTGAGCGGTGCCTTAATTTTGAACATCAGTAAAATATATCATTGGTCTACTCGAAACAGAGGGCAGGCGTATATAAATAAACATCTGCGTGGTGTTCCTTTAAATGTAGAGTAGATCTGGATTAAAAGACGATACTGAAACACAATATGAACAATTACTTCACTTAAGTGATTGTCAACGATACCGTACCACATCTCAGAAGGCTTTTTCAACATTTAGCTCTGCAATAGGATCAAACAGGTGTACCTCCATAATCGCTGATAATTGGGCACAGTTTACATAGTTTCTTAGTCAAAATAATTCATACTACTATCCTTTAAAATGTTCACTATTTCTCCAGAAACACCTTGTATAGAGATAAATCTAAAAGGCGGAATAAACCAATCACGACCCCCAAGATAACAATCCAGGACTTTTGTAAAATATTTTTAGAGGAATATCTGTTAGATTCATCTTACGGAAGTAGAATGGACTTCATTACGATTGGATTTTTTTTTTTTTTTGATTTTCAGAGAGAATTTCTACTAAACTCACTTACAACTTCCTTCACTTCAAAGGAAGTTGATACTGTTGCCACCTTTAAAGAATTTTATTAAATAAATCAGAAGTTCATAACCCAATAGAAAAAGAAATTCGTAAGTTAGACTTGGAGAGTGGAGAATTAGGCTTGAGAGTGTGAAGAAATCTAATTTGTAACACGATACGTGTGTTGAAAGTGTTCTCATATAGGATGTACCGTGATTTAATTTTATTTTAATTAGATTTATTCCTGGAAACGTTATTTTACTTCGCAAAAATACACTTCAAATTAACAGCATGATTAATTAAAATAAAGAAACATTTCTAAAGTAAGCAACAATAAAATTTTAACTATGAATCATCGAAGCACAAGACCCAATGATCGCTTCGCCGTTACCATTCATATTTCTGCTGCTATTTTTACACGTATTCGGAATTTGAACGTTAAAAAATCTTTTTTCGAAATTCCTAATGTTCCCTCGTAAATTATTTATGAATTATTGGCTTTTCAGATGGTCCTTCTTCTACGTGTTTACGCATGTTTTCCGCGGCACGTGTTATTTTAATAAATGGAAAATTTAACGACGGACGAGTAATTAATAGTACGCACTATAACGTCAGCGGCTTGCACGAAAGATGTGGAATGATTTCAACGATTCAGGGAATTTAAGTAATTTATAGTTTGCGTTAATTGAAATGTACGACGTAATTTGTAATGATACAGTATATTTATTCGACTATTTAGAATCGATGACACAACGCTGAGATGTAAACTAAAAGAATTCGAGTTTTTTCCCTACGAGATTTAATCATAATCAATTGAATATTTCTTATGTTGGAGGGTTGTACCTAAAGTACTTGTTTTTCAAAGTATTCTACACAAAGATTGATACAGTTTTTGATTTCTTTTAAATCAACTGTTAAAGTTTTGTGTGCCAGAAAAGAATTGTGCGGACTATGTTTGGTCTTGATTTCGACCAGTCTTGCAGAAATTATTTCAAAAAGAATAATACCTTAACTGTATACGGTATCTATATATTCGAGGTACTTCTTTTTTGTTATAAAAATAAACACCTTTTTGAACAGCATTGTTTTGACCATGCTTACGGCACTAGACATAAGGATTGGTACTGCTTCCCCAAACACCGGTTAAGTATAAGTGGTCTCACATACACAAGCTTAAAACAATTTAATAGATTACCTTCTACTTTAAGACAAATTAGTAGTGTATACCTGTTTCGTATGTGGATGCAAAGTTCAGTAATGCGGTAGGCATTGAGGAGTTCAGTCATTCGGTTATTTATCGGATTCTCATTGAGTGTTTTCGAAAACATGGGACGTAAACCTGGTGTACCTCTTGCATCGCATGTGAAGAAATATAATTGACGCTTCCTTGATTTAGAATTTACAGATTCGCACATTCGTTGCAAATTTTGCGGTATAGGGTTGCTAGGTCGTACAACATTTGAATGTAAAAGTCATATTAAAAGTAAACGTCATGTATTGAATTTAAGAAACAATATTCCGTACACACACGATACTATAAACATTTTTTGAGCCCTCGTTGTTGAATTGGCTCAGTTTTTCGATACCAATTTAACGCAAGCCGCCAGAATTTTGTTTTTTGTCATATAAATGGTTTCTAGGCATTTTCGGACGAAGTTGCGTTTATATCAATATGAGGTATTGTAATTTTTGTCACAGTTTGCATTAAAAAAAAACTCCTTCAAGAGCCTATGGAAACATCGCAGAAGCTCATGATTTGCTGAAATTCTACGCCTTAGAATGGCACTAAGGTGTGTTTAAATCAAGTGACATTTTACATTTCAAGGGCTTTGGAAATGTTCATCCGAATGCGTTCTTGGTCAGGAGTGAGCAAGCGCGGCACCTAACACGCGGTGAACCTGTTCATGCCCAAATCTTTAGTCAATGTAGGACAAACTCATTCTTTCGAGATGCTTAAAGTTCCTACTATCTATCTAACCTTAATTCGACGGCCGTCTAGCACAATTCGGTGAAATTTTGTTGATGCTATCATCATTGCTGTTCATCGTTGTTGGTGATGTTAAATGTCATGAAGAAGCATAGATTCGGTCTTCCAGTTATGTCCCTGCATTATGCTATTTTTAAAAATAAGAATATTTGTTTGAAATATGTCACCAAATTATATTTCGAAAAGTATAGTTATCCAAATTAGTTGTGCTTAAACAATCACTATCGCGATTAAAATAATGCAGTGGAGGGACGCTAATTAGTTTCTCATTTTGAGTCAAGATATTCATCCAGGTAACACGTATTTGGCTGTTCCCATCTTTTGTTTAAACTGTACCATAATACGAAGTAAAAGTCAAGTTTAGAGGTTTAAAAATGGGCAGGTTTCCAGTAGGTAGCATATAAATATAGAGTTTGTATTAGATTCACAATTCCAGGTTAGTTTTCTCTTTTCAAGTTTTAATACTGGTAAAATTTCATTAATTGATATCTAGTTTAATTTAAATTGCCGAAGAAGTGTCTGGGAACACTCCCGGACCTATAGACCGTACAATTAATTAATAAATTTGGATTTTTTTTTAATTCTTCCCTCCCATGAAACGTTATAATATTTATGGAAAGAAAATTTGTTAAAAGCTTACAACCCCATAGAATTATAAGGAATTGACTAGATAATAAAGGAAACATAAACCAAATTAGTCCAATTTCATCCAGACCGAAGGCATAGCTTCAGTACACAAGTCATTTCATTAGTAATTTAAGCCCGATCCAAAATATAATACCCACCACAGCCGCTACACAAACCAGTAACAAATATGTTAATCTGGATCTTGCTCATTTGGCAAATGTATGTAGGCTCGCGCCCGGAGAATAATCTAAATATATGTAGTCCGGAGTACGTTTACACGAGATACCTACCATGCTATGCGCATATATTCCTACATGCACCAACTAATATGGGTGATATGGGTGGAGAGTGTAGTTCGGGTGGATGATATAAGCATAGAAACCATCCCCCTACCCTGTAGGCTGCGATATGGGGCTAGCGAGTTCCCTGCGTTGCATGGGTAAACATAGATTGGAACAATTGCATTGATCAAGACAGGGGACCAGACCCACCAATCGACTCGTATTGTGCCGGGAAGCGGCCAGCAATAATGATGCGAGCATTCGGCGGACACAATACGGCCCCGGCGTTTGGCCACCCCGATCGCAATGACAGAACAACAATAATATAATAACAGAAACAATGAGAAATCCGCACCAAGTCAATAGCTAATAATAATGTCACTGATTCTGTGCGTTCGCGGGCGTCAGCATCGTTACTGGTGGACCGACTAGCGACCACTGAAGCCCCACAATGGTGTTTATATTCTACGAGTAGCTAAACGCAAAATGTTTATTACGGCGTCTATGGTGTAATGCATAGAGATAACATGTACGCCATCTTTATGCGCTTCTTTCTAGAAAAATATATGTAAACCAATAGCAAAACACATGAAAAATTGCAAAGAAGGAGGTGCTCAGATGGTTAGTATCTTTGCTTTTCGATCTATACTCTAGATTTCGAGTTCCCAACGGGATCGGAATCCACCCTCACGAACGTACATCGAAAGTTTTAATGCAAATTTTCTAAAACACAAAAATAGTAATTTATTGTTTTTTTAGAAAAATATTTTATCCCTTTTAAGACTCGAAATATTCGTTTAAAAAAATTTAACACATTTTTAAAAATTACCTAATAAGATGTTCAAACTGTGCACCGTTAACAGTTTGATATAAGTAAGTCCATGATAAAAAGATGAAATGACGTTAGTTCATATTTCTTGTGAAATGAGTTATGATTCCCTAGTGATACGCTGTCTTAAATCTTCAAGGTTTTCAGGTTTTGTTCTACAAAGAGAATTTCTCAAGTATTCCCAATAGAAATGATCTAGAGGAGATACCTAAATATGCCGAATGGCAGAACATTCAATTTGATCTCTCCTTGCAATCCATCTGTTGGGAAATATTTCGTTCAGGATATACCGAACTACTAAGGTAGCATATGGTAAAGCTTCATTCTGTTGGAACTACACATGTCCGAAATTAGAACCAATTGCATTCTTCATGGTCGCCACAATTTCGTTCTGAAGCATTTACTGATAATTTCCAGCATTTAAATTTCCCTCTATAGAGATGGTTCAATAACTATAGTACCAATCACGCCTATCCGTGCAAACCATGCAAGATGTACAGGACGCGACAAAAGAATCCTTTGTCAATGTAGTAAGTTATTTAAAAAATATAGTCGTTTTACGCTAGTAAATCAAAAAGACAGGAGTAATGAAGAGGTGGATGGTCTCTGATCACTAGGTTTCTTTCCTTTTTTATAAAGACAGTTACAAATGCATCTAGCTCACGAGGCGAGGTTACGGTCTTAATCAATTTCAGCTTTTCTAATTTAATATTATGCCCGGTTTCGTTTATGTATTGTCCTACACTTGACGCTTCTATTTTGCCGTACCTGTAGCACCTGATGTGTTCATTGAATCTAGTACCAACTCATTTTGTTTGACCAATATAGGCTTTATCACAGTGATTACATGCAATTCTATAAATTCCCGACCTTTTTTTCATGTCTGGTTTGTCTTTCGGATTGCCAAGAAGGTTTTTGAGTGTATTACGTGAACTGAAACATACGTTCATATCTTGTCCTCTAAAAACTTTACTAACACCTTTCGATATTCTATGGAAAGGACGTTTCACAAATTTCTTGTCGCGGTTTCTACCGGAATCAAGGTCGTGGAATATCTTACATAATGCCTATTTGGATTTTCTTAAGAATACGGTCGACATCTAGTTGCTTTCTGTTTCTCGCTCAGATTTATTCGGCTATTCGGTTGATAATGAGGTTGCCCAGGAGCCCCCAAAACGGCCGTTCCGACTTAATTAATTAATATTTTGTGTGGTGAGGAGTGTGCCGATACTTCGTTCTGTTTGTTATTATCTCTTAATGCATTGTGTCTCATATATGATACATATCACATATTTTTTACAAGTATTCCAGTTCAGATATTGCTATTCTGCATACGTGGTCATATTTGGGACGCATTAATCTGTAGTAAAAAAATATAGCATCAGTTTTTTTCTTATCCGTTCATTGCAACTACGTATGCAAGTTACTGCATGCAGATTCCAACGTGTGCTGTAAGTGGTGGAAATTTGGTTTTAATTTGTATACCGAAAATAGCAGTTTTTCTCTTCAAAGAAAATACTGGCAAGCAGAAATTTTCTTTGTCTTTTATTGATGATTCATGCGTATAAAGAAAATTGAAAAATAAAGATTATTGTTGCAGATGAATTGTAACGCTTTTTATGGAATCAATAAATATGTTAGAAATCCACCCCCCGGGGGTGAAAGTGACGATCCAGATCTTTCAGAAGACGACGACAACCAACCTGATGAACGCATTTTAGCTCCTGAAACTGATTCTGAAGATGAAGAAGAAGTTGCAGGCATTCCTGATAGTACCATACCAGAAATTGACTTACAAGGGAAGATCCCGAACCCGGAAATTCAAAAAAAATTGAAACTTTGGGAATATATAGAACATATATAGGTGTGCAATACGCATTTTTTTTTTGTGCGGACATTCACTTTTAAGGGGTGAAACACCCCATCGAAAATTAACAGATTTTCAATTTTTTCCATACAACTCCAGTAAAAAGAAAGATAGAAGATAGGTGTAAATGCAATAGTTGCAGCATACATCAAGCTCTTTCAAAATATGTGACTATCATATATACAGGGTGTTCCATTAAGCCCTGCGCTTACACTGCTGGTGTGTTTGTAACAATACAAAGAAAAGTTTAAGATATAATCTGTGTGACTTTTAATTCTATTTAAAACTGTATATGTGTTACAATATACAGGCTGTTCCTAAAGTAAATATCACCATATCCTTGGTTATATCTAACAGAACTTCATGTACTATGTTATTATATATAGGTGTATATATTATTGAATACTTATGGCAAGGAATGATCTCAATCCCACAAATTTAAAATATGAAATTTGAGAATATGTAAACCACATGCAAAGTTAATGAAATTTACTGTATATCTCTGCGGTATTATATGATTAGATAACACATTGTTTGTTTGATAATAACAGTAAGAGTATTGATTTCGGAAATATGTAGAAGACATATGTAATATTCAATTCTTTAATTTGATTTAATCACTCGCTGTTGTAAGAGGAAAAGGTTAGTATTTTAGACCAAAGTTATATCTTATAATTAATCGATTTTATTAAGCGATAACAAATATACATATTTTTAACATTTTAAGCAATACAAATATTGATAAGTACATCAAAATAATGTATATGTTGATAGCTGATTAGTCATAAAGTATAGGATATATAGGAAATGTTTATAGATAACACTTTACATCTTTTGGTCATGTCTATATGTAGTGAAATACTGGCTACTGAATAATTATTCTGTATGGTGATGAAATTTTCAATGAAATGTCTAAAACATAGGACTTCGTTGCACACGCATTTTTCTTGAAACTATTCTATATGCTTTCTTAAAATTCCAGACCCAATGCCGGGATGCTTTAAAGTTTTCTAAATGTATTCCTTGATTAGCTTGCAAAGCCCATCTTTGAATGTCCAAATCATGAATAATATCACCCTTATCAATACTCTCCACAAAGTTATTATAAACGGATTCCGAAATTTGTAGCAATTTTTCTCGTCGTGTGCCTCCCCGGTTTACTGTATCTTCCCATCTAGAACAAATAAAAGAAAATTAAGACAAATCGTAGTTATATTAAATGGAGTTCACTGTTTACCTGTACAATTGTTGGAGAGTCGAAACTTTTCGAAATTTATTTTGGACGGTTGCTAACGTAAGTCGCTTCGTTTTCCCACTTTTCCAATATTCCACAGCCTTGGTTTTATATTCTAAAGTGACAATACCGCCTTCTTCTGGAATACATTGTTCATCTTCAGCTTCCATCGCTTCTACAACTTCTTCGCGTGTAGGTGCGTATTCATCATCTACGAAGTCTACGGAATGTGGTCTAACTGGATTCAAAAATTCCAGTGTTGTGTCAATTTCCAGCGAAAATGAAGTATCTTTTGAACGTCAAGAAGCATATCCTTTATTATGTCGTGTAGTTCTACTTCGTGGTTATTCACAGGTGTTAGATATCGTTATTGGCAACGTCAAACGTTACCATGAGCAAGCGAATTACATTTAAAGTATTTACGACAACCATTTCAACACCACAGGTTTGTTACACAATCTAACAACAAATACTATTAATATCAGGTGGGGAATTTATATAAGCAATGTTATCATTTATCATTGCATTTGGTTGATTATGACTTAAAAAAAAAATGTTTACACAGTAGATAAAAATTCGAATGTAATTACCAAACAAAACAATGTGTTATCTAATCAATATAATACCGCAGAGATATACAGTAAATTCATTAACTTTGCATGTGGTTTACATATTCTCAAATTTCATATTTTAAATTTGTGGGATGAGATCATTCCTTGCAATAAGTATTCAATAATATATATACCTATATATAATAACATAGTACATGAAGTTCTGTTAGATATAACCAAGGATATGGTGATATTTACTTTAGGAACACCTGTATATTGTAACACCTATACAGTTTTAAATAGAATTAAAAGTCACACAGATTATATCTTAAACTTTTCTTTGTATTGTTACAAAAACACCAGCAGTGTAAGCGCAGGGCTTAATGGAACACCCTGTATATATGATAGTCACATATTTTGAAAGAGCTTGATGTATGCTGCAATATTGCATTACACCTATCTTCTATCTTTCTTTTTACTGGAGTTGTATGGAAAAAATTGAAAATCTGTTAATTTTCGATGGGGTGTTTCACCCCTTAAAAGTGAATGTCCGCACAAAAAAAAATAGCGTATTGCACACCTATATATGTTCTATATATTCCCAAAGTTTCAATTTTTTTTTAATTTCCGGGTTCGGGATCTTCCCTTAGATTCAGATTCCAATTTTGATGCGGAATTATCATCTTTTGATGATTTAGATGACGACATTCCTCTATATAGTTTCTTTGAATGGGTATTTACAAGTTTTGTTTATACTTACTTAGCATACAACATCAGCTAAGTTTTGTAATAATATATTGCGAAAAGCAAACCAAATAAATTTCTAAGAAATCTGCATAAAATCGAAGTTAATACGCAGACTTCCTATAAATAGCTATAAATCTTTTTAACTTTTACAAAAAAAAGTGAGGACTGTATTTACTAGTCCCAACAAAACATACAGATAAGTACTAACAGATCGGTTGAATTTTTAAGTGAATATAGAGACCGATTACGAAATAGATTTATAAGTACATAGCTACTACAAAACGCGATATAGTGACCTTGATCTTGATGGATATTATTATTATTTTAAAACGATTATCTATCTATACACAACACACTTATTAAAATGGACATAATTATATTCAAGTCTTTTACGAAAATACAATTTAGATACGCGCTATAATAATATAAATAATATAACCAGTCCGATATTCAATTTGTACAGATGTAAGCAATGTACGTATTCGATTCCATCATCTGTTTAAATATAAACAATAATAATATAATAGCATAACATACACATATTAATTTGTTTATCACCGTCGTGTATTTCGTTTTGCGCTTGTGTGAGTGTATGAGTATGATCTCGCATTATTTCCAATTTATCGCGTCTCTGACACGAACAGTAGTTTAAATATGCTTTATGTACGTTGACAACCATAAACTTCGTCTATTAATCGTAACGAAGCAGGCTTCTAAAACGACAGGGTTATTTTATAATACGTTTCATACATACTATTACGAAAATGGCAACATCACAAATACAAATTTTAGTAACGTAGATTACAAAAAAAAATTAAATTCAAAACACAGGGGAATACATCCATACAGATTGCCAACCATATCTGATTTAATATCCACGCATCTAACAGAGAAAATAGTACCGTGACGGGGTCAATTGTAGTATCGCCTAGCATGCGCTGTACATTTACGAAATATACCACTCTGTGTTAGATACGTATCTATGTAGCTATTAAATCAGATTTGGCTGACAACCCGTACATTGCAAAAAACTACCGTAAGATGATGAAGTTTTTGTTTATTTTGTCAAATCTTTTACGCTAATTATTTGATATCCAAAACGAGCATTAACCAAAAGACTTTATAGCGTAATAAAAACAGCTACAATAATTTTTTTCGAAAACTGTCATTATAGAAGTTTGCATTTTCATTTAATGTCCTAAATGTCAAAACGACACTTTAATGAACTGGAACGAAACAGACTCTTTTGTTCTAGAATAATAATGTCTTTTTCATACTGGTCTTACTACCATACCTTGTTGTGATGCTCCAATTTACTGTTTAATAATTATTTTTCGATTAACTTTCCAGTTTTGACGCTCACGGAACAACTGGTTCAGAAATTTTAACCACTTTCCAAAGTATTCTATTTGAAACTTGAATTTTATTCTTAATAGAATCTTCGATGTGCGTTTTCGCCATTGAAGTAGCCTTCCAATCCTATGTCTTTTGATGGAAGTAATGTTTGTTCCATCTGGGTATACCAACAAACCAACAAGGATTGTAAATTTTATAAAACTTTTCGCAACACAAGTACTCAAGGGGCTATAGAAGGATTTATATCCGAAAGATTTGAGGTTACAAAGGGACTGAGACAGGGGGATCCCTTAGCTACTGTCCTATTTAACATTGTACTCGAAAGGGTTCTAAGAGAATGTGAAATACAAAGAAATTGTCTAATTATTAACAACAAACAATAGTGTACATACCAATATGTACACTATTGTCAATAGCATAGCCAACTATGCTATTGACATTGTATCAGTAACAAGAACACGAAAGGAAATAGCTAAAACGCTTAAAAAAGCAGAGAAAATAGTCAGCAAGTATGGATTAGTAATAAACCAAAAGAAAACTAAATATATAGAAATGAGGGACAGAATGAGGAGAAAAGAAAAGATGATAACATTTCTTGGAGAAGGAGGTGATTGCGAGTATCTAGGAATAACGATAAATACTAATCAGGAAGAAACAGAAATAAATAAAAGATTAGCAAAGGGTAGCAGAGTGGTAGGAACCTTTAGAACAATGGTGAAATCTAAGGCCATATCTAGAAAAACAAAGTTTAGAATATAGGAAACAATAGTTAGGCTAGCAGTACAATATGGGCGCGAGGTGTGGATCCTTAACAAACAAATAGAGACAACAGTGGACATATGGGAAAGGAGAATCCTGAAGAAGATTCTGGGAGGAGTAAAAGTCGCTGAAACAGGTTAGAGAAGACGAACAAACCAGGAAGTAATGAACTTGTATGAAAAACCGAAGATATCACAAGTAATCAAGGCCCAGAGGTTGAGATACTTAAGACCTGTGATACGAATGCCAGAAAATAAAAATGCAAAATGAGTACTAAGAGCTGGGGAAGGCGGGAAGAAAAGAGTGGGAAAACCGAGGAGAAAGTAGATGACAGCAGTGAAGAAAGACCTAGCACACTTGGGTGTTGAGAATTCACAGCATGATAGCATGCGACAGGAGAAAATGGAGGAAAGTGGTGAAGATATCTGAAGCCATGGGCCTATATATTGCTTATCCCAGGATCAGCTAAAATTGTCCCAGAAAAACATTTGAAACAGTAGCCCGCATAGTCTTCCTGTATGCGACAACTTCAAATATGCAGCAATTCCTTTTGGAGTACTTCTTATTTTATTAATACCAACCAGTTGATTGGCACATTTACCATTAATATATTTAATAAAAAATTTACAATTTTGTGTTAACTTACGGCGCAAAGCAGAGTATTTTAATACAATATAATATGAAATACATCTGTAATGACAAATGTCCTCTGTGCATTCGTCTTGCTGCCAGGAATTTGAATAATAACCGCATTACTTTTGTCTTCTATATCTTGTACTGTCATGTTTAATAACTTTTTTCTTCTACAAGCCCCGTGATTACCCATTATTAAAACAACCTTTATTAATAAACATTGTTCATAAGGGGCTGCTGGTATAAATGTATTTCCGTCATGGAATATCTTTTTATATTAATATTTTCTTTAATATTCAATGTAATTCTTAATATTGACTAAATTGACCCTAATGTTCCTGGAGCTTTCACTTTCACGATCTTCCATTCAAGGTAGGTCAATAACTCATTACCATTTATAAATTACAAATAGAAACCTCAATTTTCATTGAAGATTTGCCTTTCGCGTGAAAAAATACAAATTTTTAAACATTTTGCAAGTTTTTCGTAAATGACTACAATCAGTGAAAATATAATTTGGTATAAGTTTTCTAGCCACCAGTTTCTAGCAAAAATCATTAAATAATGCTTTCTCAAAGTGAGTTCAATTTGTGGGGTGGTCTCTCAAAGAGTGTACAAATCAACAAAATGCTCAAGATGGTTTTGTCTTTTCTCCTTATCTTTTCGATTAACTGGAATAATACTTGGACATATTTCATTTGTTGGATGTCCTTTAGATTTTTCAAATAATAGATGTAATATCTATTTATTTCTAGCAAAAAAAGTAAATAAACTGAAGACTTCTTATTTGAGTTAGAGCACATACAATTTTTCAAAATTACTACTCAGGAGGATTTGGAAAATTTTAAATGACCCGAGTTAGGAATTTTAGGGTGTAAAACTTAGTAGGAACTCCAACATGACCAGTTGAAAATGACCTCTCACAGTATCAAAAGAAAGAAACGGAAAAGAAGAGAATAGTGAGAAGGATCATGGTCATGCTTTGAAGTTTTATCAAATACTTCATTCATTTTCATTGCCTAAATGATTTTGTGACACGAATTAGGAATGAAATAAATAAACAATACCAATATTTAGGCACATTATTAAGACACACATTCCAATGTCACCATTATCAGCATTAACTTTCTAAATGTGAACAAATACTTATGAAAATCAGTGTATATAGTTCTATAATCTCCTCTTCAGTACAATAATTTATTCCATGTAATACTAAAAGATTATCGTGTTCGTAAACCATGAACACTTTTATTTCTATAACTGATATCGAAACGTAATATAAAACGAATCATCTACATACATCCAGCCTATGTATAAACAGTTTCCGGAACGATCACGACAGCCGTTTACTGTACTGAATGCATCTACACTATAGATCTTTTTTCTCGCGTAATATAGCGTATATTCGCCGCATAAAATAAGGTTTACAATTCTATTCTACGATTTAATATAAAAAATTACCGATAATAACAATCATTCCGCTAACGTTATAATAGAACATTTACCATGGACTATTAAACACAATCATTATTATGCCTGAGGTCACGCCGAGTGTTTTAAAGTTCATAAAAGCCGTTTCGGATATGTATACCGCGGGACCAGTACGAGGTGGTGGCGGTCAAAGCTATTGTGTTGGATCCGCTGTAGATAATCGTTTATTTAGAAATTGTATAATATAAAAATAAGTACATAATGGTTTACGTTCCATTCCTCTGCATACTTGAATTATCTGGATTAGACTATGAAAAATATTTTATGGAAAGTGGTAAAACGAAAAATGTTCAGAGGTTTACCTCCGTTGCACTTGATAGTGTTTTTACCTGGTTACAGTTCACTGGTTCGCAAAAAATGTATTCCATGGTGCAGTATATAGATATTAATAGTTGATTTTTCATTGCACACTTTTAGTCAAGTAATTCAAACATTAAAACACAACTAATACGAGGGTGGCCTGAAAAGTGTGAAGCCTCAACATGCAGATGGCGCTACTCATCAAAAATATTCTGGGGATATAATTGCGAATGAGTTGACAGATACCCTTGAAAATTTCAGCCATGTTGGATGCTTACAAGGAAACTGTTCCAACCCGGAGACATCGATTTGAATGAAACTTGGCTAAAGTGAAGGTCCTATAGAATTATTACGGACAACGGGGTTTTCACCCCGTTGTCCGTTCCTGCTAAAAAAGCCTTAAAGGGGGTAAAACGGGGCACTGAAAGTAGGGATGATTTTGGTTTTTTCTAAATTATTCATTAAATTATATATGTATTGCATTATAAGAGCGCTATTGAAGTACCCGCAAACATCAGCATTCGGGGCGAGAATAAGTCACCCCTTTCCCGCCGTCCCATCGCCGTAACGGAGAAAATGTTTACTTCTCAGGTTTGAAGTATCTGTAGGACTACAGAAAATGCCGTTTTCCATTTATGCTAAGAAATCCTTTAAGGGGGTAAGACAGAGTACAGAAAATTGGGATGATTTCAGTTTTTTGGTTATTTCACAAATGGGGAAGACAGTAAAAGATTGATGTGTGCCGATGTATTGCATTTTAAGTGCGTCTAAAAATCGGCAGTATTTAATAAATAATCTGTAGAATACAGGTGTTCTAGTTAAAAGCATAAGTTAAAAAATAATAGATTTAATAAAAACACAAATAAACTTTGTAATTTTACTGTATTTAAAATAATACCCTCTTTACGCGTATTTTGCAGCATCATTTGCCACAGTGACATTTTGGACAGGTGAATTTAAACGTGGTCATACCAGCTTGGTTGACGATGAACGATCGAAATGATCGAAAACTGGAACCACTACTGATAACATAAGAAAAGTTCACCAAATGATGCTAGGTGACCTGCGAATTAAGGTTAGAAAGATAGCAAAGGCTGTGGGGATTTCGAAAAAATGTCCATCACATATTGACTGCAGATTTGGGTATGAAAAAGCTAACCGCGCGTTGAGAGACGCGCTTACTCATTCAGGACCAAAAATACTTTCGAATTAATATTTTCAAGCAGTTTAAGCGAAATAACTCGGAATTTTGGCAACGATTAATAACTGTAAATGAAACTTGGATGCATAAGTACACTCTCCAAGGCAAGGAGCAGTCGAAACAGTGGACTGCGAAGAATGAATCGGCTCCAAAAAAGGGCGAGGGTATTCCATCGGCCGGGAGAGTGATAGCGAATGTGTTTTAGGATAGTTCTGGTGTCAACCTTGAAAAAGAAAAAAATAATGGGGGAATACCAGCCATCATTACTCAACAAGCTGAAGGTAGAAATTACGGAAAAACGGCCACATTTGAAAAAAAAATAAAATTCTGTTCCACTAACATAAGACAAAGGCAAAAAAAAAATGGTGTTCGAACTATTCACCAAATCGGGCCGTTACCTCCGATATATAACAAGGTCTTGAGGCGCTTTGACGTCAGCAGGCTGTGACGCATTTTCGATCGTCGATCAGCCATATTTGTAGATTGGACATTCACACGTTCAGATTGTTTCTTGCGTTTTGAATTGGTTTATCCAAATTATATTGGTTTTATTTAAAAAAATACTGTGTAGTGATGTTTCCATACTTTGTTGGTGATACCTGTAATGTTTTTCTAATGTTGTATAAGCGATAAAACCTTTTCTGAAACGATAAATACGCGGTAACCTAATTTGGCGTCGGCTGTTTTGTATGTTTTGTTTGTGAGTTTCATTTTGTAAAAGAAGTAATTATTTATTTTTCAACGGCTACAGATTCAAGGACCAGTGAAACTATAACTGTAAGTTTATAAAATCGCAAGCTTAAAAAAGATGCTATTCCAACTCAATTCCCTAATTGTCCGTTGTATTTGAGAAGATTTTATTGTTCAAATAATTTTATATTGTTTATGTTATATTCGACATTATTTTTGAACACGAAGAGATGTTTTTAAATGTGTACAATAAATGTTCTGTTTTAATACAATATATTTTAAATTATATCACCGAACATACCCATTTGGATACTGATATAAGTAAATGTCATATTCACAGCAGTGAACGTATTGCAACAATTATAATAACTTGTTCTACAAATACGCTCCTTAATGTATAGCCAATATAATGGATATAATAGGAAATTAAAGACCCTGGTTAAACAGCATGTCTGTAAATATTCTCGTGAAATTGAACAAAATTTCGAACAAAATTGCAATTAGCGTATCATTTACAAATAATAATAATTAGTCGATTAAAAATCAACCACAAATACATTTTTCATAAAAACGGTGCTCGATCACGTGTTTGGTGTTTGCTTTGAAACTTCGTTATTCGAAAATAAAATCGATTGGGATGCGAAGAAGGGCTCAATTGACGATTGGCATCCTCTTTAAACCGGAAGCCCTTCAAAACTTAAAGCAATGCAAAAAACGATTCCTTTACCGCTTAGGCCAATATCGTGCATGGCGGTACACCACCAACACAGTGTAACGTCATCGAAGAGCGCTGAGGCCTTGTTATATTGGCGATAGCGATCGGTCCCTGGCGACCTTTTCCTTTTGTTTCCTAGGCTCGGAGGACAGACATCTTCATCGAATAAGGAGGCCATCACATTCGAGGCTATAACACACCCATCACAAAAACCAGGACTCCAACGCATGGCAGTCGACTTTGCCACAGTTGGGAGCATACCACGGGGGTTTATCTTAAATACAAGTGAGTGGTCGCTTGAAGCTTGAAATTTTCCTGCCAGCGATAGGTGGTGCCACTCAACTGGTTTTTGGAATAGAAGTCTGTAGTGTCAATTAGACATATCTATCTTTCCATTTTGAATTGAGTATTTTTGTTTGATTTCCTTTTTGAGATATCTTGTATTATTTTATATAATATATTACTTGTGTTAGTTTCTTTTTTATTGTAAGAACAATTATATATAGTTTTTGGATATTCATATAGTTACTTTTAAGGTGAGTGCATTCCTGAACTTTCCCTAAAATTGCTTACTTTATTTTGATTGTAGGTATAGTTTAATTTTCAATATTATATAGATTATATAAGAATATAGGAAGGACAAAGAAACAATCACATCGTTATAGCTAGGCGTGGCATCTAAAGAATTAAAATATGTTTATTATACAGTTATGCACTAAGTATTTCATAAAACATTTTGTTACAGGTGCTATTACTAAGACATACGTTTTAAAACGAAACAGCAGCAGTAGCGTACGTTGCGTTGTCCTTTAAAGCTAAAGCAAACATAGAAAACATATTGACTAAAAATGTTGTTAAATTATATGTTTATGCATATTTAAAAAAGTTAAACAACATAATTAGAGGAAAATCTCTCTTAACACCGAACAGTATTAAGAACTGTGCCACTTAGTTGTTTAACTTACATTAACCATTAATGAAAGAAATTAAGGCAAAGTACCAGCCAATACCGGGTAAAAACAACCAGCGGTGTCGCCTAATAAATTACGTAAACATCAAAGGCCATTCTAGAAGACGTTTCAAAGCTTTCAACATCAAACACACAATTACAACAAATTATAACAACAATCCAATTACAACAATGTTGCGCTAGTAATAGCACGTTCAATATTTGTATTTTATTTAAAGCACACAATGACACCGTTCGAAGACGAAGATTGATATTGTAATTATTAATAACTATAACAATACAAATGCGTCTCAGACGGATGGAAAAACTATCGTACTACTACAACAACACCGCAATAACAAGGAGAGCATAAATGAGAAGTCATTAATCACCGGCATAATTGTATCCGAGATGAACGAGGAAAGAACAGAACAACAGTATGGACGCACTCGTACACACCCAATATAAATATGTATATGTGTAGTATTCTAAAGAGCTGTATGTACTGTTGTGTAGTGAAGTATTGGTTTATGATAAAAAATTGTTTAGGGATTGGTTCTCGCAACAAGTAACACAAATGCAGAACGTGAAATCCGTGAAAGGCTTTCATATAAAGGTTGTTTAAAGTTAGCGGGCCACTATTGCTAATTTTGTTATTATTGTAGCTAAGATGTTGCTTAAATTACCAAAGGTGTGGCGATTTTTCCGTTGATCACAAAGCTGTAGGGAAAGAAGCAATTGCACATCGCATTTCAGCGGTAACTTGAATTGTTTATATTTTTTAAATTGAACATTCTGTTTATTTTTCAATCATTTGATAGGAAATGTAACTTTGCGTAAAATATCTTTATAGTATTGTAGCCCTAGAATGAAGAACAAAAGAGATACGATGAAATCTACATTTATTAAATTTATGACAAGTTGTAATTGTAATGTTATAAATCGGGAGAAAATTTTGATTTACCGTTAATTAAATTTACTATCTGTATGTTCGGGAGTGTCCCTAGACACTCTTTTGGCAGCATAAATATAAATTAACACCGAATATTTACGTTCTTCAAGAATTAAATTTGAAAAGAGAAAACTAACCTCAAATTGTGACGTTTCAATATAAACTTTGTTTTTGTATGTTACATACACGAACCCCTCGTATTTTTAAACCTCCAAATTTGACTTTTATTTCGTATTTCTACTACCGAAGGAGTGTCCAGGGACACCCCAGACCTGCAGGCTGTAAATTTAATTAAATAATTTCCATAAATCAACTTATTCTACCGATTTATAAGATCACAATAGCTAAATTTCATAAATTTAATAAAGCCACAAGAGTGAGCATTGAAATGTACTAATACATTAACCTCGTCGTAACCTGGCAGATTTCACTTTTCTTTAGTGTAAGTTCATTGGTGGCAAATCTCTCAACATGCTCTAAGATGCTGCGCAATAGGAGGTCACAGCATAGGGAAATTCCATGAAATACAGCGCCTGTTTCGAGCTACTCAAACATAGGAAGAGCCAAAGGTAAGATTTCACGCAACTCTAGTATTTATGGGAGTGCACGAATCAATATTTAATAACACGATAGTACCGCAAACAGCTAATGTGTTACAAGTATATTTTTCATATGTCCATTTCGTTATGTTATATTGTTCAGATGCAAATAAAAATAAATAAGCCGATAACAAACAAGGAGAACGGTTTCAACCGATAAAACAATATCAATAACAATAAATTACTCGGTTATTGTATATCACGTCTTAATTGACTGTAGGAATCCATATTTTTTCAATATAGCGCATTCTTATTATAAATAGTTATGTATAATTACATGGTTTCGTTTTTAAATGTACGCTGGCAATAGGAGATCGTATTTACGTTAAAAATATCAACACAACGCTGTTCGTGCCGATAATCGAACTGGATGATGGATTATAAATATGTAACTGAAGAATGTAAACGGATGTTTAATTATAATTAAAATAAATAAGGTTATATTTCAAATGGAAGATACGAGTCTATGAAATTAAGTACAATTTAACTCAGTAGGCTTTGAAGATAATCAAAATCTTTTATTTCACTATCTCTCAAAATTAAATTACGTAGATGTTCGAAATTTGAAGTAAATCATTATTGACGAAGTATAGACTACACAGTACGAACATCCGCTTGTTTATTACGTTGATTTTTTTCGGCTTGAAGCTTTTTTTTTATTTCTGCAGGGTGTTATTCGGAAATCGAAATTCGATTTCTTTTTTAATTTACTTTTTTAATTGGATTTTTTTCCTCGTGAAACGCGTTCATTTCATTAGGTTTAAATTTAATTTAATTCCTATCTGAGTCAGGTTTATTCATGTTTTTTTGTGGTGTTATTTTTGTCGGGTATTGTTATTTTCCTCTTTAAATTCTGAATTTCCTTGTCACCGACGATTAAGATAATAATCGGTGCGAGAAACTCAACGCGATTCGGTACATTTTTCTTCTGCAGTTTGCATATGTGGCAAACATTAAACGCCCATATTTTCTAAACGGCTTAAATCTTATTTCGCAAATGTGCGTCTGTAGGACTGTAAATCGGCATCGTTAGATTGGCGAAATTCCGACCTCTTTTATGCTCTTCAAAAATTTCATCACTTGAATTCAAATTTTTAACGGCTCTCCTATATCTTGTGTGTTCGGTAATAAACGAACCCCTTCCGAAATATTTCGTATCTAGTGGGTACCGCACCGTTTTTTACGTTTTTCGTCTAGCTTTACTAATTAATCTACCACTTCCAAAGCAACTCCATACTATGATGTTTCCTCCTCCATGTTTAACTGTTTTTAAAACACATTTGTCTAACGCCCTCTCGAATTTAGATTCATCCATCAATAATACATTTTTCCAATCATCTGCACTCTAGTTTGCGTTGTTGCCCAATTTAACCTTTTATGTTTGTGTACGGAACTTAACCATGGTTTCCTTACGAATACACTACCGTTCATGGAAGTTCGGGCAAGCAAAAAAATGTACGGATGTCAAAGAAAATAAGAGAAATATTAAATGGCCATGTATTTAATACTTACTTACATGATTATACATATTTTCAAACAACAAATTTATTAAAAAGAAAAAGTTAATGTAACACAAATAATTTAAATCCGATTTTCATCGAAAAATCCACCTTTTGCCTTTAGGACTGCTGCCACTATTCTCGGCATCCGATTCACTAATTTTGCTAATGTTTCATTGGGCAAGCTTGTCCATACCTCCTGGACAATGGTCCACAAATGTTCCTTCGATTTTGGACACTTTTTCCTAACACATCGGTCTAATTCTTCCCATAACAACTCTATCGGGTTCAGATCGGGGGACTGTGGCGGTCATTCCATAATTTTTAGGGTTCTTTCATTTTCTTCTTGCTGCAGGTAATCTGTGCACAATTTAGATTTATGTTTGGGGTAATTTTCCTGCATAAATTCAAATCCACGACCAATTAATCGGACTCCTGACGGTATCGCATTTTCCTCCAGGATTTTCCGATATTCTTCTTTTTTCATTATGCCCTCAATTTTGAGCAAGTCCCCTGTTCCGATTAAGGAAAAACCCCAAACCCTTACAGATCCGCTTCCATGCTTCACCGTAGGAAATATACACTCCCGTAACATTCTTTCCCCTCTTGATCTGCGTACGAAAACTCTCCGTCTATTTCCAAAAACCTCAAACTTCGATTCGTCAGTCCACAAAACGTTTTTAAAATCGTCCACTGTCCAATCTCTATGAGCTTGTGCCCATTTCAGTCGTTTCAGCCTATTTCCTCTTCGTAGTAACGGTTTTCGACAAGCCACTCGCCCATGCAACCCAGCCTCTTTCAGCCGACGTTTCACAGTACTCACAGAAACTTTAGAATCTCGCTCATTATTGAATTCTGCAGCAATTTCTGATACTGTTAGTTTTCTATTGCGCTTACTAATTATTTTTATTCGTAAATCTTCCGCAGGAGTCGTTTTTCTTGACGGTCCTGGCCGATTACCATCTTGCACGTCACCGGTTGTCTTAAATCGAACTATAGTATAATGTACTGTAGATTTTTTTATTTTTAATTTATCCGCAATCCGTCTTTCTGCGTACTCTTCCTGATGCAAGGTAATAATAGCAAATCGTTTTGAAACAGCTAGAGGCTTTCCACATGGCATTTTAAGCAGTCAAACCGAAATTATTTTATTTTTCACTTGCACAACCACAGATACTTTCACAATAACAATCTCTTCAGAACTACTGCGTTTACAAATGTTATAATACTTTATAAAGCGTATACGAATATTTCCAGGTAACACGAGTGAATCAGCTAACCCTCTTAGGGATTATTATTCAGCTTTATTGTCACTGTAACTATTGGGGATTTCCAACATAATTATATATTTTATGATAACGGTCTTATAATAGACAAATACTACCTACAATTGGTAAAAGGGCTCCAGAAAAGGTTAGTTTTAATAATTCCTCACAGAAATGTGTATTATATGATTTTAAATTTTTTTCCTAAACAGCTAATATAATTTGTCAGCTTGCCCGATCTTCCATGAACGGTACTGTACATCCGTCAGATCGGCTTTTATTAAACGACGTTGTACTGTCGGCACACTCACTAGCTGACGATTTCTTAAGGAAATCACTGTACCTTCCACTTCGTTTTCTGCTCTCAAGCACACCGGTCTCTTCCTATCTTTTGATTGTCTTACGTGCACAATATTCAAAAATATTTCATCGTCAAGAAGATTCCTTATTTTAAATATTTGTTTCGTGCGAAACACATTCTGGCGCATGTTCAATTTTCTTCGTTTTAGCATATCTTCAACCAAATAAATTAACAACATGAATTAGAGGTTTCGTAGGCGTAAACACACAAGTACAGCATCTCTATTACTGAGATAGTACATTCTATTCTGTAACGCATTTGTCGCAAATTTCCTACCATTATGGGATTATTGCTTTATTGCAGTCATATTTAATACACGAATGCATTATTTTTATATTTTAGATGGATTTTGTCAATTTTTCTTATTGTAATGTAATGAGCATGTACCATTAACATCAACGTATGTATGTTATTCTAGAAACAATTCTATAAATCTGCCTGAAGGTTTCTAAATTCGTACTAAATTGGATACAACACAATAGATGAGATCAAACTTTTATGAACTGCAGTGTATATAAAAAAAAATCCGGAAGAAAATTTAATCCCAAGCAAATTGTACATCAAAATAGTAAAAAGATGGACAGGGGATCGGCAAGGCATACCATGTAGGCATGTGCTTTATGTTGTTTCTTGGTGCTACCTATATGTCTGCAATTTGAGAGATCCTTCCAATGAAAAAATGTTTTTAAAATGTTTAATTGAGTGCCCAAATTAAGCCTGATTCTAGAGTAATTGATAACGTAGTGATATTTTCGTTTACAACCATTAAAAGAACGGATAAACCACTGTTAGTCCCTTTGGAAGTTAAGGAAAATGGACAAAATAAAGAACTGAGCAGATATTGCTTACGACTTACGGCCATTGCTCCAGAAAATTCTGTGAATCAGAACCAGAAGATTGGGTTCGCAAGCAAACGTAGGCAACTGTCCCTTTCCGATTTGAATAGAATCTTGCAGGGATGTAGTACACCGAAAAATACTAGACATGTAATTTTTTAGCTGCTTTTTTCGGTTTAAGTGGGTGTAATTGGCTCTCAAATTTACCCCCCGAAAACACATTTTCCGCTATATCTCAGGAACAAGACTAGATATCGAATTCATTTAAAAAAGCGATTGTTCCCTGCTACTATCACTACACTTCAGATCAGAAAAAAATCATATCAACGCATAAAATGCAGTAAAATACTTTTAATAAAATTTGTTTGACATATTATATTTTGGATTTCGTCGCTGAATTATGAAAATCCAAGGAAAATTATAGATTTTTGTTTGATATATGTTTCAATGTTGTGGCACCCTCCTTAAACTGAAGGAATAGGAAATGGATATACCGGTTGATTCATTTATCTACCACATGATACCACTAAATAACTAAGAAACCATTTATTTAATCTAAAAAATGTAGATAAACATTTTATCATATGAATGGAGAAAGTTAGGTGCACGTTTAATTTTAGAAGTGCCATCGATCTCTTATGAGTGTTAAGTTACTTTTTCCAAATGAAAATCTCTATTTTCTTAATAAGTACGTTACTTTCCTGGAAACAAATAACTTTTATCTGAACCTTTTTTTGATTGATATGAAACATTAACAAAATAATTAAAGCAAAGAAGAAAACAAGTAGGCTTCGCTTTAAAATATCTTCAGTAAAGGAGCGAAATAAGCAAAGTGCATCGAAGTAAATAGGCAACATTTTGAACATTAGAACATTAAATTTTAAATTAACGTGAGTTATTTTAAAGCGAAGCCTACTTGTCTTCTTCTGTTTGTTTAAAATATTTTATTAATGTTTGTATCCGTAAATAGCTGTTAAATAAAAAAAAGTTTCGTGGACAATAACATACGAGAGCGAATCAAATATTAACCGGGCTTTTGTTTTAGAACATTTATTGGTGCAGTAAATAAAATTTTGAATACACCTTATTTTTCTATATAATCTCCTCTTTTATTCACACATGTTTCCCACCGAATCGAAAGTTTTTTAATTCCGTCATCATAGAATGAATGTGGTCGCGTCTGTAACCAATTGCGCACGAACGTTTCTACACCTTCGTCGTCGTCAAAGTGATGACCTCCCAGTTCTTCCTTGAGTGGCCCAAACATGTGGTAGTCACACGGCGACAGATCGGGACTGTAGGGGGGATCTTCCAGTGTTTCCCAATGAATTTTGTCCAATTTTTCTTAGGTTAATGCAGCTGTGTGTGGCCGAGAGTTGTCATGGAGCAGAATCGCACTTCGAATAGGCATGTCTCGCCTTTTTCGTCGATAGGCCAGTTTCACTTCATCAAGCAGTTGACAGTAGTACGCAGTATCTCACAGATCGCAAGAATATTCGTCTCACTGGTGCTCGTCCGCGGTCGGCGTGCATGGGTCTCATTTTGACCTCACTGACTCTCGGCCATCGGTAAACTTTTTGTGCCAGTCGTAGACTTGGGTTCTTGAAAGCGTTTTTTCAGCGAACTGCGCAGTTAGTCGACGCAAAATTTCGGCAGATTTTACGCCCTCCCGCGACAAAAATTTAATAATAATGCGTTGCTCAACAGACGTGTACACCTCTTCCTCAGACATGATGCTACTAATAAGCAATCTGCTCTGGCGAGCCGAACCGATTAACTCCCCTCCACTTTACATCCCCATCCAACATATATCAACACGTCACGTTACTCACTTCACCTAGGGAGCGTTAAAAAGGAAAGTCCGGTTAATATTTGATTCGCCCTCGTACTTATTAAGAAATAGAGGTTTCCATTTGAAAAAAGTAACTTAACACTCGAAAGAAATTGATGGCACTTCTAAAATTAAACGAGGACCTTACAATATACTTTCCCCCTTTATATGATAAAATTTGTATCCGATTAAATAAAAGGTTTCTGAGTTATTCAGTCGTCTCAAGATAAATGAATCACCCCGTATACGTATATTTCATATAAATTTTTATATGTTGCAACATAGTCGATATTATAGGGGCCATAGCAAAGAGTTTTTACTTAAAATACAATGGGATATAATGATATAAAATTTAATTCTTATATTATAGAGAAAAATACGATAACTCCGCTTAAATTGACATTGAGAAAAAAATCCAAAAACAGGTAACTTTTATTTTTTTATGTACTACAGATATCAAGAGAAAAAATAAATGGACAAATACCTGAGGGAGCGAGCGAAAGAAAATGAGATTTTTTTTAATCCCCTAATGACCGCAAGGGTGCGTCACTAACCTTTTCCATCTGAAATGTAGTGCTAGTAACAGGGAACAACCCCCTTTTTAAATGAATTCGATATTTCGTGTTCTTCCTGAGATATGACAAAAAATGTGTTATCGGGTGGTAATTTTGAACGTTAATTATACATACCCCCCTTAAACCGAAAAAAAAGCAGCTAAAACAAAATACATAACTAATATTTTTGGGTGTGCTACATCCCTGCAAAATTTTATGAAAATCAAAGGGGGATAGTTGCCCACGTCTGCTTGTCAGTGCAGTGTATGCTTCTATGACAAGTGTGATAGGTTAAAAGATCAAGAAATTTGCTCGCTATATTATTGCAAAACAAAAAATTTGAATTACATTTACCGAAAATCTGCTTTCTCTTGTTTTTAATTGTAAATAAAACTATACAAAATACCCATGACCTCCATGTCCAACAGTATGCCGATACTTTTTGAAGATTCCATCCAAAGTGATTGTTTCGTAATAATTTAGCTAATTGTAGAGTTAACTCCCATATTCCGTGGTTCCATCAAATCTCGTACCTGGTACGATTAAACTCAATGATCACAATGCGCATTTACATCATTTCCGAGGTATTCCGAGAAAAAACCTCTAAAATAATAATAAGACGTAGATTGTCGGAGATAAGTCCTTCGCGAAGAGTCTTATTCCGCAGCATTCCCACAACGCGTACACCGTCCGTTCTTCAAGAAGTGGAGGAATACCATCATCATCTCGGTAACTGCTTGTTTTACGATTTTGTTGTTCAAAGTCACCTTCTTTAGCAAGGCCGTGTTATTATGTTTATGACTTAATGGCTCTTAATGCCCACGTCTTCGGATTGCAGTATTGTAATTACAACAAAATTGTATCATAAATTTTTGCGAACCGCAATTTATGCCCTTTTTTTATATAATTCTATATATTACGGCTTCCCCTCTGTTCTCTCCCACTTCGCCTATATCATTACTCTCTTTCTTTTTCGAGTACGGGCGCGTTCTTTTCTTTAATATTATATTTTTATTCGCTGGTTGCGTGATATGAAGAAAAGAGGGAGAAAAGAAACGTGAAATACCGACGTAATTTGAACGACTCTGATGGGAACCGTATTTACACTAATATTGTGTGCTATTGTCTCCGACGTAGTTTTATATTATTTTCTATGAGATTTTTATTTATTTTACCTTTTCCATTATTACTCTTTGTATCCTCTATTCTTCGAAAGCCTGGAGATTACAGCTTAGGTTTTAAAACATACATGTGCCTTGTTTGACATGAACTTTCTCATTGTTATTTTTAATAATGTAATGTAGGATAAGACTGGTTCAAGATTGAGCGGATTAGAATTATACATTTTCGCAAATTTGCTAGAATATAAGTCTCAAAAAACACAATTCTTGTTTTAACTCGGGTAAAACAGTCCAGCTGTATAAATCCTAAGTGGAATCTTAGTACTACATGACATGGAAATTGCAACACCAAGAAGGGGTGCGAATTTTCTGATCAAACTTGCCAGAAACGTATAACTATTCAAAGACAATTGATTATAATTTCAAAGAAAAAGAACAAAAGATTAACACAATTTGAATAATTTTTTTTTAATACTGTGTTAGGCCGGTACATCCGATAAATAAGAAGGCCTGACATCTCTGGCGTCAGCAGGCTATGACGTATACTGTCTTAGGTGAGCGATCAGCCATAAACGCGTTTACACATTTAAACCGTCTCTGCGTTTTGAATTGGTTTATTCAAATTATATTGGTTTTATTTTAAATAAATAGTGTGTAGTGATATTTCTGTACTTTGTTGGTGATACCTCTAGTGTTGTATAAGCGATAAAACCTTTTTTGAAACGATAAAAATGGGGTAACCTAAAACCGTGACTCGGGCGGTCTATTTATAGTACTGCGGCGTCGGCTGTTTGCCAACAATGTATACTAGGGTTTGTGAGTTACACTTTGTAAAAGAAGATATTATTTATTTTTCAACAGCTACAGATTTAAGGACCAATGAAACTATAACTGCAAGTTTAAAATATCCTAGGCTTAAAAAAGATGCTATTCCAACTCAATTTCCTAACTGTCCGTTGTATTTGACAAAAAACCGTGAAGATGTTATTGTTCAAATAGTTTCATATTCTTACGTTATATTTATCAAAATTATTTTTGAACACGAAGAGATGTTTTTAAATATTTTTAAACGTTCTGTTTAATACAATATATTTTAAATTATATCACCGAACGTAGCCATTTTGGATATTGATATATGTAAATGTCATATTTACAGTAGTGAACGTATTGCAACAATTATAATTCGTCCTGATATATGTACAATTACAAATAATAATGATTAGTCGATTAAAAATCAACCACAAATATATCTTTCACGAAAACGGTGCTCGGATACGTGTTTGGTTTACCTTTGAAACTTGGTTTTTCCAAAATAAAATCGAATGGGATGCGAAGAAGGGCTCAGTTGACGACTGGCATCCTCTTTAAACCGGAAGTCCTTCAAAACTTAAATAAATAATGCAAAAAACCGATTCCTTTATGGCTTAGGCTAATATTGTGCATGGCGATACATCAGCTACACAACGTGACGTCATTGAAGAGCGCTGAGGCCTTGTTATATCGGCGGTAACGCGATGTACCATCGGCATACATCTTGATGAAATGGTTGATTGTTTTTGGCAAGTCATTTGTGTATATCAGGAAGAGGAACGATGCAGATAGTGAGTCTTGTGTTTACTGCTTGTTCAGATTTCAACCACTCACGTATTGTTAGCTGACTATACATTTAACAGAGGCCGCGATCTGGTCACTTAATATAGGTTTAGAAGATGCAATTGCAATTTATTTCCTCTTCTTTGTCTATGGGGTGATACCTCCAACCTCAACTTATCTAGTTATCCTAACTGTCAGAGAAATAAGTATACGACGTTGTTATGCATGTATTCCTCTGAGAGTTATCTTTAGGTTTAACTCTAACGTAGGGTTCCGCGATCGTCAATTACACTATATTCTTAATTTCTTAGTAGTTGTCGTTTCGTTTACACTCTTATAAGACATCTCCAGGGCTTCTGCCTCTGTTGCTGCTACTGCACACAAATTGGGCACTATTATAATAGAAAAATTTGCAAATCTGTGGAGATCTTTAAACATCCCAAAAATTCTTTGCGGCCCACCATTTCAAAATTATGTATTTCACAGCTTACTGGTATCCTAGTAATCTCACCGTGTAAAATAGGTCGCATATGTTAAGAATCAGCCATCGAACCGTCGAAAAAATGATACTATAATTTGCATTCATGTTTATCAAGTTTGTTAAGTCAATTAATTATTAATTTGGGCCGCAATTGGTTAAATCACGAGGATGGCTATTCTTCGCATCATACGTGGTAATCCCATTTAATTAAATGTACTAGCAATCGCCATGCTTCACTGATTCATAATAATTCCGTTTCATTGACCAAAAACGAGTCCTATACAAAGCCCCCCGGAATGAATAGTTCCCAGTCAATGTGCAGTAACAACAGCAGCAACAGAAGCCCTCAAGATGTCCCACAGGACTATGGAAGAAACGCCGGTAGAAGCTACGATAACGACGCGGTTCTAGCCCGGAAACCAAGAATATAATATTCTAAAAACTTCCACAACCTATATTTCTTTCAAATTCAATAATAATAAGTGCTAACTCCAGAATATACTTAAGTAATTTATTTCCCGCAGTTTGTTTATTTGTGCCTTGTTTAGCAATTCGTTCTAAAATCTCCAACCATTTGGATCAACACCAACACGCTCTTAACCAGCTAACTATAAACATTGCAAATACTCATCGATAGTCTAAATCAAGCCTCTCTTCAAATTCTCCCATCGTCAAATGAGTCAATATGTTTTAATGACAATGCGACATAATAACGGTTTGAATACGAAAACGCTTCAATTGTTAGTCATACAAACACATAAATATGCATATACCACATTGCCCCGACCGATCGTCCGTCGCGTCCCTACGTACGTACCTATTGCTGCATGCGAAGTGATAGTAGTTTTAGTGTTTAAATTAGTATTCAATGCAAAACTGATACGGACGGATTTATATTTTCCAATTATAAAAAGCATCTCTTTTCTTTTGCCGTGAATATGTACGGATATGTACGCTGGTATACATTACGTTTGTATAGATCCGTATATTGCGAGTATACGTATCGGATTTAACGAGAATAATTATAGGTAACATATGTAAAGGTCATTGCTCAACTAGCAGAACGATTTTTCGCATTGTCATTCTTTTTACCGGTTGCTGCATGCTGTTTTTTGTTCTTGTTTATATTTTGTTTCTTTTTTTCGTTATTAAATTAGGCTTTTATAGCAGGAATATGGAGGTAGAAGTGTTTGGTAAGTAAAATAATAATTTAACACTAACAGATTTCTGATTCTGACAAGATATTATGCATGCAGAATTTGGTCATGGTCATTAAGATATCCAGCTTCTTGGATCCGCTTCTTAGAACAAAGCCATCTGTACCGAGATATTAGGGGGTTGAAGAAACAACATCGTACCTGTTACAGGGGCTGAAACATTGAAATGGTTTATTTTTGGCTCCACAGCATTGGAAAGAAGAAAATGATTTCTGATGGTTCTAAGTATTTTCTTTGCTGTTGTCCTGTATCTTTAAATGGGCATAATGTAAAAAGGCAGGCGACCTCCAATATAATAGAATCTAAGAACCCTTCCTTTTCTGGTATTTGTTAATGATCTATGCCGGATTGCAACAAACTATTGTTTGCTGGTGATTTAAAACCTTATAGCAAGATAAATACCATTTCAGATTGACATTTAATGCAACAAAATCAATCTTAAAGATGAACTAATCGGATACTCTAAATCTGTGACACTGAAACAGTTCACTAAAACCATTACCAAGATATCATCATCAGCAGTAAAACTGAATTGCTTCAATTGAATGATTCAATTCAGTTTTACTGCTGATGATGATAGCTTGGCTATCGAAACGTATTGTGGTAAGGGTTTTAGTGAACTATTTCACTTAAGATGAACGTTGTAAAATGTAATGTTGCATGAGCAAGTTTCGTGCAAATCTTCTCTGCTAGTGCTGAAAGCTCTTCAAACCGTGGTCGCGTATTTGAAAGACAGCACCTCAAGTCATGCGTTGGTTGTAGTCAGCTCCTAATCATAGTTTTCATAACAGACAGTGCAGAAAACCCAGCTTCACATAACTTCATTACCCAAAATAGAAAATAGAAAATGAAAAAAAATCAGGCAAGTGTTCAACGTCAATGTCATCTGGATTGCGTAGCCAACCGTATTTAACCATATCATCTGGAATGTGGCTATCGAACTCAAGATTTAGTTTCTACAGATGCTCAATTATTGTATTTTTAATCTCTGCTAGCCTGTTGTTTTCGTCTTCTAAAAGCTGGTTCAATATCGGGAAGAAAGCTACCTTATTTTGTGCCACTTTATTTTTCTAGTTTCAACTTTCCTTGGAATGTTCTTAATTGCTTTATTAGTCGAATCACAGTGTGGTTACGGCCTTGCATGGAGATGTTCAGCTTATTAAGCTCAGCAAATATATCTAAAAGGTAAGCTAATTTCAATATCAAAAATGTTTCAATCTCCTTAGGAAGGTCTACAACTCTTTCAAGGGCATTTCCTCGTGACAATCACGTAACCTCTGAATGCTACAGCAGACGCCTGTACTCAGAGCCCCTTTCTAAGCACATCTGAGTAAATATTCTATTGTTAAGTGACTTTGCTTTTATAAAATTTAGGACCTGAACAACCTGTAGCAGCGGTGGTGATTGATTGGCAAAAGAAAACATTTTCTTCCATTTGAACTAGTCCAACATAGCGCGTAAGTACAATAACACTATAAAAGTCAACAAACATTACAAAGTATTAAAATTCTTTATAATATTCAATCGCAGATCGCACAACACTATTTTACTAAACACTCACTCACTAACAATACATCAAAACATTTGGAAAGTTATGGCGGCTCATCTCGGAAGCGACGGCGACCCAAGTTTGCGTCGCGACCCACGCACTAGAAAAATCTTTCGCTGATTTTGATCTGGCAACGCCGTTCTTTACAAATGTCCATCATCTCTTGTTGTGGTAATGCGTTTACGTACACTTTTTTCTATTTTCATACCAACTAGCCTCGTGAAAACATTTTAGCGTATTTTGTACAGCACAACGTGAGCAATTTTCCCTTTTTTTCTAGTGCCATTTAAGATAAACCAATTAATTTCGATAACATTGTTTGACTTCCTTCAGCAACCGACAACTCCCACGTCTTCGGCATGTTACATTAATTAAAACAACCACATTCAAACCAATGAAAATACTACTTCCCCGAAAGTCAGTGGCACAGTGATCAGAAAGTACATTTTTCGTTTCTACTCCAATAATTATGTAAATTACCCCAATAATAATAATAGCAATAATTTTATTTTTGTAATCAAACCATTACGAAAAAGACAATTTTTGATTTTTACATGCAAATAAATTGCAATGATCAAGGTGTATAAGTAAAAATTATAACAAAAGTATAAATAATAACATGTAAAAGTTACAGAAAAATGTATATAACAAAGAATGTAATAAATAAAAGACAAAACATAGAAATGACTAGAACTCCTCGATACTATTTAGGAAACACATTCCAGCATTATTGAATGGTATGCTAATAATCAGTAAGATTCACTTAAATTCATTAAATAATCAAATAATAGGTAATAACGACAATAAAGAGCGTATTTCTTGAAATTCTAGGAAAAATCTAACAGTTGGTAATTTCATTAAGAATCATGAAGCTATAATAAAGCCATTTTAAGTAATATTTTTAAATTACCGTCGGTTATCGTTCCATGTTAGTAGCGACAAAATCTCTTAACGAATAGTGTTTATAATTTCGTTTGAAATTTCAAAACATGCGGAAAAGGAAAGAAATTAGTATTGAAACGCGTGCTCTGATAGTAGCACAACATACCTTAGGCATAAGCAATCGTCAAATTGCTAGAAAAATACATTTAAATCCATCTAGCGGTGATTATAACATCAAAAAATACAGTGAAAGTGGCGTTTTCTAAATAAAGTAAGAAGTGGTAGAGCAAGGGCGAAAACATCAGCTCACGATATTGCAATCGTGGTGTCCAGCAAGCGAAATAAAGAAAAAATAGCTCCAGAAATCGCTGCAGAAATCAATACTGTACTTACGAAGCCGATTAGCGTGTTCACGGTTAAACGCCGTCTGCAAAAAGCCGGCCTTCACGGATCAATTACGATGCGAAAGCCCTTGTTTCGCAAAATTAATAAGAAAAAGAGGTTACAATGGGCACGCGAGCATCGAAATTGGACGGTAGAAGATTGGAGCAAGGTATTGTGGACTGACGAATCCAAATTTGAGATTCTCAGTTCGCGAAGATGAGTGTCTATAAGAAGATCTGTGGGCGAACGTGCACCAGAATAATGCACAGTCTCTACCGCCAAACACGGCGGTGATTCAATAATGATTTAGGGTTGCTTTGCTGGTACATCCGCAGGTGGTTTCGTAAAAATTCAAAGCATAATGAGAAAAATGCAATACCCTCTGGTGTAAGAATTTTGGGTCAGAATTTTGTATTCCAACAAGACAATGACCCAAAACACACTTCAAAATTATGCAAGCAATATTTAGAACAGTTAGAAGAGCAAGGGATACTAACAATCATGAAATGGTCACCCTAAAGCCCGGACTTGAATCTCATCGAGTTATTATCGGAAGAGCAGATGACATGTGGAACAAACAACAAGCAACATGGGCTCGAATAACTCCGGAAACATTGTTAAAATTAATTGCAAGGATGCCCCGATTTTGCGAGGCAATTATTAAAAGTAAAAGTCACATAGAAGAATCTAAAATTTAGCTTAAGTAAATAATTCTACTTGTTAAAATTGTATATTTGTGAATACTTAAATACCAAATACATGTTTTAATATTTCCATTTACATATTTCATGATTTACCATGTAATTTGAGGTGCCCAGATACTTATGAGCGGTAGTGTATGGCCAATGCTGTATGTATGTGACACAGGTGGGCACGCAAATTACAAAATGTGACTCGCTGGTATATCACGTTTTTATTCATATTTTTTTGCGATTTTTGAAACATAGTTCACGTATGTATTGTTTTACTTAAATATTTTCAATATTTTTTGTAATTTCCTTTAAAAATCGGATAGAGATCGATCGCGTTGATTGGCTTTCCTATTTCATTCCCGTCATTATTTCCCTTTCAGATATCTAGCGATATAAATGTTCATCTGCTCATAAATATAGCTGTCTGTTCCCCATTGCTCTACATGTCTTTGCTCTCGAGCAGCTCTCTCGATGCCTGAGCTGTTGCTGCATCACGCTATTCATGTTTCGTACCTTTTTTTTTGGAGGATTTTACGCTCGGCGAAGTTTCCAACCTTTGCTCCCGGCAATTATCTAATGTTCTTATACATTTTAATGAGATTTATTTTTAATAGGAAACGGACAGAGCGCGCGCTATTATCTGATTGGATTTGCCGGAATAAAATATTTTATTAGGTGCACACGGGTGGTTCACGTCTTGGGCGTACGTCGCGTTGCCGCTTTATTCAAAATTACCGGCGATAAAACGGGACGATATTTCATCCGGGCCACAATAAAAGATGAACGTTTTAGCGCTTAAATTTCACCGTAACGCTCAACGCCAATTATATGTACGTTAAAAACACGGCAGATGAGATCAATTTCGTCATGTTCGTCTTGTTTTGGGTAGGTATACATGTGTATACTTTAGCGAGAGATGGTAATAATAAATTGGTGTTGTAGTTTCGATTATGGTGTACTTCCTAATTTCGTAACTTATAATGGCTTCTATTTTAAATGATTCCTATGTCTGAAACGGGTTATTTTAATTTGTGAGCCTTCGTTTTCAAAATATATAAATTGTTTCTAGTTTTTTTTTTTTAATTTATGTGAACAAATTCTATTTTCTACATCATGTAATGAATTAAAAAAAAAACTATATAAATGAGCTCATATAGACAAGAGAAACGAAAATAATCAAGGTAGACTTCTGTTCTTCAGAATATGTTGCTTTCTATATACAATGATCGCCAGAAAGTCGGCATCAAATGGGAAACATTTTTATTTTTGATTAAAAAAAAATTTACAGCAGTAATTTGTACCTATACGAAAAACTATTGAGACCCTATCGGGTAAACTAAGTGATATTTGGTTAGCCAAAAATAATGCTAATACGCAAGGTGTTGGTGGAATCACTCCCGGGAAAAACAATATGAGAAGAGAAGAGCGCTAGCCAACAGACATCTGCCTGCCCAGCGTCATCAGCTTCGCTCCGAGCACAATCCCTTCTCACCGTTGTTATTTGCCTCTCGGGTCTATGCCACCAATCTCCACAAACAATACTAAAATATATTTCTTGGCGCCATCTAGTGCCAAGAGATATAGTCATGTCGCCTACAAAGTAGCGACAGAAGTCAAAGTACAGATGCCAAACCACCTCTCGAGCAGCTCATGAGCTGCTTAACGCAAGATGTCGTAGCGCCTGAGCGCTGCGGTGTCTGCATATGTAAATGATTCCTCAGGGCTTACCATGATATATTAAAAATACAGATGTTTTTGCCGGGAGTTATTCCACCAATATGACCATGAGCTACATATATTAGCGTTATTTCTAGATATTGTTACTAGACACTTTTTTCATTGATATTTAGTTATTTAAGGAATAGGGTTTCTCGAAATTGTCAAAATCTTTTTTTTTCTTCTCCTGTGTCAGTTTTGCTTAGCTGTACAATCTGAAAGCTAGAAAAGATTTGTTTAACTTCTGTAAAATTTGAGTTTTTCATTTTCTGAAATGTTTTCAAAATTTCATGTACCAAGACTCGATTTTAAAATTCAATTTTTTTATATAAAAAGAGTTATAATTGTTAAATAGTTATTTATGTCTTCTGGAATTCGCCAGATGTCTCTACTCGGCGAATTTTAAATTGCGAATGGTTCACCAAAAAATTCAGAAAAAAGTTGAATTGGCAATTAAGAAGTCCATTCGAAGAATCCATAACAAGCAGAGTGATCTATTAGAGATAGAGTTCATATCTGTTGAAAACATCCTGCTATCTATAATATCGCCCACCAAAATTTGAGTTCGATGGTTTTTTTAGCGTAAGAGATGCGTCTAACAGTCTGTAGTTGTGTGTTTCTCAAAATAAAGAACGCATTTCAAACACCATTGCCTCTTCTGGTGATTTCAATGTCTGTAGCTTATGGAAATTTGGCCATGAATGGTAATAAGACGTACTTTTCTAACAATCTTTTATATGACTACACGCGGTATAGATTTCTTTCCCGTTTCTTGCGCCTTATCTTAATTCTAATTGCTTCCCATATATTCTTTGCGGCACCTCCTTAGTGCACATTTACTAATCCTAGATAGTTTCATAAATTTTCTTAGCTTTCTGAAATACTATTTTTGTTGGAAATATGAATAGTGAACTTTTGAAATCATCAAGTGACACATTTCGAATCCTGAAGGAAGATTAATTACTGGATAAGGTCCGTAAAAACCTATACATTTCAAACTAGCGATGTGTTTCTAGAACATTTTCCAATTGTGAACGGCAATGTGTTAAAGTACGATACAAATCAGAAGCTTCTATGTAACAAATGTATACCAATATTACTTACTCATTCATAGCCAAGTGCCAAATGATGATGCTCAAAGATAAAAGAAGATACTCCTCAACGTAAGTAAACTTTAAATAAAGAACAAAGTGAATTTAACCTCCGTAACCACCCTATGATCCTCTCCCACTGCGCTGGCAAAATTACCAACAAAAATAATAAATCTCACTAAAAACCCACTGTTAAGTACACATTAAATTGTTTCTGGGATAATTACGATAAATTATAGCATAATACAATGACATAGAACAAATAACAACTACAAAGCAGGAAACAGATAGCATCTTTAGCGCTTCAAGCAAAACTCTACGCGAAACAATAAATTATGGTCCCAACAAAGAAGTATAAAGACGTTAAAGTTATGCATATGTTTAGAATAATTACCCTAAATTATATTAAACAATGAAGAGCGCGATGATATTAGCAAATTATACACAATCGCGGAGCTCTGGCCGATCCTATATAAACAAACAGATTAAATTAATGAATATTCAAACTGTGTTAGGTAACAATTATGTAGTTTCGTACGGTACGATTGAAAAAAAAGAGACTCTTTTGTTTAGAATCGTATAAGGGGCATTTCCTTTCAATGTAAAAAGAGCATGATTTTCCTAATTATTCCAGATATAATTTGTTGAAACGTATAGTAGGTACATGTACTATTGTTTAGTAATAGTATTGTTTTCAAAGTTTTCAAAGTAAAGTTTTATAAAAACCATTTTCTTAAAAAGCTTTTGAGGACTTATCGAGTCAGTATTCGCGATCCTGAACACGTGGTTATTTTGCGCTACAAGAATTACTGTAAGAAGAGAGTTCTCTGAAATGTAACACTTCGATAGCAGTATACAAGTCAGTGACCATTAATTTTTGCGATTCATAAATTAATGCAGTCCACTACATTACGCGCACAAGTATGGATACTAAAAACATCGGCAGAAGCTACGACAACGACGCGGTTCCAACCGGGAAACTAAGAGTATAGTATAAGCTACAGTAGTTCTTCGCTTTTTCGTATTTTTTGTAATTGTAGTACAATAATTTTAGTCATACTTCTTTATTTACATAGTTTACTATTTGGATTCGATAAATTTGTTAAAAAGCATATTTTCCAACATTTTACCTTAGAGACAATTTGCTACGAATTATAAGACTATTCAAAGTAAAATATTGGTGTCTTGTATACCAAATGAAATTCTATAAAACTTCTAAAGTGTGAAAAATTGAAATACTTTGAGAATAGTCTTTAGAGTTGCTCCCACAAAAACCTTCTAACATCCTTCAAGAACTTTTAACTATAACTCAAATATTCTTCGGCATAAGCCTTAAATTTTGCCCAAACTTGCGCACTGAAATTTTAGATGTTGCTGAGTAACATACAAGATACAATCCATATAAACAATAGGAAACTTACCAAAAAGTTTAGCCAAACATGTGATGTCATAATCTATGGTCTTCCTTTCTACCAGAGCCAGCCTGAGACAGGCTACAAGCTCCTTTATCACTAACTAACAACCACCACCGTAGCCGTTAGTACAGATATTCCCCAGGTTTCCACCAGGTTGGTGTTTTGGTTCGTCCTCCTAATGAAACCCTGTCAGCTATTCTAAAAGCTCAGTGTCTTCCACCATCCTGACGAGCAGTAGGTTATCGAAGATGCTCGCCCTCATCCACGTCTGCTTGGCCATCTCTCGTTCCTCCAAGATAGAGATCTCCAAGTCAGTTCTTAATTGCCCCCGCTATTATCCGTAACACCTGGCTTTGGATGCTCTCTAGCCTCTTTAAATGGCTGGGCGCTGCCGTTGACTATGCGAATGATACGATACAATTAGTTGAAGACACGTGACATAGAGTAACATCTTGGTCTTGACATCCAGGAGACTTCTTCTGCTAATCAGCGGCAGTAATGAATTTGTTGCTTGGGCGAACTTTTGTCGAATCTGCTCGATGTGTCACCCCTGCGTAAGCCACATGTCTAACGTGATTTCTAGATATTAGCTGACAATGCCGTCAAGGGCGGTCTGCGGCCTAGAAACCATCAGGTTTTCTCCTCTACTCGGGCTATAAATGGCAGTCGTCCGCGTACATGGAGAGATTATCCTGTGGATGCTTCGGGATGTCAAGAAACAAGTCCGGGCCAAAAGGTGAGCCCTGAGGGATCCTGGAATTAGTCCACTTCTTGGGTAGAGATAAGATAGTATTAAGACCCCTGCTGAATCCGATCTTCTCCATTTCGAAAGCAATGCTGTAATGCCACATAGTGTCAAACGTCCGTTCAATATAAGAAAAAAACAGCCCCAACCGTCTTCTCGCGTTGAAAGGCGTCTCTAGTTGATTCGGAGAACCTAAGCAACTAAAAGTCAGCAGGTAAACCCGATCTGAATCTAAACTGCTCATCAAACAGCGAGTTCAGAATTGCAATCTCATTTGTCACCCTGGTCAGTACCATCGATTCTGCCAGCTTGTAAATCGCGGAGAGAAGACTGATGGGCCTGAAGTTCTCAGGAAAGAGGGCGTCTTTTCCAGGCTTAGGGAAGGTAATTATGACGGCATGCTTCCAAAGGGAGGGATAATGGTGAAGGATCGAAATTTTGTTGATAAAGTCAGCAAGCATCTGAACTGCTGCCCTTGGAAGCCCTTTCATAGCACGATTAGTGATCTGATCGAAACCGTAGGCCTTGCTGTTCTTCAGCTATTTAATCCTAACTAACAACTCGCTACAGTATGTTCTTTCCAATTGTTTCTCATACTCCGAAGAGAGGGAACTCCAGATACACTCACACACCTCCTCAACTGACATCTTACCTAGGGAGATGCCACCATCATCTGGCGCAACCACGAGGACTCTGCCCAAATACTCAGCATGGGTCCCTGCATGATCCTCATCCGAGTACGCCAAACCTTGTGCACTCTGCAACGCTGCGGATATTTTATTAGCGCAGAGCTTTCACAATCGTAATCATATACAATATTCGTTAATTCCAAGTATACATATATGGATAACAGAATTGGTCAAAAGAATAATAAAACGATAATGAAAATAAGAGCTAAAGTAAAGAATATTTTGTCTCTTCTGCTTTCTTTTAAAAAATCGCCCGAAGATATGCGGGAAAATCCAAAACCTGATGAAGTGTGGAGACTAATAGAAAAGAAATAGGGAAAGGATAAATGCGAACGTTGTACCGTGCACCAATTTAGCTTAGTTCAGCTATGTGTACCCCAGCAACTCATGTATACAAGTACGACTGTAACATCTATCTAAGCTATCCAAAATTAGGAGTTTTTCAGAATACGTGATTAACTTAAATACAGAGAGTTACGTTTAAGCCTAACTTTTATACGTCCCATCTTTTTGTAGCAATACGAAAGAATTTCTTTATTCAAAGTTTGCGTTTTAGTTCCGTGTAAATCCATAGAGGGTTTTAGAATATATTAAGTGTTCCCAAAGAAAATATCATTACATCTTCAGTTCTTTTGAATTTGAGCACAAAATGCCGAGCTTTACTTTATGCAAATTGTAAATAAAGTGTAATAATCCGCATTTGATAGACGGACTGTTAAATAAAATACAAAGAAGACAGTTAGAAGCAGAAATATATTTGGATCATAACGATTAATTAACACCCAACACAAAAAAACCCTATATATCGATTCCTTATATTGGTCCGGTGTCTTATTCGGTAGCGGAGATACTTAGGAATGATTTTAATATCTCCTATAAGACGATCCATCCGCTTCGTAATGCAATCTTAAATAATAAAGGTCGGATAGATAGATTCAAAAAATGTGGGGTTTATAAACTAACCTGTGGGGATTGCCAAAGTTGTTATGTTGGCAAGACAAATCGCAATTTTGATACTCGGATAAAAGAACACATAAGATGCTTACGACCCGATACTGCAGGATTCTCACACTTTGCTCAGCATTTAGTCTCTACTGGCCACAGTTTTTCGAGGGATAAGAATTTTGAAATTTTGCATTTAGCCAACAAGGGTTATTACCTAAGTAATCTTGAGGCACTTGGAATCATGAGAGAGCAGTGCAACAGTCGAGAAAACTGCTTGAACATTCGGTTAACTTTTGAATCTACACCAACATTTCAAGTATTCTTCGAGTAGATGGAACTATCGTGGACTGTCTTCAGTCTAACTTTTAATCAGCCGCCAATAGATGTCAGTACTAATTTCGAAAGTCTTTTAAATAATTTATTATTAAAAAAAAACAGTATTGTATTTTACATTGACAAATTGGTACTTTTAAAGTGTGTGTGATAGTTATTTTTTCAAATATTTTAACTATTTTTAATTCGTTATTTCAATATGTATCCAGTATACAGTACCTGCACTCTTAAATTTTGACATAATTCTTACTGTTTTTAAAGTTGGAAGCATTACCTGCATTAATATATATCCATTTCTTACATAGATAAAAAATACTAATTCAAATATTAAAAACTAATTTCATTCATAATTACTACATACTAGTGATGGGAAAAATCGTTATTTTAAAATAACAGTTTCAACCGTTATCGTTATTTTGAATTAACGGTTGCAAAATAACGGGTTTAGCGTTATTTCGTAGTCTACACATAGCACATGTGCAACTGCTGATCTTGCAGCAAGCTAAAATTTAAATTCAGAAGTTTTTTGTAATATAAATATTTGATTGCGTTTTTTTGCAGATAAATTATAAACTGGTTAATAGATTAAAATAAATTAAGTGATGAACTGTTCACTGTTGTACTGTCAGGTTCAATGCAATCATTGTTACAGCAGCGTTTAATTTCCATTTTAACTGATCCTACTGTTATTTTTCTTATATTCTCTTATAATCTTCGAAATGCGAGAACATCTATGTGCTTAAATGCTATATAATAAATACAACGGTTTTATTTTTAGTTTTTATAAGTAAATCTTTTATATAACATCGGTCTTTTATTTTACATTTGATAATTCCAATACATACAATTATTTAGAAAATATGTCCATAATAAACGTCCGACGTCCAACTCGATGTCGACTACCCTTCGAGAGGATACTTATGTAGGTACGTGATAAGTTATTTTTCTAGGGGAGTCGTAACTATTATCTGTAATAAACAGCGGCTTCGATCAGACAGTCGTAGCGCCACGCAGTTGAGTACGCCGCAACGGCGGTCGATGATATGTTCACAGCAGTCCGAAAGCAACCGTGCTATACCTGCTATTTTCCCAGCGAGATAACAGTTGCAACCGTTATTGGATCCATAACGGTTATAAAATAACAGATAGTTAAATAACGACCTATGCCTACTACATACTAAATTGAAATCAAAATTTATTTACAAAAAATAATTTAATATAACTTAAAATAGTTTTCTAAACACTTACTGAATTAAGAATAGAATCTTTTGTTAATTAGTTTATGACATAATTTTTGATATTATACTTATTCCTGGTGTCCTTTTATAGCGTTGCCTGAGGATGAGCTTGTCTCGAAACCGGTAGCGTTGATTAATATTATTAAACAAATTTTGTGAGTACTAGACCACTTTTATTGACGGCAATGATGATTAACTCACAACGAGGCGCAATTGATTAATTAAATAAAGTTTATTTAATTCTTAATTTTCAATTTATATCCTACACTATTTATTTCATTTCGTTATTAGTAAATATTACGCAAATCTGTCGGACGACTTGTTCAAAGTTCATTCTCAGAAAAACTTTTCAATAGAAACCTCGAAAGAGGGCGCTAATGTGCCTAACATTAGAAAGAAGATGGTGATCACGACAAATTAGTGGATAAATGTTGTTTTACGTAGTATTTTATAAAGACAATATAACAAGCTGTGATTTCAACTATTGTTAAAATGCAAAATTAGTACAGATGTAGAAACAGTTACGAACGGCAATGTAAGTACATGTCCAATGAGTTATGGAAAAACCAGCTTGCGAAAGTACCAAGTGTTCCCGAAAACTAATTTATTACATTTCAGTTATTCGTATATCTGAGAACTAATAAAAGACAAAACGTTATTTTGTAATGAAATATATGTTATTATGTTATAAAAACGGGCCGCAATATACGATCCAGTTGTTTATGACGTCTGCAAAATGGTATGGGTTATTTTTAAAGACGCATTTTATAAAAACGGTTGCCTCTCTATCTCTCTCTCGCCGCTATCGGTAGATGTGCGCGCAAGTAACGACGAAATATACTCAAAACTTATTATACGTACAATAAAATTCTATATAGATTATGTAGAAGGTTGACATTTATATTTTAATACGATGATGGTGGTGGAAAATAAATTTCCGTACGGCGTGTAACAATGTAAACTGGGAAAACTGCAACGGACATCTATAGATAAATCAGTTAGTAATAATAATAAATTAACGGTGTTTTCTAGAATGGAAAATTTCGCAATCACATCTTGTCGTTAATAGCACTCGAGGAGATAATGGTGTTAATAAAAGCTAAGTAATTTACTTTACAATGTGTATTTATATTTACTTTTTACTGCTTAAAGGATTATACGGGTCTCAAGTTTACCTTTTCGTCCAATGAGATCGATGGTTTAGTCAGGGATCAAATATTACTCCCTCCTTTAGCAGCAAATTATGAATATACCGGCCATAATTCTTTGCCCACCTAATACTCTTGAAACAAAGATACTGATAGTCTTTATTCGATAATAAAAATTAATTGACACAAAAAATTAAATTTCCCGGCATCCTCTCCAACAATTTCGTCAGAGTAGCGGGTTCTATTTTAGGCCAGGATCCTTGTAGTTGTTTCTATAATGATTCCTTGGAAAATGTTTCTGACCCTATGACTCCAAGAAGCTATTTAAAGCCAAAAAACACAACACTGATGTCCTTGTATCTTTACCAATTATCTCGAAGTAATAATAATAATAATATAAGCTTTATTGATGCCACATACAGAAAGAACAAATGATTGTGAAAACTAAAAAACCCGGTAAACATCAAAGGGCGAAGTTCAGCTAACGCTGTTCTAACTTAACCGAGAAGGGAGAAGCAAAATAGGAAAGCTTAACCTAAAAAAATAGATTAAGAATTGACACGCACAAATCTAACTCGTATATAAAAAGATCTAACTAAAGTATAAGAAAGAGTACAAGAAAATGAAACAAACAAAGAGATTATACAACATTGCCCGCACATGAAGTGAAAGGAAATAATTAAACCAACTGCAATAAGTGCTTGCGTAAAGAAAATTTAAATAATTGAGGGATAAAGGCTTCAGATTAGGAGGAATAGCGTTATATATTTTACTAATCATATAAGAAAAAGAACTTTTAAAAAGTGTTAGCCTGTGAATAAGCAGCGATAGCAAACCTCTAAACCTCAAATTAAAATCGTGAACATCAGTACGAAGGACAATTCTATTATAAAGGTAAGTTGGACCTTTGGATGAAATTATTTTATGAAATAAACATGCACTATCGTTATATTTATGAATTATTTTAAGTTGGCAGTATTTTTCCATGCGCGTATTTGGCTGTAGCGAGCAGCAGTTGAGCTGCGACTGCGAACCCATGATTCCGTGTTTTTGAGTTTATTAAAGTAATATAGAAGATACCTACGTTTTATTAGTTAAAGAACATTACAACTATAACAAAAATCTACGCTGCTCATGTTAAGCCACTTAGCCTCCTTCAACTTATGGCTGATTTTATCATATTTCCTAATACCAAAGATAAGTCGAAGACAAGAGTTGTGTAATCTATGAATTCGATTCTTTGTAACAACATTAATACACGGACCGGAAACGACATCACAAAAATTTAGCTGCGACAAAACAAGAGAATCACATAAAAATGTTTTGATTCTGGGATTAAGAACTTGTCTGTGGGGATAAATCATTTTTAAAGCAGTGTAGGCACACCGCAGGCTCCTAGAATCATGGTTTTTAAAACGAAAAGAGTTGTCCATATATAATTTTAAATTCCTGATAGTCTCGACAACCGGAATAGGAATATTATTTATCGGAATAGGCAAATTATCTAGCCTAATACCAGTTCCTTCCAGAAAAGATAAGGACCGCCGACTTCTGTGGATTCAAAACAAGAGAATGTTGTTTAGAATACTCTGCAAGCCTGTTGAGATCTTGATTACGTTGAAGTAGTCTATCTGGAGTACAAGATTTGTAAACTTGTGTATCATCAGTAGAGTAACCTAAACTTGGGGACTCGCATAGGCATCGGTATTACGGGTTAATATAAGAATACGAAAAATTCATAAATAAACTAAACCGGTAGAGAAGCAGGTATGTAGTGTCGACCTTGAATATAAATCATGTTAAACCGCGCTGACAGAGATTTCGTTTTAGTACCGGTTGAGCTGTTGCAGAGATTAGTCGAACGGTCAAGGTTATGTACTTACGTGTCGCTTTTGAAAATATAGCTGGTATTTTTTGTGTTGTAGTATTATACCAAGTACATAATTAGTGTATCGTTTCATATAGAACTAATATTTACATACCTAAGAAAACAATGCCTCGTAATAGATTTGCTACTAATGTACATAAGTATGTGTCACTTTTTCCCCATTTAAAATATGACGGTAGTGCAATTTTTGCTTAATATGCAATGTTCGTTTGGCTGCATTGGACAGAACGATTGCCAGAGGCATATCAATGGTATTAAGCATATGAGAAATGCAAGAACTGAAATACCTTATACACTATTCCTCATACATTTATTAATTATGTTTACCTCTTGTAATCTTCCGTTGTCGTTGGTGAGAAAAGCAGCTTTTAAAACGTTTTGGCGACAATACGTTCCAAAGTACCCATTAACCTCACAAACACAATTACAGAATCATTTGCCGCGAATGAAAGAGATGCTAGAAAATGTGTGTAAACGTGATTTGTGTTCCAAAAAATATGGATTACCCTGGATGAGATGACCGATATAAAGAAAAACAGTATTGTGAATGTAATAGCTTGCGTTTTATCTAGCGAGAACACAGCATCTCGATATTTGTTAGCTTGCAAACGTGTTCAACAATGTACCGCGGAAAATATTCAAAAAGTGATAATGAACGCTTCGAAAAAATTTAAAATTGCCCAAGATCAAGTTGTGATGATTGTGACAGATAGTGCAGCAACGATGTTAAGTGTTGGGCGATCCTTAAAACATGTATTTCCTAACTTAATACATATAACCTGCGTGCTGCATGCTTTGCATTTAATTGGTGAAGTTGTTCGACAACATTACGGAAACGTTGATCGGATGATTGGAAGTACTAAAGCAGTATTTCGTAAATCTCCTAAACGTTTAAAAGAATTTCGTAAATTTTGTCCAGGTATTCCAGAACCTCCTGAACCAATTTTAACGCGATGGGGTACTTTGATCAATTTTCAACAAATTCAATCAGTTATAATGCGATTTAATCGGCATGAATCCAAAGCAATTAGAGAAAGTCAAAGAGAATTTCAAATTCCTCAACTTTTAGAAGATTTAACAACAATATGTACCAATTATACAGTATTACTAGATGCCATCAGAAAACTACAATGTACTGAATTGTCATTGCAGGAATCATTAGACATAGTGGAGTGTAAAAAATAAATTACACACATTAAATGATACGCCAGGATTATGCGCTAGTCAAAAGTTGGCAGATGTTTTAAGGAAAAATCCCGATTTTAATACTTTAAAGGCCGTTTATAATAAGTGTAAGAATAGTGAACTTTTAAGTGATTTTGAAAAACAGTTTCTACATGCAAATGTAACTTCCTTAGATGTGGAGAGATCGTTTTCTGTGTATAAGAATATTCTTTCTTGTCGACGCACAAGGTTTAAAGAAGTAACTGTGGAAACATATGCAATGATGCAAGTTTACAGTAGTTCACATCCTGATGCCTCTAATTTGTTGAATAATTAGCAAGTAAGTTTATTTATGAATTTTTCGTATTCTTATATTAACCCGTAATACCGACGCCTATGCGAGTCCGCAAATTTTGGTTACTCTAATCATCAGCATAGCAATGGCAACGACAATGCAAAAGGCAAGTAGACAATGCTGAGGTGTACACTGTATACAGAAAAGGACCCAAGATAGAACCCTGAGGGACACCGGAAGTAACATTCCTGAATTCCGAGATATTTATTACCGAAAATAATAATGAAGTATGGAAAGCAACAAGTCGTGATTCGTAGTGTCAAACACTTTACTGAAATCTAACAAAACTAAGATGGTGACCATACCCTTATCCAAGGAACTGATAATGTAGTCTGTGACACATAACAGAGAAGTAGCACAACTGTATAAAGGACGGAATCCAGACTGCCAATTGGGAAGAACATCGTTGTTTAAAAGAAAATGTGTTAATTGATGTTCCATAATCCTTTCCAGGATTTTAAAAAAGAGTGGGAGGAATGCTGATTGGACGAACATCTTTAGGAGTAGCAGGTGGGTACAGGAATAATAATAGCATTTTTCCATGCAGTCGGAAAGTGATAGAATTACTCAAGGAATGATTTATAACGTGAGTTAAAAGAGGAATATGTGGAACACATAATTTCAAAGCATCAATACCTATATTATCTGCACCCTCACATCTGGAACGAATATTATGTAAAATTTGATAGAGTTCATGCTTTGTAATCAAAGTGAAATGATAGAGTGGGTCATTATGTAAGGTGTTAGTATCAAAAAATGTCTTAATGGTTATATTACCGTGAGTTGAAATAGCTAAAACTGAGGAAAAAGTTGTTTAACATGGTGCAGTTAGACAAATGCGCAAGCAAAGTTTTGGATCTTGACTCAACTACTGGTAGAGGAATGGATTTATAAAAATTAACAAACCAATAGAATTCCCCATGTTCAAACTTAATTAAAGGCTTAAGTACATAAGTTTTATTAAAATTGACTTAATACCATACATGTAGCCCTCAATGTATGTTTAATTTACACGACTTCATTTCAAAACCTTCAAACATCAATCAATCCCAAACAAAGCAGCATTTAATAACTTCCAGCTTGAAAATATCATTTAAATTTTCGATTAACTAGAGGACAGCGTACACGTTTAATATTAACTACCAATAACTAACAAGCATTTTATCCATTTTCCAAAAAAAGAAAAGGAAACCCATCAACTCCTGACAGCACGGATGCCAGCATCTCATAAACTGGTCCAACAACCTAGCTAGTCGCGCCCAAAGACGGCCACGAACTTAATTTTCGTACACAATTAACATTTTGCAATAAATCCATTCGCGAATTCAATACATTGGATATATTAAATATCATTTATACAATTGGAGACCGTGATGGGATGATGAAAAAGCTCATTATTGCCGACGCGATGGGATGCCTTTTATTAATAATATGAACGAACGATAGCCGGACCTGAAGCGAATGCAAAATAATACGGATACGTCAAAAGAAACTCAACAGAAATCACAAAAAGACGCTTCAGAATGTAAATAACCCAACATTACTACTACTATGTATATACCATCGTCGGCCTACATATATTACGCATATATACATAAATAAAATAAGCTCGTGAAAAAGGAAAGAAACAGAATAGCAAGTCAGTGAGAAAATTACGTTCGATTTAAAATAGAAATGAAGTTGTAATGGAGGTTACAGTAAAGGGCGTATCTTCCAAGTTCGGTATGCACCTTCAATGTTGATGATAATAATCGTCAGGATGATATTGACAAATGTAGTGATGTGAATCCATCCGTGCCTGGTTTTGAATGCAGATTTTACCCCGCCTTAAAACTCATTAAAATACGAAATTCCTTTGTTACATTCTATTAGCTATTGAATCTACAATCTATATTGGTAAATACGGGTATAAGAGATGAGATCTCACAGAATATTGTGTACATACAAGCTTTGTCGTAGTGTCACTTCGGTAATTCAATAATGGAGAAGTTGTAAGCAACCAAGTTGTAAGGATTACAGTTCTAAATCTTCGTGATTGAAATTCAGTTACTAGTAAGGCGTTTGTAACAAAATATTTGCTATTTGTTTCTTTCTAAGCGTTGACGAAATGGCATGTTAGGTAGAAAATTTGTAGACAGCTGACGGTACTTGTTTCATTGGAACCTTTTCAGATATTTTTTCCTCAATTGCTAAATCGTTGGCCTTTTTCACCAAACCTAACATTCCGATCTCACTTCTAGCCCCAAGGCCACTACTAACTCTGCATAGAGTCCCTTTTTCCACCTGCAGCAGGAACCTGCATGTGTGCATATGTTTTTTGAGCAAACAATTGGTCTATCAACAAGGCTATTATTGTTTTAACAGACTTTTGATCTCTGTCTAGAAGGTTTGCTGTAAACTTAGGCCTGTGTCCAACAGGTGATGGGGATTTAGTTTCTTAGGCGAGTCTTCCTCTTTAATGCAGCAATCTTGCTCCATTCATGGCCGTTCTTGAACATATCGTTTGCACTCTTAAGTCATAATTTTCTTAGTTCTTTAGTAGATCTTTTGAACTTGCTTCTGTCCTTCCCTTCAGCTTCAGCAGTAATGGCTTCCAGTATTCTACCCTTTGATTATCATGTCTTCCTCTGTTCCTTCTATGTATCCTAACGAGTTTAATCGTTGCAACTTGATACATTTCACCACGTCCTCTTTCTCGATGATGTGCTTTATTTCACCATTACGTAGTATTTGATATCCTACCTTCCTTTTGAAGGCTCTCAAATTGCCTTCATTTTCGAGACTAGGGTACATACTTTCGGACACATAGAGTACTATAAATTTATTATCCACTTTGTACAATTTCAGTCTCATCCCCCGTCGTGTCAGTCCAGTTTCGATTATCTTCAACATGCCTTCGTCAGTTAAAATTTTGGCATCCAACCCATACATTGATATTGCGTACAGATATACATGTTAAAGCTTCTTCAAATGTTAAGGATCAAGTTGGAAATCGTCCATTTCATCATTCAGTCTTGACTATCACAAGTTAGTATTTGGTAAGTCATCAAAAAGGTAATACATTTTGTCGCCGAATTATTGTCACTGATGGATTTTGTTGTTACCACTACCAACTAGAATTCAGACGACAAAGTTAGAAGCGGGAGAATGCAGAATCTCCGAAGATGAAAGAATGTAAATCACCACCTCAGATTTTAAAATTTTTTAGTATCGACACCAATGCGAAGCGATATGCAAACACTTTTAACTGTTTGTATCAAGAATCAACGGTCTCCTTACAACCCAGACTTATCCCCATGTCTTTAATTATCACCATATTCCATTAGCTTATTCGTATATTGTACATGTAAATACATAAAGTACGAGTATGCAAAATTAATAAAAAAAAGTACATCGCTTTATATATAACAATCTTTGAAGGAGAGCATGCCAAGGAAACAAGATAACACCTATGCATGTAGCAATCTGCACGATACAGACAACACAACGCGGCAGGCTGTTCGTGTTTCTGTCGCGCTTACATCACAGCCATCTACGTTATTTAATAACGACTGCGTTTTGTGTTGTTTTAAGAGCGAAAAAGGAAGAATGAGTCGCCGCGAATTACGAGTGCTATAACGGCATTAACAACTTCTAATTTATTTAACGATATCGTTCTCGGTTTTATCGTATGGGATTACCCGTATATAAAATGACCGTTGTAAAGTCTGACACTAACTGCAATCGGTTATGGTCATCAACTACGTATATGCATACGAATTTTTGTATATAAAAGAAGATGGAGGGAATTTTTGATCAGATTTCAATACAAAAATTACTTTTCCTTGTATATAAGTTGCGAAATGAAAGAAGAGTTGGAAGACTTTCGTTCATATTTTACTTTTATAGTTTACTGCTGTTTATTCCGAACAAAAATAAATATTTTAGCCAACAGAATGTCAAAATCTTCTGACCAGTTTAGATTTTCTAAGCCTGCCATGAAAATATGGTACATGTTGAGGCGTGTTTGAGATTTAGAACATTTCAAAATATGCCCTTAGAATATTTTTACCTTGACTTATGCTACTTCTGGTATCAGACAAACCACTTCAATATGTTCTTATCATAAACCACCTCCAAAACCAAACAGAGATTCAATTAAACACTAATTTGAAAGTATCAGGAAATGGGTTAACTTCAGTATTGATGAACTAAAAATGCTAGACTTTTAGTACAAGAAACATTGTACAGCAACATTTGTCTTGGACAAATTCAGTGCTGTACTATAGCAGTAAGCTTCAAGCAGCATTCAGGAAAATATTTTAATTCCAGGACTATAAAAACGTTTAATATAAGAAAATAATTTTCTTGTAATTTTATTTGTATTAAATAAATATTTTTTTGGGGTTAAGAACTCAAAAAAATTCAAGACAGAAAAATATTTTTTCCAAGTAAATCATTTAGTTTTAAATTAAGAAAGTATTCATATTACATCAACCGGTATCATAAAAATGTTTATGAAACGTTTTACGTTAAAAGTTATATCATTGTATGGATAAGTATGACATCTGTATTCCGGTTTCTGTCGCTACTTTCTAGGACGGCATGACTATATCTCTTGGCACTAGGTGGTACCAGTAAATATTTTAATGCTGTTTTTGAAGATTAGTAACATAGACTGAGAGATGAACAGCAATGTGGGCAAGAGTAAAAATCGTTAGCGCTTTTCTCTTCTCACATTGTTTTTAGTGGGAGTGATTCCATCAATACCATGAGCTATATATCAACATTATCTTGGTTATTGCTTCTAGGTACTCTTTTCACGCAAGCTTCTTCATTGACTTCATTTTCGTTTGAACATTATTCTGTAGATAACCTACCTTAGCCTTTTTAGAATCACAACCAATGAGAATAATTTACTACATTATGTACGGATATATCGTACTGTTTTAAACAAGGTAAGTACAATTAATAGTGTTAATATAAATGATATACACTTCAGGAATTCTAATTAAATAAATGCTCCGTTTTAAGAAAATGAAGCTATTGATTATGGACAATACCTAAATGCTTTCTGACATTAAGGGAACTAATTACCATCCTTAAGAAAATATTGTTTTGTGTTATAATGGCCATTTGCTTATACTAAGAATCGCTTTCTTGAATCAAGTTAACAAGTGTCTTAAACAAAAATACAATTATTTCATTACAAGTATATACTTCTCTTTAAAAAACGCTAACAAAATATTTCTTGAAACAGTAATTGTTTTGAACTGAGGCAGACAGTCTTGATACAAGTAAACGTTTCACTGCATGTGTCCAAAATTGGCTTGATGAACAGATGGCAAATAAGCTATCTCCATTACAAGACCTTCACTAATATCAGCGGGATATTGATCCGACAGTAACTTTGCTTTTTTTTCAGTTCATCTTGAGTAATTGATAGATTCCAAAGGAAGTTGAACTGCTCTGAAATGTTCACTGCGGAATTAAAACGAACAGAACACAACTAATAACAGTATCCAATATTACACAGAAGATAGACTTTCTGAAATGTACATTCTCGAAGGTTTCATCCATCTCGTCTTCTTTTGATAAATCTGCTTCTTCATAGCAGCTTAGACGATGGGAAAATTCATGACATGGACCTTCGAAGCTGGGCTTTAGAAGCTAAAGAAGAAATTGGACACAACACGTTTAAAGCAGAACATTGGTGGATATGGCATTTCAAGAAAGTACATAATATTGTGTCACGCAAAATAACAAAATTTATTATTAGGTCGACTCGTGCTGGTATGGAAGACCTACGATTGTTAAGTAATAATTTTATTAAGGAAGTCAAACCCCATATCGCTAGTATCGGCAGAAGCAACGTATACAACGCCGATGAAAGTGGATATAATCTAGAAATGCACTCTGGCCGTACTTTGGCAGTAAAGGGTGAGAAAACCGTTGAAGCTGTTGTGCAATCTTTGCACTCAACAACACATAGTTATACAATTTTACCAGCCATTTCTGCAGATGGACGGTTACTTTTGCCATTATTTTTGGTATTAAAGGAATCTACGAATACGTTTGGACCTCGAGTTGCGCAATCATTGTTTAGACCAGTAAATGTGTATATTTCTTCTTCGACGTCTGGAAAGCTCACTTCAAATCATTTCAAAACCTGGCTAACAGATGTTTTCTTACCAAATATCGGCCCAAAAGGTGTTCTCTTGATTGATTCTTGGAGTGGACATTCTGTTGCCGAACTTCTGAAATTGGTGCCAAAAGGTAAAACTAACATTTTAAATATCCCTAAGAAAATAACAGCAATGGTACAACCTCTGGATGTGTTTGGTTTTAGATTATGGAAAAATTTTATTAGAACTTTTTCTGATACAGTGATTCTTATGAACTACGACATAGATTTGCATCAGAGGAATAGTATTATTAAGATGCAATCGTTGACCCCCAATCAGTTTTCTTCACCGAGATTTTTCGATGTCTTCAAATATTCGTGGTGTAAGGGTAGATAAGTGGATGAAAGACCGGGATCCTTTAAAAATCCAGTACAGTTTTGTTTTGCTAAAGACGCGGAGTCTACGCTCTTGTGTAGTGTTTGTGAAAAACCTGCTATTGTGCGTTGTTCGTGGTGCAAGCAATACCTGTGTTTTGAACACTTTTATACTGACTACCATTACTGTAATCATTACGTAGCATAATTACTATATGTATAATATTACCAGTAGCACCTCTGTTTCTTCAGTAGCATCTTCATCATGGAACCTATTTCTTTTGTATTTTGTTTCACCCCGAGTTCCAGTTAGCTTCGCTCCATACCCTCTTTAAGCTTTTTAAATTGGACCCTTCGACATTTAGCATTGCATTTCTGGAATGAATAACTTTGTTACAAATATCAACTGGAACTGGAACACACAAACGAAGAATGTGACACAAGACAAAGCTCCATTAATCTCTGTTCCTGTTTTGGGAGTTTGGTTCAACTCCAAGAGGTTTTCTAACAACTATCAGCAAAGTACTTCGCAATTTTCCTGCCCTCCAACATGTGTTGCTTTACAAGCAAGGAACATTCAGCAATTATACATTTGTAAATTCCATTATTAAATGTTTTTGTTTTTATTGTATGTAGATGCTACAGTTGATGGCCAGTATACATATAAAGCTGGAGGAATATAATCATAATTAATTCCTTGTGTTCAAACCTTCTTTTTCGCTGATGGAAATCAACGCGGTGTGTGAATGCGTATTGTTTTTTGCCTGTTTTCTGTGCGGCTTGTAAGATGCCGAGTTGAGCGATCGGCTGCGTATTAATAGAACTTAATTGCTTAATAAATAGAGCGGCTCTGTCGAGAATTCAAGTGAGTTTATAATGTAATTGATACATGCATTATATACAAAAAGGAAAATCCCGCATCATTTACATCAGATTGCAAATGCTAAAGTACCAAAAAGAGAATATACGTGCACTGAGCGAAAAAGTTACGTAAATACAATAAAAAAATGAGTTAATTTTTTATCAAAATTGGTCCGCGTAAAATTCCAATTTAAAAGCAGATGGGCTGTGGCACACAAGAAGAAATAAATGTTTATTAAAAACAGCGAAGATTGGCTAAAAGGGATATTTGAATTGCTAAAGATCTGGACGACTATCTAAACATTTTGAAGGCTTAAGTCTGAGAAGTAAAAGAAGAAAAATTGAACAGTTAAGAAAAAAATATGGAGCAGTAGTATTAACATATGCCACACAAATGAAATTGTGGAAAGAAGGCAAAAAACAGTTGCAAGACGATAAAAAACAGTTATCGTCTTTAGTAGTAGAAGCTGGCTTATCTAGAATGCAATATGACACCATTAGACCAATGAATAAACAGCTTTAGTCGTGTTATAGTGTACTACAGCGCACAAAAGTGCAGGCATACTCGGACAAGGCATGTTATGTTGCGATGCAAAGTTCTGCTGAAGAAAAACTTCAAAACCTGATGGACCGTACGGCAACACGATCGCTGCTTGTATCGAAATTAGAAGATTAAAAAAAATTAACGAAGAGAGAAACACACTATACGCAATTAGTAAACGCGGTTGTGATGACTCAGCAGAAATAATTTATTTTGCATCACTGCAATTAATATCTAACTATAATAGTAAAGTAATATAGCAAAACTCAACACCATCTTCACCTCGTTACTGCCGTCCTTTTAGAATTAAGTTCATAAAAGAAAGCAGTGACGTCACCAATGAAGAAATAGGTTAGATACAAACCACAGCGAATTTCTTACAGGAAACAAAAGTCACAGTAGAGAACAATCACTATTCCGTAAAACATACTACGATGTTAACCATGATAGATGCAAAAGCTTGTAATGCTGCCACATAAACAACTTTCAACAATGAAATGTTGCACTTGTGGGGCAACTACCAGCGATTTTAACAACTAAGGAAACAAGAAAAACAAGAAACAAACACATTAATTTGGGTTGTCGATATTACATGCCAGGATCAGATTTTTTGAACGCCTGCTACATCTGTCTTGCAAAATTCATGCGTTTGAAGACAGGAGATGAAAAGTAAATTGTATGAGAAAGAAAATGCATATCCGAAAGGAATTTAGCAAAAACCAGGCTTAATAGTGAATGTGCTAAAATGCGGCTTTGGCAACGCCAATGACGGTAACATCAGTAGAAGATTCTTCAATGACACATGGGGCGATCACGCGGATCATGTTCGCTGACCATAACGACTATGGAGGCTATTCTGCGAGGTCGCCGAATTTGAAGGACGCATTCCGAGCTATCGCAGCAATTCCAAGTTAGTGTCTCTACCGTAACCAACTTTATTGCTCGAATCAAAGCTCGTGGGGGGCATAATAAGGCGAAAATCTCCTGGCAGACCAAGAAAAACGGATTCATTGATTGATAGGAATATTTTACGGACGTCCTGGATGTGAATCCTCACTTCACTGCTCGTCAAATTTATGAAGAAATTGTTGGTCCTGGAATGCCAAATCTTTCTGCGGATATAAATGGCTGTCGTTCTGTAAAAAAGCTTCTAATTTCTGCCAAGAACAAACAGGCCAGAGTACGATGGGCCAAGGAGCACCTCAACTGGACCCGCACTCAATGGGAATCTATTATATGGAGCGATGAAAGCAAGTATCTTCTGTTTGGAACGGACGGTGTAACTTGGATACGACTGTGAAGCACGGCGGAGAGTCCTGCATGGTCAGGGGATGTTTTAGCGCGCTTTCCATGGGACTTCTTCATTGGATCCAGGGCAATATGGATAGATTCATGTACAAGGACATTCTTGAGAACCAGATGGTTCCATTTGCACAAAGAACTCACGGACGTGGCTTCATCTATCAGGACGATAATGATTCGAAACATCAATCAAAGCTAGTCTACGGCAGGTTCGCTCAGAAAAGAGTTCAGCGGATGGAGTGGCCCAGTCAATCCCCTGATCTAAATATTATTGAACGCGTCTGGAATGAGAGAAGGCTTATTGGTAAAAAAGACATAAATGTAGCTGAAAATTTACCCAATTAGAGCGAGAATGGAAGAAAATCGACCCTGTTTTCATTGCCAAACTAATAGACAGTCTACCTCGCAGATGTCAAGCTGTTATCGACGCAAATGGTGCTGCCACCAAATATTAAGTCTATTGTGTAATATTCATTCGTATTTAGTGTGTTTCAATCGTCTTTTCTATTGTTATGGGTAGTTAGATTTATTCGTCCGATTTTCTGATTTGAGAAAATTCAAAAATGTTGCTATTTTGTTAAAGAAAAATAAGTTCTTATTCAATAAATAATATTAAAAAGAAGTATATTCTTGTTCTGTATACATGGTAAAAATTTCACCGAGATCCGTTGGGTTTGAGGAAAGTTACGATCAAAAAATCAAATTGTGATATCTTTTTGCACGGCACTGTATATTACTTCTAACGAAATAATTGTATTTCTTTGTTTAAGACATTTGTTAATTGAGTCAAGAAAATCTTGTAGAAAATTTGAAGAAAGCGATTCTTAGTATAAGTAAATGGCCGTTATAACAAAACAATATTTTCTTAAGGATAGTAAATAGTTTTCTTAATTCCAGAAAGCATTTAGGTATTGTTTATAAATCAATAGTTTCATTTTCTCAAAATAAAGCATTTGTTTAATTAGAATTCTTGAAGTGTCTATCATTTATATCCACACTATTAATTATACTTACCTTGTTTAAAACAGTGCGATATATCCGTACATAATGCACTAGATTATTGCTCGTAATTTTAAAAAGACTAAGTTAGGTTATCTACAGAATAATATTCAAAGAAAAGTGATTTTTAATGTAGAAGTACACATGAAAAAAGTGCCTAGAAACAATAACCAAGATAATGCCAGTATATAGCTTACGTACTTATGGAACCACTCCCGACAAGGACAATGTGAGAAGACAAAAACACTAACGCTTATGGCACCTGTCCACATTGCTGTTCATCTCTCAGTTTATACCACTAATCTTCAAAAACAGCGCCGAAATATTTCCTGGCGCCACCTAGTGCCAAGAGATCTAGTCACGCTGTCCTAGAATGTAGCGACAGAAACCGGAATACAAATGCCATACTTACCTATACGATGATACGACCTTTAACGTACAACGTTTCATAAACATTGGATTTTTTTTTGATCTTCTAACTCCAAAAAAATATTTATTTAATACTAATAAAATTGCAAGTAAATTATTTTCGTCAAAAAAACTTCTGCAAGCAGTCAATAGTCGAGCATTTAATCGCTTCTCAAAAAGAAAGTTAATAAACAGATATTTATTGTATTTATAAACAGATTTCAATATGATAAACGCGTTTCAATGTGGATGCAATCTGCCCCAATTAATTTTAAAGACGCTTGGTTCTAAATTTCCAATACTGCACTTACTGGAAGATAAAAGCTTAAATCAAAAGCGTAGATATACATAGCGGTATTATCTTTAAAGAATTACATTTATTGTTTAGCTTAATTGTTCATAAATTACAATATGCACATTAACGCCGACTCCCGTTTGTACAGTCTGTACAAAGCGAATTAAAAATAGATGCATAATATTTCTTTAGTGGAATAAACAAATCGTTTAATTATAAATTATCAGTTTTGGCGCGAACTGGCGTACTCACACATCTACATATTGGCGTTCAGTACCAGGGAACGCTAATATCGATTTAATTTATTTAAATAATAACGTATACGAAGCCGAGATTAAAAACGCGTATTCGGTCTAAATGTTTGTCGACAGTTTACAATGTTTTTTGCACTTTGATTGGTTTTGTTTTCAATCGCGTCTGCTGGAATATATTATCGAAATGATTGGAAAAAATATTGTATTTATGTATATCGACATATTTCGCAGTTCCGAATATTAACTGCGTAATTCCAATTCAAATCAGCTAGTTGCTTAATATGTAACAGAATCCTTTAACAACAAATATAAGTAGGGCAATGTTTTAAACGAGGGAAAAATTTAAAAAGATAATCCTTGGAAATTAATTAATTAATTGTGAGGTCTGAAAGCCCGGGAGTGTTCCCAGACACTCTTTCGGCAATTTAAATTAAGTTAGATATCAATTAATGAAATTTTACGAGTATTAAAACTGGAAAAGAGAAAACTAACCTGGAATTGTGACGTTCCAATATAAACTCTATGTTTATACGTTACGTACTGGAGCCCTGCGTATTCTCAAACCATCAAATTTGATTTTTACCTCGTATTTATGGCAGAATTTAAACGCTGAACACTGCTAAACACGTGTTATCTGGATGAATGTTTTGACTAAATGTAAGAAATTGATTAGCGTCCCCTCACTGCTTTATTTTAATCGCAATAGCGATTGCTTGATCACGTGTAATTTGGATAACTATACTTTTCGAAATATAATTTGATAATAAATTTCAAAGGAATATTCTTATTTTAAGAATAGCATAACGCCTGCCGTGCAGGAACGCAGCTGGAAGACTGAATCTATGCTACTCTAACATTTAACACCACCAACAATTGTATAACATTAAAATTTACTGACAAACAAGACGATTAGGTACTTGACGAACGATATTTAATTTTCGAAGAAGTCAAACGGGCACTATTGTTAATTGCTATTTAAAAAATTATGACGAAAATACACTTCAGAATGCAGTAAAAGAAGTTAAATATGGTGTACCAAAAAGAAACCGTAGCAAAAAAGTACGGTACACTGAAATCTACGCTACAGTCCGTCTTGGATCTAAATTTAAGAAAATTGAACGCGGTACTTGATGAAAGATGAGGAGGAAAAATTGGTTGAGTGGATTTGAGAAAGTCATTGTAAAGGCTTTCCAAGAAGGAAAATTGATATGCATACAAAGACGACTTTCCAGGGGATTACTGGTATCGGTAGTTGTTTTTAAAAAGGACGTATGATTCTTACCGAACGCACACCTGAAGGAGTCACTGCAGCTTCTGCTAGTGTGAATGAAAACGATATAAAAGGGTGGTTTCAAGAAGTGGAATATTATTTTAAAGAAAAAGGATACATAATTTTGCAAGATGCTTTTAAGAATGTTTAAAACAGAAAGTATTCGAAGAGTGGAACAAAATTACTCCAGAGCAGTGCCGTAACTTGGTAAATAGCATGCCTCGAAGAGTACATGTGGTAAGAAAGGCTTATAATGGTAGTACCAAATATTGACATTTTCTTATAAACTAATATTAAAACATTTTCAAGCGAGAAATTTTTATTTATTTCCTACAGAATTCCCAAAAAAATCATGGGTGGCTAATACATATGGCCACCGCTGTACTTCCAATATAGTCATCAAATGTCAAAAATGTTCGCGCACTTGTCACGTGAAGTGCTTAAAGAAGCTAAATAACTGTAGATTCTTATATATCGATTGGGAAAATGTGAAATTAGCTAAATCGGTATCCCCTCCTCGCTCTCTCGCCGTACATGCGAGAGAGCGTGGAGGCGATTGAGTGGAATCCGAGCAATTCGATGCAGATGTTGTTGTGTTTGTCCAACATAGACGCCATTACAGTTGTTACATGGGATTTTGTACACTACATGGCTTTGTTTATTTTTATGTATCTTATCGCTATTTGAATTTCCATTCTGCCCAACCATTTGCTTATAAAAAGAATGTAGTTACAGCATTAGTTAATAGAGCCATCACTTTGACAAGCCCAAAATTTAGATATGAAATTTTAAATAAAATCAAAACCAACCTGAAAAACAATAACTGCTTTCCAGCTTTAACAGAAAAAATCATAAAAAAATAAAATCCATGCATTTTACAATTCCAAGAAGATAATCAAAAACTCAAACAACAACGATAGACCTATAACAAAATACGTTAGTATACCATATGTTCCACAATTATCAGAAAGAATCAATAAAATTTAATTTCAATTTCAATCAATAAATAATGGACTCACCTTCAATTTCGACTCTATATTCAATAAAGAAGTCAATTACAAAGCAAGATGCATACTGGAAATGATACAAATCAATAAATAAAAAAAATCAGTTAACGATAAAACTGAAATCGAAGGACTATCCAAAATTTATTATCCTATTTTATAAAGATTAAATACTCGAACCATTAATTTTATTACATTCAAATTTTGACCTTGAGAATAGTTTACGATAGCAGAATATTTTATAACAAAAATTTGTTTACACTTATACAAATATGAATAAAAAAAAAAGGTTTCTGATAGTGTGCCGTCTAGCTGGAATCGGAGTATCCGCATTCGCCTTTCCATCGACCGACAAAGATAGCCAAAATATTCTATATATAAAAATAAATAACCACAAAATGCAACATTAAATTATTTTAAAGATATTTTAATTGACCAAAAGCAATTTTTAAAATGTTATGTTAGTAACAATGTTATAGTGAAAGTTCAATATTTAAAATAAAAACAAACTAAGAATCTTAGTACTTAAGAAAAGTTTTTGACTTGTTGCAATTGTGGAAATATAGCTTTCTGAAGAAGACAATTAAAATTGTCGAAACGTTAAATTATGAGTTTTATTTAACTTAAACAACAGTATGTTGGAGGCGCTAAAATCAAGAAATTACAAAAAAAAGATTGAATTATGAATTTAAAGTATAAATCTAACTTTAGTATTTATTATTATTACTAACGCTGACCACGAGCGGTACCGCGCATCGGCGTAGAATCAGTTCGGACCGAGAGGAACGGTAGTATTACTTCGTCTGCGGAGCAGTACGGACATTTTCGCTGCCGGTCATTTGCGCAATTGTTTATCTGTCCTAGAAAATTATGATTTCGTCAGCAAAACGACCGCGGTCGGACAAACTTCGAACATTTATTGCAGAAATTCCAGACTTAATATATGAAGGTGTTTAAAATTAAATGCGTAATCTGTAAAATTCCGTTAATGTGTTGGTCCAGACAACATTGTCTACGACACGTAAATAGTGAAAAGCATGTCTCAAAAAGAAATTGCGCACGAGACAATGAAAAATTTATATTTAATTTATGCGTTACGTTTATCGCATGTAATATACCGTTTAATTTACTAGACAAGGAACCATTTATCTGCTTTTGGAATAACTATTCGGAGTGCAAATTACCAAGTCGACCATCGTTACGAAGATTGTGCCATCTGCGCGCGAACATATTGAACAAAAAATAAAATCGGAGTTGAAAGATCAAAAATTGTGGTTATGTGTCGACGAAACAACAGATCGGAAGAAACATTCTGTTCTTAATGTAATGGCACGCAAATTCGAACCTCATCAATCGGCACCTTCAATTCTATTAGTCTCCAAACGAATACAACAGTGTACTGCAGAAGTAATTTCAAAGTTAGTGTTAAATACATTGGACAAGTTTGAACTTTCAACAAACCAACTCTTAATGTTAGTGAGTGATGGTGCTGCAAACATGCTTTCTGTATTCCGGTCTCTTAAAAAGCATTCTGCTAATTTGTTACACATTACGTGTAAAATTCATGCTTTCAATCTTGTGGCGGATAGTATCAGAAAATGTTATCCTGAGGTAGACGCTTTAATAGCGCATACCAAAGCAGTATTTGTCAAATCACCGAAACGTATTCGCGAATTTCACAGACTGTGCCCCCGTATACCACAGCCACCAGAACCTATTTTACTCGTTGGGGAACATGGTTGCAGGCCGCGTTTTATTATCATAAATATTTTGACAATATTAAGAACGTGGTTTTACAATTCGATACAAAGGAAGCTGCCGCTATCCAGAAAAGCCAGTCGAAATTTCAAGATAGTCAAGTTAAAATGGATTTAAAAATCATTCACGACAATTATTTCGGGCTAGCAGATGCAATAGAAAAATTACAAAATCCTGCGGTGCCGTTAGAAGAATCTCTACAAATAGTGCAACATGTTCACGCATAGCTATGCGCGATTGAAGACGCAAAAAATGTTTCTGTTCTAGAAAAATTTGAAAGTGTTTTTGAGAAAAATTCTGATTTTGGCACATTAAGACACATTTGTGAAGGTGCGTCAACTGAATCGTTAAGTTATTTGAAAGATTATTTTACTTACGCAAATATTACGTCACTAGATGTAGAACGTTCGTTCTCTGCATATAAACGCATTTTTTCCTCATGCCGCACTAGTTTTGCCGAAACAACAGTTGAAACATATCTAATGTTGCAGATATTTAACAGACATTATTCACTTTGTGATTTCACGGAGGACTCTTAAAATGGTAAGTGTTTGAGCACGTGTTATTCAATTTTTATTTAAAAGATGAGCGAAATTATTTGCGGCAGCAAACATCTCTATTAGCAGAATAACTCTAGTGGAACGCGAGGCCTGGTCGACTCTACGCTACTGCGCGGTACCGCTCGTGGCCAGCTGTAATTATTACTATTACTATTAAACAGAAAATTGAAGCTGGTATAGTCCGTTTCATTTTATTTTAATCTCACTAAATAGTAAATAATTATTTTTTTATATATTTATATATAACGTATTTACCTGCCCATTAGCCAAATTAAAATAAAATGAAACGGACTATACGCCTTTATGAAGCTACATAATTTACAAACTGTCGTTCTAGCAAAGTCGGGTTACGCTGCTCTATCTATGGAAACCTCTCACATGCCTCCATATTCATTATTACACCCACCAAACACCAACAAAAACAATCCGCATTTCCAACGAACCCATTCGGTTACTTTCCTATAACTCATAAAATAAGAATTAAGATTATTATCTATTGCGATAGCAACATTTGCAAAGATACCAAACGTGACATGCTACACTCCTATCTATAATATAATTTCTCCATCTACATCCAACGGGGTAGATGGCAGAAATATTTCAACCATCAACCACCATAGCCATATATAAAACAAGCCACGGACAAAGGATTGAAACCTAATGCGAAAAAACGGAGCGTTCTGCCAACAACACAAATCATACACACACAACGCGCTGCTGCGTCGTTGCATGCTTAAAAATGCGAAGATAAACAGTAAGAAAACGGGGGGGCTGCCTTAATTGCACCCAGGTCATTTAATTAATTCCAAAAAAAGAAACACAGCATGCGTCGTAAAATTTTATTGTCCCTGCTTGCGAACAATTCCGATGAAAAGTGATACGCCACTGGCCCCAACGAACGCTATGAGCACGGTTAGTTAAAAAAGGTTAGCTTATAGGACTTCATAATGATCGAGAAAAGGGCAGAATGAGAGAGAGATTGCGCACTATTTACCATGCTTGGGACTTGGAGGTAATTATTTTTATTATTTTAATATCCTCCGACAAGAAAACGAGTTCGATGGTCGTTATCATTAAATATTATAACTTTTATTATTCGCGTCATGTATCCATGATTGCAATATAATAATACGTATTTTATGCATTTTAAATAACATTAGTCAGTATAGCGCGAATCCGAGGCAAAGGAATCTCGTATGTTTGATCTCTCTGAAGAGTAACTGCAGACGTAAGTACTTATACGTACGTATAAAGATGATAATCTGCGTCGAGTATCATTTATACCTTGCGGGCATCGTTTGTTAGCAATGTATCATGTGCCAAAAAAAGAAAATCTTCGATTGACATACAGTACCGTGCAATCGAATTAGGGCCACTTTGATTTTATACAAATATTTGCTATTAATATTATAATAACAAAAATTTCTAAATATTTTCTGCAATAAAATGTTTTTAATTGTATTTGAAATAATCCTCTTAAGTAGGTATAAAATTCTCGTTATTATAACCCCCACCAAACATTCCTTTCTATCCAAGGTACGTTTAGGGTCGGTAATCGGTGACGGGCTTTACCTGCTTCAAGTTAGTTTACGTGTAGTTTTGATGGTGTAAAGTGCAAGTATTATGTTTTCGTGCTATAATATTCGTTTTACATGTTTTAGTGTAATTAAATTGAAATTTCGTGACGTTTAGTTTTCTTTTTTTGTTGATAAATTTTGTGAAATGGGCAAACGTAAAGATATTTCAAATGAGAAAAAAAAACAAGAATTCAAGTGTTATTAGAGACGGGGCTGTATTCGCATCGGGAAATAGCCAAAAGAGAACGAGTTTCTCGTCAAACAGTCGACAGGGTAGCGATGTCAAAGAAAGAAAATTTACCAGCGACTTCAAGTGGTCATTCTCATTGTCGCGGTATTCGCAAAACTTCGCCACGGGAAGACAGAATTATCATAAAAAGGGCATTAGAAAACAGGCAACTGTGCATTAAAGAACTTCAGCGTATATTACAGGCTGATAATATAAAAATATCAGATCGAACATTAAAATCGCGCTTATATGAAGCCAATATCAGAAGACGCCCTGCAAAAAAGCCGAAACTTACTTTAAGGATGAAAAAGGCAAGATTGCAGCATCGGCATTTTACTGCTGAGGATTGGAAAAAGGTATGTATCAATATTTTATGTATATTTTCAAAATTTGGAACATTTTTAGTAAATTCGAAAATGTAATGAAAATTTCTGTTTCTAACGGTTGTTTTTTAGTACGAGCTCACGCTAGAGCTGTAATTGAAGTTGCTCGTTTCGTTAGAAGAAGACCATTGGAACGATATGATGAAAGCGCAGTGGTAAAAACAGTGAAACATCCACCGGCAGTCATGATTTGGTCCTGTATATCAGGGGAAGGGCTTGGACCGCTCTATTTTGTAACGGGTACCATGAATCAAATTCAATATAAACAAGTTATGGAATCAATCTTAATCCCGTATATGACATCTTTAGACCCTGAAAATTACTCTTACACATTTATGCAAGATGGTGCACTGTTCCACAGGGCAAAAACAATTCTAAAAATGTTTTCAGCAAGAAAACTGAAGATATTGCCATGCCCAGGCAATTTCCCCGACCTGAATCCAATCGAAAATGTTTCGAATTCTTTAAAACGTACAGTTTATGCATCTCCCAATACAACAGTTGACGTTTTGAAAGCAAACATAACAAATAGCTGGCAAAATAATGCTCACCTTAAAGAAGTTGCAGCAGCGTGTATAGCAAGCATGCCAAAAAGAATTGCTGCTGTCATAAAAGCAAGGGGTTGTTCGACGAAATATTAATGTACGTGTTAATATAAATATATATATATATATATAAATAAATAAAAATTGTTTTTATCAAACGTTGATACTTTGTATTATTTATTAAGCTAAAACTCAAATTTATATAGTGGCCCTAATTCGATTGCACGGTACTGTACAAGGAGGCATTAATGGTGTTTTCCGAAATGGCATAAATAACTCATTTTATGATGCAAAATTGTAGGAAATTGAAACCTGATCAATCAAGTATCTTAGTAGCTGTGGTAAAATAAGAAATTCTTATACAATCCTCCAAGATGAAAACGATAACCAGACAATGTTATTAAAATTCTAAATGACAGGGGAACATCGCCAACTCAAAAAGTCAGATTTGGATGAAACTATATAAAATGAAACTGTTTATCTTCATTTAATAGCAATAGATACAAGAAATTTTGAGTACTTATTTTCTTTGCAAGTTACTTACGTAATCTTTCTCCCATAATAATAGTAGCAAATAAAAATGGCATCCAAAATTAAGTTGTATATTGGAACTATTGAAATTGACAGACGAAAATATAACAATTAATGATTAGTATCTGCATTCAAATAGTTTTGACATTGAAGAATGACGTCTTGACTGCACTGAATGCTTTCTGGCAGCATTCCTTTCCTACGGAGCTTTCCTCTTCCCATATGCTCTAACCTGTACTTATTGGATCCATCATTCTTCATGGTGCTTAACATGGCTTGTTGGAACGATATAAAAGTATTGTCCAACTTTCATGACTAATATTTTTAAAACCTGTTTCAACATCGTCCATCAATTCATCTATGTTGTTTGGCGATGCTTGATCCTGTAAAGACTGTATCGTGTTAAAGAACCTTAAATCTAAATCATTAAAGTCAGGGCTATTTGTGGTTGCTATTTAAACTGTATCGTCCACCCACCAGACATTCTTCTAGTAGTAATGGATCATCGCGGTTTTACGTTATCCTGCTGGATAAATATGGGGAAACACTTTAATCCTCTTGGCCATTTGTCACGAATTGCTGGTAACACTTTTTCAACATTCACGTCTCGTATTTCCACCTTATTAACACACTCCACAGAATTTGTAATAAGGGTTCCTTTTGACATATTTTTGCTGTTTCGTTTGACAGACAAATGTTGCTAACCTTAAAATGAGGAAAGCTGTTGACCCACCGAAGCATACAATTGAACTTCGTTTGACAGGCGTTTGTGTTATGAAATGCCACATACCATTTTTTCTGTAAAAAAAACAGCTTCCATGTGGATTCCTTCGAGCAACTGCTGCCATGAACCCAACTTTCATAGTAAATCATTTGCTCTTACAGGTCCGGTCCTCTACGGGGTTTCTTCGTTGGTGCACATGTAATAAGATCGCTTAACCTTTGTCAGATAAAACTATTTCTCGGCAAAATATGTATGAAAAAGATTTAATATCTATTATAGATTTTTTTATATTTGTAGTATTAGCTTTCGAGATATAAGTATGTAATCTTTGGCAAGACAGCAAATTGAACCAACTTTATCAGAAACCCAAAGCGGATTTCGAGAAAACAGATGCATTCAGGATAAAGTATTTATGCTAAAAGAAATGATCAAGATAACGTTAGCTGGATAGAAAACAACGTTCCAATATCAAAAATATGGGAAAGTTTATCTAAAAGAGACGTCCAGCAAAAATAGTCAGCATAGTCTAATCCTTGTAGAAAGTAAGAAGAAACCGTGTTATAAGTAAGAACATGATGTGTGACGAATGTGTTACTAAAGAAGGGGTAAGACAGGGTGGATGTTTAAGTCCATTGCTCTTCATGGATGAAGTGATCAACAAGACGCGACAACAAGTACTCGCTTCGAGGAATACAGAAATCTGGAAGCGATTAATGTCTCTGAATGTGCCTTCAGAAAGTGAGAAGGACTTAGAAAGAAGCGCTAAAACTCGGAATGAGGTGTCAACAGGCAATGGAATGAATATAAACAAGAACAAACGAAAATTATGGTAATATGAAAGGAAAATAAGAAAATAGAAATAAAATTAGATGAGAAAGTAATAAAGCAAGTCGATAGTTGTCAGTATTTAGGATGCACACTAGAACGAGCTGGGAAACAAGAAATTGAGCTGAATAATAGAACATATTATGCGTTTAGCAAGAGTTTTATACAGAGAAAAGAAGTCCTTACTAAAACGAAGATGAAAGTCTACAAATCAATATATAGGCCTATTCCGACACACGATTGTGAAACATAGACTTTGTCAGAAAGAGTCAGAAGTAATATAAGGCGACAGAAATGAAATACCTGAGAAGAGCTAGGCGAGTAACTAAGCTAGACAACATTAGAAATGAACAAATTAGAATAGATCTTAACATAGAACCTATTCAGAGATATATAGAACAACGACAACTTAGGTGGTGGAGGCACCTACAAAGAAAGAACCACACAACGCCCGTAAAAGTAATTTGGGAAAATAAGACGCTGTGGAAGAACAGGAAAGGAAGGCCAAAGGAAATCTAAGACAACACAATTGGAAGGGTTTTGAAGAAGAAGAATACTATGATGATAAAAACTATGATTTTCTAAAAGAGGCCCCCATCTTAAAACGGGCATTACATTCGAAGTTATTTTCATCCTGCCAAGTTTGGCAATTTCAAAATACGCGGGGTTCGTGTATATAAAATATAAACATTTGAGGTTAGTTTTCTCTGTTCAAATTTAATTCTCTTAAAACGTAAATAGTCGGGGTTAATTCGTGTTTAAACTCCCGAAAGTGTGTCTAGGGGACACCCCCGGATCTGCAGACCGTACAATTAATTAATTAATGTTGATAAATCAATTTTCCTCCTGGTTTATAACATTACACTATATTTAAGTGATGATGTAAGAGCTGATATAGTGAAAACATTATCCTGTTTGACTTTAAGGCACACGTTTAACACAACAATATTGCGCTACCATGTCACACAGGAATATGAGGTCAAAAACATTTGATTAGTTAGGGCTCGAATCGCTTACTTGCAATAGTTCCTTAAATTTTGGAACATCATCAATAACCAAATAATATTCACGTCCATTAGGATTATTAGTGAATTAGTGGCTTCCATTGGAGAATATTGAGAAATCGGTTTTCCTTGCTTTTACTGACTGCTCGAATTTTTGACATTTAAGTGGCAATATTTAATCTTCTCGAGAGATGATTTATATAAATAAATAAGCACTTACTGTTTCTATTGATGACTTTAAAAGTAATGATCACTTACGCAATACGAGCAACATTTCCCCATCACTGTAATAGTTGCTGATGTCTTTGGTTAAATTGGAACTTACCTGAAAGTAAAAGAAGAATTCATTAAAAAAACAGCTAACAGAAATTAAATTAGTGAACAAATATCATCTGCCAATTAAATCGAGTTAATTTAATAATTTAAACCTGCAATAAATCACATCCTCTTATAACTAAGAAACTCAGTAGGATCGAGTAGTGATATTTGATACGGGTTGGTTATACGTATGTATAAGTTAGCTGGTAGGACCAGCGCACAAAACTTAATACAGCGGGAACAAGGTCTACAGAGGGCACGAAGGAAAACGGAGACTCGGTATAATTATGTATATGTTACGATCTATAATTTCACGTCTAGAGGAGCAGATTGGACTTATAAATTTACAAAGGGAGGTGGCGTTGTGTAGCAACACAACAAGCGAACTCATCATTGGTCAGAGCGGTTATTTTTATTATTACATATTATCTCATTATATATGTTAGGGATGATCTTTAATTTAGTGCGTCTGGATGTAAATTAGATCTAAAGAAATTGCACCAGGCGCAAACACATAATTCCAAAGCCCGACGTGTTTTATTTAATAACGATTATTGGGTTGGAAAAATGCAAGGTTTGATTCCCCGACTCTCTTGTATCGTTACACATACGTATAGCGCCATATTATTTGCTACGTTGGCCGGCATGACTGCAGACATGATAAGCAAAATAAAAAACCATTCTCATTTTATATATTTCGATAGTTAATAATGACCTGTAATATAAAAGTTATCTTTGTTTGTTATTTATAAGCTCTGTAAAATGTTAGGGGCATGGGTAATTGTAGTAATCCACCAGTACCCACTAGCATTTTGATAAAGCATTCAAAATTGGCTGAATATCTTTTAAATGGATGAATAAAACTCTAATTCAAACAGTCCACGAACTGCTCGAGAGGTGGTTAAGTATCTGTACTACGGTTTCTATCGCTACTTTCTAGACGACATAACTATACCTCTGGACACTAGGTGGCGCCAAGAAATACATTTTGGTGCTGTTTGTGGAGATTAGTGACATAAACTGAGAGGTGAACAGCAATGGTGAGTAAGGGAATGTGCTCGGAGTAACGCTGAAACATGTCCGTTGGCTAGCGGATTTTTCTCCTCACATTATTTTGGCCGGGAGTGATTCCACCAATACCATGAGCTATATTGGTATTAATTTTGGTTATTTTTAATAGGCACTTTTTTCATGAGTATCTTATGGCACTTATCTCTATTTAGTATTTTGCTAAATGTTGGTAATATAGACCTCATTAATTTATTCTGAATGTATCACATGAGATACTGTTAGTTCACAAAGCAGCCCCAATATTTGTTTGCAAAATATAGGTTATTCGAATTCTTAAAGCACGAGAAACTAGATTGTTATAAGAGATGGAATTTGACAATTTTTGTTTTGCTAAACAATTGAGCTGCATATATCTTTCATCAATTGAAGGAATTTAACAATATACGACAATTTGTTTTAGCTATTTTCTGTCTACAATATTTAAGATATAGTTGGTCTTTAAATGGTTCTTTGTTCTAAATTTGGAAAAGTCTAGATATCTTCTGTTTAGGGATTTTCGTTGGCAATTCCTCTGCACATCTGCGGAGACTGCAAAAAAAGAGAATATCTTCGTAACCTCCAGACCTCCAGTTTGTGCAAATGCGTCACCGCAGCTGCCGGCCATGTTAATGATCCACAGGATATTGGTCGTAGACATGTTTTGTACAATAGGAGCTTAGTTTGTAGGTCTTAGGCAATCGTCGCTTGTGAATGGGGCAATGAACATATTTCCAGCTTTACAGTATCTAGTTTTAATAAATTCAATGTGTGATCCCCAGACCAATTACTGGTCGAAAAGTAAACCTAGGTATCTCGTCAATATATTCCACGGAATTGTCACACCGTCAATTTCCATTTCCTCTGGGGGTGAACCCATTTTTCTAGTAAATCTAACGGCGACACTTTTTTCACGATTCACCTTAAGTGGCCATTTCGTCAGCTACTCCAGCAGAACGTTCGATGCCTGTTAAAGCCGTTCAATCGCGAGTCTGACACCTGTTTATGGTACAGATCGCAATATCATCAGCGAATATCGAAACTTCTGTGATATGATAAATAATCCTGTGGTCAATGTGGGACTCCAGATAGAACCATGTCGAAAAAGACCTTCCCCATTAGTTCATGTGCAGGTAATGTTTACAGAGAAAAGCACACAGGTTCAGAATCGTCAAATTGGAGTTCGGTTCTGAGCTTAAAATATTGATCAGTGCACAGAAGATTAGTACTATATTAAAGAAAAAAAATGAACCCAACTAAGGTACAAAGTAAAAGTACATGCAATGATAATGACGCTAATTTTTAGCAACTAAGAAAGGGAGAAAAATTACAAAAAAGTACACCAAATCAAGGAAGTCAAGGTAAGACGTGAAATAAACGAAGTCTTTCTTATTCCTTGACTATTAAATGCACTTACTTGGGCAGCCCACAAATACTATCAGGAAAAACTAATGGTTTAGTGGATTATTTGCAAATTCCTGAACACATTTCACCTTTATGAACAATTTTTGCCAAGCAATGTATGCTATTCGTTGATTAATAGTCTGGACAAACAGCGGTAATAGTCAGTGTAGTAGATATGTGGTGCGGAGTCGGCGATTATTTATTCCACGCGTTCACAGCGTCAGTACTAAACCGATGCTGTATACGAGTAGTTCTGTGTATATGTAGGCTGTCGTAACTTATTTCGTAATTGTACGCTTATGTTTGCTTTAAAAATGTCGCAGTTAGGTACGTCGCGAAAACGACCAATGGCAGACACAGTTAAAAACTTTATAGTGGACATGCCGGACTTAATTTTGATGGCGATAAAATTCAATGTCTAGTTTGTAAAATCCCTTTAATGTGTTGGTCCAGAGCCATTGTCAACGTTACATCGAAAGCAAATAGCATTCTTCTGCAAAAAGTGGCATACGAGACCAAGAAAAATTTACATTTGATTTATGTGTTTCTCTTATTTTATGTAATCTATCGTTTAGTTTACTAGACAAAGAAGCATTTGTCTCCTTCTGGAATAAATATGCGGACTGTAAATTACCTAGTCGGACATCGATACGAAATGTAGTGCCATTTGCTCGTGAATATATAGAAAAAAGAATGAAAACGGAATTGAAAGATAAAAAACTGTGGTTGTGTGTAGACGAAACAACAGATCGTCAAAACATTCTTCTGGAATGTAATGGGACGTAAATTAACCTAGTCGGACCGTACATGTGTCCTTTGCCTTGATTCCAAAAAGATGTACTACGATTGAAAGATTAAAAATGTGGTTTTGTGATGATTGAAACAACAGATGTTCAAAACAATCTTTTAATGTAATGGGAGTATGGCCGCAAACATGCGTTCTTTGGGCCGATCTCTAAAGAACACAGTGGTAACTTCTTACATGTAACGTGTAAAATCCATACTCTAAATCTTGCGGCACAAACGATTCCTGCATGTTTTCCACTAGTAAATCAATTGATTGCTAGTACAAAGGCAGTGTTTCTAAAGTCCCCGAAACGTACCCGACTATTCACAAACTGTGTCCTGATTTACCTGAACACCGCAATTGTTACACGTGGGAACATGGTTGCGGGCTGCGTTTTACTACAACGAATATGTTGATCAAGTAAAGAAAGTAGTTTTAAAATTCAATCCGACAGAAACTGCAGTAATCAAGAAAAGCCAGGAAATATTTCAAGATAGTCAGGTTAAAAGAGATTTACAAACTATTCACAACAATTACTTCGGACTAGCGGAGGGAATACAAAAATTACAAAATGTTTCGATGTCGCTAGTGGATTCTGTTCAAATTGTGAATGATGTTCACGCACAGTTATGCACTGTAGAAGGCGAAACAAATTGGTGTGTAATACGAAAATTTGAAAGTGTTTTAGAGAAAGACCCCGATTTTCTTATAGTAAGACAAATTTGTGAAGGTGCGTGTAAAGATGCATTAAGTTGTTTCAAAGATTATTTTAAATATGCAAATATATATAATATCGCTAGATGCCTAACGGTCGTTTTCGGCATTAAAAAACATTTATTCCGCACGTCGTACTCACTTGACTGAAACAGCTGTGGAAACATATCTAATGATTCAAATATTTAACAGATGCGAAGCTTGTTCTTCATTCACCAATAAAGCCTCCCATAAAAACAGCATAAGTTCAACTTTTCTGACGTGTCTTGAAATTATTCACAAATATTCTAAGAAAAGATGTATATTTCTCATCTCTATATTAAAAAGAATTTGTGGTAAATGAACAAAGTATTTTTGATTCTATTTATACATTAAATTTTGAAAATCTCATTCAATACTTAGATATTAACGACTTAAATCCGTAATTTTAATATTAGCAAACAATAAATCAGAAAAATTAACCAATATCCTTTTTATACAAAATACAATTGAAAGGGTGTAATTATGAACAGAATAACTGTCAAGATATCCACAAACTTAAAAAGCTATGGAAATATACCACATCATTTATATAATTACAATTTCCTTCTTAAGCTATGCTATTTCTTAGCAATATAACTTGAATTTGCAAAGGAATTAATAACACCTATTCACGAATATCTTCAGGCGATAACTTCCTTTTCACTTTTCAAGACATTTAATTCTCAATCTCGGAGAATCTGACACAAAAACAGTTCCTCACGTGTAAAACAAATACAAGAAAGACTGAACAGAAAGTCTTTTAATCGATTCTGATCCTCTTAAAGCTACTTAATCATAGCCGCTGGTCGATCCAAATTCGAGCTGTCATAATTATTCTATATAGTTCAAATTTATACTGAAGAGATAATTGGATGATGCGAGTTAATGAGAAAACACAGCCGATAAAAAAAATATTTCCAATAAGCTATAATTACTATGACATTGGAAGTTGTACAAAATTCGTTCTATTTATAGTAAATAAGCAAATAAATCACTTTTTTTACATACTATGATTAATAACTTTGTTATTATAGTCGGTATAATTGAAAAGAAGTAATAGTATGAGAGACTCGATCCAATTCCTATCAATAAAATATAAAACCGCAGGAGCTGTACTAAATAAATTAATAAAAAAACAACGTTATATAATCTTATGCAGTAATGTAATGTCTTGTCGAGAGCTAGCCTTTAACATAAAGAAAAAAACGCATAGCAAATGAAATCGTGAGTTTATTAATTTAAAACGGTAAAATACTGTTATAAAACGTGGAGAATGCTTCAAAACATCTTGTAGAATCTATTTTTATTGCATTCTTTATTACGAAATCCTTTGTAAAAGATCCATACAGCTGCTTCTGGTCGAAATACCACGACAAATGGGAAATTCGATTGTCAAACGTAATGTAAAAGAAGGATGGCATAAATGAATAAGGGACAATACGTTGACCATCCTTTTTTTCGATGATGACAAAGAGAATTGACCCATTTACGTGATAGACTCTTATAAAACCGTAATTACATATGGAAGAAGAAGGACAATGGTCAAGCTATGCACATGTCATATACGAATACATTTCGAAAATGGATATAAAAGGAAGACAATATAAAGTTGGTAAGAACTCTTGTGTATACGTAATAATTATATAGTTTCTCTTAATTATTTTACATGTTCACGACGTCATTGTTGTGTAGATGCTCAACATAATGAGAAAGAGGTGGAACAATGTAAATTGAAACGGAAAAATTTCGAAAAAAGAACGGAGGAGAAATAATATAATAAGAGTATGGCGTACTCGAGGAGGAGGTGAAGGCACGACCGACACAATGGGGCAGGTAGCCAACGCACAAAACATTAAATTTATATATTCACATGTGTGCTGATGGGAAATGATGACAAATGGTCACAACTGGTTGTTGACGGTTAATATGCTCGAGTAAGAGAAAAACGCGAGCGAGAAAGAGAAAGATGGAACGGTTGGCGAGTAGATTCTTTAAAATGCATTTGTTTTATTCCTTCTTCATATACACACACACTTAAAAACATATATACAACGTGTTTCACTTTAGACGAAGACACTTAAATACTTTTCTTATTAGTATTCGCTTTGATTTCAAAATTTCACCAGTCAAATTGCCTTCAAATACAAGTTTATTTCTAATTTTAAACTTGAAAAAAATTGTAACACTAGCACACGGCGATCAAGAGAAAATGCGATTTTTCAGAAACTCGTAGTAGCGATAAAGAAGAAAATGTTATAAAAATGAGTTATTTAGAATCGCAAGGAATGCCCAAATTCTAAGTTTTGTCAAAAAATTCAAATTTCTTGGGTTTTTGGACATTTTTATATCATAACCAAAGACAAAAGTTAGTTAAGGACGAGGCGTGACTGAGAGCGCCACAGCAATACGTCAGCATTAGTAGGGACAGAGAAGAGGCATCGCATATGCATTGCTAGGTCACGTACATCATTTTATCGTTGTTTTAGATAACAATAGAACGCATATGCGATGCCGCCTCCCTGCCCCTTCCAATGCTGACACATTGCTAAGTCACGCCTCGATCCTAACTGACTTTCGTCTTTGATCGTAGCATTCTGCGATTGTTTTAAAGTGTGCGTTGAAACAAAATAAAACAATTTAGTCAACTGTCAGACAAGTAATACAACTTATTTAATACCTTTCTTAAAAATGTTCATTTTCGGTTTTCTAGTTTGACCATTATTTCAATCAAGAAGGCCATGAAACAAACTGAAACAAACACTTTTAACAATCAAAAAGAAGGTAAAATTAGATACTATCTTACTGAAAGTGTTGCAAGTTCTAACAATAATTGCAAAAACAGCAACGAATCCCTGCGTTTATAAGTTACAATGACTTTGAGCTCGTCCAGAAGAGAATATGTTTGATCTTTCCTAAGTGAAATCCACAAAGTATACGATTTTGGATCGAGAGGTGAAGATCGAATGAACAACAGAGATGAAATTATTGAACCTGATGAAATCTAACCATTTCCGAACTAGATTCGAACAACTTTTGTATTGCTAGCGTTGGAAGGGCGAGACAGATTCTCAGTGAAACTGCAGCTACACATCGATAATAAATTTGCTGGAGTAGGTAAATTGCAAGTGGTATCCCTATGAGTATAGACCTAAAAAATTTGCCGCGGTGGGTAAACTGCAGCTGATATCCTTATAAGTATAGATCTAGAAAATTTACTGGGGTGGGTAAACTGCAGCTGGTATCCCTATGAGTACAGATTTGGAAAATTTGCTGAGGTGTGTAAACTGCAATTGGTATCCCTATGAGTGCAGACCTAGAAAATTTGCTGGTGTAAGTAACCTGCAGCTGGTATCCCTATAAGTATAGACCTAGAAAATTTACTGGGATGTGGGTAAATTGCTTATGGTATCCCTGAGAATACACCTAGAAAATTTGCTGAGATGGGTAAACTGTAGCTGATATTCCTATGTGTGTACTCGATAACTGTTCCTCACCCAAACGTTTGAGGTTTGGGTTTTTCAGCTAGCTGAAATTTAATAATAACTTACATTTCTTAATGTCGAAACATTATAAAAAAACAAAATTAGACAACAATTTAAACTATTTGTTTTTTTCAACTTGGCCGCTTTCAAGTCTAATATATTTTTTAATTCGTCTTCTTTTATTTCGTCTAACGTTTTCACGCATGTGGGGAGTAATTTCTTGACAGGCATCGCGAATTCTTTGGCATACTTCTTCTCTAGTTTGCAGGCTAGTTTTGTACAATGTATGTTTAATAACACCCCACACAAAAGAATCTAGTGAAGTGATGTCGGGTGATCTTGGTGGCCATTCGATTAATGGACTGGTGCGACCTATCCACTTCAAAGGAAAATAGTAATCGAAATACTAGAAGTATTAGAACTTAGTACTTAGAAGTACTTAAAAATTCCCAAAATCTTTATGCGTTTGAAGTTTCAAAAAAGAGAGATGGTTCAATAACACGATCATTAAAGACACCACACCATAGTGCGGGTTTTCTCTTGTCCAATACAATTTTACAATCGTGCCACATGATGTGGCTTCATCGATGAACATAATTTTTTCAAGGAAATCTCCATCGTTTAAAAACTTATCATAGCACAAAAGGCAATGTCCAAATCTTCTTTCAACATCTCCTTCTTCCAAGGTATGTAAAAATAACGGATTGTAGGGTCTTAGTTTGTGTTGCCGAAGACATCTCCAAATTTTAGCAACAGAAATATTTAGAGTTAAATCCATGTCCACTAAACTACTGTAAGGGTTGTTATGGTACGTTTCCAATGTCGTCCAACGTCTATAGCATGCCTCTGATGATCTCTGTGGTCTCGTGGTTTCATAACAGCTCCTGCTGCATTGAACAGGTTACTTATCGCCGCAATAATTCCATGGTGGGTGTGTGGACGTTCGGGATGCTTTACTTTAAATTCTCGTGCAGTTTCTCTTGTTGAACGCATAATATTACCGACTAATCAGACTACTTCTACTTTCTTTGCCGTGCTTAATTTTTGATTAGCCATTGTTCGACAACAATCCAACAGGGTATAAACAAACTGACATTAGCCTAAAAAGCTTGTCTGAAAGTTGACTAAATTGTTTTCTTTTGTTTCAAGGCATACTTCATTAAAACGATCGCAAAATGGTACAGTTATGATGGTATAGAAACCTCCGAAAACCTTAAAAATTTGAATTTTTTGAAGAAACTTGGTATCTGGGAATTCGATTTTGAACAACTTTTTCTTATTAAAGTTTCTTCTGTTTACCACTACCGTGAGTTTCTGAAAAATCGCATTTTCCTTTCTTCGCGGTAGGCCGGTGTTTATTTTTTTTTTGTTTTATTTTTTTCAAGTTTGAAATTAGAAATAAACTTGTCTTTGAAGTTTGAAAATTTGAAACCAAAGCGAAATACTAATAAAAAAATATTTGGGTGTCTTCATGTAAAGCGAAATACACTGTATATGGTACATATACCTGCATCTCTATGCATCTGTAAGCTAAGAAGGTCTCGGGTAGGTTGAATTCAATCTCCTTTAGTAGGTAATTTAGATTTAAATCAATCATGTTATTTATTATGGTGATTTTCTCGGTGTTCAGTTATGGTCGAGGAGGAAAATGCGCGGTTGATGATAGATTTTATGGTGTCGTTATCTGTCTTGCTGCAGTGATAAAGAATGGATCACCTTATGAAAGTTGAACGAGATTGGTTTTGCTCATAAAAGTAAAAGGAGAAAATATATCTTTCTTTGCTTGACACATGCACGTATATGCGATTGTCCAATATAAATAATTAATTTATTTCAAGCGATTACCGTTGGCGGCCATCTTGCTCGAAGTATTAATTTGGTATATCCATCAATTTTGCATGTATTCAATGAAAAGGGATAATGAGATGTACGCTGTGGGGTTGGTTATTATGAATTTAATTATTTCAGCAAATCATATTTCATCTGCTAATCTGCATCGCATATCAACTGCTCCTACATGTTTCCAATGTGAATCTTCTCACAAAAAAGAAGCCGGTTGCCCATTATTATAAAACACGGGGATAAAACACAGGTAGCCGCCCTTATCCCCATTTTATTCACAGTAATGTGTCCTCTTCGTGGCCCCATCAATTCCGCTCATAGGGCCTGTCTCTAATTGTGCCTACCACTAAATGACACATCTTAGAAATACACACGAAACGCCATGCCATCTTGCATTAAGTAGCACAGGAGTTGCTCGATAGGTATTAGGAGTTTGACTACGTTTCTCGACGCTAGGTGGTGTGGGGAGATATATCTTGATGCTGTTCGTAGAGAATAGCAACATATATTCGAGATGTGAAAAACAATAGCGAGGGAAGGACACGTACGGAACCGCGCTGATGACGCCGGGTAGGTAGAAACATGTTCGCGGGTTTACGGTGTCCCCTTCCTCGCTTCGTTTTTTGCCGGAAATGATTCCACCAATACCATGAGCTATATTAGCATTAATTTTTTGGTCATCTTAGAAATGTTTGGTAAAAAATATGTACAAGACAATTATTGTTTCAATCATCCATAATACAACAACTGTTTTAAATCAAAAGAAATATTTTCTTTGCGTTTTCTTCTCCGTTTAAGAGAAGTATGTACTTCTAATGAAATAATTGTATTTCTTTGCTTAAGACATTTTCTAACTTGATTCAAGAAAATCTTGCAGAAAATTCGAAGAACGCGATTCTTAGTATAACACAAAACAATATTTTCTTAGGATAGTAAATAGTTTTCTTAATTCCAGAAAGCGTTTAGGTATTGTTCGTAACTCAACAGTTTCATTTTCTTAAAATAAAGCATTTTTTACTTAGAATTCTGGCAGTGCGTATTATTTATATCCACATTATTAATTGCACTTACCTTGTTTAGAACATTACGACATATCCGTACAAAAGTTAAAATAATAAATAAATTATTCTCATTGCATGTGATGTTAAAAAGGCTAAGGTAGAGGTTATCTACAGAATAATGTTCAAACGAAAGTGAACTTAATCTAGAAGTACACATAAAAAAGTACCTAGAAACAATAATCAAGGAAATGCTAATATAAATAGCTCATGGTATTGATGGAATCACTCCCGGCAAGAACAGTGTGAGAAGAAAAAAGCACACATTGTTGTTCATCTCTCAGTTTATGTCACTAATCTTCAGAAAAGAGCACCGAAATATTTCCTGGTGCCGCCTGCTGCCAAGAGATATAGTCCTAGATAATAGCGACAGAAACCGGAATACAAAGGCCATACTTACCCATACAATGATATAACCTTTAACATACAACGTTTCACAAACATTTTCAAAAGATACCGGTTAACCCAATATATTTTTCCTTTTTTTTATTATTTACCACGTGCACTAATTTAACTATAGTTTTTTTTAATATATAATAAATGATAATAAAAAGGGAATAAATAAACTCAAATATTAACTTATTAATTATTAAACTACATACAAATAATCCCTAGTTAATTATATTATTAAAAAAATAATTCAATTACACCGTAACATAAAATTATTATTAAAAAAAATAATTCAATTACACTGTAACATAATTTTTTTTCTTCATTAGTTCATTTACTTGATCTTAATTTTAATTATTAATTTAAGGTTTTTTCCATTATTGTATTTTTTCTTTTATCAGGTTTCCCTGTAGCTGGCTTGATGATGAGGTATTTGAACACAAAACCGGTCACCTAATTTCTCGACAGAACTTTGTGAAATCTGGACCATTTTTTCATTCCCCCCTTTAATATGAATATTTTCTTTTACATGGAAGAAACATTTTTCTGTCGTGGATTTTCTTGATTTTCTGACCCTCACAAAATATTAATTTAATACAAATAAAATTTCAAGAAAATTGTTTTCTTATATTATACATTTTTATAGTTTTGAAATAAAAATATTTTTTTGGATAGACTGATTTTTGCAAAAAAAAATATTTTATTGATGCAAGAAATCATTTCCCTGCATGCACCGTAGGGCCAGAGTCAGTTCCGTTCTTCAGCAGAAGAAATTAGATGCCGCAGTACAGGGACATTAATTCCTACGATAATGGTGTTCTTTACCTTCTGCAGACCGCCCATTCTGTGCTCTGAAGAAACTGGGAACTAATCAAAATTAAGGCTGTTGATAAAATTTGAATTTTCGAATTTCGAATTTTGCAGAACTTCAGAAATTTAACAGACTGCGAATTTGTTTACTTTTTACGATCTCCACGTTCGATTTAAAGAAAAAACGTTAGCTTTCGGTTCTCATACGGAATTCTAAATCCGATTTTGAGTTTTACTTCGAAATTTTAGAATTCGATGGCATTAATCTTAATCTTCGGTCAAAACCACAAAAAGAAGTATCTTCCGTATGCAAGTTAAGCAAACATCTCTTTCAAACTGCCACATTTGCAAAAAACTACTGCTTTCCTCGTATTGGTCGGCTGTAACTGCATATATTGCTTAATTACGGGAAAACCTTTGTTTATGGGGCTCCCACCGGAAGAATGGCTGTTCGATTCAGCAGCTCCCATGTTCTAACAATCAACGAGAAACAACGAACTACTGTTGCATTTGTTTCCGTTGAAAAAATTTATCAAATAAGAACCTAGACCGATTGACCGGCTGACCAATTATGCAAATTGTACTATACGTACTTATCATTCCGCGGGCCGTGCCGTCGGCTTTTTTAGAAGTTTCCTAATAGCTGGTGTTGTTGTCTTCAAGTCCTTGTTATATACCTTGACCGTTACTACCGACAACACAAGGCTAGCCGGCTTTGACGTATTTTGCAGTAGGTCGTTGATCAGCCATATTTGTAGATTGGACATTCACACGTTCAGATCGTTTCTAGCGTTTTGAATTGGTTTATCCAAATTATATTGGTTTTATTTAAAAAAATACTGTGTAATGGATATTTCCGCACTTTGTTGGTCATACCTGCAATGTTTTTCTAGTGTTGTATAAGCGTTAAAGCCTTTTCTGAAACGATAAAAACGGTGCTCGGTTACGTGTTTGGTTTTTGCTTTGAAATTTCGTTTTTCCAAAATAAAATCGAATGGGATGCGAAGAAGGGCTCAGTTGATGAATGACATCTTCGCTAAACCGGCATCCCTTCAAAACTTAAAAAAGGAATGCAAAAAAACGATTCCTTTACCGCTTAGGTTAATATCGTGCATGGAGATACATCGCCAACCCAGGGTGACGTCATCGAAAAGCGCTCATGCCTTGTTATATCGTAGGCAACAGCCTACCTCTAAACGACTTACTTCAGAAATGTTTAGTAAAAAATATGTACTAACGATTTTATTCCACTTTCTAACTTTTTGCCACCATAGAACCAAAATCATTTCCATTCTTCAGGGGAAGAAGCTGGATTTCGCAGTAACTCAACGTGCGCCACATGAAGACGTTAATCCCTGCCATAATGGTGGCCCATTCCGTGCTCTGATGAAACTGGCAACTCGTCAAAATTAAAGCTGTTGATTAAATTTGGATTTTCGAATTTCGAATTTTTCAGAACTTTCATTAACTTTCGGTTCGGATTGGCAGTTCGATTTCAAGTTTTCGCATTCCAAAGTTATCGAAATTCGCATATTCATACTTAAAAATTTTAGAATTCGTTAGCATTAGTTTCAATCTTGATCAAAATCCCGAAAAGAACTACCTTCCGTATGCATGATCCACTACTGAAATTGACAAGTTCAGAAATATGGAAATAGGTGTCCGGAAACCTTTCGTTGCTTTGAAAACCATTGGAAACCTTCCTGATCCGTATGTGGACGCAGAAAGTTACTGGAATTATTGACTGCAAAAATTGATTGCAAAGGAGAGTATTTTGGAGAGTTCTTGCCACTTATTAGATATTCTCTTGCAAGACAATTTAGTAAAGCAACTATTGTTGATAAACAAGGTATTAACTACAGCCCTTCCCTGACAAATAAAGCACGTAAAACAATCCCGAATTTGTTGTACGGTCTGATGCTCCGCCCACTCAACAACAATACCCAAATAATAACCGCCTACCGAAATGAAAAAAATCTACTCGAAAAAAAAGAAACATACACGGAAAAAAATACGCCAGCGCAGTTATATGGATATGTGCATCCACGTACCCGGGCGCCATCATCGACGGGGCCCCCGGTATAATTTATCGAAATTGATTACGGAATACCGTTCGATACACATATACATCTATGTATCCATCTATGCAGCAAAATAAAACAAAACAAAAAAGAAACGGACGACCGGAAAAAAATCCGGCAGTAACCAAAAAAAAACCCCGAAAAAAAGAACTGCAGCGGCGCTCTAACCGGTCGACTACTGCTGGCAAAATCGCAAACGAGTTACCAACGGCATCGCGAAAAAAAACACCATGACCTATTCGTATAAATGTGGATATAAATGAAAGCGGAGGAGAGGGCCATCCTGCTACTGCTCTGCCGCTGTTGCCGCCCGTATACTGACCCTATTAGCGTTCATACCGAAAAACTCTAAATCACATGATGAGAATGCAATATGAAGCGTCGACGTTAAGCGGTAAAGGTCCGGAGAGCTAGCTGCAGATCAAAAAAGGCAAATGGAAGAGGGGGAGAAATGAGCAAAATGGATAAAATATGCGCAAATTTGATGGGAAAAAATGTTGCAGTACTGCAAGAGTTATGGATTGCAAATGGTATGCATGTATCTGCAATAACGAGTAGGATAGACCAAGCATTTTTTTGGGATAAATCATTAGTTTCGAGAAGGCTTTAAATATTCTAATGAGATCCAGCTGTAAGTCAATGTTTGTCAAGTAATCCTTCTTCAGATTCTAAGGTGTCAGAGAAACTCTTTCCTTTTTCTTGTTGCAGCAAGTTGTGGATGGTATTTATCGATTAGAATAAAAACACGTCCTGCCAACATTTCAATTTTGAAATGAGGCTTCGACTATGGAAAGCCACGTACTTGCATTGTCAGTGAAAGAAGACCTAACAACATTGCACATGTCAAAGAATGTAATTTTTGCTGTGATGACACGCTTAATGGCATTTAAATGTTATTGAACATCCACGACGTCCATCGAATTTGGGAATGACTTCCTTGCTGAGTCAGAATGAGTAATTTTGATTGATTTGATTTCTAAATTTGTAGATATTTGACTCAACATACCTTTTATGGTTGTTTTAAGGCCTACATGTGAATCTAAACATTCTTGAAACTAATTCTGAATTTTGAAAATAGAATATTCCAACTTAATCGAAATATCCTGGCAGGATGTTTTAAAACAATTAAAAGTATTAAATTGGATGACAATCTGTTTATTATTTTTAGTATTTCACTTACAAAGATATATTTTTCTTTAAATTGCTTACAGTTATGCGCGTGTGTGTGTGTGTGTGTGTGTGTAGTGTATGTATGGTTTTGTTCCTGTTCTGAATCCTGATGTGCTACTTTCTATGACTTGTTCGGTTAGATTTTGCGTTGATTTACTTCTTCAAACTGTTGTTGTTTGGTTTTAGCACGTTTTAGCTTATATTTAAGCTTAGAATTTCTAAGTGAATCTTCCAAAAACTGTTTACTATCAGATTTTTCTGTTTCTATCTTCTTGTTTATGCGTTGTCTAGGTGCTGCCAATCTAACGACTTGATATTTTTAATTTTGATGTTGGGATGTTGGTTTTCGGTACTGTAGACGGTAGATTATATCAAGGATTTTGTTGTTTGGATTCCAAATATAGTGTTTCGTATGTGTGTTTATGCCATTTTTACAAGTTATATCTCCAAAATGTAAATTAGTTAAAATAATTCGGAACTTTGATTATCCCCTGTAAAATAACGTTAATGGAGTCTTTCCTTTAAAATAAAAGATTAATAATACAAATCATCAAAATGCCAGAATTCGAATACTAACCCAAAGTAATCCAAATTCTGTAAATGCTACGTTAAATTCTAATACTTTACGAATATTGATATGAAATTGATTTTATTTTTATTTTTTTTTTTTTTTATATTTATTTCGAAGTATACAGAGGTATACAAGAAAAGTCAACAAAACCACATAATTTTAATTATTCCAATATTCGTTTAACGAATACGGTTCTAAATTAACTAAATATTCAAACAATCTGCTTTTCAATATTCTTAAATTGTTGCTAGTTTTGATGAACAGTGGTAGTTTGTTATATAAACGTAGACTAGAATAATACACATTCCTTTCTGTTAATGTTAACCTATGTATTGGGTACTGATAAAAGTCATCTTTTAAACGAGTATTATGTACGTGATTGTATTTAGAATCATTTTTATTCATTTTATTTTGAAACAAAAAAATTATGCAATTGTAAATATATACTCCATAAAAGGTTAGTAAATTATGCTGTTTAAAAACGGTTTTTAGACTGTCTCTACTTGATAAACCGAAAATAACTCTAAGGACTTTCTTCTGAGCTAGAAAAACTCTATATACTTCTGGAGATTGAGCCCAGAAAATGATACCATAACTCATGCGTGAGTAAAATACACCATAATAAACCGCGAACAGATCCGGAGTATTAAGTATCTTTTTAAAGTTTTAAATCCAAAGGTTATCGAATTAAGTTGTTTACTGATGTTATCCGTGTGCACTGACCACTTCAAAAATTCGTCAATATATAGACCTAAGAATTTGGTTGAACTGGTTATAGCAATTTTCCTACCGCCCAGTTCAATACAAGAAGGCCTTGGTATTGCTGCAGAAGTTCGAAAAACCATGCAAGATGTTTTGGTTAGATTCAAAGCTAAGTTGTTGTTAAGAAACCAGTTATCAAGTGCACAAAAATAACTATTACATTCTCTGTTCAATTCAGAATAGTCACTTTAAAATTAATATACTACAATATCAACTAGAATACTTAATAACATTCTATGACAGATAGTTCAACACAGCCCTTAACAGAGTTACTCTTATTACTTTCCTCAAAATACACTTAAAAAGTCGCCGAAAGAGAACTGAAGACCAACGAGAAATAAAGTCCAAGAAAGTTTTCATCATTACCTTTCAGTATATACAAGTACACTTAGCCTAATTTCACATACAACTGGGTCAAATTGAAAACCTTATAAACAGTTAACTTGAAAATAAATGCAACACAAATTATTTTTGCTTTAACTTGTTAATGACAGCATCTACTTAAAGGAAATATATTTACTTGAATATCGAACATGTAACCTGAAATAGGTTAGGAATTGTAAATGGCAAATATGTGAAGTGATGCTAAAGCAGATTTAGGTAGAATTTCTTCCAGAACCTACTACAGCAAATTTGACCCCTTCAATTGATTCAACAATTTTCAATTTCACAAAATAACACGACAACTGTAACTGTCATAAAAGTTAGGTTGTTGTTTTAAAATAACCAAATTAATTGCAGGAAGACGTATCTCGTACCTCGCTTTGACACGACACTCTTTTCATAAACCAGGGGTTCCCAAACTTTATCAGTCCGCGGCGCGCTTACAGGGGTGCGCCCAGATTTATGGAGTGTACGGTCGACAAGGTAACAATAAGTTGTGTCTCCAACGCACCCCAAAAACCAACAGACGGTTGAAATGTTTTGCTGTAGGTGGGGAAGCTTAAGTTAGTTAGGTTACAAGAATCGGAATAATAAATTTATTAACAAGGCATTATCAGTGTAGTTAACAAAATGTTGTTGTAGTATTTAATAAAAGATTATGAGCTTGGCTAAATCGATGCTGTATGCGAGTAGTTCTGTGTATATGTAGGCTGTCGTAACTTATTTCGTAATTGTACGCTTATGTTTGCTTTAAAAATGTCGCAGTTAGGTACGTCGTGAAAACGACCAATGGCAGACACAGTTAAAAACTTTATAGTGGACATGCCGGACTTAATTTTTGATGGCGCTAAAATTCAATGTCTAGTTTGTAAAATCCCTTTAATGTGTTGGTCCAGAAGCCATTGTCAACGTCACATCGAAAGCAAACAGCATTCTTCTGCAAAAAGTGGCATACGAGACAAGAAAAATTTACATTTGATTTATGTGTTACTCTTATTTTATGTAATCTATCGTTTCGTTTACTAGACAAAGAAGCATTTGTCTCCTTCTGGAATAAATGTGCGGACTGTAAATTACCTAGTCGGACATCGATACGAAATGTAGTGCCATTTGCTCGTGAACATATAGAAAAAAGAATGAAAGCGGAATTGAAAGATAAAAAACTGTGGTTGTGTGTGAACGAAACAACAGATCGTCAAAAACATTCTGTGGTTAATGTAAAGGTACGCACAATGGAACCACATTGACCGCCATCCCCCTTCTTACTTGCTTCCAAAAGAGTTATAAATTGTATTGCCGATGAGATTTTAAAGGTGGTGTTGAACTCATTGAACAAATTTGCAACTTTTAATGTTTATGAGTGATGGTGCCGCAAACATGCGTTCTTTGGGCCGATCTCTTAAAGAACACAGTGGTAACTTCTTACATGTAACGCGTAAAATCCATACTCTAAATCTTGCGGCACAAACGACTCCTACATGTTTTCCACTAGTAAATGCATTGATTGCTAGTACAAAGGCAGTGTTTATAAAGTCCCCGAAACGTGCCCGACTATTTCACAAACTGTGTCCTGATTTACCTGAACCACCACAGCCGATTGTTACACGTCGGGGAACATGGTTGCAGGCTGTATTTTACTACAACAAATATTTTGATCAAATAAAGAAGGTAGTTTTAAAATTCAATCCGACAGAAGCTGCAGCAATCAAGAAAAGCCAGGAAATATTTCAAGATAGTCAGGTTAAAAGAGATTTACAAACTATTCACAACAATTACTCTGGACTAGCGGAGGGAATAGAAAAATTACAAAATGTTTCGATATCGCTAGTGGATTCTGTTCAATTTGTGAAGGATGTTCACGCACAGTTATGCGCTGTAGAAGGCGAAACAAATTGGTGTGTAATACGAAAATTTGAAAGTGTTTTAGAGAAAGACTCCGATTTTCTTATATTAAGACAAATTTCTGAAGGTGCGTGTGAAAGATGCATTAAGTTGTTACAAAGATTATTTTAAATATGCAAATGTAACATTGCTAGATGTCGAACGGTCGTTTTCGGCATTAAAAAACATTTATTCCGCACGTCGTACTCACTTGACTAAAACAGCTGTGGAAACATATCTATTGATTCAAATATTTAACAGATGTTACCCAGTTTGTGATTTCACGGAAGACTTTTAAAACGGTAAGTGTTTCAACGCGTTTTATAATTTATTTCTTACCTTCTATTTTATGTGTAAACTTTTATGCGCTCGCCACGCTTCTGGCTGTTACCGCATATTTGCCCAGATTACATGTTTTCGCTATTCATATGAGAGTATCAAAGCCGAAGCTTACCAAGGATATGCTATCGTTGACGGAAAATTTAGACGATAAATTTCCCAATTACCTAGAAACCGTATACGCGATCGCACAGTCAATCGTCGAACAGTCGGTTGTATTGGCTTGCTCGCATACCCAATTCCCAATCAAATTTATATAGTTCAATTACAAAACGAATATTTATTAGGCATAACTCAAATAATTTGAATATAAATCACTTCATTATCGGGTCTCCGTGTATTTGCCGATTTGTGTATGTGAATTTGAGTACGTGTGTGTTAGTTCTATACGTATTAACCTCGTCTACAGCTAGGCTGTTTCTCTATGGTAGATGTAGACGAATGGTGTGCTACGTCTGCTGTCGTTATTAGCAGTTGTACAGAACGCGAGCTCATCGTACGTACGTTATGTTTGTCTCTCTGCATTTCTGTCGAGCGGTAGGGTAGTAGCTGCGTTTCCGCTGCCTTGAATCATTGAATACTAATTCCATGATTTCGCCTATAATCTATTTTGCGAGCAGATATATTAAATTACTACGAAATTTGTATTGAAATGCCTCGAATAAACTCTCGCATCGTGTGGGAATAACTCGAGCAGAACATCGTCGGGTATGCAAACGCAGCGTATTATATTATGCACATAAATTTATCTTTAAAAAAGACAAATTGAATCATACATTTTTCGCTTTTATTTATTTATTATAAAAGTAAAATATTTTTCCTATAAATATCTTAATGTCTACGCTGTAAAATTTTTAGTTTTGGTAGGAGAATAATGTAAAACGGAGTACCAAGAAATAGTTCAGTTACCTTGTCGCCTGCAAGCGGGGGCTACCTTACATCAAATCTGGTAGTTCTGATTTTTTGCTGAGTTGTTTATGATGTTGGTCCGATGAAGATTTCAAGTTTTCCACCTCAGAAGCCGAACGCAACTTTGCCAAAAATACATCTTCTTTAAGTTTTTCTCGATTATGATCTTAAGAGAATAAATTTGCTGCAGATTGCGACCAAAATGGTCTCTGTAAATCCAGTAGTTTCCGAGGTGCAGCTTTCTAACGGTTTCCAAAGAGGCCTCCGAATCGTCTTTATTGTTTCGCTTTAGACAGCTGCGAGTTGAACGATCGACCGGAATGCATATCGACATACCATACATCCGTAAAACCAGTAATAAATTGCAGCTTCTCATTGGTTGACAACTGCGCATGCTCAATCCCTTCACTCTACCAGACATAATATGTGTCTAGTGAACTTCTAAATTAATTTATTTGACAGTAATAATAGTTCTGATGATAATTAAAAGCTACCACCGTCTGGTTGATATAAATAATATTATAATAAGAATAGGAAGTAGATAATATCAAATGTGTAATATTATGAATAACAATAACAATTATCAAAAACTGACATGGACCCCACCAGATCAGGAGGTTAAACATTTCTAATACGCCCAAAATTTTGCAATTTAATTGAAAATTAAAAATGCATACTTATGATTGAGCTTGGCATAATTGGTCTTCCCGACGGAATCGGATCAGTCGCATGGGTCGCGGATTATAAATAAAGAGTGTATGTGTGAATCATACCCGAAAGAAGTACAATTTAGAAATCAATACCCCAATGGTAAAACTAATGCAATAAAAATGTTTGGTAAATATAGCGAATAGTGTTGTAGCGTTTTTATTGCAATTTTTTTTTTTGAAAGCGGCATTTGTTATGTATGTAATTCAATAACCGTAAAAAGTAAACAAAGTAGATTGTAATTAAATACTTGAAAAAAACCTCGTCTCGTCCTAGAAAGACGGCTTTTTTCAGACGGCGTTTAACCGTCGACGCGCTAATTGATCTCAACAGCGATTTCTGGAGCTGTTTTCCTTCTATTTCGCTTGCTGGACACCACGATTGCAATATCTTGAGCTGATGTTATCGCGCTTGGTCTGCCACTTCCTACTTTATGTAGAAAACTGCCACTTTCACTGTATTTTTGTTGTTATAATCAACAGCAGATGGATTTAAATGTAATTTTCTAGCAATTCGACGATTGCTTATGCCTAAGTTATGTTGCGCTACTATCAGAGCACGCGTTTCAACACCAATTTATTTCCTTTTCGGGATGTTTTAAAATTTTAAACGAAATTATAACCACACGTTAAGAGATGTGGTCGCTTTGGCTTTATTATAGCTTCATGATTAACCTGGGCAAATATGCGGTAACAGCCAGAGGCGTGACGAGCGCATAAAAGTTTAGACATAAAATAGAAGGTAAGAAATAAATTATAAAACGTGCTGAAACACTTACCGTTTTAAAAGTCTTCCGTGAAATCACAAACTGGGTAACATCTGTTAAATATTTGAATCATTAGATATGTTTCCACAGCTGTTTCAGTCAAGTGAGTTCGACGTGCGGAATAAATGTCTTTTAATGCCGAAAACGACCATTCAATATCTAGCGATGTTATATTTGCATATTTAAAATAATCTTTGAAACAACTTAATGCATCTTCACACGCATCTTCACAAATTTGTCTTAATATATGAAAATCGGAGTCTATCTCTAAAACACTTTCAAATTTTCGTATTACACACCAATTTGTTTCGCCTTCTGCAGCGCATAACTGTGCGTGAACATCATTCACCATTTGAACAGAATCCACTTGCGACATCGAAACATTTTGTAATTTTTCTATTCCCTCCGCTGGTCCGAAGTAATTGTTGTGAATAGTTTGTAAATTTCTTTTAACCTGACTATCTTGAAATACTTCCTGGCTTTTCTTGATTGCTGCAGCTTCTGTTGGATTGAATTTTAAAACTACCTTCTTTGCTTGATCAAAATATTTGTTGTAGTAAAACGCAGCCTGCAACCATGTTCCCCAACGTGTAACAATCGGCTGTGGTGGTTCAGGTAAATCAGGACACAGTTTGTGAAATAGTCGGGTACGTTTCGGGGACTTTAGAAACACTGCCTTTGTACTAACAATCAATGCATTTACTAGTGGAAAACATGTAGGAATCGTTTGTACCGCAAGATTTAGAGTATGGATTTTACACGTTATATGTAAGAAGTTACCACTGTGTTCTTTAAGAGATCGGCCCAAAGAACGCATGTTTGCGTCACCATCACTCATAAAGTTGCTTAGTTGAAACTTCAAATTTGTTCAATGAGTTCAACACCACCTTTTAAATCTCATCGGCAGTACAATTTATAACTCTTTTGGAAGCAAGTAAGAAGGAGGATGGCGGTCGATGTGGTTCCATTGCACGTACCATTACATTAACCACAGAATGTTTTTGACGATCTCTTGTTTCGTCCACACACAACCACAGTTTTTTATCTTTCAATTCCGCTTTCATTCTTTTTTCTATATGTTCACGAGCAAATGGCACTACATTACGTATCGATATCCGACTAGGTAATTTACAAACCGCATATTTATTTTAGAATGAGACAAATGCTTCTTTGTCTAGTAAACGAAACGATAGATTACATAAAATAAGAGTAACACAAATCAAATGTAAATTTTTCTTGGTCTCGTATGCCACTTTTTGCAGAAGAATGCTGTTTGCTTTCGATGTGACGTTGACAATGGCTTCTGGACCAACACATTAAAGGGATTTTACAAACTAGACATTGAATTTTAGCGCCATAAAAATTAAGCCGGCATGTCCACTATAAAGTTTTTAACTGTGTCTGCCATTGGTTGTTTTCGCGACGTACCTAACTGCGACATTTTTAAAGCAAACATAAGTGTACAATTACGAAAGAAGTTACGACAGCCTACATATGCACAGAACTATTCGCATACAGCATCGATTTAGTAACGACGCTGTGAACGCGTGAAATAAATAATCGCCAACTCCGCACTACATACCTACTTCACTGACTGTTACCACTGTTTGCCCAGACTATTCATGATTCATAGTGAAATTACCGACTCTTGCATTTTTCCTGGAATTTCAAGAAATACGCTCTTTGTTGTCGCTACTATCTGCGCTTTCATGACGGTATTACCTTTCATAAATAAGATAAAATAAGTAAATAGACCTTTAGTATTTAATGAATTTAAGTGAATCTTACTGATTATTAGGATATTATTCAATAGTGCTGCAATGTATTTCCTAAATACATTCTTTGCATACAAAAATCTAAAATCCAAAGGTGCCCAAATACTCATGAGCGTTAGTGTATATTCTTCCTTTATAAACTTGCGTAACAAAATTGACAATAAAACCTCAATATCGAATAAAATCGCCCAAACCTTTATCCCTACACGAAGCATTCACACGCTCCAATCTAACCAAAAAGTCATAAAAGCTCGCCGGATCCCGTAAATACATATAAATATTCATATTATATCGTCAAGATGGACAAACATAATAAGCAATATATCAAAAATTGATACTTTCCTTTGGTCGAACGCACAGGAATGAGAAACATTCTCCCGCGGGCTACGCACTCGAAACGAAGCCAACCACCACCATACCGTTGGAAGAAAGAGCGAGATAACCCAGTGGAATGATTAATAGACCTATAACTTTTCCGACCAGGTGAGTGTACAGTCCCAGTCCGCTAATAGTCTCCTCGTAATATATTTTGTTGGAATTAATTGTTGATCGGCGTTCATCTTCGGTCTGGCGCACAGTTAACGTCAAAACAAGTTAAGAATCGAAAGCGAAAGAAGAACAGGAGAGAGACGAAAGATGAAAAAAGGAGCGGTCCAATCCGGGCCTCGGTTATACGGACTGGACCATGTGCGTGGAGCGGCAATTACATCATAAATTGAACCCCCATATACGATTTTTTTCGATTATTATTATTATTTATGCCATTCGGGATACTTATTTGTGCAGGTATTTATTATTGTTCTTCGTTGGGCATCGAGTTCTTCCATTCCAGTTCCTTTTTTTTCTTGCTCTATTACATAGCCTCATCATCGGATCCATATTCCTTTCTTTTCTTTCTTTGCTTCGAAGAGTTCGAACATTGTTGATGATTATAATGACGATGCGGTAGTAAAAGAATGCAGAAAAAGGCAGAAATAAATGTATAAGCGGGATTATTATTTTTCTGATTTATTGTTTTGTATTAATGCTTGAATCTTATCCCAGCGAATACAGTTGTGTTCAAATTGTTGGGAACAAACAGCAATTAAACGAAGCCCTTTTACCTTTTACTAGGCCATACTACTACTCCTATTGGTTTGCAACTTTTTCCACACATCCATCACGCTTTTATCACCAACCATCTTAGGTCAAACCATAAATGAGTCATTGAGCTGGTTATCATTTGTAGATTTTCCCAAACACGCTCATATTCATGCCAACCCACACTAACAATCTCGAGACTCATTCCTTTTGAAAACTACTTCTTTCAAAGTTTCTACTAGGATTGTAATAATAAAGCTAGACTTATCGTCAATAACCATTTCTAATCAAAACAAAACTCAGAATTCATGTTTGCTGAAATGTCTTAAGGACCTCCTTTCTTCTGGTCGTTCTGTTGAATTTGGTCCTCTTGTAATTGCCTTTATGTGCAAAAATTATCAAACTACCCTCGCAACCTAATTTTAATAGGAGGCCTGGACAAGATTTAAAGGCTAAGTACTAGCCAAATGAGCAAATCTATTGAAGCAAATACATCTCTAAGGAATTTTCACAGCACTGTATACAATAAATTACATCTGTTGTATTACCAACATACTCAATATATATTTATTAGATCAAGATTCGGAAAAAAGATGTCCAAGAAAGAAACGAAAATAGCATGTAATTATACACCGCGAGAAAAGATAGAGATAATACGCAAGCAACTACGCACATCGAATGGATATTTGCAGTTATTACTTGAAGAGATATGCTTGTATCGAATTGACGACCACTATCGCATCCTACGGTAGATAGTTATTACTTTTTATTACAATGTTCTTATTGCTTTGCGTTTGTATATCTGTCTGCGTAGACGTGTGCGTTCTCTTGTCGATTTTCTCTTATATCTCAATACTAAACACCAATTCCAAGGTCTAGAGAAGAAACTTATTACAAGCTGTATCTGTACAATTGAAGATTGACATAATGACGACTCAGACAGGTAAGAGATAGACAGACCGATTATGTCTATTCGATGTTATCAAACTTGTAAAAACAGCTCAATTCTTAGCTCAAAATCGAGCAAGAAAATATAAAAAATAAACCGATTACAGATATTTATTCCAGTACCAATTCATAAAAAGTAAATAATAAACGATTTTCTCAGAAATTGCTGATATGAAGCGCATATTTTGTAGACTATATTTACATAAAACCGGATAGTACACATATTGGAAATTCCCAAATGATGTTATCAAGTGCTCTTTTTTCAAGAAGTCGTGAACATGAAGGTCTAGCGTTATTTCCAAGAAATCCATCGAACCTTGTTGTTACGAAATTGCCGCCACATTGATTTTAAAACCTTACTAGACTCATATTAAAGATTGGCAAGGGTTTTGAACAAATTGCTCTGCTTAAATTGGTGGTATATCCCTACTGGTATATTTATTTCCAAAGGAATATAGTATGTTACATTTTCAATAATTCTTTATGTCAAGAGATCGTGGTAATGTTTTGCAGCAATTATTTAGTTGTTTCTTTTGCATCTTGGTTTTCTTCGAAGAAGAGAACACCTTGGGTCATTGTCTCTTCTTGGATAAAAGATTTCTTCGTTTCATTCTCGTAGAAAAGAATCTTTTTTGCTACAGCTGCAGAAGATGAAGTGCAAACAAGTCTTTTCAGCATTGGGATAACATGAAAAAGGGACAAAGATTTGCCAAACGATCAATTAACTATGAGAACACTTTTTGGAATAATATTTATCGACCATGGCCTAGCAGATTCATTGAAAGTTGAAGCTTTCTGATGAATCAGTAATTAACTTTCGTTTATACCAATAAAATCTCTGCAGGTAGAATGAAAGAGAATCAAATTAAGATGCTTCCAAGACTCTCAAAAAGTTTAGATCATAACCCGGTTGAAAATTAACTTTTAAGAAGGACAAACAAAAGTACAACAAGTAGATGCATTCGAATACTAATAGGAGTAACAATTGAAAGCACCGGGCAGCAAGAGGCAAACGTGAGTAAGAGAATACAGAAAACACTGAACTTGAAGTAATGCTATAAACAAAAAAATCATAAACAAAAAAGAAATAAAAGATACAAAAATGAAGGTGTTCAAAACAGTGTACAGGCCCATATTAATGCACGGCTGTGAATCATGGATCATGACAAATAAACAGAAGAGCAAGATACAAGCTTTGGAAATGAAATATCTTAGAAGAGTAAGAAGAGCAACTAAAAGAGACAAAATGAGAAATACAGATATAAGACAACAGTTAGAAATACAATCCACCCTAGAGTACATAGAGAAGGGACAGCTAGGCTGGTGGGGGCCATTTACATACAATGAATGCCAATAACAAGACCGGTTAAGGAGATATGGAAATTATGAAAAATAAAAAAAAAGTTAGGCAGAAAAAAACGTGGAACAGAGTAATAAGAAATTTTTTAGAAAAGAAACATGTAACCTGGGAAGGAGCAAAAAGATGCCAAGACAGAGAAATATGGAAGAAATTGCACCGACAAATGGTAAAAAGGATATGGATTATATGATTATACGAGAGACCATGAAATGTAAATTATCTTTGGGAAGCAATAGAGCATGAATGGGAATATCTTACTGAATAAGGTAAATGCAGAAAAACATTCTTCATATGTTCAACTGTTCTTCGCGTTTTACAATTAGGAATAAATTGCTTTGTTTTGTTTAATCCTATGCCTTTCTACCTTTCGGTGTAAGGCTTGGTTTGGAGTCAAATTTCTTCTTTTCTGCATAATTTCCTCCACTGTTTTCCGTCTCTGGTCTGCTGCTTAATTTCTTCCCACTTTATTCCCCTTCTTGGCGCTGCTTCTCTGATGTCGTCCGTCCACTTTTTTCTTGGTCTACTTTTTTTGTTTTTTCCTGCCACTAGCGTCTAATACACTTTTTTTGCCAATCTTTCGTCACTCATACGACACATATGCCCGAACCATCTCAACTGGCCTTCCTCTATTATTTGCCATATAGGTTTGATCCCTAAGTTTTCCCAGTATGTCTCGTTTCTTATTTTGTCTTATTTTCTATCCTTCTTAATAATCTCATATCCATGGCATTCATTCGTGATTTGATCCTTTCTATCTTTGTCCAGGTCTCACTACTGTATATTATCGTAGGTCAACTTTTACCTGTTTTGGTATATCCTTTTTTTCCCAGTAATGTTGTTCTTATCATCTGGAATATTTTTCCCGCTTTTTTCATTCTCTCATTTAGTTCTTGCTCTATTTTTCCACCATTTAGAAATATTATTCCTAAATATTTGTAGTTGTCCACCTGTTCTATTGTTTTTCCTTGTATCTTGATGTTATACCATTTCTTTTCTCCTGCGATTATCATTGATTTGGTCTTTTCTATGTTTATTTTTCCTGGTTTAGGATTTCTAGGTTCCTTTGGAGTTCATCTTCTGATTCCGCTAATATTGCCATATCATCTGCAAACATCATTTCATACAAGTAGGTCTCTTTTTTTTCCAGTGTCCCATTTTTAGTGGTTTCATTCGTTTCTTTGCTGTTTTTATGGCTTCATCCAGTACAATCGAGGACAGCAGTGGATTTAGCACACATTCTAGTTTTACCCCTATCTTTGATGTAAACTCTTTCGGAATGAATTGCAATGTGTAGTAAAGGTGCACCAGCGTTTGATCGAGAGTGAACGGCAGCTCCCAAATCGATGCGTATTATTGTTAACAAAGAACAGATGAGACAGGTTACCGTTCGAAGCATATTCCGTCCTATATGATCAACTTTTAAATTTCTCAAAATCAGGGCAAAGCAGAATGCTAAATAAAATGAAATTCAAGTCTTATAGAATGGCACTCGTGCAAGAACTCTCCGAATCATTATTAGTGATGATTTTTACTTAAATGGCTATATTAATAGACATAATTGTCGCTATCGTGTTCTGGAAAACCTATGCAAAATCCACCAAAGACCACTTCAAACGTGTAAACTACAGTATGGTGAGCTATTTCGAGATCCACAATTATTGGAGCTTATTTCTTCAAAGGTCTCCACACAATTACAATAACTTCACGAAAATATGCAGAAAAGCTGCAAGATTTTTGTTAAGATATCAAATTGAAAAGTTCGAACAAGATTGCTTGCATCAAAAAGAAGGTGCTGGATGTCACAAGGTAGGGGTTTCTATGGAAATCAGGGGGAACCTGTTTCTTGAGTGACTGATTTCGTGACATGGTGATTCAGAGAATGGATAATGTCATAAACTTCTGTTTAGAGGAGTTCCTTGCATAAACCTTCAGCATACCATAAATGCCCGCAGAGAAATGGTTTCTTGAATCAAGAAAATATTTTTATTTCAAGACTATAAAAGTGTATAATATATGAAAATATATTTTTTGAAAATTTATTTGTATTAAACAAATATTTTCTTAGGGATAAAAAATCAAGAAAATCCAAGATAAAAAATGTTTTTCCAAGTAAATCATTTTTTTGAAGTTAAAATATTCATATTAAAGGTAGGAATGAAAAAATGCTCCAGATCTCACAAAGTTCTATTGAGAAATTAGGCGACCGGTTTCGTACTCAAGAAACACATCATCAGACCTGTTACAAGGATATCCAATAAAATAAAAATTACAATAATGGAGAAAACCTAAAGTTAATAATTAAAATTAGGAGCAACTTTAGGGTTATATTATTGTACGGGTAAATATGGCATCTGTATTCCGGTTTCTCTCGCTACTATCTAGGACGGCATGACTATATTTCTTGGGAGTAGGTAGCGCGAGGAAACATTTCAATGCTGTTTTTGAAGATTAGTGGCATGAAGTGAGAGAAATAAAAATAACATTTTTAACGTTTCGACAGTTTTTTTGTCATCTTCAGAACTGTATCTTTCTATTTTCTCCAAATTTTACATCCAAGTAAAAAAATCTTGTGTTTTTTCGTCTTGTTTGTTAAGTTGGTGGCTGTATAGTGCGCTTGTATTCCGTAATTTGAGCGGATTAGCGTGTACGGTGATGTTTCAGTAGCGTTGATAACCATTTTTCAATCAGGTTGATTTTCAATAAAATAATGTAATTTCTTTCTTAGCCGTTCTTGTAATTAATTTTAAAATTTAATCCTGAATTTAGCGGCTTCGTTGATATAATTTTTTTTTCAATGGGGTTTATATCAACAAAGTCGCTAAAATCAAGATTACGTTTTCAAATTAATTACAAGAACGGCTAAGAAAGAAATTACAATATTTAATTGAAAACAAATCATCACCAAACAATCAAGGTAATAATCATTCTAACAAACCCACTACATTAAAATCAACACGTGTTATACGACCATTTATACATACAACAATAAAATCGGATACAGCAATGACACCGGTACGAAGTTGCGAAAAACACTCAACGCGATAGCCAAGGGATACACCTCTATCCCTTCGAAATTTAATTCGCAGGCCAACGCTCACCCTTGTTCGCTAGAGATACAAGTAACGGAGTCCATGCCTCCCTCCCGAAACGCGCGGACTTAAAACGACGACAAGAAACCACGCTACGATATCTGAATTTATACAATTTAATCCGAAATTTATTATCTAGATAATTCCGTACAACCGTCGTTTCATCTAGCTGCCTGTCCGCTTTAATAATACCAGTGTATGTGTGTGAATGTCTGCGTTTGGTGGTTCTTGTGGTAGATGTCGTTTAGCGATGGGTTTCGAGAATGCATAATTGACATTTGACTGCACTTAATTTGGGAATCGAGCTTGGAAAGGATTTCGCGCTTTGTTTTAAGATTTTGCTTTTGTTTTGCGAGTATTAAATTGTTCCTTTGTTCATTAGCAATGGCAGACACTTTTACGGCGGTAAACACCGCCATCTAGATCATCTAGACAGCCACATGAAAGCCACGCATTCTACATTCCCACTAAATTTCGATTGGCGTACGCAAAGATAGTTTTTACGTTTCTCCACTAGACTATTATGATGTGTGTATTATTATTATTATTATTATTGTTTTGTTACTGTCACGAGCACGTAAAACTGAAGTTTGTCTTACCTCAATAGTTAATTATCTAACTAACTATCTATCATGAATATGCATAAAGAGGACCAATTTTTTTTGGCTAAAAAGTTATAATAATAATATATTTATTGCCCAACAGAAAAATTCCAATAAAAGGACAAAAGTAGCTTACATACATACATACGAAAACGGTAAATTAAACAAAATACTGCATATACATATAGAAAAAAAATAAAAAAATCACGTAGCGTATTTAGTCCCAACAAAAACGTCATTGTAAATGGTGTCAGCATTTCTAGTCACATGGTGCAGAGGTGCGCGTAGTAGTAGATTAGTTCTCGGCATCGCGTCGGCCAATCGAATGTTGCTGCAATTCGTGATGCCAGACGTGGTACATGGAAATTCATTCTGCACAGAAGATCAGGACAGTCTATTTCATTGTTTAAAAGCTTAAACAGAAATCTTGCACTGTGAAGCACCCTTCTTTGGTTTAAAGATTGGAATTGGTTGTCAGTCAACAGAATCTCGTGTGTGAGCTACCAAACGATAGACGCGTACTCCACTTTGGCCACGACAAAGGCACAACATGTATAGTGACTAACGTTCGCGACGTTGATAAATAAAGATCTTCTAGGTGTTGGTTGAAGGATAAGGTTGAGTCGAACGTTACGCCGAGATCTTTAATTGTGTGGGTTTTTCCAAGAGGGCGCAATTCTCCGTGTGTATGACACCGTGAAACACTTCACAACTTTCAGTAGTAGCCTATTTTCCTTACTCCAGGAGACAATTGTGTGGAGATTTTTTGTAGGGTGTTAATGTCTTGAACGCTGGATGTTCGCGAGAACAGTTTGAAGTCGTCTGCGTAGGCTAGGCAGAGATATGTTAAAGGTGAAGGCAAATCATTCGCGAACAATAATATGAAAAAGAGGGATCCCAAATTAGAGTTGGGGCACCCCAGATGTAGAAATAAATACGTATGATCTAAAACCATTACAAAAAAACAAAGCTTCTTCTGTTTTACAGGTATGACGACATAAAAGTGACTGAATATGGGGAAAAACCAAAGGAAGATAATTTACTTAATAATATTTTGTGGTTTATAGTGTCAAAAACGCGAGAGAAATCTGTATAGATGGCATCTACCTGATCTCCATCGTCGACTATTTCGCTGACGTATTGAAGAAAAGAAGCAAGAACCGCTTGGGAGAAATACGTCAGGATCAACCGGAGTGTATGCGCTGAACACATCAGCAAAAGCATTTACAATTTCCTGGGTCTATTCAGCACACGATCATCATGCCATAGGTATCCTGGATGTTCCCTGCCATGATCGGATGGATTTGTTATGAGTTGTTATATCCTCAATGGACAGGAAAATATAGGTCTCTTCAATTCAAAGTTTACGCAAATGCTTTAAAATATAAGATAAATTTATTTTTTTGCTAATCTGGACAAAACAACAGGAATGAAAAGAAAAGGAAAGGTTTAAAAGGAGCTACTATTGCTGAACGTGGATCAAGACAAGGTTAGGTTTAGGAAAAAGTTCAAGGGAATATGCAGAGCTTTAAATATTTGTTTATAGAAAATGGATTTAGGAATATCAATAACAAAAATAGCAATGGACAACCAATCCGACGAGCTTGATTGTTAAAAATTCTAAACTATACGAATAATATACACTTTCCCCAATCACTATTAACATGCAGTTTTTACAAATCTCCCAGCATTTTATGAAAAGCATAGTCAAGAATATGACGCCCAAAAACCAGATAGCTACACGATGGTCTCTAGCAGTTATTGTTTTCTACAAATTTAATCATCTTAGGGTGTGTCCTGCTTTGTATAAATTCTTTGCCAATTCAGATAAGTTTTACTGTACTATTATTTCTAAGCCAGATAGTAATTTCTAAATTCAATTTCATTCATTACAAACTAAGAAAATTCAAAATTTACAACCCAACCCGACCATTTTTCCTGAACTAAATCGCGATATCTTGAAACCGGACTATCCCATCCAGAGGTTCGATCACGATCAAACGATTTATGCGATTTTCAATGCATCTAGATTTAATGGAGATATATGACCATCTTCTGTAATTAAAACGCACGAATTATTACCCGCAAAACTCGACATAATTCAGATCCACGCTGCGCTCTTACCGCGCAGGATGGACTGATATACTGGACGTCCGTGATCTCGCCCATATCCTGAAGACGTATAAAGCAGCGGGTGTCTAATTATTATTATATGAGGTGATCGTTTATTAAAACATTGATTGTATGAGTTGTTAGGATAGGTTTGCATGCATGTTTGTACCATAAAATCAGTTTTAACACCAAAAGTTTGCGTTGAAAGAACCATATTCAATTAATTAATTAATTGTACGGTCTGAAGGTCCGGGAGTGTTCCCAAACACTCTTTCGGCAATTTAAGTTAAACTAGATATTAATTAATGACATTTTACGAGTATTAAAACTTGAAATGGGAAAACTAACCTGGAATTGGAACGTTTCAATATAAACTCTATATTTATATGTCACGTACTGGAACCCTGCGTATTCTTATACCACAAAACTTGACTTTTACTTTGCATTTATGGTAGAATTTAAACTGAACACTTAGAAAATAGGAACACAGCCAAACACGTGTTACCTGGATGAATATTTTTGACTAAAAATGGGAAAATGATTAGTGCGCCTTCATCCCTTTATTATAATCGCGATAGCGATTGTTTAATAACGCCTTATTTGGATAATTATACCTTCCGAAATATAATTTAATAATAATTTCAAAGGAATATTCTTATTTTTTAAAATAGCACTACATATCATGCAGGGACGCAACTAGAAGACTCAATATATGCTACTCTATTGTTATAAAAAAACTGAGTCATGAAAACTTAAAAAGAAGCTGAAGAAAACGCATAACAACAAAATCGAAAAAAGACCATCTTCTGAGCTAACTGCTGCTTTATTTGAAAGCTCTGAGAAAGAAGTTTCTGCCAGAACAGTAAAAAGACTTCAAAATGCCGGGCTCAACGGCAATAAAACCGGGAAGAAACGCTGATTGTTAGATAAGAATATAAAGAAGTACTTGCGGTTGTGCATGGAACATCAATATTTCGCTGAGGAGGATTGGTCGAATATTATCTGGTCGCATGAGTCTAATTTCAAGGTGTGAATCCTAGATTTACATAATCGAAACACGTTGTAATAATAGAGGAACAAGTAACATTATTATTACTTGTCCTTTAGTAGTTGTTTTTTGTAATAGTTTTTGGTGTTTGGTACCACGTGTGCAACCTATGTCAGACGCAGAGTGGGCGAAGAAAACGAGCCGCAATGCGTGGTACTAACCGTAAAACACGGAGGAGGAGGTATAATGGTGTGGGGTTGCATGTCAACAGCTGGAGTCAGCGAAATGGGGTTGTGTGAGGGCCAAATGAATTAAAAAAAATACAGCCAAGAAACTGCCCTGCAATCGTCATTTAACAAAATGTTCGATGACACTAACATGGATAACGTCCATTTTCAGCAAGACAACGCGCCGCATCACAAGTCGCGATTGGCGATGGAGTGGTTCTCAGATAATAGGGTTGAGTTCGTAGATTGGCTTCCTCAGTCACCGGACCTCAACCCTATTAAACATCTTTGGTCGATACCGAAGCGCAAGATTAAGGAGCCCTCTATCACTTCAAAGGAGTCACTAAAAGATGTTTTGATTTTAATTAATTTAAAGTTATTTAAATTTCACATAGGTGGCAAATAATTTTGGCCAAGGCTGTATATTGAGTAAGCTGTAATTTTGGAATATCAAAATCCAATTAAAATATGCAAGGTTCTGTGATAAATCTTCAATATTAAAAATATTTTTTTCTCTTGACATTTTATAATTAAGCACCGAAACAATCATTTTTCAATGCTTAAACTAAAACCATTTCAATTTACTCAACCAATTTGATACGAAAATAATCACCTCAACACATCAATCCGTCTACCTCTTTACTAATTTACTCCTGGCAGACGCCATATTTTGATCAATCGCGAGACCTGCATGCTGAACAACGATGAGATAGAGAATAAACTGAAAAAAAGATGGTATAAGATCATCAAGCCCTCGTCATCAATAAACAAACATATTAACACGTTGGCACCTTTACGCGGTCGTCAGATGTGGTATACGAAGAGGCTACTCGCTTCTTCGTCGGACCAACAAAGTCATTACGGTCGCTTAGACCTGCATTGTCCGTGAGCCAAGACCGGTCTTCTCGTGTTACGCGACTGTCCGAAGCTCCGATAATCCGATAGGAACGGCCGGTAAAAAGCAGAACCGTACGCCCACCAGCTTTCGAATTTGAAAGAAAAAAGCGCGAAATTAACCGAACGGAACGAAACGGAATGACATATGGCGTTTTTGGGGCATTATTAACAACAACGACGGCTAAAATAATGTAAATTGAATTAGCTCGAAATATATTCTCATCAAAAACCAATTTGGCGGCGCGGCCAGACTCAGGCTAGACCCTAATGACCGTCAGGGTACCCGATGGTATAGTAACACATGATGCACGAGAGGAAGGACGTCTATGTGCAAAAGATAAAGTGAGAGAGAAGGATGGATTGTAAGATAAAGGCAGGCACGACACGTCTGGGTGGATGCAATATTCTTATGTTGTAATTTGTAATAAATAATATATTATGCTGGCGTATCTGTGTAACAAATGCCGATAAGAATAGCATTAACATGGTTATTTACATCATGGCATGGGCTTCGATATGCGAAATGTATTCCTTGCGTGGTGTTGGGTGTATTATTTGTTATGTTGGCGTTAAATTTTCAATATAGGTTTCTAAATTATACCAACGAAATTATAGTCTGGAGAATCAGTTGGAGGAAGCAAGTCTTAATATTCAATTTTGTTTCAACGAGGTTTCCATTCAAACAGAAAGCCTATAAAAGTATTCCCCTCACTTTTAATAAGAAGATGCTTTCAATTTAATATAACAGTTAAAAAGGTGATAGAAATCCTATTAACAAAGAACTATGGTTAGCTTGATTCTCCATTCTTTCTATGGTTGCTTCGCAAGTGACGCAAAATTAAACCTAAATACAAGTTCCATCAAGCACTAAAACATGTTTCTCCTCAAGGTTTTAATTCAGTCCATATAGAAAGTAGATGGTGCTCCACACAACAGGAGTTTGGTAGAAATGGTTACCGCATTATTACACGTTCAAATTGAGAAGAATCAAAACACTATATGGGGTGTCTTCTATATAAGAACTTCATTTTATCGGCGTATGACAAACAATTTTTGTGGTAAAATGATTAAATTAAGTCTATATATGAAAACTACACATATGCAAAGAAGCTTATCTTATAGCTGTTTTGTTTCTGTGTAAGTAATGGCAATTTTCGATTTAAATACGTTATAAGAGATTTAATGCTTAATCAAGAGATCCTAAAACCTTTTTACCCCGTAGACTACCTGCGGAATTTTTTTTGCCGCGAACCCCTTGCCTGCAGACTTTTGATTTTTACTAAACTTATACATCAGATGCGTTTTTCCCAGATACTCACTTTAATAAGGTTTTTGATCAGTTCCGTTCGGCTATGTTCGGTTGTGTTTGATTGCATTGGGCTCTATTCAGCTATATTCGGTTCTGTTCGGTTCCATTCGGCTACGTTCGACTTTTTTCGATTCTGTTCGGTTGTATTCGTTTTTATTCGACCCCGTTTGGCTATATTCGGTTCTAAATTAGTAATTGAGGTGATGCTAAGAAAATGTAGACCAGCTAGTGATAGAGGGTTCTAAAATTAATTTACAGCGTCTGAAATGGGTCTAAAAATTATCAAAAGTGCAGCGGTTGACGCAATTAACAACTGGATTACGGAACAACACCAATTTTATTGGTATCATGCAGCTGGACAAAGACACAGCAAACAAATGAAGAGAAGACACTTCCAACATTTAACTGCTGACAGACTTGCATTAAATAGGATTCAGCTAAGGACAATAACATGTCTGAGAGGTTATCTGCACAAGATGGGGATCTACAAAGATCAACCCCAATAGAGGCTGTATAATAAAGACAAGAAAACAGCTTTTTATGTTATCTTTGAATAGATCGATAGATCCATCATGATTGAATAAAACTAAAACCAAAAGAGGATTAATAGAAAGGCCACAGTGTGAAGGGAGTTAAAGTGATTTCATCCTCATTGCGAATATAACCAATCAATCAAAGATTCAACCAATACAATTTCCTAATTTCACTGATCAATATTTTAAAAACACTTTCATACAAACCATTCTATAATCGATTCATCAATATGAACCAATCATTGAATATATGCATCTGGTGCACCACAGGATCAGAGAGTAAACACTGGCGTAATTCTTAAAGAAATCTTTATTGCAGTTGATATGTGTCTAACGAGATTCTGCAAAAAATATTTCTGCATGTTTTTTTGCAGGTTTTCGCAAATAACTCACCTAGGAGTTGCCCTAACTGATAGAGATTTTAACTACTTCGAATCCATCCAAGAGAAACTGACGACGTGTTTTGACCAGTATCCCACTAATTATGGGTACCTTTTGCTGAAGCAAATCCCAGCAAAAGTTCCACTCTTTAGAAAAAGAGTAATGGATTTAAAAGCTAGTCAAAAAGTTGTTAATAACATAAAAAGCATCCTGACGAAGATGCAAATGCTTTCTCTTCAATTCTTCTTTATGAAAATCGTGTTAAGAAATTGGCAAATATATTTATTGCTGAAACTACCAGCTTAAACCATCCGTGAAATTTAAGAAATGTCAAGTGGGAAGTCGTCGGGATTGAGAACATACACCCGACTCTTCTTCCGGTGCTTTAGTACGAGATGAAGATGGACAAACAGAGAATGGTGGCGAAGATGGGGGAGTAACAGAGAATGGTGGCGAAGAAGATGGGGAAGTAATAGAAAATGGTGAAAAGGCAGATGGACGAACAGGGGACGGAGATAGTGCTGTAGAGGACATTTCGGGGAAAAATATGATTTCAGACAAAATCAACGTTATTAAAGAGAAGAGGGAAAATGCCATAAGTGCATTCTCCCTCAGTGCCAGGCAAAAAGATGACGCTAATGTCAGAATCGAGGTTTCCAAGAGGCAAGATTGGAGACACTGTAAAAATACGAGTTCCTGATGTCGACAGGGGAAGAAGTGACTCCGGGAACATTCTTGGTGTCATTCTGCAGATGGATGCTGATGGCAAGATGTATAAGATTGGCACTAAGGAAAGACGATTGGCTCCAAAGTATTCTATTCTTGCCATTTGTAAGGGGAATTTAATTTCACAAGAGAAAGTTCGAGATGTAATTGTGACTCTTCGTAAGTGTGTCAGGAAATCTTCACAGGTGGTCAAGGTTTCAAGAAATGTAACTGCAAGGGAAAATGTCTTTCAGGAAAATGTGGATGCAAGAAGCATGGGTTACTCTGTAATTCGAAATGCCATGTTTGCCATGTTCTAACAAGTAGAAGGTTATTTCTTTAAAAATGATAAGAATAAAACATTTTTTCATTGAATAAAACATCGTATTTTTATTTCACAAGCACTGATGAAAATTCTGTACTTCCTAAATATTGTAATTTATCACTTCAGCCAAGAGGGTTTTGGTTCTTTGTAAAATAACCGGTTAAAATAATAAATTGCATACATATTATTACATTAACCACCTTTATTGGTTATTATGTATAATACCCGGTTATTATGCATATTAACACATTTATCAAAGTAACGGTAACATATATACATTGAGGTTATTTTCAACTCAGTACCAACCACAATGATTTGTGAGAAAACACATTCAAATGGGCTAAAATTATGATTTAAAATAAATGCCATCTCGATATTACTCCTTGTATACAACATTCTCAATTGAATTTCCATACATAACCCGCCTCAAGATATATAATTGCATATACATTCATAGATTCTCGGTATCTTCGTTTTTCTTCATTTTCTTCACCACCAAGCTGGTTATATTCAAATAACCACGTTTGCAAGAGCGGCGGATTCCAATAGAAAGAGCAACATCATCCTATCAGCAGCAGCGGCACACACACATAGCCTTAAATCATTTAAATATATTTTACGCGAACCACCACAGGTTAATTGGAAGCTATAGGTTTGAAATTATAGATGGCGGCTGAATCGGTTCTCCTAGCTTGCTGATTGTCGTGACCACAGCCTACTACGAGCGAAAATAAATAATATACAATGTATAGTATATGTGCCATAGTGTTTCGCCCAAAAAGAAGTATGAAGCAATTTCTTGAGAAGGGTATCGAATTGTGGGTCTTCAAAGTAAGTTCGCAAGGCGTAATCAGGTATAGATATAATATCAAAATCTTATTAAGGCAACGCCCAGTAAACATCCCGGCTATAATATCACTTTTCTTCCCACAATGCTAGCTTCTAATGCATGCAAATTGGGTCCGTTTGATTGGTATTCCTGTGAATGTTACTGGATTTTCCACATCGTATTGTTTGAGAATACCTCACAATTTTAAAATGATGAAAGATAATTAATCTTTTTTAGTTTATAATTGTAGAATATGTCAAATTAATTACTCTGTTATATTTTGGTAAAGTTCTGCATTTGTCTGTAATATAGCTTTTACAACGTACATCATTTTATATCAATGCCACTGACGAAAAAATATGCGATAATGAATTACAGAGAAATCAATAAGACATTGATCTAGATGTAAGTTCTTTTATACTGATAAATAAATCAGACCTAAAAAGCTGTTTCTCAAAGAGATGTTGGAGTATTGTTAGAAGGAATTTGGAGGTTAGAACAAAAGAAAAGAAATCCAATGCAATCACCAAAAGGATTTTTAAACAAGAAATTCCCTTAGAAAAAGATGAAAGAAAATCTCAAGGAAAACTTGACTGGTTTCGTAATACTTCCTATCCCTAGCCAAACTATAATAGAGTTGATTTAATCCTTTCGCTAAAGTTTTCAGCGAAAATTTCGCCATGGTAATTTGGGCCTTTTCATATGATAGTGGGCGTAGTTAATTCAAATTTCTTCAGTGCAATGATTCGCAAAAGTAACTGAATTACGAAGATCATGATTTTTGGAGTATGAGTAAATAGAATATAACCTAAACCTATACCTTGAACATACTGGTCAGCACGGAAAGTGACTAACTTACCGCATGTTTAAAGGATAGCACCTTCCATAGTGCTTACCAGTCGAAAGCATAGTTAAAAATTCTTTTTGTGGCTAAAAAAATGTATAGATGATGTATTCAAAGGAATCATCAATATTTCTTTCGGCACTAGCATGTGTATCATATAGGCTGATTCATTTTCACAACGTGGATCTCGCTTATTATTGCAGATAGGGGGTAGGTATAAGTTTGGCAATGTTGCTAAATTTTGTATTTGTTATGAATCCGAAGAGACAATGGACCTGAGACAAATGACTTTCGAGATTTCTTAAAAAAACGAAAAATGCTCATTTCCCTTTAGCAGCTTTATTTGGCCTTGCAGAGAAAAATCAAAAACACATTCTCAAGGCCACTTTCGAACTTGTATCTAATGGCGTATTCGAAATTTGTATATGACGTTTCGGTTCTTTTGGTAATTAGATTTTCATACCATTGAGAGGTTCTGGTAGTAGCACAACATAATTTAGGCATAAGCAATCGTCAAATTGATAGAAAATTACATTTAAATCCATCTACTGGTGATTATAACATCAACAAATATAGTGAAAGTGGCAGTTTTCTAAATAAAGTACGAAGTAGTAAACCAAGAGCGACAATATCAGCTCAACATATTTCAACCGCCGTGTTCAGCAAGCGAAATAGAAGAAAAACAGCGCCAGATATTACGGTTAAACGCCGTCTGCAAAAAGCCGGCCTTCACGGATGAATTACGATGCAAAAGCAATTGCTTTGCCAAATTAATAAGAAAAAGAGGTTACAATGGGCATGTGAACATCGAAATTGGACGGTAGAAGATTGGAGCAAGGTATTGTGAACCGGTGAACTCAAATTCAAAATTTTCGGTTCGCGAAGGCGAGTGTTTGTAAGAAGATCTATAGGTGAACGTGCACTAGAGCAATGCACAGTCTCTACCGTCAAACACGGCGGTGGTTCGGTAATGATTTGAGATTGTTTTGCTGGTACAACCACAGGTGATCTCGTAAAAATTCAAGGAATAATGAGAAAAGAGCAATACAAACGCATCTTAGAAGAAGAATTTTGGGTCAGAATTTTATATTCAAACAACAATGATCCAAAACACACACAAAATTATGCAAGCAATATTTAGAACAGTTGGAAGAGGACGGGACACTAGCAATCATGAAATGGCCACTCCAAAAAAGCCCCGACTTGAATCCCATCGGGTTATTATGATCGGGAAGAAAGAAAAACTGCTCCAACTTCAGCGGATGACATGTGGAACAAACTACAGGTAGCACGGGCTCGAATAACTCCGGAAGCATTGTTAAAATTAATTGCAAGAATTGCCCCGATTATGCGACGCAATCATTAAAAGTAAAGGAGGTCATATAGACGAATCTAAAATTTAGGTCAAATAAATAATTTTAATTGTTAAAGTTGTATATTTGTGTATACTAAAATACCAAATACATATTTTAATATCTCCATGTAAATATTTAACGATTTACCCTAAAATTTGAGGTGCCAAAATACTTAAGAGCAGTGGTGTATACTAGTAAAGTAAGGCTTGAAGGCGTATAAGAAATGGCAAAGTATAAGTAGCAAAATAATCATTTGGATCGAATGGGAGTCGTATACCGAATAACTAAGGTTCTAGCAAGTGAAATGGTCTATTTATTTGTGTAATAGCAAAGCAAACGTCTTTCACGTGCAGGCACGAAGTAAAGATAAAAACATTTTGATTATTTTACAAAATTGGAACTACTAGATTTGTTCGCTTTCTAGTTAGTAATTCATATAATAATATAATAGATCACTATTTTGCTGGTTTTCAATACTGATTTCTGATAGAAAACTTAATTAACGGCACCAACATGCATTTTTTTTTGTTAATATCGGTTTTATAGGGTTGCCAAAGGAATTTTTCAAAAACCAATATGATTTACGTATATGTTGCCTATCTTTATTGGCTTAAAACTAAACAGTAGCAAGTTACATTCACTCAAACCAAAAAGGACTTCATTTACTTCTCGTGCGTGAAGATATGAATACTATAGAAAAGTCAGACAAGCTAGAAAAAGAGCAGTAAAAGACCTAGATGGAATTTTATCGCGACATAGAGCTAGTCGACATATCGTAAAAGTTCAAATTTTATGTACCGTCTAATCTGTCTAGTTAAGATAACCGTGTGCTCCCCGTACGGTCCGTCCTGCCGAGAGGAATATATAAACCTATGTTTTAATTTATAAAATTAAGTTAAACGTCCATAAAATAATGAAGTCGGGATTTATGGGCTTCCTAACATGCATAATGCATGGATGTTCTAGCGCGACAAACGTCTAGTTTTGGAATTTTTACGATTTCAACCTCGCCGGTTTTACGACGATGAATTTAAACCTTCGAAAGATGTTATTAGTTTTAAAATGTCCGTATAATCAATTACTAATTCCCCTTAAAAGGCTTTATCTTTAACGGAAATTGAATTAAAAATAATAATGCTGCTTTTCGATGCATTCAAGTTACTTCTTAGAATCCTCAACCATTCATACGAGGATTGTTCAAAAGAGACACTTTCAGAGGCTGCAAAGCATAAGATTAATGTTCTGAGATTTCCCAACGCAAATGTGTATGCAGCTGCAGTGTCAATGGTTGAAGGTTCATAATTGCAATTGATACCAGGTTTTTTAAGCATTCCCTTACCAAGTTTTTTGACAGTCATTCATTATTACTGACAATGAGCGGGGTACTTCAACTACCAGAATCATTATTTTGACAAAAATTAATATAAAAGCTTTGTTTACAAATGTTAATGTTTATCTAAAAGATATGTACAGGGATAACACGAACATAGTAAGAACAAACAAAAAGAGTCCAAGGAATTTGTTACACGACAAGGAGTTAAACAGGGATGCGTCTTGAGCTCGCTCCTGTTTGTGGTAGAGATGAAAAAATTAACACTCGGATGCTGGCAAAAGAAACAAACGCAATTGAGAGAACTACTGTTCGCAGATGACATGGCTTTGGTGGCAGATAACAAGGAAAACTTACAGTATAACTTCGAAGTACTAGAGGAAGAACTATCGAAGATAAATATGAAAATAAACATTCAAAAAACGAAAACAATGATAATTTCTGGTACGATGAAAACAATACTTAAATACTTAGGAGCGATTATAGAAAAAAAAACGGTAAACAGGGCAGGGAAATAAATGAAAGATTGGGAAGAGCCGGAAACATATTTAATACAATGAAAACAACATTTCCAGGAAAAAGAGAGGTACCAAAAAAGATAAAAACAGAAGTGGTTAGGCCAATGACTATATGCAATAATGAGACATGGTCATTAACGGACAAAAATTTCGAATGAATGGTATGGAAATGAGGTTCCAGAAAAAAATAGAAAACAAAAAAAGGACAGACAGAATAAGAAATGAAGCATTTAGGCAAAAACCTTCAGATAGAATCAATTAACGAAAGATAATAGAAGGACAACTTAGATGGTTCGGGCACGTGTGTCGAATGTCAGACGAAAGACTTACAAAGTGGGTATCTGAAACGAAAGTGCATGGAAAAACAGGAGGGGAAAAGAAGTAAAGAAAAAAGGAACGGCATGGAAGAAATACGAAACTTAATACAAGATGGGAAGGGATGGAGACAGAAATGCAGAACTCAACCCCAATGGGCTTACACCTAAAGATAGAAAGGCTTAGAACTAAGTAAAGTAAGCAAGTAAATGCTTATCTAAGTTATGCACCAAAAAAGGGTTTCTGCCTGATTGTTATGGTCGAAACCGTCGAGTTGCTTCTATTTGTGTGGATAGTGGTACTTTTAGATAAAGCTCCACTTAATTATCCTTGAAAAAACATTAAGTCCTATAAGATGATGCACATAATCCAGCCTGATTCCGTTCTGGGACATTATTTTGAGGTAATTTGTAACTGCAATCTTATAATTATAAGTATCATATACAAAACGTACAGTTTGTCTTGTTGCAAGAAAGAATGGTTGTCCAAATGAACCATTTGCAGTCTAAACTTCAGAAATGTACACTAATTTTGCTAGATTTTCATCCTGCAGCTATTAACATGCTTATATGGTCTTCGTAGCTATAAAGCAGAGAAGTATTAGCATTTTTATAATAGATAAGTTATAAGAATTAGAATGTTAAAGTATGGAATAGATTATACAATATGAAAAAAAAAACAATGAGAAGACACAACTACCAAATTAACTGACATGACATGTTCACTAAATCTATAAAAAGATTTGTTTGTTAGAAAACGTCTTAAATCGAGAAGAATCGGCTATTTTAAATATCAGCAGGTAGAATATTGTAAACTGAAACGGTATCGTAATACGGATCCTTTACAAATAATTTTTATTTGTGGGGAGGCATACAAACACCAATATCATCTCTGCTACTCATTGGGTATATAAATTATTACGGATATCTTCAATTCGTTTTAAAAACATGTCTAATTCATAAATGTGTAACAGTGACGTCAGAATCATAGTTTCCGAATTCTTAAAAGCAGTTGCATACACTACTTGCGGAAAACAATTCCACGCATACTACAGCAAATTCGTTTCTTTAAAATTTAAATTTAGACATTAGAATTACACCAACAAAGAAAACTATCAAGTTAGATGCAAATGTGCTGATATTACCGACCGAAGAATCGGATCTAAAAGAAAGCACATCCTCCATCATTAAAATAAATTAGAAACAAGGTAGGGACTAGTACGGAACCCTGAGGAACGCCAAAATTTAATGCTAATGCTGGAGATAAACACTGGCTCAAAATATTATTACGAAAGCCCAAATCTAACACTATCTGGTTATGATCCGATGGGTAAGATTAGAATACTGCAACGGACTCTGTTCAGCTGATCATAAATGCAGGTAAGTGTGTTAAAAATTGCACTACTTGTTGGAGTGATTCGCTTAGAAGGTCATTATAATATAAAGTACAGTTTAACGACATTTCCATTGAACAACCCTCGTACATTCATTCAATATCCCACTAAAAGAAAGACATTCCGCAAACGAAGACGAAGCACTAAGTAAGCAGAAAACGAAATAAATAAGACCACCCGAGAAACTTCGCGAAAACAAAAAAAAAGAAGCAAAAGATTGTAAAAAGAAACAGCCAGAACAACGCCAACATTCAATAACACCGAAGTTCCATGAACTTTTCATATTTTATTATTTTATTAAAGAATGGTTACAAATTAAACATAAAGACAGACGGGGTGTGTGGGCCGCCAACAAATGAGAACTGTCAACACTGTCCATAAATAAGAAAATCTTCCGTCTCTGTCGTCTCTTTTTCTCAGTTCCTTTCGTTGCTTTATCTGCACGATTCTTGTCTTCTTAATAATATATATTTTTGAGCGTCAAGGCTCACAGAGGCGGATCAAGGGCTTTTAATGTGGTAGAGATGTTCATAAAAGAAATCTATGTTTCATTAATTATTTGCTGAATAGTTTTATATTTCCAGAGAAAATTTGCTAATTTGGCAGTGTATTTCATGTAATCTCTGATGTTCTTATCCGAATTTAATTAGTTACTTAAAAAAAATAATTGATTTGCCGACAGAAGCCCTAACAAAAACTATTTGGTTAGCTGAAATATTTCCACAGAATCCCTTCCGTTATATTCTAAAGGTTAAGCGGTATTTATTGGGTCTCTAAGTCACATTTACGAGTTTGTCGTCATGGTAGGCGTGTTCGAATGTGTATGATCACATGCGATTGGTTAAATGAGTGCTCCAACGGGGTACTGTTCTTGCCCCAATATGGTTTGTTGATGTTTCTTACTTTACCATACGCAAACGTGTAGAAAACTCATGTTAGAATCACCGAGAATTTGTTTTTATTTTTTTCTAATGTTGACAATAAAATTTAACGAACATAACGAGATAAACTGTTGGTGAAAGTATCCTAGATTCGAAAACAAATGACAAAATCAAATAGTCGTTAATGAAATTGGGAAACAAGCATTAATTAGATGAAACGATTTAAACTAACGTTTAGCCTAAAACTTATTTTAAAAAACAAAATGTTTGGTGAAAACAGATTACTAAAATCGAATCTATTGTTGATGTAGAACTGACTCATGGATGCTGATTTTCATATTGATGTTTAAATAATATAGACCACTCAAATTATATTATCTATATTCTTTACAAATTATTTACATTTTAGCTTCATTAGATAAGTTGCTAAATAATTACAAAATTCTAAGGGATATGATCTTCCTATTAAATGTTAGCGTAAATAAACAACACGTGGCCGGTGGATCCAATAGCCAGCAACCATAATGACAAGGACCCCTGCAAAATTTGATTTTCTAACCGCAGATAACAGCTAGAATATGTTTCCTTTTTAGATAAAAAAATTAAACTTTAAGCACCCTGTCAAGGCGATATAGATAAAAAAGAGGTTAGTAAAAAGATAAAGATAGGGGTATATAACACCGTTTTTGTACCACCACTAATTTATGGATGTGAGAATTGGAAATTAACAGAGAGACAAAGTAGCATGATCGGAGCGTGCGACATACGATTTCTAAGGAGAATCCTGGGAATAAACAGAATGGACAGGGTGCGAAACGAGATTATAAGGGAGAAAGTTAGCGTTAAATCAATAGACGAGAAGATAATGAAGAGGCAACTGAACTGGTGGAGTCACATGGTGAGGCTGCTCGAAAACAGTATGGCTAAAACAGTTTGGCACGTTAAAGTCAAGAAAAATAGTAGAGGAAGGCCAAGGAAGGCGTGGAATGATGTGATTGTGAGTGCATTTAACAGTAAAACCAGTGACTGGAATAGTGCAAAAAAGATTGCACTGGACAGGGAGCATTGTAGAAGAAGATATGTATAACTCAACCCAACACCCCTACACTTATGGTAATGGGGTCCGGGAGAAGTAAATAAGTCAAGGCAATGTTTAACATATCAAAAGTTCTATCAAAGATTGAAATACCTGAATATTTTACTTGAGTTTTCAACCATTGCTCGAAGACATCCATCGATGTCAAAGAAAATTCTTCATTATATGATTCATCTTAAAGGACAGAAAAGAGTTTTCAACAACCAATAATTTTAAAAGATTAAAATTCATCTTCAAAAAAAATAATTACCCTTCCAATTTAGTAGAAAAAATAATGAAATCTAGATTACGCACATTTAATAACTCGTCACGCGCCTTTAAAGGCAATAATACAAACTAAAACCAAAATAAATTAGAATTCCATAATGTCCCTATTTATCAGAAAGAAATAATAACATTTTATCACCTGATAACATCCAGGTTCTATATTAAAATTATAACAAGCTCAAATTTACGTATTGCAATTTAAAAGACAAAATACCAATAAATAAACAAACCCACCTTTTGTTTATAAAATCCCATGTAACGATTGTAGTGATGTATACATAGGACTGACGTCACAACATTTAAACGATCAAATAAAAGGTTATATATAAATATCAAAATAACATAATAGCATTACAAAACGATGCGACAAATACACCTTTAATTTCGATAATTAATCTATTCTTAGTGAAGAAGTTAACTATGAAGCCAGAAGTGTATTAGAAATGATTCAAATACATAAACATACAGATGCAGGTATTAAGGATAAAACAGAAATTGACCGATTGTCCAAAATTTATTACCTCATTTTATAATGTCTTCTTCCTTTTCAACACTTGTATACATTATTCTACCTCTTACATATATCCTATAAACGTCTTAAAGAAGTTTTTTACACTCAATACTGGAAATGAAGCTTCTCACATTACTTTCGCTACATTGCCGAATAACACAATAATCGTTTAAAATCTTGTAAAATTTAAATTTAAACAATTAAAATTAGTATAATGTTGTAACTTTTCATCACTGGTCCTCAAAGAATTCATTTTGTAAGGAATATTAAAAAGTTCGCAGAACAATTACAATTACAGTTTAACCATTGTTCCAGATCTTTACAACGTAATTTTAAAATCAAAAAAAAATAAATATATTTGTCGAAATATAAAATATAATTTTATTTTGTCCAATTCAACAAGAAGCCGCTAAAAGACGTTCTAAAAGGAACATATTTTCATGTTTTGTCATGTTTTCTTGTAGTGTACACTACCGGCCATTGAAGGTAGGACGATTATCAGAACTTTAAAAGATCGAATCTTTTTTCAATATTTAATATCCTTGGTATTACTGTAAGAACTTCTACAACGAAGTTGGGAATAACGATAAAGTATTTAAGACGGAAATCCTCACCACTAAACGCCGTTTTTTAGCTGGTCTTTGCCAATGAGTCGATAATTATAGGAAATGGACTGAAGAAAATTGAAGAAATGTTCTTTGGACTGACGAATCCAAATTCGAAATGTTCTAAGATGCGTTTGTATCGCTCTTCTCTCATCATGCCTTGAATTTTTCTCGTCCGTGAAGGCTGACTCTTTGCAGACGGCGTTTAAGCGTGAATACGCTAATCGGCTTCGGAAGTACAGTATTGATTTCTGCGGCGATGTGTGGAGCTATTTTTCTTCTATTTCCTTCTGATGTTATCCGCCCTTAGTCTACCACTTCGTACTTTATTCAGAAAACTGTCACTTTTACTGTATCTTTTGATATTATAATCAACAGTAGATGGATTTAAATGTAATTTTCTAGCAATTTGACGATTGCTTACGCCCAAGTTATGTTGTACTATTATCAGAGCATGCGCTTCAACACTAATTTTTTCCCTTCGGCATGTTTTAACATTTTAAACGAAATTATGAACACTATTCGTTAAGAGATCCTGTCGCTACTAACATGGAACGATAAATGACCGTAATTTAAAAATATTACTTAAAATGGCTTTATTATAACTTCATGATTCATAGTAAAATTACCGACTGCTTCATTTTTCCTGCAATTTCAAGAAATGCGTTCTTTGTTGTAGTTGCTATCTGTGCTTTTATGACGGTATTACGTCTCATACAGATAAAAGAAGTAAATAGTCCGATATTATTTAATTAATTTAAGTGAATCTGGCTGACTATTACATACCATTCAATAATGCTGGAAAGTATTTCCTAAATACATTCTTTGTATACAAAAATCTAAAATCCAAGGGTGCCAAAATATTTATAAGCGGTGGTGTATACAAAGTGTGTTTCAATAAGAGCGCAAGATTTGAATTGCGCGGGAGGGGATGGGAGTTAGTAAACATGGAGCATTACACGAGAGAACAACGCGTCCTGATTGTTAAACATTATCATCAAAATGGTGAAAGTTTGATTGCCACGATTCGTAAAATTCGTCCAATTTTCGGACGAAATAATGTTCCTAAGTCTGCGAAAAGAATAATCGCAAAATTCGAAAGTACTGATTCGGTTAGTGATGTAAAACATAGGACACGAGCTCGTAGAGGTCGTTCAGAATAAAACATCACGGCAGTTCGCGAGAGTGTGGCCGAGAGTCCAGGGACGTCGATTCGTCGTCGTGCACAACAATTGGACATTACAACAGCCACCCTTCAGCGTATTCTCACTACAGATTTGCGCCTCCATGCGTACAAGGTCCAATTGACTCAGCAACTCCTGCCTACAAACCACTTACAGCGAAGAGAATTCACCAATTGGATCCTTGAACAACAAGAAGTGAATGACAATTTTGCGGCCAAAAGCATCTTCAGTAATGAGGCCCATTTTCACCTCGATGGCTTCGTAAATAGGCAAAACTGCTGCATTTGGGGCTCAGAAAATCCACGAATGATTCACGAAAAAGCAATGCATCCAAATCGTGTCACTGTTTGGTGTGCATTGTGGGCCGGAGGAATCATTCGATCGTTTTTCTTCGAAAACGAGGCAGGTAATGCAGTATCGTTGAATGGCGAACGTTATCGTGCTATGTTAACCCAGTTTTTGGTGCCTCAATTGCACGATATTGCCCTCGACAACATGTGGTTTCAGCAAGACGGTGCCACTGGCCATACCGCCCGTGAAACATTGGCGGTCTTACACGAGACTTTTCCTGATCGTGTTATCTCCCGTTTTAGTGACCAGAATTGATTTAACATCTTTGGACTTTTGGCTGTGGGGTTATCTGAAGTCACAGGTATATGCCGGCAAATCCGCGACCACCGAAGCATTGAAGGCCGAAATTAGACGCTGTATCGACGAAATACCACCACATATATGCACCAACGTTATTGAAAATTTCATCAGAAGAGTACGCATGTGTCAGCAAAGCCGTTTACGGGCCATTTACCAGATGTGTTGTTCCATTCATAATTCAAAGATAATATTCGGTTACATCTTATAACTAGAGTAACCAAAACTTGCGGACTCGCATAGGCATCGGTTTTACGGGTTAATATAAGAATATGAAAAACTCATAAATAAACTTACTTGCTAATTATTCAACAAATTAGAGGCATCAGGAGGTGAACTACTGTAAACTTGCATCATTGCATATGTTTCCACAGTTACTTCTTTAAACCTTGTGCGCCGACAAGAAAAAATATTCTCTCCACATCTAAGGAAGTTACATTTGCATGTAGAAACTGTATTTCAAAATCACTTAAAAATTCACTATTCTTACACTTATTATAAACGGCCTCTAAAGTATTAAAATCGGGATTTTTCCTTAAAACATCTGCCAACTTTTGACTAGCGCATAATCCTGGCGTATCATTTAATGTGTGTAATTTATTTTTTACGCTCTCCACTATGTCTAATGATTCCTGCAATGACAATTCAGTACATTGTAGTTTTCTGATGGCATCTAGTAATACTGTATAATTGGTACATATTGTTGTTAAATCTTCTAAAAGTTGAGGAATTTGAAATTCTCTTTGACTTTCTCTAATTGCTTTGGATTCATTCCGATTAAATCGCATTATAACTGATTGAATTTATTGAAAATGGATCAAATAGTAAGAAGCTGCTGTTAGCCAAGTACCCCATCGCGTTAAAGTTGATTCAGGAGGTTCTGGAATACCTGGACAAAATTTACGAAATTCTTTTAAACGTTTAGGAGATTTACGAAACACTGCTTTAGTACTTCCAATCATCCGATCAACGTCTAAGTAATGTTGTCGAACAACTTCACCAACTAAATGCAAAGCATGCAGCACCCAGGTTATATGTATTAAGTTAGGAAATATATGTTTAAGGGATTGCCCAACACTTAGCATCGTTGCTGCACTATCTATCACAATCATCACAACTTGATCTTGGGCAATTTTAAATTTTTTCAAAGCGTTCATTATCACTTTTTGAATATTTTCCGCGGTACATTGTTGAACACGTTTGCAAGCTAACAAATATCGAGATGCTGTGTTCTCGCTAGATAAAACGCGAGCTATTACATTCACAATACTGTTTTTCTTTATATCGGTCGTCTCATCCACGGGTAATCCATATTTTTTTGAACACAAATCACGTTTACACACATTTTCTAGCATCTCTTTCATTCGCGGCAAATGATTCTGTAATTGTGTTTGTGAAGGTAATGGGTACTTTGGAACGTATTGTCGCCAAAACGTTTTAAAAGCTGCTTTTCTCACCAACGACAACGGAAGATTACAAGAGGTAAACATAATTAATAAGTGTATGAGGAATAGTGTATAAGGTACTTCAGTTCTTGCATTTCTCATATGCTTAATACCATTGACATGCCTCTGGCAATCAGTTCTGTCCAATGCAGCCAAACGAGCATTGCATATTAAGCAAAAAACTGTACTACCGTCATATTTTAAATGGGGAAAAAGTGACACATACTTATGTACATTAGTAGCAAATCTATTACGAGGCATTGTTTTCTTAGGTATGTAAATATTAGTTCTATATGAAACGATACACTAATTATGTACTTGGTATAATACTACAACACACAAAAAACACTATAGCAGCTATATTTTCAAAAGCGACACGTAAGTACATAACCTTGACTGTTCGACTAATCTCTGCAACAGCTCAACCGGTACTAAAACGAAATCTTTCTCAGCGCGGTTTAACATGATTTATATTCAAGGTCGACACTACATGCCTGCTTCTCTACCGGTTTAGTTTATTTATGAATTTTTCGTATTCTTATATTAACCCGTAATACCGACGCCTATGCGAGTCCGCAAGTTTAGGTTACTCTACTTATAACAAAACAAGTTAAGTTATAAGAATAACAATGTGACACTTTTGATTAAAAGAGCAACTTATATATAGATAATTTATTAGATCTTCGTCCTAAATCAAGAACTAAATTCTTAGGAAAATATTTACAGTACATCACCAATATATGTAACAAAGATTCATCAAAGAAGCTTGTGGATAACTTGTATTATACACACATCTCACCCAATTTACGGCGATATATGGGTTTCTTAAAAGCTTTTGAAATCGTATTAATTTACGCGATCAAATCGTCAGTTCCCAAAACACAACAAAGTCGACATGTAAACGCCGATTTTGTGGCCGTAAATTCTTTCAGTTGAAAATTTACCAGAGCCCGGACCTGGTCAGCATATCCATAAATACATAAAGAAGAGAAGAAGCATAAGGCAAGGCAAACCCGAGTACAGCGACACCAATAAATATATTTATACGATATTGTATATATATACAGGGGCAACGAAGCGAAATGCCCGAAAATAAATATTATACACTTATACAAATTTATATTTACAATGGGTATAAAAATAAACAGAGACTCTTCTGAAATTCTTCTTGTCCAGACGAGCGTGTACCCATTTGGTACATCTTTCCTCCTTTTCTAGTGCGCGTTTTTCTCTCTACGTACGTATATGACTATGTGCATAATAAACTCTCAGACTTTTCGAAGAAATACACGGCTTGCTTGCTTTTGCTTACCACCGCTTGCATTGGACGGTGTGTTATATGGATGAATATCTTCATGTGTGTACGTAAGCGTGTAAAAAACAAAAATGAAAAAGAAAACAAAGAAATACCGCGAAATGTTTCGTCTTTTATTATTATCCTTTTGAGATTTTTTCGTTTCTCTTTACGCTGTTTCGCGCTTGTTATTTTTTCCATGGCCCTTTGCGATTCTTTGCCTTTAGCCGGTCGCGGGGTATGCGCTCGGAATTTTGTTTTATAAATAAATGAAGAACAGAATGCATATATCATGGGCGGCCGTGACATTATATAAATGCGGTGGAGTAGTAAATTCAAAGAAAATGTTATTATACTATGGTGCTGTGCTGTACGAATAAATACATATATATGCGACTGTTGTGAAAATAAAAAGTTATAGCTGTGTTTTAGAGAACTTCCTGAACGCCACGTGAAAAAGGCACACAGCACATTCTTTTACACCAAGGACAAACTTAAAAGCTAATTAAGGAATTTGTGTAAGAATGTAAATTCAATTTTCCACATTTAATTTTGGTAGACGGCGATATAGAAGATACCATAGCTTCCATGAGGAAAAAAACTATGAATTCCGATGAGGACAGATCGAGGGACGACGGCGACAGTGATGTTTAAAAGTCCCTAGATTTTTGTATTGCATTTCTCTATTGCTATTTTTTTGGCGCATTTTGTTCATTTTTTGTTCATTACACAGAGAAGAAAAAGTTTTTGAGTCAAACAAATATATATCTCTGAAATTATTTATTCAATTTAACAAAGGTTTATTTGAGTGAAAGTAGATTTTTTAAGAACAACAAATTGCATTTGTTTGAATGTACAAACGTTTTCATTTTACATAATTTTGTTGAGACAAACGAATATATGTTAGAATCGTGCGCCTCGTTCCGTATATACAGTACCGTGCAATCGAATTAGGGCCACTTTGATTTTATACAAATATTTGCTATTAATGTTACAATAACCAAAATTTCTTAATATTTTCCGCAATAAAATGTTTTTAATTGTATTTGAGATAATCCTCTTAAGTAGGTATACAATTCTCGTTATTATAACCCCCACCAAACATTCCTTTCTATCCAAGGTACGTTTAGGGTCGGTAATCGGTGACGGGCTTTACCTGCTTCAAATTAGTTTACGTGTAGTTTTGATGGTGTAAAGTGCAAGTATTATATTTTCGTGCTCTAATATTCGTTTTACATGTTGTTTTAGTGTAATTAAATTGAAATTTCGTGACGTTTAGTTTTCTTTTTTTATTGATAAATTTTGTGAAATGGGCAAACGTAAAGACATTTCAAATCAGAAAAAAAAAAACAAGAATTCAAGTGTTATTGGAGGCGGGGCTGTATTCGCATCGGGAAATAGCCAGAAGAGAACGAGTTTCTTGTCAAACAGTCGACAGGGTAGCGATATCAAAGAAAGAAAATTTACCCGCGACTTCAAGTGGTCGTTCTCATTGTGGCGGTATTCGCAAAACTTCGCCACGGGAAGACAAAATTATCAGAAAACAGGCAACTGTGCATTAAAGAACTTCAGCGTATATTACAAGCTGATAATATAAAAATATCAGATCGAACATTAAAAGCGCGCTTATATGAAGCCAATATCAGAAGTAGACGACGCCCTGCAAAAAAGCCGAAACTTACTTTAAGGATTTAAAGGGCAAGATCGCAGTGGACGTAACAGCATCGGCATTTTACTGTTGAGGATTGGAAAAAGGTATGTATCAATATTTTACGTATATTTTCAAAATTTGGAACATTTTTAGTAAATTCGAAAATGTAATGAAAATTTCTGTTTCTAAAGGTTGTTTTTAGTGACGAGTCACGGCTAGAGGCTGTAACTGAAGTTGTTCGTTTCGTTAGAAGAAGACCATCGGAACGGTATGATGAAAGCGCAGTGGTAAAAACAGTGAAACATCCACCGGCAGTCATGATTTGGTCATGTATATCAGGGGAAGGGCTTGGACCGCTCTATTTTGTAACGGGTACCATGAATCAAATTCAATATAAACAAGTTATGGAATCAATCTTAATCCCGTATATGACATCTTTAGACCCTGAAAATTACTCTTACGCATTTATGCAAGATCGTGCACCGTGCCACAGGGCAAAAACAATTCTAAATATGTTTTCAGCAAGAAAACTGAAGATATTGCCATGCCCAGGCAATTCCCCCGACCTGAATCCAATCGAAAATGTTTGGAATTCTTTAAAACGTACAGTTTATGCATCTCCCAATACAACAGTTGACGTTTTGAAAGCAAACATAACAAATAGCTGGCAAAATAATGCTCACCTTAAAGAAGTTGCAGCAGCGTGTATAGCAAGCATGCCAAAAGAATTGCTGCTGTCATAAAAGCAAGGGGTGGTTCGACGAAATATTAATGTACGTGTATATAAATATATAATATTATAATATATATATATATATATAAATAAATAAAAATTGATTTTATCAAACGTTGATACTTTGTATTATTTATTAAGCTAAAACTCAAATTTATATAGTGGCCCTAATTCGATTGCACGGTACTGTAAGACTAGAGTAGGAACTAATTATTATCGCCCCATGCTTTATAATAAAATAAGCGAAGATGTTAGACACCTACCACCAGAAACATTTTTTGATAGAGTTAAATTCGAACTTATGGAGGGGGCCTATTGGTGTCTGAAGGACATAATCGCAAATTTTAATGTGTAATATTTGTATTTAAATGTTCACTGTCCCTGTTATGTGCAGTTGTGTTGTCCAATTTTTATAAATATTTATTATATGACATATTACATGTTCATATTGACGCATGTAAACAAATTTATTGTTAAATACAATAAAAACTAAAGAGATACGATGAAATTTACATTTACTAAATTTATTGAAAGTTCTAACTGCTTTCTGGGGTTCCTTTAATTACATTCTACAATACCTCCATATTTCTATATCGCTGCCCGTACATGGTGTTCCTTAAGAAGCCCCACAAGAAGAAATCCATGGGTTATTGGAAGTAGAAAGTATGTTCTGCAAGACAACACCCTATCTAGAAGTGTTTCGCTGTAACATTGCACGGCTCTTTCGCAGTTCCTACTACATGCAAAATATGCCTCAAACAAGTTACGCTTAGTAACAATAACAACTAGAAAACGCATAATCAATACAAAAGTAAAACAAAAATCAGAAAACCGAAGGCAAAAAGCGATTACGTTTGGCATGTTTAAAAAAACCCTACCGGAGATTAGAACACCTCTGGATTCAACAAGAATTTTAGCAATAGTGGTCTAATAACTTCGAACAACCTGTATAAAAACAAATTATTGAGTAGAACAGTTACACTTTTAACAAATATAAAAACATATAAAAAATGTGCGGTTTCTCTTATAAAAAATACATCTGCATCACATACAGGGTGTTCTAAAATCCCCATTACACACTTGTAGAGCTTATAAATGAAACTAGGTAAAGTGCGTTTTGAATAGGATCCCATGTGTTTAGGTTTTTTTCCTATTATTCTAATTTTTCTTTTATTGGATGTCCTTGTAGCTGGGCCTGATGATGTGTTTCTGGTCGCTTAACTTCTCAATAGAACTTTGTGAGATCTCGATCATTTTTTCATTCCTACCTTTAATATATATGAATATTTGCTTAACTTAAAACTAAATGATTTACTTGGAAGAAACATTTTTCTGTCTTTCTTGATTTTCTAAACCTTAGAAAATGTTTATTTAATCCAAATAACATTTCAAGAAAGTTATTTTCTTATACTATACATTTTTACAGTCTTGAAACAAAAATATTTTCTTGAATAGAGACTGATTTTTGCATTATTTTCTTGATGCAAGAAACCATTTCGCTGCGTGTACTGAATCTTCAGGATTTCCTAAAAGGTTTTAGACATTACTGTTTGAAGAAAAAACCATTTTGCGCTCAACTTTAGAAAAGATGTTTTGAAAACCTTTCGTGTAACATGGACAAAAGGATAATTTAATATAAACTATTTTTATGTTGCCTAATAGTATGTATTATTAACTACGTCTGCTGTAATAAGAAATAAAAATATGTCAGAAATAGACTTATCTGGAAAATCTACTAGCAATAATAGATTCATCTTACAGGATTCTAACCATTCGTGGGAACACAAACTTTCCGCTATTAATTCTTTGGTATATCGTTTACTCAATTTCCCTTTAACTAAAAACAGATATCAAACCAAACTAAAAGAAATCATCAAAACTGTTAACTTTAACGGATTCTCTGAAAACTCCTTAAGTATTAATGTTTTGATACCATCATAGTCACAACCAGTATACTCGATACTCCAAAATATCGAAATAATCCAAAATACGTGTTTTAAAATAGCAAAATCATCACAAATATAAATTTTAGACCATAAGTGTGACAGACCTTTAACATTTCTTTATGCAGGATCCAAAAATTTGTGTGCCTTAAGAAGTAATGGATTCATTCCTTCGAGGAACTTGCCACAATAGATATAATTGTCATCCTCAGATTTTTTGCATATTTTCTCTGGATTCCCGTTTAATAGAATTACGCAAAACCGTTGACTTTGACTCTTAACCGTAATACTACAATTATCAATTCCTCAGATGAAGCCAAATTTCAGCCATTCCGAGCATTCACTTGTTCGAGTGATTTCAGTGCAAGGAATTATTGATTATTTGGAGAAGGAAAGAACTATCACGATACAATACTATGCTGATTTGTCGGATTGATTCGACGCTAAACTAAAGTGAAAAACGTCCCACCTAGCGAAGAAAAAAAATTCTTTGCCATCATGACAACGCCCCGGCCCACTCATCGGCAACTACGACAGCAAAACTAGTCCAGTTACGGAACGAATTGATGCATCTACCATATTTGCCTGATTTGGCTCTCTGTGACTTCTTTCTTTCCCCAAGCTTGAAGAAATGGCTTAGCGGAAAACGGTTGACATCAAATGAAGAGGCCATTGCCGAAAACAAAGGTCAATTTTGCAAAGTTCGGCAAATCCCATTACTTAGATGACTTAAAAAAGAGAAATAGCTTTATTAAATGTAAAACAATTGCGTCGTTTTCTTTAACATAGGTATTCATCAGCATCCTTGTATTTGCTTGGAACCATAGCCACAGTTTTAAAACCGCCAAATTTGGAGCAGTCAGTATAGGGCGAATTCTGAGGAAAGTCAAAATGGTTGCATCTGCCAGAAAAGTAATGGCTATACTTGTTCTTACGATAGTCAAGGAACTGTCTACTAAGGGTCATTACTTAGCAAACTCATGGTAGGCATTTGAGGAAGAACAAAAATGCTACTACATCAAGACAAGGCACCGTTCCATATTGCAGCAATGGTCCTGATCAAAATTGACCAGATACGCTTAGAACTGATGGATCACTCAAATTTGGATTGTAGTGACTTATTTCTCTTTTCTAGGATCAAGACACGGCGAAAGAAGATTTTTGTGATACAAAAATGAGAAATTGACTGTATTGTATTGTTGGGTATTATTTTGACTAGATCGCAATTTTGTATGGAACTTGTAGCAACATTTCGGTGTTTTCAATAATTGTTAATTATAAATATGTAAATTAATAATCTCCTAACATTGAATTATCTAGTTTCTCTTTCTTGCAATATTTAAACACGTATAAATACAGCCACTCGCTGGCAAAGTATCTTCTTATATTCTACAAAAAAAAGATTATAAGAAGCTTTCAAATGAAAATTAATTGAAAAACCACGTAGAATTAATTCATTTACAATCTGTCTAATAAATAAGAATCCCCATTAAAAGAAGAGGCAAAGAAATTCAGAGATAAAGAAGCTGAATACTTACTCAACCGGCGTGAAAAATTTATCGCGAAGACATATTTTTTTAACTGGTTTTTTTCCCTTTTTTTGTTTATTAGAATAATTATTTTTAGCGAGTACAGCACCCGCTAGCGATAAACCGTTCGTTGGGGCACTAACTCACCGGCCAACCGAACCCAGTTGTGCGAGAAAGACAGAAAGAAATTTATTAATTTATTCGAGATACAGAAATAAATACGAAATGAATCGATTTTGGTCGTTCTGCTCCTCCTGCTTCTCGTCCAGTGCCGGGCGAAAAAATTTACGATAATCTGCTTTATTTCGTGTCATCTTTATATTGGGCCTCTTCGACCGTTATTCTTGTAGATTTATTTCTACAGGTGAATAATTTGTCCGGGATAAAGTAAACCTTCACATTTATTAGGTAAAAATAATGTTCGCTAATAAAAATATCGGACGAATAGGAAAAAACGTGAAAAATTGCCTTGGCTACGGAGTTATGGGTTGTTGTTAAAGCCATAAATTAAGCAATGTTAAATAATTCGGGGAATGGTTGGAATAGTGAAATTCTTAAGTGGTTAGAAGAGGAAGCTGACGTTTTAAATTAAGTCGACATCTCCAGAAACGTCGAAAATCGTATGAAATTAATAACTTTAAAATCTCTGCAATTCTATTATTGTATTAGGGTACTCGTACTTAAAATTGGCACCATTTAAGTCTCAGTTCTGAAAAGATACTTAGATGGCGCCATGTTATTATTTTCGAATTTATATGTCAAGCCACACGAATTTGTGTGCCTTAATAGATACGTCTACTAAGTGTCAAAATTAACAGAGTTAGAAAAACAAAAACTGGTACTAGAATTAAGTGAAAAACAACAGAAGACAAGTGCATACAAAACGAAAAACTATGTGAAACGTAATGGAATCAATAAACAGACAGTTTATAGGTTATAAAAAATATAAAGCAGGGAGCATTAGTATCCAAAGAAAACTAGATAATGAAAAAACAAAAGGAAAGTTAAATGATCGGAAAAGAAACCAAATTGTAAAAGTGGCCAAAAAGAAACGTGCAACAATTGTAAAAAAAATTGTAAAACGTTTCTGTAAAACGGATACTTCAAAATCAATATCGGAGCAACAGGAACGGCAAGTCTATCACTAGAGCAACGCAACTGTGCTGCAAGCCAGTGGCGGACACATAAAAGTTTACACAAAATAAGTTAAATGTGATACGTGCTCAAACACTTACCGTTTTAAGAGTCCTCCGTGAAATCACAAAGTGAATAATGTCTATTTAATATTTGTAACATTAGATATGTTTCCAAAGTTGTTTCGTGAAGAAAAAGTGTTTTTGTATGCCGAAAACGAACGTTCTACATCTAGTGACGTTATATTTGCGTAAGTAAAATAATCTTTCAAATAATTTAACGGTTCTGTTGACGCACCTTCACAAATTTGTCTTAATGTGCCAAAATCAGAGTCTTTATCTAAAACACTTTCAAACCTTTCTAAAACACAAACATTTCTTGCGCCTTCTATCGCGCATAGCTGTGCGTGCAAAGATTCCACTAACGACACCGAAGAATTTTGTAGTTTTTCTATCGCATCCGCTAGTCTCACGTAATTGTTCTGAATAATATCCAAATCTGTTTTAATTTGACTATCCTGAAATTTCAAGCGGCTTACCTTGACAGCCGCAGCTTCCTTTGGGTCGAATTCTAAAATCACGTTCTTTATATTCTCAAAATATTTAAGATAATAAAATGCAGTCTCTAACCATGTTCCCCAACGAGTAAGAATAGGTTGTGGTGGTTCAGGAATACCGGGCATAGTCTATGAAATTCCCGAATACGTTTTGGGGATTTTACGAACACAGCTTTTGTATGTGCTATTAGAGCGTCTACCTCGGGATAACATTTTCTGATACTATCTGCTACGAGACTGAGAGTATGGATTTTACATGTAATATGCAACAAGTTAGCACAATGTTTTTTAAGAGATCGACCTACAGCAAGCACTTATAAACATCAACAGTTGATTTGTTGAAAATTCAAACTTTTCCAATGTATTTAACACCAACATTGAAATTACTTCGGCAGTGCATTGTTGTATTCGTCTGGAAGCTAGTAAAATTGAGGGTGACGGTCGATGTGGTTCCATTGTGCGCACCATTACATTAACCACAGAATGTTTTTTACGATCTGTTGTTTCGTCCACACATAACCACAGTTTTTTATCTTGCAACTCCGATTTAATTCTTTTCTCGACATGCTCACGAGCAGACGGCACAACTCTCTGTAATGTTCTCTCACTTGGTAACTTAAAGTCCGAATATTCATTCCAAAACGAGACGTATGCTTTCTTCCTTAGTAAATGAAATGGTAAATTACATGCAATAAACACATAAATTAAATTTAAATTTGTCATAATCTCGTGTGGAATTTTTTTTTGAAACATGCCCTGCACTATTTACGTGCCGTAGGCAATCACTTTTCGACCAACACATTAAATCTATTTTACACACTACACATTGAATTTTAGCGCCATCATACTTTAAATCAGGCATTTCTGCAATAAATTCTCTTATTGTGTCCAACTTTGGTCGTTTTCGCGACGTAGGAAACATTTTCAAAACAAACGTAGAACTACGATATAGTATACGACAGCGTAGATGCATACACAACAGATCGGCTTTCGAGTCGCAGTTATACTGATGCTTATACCGAATTGTCCTGGCCGTGTTTATTTTGTGTAAACTTTTATGCGCCAGCTACTGGTTTTCAGTGCAGTTTGCGTTGCTCTATTAATCACTTGAGAATGTTCAGCTTAAATCACCTCTAACTTGGTGGGACGAAAGACATTATGTTAGCTGATGAACCTTACCTCTGTTTTGAAAAAAACAACAATTAACAGCTGAAAGTTTATTTGTATTAAATAAACAATTTCTCGGGGTAAGAAAATTAAGAAAATCCAAGACAGAAAAATGTTTCTTCCAAATAAATCGCTTAGTTTTAAGTTAAGAAAACATTCATATTAAAGGTAGGAATGGAAAATGGTCCAGATCTCACAAAGTTCTATTGAGAAATTAGACGACCGGTTTCCTGTTCAAAAAAACACATCATCAGGATACAAGGATATCCAATAAAAGAAAAATTACAATGATGGAAAAAAAACCTGAAGTTAATTAAAATTAGAAGCAAGTGAATGAGCAAATGAAAAAGTGTTTTTTTATATGTTACAGTATAATTAAATTATTTCTTTAATAATGTAATTAAATATGGATTGCGTAGTTTAATAGTTAATGAGTTAATACTTAAGTTTATCTACTCCTTTTTTTATTATTTTATATCTAAAAAAACTATAGTTAAATTAGTACACGCGGTAAATAAAAGAAAAAAAATATTACATTAACCAGTACCTTTTGAAAATGTTTATGGAACGTTGTACGTGAAAGGTTATATCACTGTATGGGTAAGCGTGGGATCTGTACTCGGGTTTCTATCATTTTTATCTAGGACGGCATGATTATATTTCTTGAAAGAAGGTGTCGCCAGGAAATATTCCACTGAGTGTTTTTAAAGATTAGTGGCATGAACTGAGAGATGGAGAACAAAATGAGCAGGAGCAAAAAGCGTTAGTGCTTTCCTCTTCTCATTGTTTTTGCCGGGAGCGATTCCATCAATACCATGAGCTATTTATTACCATTACCTTGGTTATTGTATCTAGGCACTTTTTTCATGTGCACTTCTACATTAAATTTACTTTTGTTTGAACATTATTCTGTAGATAACCTCTACCTTAGCCTTTTTAAAATCACAAGCAATGAGAACAATTTACTGCATTATGTATGGATATGTCGTACTGTTTTAAACAAGGTAAGTGCAATTATTAATGTGGATAAAAATAATTTGCATTTCAAGAATTTCTTTTGATTTAAGACAGTTATTGTATTGTGGATAATTGAAACAGTAATCGTTTTGAATTTGGCGATGCTTGATGCTGTAAAGACTGTATCGAGTTAAAGAATCTTAAATCTAGAACATAAAGTCAGGGCTATTTAGCGATTGCCACTTAAACTGTATTGTCCATCCACCACGAAGACATTCTTCTAGTAGTACAGGATCATCGTGTTTCAGATGCGGTTTCGCGTTATCCTGCTGGACAAATATGTGGGAACGCTTTAATCCTCTCGGCCATTTCTCGCGAATTGCCTGGTAACACTTTTTCAACAATGTTTTGTGTTTCCGCCTTATTAACATACTCAATTGATTTTGTAATAAGGGTTCCTTTTGTCCCAGTTTTGCTGTTTCGTTTGGCAGGCGTTTGTGTTATGAAACACCAGTTTTTCCATGTGGATCTCATCGAGGTCGAGCAACCGCTGCCATGAACATAACTTTTGTAACAAATCGTTTGCTCTTGCAGGTGCTGGACGGGGTTTCTTCGTTAGTGCTCCTGTAATAGGGTCGCTTAACTTTTCTCATGTAAAACCATTTCTCGTCTACATGAACGTGGTTGTAAAATTTCCATTTGGCAGTATTTTGGATACACAGAATTCTATGCACTTTCTCTCTTATTCTCTTTGGTTCAAAGACAAGCGTCTTTTGGTGCTTGAAACTCTTTAATGAAACTCCTTTCTTTAAATGACGAAACAGTGTAGATCTTGGAACATCTATGACCCAGGACAAGGATCTTATGGTGCCTCGTTGATTAAGAGGAATAGTTCTATTTTTCTTGAACTTTTCGTCACAATTTTGACGCTTTCGATTCCATTTTTATTTCTTTAGAGAATCGATAATGGAATAAGGATTTACCTTCACGGTTATTTCCTTCGCAGACACATTTTCGAATACGTGATACAGTCATTCTATTGCACTTAAACTTCTTCGCCAATCTATTTTTTCTAACAGAAAATACACATCACTCTTCTCTCATTATTAGTAAATTCTCTTTTTTTGTTGGTTGAACTAACATTTGCACGTGCATCACAACAAATTTAAGCCATTTCCTTCTGAGGACAGGTACTACTTTGAATTTCACAAAATTTAGGCTACATTACTGTTGCGTCAAATTTAACTTCAAAAACAATAACGGAGTCATGGCATACTTAATTTTAGAGCACAGCTTGACAATATTGTACCAAAGCTCATTTTTAATTATAAATATCAATAAACCTATTTAAGGACTTCATTGGCATTTTGAGTTCAACTACCTTATATGCAAATGCTTTTTTCAAATTAACAATACTTTTTATCAACAAACGGAAGGAACGGCAACAGCTTATCTCCGTTTATGGCTAATCTCTTTATGGGTAAATTTGAAACCGACCTGAAGAATACGTTAGCTTATTTCCCTCGGCTTTGGATCAGATACGTCGATGAAATTTTTTTCATTTTTGACACCAGCAAATGTTCAATAACGGATTTCATGGAACAACTTAACTGAAGATTTCCTTCTATCAAATTTACCCACGAAGAAGAAAAAGACAACAGGATTCCTTTCCTCGACATGTTAGTAATAAGAAATAAAAATAAGTTAGAAATAGACGTATAGTTTATTTCAAATTATAAGAATATAACTTTGAACGGCTTAAATGCTGTTATTGCACCACCTGCAGTAATAACTACCTGGATACGCAAACAAACTGCTGAGGACCGTAATGACAAAATTTAAGCGAATTGAATAGAAATGGAATTATGATTTGCGATATGCGTAACTACCTGTTTGTACATTTAAATCTCATTTAATATGTAAATTCTTTAATTACTTGTAACATCGAATTGCTTACTATGTAAATTTATACTGTTTGTAATATATATATACATAAACATATAATTATCTTATAGGGCTGTAATTTATAGTCAATATGGCCCTTAGATTCAATATGCATTGCCAGGTTATTATCGTCACAGAAGGTGCAATAAAAGTATTACAAGGCCCTGTAAGTCTACAGTTATATTCTTATAATTTGAAATAAACTATACATAGAGAAACCTACTAGTAATATTAGAGTTATCTTACAGAATTCTAATCACTCATATGAACACAAACTTTCGGCTATTAACTTTTTGATGCACCGGTTACTGAATTTTCCTTTAACTAAAGATATATATTAAAACGAACGAAAAGAATTCATCAATATTGCTAACTTTAACGGATTATCTGAAGATGTCGTCTATAATACTATTAGGAAACATAAGAAAAGATTAAGAATTGGAAATGTAAGCACACTAGAACGCATTGACGGCCGTAGTAATAAGAAATATGTTAAATTACCCTTTTATCCAAGTTACACGAAAGGTCTTCAAAAAATCTTTTCTAAAGTTGACCGCAAGATTGTTTTTTCTTCAAGCAATAACCTTAAAAACGTTTTAGGAAGTTCCAAAGACCTAGTAGGTAACATGGATAAATCAGGAATTTACAAAAAGATTGTGATCAAGTGTATATCGGGCAGACCAAAAGATCAATCAAATTAGGTACAAAGAACATTTGGCTCATCTCAAATCCAGAATGTTTGATAAATCTAGCGTTGCCCTTCACATGCCTGAAAATAACCATAATGTTGATAATATAAAGTTAATTAAAAACATCAAGAGCAAATTGTTATGAAAGCATGGAAATTTACAAAAACAAAAATCACTTAATGAATTCAGATTTAGGACGACTAAATTACAGCAGTAATTATAATCATGTGCAATGAACCGCTTCATTGAAAAACAAGGATTTTAATAACTTACGTCATCCTGACCATTTACATTTTAATTTAGGGATTATTTATTATTAATCTTTAGATTTGCATTTTAGGCTTAATTATACTCATGTATAATGAAGCGTCTCATCAAGAAACACTTAAAATAGAAGGATATATATATAATTAAGATATAATTAAAGATTATATATACTTATTTTAAACTTACATATTCCCCAATTTATTTGCTATATAAGGTTAGATTTTCACCTAGTTTGTTAGTTCAGTTTTACTGCTGATGATGACAGCTTGGCTATCGAAACGTGCGTCCAGTAGAGCACTGCACGTTACAGTATGGAATGGGCCCGTTCGGCCCGCCCGTTGCGTTCATTACCTCGGCACAAGGCCCGCCCGTTTGGCCCGTCTAAATTATTTTAGCTTGTTTAAGTAATTATATCTTCACTGTCTATTTCTAAACATTTTTACATTTTCTTTAACCAAAAGAAAACATAACATAACATACATTAAAATTGTTAATACAAACGACAGCGTAAAAACTATTCAGCATTTACTGCATACGTTATATCTATTCGATGTATTTAATAAAACATTCTCGGCCCGTCGGGCCCGTACAAATTCAGGCCCGGCCCGCAATGAAAAGGGACGAGGCCCACCTGGGCGGGCCGGGCTTTTCCTCGCCCGTGGAGTGCTCTAGCATCCAGTACGAGTTAAGTATTGTGGTAAGGGTTTTAGTAAACTGTTTCAGTGTACCTTATATGCAAATAATTTACAATGAAGGAATTTCTAATTGCTTTAATATGAAGCTAATAAAATAAAATATTTCCACACCATCTTCCTTACCGATGCTCTACAAATTTCTTCTCTTAAGGCGTTCCTGTAATTTCTCATGAAAAATTCAATACTTACGAGGGTACAAGAGCACAAATAAATATTTTCTTAGTGCAACTAACTTATAAGATTGATTAAATATTCTTTTATGAGAAATACATCGGAGAGAATAAACTTACCGAATGAAAATCGCTTGAATTATTGATCAGATTTACAATGGCGTAACTGGTGACGCTTTACTTTTGGAACACGACTTATTTTTAGGTTTATTATTATACATATTTAATGTCTTCGTACAAAGCGGGATCGTATAATATCGAACTGTATTATTTCGTCGAATACTCGTAAATAAATAATTAGGTACCGGTTGAATTTAATAATGATAATAACATTTCCTACCTACGTTTCTGTACCCTTCAATATTATTGTCGTATATGTAGATATGAATATTTGTTTTAGAGAAATGAAAAGAGCATATTGCCTATGATGATAAACGAGGTATGCCTTTTAAGTGTTTTTAAAAACAATAAAAGAAAAATCTTTTGCTACAAATTCTTTTACTGTTTTTCAAAATATTCGCCATTAAGATTTATACATTTTTGCATGCATTCGAATCAATTCTCGAAACATATTTTCCACTCTGACAGTGAACTCCAAAACATGGAGGCTGCAGCAGCTTCTTGAGGTGATGAAAATCGCTCTACACATTTTTTGTTTGACATTCAAGAACGAAAAGAAGTCATTAGGACGGGCAATGCTAATAGTCCCGAATTTTGGTGAAGACAATGGATTTGTAAGTAGGAAAATTAAAATTCTATGCTAGATCCATCTTGATAACTTAGAATTTATCCAAACAAATGTGACGGCGATTTTGGAAGCATTCTAAACAAGTACTGAAGTATCGGCACACTCTGCACCACCGAACTCAAAGAACATCTAGCTCATTACCGCTATGGAAGAGTTGAATCGTCAAGTGTAGCATAACACGTAAATGAAACAGGTTTTCTCCAATTAGATGAGCATCTGTTAAATAGAGAAAAGGGTTCCCTTAGCCACTAAGCCTTGATGGATTTATTGGTGTAAAACGGATACACGTTTACGTGTAGTGCTACAGGCAAGAACCTTTCCTTCTAGTTTGGTATATTTCGAATGTTTTAGAGTAATAATGCGGTAAAAGTAGATGATTGTAAATACATTTTAGAGTAGGGAAAGAACAAGGCACGTTAGGATTAAGATCTTTTTCTCACATCATTCGGTCGTACGATTGACAATGGGAATCTAACGGAATAGTCTGGAAAGTACATAGTCCTCAACTTTCCTAGTTTTATTCTAATATAACCGCGACGCACTTATAGGCCTTTAATAAAACACGTAGTGATAACATGACATAGGCATAAAAGTTCAAGTTGCATTAGTTTTTAACTTGTATCTTTTATACGACTTCTTACGACATTATCTAATTTATTTTAGTGTGTAGCCTAAATATTAGGGATTATAATTGATATGGGGTTTACCTGCCGATAACTGCCTATTAAAGAGTTATAGACTTTCAACCCTGCTGCAGCGTTCGTACCTGAGCTCATATTTACGCATGGTGTTCACTTGTCCAAGTAAACATCCTGCATTTTCCGCTTATCAACCCTGGAATAATAGCACTCTCGTTAGCAAGATCGAAATAATTTCCCATAATTACGAGTAGTTATAGTTATTACTAAAGCTGGCCACGAGCGGTACCGCGCAGTAGCGTAGAGTCGACCAGGCCTCGCGTTCCACTAGAGTTATTCTGCTAATAGAGATGTTTGGTGCCGCAAATAACTTCGCTCATCTTTTAAATAAAAATTAAATAACACGTGCTCAAACACTTACCATTTTAAGATCTCGTGAATCACAATGATAAGCTGTAATCTGCACATAGATATGTTTCAACTGTTGTTTCGGCAAAACTAGTACGGCATGAGGAAAAAATGCGTTTATATGCAGAGAACGAACGTTCTACATCTAGTGACATAATATTTGCGTAAGTAAAATAATCTTTCAAATAACTTAACGATTCCGTTAACGCACCTTCACAAATGTGTCTTAATGTGCCAAAATCAGAATTTTTCTCAAAAACACTTCCAAATTTCTCTAGAACAGAAACATTTTTTGCGCATAGCTGTGCGTGAACATGTTGCACTATTTGTAGAGATTCTTCTAACGGCACCGCAGGATTTTGTAATTTTTCTATTGCATCTGCTAGCCCGAAGTAATTGTCGTGAATGATTTTTAAATCCATTTTAACCTGACTATCTTGAAATTTCGACTGGCTTTTCTGGATAGCGGCAGCTTCCTTTGTATCGAATTGTAAAACCACGTTCTTAATATTGTCAAAATATTTATGATAATAAAACGCGGCCTGTAACCATGTTCCCCAACGAGTTAGAATAGATTCTGGTGGCTCTGGTATACGGGGGCACAGTCTGTGAAATTCGCGAATACGTTTCGGTGATTTGACAAATACTGCTTTGGTATGCGCTATTAAAGCGTCTACCTCAGGATAACATTTTCTGATACTATCCGCCACAAGATTGAGAGCATGAATTTTACACGTAATGTGTAACAAATTAGAAGAGACCGGCCTACAGAAAGCATGTTTGCAGCACCATCACTCACTAACATCAAGAGTTGGTTTGTTGAATGTTCAAACTTGTCCAATGTATTTAACACTAACTTTGAAATTATTTCGGCAGTACACTGTTGTATTCGTTTGGAGACTAATAGAATTCAAGGTGCCGATTGATGAGGTTCCAATTTGCGTGCCATTACATTAAGAACAGAATGTTTCTTCCGATCAACTCCGATTTTATTTTTTGTTCAATATGTTCGCGCGCAGATGGCACAATTCTTCGTAACGGTGTTCGACTTGATGATTTGCACTCCGAATAGTTATTCCAAAAGCAGATAAATGGTTCCTTGTCTAGTAAATTAAACGGTATATTACATGCAATAAACGTAACGCATAAATTAAATATAAATTTTTCATTGTCTCGTGCGCAATTTCTTTTTGAGACATGCTTTTCACTATTTACGTGTCGTAGACAATGTTGTCTGGACCAACACATTAACGGGATTTTACAGATTACACATTTAATTTTAGCACCTTCATATATTAAGTCTGGAATTTCTGCAATAAATTTTCGAAGTTTGTCCGACCGCGGTCGTTTTGCTGACGAAATCATAATTTTTCTAGGACAGATAAACAATTGCTATTTTCAGCTTTCCCACTACAGTTTGTGACTTATTTAATGACTTTCCCTCGTATGTTATTTACATATTGTATTAATGTTATTTACTTAATGCAAATGAGGGATTAGGTGAACATTAAATTGCTATTAGAAGAAAATTTAAGTGTTCTATCATCGCCATTTTGGCGAAAACATGCACTCAATTACTCAGTTGTAATTTAGTTTCCGTAACGAAAACTGAAGGCGAAAACGCTAGCCTTATGTTTCATTTTCGAATACGCTTGTTGCAAAGAAGTGGCATCAACAATCGTTGCAAATAAAGTGCTTCCACGGTCAAGCACGTGAAATTGTGTATAATGTTTTCAATTATTTCAAAACAGAAAGTGATAAAAGTTTGACGAAAACAAAAAACATTGTGTTTAGGGCTACAGGTGTATCAATAAGAACAATTGAAAAGATTGTGAAAGAAGGAAATAATCCACGACATGAAAATGAGCCTTTTTTATAGTCGTTTTTTATTATGCTAAAATAATTTAAAAAATAAGTCGAGCTACGCCACTGTATGTTGCATTCAAACTTGAATTTTCCCGAACGATGTCCGACAGTACCTTCGGACAGCCTCCTACAACGCGAGACCTGTACTTGTCCACTGCATTCAGTGTCAATTACGGTTGTCCGAACTTTTACGAGCGCCAATGTACAACGTAGTTTTCCTTATCCAAAGGAATGCGCTCGGATGTTGAATGAGGGCTATTGCGTATAACACTTCGCGTTCGTATAACGTTTTAACCGGACGATATAAAACGTTTTAACAGATTCTTCACGTCGTTGGCGCGCTTGTTTTTGTTTTCGAGCATTTAATTTTTGAATATTATTTACGGGGCGTTGTAAATTCTTAAAAGGCTCCGCGAAACGCGTTTTATGTTTCTCGAAGTAGCCGTACTTTAATTTAATTTAATATAAATTTCTGTTTACGAATTGAGAAACCGTCGTAAATAGCTTTGTTTATGAAGTTGTAAATGTATTTGGGAACGCCACAAAAGCATTCTTGCAGTTACGACGGATTGCGCTTAAGAGGCCACCGATTTAGTTTAAATATTTTTTTTATTCTCGATCGAACTGAATGGAAAGATGGAATTTACGACTCTAGATGTGAATTATAGTTTTCGGGCATAGTTTGTAAATGCATTTGGACGTTTACAATATTTATGCGAGTAGAATAGTGAGAGCAAAACTGATCGAATATCTTATTGCACAAAGCAAAATCAACAATTGAATTTCATAAGAAGACTTGGAGGCCATAAAAAAGAAATTCTTCAGAAGAATTTCGACTTATGTCCTGTTTGTAATAGAAACACTACCAAATTACAAACTTGAGAATCGCTAACATCACACGAAAATTCTTTAAAACAAACCAATTAGTTTGCATTGTGATATGCGGGATGTCTCACGAAGAACTGCATCCATCGATCTTTTATGGCCTCCTATCGCTGGAGCGGGGGTGGTAGGAGATTATTTTAAGTCCAGTCAATGAGGATTAGGGTGGAACGGATAAATAACTTGCCTACTGTTCATTTTCATCACATCCTAAATCATCAATTTGAATGGAATATTTTCCTACAATTGACAGCATAAATTCAGTTGTATCTTTAGCATAATTTCGAAAATTAAATATCGTTCGTCTTGTTTGCCAGTAAATTTGAATATTGTACAGTTGTCGGTGGTGTTGAATGTCATAGGGTAGCATAGATTCAGTCTTCCAGTTGCGTCCCTGCATGGCATGCACTATGCTATTTTAAAAAATAAGAATATTCGTTTGAAAACTATTATCAAATTATATTTCGAAAGATATAGCTATCCAAATTCGCAGTAATTAAACAATCGCTATGACGAATGAAATATAGGAGTGAAGGGAGGATAATCAATTTCGAACTTTTATTATTTAAATGGTATAGGAAAGAAAAGGAAGCTTTTACATTTGCAGTACCCATGGTACGGAGAGAGAGCAAAAAAATCATTCAGATGATTGTTATTTTTGCAGCGTTGATGTTTCTGGGTATAACTCCAAAAATAAGAAAGTAATTGTTTACCCTAACCTTAATTCAGCTATTCAGCCGGTAGGACATGGACCGGGACTTCCTGTCCCTGAGCCACCTCAGTCTATTGACGACGTTTTACAGTCCAGTGAACCCGAGTCTGATGAAAGTCGACCGGGTGACGATGAGTTCCAATGTTCCCCAGAAAATTTAAAACCACAGTTTACGCAAGCTGAGTTAAATGATTTAGTGAGATTTGGGTTTGACTAAGGAAAGAGCAGCATTGCTTGGTTCTAGGCTGAAGGAGAAACATTTATTGGCATCTGGAACATCTATTTACCAATATAGAACAAGAGATCAACAGTTTGCTCAGTTCTTCAGGCAGGAAGACGATTTGGTTTACTGCCATGGTATTGGTAGTCTAACGAACGAATTTGGCATTGAGCACAAGAAGGCAGATTGGAGGCTTTTTATAGACTCACCAAAAACTAGTATAAAAGCTGTTCTTTTACACAATGGAGATACTTATGCTTCACTGCCTGTTGCTCATTCAATCCATATGATGGAAACTTACGAAAATCTTGACATGATTTTACAAAAAATTAACTAACCGGCTCACGACTGGATGCTGTGGGGATTTGAAAGTTGTTTGCATGATCCTTGGTTAACAAAAGGAATTTACAAAGTTTCCATGTTTTATATGTGAGCGGGACAGCAGAGCAAGGGATTGACATTGGTCCACAAAATAATGGCCCGTAAGAAAAACTTTAACACCTGGCGAGAAGAACATATTGCATAAACCTTTAGTAGGCCGAAAAAACATTCTTCTATCACCTCTACACATAAAGTTAGGCTTAATGAAGCAATTTGTAAAAGCCTTGCCTAAAGAAGGTGAATGTTTTAAATATTTGTGTGAAAGATTTCCACATTTATCAGAAACCAAACTGAAAGAAGGTGTTTTCGTTGGTCCTGATATTCGTAAAATGATGTTCGATTCCAACTTTGAAGCAAGGATGACCACAAAGGAAAAGGAGGCTTGGATATCATTTAAGCAAGTTGTAACTAAGATTTTGGGGAATGTGAAAGACCCAAACTATGAGCATATCGTAGCCAGTATGATTCTTGCACAACCATCTCGACTTTTTTCCTGAAAATTTAGGTGATGTGAGTGAAGAACAGAGGGAACGGTTCCATCAGGACATAAAGGTGATGGTGATGGAGAAACGGTACCAGGGACGGTGGAATATCAACATGATGGGTGATTACTGTTGGTCACTTCATCGAGAACAAATGCATCGCATCGTAGAAAAAGCTACATAAGAAGCTTTACAGAGAAAAGCAAAAGGAAATACAAAAAAATAAGCACCTAAAAAATTGTAGCCTGATTAAATAAAAGTAGGGTTTAAGTTAAATGTTTTTATTTTGTATATATCCAATTTTCCCTATGTTAAAATATAATCGATGTCATATTGTCAGAGAACTGTGGGTGATGCAAAAAAAAAACTGATACCATATACGGTTTCAGCACCCAAAAATACCTAAGATTTGGATGTATTTGTTTAAAAAGTTTTTACAAATATTTTTTTTTGTTTGCCTGTCTAATCCGTAATGTACAGGATGTTCTATTTAAAATATGAGAGTTGGGAAAATTGATCCTTTTCCATACATATTATCGTCCATCAAAATTTCCAAAGGATATTTAAATTACTTGTAGAGATACATCTTGTAGGTCATCGTCGTGAGTGACCCTATATACAAACACAACCGTACGTATGCATATATACATACACGCAGGGGCGGTACCTACGGGCGGGGCCGCGGGCGAAACAAGAGGGGGGACGCGCGGACATTAACTAATATAATATTCTATTATTTTTTATTCGACGGCATAAAATATGAAAAGGAAATGTATTTTTTCGAGAGTGCATATAAATTATTTAGATTCGAATCCATTGTAACTCCGCGACCCGGCCGTCCCGGTCCCGAAATGAATTATTTAGATGACGCGTACTCCCTTATACATATAGTATGACATGTCTGCATGGCGTAAAATAATCATATGCATTGCCACCGGTTTAATTTATCGCCGTTTAATTCTGAAATATAGAATTTCATTTATATTTATGCCGTACGAGCGCGATACATTATGCGCTGGTATACGCATTAATATAGTACAGGTATCTACGTGTAGATGTCGCACGTGTACGATGCGCGATGAGGTACACCATTTACAGCTGACACTTCGCGTTGATGTTATATTCTGTGCATATGTATATGTATAGTGTACATACATACAGTCAAACTCGATTTCTACGAATCGTAACGTTTTATTAATAAATCATTCTCTAATTATTACATTTCCTGTTCGACGATACGTGGTTTGGGTTCGTCCCGTTTCCTACTAAAGTTGTTAGTGTTTTGAATTAAAGATTAGCAATAAATTAATTACCGATCGAAAAGGCAAGAACTTCGATGTTTTGCGATACCATTAATTTGTTCTGCATGACTTTAAAACTGGTTTATATTCTATAAGGGTCGCCTAAATAAAAGTGGAAGGCTTGTAATTGGTGTCGTACATCGAAAAATGTATTATTCTTTAAAAACGTTAGATCACTGAGATAACTAGCAAGTGGTTCTAATTAAAAATTTTGACCACGCACTCTAAGATTATCATCACAGATTACCTCTAGACACAACACTAACATTAAAATATGTACCGCCTCTTCTATCCTTTCTCTAATGGTAGTAAGACCGTCGCTTTTGTATGACATTTATTCCAGAAATCTTTTTGGTAGGGACCGTAAACGGAGACTACTTTGACATAGTTTTGATGGTCTCTTTTGTAACACATTTTATTGAATCAATATATCTCAATCATTCTATATCTATTAGAACAAACTTTTGGCTATAAAACCATCAAAGGAAAAGTTTGCCAACGGCTGGAATTTCGAGGAAAAAAATTATTAGGGTCGTTCCAATGAAACTCTGCATATTGCGATCCCTGCTTAAATTTTCGGAATTAAAGCTACTTTAGAGACAGTTCTCGTAGGAAATTTGCAGAATATAAATACAAATTTTTCCCAAAATTAACTAAAAAGTCACTGCCCTCATTAATTTCATCACCTCCGTTAATAAAACGTCTAAATTCACAATAAAATCGTTGGATAGCACTAGAAGAGTATTCAAATTGTCGATATTCATTTTAATGCTAAAGTGATAGTGTCTGTTCAATTTTTAAACGTGTGAATTTATTAGTTTTATCGTGTTTTATTAATAATACCATATAAAGTATAATTTTCACTCCTGTTAATGTCAAAAAAAGGTCAAGCTATTATACAGAGCTTCCCAAATGTAACGGATAAATTCTATAAAATCGTTGACAAAAATATTTCAGAGAAAATGCTCGGACACGTCGATTTTTATTTTTAAATTATTATTCGGGCATGTAATTTTCAATCCCCCATCCTTTCACCTCTAAGGGGTAGTAACTCCAACTTTAAAAAGTCAAATGGCAAAGTACCACTTGCAATATCTGGATTGATAGATTTTTTTATACTGAATACAACAAAAAAAATTGTCAAAATCAGTTGATAAATAATGGAGATTTTTTCCAAAATGTATTCAAATAGGAAATTGACGAAACAATAAAATTTAAGTAAATTTATAAAAAATAACAATGGAAAATTATTAAATTAAATAACACTGGAATATTATTAAATTAAATGTTCAAACTGCTGGCCGTTAACGGCGAGACAATGTTGTAATCTATTGGCAAAGGCTTGTTGAAAATTGTCTACCATTTCTGGGGTGATAGAGGCGATTTCTTGACGAATCATTTCCTTTAACGCCTCAGTATTTTCAGGTCTATTAAAATAAACTTTAGTTTTTAAATAACCCCAGAGAAAATAATCCAACGTGGTTAAATCTGGTGATCTTGCTGGCCATTCGATAGGTCCCTGTCTATCAATCCACCGATTAGGAAATATTTGATCGAGGTACTCCCGAACTGGACATGCATAATGTGGCCTTGCTGCAACCAAATTCTGTGATCGGGTGCATCAGGATCCTCTGCATTGGGCAACGATACCGTTAAAGTAGGAATTAGTTCACCTCGGAGGAAGTTCAGGTAATGTTCACCATCCAGCGTTCCGTCGAAGAAGTATGGTCCAATAATTCGAGTACCCACTACACCAGCCCACACATTAAGCTTTTGGGGATATTGTGTATTCGCTTCCACCATCCAATACGGATTTTGAACCGCCTAGTACTGGCAATTTTGTTTATTGAGGGTACCATTCAAACAAAATGTTGCCTCATCAGAAAAGACGATATTTCTAATTAAGCAAGGATTTGCATTGGAGAGTTCCATCATTGTCTCACAAAATTGCACTCGTCGATCAGTCATCATCGGACAATTCTTGTACCAAGTGCACTTCGTACGGGTGAAACATGTGCTTATGAAAAAGTCTGGAAACTGTATTTTTTAACGTGTCAACATGTGAAGCGACCTCCATAAGGGTTGAATGTGGATTTTCTTGCACCATTAAAATGGCATCTAATTGTCTGTTTTCATCTAAGGCCGATGGGCGTCCGACCCTAAGTTTATCTCGTACATGTCCGAGATCCCGAAATTTGTTTTCAATTCAACTTACCGTTGATTGCGATATTGGAGGACGATTTGGGTGAGTTTCATTGAACAAAACACGAACTTCATACGTCCGGCTTCTACTTCCAAACCCAATCATCATTAGAACGTCGATTTTTTCGGTTTCAGTAAGTCTCATTTTTGCTCTTATTTCTTGATTCGTTAAAAATATAACGTACTAAATCCACTAAATTGTGTTTGACAATAATAAACAAGTTGCAATTGTTTCTATGACATTGCTATTGTGGGATTATACCTACAAGCGGTTGCGCTGGCGTTTGCCTGAATCCACAAACTGCGAAAATCAACGAAACTGCAATTAAGAAATCACTCACCGGCAGTAGTTGGCGGGTTTTTCATTGGTCTTCCTTTTTTTTTCTTCTTGTTCGAGGAATGTCCTCCGCACTCGCGGTATTCCGGTGATTTTACTTTTCGCGCGTTGTTTCAAATTTTTAAAATAAACATTTTCAATTAAAACTGAATCCAACAGCTATGGCTGGTTCAACAACGCCTGTTCGAATATTGGCTCTTATTTGAATACATTTTTAGGTTAATTTGGTCAACAACCGCACCGGCAAATGTAGGGCAGCGAATTTGAATTAAAGTCTCACTTCCGTTAACCTCACTGCCGTTAATAATTTTTATTAACGGAGGTGAGAATAAATTAACAGAAGTGAGAAGAAACTGAGATTCAAAAAAAATTTCAGTAAATTACATCAAAGAAACTAGAAGATGGCTAATATCAAGGAAAACTATAAAAAGAAAAACAAAAACGAAACAGAAAAATTCAGAAAATTACAAAAGCATGAGAAATAAAACTAAATTTGACAAGTAAATGGTTGTTTCTGTGCTAGGCTAAACTGTTTCCAGGCTGCTGTCATAGACTATCAAGTACAGTGTTTGGGACTTGAAAAATCTTATGAAAGCAGTGACTATTACTTCGTTGTGTTTACTCATATTAATTGTGAAGTTGCTTAAATTTTCTGAAAAACTGAAGAGCTTCTGGGAAAGCTTTACATTTCCAATTTAGTCTGCTTTTGTTCAAATCGAATCAGGTACTTCTAGGACGCCTAGTATGCCGTCGCAAACATTTTCTTGCATTATTTAGACACCTCTTATCGTTGACAGGAAATCAAAGAAAAATCAGTCCTTCACCATAAATAAAGGAAACGGACTAACACCGTTTAAAATAACGAATAGCGTCTCTTCAAAGTATTTCCAAAAAATTTTACTACTTTAGGATTTTCCTATAAACTTTCTCGAAATACCCTAAAGAGGCATTTAACATAACAAGTTTTGAGTGGTTTTACAACTAAATAAATGCCGAGGTATTTCCTTTGGTTCTTCACCACAAATAAAGAAAAAGGATTAATTCCTTTTAAAAACAGCAAATAAGTTCTTATATTCTCTAAAATAATTTCTCAAGATTATATTATTTTGGGATTTTCCTATAAACCCTTTAGAGATATCCTGAAAAACAAATTTAACATGTTAATTTTGATTGGTTAGACAACAAACTGAGTTTATGACAATCTAGAAATCTTTGAGAGATTTCAAAAAATAAATCAAAAATACTAAAAAAGAAATAAACATCCACAACTTAGGTCCTACGATACGACCCTGAAGTCCACAAATAAAACCAAATCTGTAAAACCTATTGACAATTCTCCGTAGAAATTCAATATTTATCCAATACACATTCATTCTATTAATAATATTATGTGCGGAATACGAAAGATCTTAAAATGTTCGATGAGCACACTTGACCATCCGAAGCATCCCAAGAATGCGTGAAACGTAATGGTCGAACCCTGGCATCGTTGTTGGAGGTAGATAAAGAATGGGAGCCGCAGCGGCATCAACCTAGGGATTTGTTCAGCATAGTTTTATAATATGAAAAATTAAACAGGTATCCTCAGAGTAGGTAGGTCGGTATATAGATACAATATGGAAAAAATGGCGAAGATACCAATAAATACGTACATAAATACATACGTATGCGAGACGTCTCGTGCTTTAATCTGCGGAATATTTATGGACGTTAAGTAAAGAGCGTTCTGCATAAAAATAGGCGTATAATATACCGGAGACCGTGTACATATTAGAATGGGAAGAATTTATATGAAAGAGACATACAGTGAGGTCCTAAAGTGTCCCTTCCCATGCTAACTTTTGAATGACAAAAACCAGCGTTTCTGGAAAAAATAGGTCGATTTCAATTTTTTGTGAACTAACTTTTGCCGTTACTAGCAGTTCAATTGTATTTCCGGTGACACCGGAAGTGACGTCAACTTTCTTACTTTAAACATAACACCTTGTATATTTTTACGCTTTTAGAAAGGTAATCGAAGGGCGAATCCGTCGATACCAAATATGTTATACTTTTACCCTTTTACTACCTTACAATTCTTTATGTACCGGCCAAAAATACCTTGGAAAATATGCAATTTCAACGAAATTTTTTAAAATTAACAGATTTTTCTTAAAAATAAAGATAGCGTCAGGTTATAATTGCTTTGAAAATTAAAAGCCGATATATCGGCTCGAGGTATTTCTCGCAAAAGTCACGAAGCCGATATATCGGCTGTGAGGTAGTAAGAGGATTAACTTAAGAAATATGACGATATGCAGTAATAAAGGTTTTGGTAATCTGTTTTTGTTGTTATGGAAAGTTGGCTAGGAAAGAGCGCCAAATTGTTTCTTGTGACACCAGACTGATCTAAAGAGCTTGTTGCTAAGCAAAGTAATCATAACAATTGACAAACTGTGATATCTCAGTTCCAAAAGCGTAAATTATTCTTGTTGTTTACTGTTATTATAACTTGCATTTGTCATACTTTCGTTCTTTGTGCTCGTTATTATTTTATGTGTTTTTAACCTATTTTGTTCATTGTTGTTTCTCCTTTCCTATATCGAACGCTATTGTAATTAATTAATTGTGGTAGGTTTGTTTAAATTTGTTGGGTTTTGATGGACAATGTGTTTAAGTTTCAGTTCTTTATGTTGATTTTAAAACGGCTTCCGCCTGGACCACGTAAGATAAACTTCAAGTTGTACCTAATTTTAATATTCGGTGAATTTAGCAACAATTTCCACGACGTGAAAATAATAAACACTGCCCTTGTACAGCCGGAAATATTTGAACTTTGCGCTAAACAAGGATAGTATAAAATTTACAAAGCGAACTGCTTGTACAATTTGTTGCGCAACCGGTAGATACGGTGATAATTATTGCCAGATTTACATAATATTAAAATTGACCCAGCAATTTTGCACGGTTTGTGCCCATGCCATCATAAAGATAACAAAACAAAAACCTAAAAGAAGATATATTGTTTATTAAAAACTATCAAATTTAAACAAACCAACCATAATTAATTAATTGCAATAAAGTTCGATAAAATAAGCAAAAAACAGCAATTAACAAAGTTAAAATGAATGAAAATAACGAGAACAAAGGAGGAACATATGACAAATGCAGGATATAATAATAATAAACAACAAGAATAATTTACGCTTTTGGAATTGAGATTTGAAAGTTTGGCAATTGTTATGATTACTTTGCTTAGCAGCGAGCTCTTTAGATTAGTCTGACGTCACAAGAAACAATTTGGCGTTCGTTCCTAGCCAACTTTGAATAACAACAAAAAAAAGATTACCAAAACCTTTATTCTTAAGTTAAAGTATATGTGGTATCGTTGGATTCTCCTTTCGATTATTTTCCCAAAAACGGAAAAATATACAAGTGGTCTATTTAAAATACGAAAGTTGATGTTACTTCCAGTGACACCGGAAATACAATTGAACTACTGATAACTAGAGCAACGCAAACGGCGCTGAAAGCCAGTGGCTGACGTATAAAAGTTTACACAAAATAAACACGGCCGGGACAATTCGGTATAAGCGTCAGTATAACTGCGACTCGAAAGCCGATCTGTTGTGTATGCATCTACGCTGTCGTATACTATATCGTAGTTCTACGTTTGTTTTGAAAATGTTTCCTACGTCGCGAAAACGACCAAAGTTGGACACAATAAGAGAATTTATTGCAGAAATGCCTGATTTAAAGTGTGATGGCACTAAAATTCAATGTGTAGTGTGTAAAATAGATTGAATGTGTTGGTCGAAAAGTGGCTACGGCACGTAAATAGTGCAGGGCATGTTTCAAAAAAAAATTCCACACGAGATTATGACAAATTTAAATTTAATTTATGTGTTTATTGCACGTAATTTACCATTTCATTTACTAAGGAAGAAAGCATACGTCTCGTTTTGGAATCAATATTCGGACTTTAAGCTACCAAGTGAGAGAACATTACAGAGAGTTGTGCCGTCTGCTCGTGAGCATGTCGAGAAAAGAATTAAATCGGCGTTGCAAGATAAAAAACTGTGGTTATGTGTGGACGAAACAACAGATCGTAAAAACATTCTGTGGTTAATGTAATGGTACGCACGATGGAACCACATCGACCGTCACCCTCAATTTTACTAGCTTCCAGACGAATACAACAATGCACTGCCGAAGTAATTTCAATGTTGATGTTAAATACATTGGAAAAGTTTGAACTTTCAACAAATCAACTGTTGATGTTTATGAGTGATGGTGCCGCAAACATGCTTGCTGTAGGTCGATCTCTTAAAAGACATTGTGCTAACTTGTTGCATATTACAGGTAAAATTTATACTCTCAATCTCGTAGCAGATAGTATCAGAAAATGTTATCCCGAGGTAGACGCTCTAATAGCACATACAAAAGCTGTGTTTGTAAAATCCCCAAAACGTATTCGGGAACTTCATAGACTATGCCCCGGTATTCTTGAACCACCACAACCTATTCTTACTCGTTGGGGAAGATGGTTAGAGGTTGCATTTTATTATCTTAAATATTTTGAAAATATAAAGAACGTGATTTTAGAATTTGACCCAAAGGAAGCTGCGGCTGTCAAGGTAAGCCGCTTGAAATTTCAGGATAGTCAAGTTAAAACAGATTTGGAAATTATTCAGAACAATTACGTGAGACTAGCGGATGCGATAGAAAAACTACAAAATTCTTCGGTGTAGTTAGTGCAATCTTTGCAAATAGTGCAACATGTTCACGCACAGCTATGCGCGATAGAAGACGCAAGAAATGTTTGTGTTTTAGAAAGTTTTGAAAGTGTTTTAGATAAAGACTCTGATTTTGGCACATTAAGATAAATTTGAGAACCGTTAAGTTATTTGAAAGGTTATTTTACTTACGCAAATATAACGTCACTAGATGTAGAACGTTCGTTTTCGGCATACAAAAACACTTTTTCTTCACGCCGCACTCATTTTACCGAAACAACTTTGGAAACATATCTAATGTTACAAATATTAAATAGACATTTAATCACATTTAATTTATTTTGTGTAAACTTTTATGCGTCCGCCACTGGCTTTCAGCGCAGTTGCGTTGCTCTACTGCTAACCGCAGACGTTAGTTCATAAAAAATAGAAGCCGACATATTTTTTATAGAAACGTTAGCTTCTGTCGTTCAAAAGTTAGCATGGGGGAGGGTATTTTAGGACCTCACTGTATATGGGTACGATCGTTTTAAATGTGTATTAGAGAGGAACAAAAGGTTTTCTTCTTGTGTATTATTTAATAGAATCTAAATATAATGATGGGGGACTAATTTAGAAATTATGTCATCGTTATTCTTCGCTTTAAAATCTGTAGAATAAGTTAATTAAAAAGAGAACATCGAGAAAATGTATTATCTACTAAAACACATTTCAACAATAAGTTTGATCGTTAAACTAACAAAACTTTATCTTACCGTAGTTAAAAATATAATTACATTATTATATTAATTTCACAACATTAGACAAAATTATGGTTAGCATACTATGCCTACAAGCGGTTTAAATTGGTAATGAAGTGGTACTACCAATCTCCCAAAATTCAAACATTTTATTTTTGTATAATTTTACACCTATCCTTAGGTATATATACAATAGAAACTTATTAGTAGAAAAAAAAGGCGCTTAGCTTTTAGCACCATCATAACATCTAACTACTCTAATCGAACACTAATCAATTTATAGATATTTATTTATAAACTAGCCGGGCAAGCCTTTCATTCTTCGATAGTATTCCATTAGACGCTTAGCAACAAATAATTTTAAAACACTCTAGCGTGCAATACATTATATAGAAACCCATTAGATACATACATACATATGTGTTCGTATTTATTACACATCAAATTAGCTTGCATATAAATAAATTCAATATTGCATACATATACATATTTAATTTTTTTTGTATCGTACTTACGTTGATGTTTTTCTTCGAAAAATGAGAATGCTGACGTTACGAGATATTAAATATTGTTAACATACATAAACATAGATTAATGGTCGTGTATTAGTTGCATTCGTGCAGTGTAGTCGTTAATTTTGGATTATTATAATTATCGTTGCACAATTATTTACTCTAGTTTGTTTTTTTGCCCGAACAGAAAAAAATTTCAACGCAAACGCTTGTTTTTGTACAGTAAATGGGAGATAATTACGCACATCTTTGAAAAGATAGAATTGGACGAGAATTTATATCAAAGAACAAAAACTACGATTAGCACACATTTCACGGATCATGGCAACGCTTACGATGTCGAAAATAGTAAATGTTGCGAAATATTTATAGACAAATGCTTAACAAAATTTGAAACGGTGAATAAGATGAATTGTGAGAAGTTCCTGGACGAAAGATGATCTGGTTTAGGATGAGGACATACATATTGAACAATAACCAACATTAATGTTAATATAGCTCATGGCGTTGGTGGAATCATTCCTGGCAAAAACAATGCGAGCAGAGAAAAAAGCACTAACACACGGACATGTTTGTGCCTACCTGGCGTCATCAGCACGGTTTCGGGCACTATTTTCTGCTGTCCGCATTGTGTTCTCGGGATGGCTCGTTATATAACTATCTATTAATTTATAATCGTTATGGATCCAATAACGGGTGCAACTGTTATCTCGCTGGGAAAATAACAGGTATAGCATGGTTGCTTCCGGACTGTTGTGAACATATCATCGACCGCCGTTGCGGCGTACTCAACTGCGTGGCGCTACAACTGTCTGATCGAAGCCGCTGTTTATTACAGATAATAGTTACAACTCCCCTACAAAAATAACTTATCAGATCACGTACCTACATAAATATCCCCTCGAACGGTTATTACAGCGGTAGTCGACATCGAGTCGGACGTTTATTATGGACATATTTTCTAAATAATTGTATGTATTGGAATTATCAAATGTAAAATAAAAGACCGATGTTATATAAAAAATTTACTTATAAAAACTAAAAATAAAACCGTTATATTTATTATATAGCATTTAAGCACAGAGATGTTCTCGCATTTCGGAGATTAACTAAGATTAAATATAAGAAAAATGACAGTAGGATCAGTCAAAATGATGGAAATTAAACGCTGCTGTAACAATGAACAGTTTATCTCTTAATTTATTTTAATCTATTAACCAGTTTATAATTTATCTGCAAAAAAACGCAATAAAATATTTATATTACAAAAAACGTCTGAATTTAAATTTTAGCGTGGTGCAAGATCAGCAGTTGCACATGTGCTATGTGGAATCACGATGCGTTATCGTGTAGAACTGTAGACTACGAAATAACGCTAAACCTGTTATTTTGCAACCGTTATTTCAAAATAACGATAACGGTTGAAAAAATGGTTACAATAACGATTTTCCCATCACTATTGTGTTGACCTCTCAGTGTATGCCACCAACCTCCAAAAACAGCACTGAGAATATCTTGCGGCGCTACCTAGCGTCAAAAGACACCGTCATGTCGTCCTAGAACGTAGCGACACAAGCTATGTAGGTGGCGCCGAGATATTTTCACCGGAAGTGACGTCAACTTTCTTTTTCTAAATAGAATGCCCTGTATATTTTTACATTTTCGGAAAGGTAATCGAAAGACGAATCCAACCATACCACATAGGTTATACTTTAACTTAAGAAATATGACGATGTGCAGCAATATAGGTTTCGATAATCCGTTGTTGTTGTTATGCAAAGTTGGCGAGAAAAGAGCGCTAAATTGTTTCTTGTGACACCAGACCGATCTAAAGAGCTCGTTGCTAAGCAAAGTAATCATAACAATTGCCGCTCTTTTCAAGCCAATTTTGCGTAACAAAAACAGATTATCAAAACCTATATTGCTGCCTATCGTCATATTTCTTAAGTTAAGGTATAACATATGTGGTATCGTTAGATTCGTCTTTCGATTATCTTTCCAAAAACGTAAAAATATACAGGGTGTTCTTTTTAAAAAAAGAATGTTGACGTCACTTTCGGTGAAGCCAGAAATACAATTGAAATGGTGAGAACGGCAATAGTTAGTTGACAAAAAATAGAAATCGACCTATTTTCTCTAAAAACGCTAGCTTCTGTCGTTCGCAAGTTAGCATGGCGTGGAGGGAGGGGGACTTTAGGCTGTATATATATAGAGTATAATTCTCTTATAGCACATTTTAATTTTGCTCCGCTTACAAGTTGTGAAGTTGAAAGAACGTTTTCGATACTGGAAGCATCTGAAATATGCAGCATGCACTTAGTGCGTCTCTGTATCATGTTTACGATACGCGACTCTGAGTCATACCCCTTACGATTTTGCCATTCACTGGTTATGCGTCCTAACCAGTAAACGGTTCGACAAACGAGTGCATCGTCAGAGGCGTATCGAGGAAAAGTGAGTACGTGAGATACGGTATTATTAAAAAATAATATATTCTTAGCTTTTATTGACGTCTTGGCGTCTTGGGGCAGTAGTGTTTTGTCGCAGTGGACACCAAGACGTCAATAAAAGGTAAGAACATATTATTTTTTAATAATAGTGTATCTCACGTACCTCCTTTTGCGCGATACGCCTCTGACGTTACACTAGTTTGTCGAACCTTAGTTATGACTAGAGCAACGCCACTGCGCTGAAAGCCAGTGGCGGACGCATAAAAGTTTACACAAAATAATTTGAATGTGGTACGTGCTCAAACACTTACCGTTTTAAGAGTCCTCCGTGAAATCACAAAGTGGATAATGTCTATTTAATATTTGTAACATTAGATATGTTTCCAAAGTTGTTTCGGCAAAGTGAGTGCGGCGTGAAGAAAAAGTGTTTTTGTATGCCGAAAACGAACGTTCTACATCTAGTGACGTTATATTTGCGTAAGTAAAATAATCTTTCAAATAAGTTAACGGTTCTGTTGACGCACCTTCACAAATTTGTCTTAATGTGCCAAAATCAGTGTCTTTATCTAAAACACTTTCAAACCTTTCTAAAACACAAACATTTCTTGCGTCTTCTATCGCGCATAGCTGTGCGTGAACATGTTGCACTATTTGCAAAGATTCCACTAACGACCCCGAAGAATTTTGTAGTTCTTCGATCGCATCCGCTAGTCCCACGTAATTGTTCTGAATAATTTCCAAATCTGTTTTAACTTGACTATCCTGAAATTTCAAGCGGCTTACCTTGACAGCCGCAGCTTCCTTTGGGTCGAATTCTAAAATCACGTTCTTTATATTCTCAAAATATTTAAGATAATAAAATGCAGCCTCTAACCATGTTCCCCAACGAGTAAGAATAGGTTGTGGTGGTTCAGGAATACCGGGGCATAGTCTATGAAATTCCCGAATACGTTTTGGGGATTTTACAAACACAGCTTTTGTATGTGCTATTAGAGCGTCTACCTCAGGGATAACATTTTCTGATATATCTGCTACGAGACTCAGAGTATGAATTTTACATGTAATATGCAACAAGTTAGCACAATGTTTTTAAGAGATCGACCTACAGCAAGCATGTTTGCGGCACCATCACTCATAAACATCAACAGTTGATTTGTTGAAAGTTCAAACTTTTCCAATGTATTTAACACCAACATTGAAATTACTTCGGCAGTGCATTATTGTTTTCGTCTGGAAGCTAGTAAAATTGAGGGTGACGGTCGATGTGGTTCCATTGTGCGTACCATTACATTAACCACAGAATGTTTTTTACGATCTGTTGTTTCCTCCACACATAACCACAGTTTTTTATCCTGCAACTCCGATTAATTCTTTTCTCGACATGCTCACGAGCAGACGGCACAACTCTATGTAATGTTATCTCACTTGGTAACTTAAAGTCCGAATATTCATTCCAAAACGAGACGTATGCTTTCTTCCTTAGTAAATGAAATGGTAAATTACATGCAATAAACACATACATTAAATTAAAATTTGTCATAATCTCGCGTGGAATTTTTTTTTGAAACATGTCCTGCACTATTTACGTGCCGTAGACAATCACTTTTCGACCAACACATTAAATCTATTTTACACACTACACATTGAATTTTACCGCCATCATACTTTAAATCAGGCATTTCTGCAATAAATTCTCTTATTGTGTCCAACTTTGGTCGTTTTCGCGACGTAGGAAACATTTTCAAAACAAACGTAGAACTACGATATAGTATACGACAGCGTAGATGCATACACAACACATCGGCTTTCGAGTCGCAGTTATACTGACGCTTATACCGAATTGTCCCGGCCGTGTTTATTTTGTGTAAACTTTTATGCGTCAGCCACTGGCTTTCAGCGCAGTTTGCGTTGCTCTAGTCATGATGTTGGGAAGTAGATGCTTGGGATTCATTAACGCTAAGCTCGAAAACATTTATCTCGGTGCTAATACTCCTAAAAACATAGACATACCTTAAAATGCAGTTCAAAGAACTCTCTTTTATTCCAAGTAGAACATAATTTGCATTGTCTGTTTGTATATCCAAATTTTAAGCTGACCAAAATCTAATTATATGCTGCTATTTCCGGTTATATATATAAAAATGCAAAATCATGCACACCTCATGAATTTATGTACGTATAGAACTCAAAACATGCATGGGAATCACATTGGTGGTAAACAATTTTATTTCCTAATATAATTTATTCACGTACTACATAATATGTGCATATATTAGTATGCATAAATACTTTTTTTTTCATTTTCTACATGCATACATATTCGTTATCTTATAGGACAAATCCATTTAAAAATTGAAAATTATCCATGATTATTAACGGAATAAGTGTGCATGTAACATATACATGATTAAAACGCTGTGCGTGATGCGAACTTAGTTGTATATATTTTGAAATACACGGTAAGTATATGTTTTCATGTAAAAGGATGCCATGCATAATAATTATATTGGCTAATTTAATGAAAAGTTTCCATTCATTTTAATTAATAAATATTCGTGTCCGTTGGGAGTAATTTCATAAAATAAGAAAAAAGTTGACGCGAGTGTCGTATTAGCATTTTTTAAATTATAAATGCATTTATGTCCGGTCATATGAGCTACTAGAAAATGAGGAAGTAAGCTTGCAATTATCAAATCTTGCCCAAATACTTTTCGACAAAGACCTGTTCCAATCTATCCCGTCTGTGATTGTTGTAGTTTCGAAAACCGAAGTATGGCAAACTTTTCCGAAGAGCATGACGTCAAACAGGCGAGAGGAGCCGATACCTATGATATAAAGAAGGCCCCACAGCTTTAAAGTCAGTAGGCGCTGACGTATTTATATTTAGGCCATATAAACGCGTTTACACGCTGAGACCACCTCTGCGTTTCAAATTGGTTTATACAAATTATATTGGTTTTATTTAAAAAAATACGGTGTAGTGATATTTCCATACTTTGTTGGTGACACCTGCAATGTTTTTGTGTTGTATAAGCAATAAAACTTTTTCTGATGCGATAAAAACAAGGTAACCTAACCTAAGATGGTGTCGGTTGTGTTCATACGTTAGGATCGATTAATGCGTTTTCAATTAATTTATCCAAATTATATTGGTTTTATTAAAACAAAATACTTTGGAGTGATATTTATGATTAGAGTAACCTAAACTTGCGGACTCGCATAGGTGTCGGTATTACGGGTTAATATAAGAATACGAAAAATTCATAAATAAACTAAACCGGTAGAGAAGCAGACATGTAATGTCGACCTTGAATATAAATCATGTTAAACCGCGCTGAGAGAGATTTCGTTTTAGTACCCGTTGAGCTGTTGCAGAGATTAGTCGAACGGTCAAGGTTATGTACTTACGTGTCACTTTTGAAAATATAGCTGGTATTTTTTGTGTGTTGTAGTATTATACCAAGTACATAATTAGTGTATCGTTTCATATAGAACTAATATTTACATACCTAAGAAAAGAATGCCTCGTAATAGTTTTGCTACTAATGTACATAAGTATATGTCACTTTTTCCCCATTTAAAATATGACGGTAGTGCAGTTTTTTGCTTAATATGCAATGTTCGTTTGGCTGCATTAGACAGAACTGATTGCCAGAGGCATGTCAATGGTATTAAGCATATGAGAAATGCAAGAACTGAAATACCTTATACACTATTCCTCATACATTTATTAATTATGTTTACCTCTTGTAATCTTTTGTTGTCGTTGGTGAGAAAAGCAGCTTTTAAAACGTTTTGGCGACAATACGTTCCAAAGTACCCATTACCCTCACAAACACAATTACTGAAACATTTGCCGCGAATGAAAGAGATGCTAGAAAATGTGTGTAAACGTGATTTGTGTTCCAAAAAAATATGGATTACCGTGGATGAGACGACCGATATAAAGAAAAACAGTATTGTGAATGTAATAGTTCGCGTTTTATCTAGCGAGAACACAGCATCTCGATATTGGTTAGGTTGCAAACGTGTTCAACAATGTACCGCGGAAAATATTCAAAAAGTGATAATGAACGCTTTGAAAAAATTTAAAATTGCCCAAGATCAAGTTGTGATGATTGTGACAGATAGTGCAGCAACGATGTTAAGTGTTGGGCGATCCTTAAAACATATATTTCCTAACTTAATACATATAACCTGCGTGCTGCATGCTTTGCATTTAGTTGGTGAAGTTGTTCGACAACATTACGGAAACGTTGATCGGATGATTGGAAGTACTAAAGCAGTGTTTCGTAAATCTCCTAAACGTTTAAAAGAATTTCGTAAATTTTGTCCAGGTATTCCAGAACCTCCTGAACCAATTTTAACGCGATGGGGTTCTTGGCTAACAGCAGCTTCTTACTATTTGATCCATTTTCAACAAATTCAATCAGTTATAATGCGATTTAATCGGAATGAATCCAAAGCAATTAGAGAAAGTAAAAGAGAATTTCAAATTCCTCAACTTTTAGAAGAATTAACAACAATATGTACCAATTATACAGTATTACTAGATGCCATCAGAAAACTACAATGTACTGAATTGTCATTGCAGGAATCATTAGACATAGTGGAGAGTGTAAAAAATAAATTACACACACTAAATGATACGCCAGGATTATGCGCTAGTCAAAAGTTGGCAGATGTTTTAAGGAAAAATCCCCGTTTATAATAAGTGTAAGAATAGTGAACTTTTAAGTGATTTTGAAAAACAGTTTCTACATGCAAATGTAACTTCCTTAGATGTGGAGAGATCGTTTTCTATGTATAAGAATATTTTTTCTTGTCGACGCACAAGGTTTAAAGAAGTAACTGTGGAAACATATGCAATGTTACAAGTTTACAGTAATTCACATCCTGATGCCTCTAATTTGTTGAATAATTAGCAAGTAAGTTTATTCATGAATTTTTCGTATTCTTATATTAACCCGTAATACCGACGCCTATGCGAATGCGCAAGTTTTGGTTACTCCATTTATGATACTTGCACTGTGTTTCTAGTGTTGTGTAAGCAATAAAAGCGAGATAACCTAACCTAAGATGGTGTCGGTTTTTTTGTTTGTGAGTTACACAGCTACAGATTCAAGGACCGGTGAAGCTATAACTCTACAGATTCAAGGACCGGTGAAACTATAACTGTAAGTTTAAAATATCATAGGCTTAAAAAAGATGCTATTCCAACTCAATTCCCTAACTGTCCATTGTATTTGACAAAAAACGTCAAGATGTTATTGTTCAAATAATTTTATATTCTTACGTTATATTTAACAAAATTATTTTTGAACACGAGAAGATGTTTTTAAATGTATGTAATGAACGCTCTGTTTTAATACAATATATTTTAAATTATATCACCCAACATAGCCATTTTGAATATTGATATATGTAAATGTCATATTCACAGTAGTCAACTTATTGTAACAATTATAACTTGTTCTACAAATACCCTACTTAAAAATATTTGTGGGAAAAATAATGAAAAATTAATTGAACCTATGCGGCTCTGTGTGAGGAATACATCATGCAGTTGGAGGAAGAGAAAAGTCCACTTTCTCACAATAACTCAAAATTTAATGAGAAAAGAGCGACCGGTTTCGGGACTAACGTCCGATCTTCAGGCTCGAGTTAAAAGTAGTAGTAAGGAAATTTATTTATTTATTAATTTCATAATTTCCTTACTACTACTTTTAACTCGAACCTGAAGATGGGACGTTAGTCCCGAAACCGGTCGCTCTTTTCTTATTAAATTTTGAGTTATTGCGAGAAAGTGGACTTTTCTTTTCCTCCAACTTCATAATGACAAATTAGGTTAAAACACCACATAATAGGAAGGATAGATTGGGTAAAACATCGCATAATAGGAAATTTAAGACCCTAGTTGAACAGCATGTCTGTAAATTTTCTCGTGAAATTGAACAAAATTTTGAACAAAAATTGCAATTACTGTATCATTTCAACCTTAATTTCGTCCAAATACATGTACAATTACAAATAATAATAATTAGTCGATTAAATATCCAGCACAAATACATCTTTCACGAAAACGGTGTTCGGTTACGCGTTTGCTCGAATGGGATGCGAAGAAGGGCTCAGTTGACGACTGACATCTCCTTTAAAACCGGAAGCCCTTCAAAACTAAAAAAAAAAAACGATTCTTTTACCCCTTAGACTAATATCGTGTATGGTGATACATCGCCTAAACAGCGTAACGTCATCGAAGAGGAGCAGTCAGGCCTACGGAGGATCGCACCGAATGCAAAATCTCGCAAGAAACATGTACGCAAATTAAATTTTTTTAAGAATTGGTTTCTCACTTAAGTAGCTACTAGGCAGAATATTTCAGATCTACCATAATTTTTACTCGGAAATTAATGTAGATAAATAGTTGAAAGAAAGTCTTGTGAAACTGAGACAATATTGTATGAATAGTTTCTCATACCGTCCCCCACCGTTCTTTTTTCAAATTGTTTTCCTCATTTTTTTTTTAAATAAATCAATTCGCTAATGACGAAATTGTTTATTATATACCAAGTTTATGAACTAAATGTGTCCCAATAAGACCGGAAAATTACAGTTTTAAATAAAACAGTTTCTTTGAAAAAATACCGAAATTTTAATTTAATCATGTGGGAATCATGTATGGAACAACATAAATGCCCTCTGCGGCTTTGCTGACGCATTTGTCTCCTTTTGACAAAATTTTCAATCACGGTTTAGCACAACTGTGGCTGGATTTCAGTGAAACAGCGTCTAATCTCCTCCTTGAAGATTTGGGTGGTCGTGGACTTGTTAACATAAGCTTTTAACTTCAAAAAACCCCTGAGAAAGAATTCTAAATGCGTTAAATCGCACGATCTGGGCGGTCAATTCGGGCCGTCCAAACGGAAGATTACACGACCATGGAATGTTTCGTGCAATAAAGCCAGTGTTTCACGTGATGTGTGACAAGTGACACCGTCCTGTTCGAACCGCATATATTCGAGATTCAAACCATCCATTTGAGGCACCAAAAAGTAGTGCTCCGATAACGTACGCCATTGACTGTTTGTGCATTCCGAGCAGCGTCTTCGAACAAATATGGTCCAATGATGCTCCTAGCTCAAAATTTACAAACAATAACAGGTTTGGGATGCATTTCCTGTGGGTTTTCGTCATTCCAAATGCAGCAATTTTGCTTGTTTCTGAAGCCATCAATATGAAAATGGGTCTCAAAGCTGAAGACGATTTTGCTGGAAAACTCACCGTTCGTTTGTTGTTGTTCAATGACCTAATTGACGAATTTTCTTCGTTGTGCATGGTCTGTAGGCTTGAATTGTTGACTCAGTTGAATTTTGTAGACACAAAGTGCTTCTTGGAATGTTCACGATGCTAAATGGATGTTTCCGGACTCTCGGCCATACTCTGATGAACAGTCGTGACGTTTTGCGTGACCGAGTCTTCTCGAATGCACTTGAAACATTTTGTTAACCAAAAATTGGACGCAATTAGCGAATCGTGGCAATCAAGCTTTCACCATTTTTGAAATAATATTTAACAATAAAAATGTGTTGTTGTGTCGAATAGCGATCCGTTTTTAATAATGACGAACTGTTTACCATCGAACTGTCATAATGGTTTTCCTGTCAAAGTGCAACAAAGCAAAAATGGCGCCAAATTAAATTATTCCGGGCTTGTTGGGACACGCTTTACATTTAAAATAAATTGTAGTGTTTTTAATGTTTGGGGCATATACCTGAAGGAGTTCTTTCGTATAAGCAGGCTATGTAAATCAATTCATCAATTCCTCATTGTATGGAAATCGGTACTCACCTGGAACAAAAGGAAAATTAAAATTACTACAAAAATTCAATGAAATGTCAATGCAAGTATTAAAAGTGTTAAGAATTTTTGATTAATTTTGCTTCTAGCTCTAATAATGACAATACATAATATTAAATACATATCAACCAAAATAGCTATAATAAAACAGTTATTGTATCTAGCATTTTTTTTAAATTGAATCTTATAGAATTATCCTTCTTTGGGTTTTATTTTAAAAATTACCAGCTACATTTAGTTTTAAATATACTTCTATTCGAACCAATCCATATTTTGCTCTTTTTAATTAACATACAGTATATATGAATGTAAATATAAATATACAACACACAGATATTGAACTTTCATGCTCATTTACACACAAATATATATAATGTAATTTTATATGTTTAGAAAAGTCGATATTTTTTCAGCTGTCGAAGAAAGAGACGGAGCTATACACCTAATTAAAATATAAAAATAACGTTTTCGAATAACAAAACAAACAAGCGTATATAGTTCAACTTTAATGCAACATACGGGACATTTTGCTGGTTTATAAGAGGCAAGGTTCATTAACCTTTGATATATTATTGTAAGTGACTTATTTAAAATACAATGTAACACAATGTAAGCTTAGCCTTGTTTATTCTCTTCTTTTTAATTTAAATTGAATTATACTTCTTTATTTTGTCGATTTGAATATGTATCGCAATTTGCATTAAACTTATTTTCTTTTCATTTTTATTAGTCAAGAATACCGTACGTTATTATTTTTAGGAATCTTTCTTTATAATAAAATAATAAATTGGGATGTAATGTAATTACGTAATCACTCATCATGTTGATATTCCACCGTCCCTGGCCCCGTTTCTCCATCACCTTTATGTCCAAATGGTTCCCCCTGTTCTTCACTCACCTCGCCCAAGTTTTCAGGAAAAAGGTCAAGATGGTTGTGCAAGAAGTGGACTTTAAGGCTCATCAGACATCCCAGATTTTTTAACTTGTCAATCATATTAGCTACGATAAACTCATAGTTTGGGTCTTTCACATTGCCCAAAAACGTAGTCACAACTTGCTTAAATGTCTTTTACAAATTAGTTCATTAAGCCTAACTTTATGCGTCGAAGTGGTAGAAGAATCTTTTTTCGATCTACTAAAAGTTTATGCAATATGTTCTTCTCGCCAGGTGTTAAAGTTTCTCTTACGGGCCATTGTTTTGTGGACCAAAGTCGATCCCTTGCTCTGCTGTCCCACCCACATATAAAACATGGAAACTTTGTAAATCCCTTTTGTTGACCAAGAATCATGCAAACCACTTTTAAATCCCCACATAGCATCCAATCGTGAGGCGGATAGTTAATTTTTTGTAAAATCATGTCAAGATTTTCATAAGAAAATATTTGTGAGATATTTAAGATTCCTTCTAGATAATTATAAAACCAAACAGGAACCTCGCGGAGAAAAAAATAGTTCCCTGTGACAGATACAGCATGTCGACAGCTAAAGAAAATTATGATGGACAGTAGAAGACAACCTTGGTGTTCTTCCTTACAGATTGCTAGACTATTTAACTCTGGCGAATTCCAAAATCATGGTTTGTTGTTTAAGCCCATACCATCCCAAAGCAACTTACTGTACAACAGCTGAGTTGAAATACAGTAGCGGTTGATGATTTGTTGCCATTGTCATACGTTGTAATTTTAAACACACTTTGCTTAACGTCGCTTGTCAAAATTGATTTCAATATTTATTGAACTTAAATTGGAACGTGGGCGCATTTGTCCCAACGACGATCCCAGGCCAGGACCACCAAAGACAGAAGCCACTCAAGCGAACATCCCTGTTATGTGCCGACTGGTCAAGGAGGATTGACGTGACATACCCTGAAATTGGGATATCCTTAAGCATTTTAAAGTCGATCCCTTGCTCTGCTGTCCCACTCACATATAAAACATGGAAACTTTGTAAATCCCTTTTGTTGACCAAGAATCACGCAAACCACTTTCAAATCCCCACATAGCATCCAATCGTGAGCCGGATAGATAATTTTTTGTAAAATCATGTCAAGATTTTCGTAAGTTTCCATCATATGGATTGAATGAGCAACAGGCAGCGAGGCATAAGTATTTCCATTGTGTAAAAGAACAGCTTTTAAACTAGTTTTTGATGAGTCTATAAAAAGCCTCCAATGTGCCTTCTTGTATTTAATGCAAAATTCGTTCATTAGACTACCAATATCATGGCAGTAAACCAAATCCTCTTCCTGCTTGAAAAGCTAAGCAAACTGTTGATCTCTTGTTATATATTGCTAAATAGATGTTCCAGATGCCAATAAATGTTTCTCTTTCAGCCTAGAACCAAGCAATTCTGCTTTTTCCTTAGTCGAACTCAAATTTCTCACTAAATTACGTAACTCAGCTTGCGTAAACAACAGCGGTTTTAAATTTTCCGGAGAACATTGGAACTCATCAGCACCTGGTCGACTTTCATCAGATGACGGGTTCACTGGACTGTAAAACGTTATCAATAGACTGAGGTGGTTCAGCGACAAGAAGTCCCGGTCCATGTGCTGCCGGCCGAATAACTGAATTAAGGTTAGGGTAAACAATTACTTTCTTATTTTTGGAGTTATACCTAGAAACATCAACGCTACAAAAATAATCATTTGAATGATTTTTTGCTGTCTCCGTACCAAGCTTTCTTTTCTTTTTTAGACCATTTCCTAAGATCCTCGACACAAACATAACATACCTTGTGAGGAGCCCAACATTTTCTTGATCACTTATTTTTACAACAAAATATGCAAAGAATACGTTTTTTACAATGTCAGTAATGTTTCTTTGATGTTTTTTAACTACAAACTCACTACATATATAACAAAAAGTGTTAGGACAGTTTTTGCAACCACAGCTAGCCATACTTAGAGCACAGATTGATAAATAAGTACTAAAACTTAGAGCACATGAATCAAACATTGAAAAGTGAGGTTGTATTGATTGGAAGAAAACAAACAACTGTTCCATTTACAGAACTGCCAACCTAATAACATTTGAATTTACTGCCTACGTTATACATTACATTTGAATGATAAAAAAATGAACTTTTCGCATTTTGAATATTAAAACGTGGGTGATACAACTTTTTCATTATTATTTTCGGACTCAGTACATCCAAAAACATAAGAATTAGGTAAAATTAACAAGTTTTTTCATCGTTGGCTTGTGTAATCTATAATCTATTGAAGTTGTATACATTTGCATTTCAATAAAGTATAAACTAAGTTGTGTTCTTTCTATGTAAGATTCACAGCTAAGATTTGTAACCTTTTGATGAAATTGGCGTGAGTATACAGTACCAATCCGCTATATCAAATTATCAATTAGCCTAAATCTAACAGTGCTTGGTGTTCCCATATTGCGCAATACTTCAAATTTTAGAGTGAAACGCGCTATAGGAATGAATTCAGAATGAAAAGGGCCAGTTTGTATGTAAGGCCATTAGCCAAAAGGCTAGCCAGATTTATTGCATTAATAGGACAGAAAAATTGGACAAAGTTGGTGTTTATGAAAGATATAAAATATTGAGGTACAAGCGTTTCTTGATCTCACGGAAATGAATCACCCCGTATTTTACGGTTGTGCAATAAAATATCCGTACGTATGTATGTATGGAGATATGTGTCTGCGTGTATATTACATAAATAAATAATGGAGAATGTTTACGTAATATGAATAGATTATAGCTAGTATAGAGAAGCCTATACTGTAGTGCCTGGATAAATATATCGCCCCCATTGAATTATGTTTTTGTTTAAATATTTAAATATGTTAATCTATATTTTAATATATGTAGGTTTAATTATAATTTTTGTTTATTATCGTATGCGCCGTGTATTTATTATATTCAATTTATTATGTTAACAAATTGAAGAAAAACAGCGCATGGTCCTGTATATATTGCTGTATCATGTCTATATTTGTTATAAACGGCCACACGTATAGATTACATCTTGCCCAACGTATATTTATAATTACGAATATTTAGAATGTAACGTTCTGAATCAAACAGCAAAATTTTGAAAATGTATATAATTTGTATCTGGAATAAATTTGCTTTTTCAATTTTAATCTTAATAAAAAAATATTCAAAAATGAGTTCTGAAAATATTAGTGAGATATTTAAGATTCCTTCTAGATAATTATAAAACCAAACAGGAACCTCGTGGAGAAAAAAATAGTTCTCTGTGATAGATACAGCATGTCGACAACTAAAGAAAATTGTGATGGACAGTAGAAGACAACCTCGGTGTTCTTCCCTATAAATTGCTAGAGCATTTAACTCTGATGAATCCCAAAATCATTTTTTGTTGTTTAAGCCCATACCATCCCAAAGCAACTTACTATACAACAGCTGGGTTGAAATACAGTAGCGGTTGATGATTTGTTGCCAGTGTCATACGTTGTAATTTTAAACACACTTTGCTTAACATCACTTGTCAAAAATGATTTCAATATTTATTGAACTTAAATTCCAACGTGGACGCACTAGTTTCAGCGACGATCCCAGGACAGGACCACCAAAGACAGAAGTCACTCAAGCAAACAACGCTGCTGTATGCCAACTAATCAAGGAGGATTGACATGTGACTTATCCTGAAATTGGGACATCCATAAGAATTTTAAAGACCTCATTCCAAAATATTTTGCATGATGAATTGGCTTTGAGAGAATTGGTTCCCCGTCGGATCCTTTATCCGAAAAACAAAGTGCGGCTGGCGCTAATTGGTGTCGAAACACTTTCGAGTCGGTTCTACAACGGAAGCTTAGAAAGTGTTCGTATCGTAAGTGGTGACGAATCATGAATTGAGTCCTATAAACCAGAAACCAAACATCAATCCGCCGAGTAGGTATTTCAACATGTGCAGAAATTATCCCTTCGCAACTTTTGTCCCAATTTCATGTTGCCACGATTCCTTTAGAAGTTGAGAGAGCGGTTAATGCCGTATCGTAAACAACCGTTTGTTTACCAGAAGTGATTGCCGTGCTTCGAAAAGCCAACTCACAACGACGAATCATTCTCCCTGGTCGAGGATGATAAGCGAGTCCACATGGAGCTCAAAAGACGATTGAGTTTTTAGAGCAGCAAAACGCTGAGTTATTAGATCATCTTCCGTACAGTCCCAACGGTTTCTTTACGTCCCCTAGAGTCAAGAACGGGCTGCGTAAATTTTGTCTGTTTCAAGTGATAACAGTTAGGTTGAATGAATGAAAAAGTATATCAATCTGGGAAGAATACTTTGAAAAACAATAAAGCACTTTAAGTCGATCTACTGTTTGCTATTGTGGCTGTATACAAAACTAAACAACTAAACCCCCGTACTTTTTCATTTGCATATTACTGCATTTATATACACATTTGTACGTAACCCTAACACGATTACTTACACACATACTTTGTATAATGGTATTTTTGGTTAAATAAGTTTTAAACCCACAAACATCCTGTATACCGGGTGATTCATCGTACCTGTTCAATTGCAATATCTTTGTTATTAAAAAAGGTATCGATTTTATTTTTTTCACACATTCTGAAGTTAGAATTTAAAATTTTTTTGATATTATCATCGAGGTATCATTTCCGGTTTACGGCCAGATGCCAACCTTATTGTATCAGCAGTAATTCTTCTACATTCTTTAACCATCCGTTGTTCTAAATCGTCAAGATCGACCAACGGTCTAGCATAACCTTTTCTTCAAGGTAACCTATAGAAAACGATCCAAAGGAGTAAAGTCCGGCGAACGAGCTGGCCACTTTATTGGTCCGTGGGTGCCGATCTATTTGGAAAAATCTCGTTTAGATAATCGGCTACTCTACGCGGATTATGTGCTGGGGCGTTACCAACGAAACAAGAAGTCCAAACAGCTTTGACGTCAGCGGGCTGTGACGTATATTGCATTAGGTAGTCGATCAGCTAAATTAGTAGATTGGACATTCACACGTTCAGACCGTTTCTTGTGTTTTCAATTGGTTTATCCCAATTATGTTGATTTTATTTAAAAATATATCGTGTAGTGATATTTCCGTACTTTGTTGGTGATACCTGTAATGTTTTTCTAGTGTTGTATAAGCGATAAAACCTTTTAAAGGTGTTTTGTGTATTACGTGTTTATAACAATGCCGTATACCTGTTACGTACCTGTGCGCCGCGGTAATTATAAGAATGGGCAGAAAGTTCACATATTCGGTTTCCCTGCTGATCCTCAGATGTGTAAAAAACGGGTCTATGCACTGCATAGGGTAAACTTGCTCCAACAATGTATGCTAGAGTTTGTGAGTTACACTTTGTAAAAGAAGATATTGTTTATTTTTCAGCAGCTACAGATTCAAGCACCAGTGAAATTACAACTGTAAGTTTAAAAAATTCTAGGCTTAAAAAAGATGCTATCCAACTCAATTCTCTAATTGTCCGTTGTATTTGACCAAAAAACATGAACAGTTTATTGTTCATATAGTTTTATATTCTTACGTTATATTTAACAAAATTATTTTTGAACATGAAGAAATGTTTTTAAATGTGTGTAATAAACATTCTGTTTTAATACAATATATTTTAAATTATATCACCGAACATTTGGATACGGAGATGCAATGAACGTATCGCAACAATTATAATGACTTGTTCTACAAATACCCTACTTAAAAATGACTGTGGGAAAAGTAATAATAGATTAGGTAAAACACCACATAATAGGAAATTAAAGACCCTGGTTAAATAGCATGTCTGCAAATTTTCTGGTGAGATTGAACAAAATTTCGAATAAAATTGCTATTACTATATCATTTCAACCTTGGTTTCGTCCAAATACATGTACAATTACAAATAATAATTAGGCGATTAAATATCAACCACAAATACATCTTTCACGAAAACAGTACTCGGTTACGTGTTTGGTTTTTGCTCTGAAACTTGGTTTTTCCAAAATAAAATTGTATGGGATGCCAAGAATGGCTCAGTTGGCTCATCTTCTTTAAACCGGAAGCCCTTCAAAATTTAAAAAAGAAATGCGAAAAACGATTCCTTTACCGCTTAGGGTAATATCGCGCATGACCTAAAGAGCGTGACATCATCGAAGAGCACTGAGGCCTTCTTCTCTCGGTGGTAAAGTTTGGAATCTGTTGGTAAATACGCGGCATGTCTTCCAAATATTCTTCTTGTATAAACCTTAAATATCCATCAGCGCTTAATGTTTCAAAAAACTTTGATCCAGTCACAATGTCATCAATAATTCCGCACCATACATTGACACCCCATATCCCTTGGAAATTTGTATTTCTTATCCAGTGAGGATTTTTAATTGACCAATAATCGCAATTGTGTGTGTTAACAATTGCATTATTATTAAAACAGAATTCGTCGCTCCACAATATTTTATTGGATTACTTTCCCGAGCTACTTCCAACCAAGCAACAAATTCCATTCTGCGGTTGTAATCGCCAAGCTCCAATGCTTAGTGTAGTTGTAATATGTAAGCATCAAATTCATTTCTCCTTAATATTCTTTGAATTGAAGAATACGAAATATCACATTCACTAGCTATCTGTCGATGTTAAAACTGATATTTAGAAATTATTCCATTTCATTGTACAGTATCTAACTTGTTCAGTTCAAATGATATTTTTTAATAAAGTAAATGAAATCTTCCAACTTATATTAGAAACGGAAGCAATATCAAATTTCGTTTTTCGATTTTATTTATATCCCTTCATGAAAACGTCCTTGCCCGTTCGGACATTACGAAAACGGCAGCTCTAGCAGCTCAAATAGACGTAAAGGTCGAGGATATTCTGGGTTGGGGCGAGAAGACATGAAACCTGGTTATTGTTACCTTACACCTGCGCACGGCGTTGCGGCTGCACATATAATTTAATTTTAATGTAAATATTTTCGTATAGTTATTAAGGAGGCATTCGTATTTTTTTACCATTTTTATTTAGCTTGAGATGCGGCGTTCACCATTTTTTATTACTACAATATTTAGACGCTTCAGAATTTATTGAGTTATTGTTTTAAGGTAATGCCGCAATAAACGTACGCGTCCATTATTAATGCCGCTATAACAATTAGAGGATATCTAAACATGTAATCTAAATTCCGGTTTAAATTTAAAATTTTAAATGCGCACACGGAAGGTACCATGTTAATAGAGGTAGCGGGAGCCTTATACGTGTTGAGTAGCATGTGAAGGAAAGGAAAATGTTTGATATCTTTATTGTTTTAATTAGATTTAATCTTTTTATTGCGGTAATTTTGTTTACCAGACAAAAATATAAAGACGAAGCTAAATATTCTGGAAACATATGATCAAAATATTATATGAATAAAATAAAGTACACGCAGAGAGATGGTTTCTTGAATAAAGAAAATATATTTTCTTGCAAAATCCATTCAAGAAAACATTTTTATCTTAAGACTATTATTATTAAATGGCTTATACATTTCCTAGGAGATTTCGCCTATTAAATTAAGCTTTCTAGATCTTCCTTTTTGAGGTAGATCAATCGCCTTACTCCATTATATTCAATCCTTCGCATTTTTTTCTCCACTCCTTTATGTCTTTCACCATTTCCTTTATATTTGTAATCCCAGCCCTCCTCAAGTCTTCCCTGACCTCCTACAACCAGTTTGACCTCGGTCTGCCTCTCCTCTGTTTTCCCCTAGGTTACCAGTTTTGTTATTACCTTTGTGACGCTATTTTCCTCCGACCTTTGTATATGTCCAAACCATTTTGCTCTCTGTACCTTTATCCTCTTAATAATATCGTCGCCGAATCCTTCTTTTATTTCTTCATTAGTTCTTGTGTATTCGTTGTCGTTTATTTTCTTTGGTCCCACTATGGTTCTTAATATTTTTCTTTCTGCTCTTCTTATATTTTCCTTATCTTTCTTTGTCATTGACATTGTCTCCGCTGCATATATTATCATTGACCTTATGAGCGTCCTGTATATTTTGAATTTAGTGTTTTTAGTGAGTGTCTTACTTTTCAGTAACTGTTTGTTTGCAAAGAGGGCTCTATTTGCTGCCATCACTTTCTCTTTTATCTCCAGATCTCTGCGTCCATCACTGGTTATTGTACTGCCCAAATTTTTCCACAACCTCAAACGTGTAAGAACCCACTCTAATTTCATTTTTGTTAATTAGTTTTCTAATCTTCATGACTTTCGTTTTACTCATATTTATTTCTAGCCCCATTTTTTTTCCCTTCCTCCGTTATTTCACTTATCATTTTACGCATTACTTCCCTGTTTTTGGAGACAATTACCACATCATCCGCATATGCTATTATTTGCCTTCCTCCTGTTCTTATTGTACCTTTATTAACTTTTCTTGTTATGTATTCTAGGGCTATATTAAATATCGCTGCCGACAGTGCCTCATTCTGTCTCACGCCTTTAGCTATCGTTATTTTGATATATGCTTTTGAATCCTTCATGGTCATTGCTATTAGCTTTATTAGTTTTGTTGGTATTTTCATTTCTTCCATTGCTTCTATTATTTTGTTTCTATATATGGAGTCAAAGGTTCTTTGAAAGTCTATGAATTCGACATTTATTTTATGTTGATACATAATTTGTTTTACTGTGTACCGCATCTATCGTGGATTTTCCTCTCGTAAAGCGTAATTAATATAGCCCAATTTTATTACTTGTTACTTGGCGCAGTTTATTTTGTCGTTGTTAATACTTTGTATGCCGTTGATAGTAACGTAATTCCTCTGTAGTTCATACAATCCTGGTGACTTCCTTTCTTATATATTGTTACTATCTGTCCTTTTCTCCACTCTTTGGGCATTTTCTCTTCTCTCCAAATCTTTATTAATAGCGTATACATTTGTTTCTTCAATGACTCATCACCGTATTTCAGTAGTTCCATATTTATCTCACCTGCACCAGGTGTTTTTGCATGACGACTCCTGTTTATAGTTTGGCTTACTTCTTCCAATGTTGGTTCTTCTATTCCCATACTTTCCTATCCCTCCTCCATCAATATTTCCTCCATTGCTTGCTCTTCATTCAGAATTTTCTTAAAATGCTTCATCCATACCTCATTAATCCCTTCTTCTGCTTGTACAACCTTCCCCTCATTGTTTCTTATTCCTCCTAAGAAAATCAAGAAAATCCAAGACAGAAAAATGTTTCTTCCAAATAAATCATTTTTAAGAAAATATTCATATTAGAGATAGGACGGCATGACAATAATTACTGGCACCAGGTGGCGCCAGCAAATATTTCAGCTGCTGTTTTTTAAAATTAGTGGCATGGATTGAGAGATGTAAGAGCAATGTGGGAAGGAGCAAGATACTTTAATGTTTTTTTCTTCTCGTAATGTTTTTGCCGGTTGTTATTCCATCAATACCAGTAGCTATTTATTAACGATACTCCTAAAAACTGAGGCACTCAAGACACGAAAAGTTCATAAAACCTTTAACAAACACTTAATTGTACGGACGCAGTTCGATAATCAGCATCATGTCGCAGCAAGACTGATGTTCAGTTCTTGTGCTGTGATGTAGCTTGGCTATCGAAACGTGCGTCCAGTACGAATTAAGTGTTGTGGTAAGGGTTTTAGTGAACTGTTTCAGCTATTTATTAGCATTATCTTACTTATTGTTTCTAGGAACTTTTTTCGTGTGTACTTCTAGATTAAATTCACTTTTGTTTGAACATTATTCTGTAGATAACCTCTACCGTAGCCTTTTTAAAATCACAAGCAATGTGAATAATTGACTGCGTTATATATGGATATGTCGTACTGTTTTAAACAAGGTAAGTGCAATTAATAATATGCATATAAGTAACATGCATTTCAAGAATTCTAAGTAAAAAATGCTTTATTTTAAGAAACTAAAACTATTGGTTTAGGAACAATACCTAAACGCTTTCTGGAATTAAGAAAACTATTTACTGTCCTTAAGAAAATATTGTTTTGTGTTATACTGAGAATCGCTTTCTTCAAATTTTCTTGCATCAAGTTAACAAATGTCTTAAACAAAGAAATACAATTATGTATATCATTACAAGTATATACTTCTCTTAAGCGGGGAAAGAAACGCTAATAAAATATTTCTTTTGATTTAAAACAGTTATTATATTACGGATAATTGACACAGTAATTGTCGTGAATTAAGGCGGACAACTTTGATACAGGTAAACTTTTCTCTGCGTGTACTGCTACGTGTTAATGTATTAGGCACCCCTCTATTTTTAAAACATCGAATGGAAGGAAAGAATTTGAAATGAAATAACGATTTGGGTGCGTTCTACAGAATAACTTATTAAGAAACTTTATATTTTGTAACCCCACCATCTGCTTCCATTACAGCTTTTATCCGATTAGGCATAGTAGCCTAAAGGTTAAAACACAACTCTTGGGACGTTGCTTCCCATTCCTAGAAGATTTTTTGGCCCAAACGTTCTCCAGACGCGCAATGGTGTTTAGCAACATTTCTTTTTTAAAATATACGACAAGCGCTTGATGGAGGACAAATCCGGAGATTACGCCAGTGGAGTATCCGCACTCCGTTTTGGCCAAGCGAGCGCATTGTTGCCTGGGCACGAAGGCACGGTGCATTATCCTGTTGGAAATAAACATCCTCGACGGGTTTTGGAGCCGACGGTTCCAATACCGCCAACATCTCTTCTCTTCTTATCGTGTGTTCAACAACAATTCACCAATTTCTGATGCTGGTATCCAATCCCACATCAAGCAGGCTTCCCAAACAAAGCTGCGTTGAAAGCAGAAAAACACTAGTATTTATTTTTTCTTATAAATAAATTCGATTGTGTGTTGGGATGTTTATAGGACATCTTCAGGGCTGCTGCTGCAGTCAGTGTGCACTAACAGCCCTGAAGATGTCCCATAAAGTTGCGGACGAAACGTCGGCAGAAGCTACAACGACGCGATTCCAATCCGGAAATCAAGAGTACAACCTCGCCCAATATTAACAATTGTGCTTTCTTCTTTTCCCGTTGCTGTAACATTTTATACGTCTTAAATATGCGAAAAGAAACGTTACGTGTAACGAGTATAAGCGAATATTGAACCTACGGCTTACCCGCGTTCGCAGATATTCAAACGCGTAAATAAATACATAAATGGAATATGCAAGCGCGCAGAGAAAATAAAAATCTCACCCGGGTAAATTGAAAACAAGAAGAAAAAAAAAGAGAAAAGGTGAACGCGGCGAGAACGAAGCGAACAATTGAAATATTTGTGGCATGAAATTGCAGGTGAAAACGATTACATTTATTTTATGTATGTATACGAATATGTAGTGTATATAATATACGCACAGATACATATGTATTCTTACATATTGTATAGCGGGTATATACGCTAGGAAATATAGAAAGGTTCATAGATAGCCTAGATACCTGGAATATGTATGTGAAACCGCTTTAGAGTTGTAGAAAAGGTTGAAAAATATGCTTTGGAAACGGTAGCAAATTAGTAAATCGTCAGTTTGAATTAAATTCAATTAATATTAAGGATATTTAATAAAAAGTTGTTGAACTTTATACCATCATTCTGCTTCCTAAAATTTTAGATAAATTGGTCCAATGATGTTAGCAGCCTAGTCAATCTTTAGATTCCTTCAGTACACACCTTTTCTAAAATCAATAGTTGTACTTCCTCGCGGAAGACTTTGTATTTTACCAGAATACATTACAACCTTAGATTCTTTAGATTATTGAGAATTAAAACAGTAATGTATCAGGTAACCAAATAAGTTTATGCGTTTTTTGATGGTATTTATTAAGAAACAATAATGGTTAATGATCAATGGTTAAAGCATTGGTGTTTGAGCACCTGAATTTGATCCTTATCTCAGTCATTAGTGTCATTACTAACGCTGGCCACGAGCGGTACCGCGCATCGGCGTAGAATCAGTTCGGACCGAGAGGAACGGTAGTATTACGTCTGCGGAGCAGTACGGACATTTTCGCTGCCGGTCATTTGCGCAATTGTTTATCTGTCCTAGAAAAATTTTGATTTCGTCAGCAAAACGACCGCGTGCGGACAAACTTCGAAAATTTATTGCAGAAATTCCAGACTTAATATATGAAGGTGCTAAAATTAAATGTGTAATCTGTAAAATCCCGTTAATGTGTTGGTCCAGACAACATTGTCTACGACACGTAAATAGTGAAAAGCATGTCTCAAAAAGAACACGCGCACGAGACAATGAAAAAATTATATTTAATTTATGCGCTACGTTTATCGCATGTAATATACCGTTTAATTTACTAGACAAGGAACCATTTATCTGCTTTTGGAATAACTATTCGGAGTGCAAATTACCAAGTCGAACATCGTTACGAAGAATTGTGCCATCTGCGCGCGAACATATTGAACAAAAAATAAAATCGGAGTTGAAAGATCAAAAATTGTGGTTATGTGTCGATGAAACAACAGATCGGAAGAAACATTCTGTTCTTAATGTAATGGCACGGAAATTGGAACCTCATCAATCGGCACCTTCAATTCTATTAGTCTCCAAACGAATACAACAGTGTACTGCCGAAGTATCAAATTTTATCAAAATTTGAACTCACAACCAACTCTTGATATTAGTGAGTGATGGTGTGCAAACATGCTTTCTGTAGGCCGGTCTCTTAAAAAGCATTCTGCTAATTTGTTACTCATTACGTGTAAAATTCATGCTCTCAATCTTGTGGCGGATAGTATCAGAAAATGTTATCCTGAGGTAGACGCTTTAATAGCGCATATCAATGCAGTATTTGTAAAATCACCGAAACGTATTCGCGAATTTCACAGACTGTGCCCCCGTATACCAGAGCCACCAGAACCTATTCTAACTCGTTGGGAAACATGGTTGCAGGCCGCGTTTTATTATCATAAATATTTTGACAATATTAAAAACGTGGTTTTACAATTCGATACAAAGGAAGCTGCCGCTATCCAGAAAAGCCAGTCGAAATTTCAAGATAGTCAGGTTAAAATGGATTTAAAAATCATTCACGACAATTACTTCGGGCTAGCAGATGCAATAGAAAAATTACAAAATCCTGCGGTGCGTTAGATGAATCTCTACAAATACTGCAACATGTTCACGCACAGCTATGCGCGATTGAAGAAAAAATGTTTCTGTTCTAGAAAAATTTGGAAAGTGTTTTGAGAAAAATTCTGATTTTGGCACATTAAGACACATTTGTGAAGGTGCGTCAACAGAATCGTTAAGTTATTTGAAAGATTATTTTACTTACGCAAATATTACGTCACTAGATGTAGAACGTTCGTTCTCTACATATAAACGCATTTTTTCCTCATGCCGTACTAGTTTTGCCGAAACAACAGTTGAAACATATCTAATGTTGCAGATATTTAACAGACATTATTCACTTTGTGATTTCACGGAGGACTCTTAAAATGGTAAGTGTTTGAGCACGTGTTATTTAATTTTTATTTAGAAGATGAGCGAAATTATTTGCGGCAGCAAACATCTCTATTAGCAGAATAACTCTAGTGGAACGCGAGGCCTGGTCGACTCTACGCTACTGCGCGGTACCGTTCGTGGCCAGCTTTAGTCATTACTATTTCTGTTTTCCCTATTTTTTTTTCTTCTTCTCCTTTTAAGTTGTTTTGAGACCACAACAATGGTGGGCGTAGGTTGTTTTTAAATTCATTAATTTCGCTTTATTAATTTGGAAATTCGTTATAAAATTGCCAAAAGGGTATCTAGGGATACTCCCGAACTCACTAAGATTTAAAAAATTTAGTTTAAGTTAGAAAATATAACAATTTTCCCAAAATCCCCTGAGAAAAATATTTCTGTATATACCATAAAACACAATTCAAAAAGATCTTACTTTTTAAAAACTTACCTTGCATATAGACTATTGCATACCCTTTTTCGACGTACAGGTGTGTATATGTGTGTACGTGTGTGTATATGTATATATGTACCGACTTCTTAGACAAATGAATTATACATTATTATACTATTGTTACATTGATTTTATACTCTTCACATTTTTTACATTTTTACATTATTTAATTTAGTAATTAGAGACAGTTATTACACCAAAATCTATTAAATGTCTTGCAGGAAAGCCTGATGATGACATTCGTCGAAATCGATAGCTTGTAAAGAAATAATAATGCTTTCGGTATCAAATTGAATATATATTAATTTATCCTTCATATCATGAATACCAGATTGAGTAATTTTATCATTTTCAAGAATATGACATTCTTCGATTCCTTACCGGGACGAGATTTTTTCAAGTATTTCATTACGTTGGAAATTCTAAGGAAATTACAGGTTTTCATAATTCACCGACGAAAGTCGAAATACAATTCATTAATTGGTGTACTTGACATGCAAGAATGAAAATAACCACTAAGTATTAAATAATGAACGTTCCTGGCATCAAGGTCCTCGTGGTGTAGTGACTAACACGCCCGTCCAACGAGCGGGAAGTGTCGGGTTCGATTCTTTACCCGGACGAGATTTGTTCAAGAATTTAATTACGTCGGAAATTCTAAAGAAATTACAAATTTTCATAATTCATCGACGGAAGCCAAAATATATTAGTGAAGAATATGCCTTTTTTCGAAAATTTATAAGAGTGAGGTGCCCCAACCGGGGTCACATTGTACGACAGAAAATCACCAATTAATTATTTTACATAAATGTGTATATATTAAAGAAAGAATGAATCAAATAATTCGATTAGAAATTACCCTGAGTCAGTCCGATTGAACGTGGCATAAATTCAAACGGATTCAATTCGAATCCAAGTTAGGAATCAATCGAGTTTTGGAGCTGGATGTTCAACTCGAGTTAAAATACTCGAACCGCTGCCTCACTAATTTCTTATTATTGCAACAGTCTTCAGCAAATTGTAACAAATCTAAGATTATAAAAATTAATTTTTGGAGAATCCGGAACAATCTAGTAAAATTCATAAACATATTCGTTTTGCAGAAGAAAATTAAAAAATGGTAGAAGTTACAGATTTTAAAACTGCATCATTCAAGCAATAAAACTATACTACGCATATGTACCAATTTTTCAATCTCCTAGCAGCTAAGTGTTAAAACAAATTGTAAAACATATTTCCTTCTTTCATCACGAGATGTCAGTTGTTATGGTTTTCGTATAATTTGGCCTTGTATTTAACAAAATAATTAGCACCAGCCTGCCCACTCAAATCTAACTGTTCTTATAATTAAACACATATGGTTACTCTTTCGAGTTCAATGAGGTATTGTCACTAAAATTAAGCGCTTTAATTATATTCTATTCTATGCCACGCAAGTACACACACACGTTCTTTATTCTAATTACAATAGCAGAGACGAAATTCTAAGAAAAAAAAGGAAGATACATCCATGTTTACATCTCAGTTATTTCACCAACAGTTCCATAGAATGTCATTGACTCACGCGGAACGTGAAGAAGAACACGAGCACTTAAAGCGTACATACACAAAGTATTTTTCGCGGTTCTTTCACCATTTAATAATATTTATAATTACATTTTAATTATAAAAGCGTACTTGAGCATTAACGCGGACTGCTAGAGGAAAAAACCTACGTTGGTGTAAATATACATATGTTTGAGTCAATATTAATGTTTGGCTTTCTTTGTAAGCATCAGCTAATAGTGGTTGGTGCCCGCATATCAAGTATTAAACGAATATAAATTCAGCTAATGGTTGTACGACGATTAAGACTGTTTCGAAACGAAAACAAAATAAAAGAACTGGTTTTATAAATTGAAAAACTCCTGTGAGTTTTATGTATGTGCATAATATATTTTATGTTTATGTTTTTCTGATTCGAATACGATCATTTTGCATAATTTTTATCGACTTAAATAACGTCGTTAAGATAAGGTTGCGTTGGGAATAGGAGAAAATATTTTATGGAATTTTGTTTGTATTTTATTTTATTACCGATTATCGTTAATATCGATTAATTCGACGTATACAATTAGAATGTTTTAGAAATTAACCTTGTTGTTGGATATATGGACATGGAAAATTATTGGAATGTAGTTTTAGAATTTTATCCTCTTATAAAATGATTTGAGCTGCGTCGTATAATAGCTTTTCCATATTTTGTTTATATTTTATTTTGTTTGCATACTTTATAACTAGACTGCGGACCGAGGATTTCCTTGACTTCCGGAAAACATTGGAACATAGACTTACAGGAGTTATACCCTCACTGAACGAGAAAGGGGGCAATGGCGGAGGTTCGATACAACCTTCAGTATAACCGAGTCTCACGCAGATCTGTTGTGTATACATATGCGTTGCCGCAAATACTATTTCGTAGTTCTACGTTTTAAAAATGTTGCCTACGTCGCGAAAACGACCAATGTTGGGCAAAGTTACAGAATTTATAGCAGAAATGCCTGACCTAAATTATGATGGCGTTAAAACTCAATGTGTAGTTTGTAATATCCCTTTAATGTGTTGGTCCAAAAGGGATTGTCTACGTCACATAAATAATAAACAGCATTCTTCAAAAGAAAAATTGCACACGACACCATTAGAAATTTAAATTTAATTTATATGTTACCTTTATTGCATGTAATCTACCGTTTAATTTACTAGACAAAAAAGCATATGTCTTCTTTTGGAATAAATATTCGGACTGCAAATTACCAAGTCGGGCATCGTTACAAAGAATTGTGCCATCTGCTCATGAATATGTTGAAAAAAGAATTAAATCGGAGTTGAAAGATAAAAAACTGTGGTTATGTGTGGACGAAACAACAGATTGTAAAAAAACATTCTGCGGTTAATGTAATGGTACGTACAATGGAACCACATCAATCGTCACTTTCAATTCTATTAGCTTCCAGACGAGTACAATGTACTGCCGAAGTAATTTCAAAGTTAGTGTTAAATACATTGGAAAAGTTTGAACTTTCAACAAACCAACTGTTGATGTTTGAGAGATGGTGCCGCAACATGCTTTCTGTAGGCCGGTCTCTTAAAAAACATTGTGCTAACTTGTTACATATTACGTGTAAAATTCATGCTTTCAGTCATGTGGCAGATAGTATTAGAAAATGTTATACTGAGGTAGACGCTTTAATAGCGCATACAAAAGCAGTGTTTGTCAAATCCCCAAAACGTATTCGCAAATTTCACAGACTGTAATGACCCTCCGTATGCCTGAGCCACCAGAACCTATTCTTACACGTTGGGGAACATGGTTACCGGCCGCGTTTTATTATCATAAATATTTTGAGAATATTAAGAATGTGGTTTTACAATTCGATCCAAAGAAAGCTGCGGCTATCGAGGAAAGCCAGTCGAAATTTCAAGATAGGATTTAAAAATTATTCAGAACAATTACTTCGGACTAGTGGAGGCAATAGAAAAATTACAAAATCCTTCGGTGTCGGTAGTGGAATCTCTGCAAATAGTGTAACATGTTCACGCACAGCTATGCGCGGTAGAGGACGCAAAAAATGTTTGTGTTCTAGAAGGGTTTGAAAGTGTTTTAGAGAAAGGTTCTGATTTTGGCACATTAAGACAAATTTGTGAAGGTGCGTCAACAGAACCGTTAAGTTGTTCCAAAGATTATTTTAATTACGCAAATATAACGTCACTAGATGTAGAACGTTCGATTTCTGCATATAAACACACCTTTTCCTCACGCCGCACTCGGTTTGCCGAAACAACTGTGGAAACATATCTAATGTTGCAGATATTTAACAGACATTATTCACTTTGTGATTTCGCGGAAGACTCTTAAGACGGTAAGTGTTTGAGCACGTATTATATTTTATTTCTGACCATTTATTTTGTCTAATCTTTTATGCGCTGGCCACTGGCTGTTGGCGCAAATTGAGCAACTCTAGTTATGACTTGCAAATCAAGATGAAACACGACCTGACGCAAACCCTGGAGGTAATTCTGGGCATGCATTGCATCGTTTTTGGGTGTTAAAAAGGATTCTATATGTTCAAGAGACCTTTGTTGATTTCTCAAATAAATGAACATATAGCAGAAGCTGCATAATATATGCATGTATGCTTAAGCTCGAGCTTATCAATACAACGTTTCTCCAACATTTTAAGCTGATAAAAGAAACTTTCCTCCTTAGTGACACGTAAAAGCCGATAATCAGTCTTTTTCCTTCCATTCAGCAATTTTTCTTGCTTGTCCAGAATAAGTAAAGCAAGCAATCGCCGAGAATACGAACAAATATGGTCAATTTTCCGTCTTTCAACAATTATATTTCACATTAGTGTTAAAATATTTGCCTTCGAAATTAGTATAGATCGCGCATAGTACGCGATAGAGAATACTGGGATTATTGAAGCGTGCGTTCCGCTGGTAGTTGAATGTCAAACAAAGCAGGCGTTGCGTATAATAAAAGACGTACATTCACACATCGCGGACGAGCGGGTCTTGCTTAGATATTAACAGGGCACGCATACGAACGTATGATTGTGATGTATGAGAAAGTGTGCGGACCCACTCAGCCACGAATGTACTGCATCGGCACGATGTAAAGGTCAATGTCTTTGTCTGATGAACGTCTACTGTATTGTTGTGTATTAGGGACGTCATTTTTTATAACTAGAATTATGTTGATACCCTGAGGGTGGTGGAATGATAAATAATTGGTGATGTTTACATTATTTGATCAATATTTGTATATCTTCGATACGCTTACTTAACTATTAAGCGTATCATATAAAAATTGAGGACTCTTTCAGGTGCGTACAATATTTATATGGGCATTTGGTTTGTATTTAATTCATCGCCCCCAAAAAATAAAATAAAGCAACGGTAGCACTAATAAACTATGATTTCCGGGTTCAATAAACAAATAACTCTATCGATTCGAAATAAATATGGTATATGACATGGAAATCGCAACACCAAAAAGGGATGAGGATTTTTCGACCAGGCAGAAACGTATAAATATTTAAAAATTAATCTAATTTTACATTTACTAATAATCGGTTGCCAACAATTCGACCTTTGTTGAATTCGCTCAACTGGCGGTAATTTCCACGTTACCACACTCTGGACATTATCAAACCCTCAAAACACGTTAAACAAAAGTATGACAAGAGAAAACGTTGAAAATTGAATTAAAACTCAAGAAATACACCTGACATAAATGTCAGAAAAAACTACATGCAGTGTCAGATATACCACTTTATCGCAATAAAATTATAATCAGTTACCACACTTGAATAGTTATATGTTTCTGCCCAAGTTCAGTACAAAAAATTCACACCCCTTCTTGGTGTTGCAATTTACATGTCATGTATAGAGCGGGCCAAGAGCGCCACGCGCCAGGTTCGCAATCAGGCTGCCGGGCGCATATATGTATGTAAACATAGGTAATTTAAATATGTAATTATTAGAACGAGGACCAAAACCACTGTCTATTACGTCGTGAAGACGCGCAAATATACACCTGCAGTTTGGGTGTTCGTTGATAAATAGGGCGTTGTTCACAGTGGGCCACTACAAAAAAAAAGTTCATTCATCGACGGCTACGAACTAACAGCGCGCTTATTCATTTACGGATGACGCGCTCTATTCATCAATAAATGACGAGTCTGCAGATGTTACGTTTGCACCACTTCGTGGCATACTAGAAACAAGCGTCGGTGTTCCCTTAAAGAAAAGTGTGAAGGACTTTTACATGTTACGTGTAAAGTCCATGCTTTACATCTTGTGGCACAAACTATTCGAGGGTGTTACCCGGAGGTGGATGCATTAATAGCAAACACCAAAAAAGTATTTCTCAAAAGTCCTAAGAGGACTAGGGCATTCCACAGGTTATGCCCTGGTATTCGAGAACCACCACAACCCATTCTTACGCGTTGGGGAACGTGGTTAAAAGCCGCTTTTTATTATAATGAACATTTTCAAGAAGTCAAATCCGTTATTTTGCAATTCGTCCCTGCCGAAGCTAGAGCTATTAGGATGAGCCAGAAGGGATTTCTCGATATTTCTGTTGAAACACATCTAAAGAATATTAGCAACAATTACAAAGGGTTAGTAAACGCGATAGAAAATTTGCAAAATTCTGGATTGTCGTTGGTAGAATCAGTGCAAGTCGTGGACGAAGTTAGTACATTGTTACACAGTATAAACGATGCAACAAGTGGACGAGTTTTAGCTAAGTTCGATAGTGTTTTAAAAAAGAATCCGGACTACACGAGATTAAGACAAATGTGCGATGGGGCATCTGCAGATTCCTTGACTAAGTCTAAAGATTATTTTAATTACGCCTGTCTTACTTCGGTAGACGTGGAACGGTCGTTTTCGAAATATAAGAACATTTTTTCGTCTCGGCGAACATCCTTCACCGAGGCAAATGTGGAAACTTATCTGATGGTGCAACTTTTTAAACAAGCCTATCCGCATTATTAAGAAGGATAGAATTTATTTATTATATCTTTATTTACAGTTACATTATTAAGTACAACAGAATAAAAAAAGCGTTCAGTTTCTCAGTTATTTCCTTATTACATCCCATTTACAACGCATACCGTTTTCAATCAAATAAAAAATCATAATGAAAATAAAAACACCTCAGCGTGTACATATATATATATATATATCCGCTCTAATTACTAAACATTATTATTGCGTCAGCTTTTATTTTTTTACTCTTGTGTATTAATTTCGAAATATCACATATCTGCTGTGACTCACATATACGCTATTTACAATAAGCGGCCGTTGCGCCTAATTCCGATTCTGTTGGATGGCGCAATTTGGCCCGCTCTAGTCATGTAGTATAACGTTATAAAAATATAAAAATTAACAATACCTTCCAGAAATTATTAAAAAGACCAACTCAGTCAAAAAGTTTCAATAATTCTTCGTTTTGATTACTATCTAATATTTAGATAATAAAAATGTGTGTGTTGTGGTAGTCCGTAGCGTATTCGGAAGAGTTTACTCATCTTCTTCCTTCTAATAAACCGTAGTGTTAAACACTAGGGTGGTTTGAAAAGTTATAGGCATTCGTTTCCTGAATTTCATCTTCTTTTAATTAAATTCCCTTTCCCACCAGTCATTTTTTCATATTAGGGAACAGGTAATAGTCCAAGTCCAAAGGAGCCAAATCTGGAAAGTAGGGAGGATGTGGAACCCTCATTCCATGAATTTCGCCACCGCAGCTCATGCTGCGTTGTAGTGATGGAAAAGCACTTTTTGCACAGAAATCAAATTTCAGTTTTACTTTTCTTTTGTCAAAGATAATAACAATAATAATAATTTCATTTATTGATCAAGCTTACATCATATCAATAAAAGACAAAGCATTCAACGAGAGAGAAAAAACAAAAAGCTGACCTTGATCAAAAGGTTATACACGCAATTGAATATAAACATCCTAACTGATATATAAAAATAAAATTACTCACATTTAAGTAAATATTTACTACATTCTTCATAACTGAACCATGAAAATAAGAAGTCAGTACACACTTCAACAAGTGAAAAATGTTATATAAAGTACCTAGCGTAACCTGCATCGTTACCATATATTCTAATAATATTCTTCAAACGTAATTCAATTGAATTTGTGATTTAGAAAGCGGCGGCACAAGTGCCAACTTGGGAAAAAGATTTAGGTAATTTTCTTCATCTGTGATCAAGTATCACAAAGCAATGCTGCAAATGATTTACATACTCAATCAATGTACTGGTGGCGTCTTCCAAAGCTTACAGGTTCCAGATCGGAACTTCCAACTGAAGAGACATACAGGAGTACCTCTAAATGTCAAGAAAGTGAAGTCTTTCACTCAATTACTAGAGACAAAATGTGATTTACAACCTAGGCCAACAACTGTTGGCGAATAAACAACAGAAAATCACTGAAAACGTTTTTCTTTATAATAAAATCAATACGTGGAAAAGGTTGATTCATTTTTTTTTTTGCATTATAAATCTTATGAATTTGCGTTGAGATTTAAACCGTTTCATGTCTCTAATATCAAATTTCATTCAATCATGGTATTTTTAGATTCAAAATTCAATGTGAATAAGAAAAATTAATTTAAAAAAATTTATTTACAAACGATGCACAAAGCGTGATATCGTAAGTAAGTTAATGCTATTACAGTTTCCTCTACTTATAGAAAAATTAAAACAACTATGTAGAATGCCAATGCTTGCTTCATCGATTTTGTGTTTAAAACAGTCACTGCAATGACCAAGGCGATTAATTTTTTTTTTATTCCAAAAATATATTTAAGGACAACCATTGGTTAACCCTTCAATTATATTTAATGACATCTCTGAGTAATCTCGCATATAGTTTAACTTTTAAAATAACTATTCTCCAAATGACCCAGTTTCGCAGTTGGAACTTTTGACAGACTATGGACGAGATAGGTGCCATAGATTCTCTGTCTGTAGAAAAAATAAACTTGGTAAAACATAATTTTATTTTTTAATATAATCTCCCTTAACTTCAATGCATTTATTAGTACGATCAATTAACAATTCTATACCATTGAAAAAGTAATCTATAGTTTTTCCCTCAAAATGTTGTATTACAGCTGCTTCCAACTCACTACCGTCCATAAAACGACATCCTTCTTTAAATGAGAAGATAAATTAGAACCACTGTTTCATCTCCTGTGACAATGGACTCCAAAAACCGTTTCGGGTCGTGTCCACACACGCTTAAAAACGAGCGCGCACATTCGACCCGATGTTGGAGAGCAGAAAGAAGATGCGGTACTCGTCTTACACTAATCTTATTCATACCCAAATGGTTATGAAGAATTCGGCGAATACATCATCTTTAAGGGATTCTTGGCCCTTATGAAAGCATTTTGCACACTTTTTTACAATGGAATGTGAAGGAGATAAATCACCATAAACGCCATCTAAACGTTGTTTAATGTGATTAGGCGTATGTCCTTCATTTATTCAAAATTTAATAACAGAGCGGTATTCAATTTTCGTCACCTGAGACATTTTCATGCACTAGTCACGTTGTCTGACGCGACGGAATTTGAACACGCTACAACCGGTATAACCCTGTCGGGCCGAGAATTTATGGCGCCTACCTCGTATCTGCAATCCTCATATATAAATTTGCCTTCGAAAAGTGGCAATTACGTCAGCGCGCGGCAAATAAGCCACCTCGAAGATCGCTAATATTCCTTTCAACTGTAGCAGGTATACAAGCGCCATGCAATCGTACCACGCCGATGTAACAACATCCAAGACCCATCCGACAGGCCTGGTATGGACGTCGTTAATCCGCACCGCGTCGAAAGACGATTGAATTGTCAAATTAGACACGTGATTTTCAGCCCGAAGACGAATAAAATAATCGTAAAAACCGGTGTTAAATAGAATATAAAATTCGTTCTCTGATTGTATGTTTATTGAATCTTTGATCGAGCGCGAGCCATCAGCGCGCTTCGAGACTTCAAGACCCTTCCCTTTCTCTCTTTTATTATCGGTTTTCTTCTCTTCTTTCTTCACGGCTTCTATTCGTAACGCCTTCTGCGTCTCGTATTCTCGACGAATTCTATTATAAATAAATTGCCCTCCTCTCCCATATACGACACATTGTAAAATGTGTGCGCCTGTGTTTTTTTTTACTATTTCGGTGTTTTAGTTTGTTTACGAACCGTGATGATTATTTCGGGCCGACTTTTTTTTTCGACGGTTGGTACGCCTGGGTGTGTGGACGTCTACGCAGTTGATGGGGGCATCTCATCCCTCTGGTTGAGCGCGGGTTGCCATTTAAATAAACAAGTCTGAATTACCCTTGCTTGTTGTCGTAAAAAAGGGAAATTACTGGGAATTGGATGCCTGTGTTCTTTCGCTCTTTTTTTAAATATATTTACGGTTGCGTTTAGTCGTATAATTCTGAATGGGGGATGTATACGATGTTATATAAAAGTTAATTACGAATTCTCTATAATCAAATAACTAATTTTGAAGTATTCAAAGATACTAACCAATCAAAAGGTAACCAGATCCGTAATATTGTGTTTTATTTATTTTCGTTAGTTTGCAGGACTTGATTTATTCTATCTTGTATCAAATTAGTGACGATTGTCATTAGAAGCACCTAGTTATTTCTAGAGCGAGTTAATCGTCTCTGCGATACATGGGCGTTTCACCGGAGTAGCAGGCTGTGTGACACAGTCAATACGAGCCTGTCCACCAGTTTAGTTGGTAACAGCTTCGTTAGGCTTTTCACACAGCAGGTAAACCGTCAGCGATGGGTCGGGTGAGAGAGAACTGCTGAAGGCAATTCTGGTCGGCTTTTAATACAAAATATCTGGATGATGTATTTGTTTCTTGTACATGACGTATGGGGATAAAAACAATTTAAAAACAGAATGTTGTATAAGCTCTATAGCGATTAATCGGCAAGTTATACGCTATCGGTCCAAAAGTACACAGTGGTGTTGAAAATTAGACAAAAGTGGAAAATAATTGGAAGAATTGATACAATGCTATTTAAATAACCATTTTCTTTGTCTTAAGAGTCTAAATTCATAGGGACGGACTACGGTTCATCACAGTTAGAAGCAATGATAGTATTTGTAGAAATCTGAATCAAGCAGCGTAACTAATATCATCCTAATAGATCTATATATCATACATAAACGAGTATCCATTAATAAGGACATCTCTATACATGTGTAGCATAATTTCCAATTAAAGCATAAATAAAAAAAAACATACCTATTTTAATATCGGTTTAATTATCACTTTGGAATATAAATCGTATATAGATGCAAGAATGTCTTCGTTGGAAAAAAATACGTGGTTGCAAAGTTCACTTTAATCTATAAATGCATTTAATTAACATAATCACGCCACACTATATTATAATAATGGTGTGCGAACAGACATATCGGTCTGTACTGCGCTGCCGTTTTTTTTTCTCTGCACGCACGTCAACAAATTAATTACAACGCCTTTGCACGGGTAATTTACTCCAATCGATCGTAATTCTAAAACTTCACGAAAAACACAGAAACTGTCATGTTCGTTTATCGCGGCCATTAGTCTATAGAAAATTACCCACGGGAGTTGGGTAAGCTGATGCATATGTGATGTATAAATCGTTTTATAACTTTAGATTTTAATGAATTATTAGGAGGAAAACAAGGAAACAAGTGGGAATGATAAGGCCGAGAAGAAAAAGACAAAGAAGTAGCGAATTGAAAGAGTCACTTGACACAGGAAATCAGGAAAAAACAGCAAAGGCAGTGCCATTTTTCTCCATTGGGGATCTCGGAATACTCGCAGACTTATTGACAAGTCATGCAATTCTAAAATATCTCTTCCATAAATTAGAAATATCTGTAGATCAAATTTGTCGCCTATACCAAGAAGATCTCGCTTGCTTCAAGTTCTGAACGATCATGTGACTAATACTTCTTACCAAGTAGCAAAGTAAAGCATGCATGTCCACCACAATAATATAGCAGCTTTATATTGTCCATACCTCTATCGTGACTGTAGTACTTCACACTAAGTACCAAAGTAAAATATTAGTCGCACCACAATCGTACAATTGCTCAGTTTATTGTCCATGGCAAGTAATTAAAAGCTTATAAAGAATCGTGATTAAAGGAAATGTTGATTTCATTTATAATTCAATAGTCGACAAATTGAAGTAAAATTTATTACAGAAATATACCTAGGACTTTTCTGCATGCAATGCTGAACATATTTTGTACAATTTATTCAAAGAGCTTACACTTTTAGATACCTACAGTGTTAATCTAAGCTTGGATTACTCCATCAATTAAATCCAGGGTCAAAAATATAAATTAGTATATCAGGTGGTACACAAAAGTTTCTGAAATATAGCGATAAGAATCTGGAGGTCTTCTTGTGTTAATGTATTCAGCATCGTCCGCGATTCAAGTTCAAACACCTCTATAACGTTAAACTTGATTTTCGTAATTTTCGGCTTAATGCCTTCTACAGCTAACTTTTAGGAGCGTTGCCTTTTTAGTTTTGCATATAGCCACGTAAAGAGAGTCACCATTGAAACGTCGTCTATCAAAATTAATTTCAATATTTATTGAACTTAAATCCAAAGTTTCATCAAGATACGGCAAGTGATTTAGCCACAGGAAATTTTTAAAACTAATAAGTCATTCAAAAAATGGAATTGGGCCGAGGAAATTTTGGCGCAATAATTCTTTACTACTTTCGAAGAGGATTATCTATATACAACAATGTCTCGTGGAGCTAGTTTCTGTTTTTGGTAATGAAGATCAGTAGACAATTCTTTGCTAGTACTGCGAATTCCAACCTGGATGCACCAATCTCAGCGACGACCCCAGACAGGACCACCAACGACAACAGTCATTAAAAAAAATCATCGCTGCAGTACGCCAAGGGGTCAAGGAAGGTTGACATGTGACGTACGGCGAGACGGCACATCCTCAGGCATTTTAAGGACTTCAATCTAAAATATTCTGCCTGATGAATTGGCTTTGAAAGAATTAGTTTTCCGTTGGATCCTACATCTTTTGACCGAAGAACAAAAGGCGTCTTGCATTAATTGGCATAAAAAATTGAGCCGGTTCAACAACGCAAGCTCAAAAAATGTTTATAGTATCGTAAGTGGTGACAGATCATGGATCCTGAACTCGAAACCAAACATCAATGCGCTGTGTGTTAATAAAAGTTATCCGTTCAGGAAGCGTGTCGAAGAAAATGGTCGCAATTTTTGTCACAATTTCGAGAACGGTTAATTTCGATTGGTATACAACCGTTTGTTTACGAGAAGTGATTGTTGTGTTCCGGAAAACCGACCCACAACGAGGAATCGTCCTCCACCATGATAATGCGAGTTCACATAGAGCCTAAAAAACGATTGCGCTTTTAAAGCGGCAAAATATCGAGTTATAAAGTCATCATCCATACAGTTCTGACCTAAGATCCAACGATTTTGTTACTTTCCATAGAATCAAAAATGAGCTGGGTGGTCAACGCTTCCAATCAACGGAAGAAGCAGTCGATGCCTTTAAAATGGCAATTTTGCCTGTTTCAACTCATGACTGGCATAAGTACTTTAACAGTTGCTTTGAAAGAATGGAAAAGTGTATCAATTTTTGCGGAGACTACTTTGAAAAACACTAAAGCAATTTAAGTCAATCTACTTCTTGCTGTTAAATGAAAACCCTCGTATTTCTAGGACATTTGAAGTCGTTTTAAAGATCTCGACGAGAACTATTCAAATTTTGAAAATTACGGTTTGTTACCTGTAACGGTTTAGCTGTTAAAGCCCTTGATAACTGAAAAATATTTCAAAGTTTGGAAGCAGAATTTTGGTCTTAACTCAAATTGAAATGCCAATACCTCCTGGATGATTACGCAGCTAATTTTCCTTGGCTTTTAGCCGAAAACTAACGACACAACAAATTGTGAATAATTTACGCTTTACTCATTTTCCACCTAATGAGTATTTTCTATCACCAATTTTCATCGAAGCTCCATTTCAAAAATGATATTAATACATAAAATTATCGCAAAAGTTTTAGTTATTTCTTTCTACGTTAGGACAAATGGTTTTACAACTAAACAAGTATTTTTCTGAAACAAATGGATAATCAAATATAACTTGCTCCTTCTTATTTATTGTTTGACCTGTTTAAAAAGAAAAACAATACGTTCCGACATGCGTAACTCAGTCAAGGGCACATTAATTACGTTACAAGTAAAGCATGCGCACGATACATACATAATTTTAAGAAAAATCCTACAAAATACATAACTTTATTCTTATTACGTAATTCTCACGAAGATATGATCTACACACGTACTTCGTAGTCATCATCTACATATTGTGGTATTCTCAATTGTGTAGGATGTTTTTTTTTTTTTGTATGAATAAGTCTCGTTATTATTCACAATTTCAGGCACGTGTATTTTCTTTATTATAAAAATTACATTCGTAATCTTCTCGTTAATAAAAAAAAAAGAAAAAAGAATCCTGAATCAGATGCATGTCGAAATGACGCTATTATTATTAATCATCTTTTTCTGTAATGAGCGCTATTACTGTTTGGTAGTTGTTTTTGTGATTTTAAGCTTGTTTATTCGGTCGGAATTGAATTTAATTCGCAACATACGCTTAGGTACAAATAATTATTTTGTTATACAACTTTCGATTTTAATTTTGTTTTAGCAATTAGACGAATATTTATGTAAACATTTTTTGATTATCTAATTAATTGTATTTGCAAGATTGGAAAACGTATTCAGAATGCAGAAAATTAGGTAATTAGTATTTAAAAATCGAAGAATAGTTTACCTGGGTATATTAAAGAAATTAGCAAAATCCTGTTGATGATAAAGTTTTCCAACGAAAAGACGAGATTGATTCCAGGAAATGTAATAAATGATCTAGAAATGTTCATTACAGTAACTAAAAAGATGCTGTTGAATCTGGTTTTCGACCAACTGGATCTTTTTGCCGTATTTTTTATGCTTGCAACGTTATACTTAGCTTTAATAAATGAAAATACAAAATCCTTTTTACTCCCTACAATTTATTTACATATAACAGTTTATCCCCTTCAATGTACGCTCCTTGCCGATCCCCACAACGCTCCATACGAATTTTCCACTGTTCAAAGCAGTGCTGGAAGTCAGCTTGTTGAGAACCTCCGTCGCTTTCGCTTTCACCGCTTCCACACTGTTAAATCTTGTCCCCTTAAGCTCCGATTTTATAACTTTGAAATTACTTCGGCAGTACCTTGTTGTACTCGTCAGGAAGCTAATAGAATTGAAGGTGACGATTGATGTGGTTCCATTGTACGTACCATTACATTAACCACAGAATGTTTTTTATGATCTGTTGTTTCGTCCACACATAACCACAGTTTTTGATCTTTCAACTCCGATTTAATTCTTTTTTCAACATGTTCGCGAGCAGATGGCACAATTCTTTGTAACGATGTCCGACAAAAGAAGACATATGCTTCCCTGTCTAGTAAATTAAACGGTAGATTACATGCAATAAAGGTAACACATAAATTAAATTTAAATTTGTCATGGTGTCGTGTGCAATTTTTTTTGAAAAATGCTATTTACTATTTACGTGACGAAGACAATCCCTTTTGGACTAACACATTAAAGGGATATTACAAACTACACATTGAACTTTAACGCCATCATAATTTAGGCCAAGCATTTCTGCTATAAATTCTGTAACTTTGTACAACATTGGTCGTTTTCGCGAGGTAGGCAACATTTTTACGAACTACGAAATAGTATTTACGGCAGTCTCGCCTCCCATATAGCTTTCACGGGTCTTCCTTCTTCCGTTCTTATTAAATGACCAAAGCATTTCAGCTGCTGTTTCTCGAATTGATTTATTTGTAGAACAAAGAATAAAGAAGTTCCTCTCCCAACAATAAACATCAGATTCGACAAATATGTTGAAAAACGAAATTGAAAAACTATCAACCACGTCATTCTTATTAATTTGGCGAAGCAAGGGCTTTCGCATCGCAATTCGTCCGCGAAGGCCGCCTTTTGCAGACGGTGTTTAACCGTGGACACGATAATTGGTTTCGGAAGTACATTATTGATTTCTGCAGCTGTTTTTCTTCTATTTCGCTTGTTAGACACCACGATTGCAATATCTTGGGATGATGTTGTCGCCTTTGGTCGACCACTTCGTACTTTATTTAAAAAACTGCCACTTTCACTGTATTTTTTGATGTTATAATCAACAGTGGATGGATTTAAATGTAATTTTCTAGCAAGTTGACGATTGCTTATGCCTAAGTTATGTTGCGCTACTATCAGAGCACGCGTTTCAACACTTAATTCCTTTCCAGCATCTTTTAAAATCTTAAACGAAATTATACACACTATTCGTTAAGAGATGCTGTCGCTACTAATATGGAACGATAACTGACCGTAATTTAGAAATATTACTTCAAATGGCTTTATTATAGCTTCATGATTCATAGTAAAATTACCAACTGTTTCATTTTTCCTGGAATTTCAAGAAATACGCTCTATGTTGTCGCTACTGCCTGCGCTTTTATGACGGTATTACCTCTCATACAGATAAAACAAGTAAATAGATCGATATTATTAGCATACTATTCAATAAGGCTGGAATGTATTTCCTAAATACATTGTTTGTATACAAAAATCTAAAATTCAAGGATACCCAAATACCTATGAGCGGTAGTGTATTTCCTTAATTCTATTCAAAATTTAAAACATACATATTTCTCGTGCCAGCAGTTGCATACCCATATTTTTAAAAAACAACCAATAAGGATTTTAACTGAAAGAGTAGGAAGAGACATTTTTTTACGTAATGGCAATCATGTTCTTTACAATAGAATCTCCGCTTTTGTAATTGAATTTCGTAATTTCTCGTTAATCGCACCGCTAAAATTCATTTATTCAATCCATTCATACGATGTTATCGGACAGGAAAAACCGCAAATCGAAAAGAAAGTAAGCAACTTCACAACAAACGTTTTACTACCAACATTATTAGCTTATATATTGGGCTCCTTAGCATGCGACAAACAAGATCGCGAAAACAATGGATCCACTTATTTATCGCCTTATTGCCGTAATATATACTACGCCTTCCCTGACTCGTCATTGCTTAATATACGAATAGGAAAAAATAATGTACACACACGCACACAAACAACATAAAACGGGCCTGCATATTATTGTACGCCTGTAAAATTGCTACCAACGTTAGAACGCAATAAAAACTATTGATATAATTATTTAACATACGAATGACTCACTTCTTGTTTAGAATTAATAACATTTCATTAACGTTCGTAGCTCGTACATACATATTTAATTCTCTTTCTGAATGCATCAATCCTTAAACACATAGAGGTAAGTACTGTGTATTATTTGCCAGTAACATTGGAATTATTGAAAAAATATCTCTTTGACATTTCTCCGTGGTACTAAATTGCACTTAATGACATCTATTTTCTAGCACTTTAACTACGATAATAACCATTAAAATCGATGTGTAATTAGATAATTGTGATTTGAACATGATTAGAAACGAATAAGAAGAATGTTGCTGTTGTAAAAAAAGTAACAGATGTAAATGTAGTTATAAAATTGATGATTCCCTTATTTTTTCCTTAATCGGGTTTTATTCCACTTTTTTATACGATTTTAAGGTATTTTCAATAATTACGAGGGGGTACCCAAAAGAAACCGAACTCATTTAAAAAAATATATTTAATTTTTGAACAAAAATCTTTCAATCGCTCCTACCCTTGTCTAATCGTTTATTCCATCGTTCAAAACATTTTTTAAATTTGTCCTCTGTGATGCCCGACAGCGCCTCCGTCGCTTTTTTTCTTCACCTCAGCAACGTCGGCAAAACGCTATCCTTTCATGTCTATTTGTATTCGAGGAAATAAAGAAAAGTTGCAGGGGGCAAGGTCGGGTGAATAGGGGGGATGAGGCATAGGGATCATGACATTTTTGGTCAAAAATTGTCGCACAGAGAGGGCAGTGTGAGCAGGAGCGTTGTCATGGTGGAAAAACCAGTCGCTCGACTGCCACAGATCAGGCCTCTTCCGCCGCAAACTGTTGCGCAATCGTTTCAAAACCTCCAGGCAGAAAGCCTGGTTAATTGTCTAACTCTGTGAAATAAACTCTAAATGGACGACTCCTCTCACATCAAAAAAATAAATCAGCATTGTTTTGACGTTTGATTTCACTTGACGAGCTCTTTTGGGACGAGGCGAACTTGAAGCTTTCCACTGGCTTGGGGGCGTTTCGGGGTCGTAACCGTAGCACAATGATTCGTCACCTGTGATGACCTAGTTGTTCAATAAAAGTATATATTCGGAAAAAAAGTTTGGATCATTTCGGAACTCTTCTTTTAAAGCACAGCATGCTTCCACTAAGCACGAATTTGGCAGCCACCCTTTTCATCGCAAAATCTTTCATTAAAATTCGTTGAACTAAACTCCAAGTCATTCCAGACAGCTCCACAACATCTTCAATGGTCCGTCGTCGATCTTCCAGGATGATTTCGCGAATTTTTTCAACATTTTCATCGGTTCGGGCCGTGGAAGCACGACCAGAGCGAGGATTGTCATCAATTGACATTTCACCTCTTTTGAAACTAGAAAACCACTCAAACACTTGAGTTTTTCCAATAGAATCATCCTTGTAGGCAGTTTTTAACATTTCAAGAGTTTCTGTGCCAGTTTTTCCGAGCAAGAAGCAAAACTATACGGCCGCGCGCTGTTCGCTAGAATCAGCCATTGCAAAAACGATGAGCACACAAAACAAGTGTCACTAAAAAATTCATACAAGCCGAACAAAACCTTCTTTAGCAACGACGCTTGGATTACTGACTCGGGAATGGTAGCTCTATACCTTCCTAGCGGCAGAACGCGGTACTATAAAAACTCCGCCCACCACAACATCAGTTCAGTTTCTTTTGGGTACCCCCTCGTATAACAACCTTTTGTAACAAATTTGTAGATGACCCATCTTCATTTGCAGACAGTGTATTACTGCTGTTATTGAGACGAGCTATTAGTAACTTCGACCCAATTTATTGTAATAATCCTTGAAGGCTTTTGCCTACTCTCGGATCTTCCTCCTTCAATTCCCCAGATCTTTTTGGCGTAGACGTCATCATGATCTTCACCATTTCCTAATTAATGTAAGTGAAGGTTTAGGACTGCATGACCTATAAATAAGCCTGCTGGTATTCTGAGATCCCTTTTGCCGAAAGATGACACTGTTTTTACTGTTCTTGACTAGCCTGATATGAATGCTTGTATCTGATTTTGTCTTGATATACAACACGAGACCCTTTGATTTCCATCCCATGTCCTAATATTGTTTTAGCGTCTCTTTTGTAGACCACAATGGCGGTTTGACTAATGAAAGGCATATTCTCTACTTCTTTATTAACCTTTCCAATTCCCATCGATTTCATAGTGGCTTGGGACACCAAGAATTTCGAGTCCCAATTGTCTTACATTCTGTACACATTCGTGTATTGGGCCAGATTCATATGAATAAACTTTGAGAGCCTTTGGCAATGCTTGACTGTCTCTGAAAATAGACAGTTGTTTATTATCTTAAATCTTCCTTTTCTAAATGTAAGATGTTGTCGGTTGTTACTTTGTGAAGATCCATGATAAAGAAGTAAAACACAAATATACCTTGAAAACTTCACTTTGTTTCCGTCACCTGTGATTGCAGTTTCAAAATGACAATTACTTGTTGAAATTGCAGTCACAAGTGACGGAAATAAAGTGGAGCTTTCAAAGTATATTCGTATTTTACTCCTTTCATTTCTATTTTGTTATTAACTTTATTGTTATTGATGCGACGGTAATGGCTCAGAAAGGCTGAGCCTTGCCTCCACAAGTTGCTCAAATGGTCTCGTTATTTCCCCTGAATCATAAAAGGTTACAACAAACAAAGATTTTGGCAAACTTGAAATAGACCATAACCAAAACAGAGATATTTTAGAAATATATATATATATATATATATATATATATATATATATATATATATACTTGTAAACAGTACGTTAATGAGCCCGATATATTGTCGGGTCGCTGATGATCCCGGCCTTAAGCGATGCGATAGAAGAGTATACCTCAGCTCCCTCTTTAATTCTATTTGATATAAGCCAGCGCACCAAGAGAGGGGTAAAAAATTCCTATAAATTAAAAAGTTAGGTATGAACATGTCCTTATGGGACCCAGATATAACAACGGTATTTTTTGGAACCCGACTGTATATTTGTTTTATATCTTAGGTACGTTATGGAGCCCCGCAACGTTGCCAAAACCTCCAATCTGTGTTTCTTTTTTTCTTTAAGCTACGATCTATCTTATGCAGCGTCCGCAAGTGGAATGCGCAACTGACTTGCGCTGTAAATGTGATTTACTTGCAACGCGTTTATTATTGAATATTTATATGTATCATTGTTGTTATGTGATATAAAAGGTGAAATAAGGAAAACCAGAAAGAAATACAGGAAACCAGAAAGAAGCAAGGCCAATGCCTTGCTTCTATACGGAATGAACTAAGATAGTGAATTACTGTTACAGTTTGTTACCTTAAAAAGAGGAAAAACCGGGAGTACTTTAAAAATTTCAATTATAAATCATTTGAAGAAAGGACATGGGAAATGTATGGGTTGAAACAAAGCCAGATTTGATAGTTGTACTTTATGAAGTCGATTTTTCCCAAATTTCCCGCCGTACATTTTCACATAATGCCTTTGAATAATTTTGCGCCAGCTAATGTGATACAGTACCTATTAACAGACTACCTTGCTTTTTGGAAAATGTCTAATAGCTGTTATTTTTCTTGGCTGCTGTTTTTCCTTGAATTTATCATGTGTTAAACAATTTTGCACAGTGCAAAACGAATGATTAGTCCCCTCAGCACACATTGTTTCCTATCGCTATTTCGTGTCGCACATTTCGTCTCCGTCACTGTTACTCCTCGATTCCGAATAGTCTTGTAATAGTTGTAACATTCTCCCATGTTTTTCTGGATTTTCCTGTTTTTGTTTTCATTTCCCTCCCATATTTTTTTTCTGTTTGTCTATTTGTAAGAGATGATCCCACCAATCTATAATTAATGATTATAGAATATATTGCATTCATCGCTAACCACTTTGATATTCCATTCTTACACAAACAAGTCAATACGAGCAATTGACTAATGTTACATTTGTAGTCCATATTTTTTAGGGAAAAGACACAGAAAATAAATATTAAAAAACTGCATTCATTAAAAAGCTGAAATTTTTTTCACGCCTTTCTCCAGAGGAAGACGTTACATAACCTATACAAAAAGAGCAAGCACATTTCATTTTTATCACCTCAATATATGGTATATGTTTGATGTATGGTATGGTATTAAGTTATACGCCATAACAATTTAGCTTAATGTTAAATTTATATCTAGTCCTTCTACATCCGTATTTCGTTTTGTCTTTTCTTGTAATTCCAAAGAGTTGTTTCCAAAGATTCTAGTTTACTCTTCATGGTTTTTATTGGTATCCCTGTGGCTACTATAAGTTAGTATTGCCCTACAAATAGTATCAAACAGTATCATTTTAGTTGTCGCGGAAATTTTTATTTGCTTATCAACGTTCTATTCCATCGCATGATAAGTTTTCACAGCCTTCCCAACTATTTTTTGAATTTTCCTTTTTCAGTGGTTAACGTTACGTTTATCTTTCAGGTATTAACTCTCATTTCATGTGGTACCCTATCATATGTATTAAAATTTTGACTTCCTGTCATAATCATGATATCATCTGAACAGGCACATTCAGACACCTTGACACAAATTGATAAAGGCAAAATATGCTCAGTAAGGTCTTTTGCATTTCCCTAAGTTCAAATGTGTCGTCAAATATTCTAACCCTTTTTAGGACCGCTCGACTCTCGTCTAACCCTTGGGAATTGGCTCCCTTTCCATGTTAATTTAGATGCTGCAAATAACTTTCTGCTGTCACTCTATTATAGCTTAATATTTTCCCATTTTTGCTAAGTTCACCGCCTTCTTTACTTCCCCCTCTTTCATGTTGTTATCCTTACTTCCTGACAACCTCCCATACTCTGGTCTGTTTTTTTGCAGTGTAATTTTTGTTGGCATTGTTTTCCGCTCTGCATTGTTTCATCATGCGTTTGCGCATCATTCGTAATAATTTATCTTATCGTACTCTTCGTATACATATTCCGGCTTGTTTACGCTTTCCAGTGTTTTTTTGGCCATTTTCTACTATCCTTTCTTTACTTTCGTATCAAATTGCTTCCTTGATTTTTCTAACTATATTTTTCAATTTCGTTTTTTATTCCTTCTATATTTCCTTTCATATTTTATATTATTCTTTCACTCAAGTATTGCTTCCATCTTATTTTGTTTATTTTTGTTTGTTTGTTAACTTCTTTAACTATAATGTTTGTTGCTTTATAGAATTTGTTTTTAGGAACTCACATGTTTCTCTGGCAGCTTTCAGAAGATTCTCTATACTTATATTTTCCTTTTCTAGCATTTCTACGTTGGTCTCCGGTACTTCTATGAATCTATATACTCTTTTCTCCTTCCCCAATCTATATGTTCATCACTTTCACTCGCTCTTTTAGATTCCTCTTTATCTTTACGCTTTTAATTTTTGCCATGAGCATGTAGTGATCGGGAAATGTCTCTGGTCCTCTCTTAATCTTCACGTCACACACTTGCCTTTTTTTTATTAAACTATAAATAGGTGTTTATCTCTAGGTTGTTCAGAAGGTAATATTCCACTAATTTTATACAGTTACTATTTATCTTTTCCTCCTTCTGTTGACCAACCGTTCATCTGCCTTTTCATTTCTCACCCTACAATTCAAATCACCAGAAACATGAATATTAATTCTTTCAGATATCAAACTCCATCCACTTTCACATTACATACTCATTTGGTACCGTCAGTAATAATTTTGTTCTAACACATCGTCACTCGTTTAAAAAAATTATTCATTCCTTCCACATGTAATTCTTTAGTTATCATGTTGTTTTATTTATTTTCTACCGTTCCCACTTATATTCGATATAGAGAGATGACATGTATAAAACTAAGAGCTTATGGAAAAAATATGTTGGTGTGTAGGTTATCTAAATTGAAATAACACAAGAATTATGCAAATCTTATAGACCTTGCAGAAAAAGGTATAACTTTGATATAACACACAACTATTCAAATAGAAATCACTGAGGAAGTTAAATTGTTGAAATTTGTACGGGCAAAGAAACTGACAAAATAAACAGTTTACAGTATCTGATTCCACTTACCAGGGTAATAGAAATCAACTATTTCGGCCTAACAAGTATTTTAATTTATGATTATAGCGTCTATATGAAACAATCATTTGCTGAATTTACCAGAAAACTGTGTTATAATTTTATTAGGAGGTAAGCTAACGATTAGTTATATTAATACAGATAGTAAAATATCGAGAACAATAACATTCAGGTTAATGATACTTATAGAGTAGAAAGTCCACCGCGATATATAAATCCGCTACCAACATACAGTTATATATCAATGGTATGTTATGGAACCCAACGCAGTTGTTGCCAAATTTCGGGCTCAACAACGTCATGTTGATCTATTTGTATATACCGTATATAAAATTTGACCAGGGCGCCCCCTACATGGTCCTTCCCGGAACTATTTTGTCTATTTAATTATAGGGATAGTACGTTATGGAGCCCCCCGCGAAATTTGAAGTTTTAGGGTCTACTGACTATTTCCAGCCATTTAAAGCTGAGATACGCCTCGATACGTTGTTGAGCCCGACCCCGGGCTCAACAACGTAATTTTGGGCTCCACAACGACCGAATTATATATTCAACGGGCTCATCAATGACTGTTTATATGTCTATATATATATATATATATATATAGAATATATATAACGCCTCTAACTTATTGTCTTAAACGACATTTAACTGGTTATTTTCCTGGGGAAGAAGTTAGGATCCAGAAATTAATGTCCAATGGCAACATTCAAAATGGTTAGAGAACTAATTTGTTGCATGTGATTCCTAAAGTTTAAATACTTAAGATTTATTTGGCTTCTATGGAAATCCTTTATTATCGAACACGAGAAACAAAACATTAAAAACATTGAATTCAAAAATAATTACTTTTCCTTATAAACTCACCCTGAAGAACGTTTGCCTTTTATATTCAATTGCCATGGCAGCTTGGACTTATTATAGAAACCCAGAATACTTGGTAAAAATTTTTGGAAAGGTAAAATAGTGTGTATCGAAGCAAAACAGAATTGTCTTTTTAAAACATTTTAGAACTGCGATGTGTTAAACAATCCCAATTAATAAGCAAAAATTATTTGATTCACACCTAACGTCTGGTCCAAAAGTTTTTGGAAAATTGTCAATTGGTTTGTAATTAGTAGTTTGTAGCACCAAACGGTGTTTAATCAAGTTGTCGCTGGAAATGTCACAATTACCTTGTTTTAATTATGATAGGTTAGTTTTTGGGATCTGACTCACCAAAATATCTTACAAGTTCGTAAAGAAATTTACAATCTAGTTGGGAGAATGCCCAAGCGTGATGTGGTGGCCGTCTATCGGGACTTATCAGTCCATAAAGGAATATGAAGAGGGTATACCGTGTGTTAATTTGCTCAAAGATGGTCGACCAAGAATTTTGAACCAGGTGAGGGAATAAAGACTACGTAAATTAGCTTCGTGTTTCAAAGACCACTGTTTTTCCATCAATTTCCTGATATAACGTGGTGTTTCGAAAACGAAGAAAGACACCAAAATATAAAGTCTGTTAAGAAATACTTGTTATCGCTTAACTGCTATAGCATTACCGATTTTACTGATTTATAATGTAATTATAAATTGTATAAGTTGGGTTTTCCTATATGCCTTGTAGGCGTTTATATGTATTTGTTGACGTTTTCTTCCCTACATGTTGTGTTTACTGCTATTATACTCATGTTTGGTTCTGAAATAAAGATATATTATATTATTATTATAATATTTTGTTATTATACCGCAGCTTGATGAGAAATATTTTAGTTTGTCCCATTCAGAGACAAAATATTAGTATGGTGTACCATTCCTCAGGCCTAATTTATTTCGCAGCCGTACATTGGCCGTGTTCAAGAAGAAGCCTTTATATTGAAAGGCGCCTCTCTGAATTGCTTCAGTTTTTAAATACACATCGTGCCAATGATGATACAATGTTTTGACCTGATCCAGCTTTTCATGTCATTATGCAAGAGTAATTAGAGACAAACAACTTTGTTCCTAAATTCGACAACCCTTCCAATGTACCTCAGGCTCGGAAAATGACTTTTGGTCAATATGAATGATTGAACATGAAGAGATGTTTTTAAATGTGTTAAACGTTCTGTTTTAATACAATATATTTTAAATTATTTGGATGCTGATATATCTATGTAAATGTCATATTCACAGAAGTGAACGTATTGCAACAATTATAATAACTTGTTCTACAAATACCCTACTTCAAAATGATTGTATCTAAAACTTTTCCGGACGCTTTGGGTTTAAAGGGTAATCAGTAATCTTACTTATTGAAATCGATAAACGCATATTTTATAAGTCCATAATAATCCAATAAAACCAGATTTCACTATTTCCACTGTCAACAAAGTTTCGAAATACAAAAACTACATCAAGCAATACCAGTTCTAGGGGTTTGGCGGAATTCCATTACGACCTCATGCGATCATCAACACCATTTACGCAACACCAGCTACTTGCGTGTCTTATTAAACATTTCTTTTCACTGTCACTGCCTTAAAAGGCGACATTCCATCGAACCTACCTCCGAGACAGTGTCACAACTTTCTTCGTCATTGTTATACGCGTATTGCGCGCGAGAGAAGGAGATCGTAAAGAATGAAGAACAAGAGCACGCAAAATAATTGTTTATCGATGCAAGCCGAACTTGCATAATACAATAATTGCCCGATGCCTGTTTGTATAACCTACATAAAAAAATCGTCGCACAGAGTGGACAGTGGTATCGGACGGATTGCGTAACGTCGCTTGTATATTTAATATTAATAATGCGGATTGCGAAATTGCGTAAAAATATGCGAGTCGAATGCTTTTGCGTTCCAAATAATTTTAATGGACGTATGCATAAATAATACTTATTATTATTATTATTTCCTAATCACAACTGCGTTAACGCGAATGGCAGGAATTCTTGAAAGAAGAAATGAATTCTGTCACCACTTACAATCGTGAGCGAAAGTATTCTGGCAGGGAAAAAATTGAGCTGCTTGACCACCTTTAATGAAATATAAACAATTAGATTATGTGCTTGAGGTATGAGGTAAGCGTCATAAATTCTCGGCCTGATTAACTTGGTAAAACATAATTTTATTTTTCAATATAATCAACCCTAACTTCAACACATCACACACATTGCAACGATCAATCCTTGTAAAAATAATCTACAGTTTTTCCTTCAAAATGTTGTTTTTCAGCTGCTTGCAACTCACTACCGTCCTTAAAGCAACGTCACCCTAAGGTCTTTCTTTAAATGAGAAAATAGATAATAATCTCTTGGGAGCCATATCTGGACTATACGGTGAATGCTCTAATTCTTGAAACCCGCTTGTGAAATAGCGGCACTATAGACGGGAGCATTGTCGTTCAATAATCGAACACTTTTGTCAATTTTCCTCGACGCTTTGCATGAATATTGTCAATTTATGCAGCAAATACGCATAATATGTCCTGTTGACAGCTGTAGCAACAGCTCTGCGACTATTTTCCCAAAGAAATTCAAAACAGTTATGATAATTACAGATGGATATTGAATCCGCTTTTAGGCAATTCTTTTCAGCACGCTGAGATTGCTACATACATACAGTACCGTTCATGGAAGTTCGGGCAAGCTGACAAATTATAGTAACTCTTTAGCAAAAATTTTAGAATTATATAACATACATTTCTGTGAGGAATTATTAAAACTAACTTTTCTGGAAGCCTTTTCCAATTTCCAGGTAGTATTTGTCTATTATAAGACGTTATCATAAAATATATAATTATGTTGGAAATCCCCAATAATTACAGTGACAATAAAGCTTTATAATAATCCCTAGGAGGGTTAGCTGATTCACTCGTGTCACCTGGAAATATTCGTATACCCTTTATAAAGTATTATAACATTTGTAAACGCAGTAGTTCTGAAGAGATTGTTATTGTGAAAGTATCTGTGGTTGTGCAAGTGAAAAATAAAATAATTTCGGTTTGACTGCTTAGAATGCCCCGTGGAAAGCCTCTAGCTGTTTCAAAACGATCTGCTATTATTACCTTGCATCAGGAAGGGTACGCAGAAAGACGGATTGCGGATAAATTAAAAATAAAAAAATCTACAATACATGAGGCTATAGTTCGATTTAAGACAACCGGTGACGTGCAAGATCGTAATCGGCCAGGACCGCCAAGAAAAACGACTCCTGCGAAAGATTTACGAATAAAAATAATTAGTAAGCGCAATAGAAAACTAACAGCATTAGAAATTGCTGCAGAATTCAATAATGAGCGAGATTCCAAAGTTTCTGTGAGTACTGTGAAACGGCGGCTGAAAGAGGCTGGGTTGCATGGGCGAGTGGCTTGTCGAAAACCGTTACTCCGAACAGTAAATAGGTTGAAACGACTGAAATGGGCACAAGCTCATAGAGATTGGACAGTGGACGATTTTAAAAACGTTTTGTGGACTGACGAATCCAAGTTTAAGGTTTTTGGAAATAGACGGAGAGTTTTCGTACGTAGATCAAGAGGGGAAAGAATGTTACGGGAGTGTATAGTTCCTTGGGTGAAGCATGGAGGCGGATCTGTAATGGTTTGGGGTTGTTTTTCCTTAATCGAAACAGGGGACTTGCTCAAAATTGAGGGCATAATGAAAAAAGAAGAATATCGGAAAATCCTGGAGGAAAATACTATACCGTCAGGAGTCCGATTAATTGGTCGTGGATTTGAATTTATGCAGGACAATGACCCCAAACATAAATAAATTGTGCACAGATTACCTGCAGCAAGAAGAAAATGAAAGAACCTAAAAATTATGGAATGGCCGCCACAGTCCCCGATGTGAACCCGATAGAGTTGTTATGGGAAGAATAGACCGATGTCTTAGGAAAGTCAACACTTTGTGGACCATTCTCCAGGAGGTAGACAAGTTTGCCCAATGAAACATTAGCAAAATTAGTGAATCGGATGCCAAGAATAGTGGCAGCAGTTCTAAAGGCAAAAGGTGGATTTTTCGATGAAAATCGGATTTAAATTATTTGTATTACATTAACTTTTTCTTTTTAATAAATTCGTGTTTGAAAATATGTACAATCATGTAAGTAAGTATTAAATACATGGCCATTTAATATTTCTCTTATTTTCTTTGACTTCCGTACATTTTTTTGCTTGCCCGAACTTCCATGAACGATAGTGTATATGAAGGAACAACTCATTGAAATATCAGATTAGTTTTAGAGCAAAAGAATGCAAGAATACCCCAAGCTCGCAAACGAAGCTGTAAAGTGTTTGGTTCCATTTGCAACATCATATTTGCGAGTTGATTTTTCTCGTCTATGACTGTCATCAAAACAAAAGTGAGAAATCGTCTCGAACTTGAAAATAATATCATTGGTGTGTATCAAATACAGAGCCCAGATTGAAAGGCTAGTCTTTGAAAAACAGGCACATACATACGTCGCATTAAGATTCTTTTACTTTGTAATTTTTTATGTATAAAAAGTGTTGTTTTCGTTATGTTCCACAAGGTGCACGAGTAGGCAAGTTTATGTTCCTGAATATTCGATAAAACTTAGGTTAGTTAAGTGTTAAAGCATTATTTTTTTATGTTTTCGTTTACGTTTCGAAAGATGGAAATAAATGTCTTAGTAAGGCGTTTTCTTTTATTTTGGAAATCCTCTCGCCACCCCCTCAGTTCTTTAACGCGACCCCCCGGGGGGTCGCGACCCACACTTTGAAAACCACTGATCTGAAGCGACTCGCTGATGAATTCAACAAACTGTTTACTAACACACATATTTCAAGCGTTGTCGGTACAACTGATATGCAGCTTAATGAAAATAATTTGTTTATATATTTTTTTCCTATCTGTTTAGGAGAGCTAAAGTCTGAAGGGTCTGAATAGCTCCAGATTGTCGGGAGCAGCTGACATTTCTTTAAATTTTATAGAAGGTTATGTTGATGTTTATGCAGAACCATTATGTCGTATTCAAACTGGTTGCTTTCCTGAATTATTAAAACATGTAGTCGTGATCCCCCCTTTATAACCAAGGTTGTCCGAGTGATTTGCATAATTGCGCATTCTGTATCGTTTAAATTATAACGAATCATGTAGAGGTATTTTTTAATGAATAAACTACAATTTACGGTATTTATATTTTCAGGCTACTAACTTTTAATTAAAAAATGAAGATCTTTTTAGTGATTAAAATGAAGATGTTTTTAGCCATCAACACGTAACTGGGAAAACAGATCTGACTACTGCTACCATAGACACTGGCTTTCTGTGTCTGAAAACAGTCTAGTATATAGGAGTCTAAAATGTTATAATAAACTACCAAATCATGTAAAATCTGCTAAGTCTATTTTACTATTCCATAGGAATCTATATATACTATTATGTGAATTAGAACCATACAGTTTAAATGAATTTTTTAGTGCTAAATTATAATTTAAACTGTTCTTTTTCTGTATTGTTGTTGACTTTTGCCTAAGTTTTTCTGATATCAAAGCAATAAACGCTATTATTATTATTTATTATTATTATTATATAACCTATTTCACAAAAACCTGGTATTCTTCATAACATAGAGTTGCCTGTTTTTACCAACCTCTATTTCATGCTTTGGCTTGCATTCTTCATACAAGTATCATTAAAATTTCAACCATCATAAATATTTCTGGTTTTCTTACATTCCACTCGCGGAAATCTCCCTTTTTCCTTTCTTCTCGTTTTATCCTGCGTAATAATAATGGAAAAAAGAGTAACAATACCCATAAAATTTAAACCCAAAGAGAAGCACGCACAAATTGCACACAACAATTGTCCCTCATCCTTGAAGGGCGCTATCCTTCTCACTCCCCAGCCCCTAGGTATAAAACGTGAACCAAAAAGTTGTCACTTTTACTTTCCACGGGCCGTAAAATATACAAAAGTTATTCGTTCTACACCGGGCTTAAATAAAATATTTAGCGCGTCGAAACATCAAGCAGGCCACTACATAACGTTTCATTTCCTCATCCTCTGCTTTCCTCCCGCCCTTTTTTCTTGCTCGGATCTCTCTTTGCGAATGACTTTACTGCAGGCTGTATATATAAAGTGAGGGAAAAACACTGAGGGTAATAAAGACTTTTAAATATCTTAACGCAGGAAAGTGTTATTGCAACGGGAGAGGCATGGAGTGCGGCTGGGTAAGGAAAAGAACGGTCGTAAAATGTTTTTCGAGGCTAGGTTGCAGCGACATCCGAAAATTAAAATAATAGCCGCGCTGAGTCGAATATAAATAGGAAATAGGTTCCTTCTTCCTTTTGAAAAATCATACAAATATGGCTACCTTGAAGTTAAAAAAAATATTTTGGAAGGAACCGTTTAGTTGGAAGAAGAATGACATTTTGGGACATTTTTTTCTGAATGAAGCTAGCCCGAAGAAAAGTCTTTCTTACTTACTTAATCCTTTTTACCTATCACTCCTTATCGGGTGTGAGGCATTGTGGAGTTGAGCAGTTAGCTTATGCCCTTCTTACATATTTCCAGCCATTTCTTCCTGTCCTGTGTAGTATGTATTATCCCAATTTTCTTCCTTTTTAATACTGTTAGTCTTATATTCCTCTTGTTCCTTATTTACCGCGGCTTCTAGAACTTGTCTTTCTGATATATTATCTTGCATTCTCTTCATGTGACCATACAATCTCATTTGCGCTTCCTCGATGACTTCCACTATGGGTTTCACTTTCAGATTACTCTGATATTTGTATTCCTAATTCTATCTCTTTTCGTTTTGTTCTCAATTCTTCTTAAGAAACTCATCTTTGTTGTTGTAATTTTTGCTCGGTTCCCTTCCGTCATTGTCCGCGTTTCTGCTTCGAATGTTAATACAGGTGTTATTACTTTTCTGCATATTTGAACTTTAATGACGTTTGGAGTTTCCTTCTTTTCCAGAAACGTATTTTTTTTGCTATTGTAAATTTTTCCTCCTGCTGTCACTCTTTCTGTTATTTCCTCATTCAGCCTTCCATCCTCCTGATATCATTAATCATAGGTGTTTAAATTTCCGTACTTGTTCTGGTTTCCCTTCAACTACATTGTATTACATTTTGTTGTTGTGTCTTTCTTATTGTTAAGGTTTTTATCTTTTCTTTGCTGATTTTCATGGTGATCTTTTCCAAGAGTTTTTTGTAGATCTGTATGTTTCCAATTAATATGCTTTGATCTCCTTTTTCCCTTCTTTTATTACTCCAACCAGGACCAAAGAGAACAGTAGCGAACACAGGATACGTCCCTGCCTAAGGCCCAAAATTGTTTCAAACATTTTTGAGTTTTCTTGCATTGTTCTTACATAGTTATTTGTAAGAAAGTCTTTACATCAAAATTTACAGCTGAGTAAATTTGCTGCAAAATCTTGCGAAATATCTATTTCCTAGACTGTTCTTCTCATAAAGAAGATTATCAATGTTAAGCAAAGATCTTAAATTTTGCAGTGTACGTGAAATGGAGCAACATTCATAGGAAATCCTTGGAAATTGGTGAACGTATGCCACTTAGGAATTGATAGAAATTATTACATTTAGATTTTCCTTGCTAATTGAGTTTTTTTCATTTTGAGAAACGTACATTTTGTGCTATCTTTGCTTAACCGAATAACAATTCTTGTAGAATAATTTCTGCGTGTTGGCATATCGTTAAGTCTACTCCTAACATTTAGCTGATGTTTCTGTCTTTAAAAATCTCCCGAAGAAGTTTTTGAAGAAGCTGATCTTCCTATTTCTTCAGCTTCTTCAGAAGGTTCAGTTTCTTCAAAAGCATTCTAAAAAACTACGTCTTTAAAAGTACGAACATCAAGAGTAAACGACACATCAACACCGGAAGTAGGTAACGGCCGTGAAGGACTACACTCAACGGATGACATCCTTTCTCTAATGTTTATTAAAGTTATAGAAGATTGTACCATCCGATAGTTGGAAATATCACCATGAATACTAATTTCATCCAGAATTATAAGAGGAATCTTCAAGCCCCGATACTGATAACCATGCGCGTTAGGCACTAAACCACCCATCCTTGGTATAAAAAAAAAAATTTACAATTCAGAGGACCGCAGATTGTCAAGCTTAATTGCTACGAAAGAATCAAAAAACATGGGTTGAAATGATAACAGAAATTATCAAAAAAAGTGTTTAGAGACTGCTTAAAATATATGTACATGCCCAACGCACAAACGAAATACGAGGATGTTTATGAGAGGTACTCGTCTTTAGAGACAGATGGAGCTTTGTGTCAAAATCTGCATTAACGAGTGTGAGTACTATTGTTTAGTCGACGTCTGTCAAAAATCTCGGAAAGATTCATAAAGTAGTATTGTTTGGATCATGGAAAAGAACAGTACCGGTCAGTGATTCGATTATTTTTTTGGATGGAAAACGTACGCAGAAATCAAAGAGAAGTTGGATGCAGCTCACAAGAAGCATGCACCTTCAATGACTACCGTCAGATACTGATTTAATGAAATTTAAGCGTGGCTAAACATCCGTCTTTGATGAGTAGCGGTCAGGTCGTCCCATTGAGGTGACTACGAACGATATGGTCAACGTAGTTCATGATATTGTGTTAGCAGGACCGCCAGATAAAAATTACAGAGATTGCTAATAGGGTAAAGATATCAGTTGAACGAAAAATTGAGTATGAGAAAGCTATTGGCGAGATGAATGCCGAATCAAAAACGAAACCGTGTGATAACTTCAAAGCAATGTTTGGACCTGTTTAAGCGCAATACGGGTGAGTTTCTGCGGCGTTATGTGACTTTAGATAAGACGTGGATACGTCACATGCTAGAAATCAAAAGTCAGTCGGCAGAATAGGTTTTCCAAGGAACGTGCACCAAAGAAGGCGAAGGCGCTTCCATCAGCCGGAAAAGTCATGGCGATTTCTTGGGATTCGCCAGGCATAACCTTAATGATTATTTGCAGATGGGAAGGACAATCACGAAACAGTATGCTGATTCATAAAACCGATTCGACTCTGAACTAAAGAGAGAAAGACCCTTACTGGGGCAGAAAAGAATTCTTTACCATCATAGTAACGCCCTGGGGCTCTCAACGGCAATTGCGACAGCAAAACTAGTCCGAGTACGAATTGGTGCCTCATCCACCATATTCGCCAGATTTGGCCCCCTGCGACTTCTTTCCTTTTCCAAACTTGAAAAAATGGCTTGGCAGAAAGTGGTTCACGTCAAATGAAGAGTTCATGGCCGAAACAGAGGCCCATTTTGAGTTCGACAAATCCTATTATTTGGATGTTGGCGTTGTCTTTCTTAATACAGATACTTATCGCATCATCTTGGGACATAATTCTCCATGGGAGGATTTAGAACGCGCTCAATCTTTCCGAGTTCTCGAGACTCATTATTATTACTGATTATACACACAACACAAAGCATATTTAGCACTACTTTTAAATATACCCATGAAATAACAGCTATTATTTTATAAGGATGTTATTTTTAATATTTGCAAAATATCGCCCGTGCGGGGCCGGTTTTAAATAATAAGAAATTTTAAACCAACCCCTCAGCGACTTTGGGGTTTTGTTTTTTTCCAATACAGCCCTCGGGTTAAGGTTTTATAAACCGCTTTTCACCCCTGTGTACCCAGCAAAAGTTTATAAGTGCAAAAATAAAACCCCACTTTTTAAAACAACTTTTGGGTTTTTAGTAAAAAAAGGCCATAAAAAAATTTCAGGATAAATGTGCTGCGTAAATGAACCCGGTCCAATAATGACGAAATAGTAAATGTACCATCTTTGAGTCTTTTAGCGGCCTGCATACAGGGTCCGAATTAAAAATTTTGGGAATTCCCCCGAAATTTTGGGGAATTTGTTTGGAAAAAAGACGGAAAAATTTAACAGACCCAAAAAAACTAGGGCCCCGACAAACTGCGTTTTATTTTTACTAAAAAACGACCTTTAAAATTTTATACAACATGGACCTTTCGGGGGCGGGGTTTTCGAATTATTTTATAAAAACGGGTGGATTTGGTTATTTTTTTTAAAAAATAAAGTAGGCGAATTATTACTTCAAACCCAATTTTAAACAAAACCCAAAAAGCCCAAGTTTGAAATTTTTCCCAAGCGCGGAGATAGTGGGCCCATCGCGACGGAAATTGGGGTTTCTAACCGCCAGGAATAAGTCAGCGATTTTCTCAGAGAGGGGTTTTCTAATTATTTTTTTTAAAATTTGAAGGTATGCAGATTTCAACGCAGTGGCGTGCTTTTTCCGAGCCCCCCGCAGATTTCAAAAATTTTTCCCCCCGATAAATTTTTTAAAAACATATTATCATTTTTTATAGAAAAGTTTTTCCCAAAATTCATAGAATAAAACTAGAACATTCCGCTCTACGGATGCAAAATTTAACAGCAAAACCCCTCCGAAAAGTGAAAATTTAAAACCCCAAGGTGGTTCCCTTATCGAAATTTTTAAACTTAGCAAACCCCCTTTATTTAATAATAATGGATTTTTTAAAAAAGAAACGTTTAATTATTCAAATTTAAAACAAAAAAAAAAAACAAAAATTTAACAGCGATAAGTATTTTTTAATTAGAAGAAAATAGTTTAAAAAAATTTTTTAGTTTTCCCGAAAATTTCCTTTTTTTAGCATTTTTCCTTCCAATCCCTTTTTTGGGGCCCGAAATTTTCCCAAAAGGGAAACTTAAATTCCGGGGCAAAACCATTTTTTTTTTTCACCCCCAAATTTCAAAGCTTGGTTAAAAAATTTTGAATAGTTGCGCGTCAGTCCTACACTTTGACCAAAGGGACGCCCTAAATCGTTCCCTGTCCATATCGCCCCCTTATTAGACCATTGTTCTCCTTTATCTTTTTCAAAAAAAAATATCAGTTGGATTTACAAAAAGGTTGGGATTTCACTTTTTCCAAAAAATTCAACAAAACCAAAAGGACGCATTTAAAAAATATAAACCCGTTGGACCCGCAAAACCCGTTTTAATTACGCTTAAGGAAAACGGTTTCTTCTTTCCATCATGGTTTCAAAAGAAAATTTTTGAACTTTTTTGGAAATGGGTTTGCGTTAAGGGTTCGTTCCGGGGGGCCATATGTAAACCAAAAAACAGTTTCTCGTAATTTTATTTTTTAAAAGCCTCAGAATGTTTTCAGGATTTTTTTGTTTAAAGGACAGACAAAAGGTAGAAATTTTCGATAGTATAGTTTGGTGAGTCTTATTATATTCTGATCCATGGTTGAATAATGATGTTATTTCGGGCGGCATGTACATGACAAAAATTGACCCATCCTCGCTCCTCAGTTGTTGCTCTGGAGGATGACTTGGTGTATATCCAATAGTAACAACGCTTTTATTGGAAGCTTCTTTTGTTTTAGGAAACTTTTAAACTAAAAATTTGAAAAACATCTTCAAATTATGAATAGAGCATTGCGATAATTGTTTGGTCATACCTGAGGGACAAAGCGCTTGTGGAACCATTCAGGAATATACTGCTAGTCATCCAAGGGGTTTTTTTGAACATAATCAACAGGGTTTATTAAAATTTTAATGAGCGCGGATTTTTGCTTTCCCAATTACCAAGGCTTTTTTTTGGGAACCATTAGCATTTGTGCAGGCTAGAAACGTTTTTCTGTTTCTCCGGCTTTCTGCCCCGGAGCAGATTTTAATGATGCAGTATAGGTTTTCTCTGGTAACATTTTCCAATAAAAACACCAAACCTTTTATCTGCTTTTGTCCCTTTGAATGGTTGTACTAATTGTGGTTGTGCTGATATTTCTCACCAGATATAGACAGCAGTCGAATTCCATATCTTGGTTTGAATCGTTGTAGCCACCACACTAGCTACGAATTCAGTTCTTTCAGTTTTCATTTAACAGTCTAGCCCTTCTTTAAGTATTTCGCCCCTAATTGGGGGCATGATTTTCCCGTTGTTTTAAAAAACCACTTATACAGGAATTTTCCATTTTAGGCGCCTCGCATTTTTTAAAGTTTTTCTATTCCCGGACCTCCAAATGTATTGCACGTTCTTTGTAAAATTTGTGTTTTCATACGCTTCATTTTAGAGATGTTGCTTTCGTACCCCAATTTTTTTGCTAATGTTTACTCGCGCACCTAGTGCAACTTCGTCTATGATTTTACTTTTTCACTCAATTTTAAACACTTTCTTTATAGGATGTGGATGCCATGGGTCATAAAAAGTACCCAAACGCGTGCAATGTATTCGCTTAAGTCAAAAATGAAAATATTATACGTATAAACATATCCTAAAACCTCAACGACTGACCGAGTTTGTCGTACTTTATCGCAGAGGTGAATCCCCTACATAAACCGGCAACTCCCGACATAAACGGGGCTTCACCGTCGCCAAGAGTTGTTTACGTCATCGAGCGTAAAATTTTATTTTTTAGTAGATGATTTTGTTATAGTTCCGACTATACTCGTCAAGACAACGGGAAATGAATTTCTGGGAATGCAGTCGGGGCAAAAAGGAAAAACCCTTTTCTTTGTATCTGAGCTTTTGATTTATCTTAAATCTTTTTCAAAGAGAAAACTAAAGTTATGAGATTAAATATTTTCCTAAAACACTTAACCTGATGTAACACCAGATGCATGTCAAACACAACGCCCTTCTATCAAAATTTAAAACAGTAATGGGGTCAGGAAATTTAATCTGAAAATGTTAAACTACAGACACCAAAAAAGGCGAACGAAAGGCATAAATATGAATGATATTGTGAGTATACAGGAATGACAAAAATGACCAGTACAAAATATACGGCAATGCGCAAAAGTCCATACCCCATCGGTTAAATAATCAAAATTTGTTAAAAGTACAGTTAAAACTGTGGAGAGACAATAATAACAAGCAATAGTGCTACACCTTAAGAACTATTTTAAAATTGTAATACATCAAAATGTCAGTTACTAAAATTTTTTATAAAATTTATAGTCAACAATGCAATTAGACCGGTATTAAACCCGCTGTACACTTACGGTATCCCAAACCGGAAAGATGGAGTGTTGCAAGGTATCAAACTAACTCACCGCACAAAACATCTAAGCTCCAAGCCGCTATCGATCTATTTACCAATTTAACAAGAAACTAAAGGCTCCCTATTAATTCTAGCAAGTGTGCAGATTTACCTATAAAATGTCTGCAATGGGAAAACCAGCATTGAAAGTCAAGAGGAAGGTGGCTATTGCGAACAATATCCTAGTTCCTTTACTAATCGGGAACAGTGCGCTTGATATCATTCGAAAAATATCAACTAATAGCACTAGAATCGCAGCAAAATGAGATTCTAGGATCCACTGCTTCAGCTCCTCGGTATGTGAGCAACTGGCATCTCCGAAAGGATCTACATTTCCTTACTTTCAAGCAATTAGCGAAGGATCTACTCCGAGTTGCGTCGGAGAGGGCCCGGGGGTCCAGTAACTCGCTGGTAAGGAAGAAACTCGATCTACAGAACCGTCCACCACCAATGGCGAAGATCAGAAGTATCCAAGATGCATTACAAAACGAAGAGTAGAAGACTGTAGTTCGACGAGGTTCGGACGTTTTCAGTACACGCGAAATATCCAAGATTAACCCTCTTACTATCTCAGAGCCGATACATCAGCTTCGTGCCTTTTGCAAGAAATACCTCGAGCCGATATATCGGCTTTTAACGCTCTTACTACCTCAAAGCCTATACATCGGCTTCTTGACTTTTGCGAGAAATACCTCGAGCCGATACATCGGCTTTTAATTTTCAAAACAATTATAACCTGACGCTATCTTTATTTTTAAGAAAAATATGTTAATTTAAAAAAATTTCGTTCAAATTGCATATTTTCCAAGGTGTTTTTGGCCGGTACATAAAAAACTGTAAGGTAGTAAAAGGGAAATTTCAAACAACATTCATCTGCGAGATTAAGCAGAAACGTAGAGGAAGAAGGAGAACAAAGACCTGGCCCCAGAGAGAGACTGAAGACCTCAGGATTCTTACAATTCACTATATAGCCCATATATGTTGCAAAATAGCCCCAGTATGTTTGGTAATTAAAAACAGCGCCAATTTTACATAAAATAAATAAATAATAAACAGCTAGAATCTAGCAGTAGCGTAGTAAACACAATATTCACGACACACTCCGCACCACACAAATTGTTAATTAACTCGGAAAGGTCTTTTCGAAGACACGTGGGTCATTATCATCAAGTCAAGTACCGATTGATGCGAGCAAACAAATTAAAAAAGAAATGTATATATATATATATTTTTTTTTTTCTTGAATAGAAGGGGATGTATGGGGTTCGTTAGATTTAAATTTGTTTTCTCACATCAATCGGTACTTGGCTTGATGATGATGACCCACGTGTCTTCGAAAAGGCCTTCCCGAGTTAATTAATAATTTGTGTGGTGCCGAGTGTGCTGTGAATATTGTGTTTGCCATACTACCCTACAATCCTTACTGAAGTAGTGTAGTAACAGATTGGCTTAAATTATAGAATTAAATTAAATAAATTACCCGTATTTTGTCTTTATCTTTCCATCTAATAATGAGACATAATTATTTTACTAGGAACGAGAATGTTAACATCAGAGCATACTTTACTTTCTCTCTCAAAATCAGCTAGCAAACCAGGAACTCAAATAAACAGCCGTGTATTTTACGAATATAAGTCTACTAGCGGAAAGACAGGAAAAGATCTACTGCAAATTTTTCAACTGAACTAAACAATTTTTACCATAAAAAGGTTCAACGGCAAATCGCAAACAAATAACGAAGAAATTTCACATCTCGTTTGATTACGATGCTATATTATTCCTATTCACCGCTCTCTCATTTATCTACGTATGCATGACTCTGCTAATTATTATTATTAACCGTTGTTTTTCTCAATGTGCAGCAGTTCTTATTACTCCTTTCTTATTTCGATGTTCAAGCTTCTTCCCCCTCTTCCTCCAAGTTAGAGTTAATGCGTTTCGTTACAGTTTTATTAAACAACGTCAATTAATTATTTTAAATTGTTCTCGGAATGATGGAATGTGAAGGCTTCATTATTAAAACTTGAAATTAAAGCAACGGCGGCTACGTTCACAGAAGTACGCGATCGACAATGGAAAAGATTTAATATAGAGGAATAAATAAGGCTGTTACTATTAAATGCGAAATTGGATCAGTATTATAAATTTTTATCATACGAGGATGGTATGAGAAGTACCCGTGTTTTGTGTTGAGATCTGCATCACCAATTGCGAGTAGTATCCCTTAGTCGACGCCAAAATTTCGAAGAGATCCATCAAGTAGTGTTATTTTTACTTCGGTGGTGAGTGAATTGATTTCTTTTTTTGGATGGGAAAAGCTGTGCAGAAATCAAAGAGAAATTGGACGCAGTTTGGTGGACTTATCGTTTAATGATGAATAAAATCTTTACTCGCGGTCACGGCATTTAATGGTCCTAGCTATATATTTTTTATGAGTTAAAGAACGCAGCATAAACCTTCGAGGCGCGAGGCCGTAGGCGGTGGCCCACGTCGCCCACGCCTTACACTGCTTCTGCACCCCGGCCCACTCATCGGCAATTGCGACAGCACAACTGGTCCAGTTACGATACAAACTGGAGCCCCATCCACGATATTCGCCAGATTTGGCTTCTTCCTTTTTCCAAACTTGAGAAAATGGCTTGGTTTCTGTCAAAATCGCGTTTTCATTTCAACGAATTCGGGTATTTTTTTTTAGAAACATTCTTCATCAATCTCTTGCATATTGGTTACTTAATACTCACAAGGGAACCGCTCCGAATATTAATTCCTAATTTTTATACATTTTCAAGCAATCTAAAATAATCGACACGCTGTTGTTGGACGAAGCGTTAGGTTACGAAATACACCTCCCATTTCTAGGCATTGTTTACTGTGATCATTAGCTAACCCTACTAGAATTTTTGCCGAATCCAGAAGTGTTCCAACCACCGGTAGGGATTTTTGAACATGCCAAACATCGTATTGACACGGGGCCTACGGTTTTCTTCCTTCTCCGAGAAGAAGGAATACTCCGATCTTTACACGTAATTAAAAACCAACCGTCCCGGTCGGGCTTGAACCCGCGTCGTTCGAATAGAAAGGCAAGTATGATAACCGTTCGACCACCGAGACGGTCCAATCGACACGTATTTTTATAGACAAGCCACTCCCTAAAATCAAGAATATAATCAAACCAGGAGAAATTTGTCCCTAACACGGTTCTCGGACTTGTGATATTCGTAAGAATAGCGCTATTCTTGACGTAAAAAGTCATTATATTTGAAACATTTTTATCATGATTATCACTGTTGCAAAACGTATTCCAACAAAAGCAGAAAATAATTTTTTCTTTTGAGATAATACCGACATTTTGATTTAATTATAAATTGGCCACATCGGAAATATGTATGGAGCAACACATCTGATAAATGCCCTTCTCGGCTTTGCTGGCACATTTGCGTTCTTTTGGCACAACTTTCATGGTTGACATAAACTTTTGACTTCAAAGAATCTCAGAAAAGGAAGTCTAAAAGCGTTAAATTGCACGATCTAGGCGACCAATTCTGGTCGCTCGAACTGGAGATCACACGACTAGAGAATGTATCGTGCAAGGATGCCACTGTTTCACGTGATGTGTGACAAGTGGCACCGTCCTGTTGGAACCACATGCTTTCGAGATCCACACCATCCATTTGAGGCACCAACATTTGCCCCGATACCGCTCGCCATTGGCTGTTTCTGCATCCTCAGCACCGTCTTCGAAGAAAAATGGTCCAATTATGCCTCCAGCCCAAAATTCACACCAAACAGTGACACGTTTAGTATGCATTTACATCTCATGAAACACAAGTGGATTTTCACCATACCAAATGCGACAACTTTGCTTATCCACGAAGCCATCAACATCAAAATGGGCCTCATCGGAGAAGATGATTTTGTTGGAAAACTCACTGTACAGTTGTTGTTGTTTAATGACCCAATTAATGGAGTTTCTTCGCCATGCATAGTCTGTAGGCTTGAGCTGTTGAATCAGTTGAATTTTATAGACATGAAGGCACAAAATTTCATGCTTGGTGCTTCTTGAAATGTTTTATTCTTGAGCACGATGCTGAGTGGATGTTTTCGCAAACTAGGTCCTATTCTGGCGTGATGTTTTCTGCTGAACGACCTGGATGAACACATGTCGATTGGTCTGACATCAGTAATCGACCCTATTTCCTCGAATTTTTCTATTCTCTTCAGAGTTGATGCACTTGGTATATTTTATTTACCAAAAATTGGAAGCAATTTGCAAACCGTGGAAATTTTTGAAATAGTTTAACAAAAAGGGTACGGTGTTGTGTCGAATAGGGATTCATTTTTAACAATAATGGACCGTCTACCATCGAACTATCATAATGGTTTTTCCATCGTGCGAAATTTTTAATTTTCCGCTCTTGTTGGGACAGCTTTTATACATTTTACAATTTTTAAATTTACGCAAAAAATGTACTTTTCGATGATACAATAACAATTGTGCATTTCAGCAAACTTATTAATGTATTTTCTAGTTTATAATATTTAAACAATCAAATATTTTCTTTTTTAAAGCACTTGTTGCAAGATTATAACGAAGAAATGATGATTGTTAATACGGACCAGCCTGTAGGTGCAAATATCTCTATATGGATTCTTCTCCGAATTGTCTAGATAGAAAATAGAGCTGGGTGTCAGGATTGTTATTCTTACTGTGACTGTGCTAGTATTATTAAACGGAATAAAATGAAATTCATGACGCTGAATAAATAGATTTCGTGCGATCACGTCTACCATTTTACCACGATATTATTCTATAAATTCTTATTACCCCTGATGAAATGTCAATGGCACCATGCAAGTAATGTTTCTTACTTATTTATACGTGTGAATCCGTTGTTATTTCTGCCACAGCGAGAGAGATTTCGCTGAGCGTTATACGTGTTCGTATTTAAATATGTGCATATCTATTTATTTACATAGCGCAGAAAATGCTTACATGGCTTTAAATAGGTGCAGCAAAGGATAACCTAGAAAATACAGTTAGTAGAAAGACTGAGTAGACACATTTTATAACAGTTGCTAAACGATTAAATGGATATCCGTGCAGCGTGGCGTCTTATGGAGTATACAAGCTTATCCATTTTTGACCCTCACCATGGGTATCTCGCTTATTATTGGAGATGGAGGGTAGATTTAAATTTGCTAAATATTGTGTTGATTATGAACCCGAAGAGAATGTGTGACAAATGACATCCGAGATTTAAAAAAAAAAAAACGAAAAAAGCTAATTTTCTTCTTTGATGTCTAGTAGTTTTATTTTGCCTGGCGGAGAGAAACTAAAAACACATGCCCAAGGACATTTTCGATCTTCTACCTAATGGCCATCATCATGGATTTTGACACTATCAGAAGAAGTTTTCTTTTCTGATTTCAACCATGTATAACATGTTGACAAAAGTTTTCGATATGATGCTTTAATTGACGAAGAAGACATTTTAAGATTAAATAAGGTAGCAATGAAGTTCTCTTTCCGCTATTATGCAATTGGTACTTTTTTCCAGTTTTTTTAGTTTTGTCTTCTTCAATGCCTCATTTACCTCTCCATCCCATGTTTTCTTTGGTTTTCCTCTTTTTGTTTTACCTATCTTTCGTGCCTCCCATACTTTTTTAACTTGCCTACCACGACTCATTCTATTGAGATGTCTCCACCATTTTAATTTTGATTCTTCTAAATGTTCCTTGATACATGTAACCTCTAGTCTACTTCTAATTTTTTCATTCCTCATTAATATCCATTAATCTAACGTTTGCTATTCTTTGTAAATATTTCATTTGTGCTGCTTGTAGTTCTGATTGCTGTTTCTTTATGGTAACCCAGGGTTCGCTTCCATAGAATAACGTGGGAAGATACATTCCATGGTAAACTGCCAGTTTTGTCTTTCAGCTAATCTTTTTTTTTATTTACAAAAACCATCTTTCATATTTGTTGACGAGGAACTTTGTCGAAGGCTTTTTCACGTCGTTTATCAGTAACTGAAAAATATCGTACACCAATAAAGAGAAACGAGATATCTTAAGTATGTTTGATTCATAGAACCGCAATATAACAATACGAAGCTGCTAACTGCGCACAAACCACGGAGCCCCGCAAACAACCCTTGCATGCCGAAGGTCCGTAGGTTAATATAGGCCTTAAACAGGCAGTGTCTAACAGCATCTTCATCTTGAATCCGAGCGGACTGCTTCTACATAGCAGCGACGTTAGTTGATGTTTCGCCGCGGATAAATTTAGTTTTAACTTTGGTGACGTAGGACTTCCAGGTCAAACACCTGTCCAGCTACAGTCCCAAATACCTACCTTATCTTACATTATCCTCCGCCTGTTAGTAAATCTGACAGTGACAGATTTACTCTCATTAATCTGCAGGCCACTGACGATCTGGCAGTCCACTTCGCCAGATCGTCAGTGGCCTCCTGGAAGCTCCTGACCATCTGAATTTCACTCCTTGCTGTATCGTCGGCGTACCTGGCCAAAATAGCCGCTATGTGGTAAATATTATCAGAGGTGTGCAATAAAGAGGCACCCCAGAATGAATCGGTCTACGAGTGGAGAGCTGCGATCCTACTTATACGAAAACGACCGTTCCTCCCAATAGGACCCGATAAGTTTAATCAACCCTCATTCCAACCAGTTTTAGAACCAAACCATCATGTCAAATTGTATCAAACGCACGCGTAATGTCAAGAAAGACTCGTATGACTCCGTAATGCGCAGAAGTAGGAAATCGGTGGACATCCCCTACCTGAAATCAACGTAACACTTCCGCTGAGATAGATATGAGGTTGGCTTCATAAATTTTCGGCTTGACATAGAAAAAATAAACTCTCCTAACTTCAATGCATTCATTACAACGATCAATTAATAATTCTATAGCCTTGTAAAAATAATCTTTCCCTCAAGATGTTGTATTACAGCTGCTTGCAACTCACCATCGTCCCTAAAACGACGACCCATCGAATCCTTTTTGGTTAGAGGATCATAATACAGAACCATTGTTTCATCTCCTGCGACAATGGACTCCAAAATCGGTTTCGCGTTGTCTCCACACTCGTTTAAAATCGAGCACGTACGTTTGACCCGACGTTCACGTTGGAGAGCAGGACGAATACTTGTTTCAGAAATGTTAGACATCATTGCTAATTCCTTCATTTCCAACCAGTGATGCGCTAATACCATTTCTTCAATAATTCAAATGTTTTGAGGCGTTATCAGTTCAGTTAGCCGACTGGAGCGCTTATCGTCTTCAAGGGATTCTTTCGTCAAACAGAAACATTCTGCCCACTTTTTTACAGTGAAGGCGAGGGGGACAAAACCAAGCGGGATCAAATGCCTTTGAGTGGGGGCTGCATAAATTTATTTTAGTAGAAGGCATGGGAACACTCTGATTCGAAAAAATTTAGTATTCACCAATGATCTGAATCGTTTTTATTGACTTGGTTACCTTAATCTACAGTCAACTGCTAACATTTTAATAGTAAGCCATAATAAGAAAATTTTTAACATCTATTATCGTTTCTCAAATCTAAAAGCACTAAACTATACAATAATCATAACCAACGACCAGCGAATAATACAATACAGTAAAATAAATCTTACACGCTAGGGAATTGTTTTAACACTTACACTTCGGAAAATGTTTACAACGCCGGCTTTTTTATCAGAGCGCGAAAATACAAATTTATATTGCGCTACGTTTTGCTGCACATGAATATTAATTTAGGAATTAAAACGATCGTTAAAAGTTATCGCCTAAAATGTAAATAACCGACAATAACAATTAAAAAAAAGCGCACAAAGGAAGTTTTGGCACATGAATGGAAAATAAATTACTAAAATATAGCGCGCTTATTATAAATAGGCTTTATCGTATACTATTTTCCTATTGTCGTTTCGTAACACGGGAAATAAGATTTTTTAGACGGATTCTGCGAAATATGGGATGGTGAAACGAATATTAGCATTTTGCTGTATATGCAGTGCCTGGTAAATGAATTAGCTTTACCAAGAATTGAATAAGGACGTCAAGACAGACAAAAGCGCTATTGATTCTCGAATCTGAAGCTTTTGAAGATCTAATTGGAACAGTACAACTTGGATGCCATCAACATTGTCTTGCCTGCAGAAACTCTGAAGATTCGTTCGGCCTTTGGAAATTCTGCATTCTTCCATTCGATACTTTAGCTTTTGAATTGTGTTCTACAGTGATAACGCCAAGAATCATCATCCGAAAGAATTTGGTGTATAGGGGTATCACGATCTAGGGTCGACATTGACAACACCAAGGATTCCTAGAACATATCAACAGCATAGAAGAATTAACAATGGAAGTGGAAAAAGAAAATCAAGTACCCTTCCTCGATGTTCTAGCTACATAATGGTACACCGAAAACCAAAGAAGAACGTTCAGGGCAAAATTTACACCGCAACTCCAATCATCCTCATAATGTAAATGTTGGAATTTTCAGATGCCTATATAACAGAGCTAGGACAGTTAAGGTAAATGAAGGGCAAAATATAACGAAAATGCTCAAAGAAAAAAGGTATTCCAAAAAAACGTTGTCAGAAATAAAGAACAGTGACAAAAAGGAATCACTAACAGACAGCTCCAATGCAAATCAACCTAATTGGAACATAGACCACCCCCCAAGGGAACACAAATTAATTCCGCGACATCGCAGACAAAATCCACATCATGCTAACACCATATGTGAAAGGCCTCTCGGAAAAAAACAGCAATATATGCAACAATGACAACATCAGGACGACCATAAGGACGACTAACACAACCAGATTGATATACAAAATATCTTGTGAATGGAAACGACCATATATCGGAGAAACAAACCTCTGCAGGTGAGAATCAAACAACATTAGAAACCTAGTAAGGACGGAAGAGACAGAAAGGCAATGCTTGGCATGGAGACCACAACATCTAACGAGACAACTCGATGATCCTTACAAAGGAAATACGCAGTACGATGAGGAAACTAAAAGATGCTGCGTATGATGCAGCACACGAAGCATGGAGGTACTAGTACGCGATAACGGAGACGGAATGAAGCCTGTAGAAAAAAAAATAATGATAACCCCACGGCGCACATATAGTTCTACTGTATGTATATACCTTAAATGCAACTTTAAGAATGATCATATCCGCACATCTCCCCTTCCCCTTCTCCAATAGCCTAGTAGTTGAATGCTCAAACTAGTGGAATCTATATCCAGAAGACACGTACTTGCTCAAATAATGGATTTTGCAAAATACAGTCTTTCTCAATCTAACCTGAAGACGACAGTAGATGCATTGTAGAAACGACGGATTATATCAATTCCACAAATGACGAAAACAGCCCAAACTCAAATACATTGTAACCAATGTTGTACCAAATGTTCAGAGAACAAATATTACCATAATTACCATTTTCCAACTCACTCAACGTTTGGAAACAAACAGCTGAATTCACAAACATAAAACTTCTTCAACTTCTAATGAATTCTGCAAACAACCTTATAGTTTCTCAAAAATTACTAAACAACAGTAAACTATAAGTAGTGTCTTTTGGATTTTGCCGTTATATAGAGTTATACCGATTGGGAAAATGAGAAATTAGTTATACCGGTATCCCCTCCTCGCTCTCTCGCCATACATGCGAGAGAGTGTAGAGGGGCCTGAGTGAAATCCGAGCAATTCGTGCTAGTACACTTCGAACAATGTCGGGATGTAGACGTACCGTGCGAAGAAGTCAAGGTCGCCTGGAAAGGAGAGTTTCGCATATTTATTTTGTCGTTGCTACGAAGCTTAGACAAAATGAATAAGAAATTCCAATGACGAAAATAAAAACATATTCTAATGAAATGAAAGAAAAGAAAAGTAAATACTCTGGAAATTTTTACTAAGATCGTCCGCACATACGGTAGTCTACCGCGTAACTAACCACATCGGTAACCTTGAGCCATCGACTGCCGCTAACCCGACATTTGTTAATTTAACTCAAGAAAATCTTGCAGGAAATTTGAAGGAAGCTATTCTTAGTACAAGTAAATGCCCGTTATAACACAAAACAATATTTTCCTAAGAATAGTAAATAGTTTTCTTAGTTCAAGAAAGCGTTTTGGTATTGTTCATAAATCAATAGTTTCATTTTCTTAAAAGCATTTACCGTGTAATTTTCTTCGCACTGCAAAATTCCGATCCAAAAAAAAGGCATTTCTAACATTTGTGATTGCTTGAAATTAACATGTTATACATCAAATTATTCAGAAAAACAGCGCCAATTGCAAATATGTAAAATTTGGATATAACCGCCGTAAGAAAAAATTAAGTTTGATTCATTTTCAATGAATCTATTGATAAAAAAAATATTTAACTTAGCTCAATCGATTGTATACAAAAAAGTGCCTGTACAATGTAAAAACAGTTTTTCATTACGACCAAAAAGAAAGAAGTTACGACCATATTTTGAAAATTGTACTTTTCGGTTTTTTTTTTTAAGATGGCAGCGAAACCATTTTAAATTCAACTGTATTGTGAATGAATTATTAAACAATACATAAATATGTACTACTTTGTCCATTTAAACACGATTCTATCTCCAGTAATAATAAAAATACCCATGCAATCCAATGTTCCATGAGACACTATATTATATATGAATATTTTCTTAACTTAAAACTGAATGATTTACTTGGAAGAAACATTTTTATGTCTTGGATTTTCTTGATTTTCTAACCCTAAGAAAATATTTATTTAATACAAGTAAAATATCAAGAAAATTATTTTCTTGCAAAAAACCATTTCTCTGCGTGTATCAGTGAATTGAGAGCAAATCGCTGAAAATAATGAAGAATAGCAACTTAAATAGAGAAGACAGGTACAGAATATGCAACACATGGAGCTGGTAAACCACGAAGAGAATAACCTACAATGGACATAACCAGAGTAGTGATACGTACAGCCCACTGGGCCGGAACAAATACGATTCAAAGGAGTGAGATAAGGAGTACGAGACAACAAAAGGGAGAAACCAACGAAAGAAGCTAGCCCCAAAAACCCTACATTCAACTAAAAAACTATTCTTTCTAAAATTCAAATTTCTGAAAAATGCATGGCCAACTGAATTTCGAACACCAACCACTGCATGTTTATCGTATATACATACGTGGAGCTCCGCGCATATATGTATAGGTGATATACATGTTATCACGCGAATATATTTAATTAACGTTTATTAATATTTATAATGTTGCCGGGTAATGCATGCTATCGGCTAAATTTAAATTACACGCTTTATTAAGGGATATAATAGACGAAACAAGTTGAACAAGGAAATATTAGATGTAATTTGTTGTAATGAATAAATTTAAATAGGTAAATTGTTAATTTCTCTATACTACGAGAAGCGTAGCGGAATTAGTTAAGAAGGGTAACGTTCAGCTTGTGACTTGCGAGTTTTTATACCGTTTTAGATTTTCAACTCACTCCCACACAGCTGGCTACAAAATTATTAAATGAAACTCGTTGTTAATCTTGAGAGGTAGAGCCTTAGACATTTTACATTGTACAACTCAACGTTTATTAGTATATAATCGAATAGTAAAATTAGTTTTTGAATATTTTATATAATAATTGGGAAGTATATCTGAAATGGAAGGTTAAACTACACTCAAGTAACTTTGTTGTTTTAGCGCGAAAACTACCAAAGACGGAGAAGTGAGATTTTCTGTACGTATATAGTAACGCTGGCCACGAGCGGTACCGCGCATCGGCGTAGAATCAGTTCGGACCGAGAGGAACGGTAGTATTACTTCGTCTGCGGAGCAGTACGGACATTTTCGCTGCCGGTCATTTGCGCAATTGTTTATCTGTCCTAGAAAAATTATGATTTTGTCAGCAAAAGGACCGCGGTCGGACAAACTTCGAAAATTTATTGCAGAAATTCCAGACTTAATATGTGAAGGTGCTAAAATTAAATGTGTAATCTGTAAAATCCCGTTAATGTGTTGGTCCAGACAACATTGTCTACGACACCTAAATGGTAAAAAGCATGTCTCAAAAAGAAATTGCGCACGAGACAATGAAAAATGTTTTCAGTCTAGCTGCGTGATGATCAAAGATGATTTTAATTCTTCTTATGCTATAGATGCGCAGACCAATTAAGTCTAGGACCTTAATGCTGGTGCTCTCCTCTCTCCTATTCATGGCAAAGTCAAGGTGTTGGGTTTTATTCATGTTCAGTCTTAGTTTATTGGACTCAAACCACTTCCCCGCTTGTTCCATAACCAATTCAGTCTTTGTGGCTTTGCACTCTTTTGTTTTTCCTCTTATTACTAATGACGTATCGTCCGCATATAAGCACACCTTGTCTGCAGACAAGTTCACGTCCAGATCGTTGATATACGTAACAAATAGAAGAGGCCCCAACACAGATCCCTGAGGAACACCGCGCTCCACAGTCCTTATGCCCGACCTCTTTGAATTCATTTCCACATATTGCTGTCTGTCCGTTAAATACGATGACAACAAATTATGCACACTGCCGCGTATTCCATAAAAGTACACCTCAGTACTCCTCAGCAAACCATGATCCACAGAACCAAAAGCTTGTCTCAAATCACAGCAGGTCAGTTGCACATGTTCTTGCGTCCATTACGCATCTAATTACTTCAGATAACCCTGTTGAAGTTGATTTATTTTTACGAAATCCATGTTGCAATGTGGTAATAATGTTGTTTTTGTCGAAAAAGTCGACCAATTTATTAGCGATTGCCTGCTCGAATACTTTAGAGAGCTGCTAGAATGGATATAGGCCGTTATATATTTATAACGAGGAACACGTAGGTAACACAAAACATAACGTACGCTCTCTTTTCCTAAACTGAACGAAAAATAAACAAGCGGACGCTGACAATGCGAGAATCGATTTTTGCACACAACTAGGTGCCCCAGCCCATTGTGTACACTCGCCGAGAAGCACAATAACCACTTTTCGGAGCACCTGATCATAGTCTACCGCTCGGTGTCAACATATGCGTATATCCCTGCGCGGTAGACTGCGGTAAAGTACCCAGATGAGCGGTCATTCTGCTTGTTGGCAAGCGTACATCAAGCGTCTGTTTGATCAACTATAAAATTAACTTCACTATTGTTACAAACAAGCGAAAGTGGCTACAGTAAGAATGCAAAATGACTGATTTCCTAACACTTGCTCCAGAATTGGATAGGTCACCAACTTAAAATCCAATTTATTGAAATTTCCCTAAAAAGGCTAAATCATGAAAGAAGGAACCGAATATCAAAAAGAGATTGCAGAATATGTCGAAAAGTATACAGCTTTTCCATGATTATTGAGTCAAAATTATGATAGTATCTGGAGGTATCAGAAAAAGGATGTAGATTATTACTTAAAGCAGGAAAAATCAATTCTATAAACATAACCTACTTTGAATAGTAAAATAATCAAATTAATGAGATTGATCCACATTTTTCTCTTTTGCTTCGCGCCAACAACAAAAAAAACCTCTCAGTACATACACGCCGTTTCCGTAAACATGTAATTCGAGATGGCTACAATGCGACAATAGCACCAACAAAACCGCACTGCTGCAATAATTTGCGTTGCGGTCGTAATTAGCAAAGTAAATAGTAACGTTTCTATATTACAACACGTTTCTTAGTGCCCCTAATATCGCAATACAACCGACGATCAGCGGTTGCGTGCACATTTCATTATACGTATGCGAAAATTATCTGGTTTTGCATGTGTGGGGCATTGTATACGCGTCTAAATGTGTATTTGTGAGGCGTAGAGTTTCCAATCGCCAGTCATTTGCTAATGGGATTATAAGAACTAGTATGATTACCTCCCGTTTTGTTACGCGTTTTAGTTAATTTGTTGTTGGATTCTATGAGCAGTAGGTCGTGGAGGTGGCTGCAGAATTTTAAAGTGAAGTTATTTATCTATTATTATTATTATTAATTGGACAGGCCATGGCACAAATGGCTTTTGTCACTGCGACCCTAATAGAGCTATTGTAACAGAATGCCATTATGTGTGTTAGAATAGTTGGAGGCTTTTAATAAACCTTAGTACTACCCTAGGATCTGTTTCCTTCAGTTCAGTAGGTGCAAGAAATGGCATACTGAAATGTTGGTGTCGTATGCGACTAATGGCAATACATTCACACAGGATGTATTCTGCCGTCACTAGATCTTCTTGGTATAGACGGCAAATTCTTCAGCTTTTCCTAGTGTTTTCTTCAGCCTTTCCTAGTGTAAGTAAGTGATATTTTAGGGCTACATGGCCTGTCAGAAAACCTGCCAGTAATCTAAGATCCTTCTTGCTGAACGATAGCACTATTTTTGCTGTATTTGGCGAGCCTGATATGAGTGCTTTCGCCTGTTTTTGTCCTGGAACATTATTCCAGTACGATGCCTTTTGGTTGTCTTCCCATGTCTTAATTGCTAGTTTTATGTGGCTCTTTTGGAGACCAGAAAAGGTACTAGGAGCAATGAAAGACATGTTCGCTGCTTCTTTGGCCAGCTTACCAGCATTTTCATTTCCTTCGATCCTTTGGTGGCTTAAGACCCACCGCAAAGTAACGTGATTATTGCGCTCCAATTGCCGTAGATTGTATACGCATTCGTGTATCAAAGCAGATTCGTATGTGCAGGCGTTAATAGCCTTTAGAACTGGCCGACTATGACGAACATGGGGAAAGATTTCACCAAGATATTTTGGACATCGAAAAGCGCTACCAAGGCAGGTGGAGCCCCTCTATGCTGGCAGACTATTGCTGGACACGGATGAGAGACGTTCCTGACGCTAAACCTAGCAGAAAATCATACATTTGTACATTTTAAAAACATTTTCAGTTGCTTTATAGATAAACACATTATACACGTTGTTCTACTATTTATTGCGCTGTCACATAGAAACCCTGCCTGATAGAATATTTCAGAAAAAAGATTTGAATTCAGCATAAAAAATGCTGCAAGGTTCACATATACTAATTTGCGGGACAAGAAAAAGTTTAAATTTTGTTAACCACTGCAATTGCAAGTTATTATTCATATTAACAACACCTTACTGCAAAAATGCAAAAAGCCTAGTTATTACAGTAATAACAACAACGTAATCTTTTGATATTTTAACGCTAAACCAGGGGATCTAATATGCAATTTTTCTAGTTTCAGAACCGCTCCATTATCAACATCATAAATATGTCCAAAGTAGTCGCTGCAGTGTCGTCTTTGGGATTATCTAACCAGAGCGAAAACAATAAATATTTGCGATGTTAAGTAGAATGCAAATTTATACTTAGTAGTATATTTTAATGACTGAAAACGTTAAAGAAACACGTTATACATATGTATCGTATATTAAGTTTAATGTGATTGACCTCCAATGAACTGTCATGCATACAGTTTTTATAGAAGCTTTTTACAAAGGAAATATATTCTGGAATTTCACTTTGTATGTAATTAACTCCGAAGAGCCCGTCAATATCGCTGTAGGAATAAACACGAGCCTTAGAAGACGATGATTTTCTCGGTTGGCAGTTGTGTCCTCTGCTCCAGAATACGTTCTTCGCGAATGGGTACCTTCTCCAACACAATGGCTCCACATTCGTATTATACAACTATTGTGACAGTCAATTTACCAACCTATTTCCCCTATAGGACAACTGCCTTCGCGTAGGCCTACAATATGTCTCTTTGCAATTTCATTTACTTGCTAATAACGTGCTTTCTGACCAACGCATGTCATTCTTACGTAAGTGTAGTAGATGACTAATGATTAGAGTTGCTCAATTTAGCCAACAGCCAGTGGCGGGCGCATAAAAGTTTACACAAAATAAATGGTCAGAAATAAAATATAATACGTGCTCAAACACTTACCGTCTTAAGAGTCTTCCGCGAAATCACAAAGTGAATAATGTCTGTTAAATATCTGTAACATTAGATATGTTTCCACAGTTGTTTCGGCAAACCGAGTGCGGCGTGCGGAAAAAGGGTGTTTATATGCAGAAAACGAACGTTCTACATCTAGTAACGTTATATTTGCGTAATTAAAATAATCTTTGGAACAACTTAACGGTTCTGTTGACGCACCTTCGCAAATTTGTCTTAATGTGCCAAAATCAGAATCTTTCTCTAAAACACTTTCAAATCTTTCTAGAATACAAAAATTGTTTGCGTCTTCTTCAGCGCATGGCTGTGAGTGAACATGTTGCACTATTTGCAGAGATTCCATTAACGACACCGACGGATTTTGTAATTTTTCTATTGCCTCCATTAGTCCAGAGTAATTGTTCTGAATGGTTTTTAAATCCGTTTTAACCTGATTATCTTGAAATTTCGACTGGCTTTCCTTGATAGCCGCAGCTTCCTTTGGATCGAATTGTAAAACCACGTTCTTAATATTCTCAAAATATTTATGATAATAAAACGCGGCCTGTAACTATGTTCCCCAACGTATAAGAATAGGTTCTGGTGTCTCAGGCATACGGGGGCACAGTCTGTGAAATTTGCGAATACGTTTTGGGGATTTGACAAACACTGGTTTTGTATGCGCTATTAAAGCGTCTACCTCAGGATAACATTTTCTAATACTCTCTGCCACATGACAAGTTAGCACAATGTTTTTTAAGAGACCAGCCTACAGAAAGCATGTTTGCGGCACCATCACTCATAAACATCAACAGTTGGTTTGTTGAAAGTTCAAACTTTTCCAATGTATTTAACACTAACTTTGAAATTACTTCGGCAGTACATTGTTGTACTCGTCTGAAAGCTAATAGAATTGAAGGTGACGATTGATGTGGTTCCATTGTACGTACCATTGCATTAACCGCAAAATGTTTTTTACGATCTGTTGTTTCGTCGACTCATAACCACAGTTTTTTATTTTTCATCTCCGATTTAATCCTTTTTTCAACATGTTCACAGGCAGATGGCACAATTCTTTGTAACGATGCCCGACTTGGTAATTTGCAGTCCGAATAGTTATTCCAAAAGCAGATAAATGGTTCCTTGTCTAGTAAATTAAACGGTATATTACATGCAATAAACGTAACGCATAAATTAAATATAAATTTTTCATTGTCTCGTGCGCAATTTCTTTTTGAGACATGCTTTTCACTATTTACGTGTCGCAGACAATGTTGTCTGGACCAACACATTAACGGGATTTTACAGATTACACATTTAATTTTAGCACCTTCATATATTAAGTCTGGAATTTCTGTAATAAATTTTCGAAGTTTGCCCGACCGCGGTCGTTTTGCTGACGAAATCATAATTTTTCTAGGACAGATAAACAATTGCGCAAATGACCGGCAGCGAAAATGTCCGTACTGCTCCGCAGACGAAGTAATACTACCGTTCCTCTCGGTCCGAACTGATTCTACGCCGATGCGCGGTACCGCTCGTGGCCAGCGTTAATGATTACTCTTCACTAAAACTTTATAACAATCGTTAATATAGTAACATCAATCTTTTCGTTAGAATAACGTGAATAAAACCTGGAACAAAAGAGCTATTTTCCAATACAGTCTTTGTATGTTATATACCATATACTAGGCAAGTTCTAGAGAAGTATTACTTCATGTAATTTCTATTTAGTCACACGACTTAAATTGACTTAAATATGTGTGTCGCTGCCTAATGATTTCCTTTTGTCGTTGCACAAGAGTTTTAGCGAGAGCGCAGGATATTATCCGCTATGGACTGGCTGTACAACGAAAGGAGTGGAAAAAATCAAAACGCAGTACCGGTTCGACTTACACGCATATACATGTATGTATATTAAATAAAATACTTCCAGCACATCTACATTTGTTTCTCATAGAATAAATATCCTACTGTGTGTCCACGTATGCATTATGTACGATATAAAGCCATGTGTGTGTGAATGGTATTTTCACATTAATTATAATCGCATACGCCGCCGTGTCGAGTACGAACAACGCTTGTTTATATAATTATGCTAAGCGCTAATGGTTTGTTAGTTAATATTTGTATTTAAATAATGATCTATTAAACGATTCACCACACATATAAACGCGTACGTTACGTATAGAACGCGATAAAAATGAGAAATACCCGCCTAGAATTTCATCACAAATAGTATTGGTCCACGAGGACGACCTTGCGGGACACCCCTATAACTTCGTTGGAGAATGAATAAATTTCTTGAATAGAAAATGATTTATTATAAACTGAATACTCAATTATCCACAAACACAAAATTTATTAGGAAACATGAAATAATTTACATTTTTAGTACAACCGATAAGTAATGAATAACACAATTACATTGGAAAACCCCGGATTATTTTATTTTCTTTTGTTAATAGAAATAAGAATAAGAAGAAAGAGCCCCTAAAGTCCTAGAGGTTTAAAACAATACTGACACGAAATCAATGTATCCAACCTTCAAATTACATATGGCAGGCAAGTACACGAAGAGAAATAATCTCTTGCATCAAGAGAAGAGATTTTCTTGTAAAAATCAGTCCCTGGTGAAGAAAACATTTTTATTTCAAGACTAAAAATGTATAATATAAGAAAATAATTTTCCTGAAATTTTACACATAGATATTTTCTTAGAGATAGAAGAAAAAAGAAGAAAATCCAAGATAGAAAAGTGTTTCTTCGAAGTAAATCATTCAGTTTTAAGTTAGGAAGATGTTCATATTGAAGCTAGGAATGAAAAAAATGGTCCAGATCTCACAAACTTCTTTTGAGAAATTAGGCGATCGATTCCGTGTTCAAAAAGCACATCAACCAGCTACGAAGATATCCAATAAAAGAAAAATTACAATAATGGAAAAAAAACTTAAAGTTAATAATTCAAATCAGGAGCAAGTTAATGAGCTAATGAAAAATTATTTCTCTAATAATGTAATTAAATATGGATTATTTTTATGTACTTTATTTAGTTTATTTATCCCTTTCTTTATTATTTATTGTATATTTTAAAAAAGTCTAGAGTTAAATTAATACACGCGGTAAACAGTAATGAAAAAAAAAAATTACAATTATGCAATGTTCGTTTGGCTGCATTGGACAGAACTGATTGCCAGAGGCATGTCAATGGTATTAAGCATATGAGAAATGCAAGAACTGAAATACCTTATACACTATTCCTCATACATTTATTAATTATGTTTACCTCTTGTAATCTTCCGTTGTCGTTGGTGAGAAAAGCAGCTTTTAAAACGTTTTGGCGACAATACGTTCCAAAGTACCCATTACCCTCACAAACACAATTACAGAATCATTGCCGCGAATGAAAGAGATGCTAGAACATGTGTGTAAACGTGATTTGTGTTCCAAAAAATATGGATTACCGTGGATGAGACGACCGATATAAAGAAAAACAGTATTGTGAATGTAATAGCTCGCGTTTTATCTAGCGAGAACACAGCATCTCGATATTTGTTAGCTTGCAAACGTGTTCAACAATGTACCGCGGAAAATATTCAAAAAGTGATAATGAACGCTTTGAAAAAATTTAAAATTGCCCAAGATCAAGTTGTGATGATTGTGACAGATAGTGCAGCAACGATGTTAAGTGTTGGGCGATCCTTAAAACATATATTTCCTAACTTAATACATATAACCTGCGTGCTGCATGCTTTGCATTTAGTTGGTGAAGTTCGACAACATTACGGAAACGTTGATCGGATGATTGGAAGTACTAAAGCAGTGTTTCGTAAATCTCCTAAACGTTTAAAAGAATTTCGTAAATTTTGTCCGGGTATTCCAGAACCTCCTGAACCAATTTTAACGCGATGGGGTACTTGGCTAACAGCAGCTTCTTACTATTTGATCCATTTTCAACAAATTCAATCAGTTATAATGCGATTTAATCGGAATGAATCCAAAGCAATTAGAGAAAGTCAAAGAGAATTTCAAATTCCTCAACTTTTAGAAGATTTAACAACAATATGTACCAATTATACAGTATTACTAGCTGCCATCAGAAAACTACAATGTACTGAATTGTCATTGCAGGAATCATTAGACATAGTGGAGAGTGTAAAAAATAAATTACACACATTAAATGTTACGCCAGCATAATCCTGGCGTAACATTTAATGCTAGTCAAAAGTTGGCAGATGTTTTAAGGAAAAATCCCGATTCTAATACTTGAGAGGCCGTTTATGATAAGTGTAAGAATAGTGAACTTTTAAGTGATTTTGAAAATCAGTTTCTACATGCAAATGTAACTTCCTTAGATGTGGAGAGATCGTTTTCTACGTATGAGAATATTTTTTCTTGTCGACGCACAAGGTTTAAAGAAGTAACTGTGGAAACATATGCAATGATGCAAGTTTACAGTAGTTCACATCCTGATGCCTCTAATTTGTTGAATAATTAGCAAGTAAGTTTATTTATGAATTTTTCGTATTCTTATATTAACCCGTAATACCGACGCCTATGCGAGTCTGCAAGTTTTGGTTACTCTAATTCTGAATTATAAATAGTGTCAATTTTATAGAGTGAACTCTTTGGATAAATAAACTATATACCCTGATGCAATTTATGACAATCTATTTTCAAACTTTCGGGCCCTTTTTGTTCAAACGTATTTTCCAAATTGTTTATTTTCAAAGCGATAACAAGTATTTGAAATGGTACTTTTATGTGTTAAGAACGATACTGGGATATTTTTACTCCGTAATAGAAGAATTCGAAAATGGATTTTTGACCACCTACGTTTGTAAAATGTTAGAGAAATAATGAAACAGCATTGTTTTACCAAAAGTATTAAACATGGGATGATAATATTACGGTTTTGGGTTGCTTTGGAGGTAGCTAACTATTTAAACTATTTAAAATGTACTATAATGTGCGTTAACTGTAGTTATTTTGACGAAAAGCAAATATAGTTTTATCATTGAGAGAATTTTAATTTTTGTGACGAATTGTATTGTAAATTGTATTAGAAACAAAATGATATATTAACAACAATTTAAATGGTGTCGTCATTATTTATCATTTCCCTTACTTTTTCTTGTTTATTATGCAATCATTTTGTCGCAATCTCTGCCCGTGTCATATTATTATTTTCTCTTTCTAAATCCTATATAATCTCCTATCCTCTAATTCTGCATACAAAATTACCGGCTTTAAAAGTTCCGTGAGCGAAGAAACTCGCTTGCTAACAACCACACACCATTCAATTCCATGCCACTAATCCTCTAGCCACCAAAACCTTATTGTTATTGTCTGTTCGCGAATCGTCACAATAGTCATGACAAAAAAAAGAGATCAAGCAAGCTGTATATTGTTAACGATTACAAAGTATGTAAAACAGATTACCTACCGTAGGTACGTACGCTGCTTAGCATAGATATTCAATTTAAATATAAAAGTATGTGTTTGCTGCTGGGGCACGCCTAATTGCTAAGATATTGTTATTATTTTTAAAGGTTAAACGTTGAAACAGGCAGAATTACACCTAGGTATGTATGTCGAGGTATGCTTGCGTATTTATAATTTTATATTCTTTATAGCCGGAATGAGTAAGAGGAGTAATTTCTAAAGCTTATTATTATATTCACACCGGTAACTATATTATATATTTACATAGTTCATTTATATTCATATTAGTGCCAGATTCGGTCACAAAACTAATAATATATTGTCTACAATTCGCTTTAGAAAGCAAATTAAGGTATGTAATTCCAAAAACTATTTTGTACTCATATTAATATTAATACATGTAATGAACCTATCTCAGGCAAAAACGGATCGTTGTGATAACAGATTTTCGAGCTCGGCGGGACACATACGGTAATACTGCCATACATATGAAATCCTTTGCAAATTAGCCTCAAATTTCCTTACCTACCTTGCGTACAGCAGGCAACATATTATGCATGTTCGACGCTGGTCGATTCGCATTTAATTATTAACATAGTGTACATCTACATACAATTTTCATTTAGTTTTTTTGACAGACACCTTTCATTCATCAGATATGAAGGCACTTACAAACCAAAAACACGCACATTTAGAAAAATGCATTACATTTATAAAGGCAATGAAGAAAATAATTATTAAACTTTATTCAACAAATAACAGAATTAAATGGTTCATGAGGATAAAGTACAATGAAGAGGCAAGATGCTTTAAGATCCATCATGTTCACCAATAACAAAAAAAAAATCTACAAAATTCTGGCTATTTGAGCAAAAGCTTCGGACATGCAGAAACATGAAAAGATATTAGAAATTAGTGTTGGGCGATTATGAATGATATAATCGAGATATATCGATTACGCCCGAATAATTGATGATTCGATTATGGTTCAGAAATCATTCATTATTCGTTTTGACTGCGCAGGAGCACACAAACGGATTACGATTCGAGATCTGTATTCGAAACTTCGAGGTTTCGAATTTCGAAATAATGCACTCGTCACTCGGATTCTGTCAAATAATCGTGGAAAATAATCGAAATCGTTAGTAAATTTCGAATGATCATTCGATTATTTTAAACGATTATTTCGATTCATTCGATTATTGAAATATATCGATTATGCCCAACACAATTAGAAATCTTAATGTTAAAGAGTAATATAACAGCTAATGATTAATTCGTCATAATCGAGCATATCGACTCTTGTCAGAAAATTTGACGTACAGTAATACATCCCAAAAATCTTGGATAATTCACATTCCAAAAAATTAGAATACTGTTTTCAATTCACGAGTGTATACAACAAAAAAACTGAACTGATTGAAAGCAATGGGAGTAAACACTTACCATGACCGGACTATAAAGTATGAGGATGAAATCTAAAGTTGCCTTCAAACTGTTGTTAAAAACTGTGAAGAAAATGTGAAAGGAGTTCATAAAAGCGTTGAGGATTATTGGATAAGACTTATTTGAGAAATAGTAATTGCGAAAGGATTCACTATGTAGGGAACACTAATAAGTCAAGAGGAATCACCTACAGTACCGTTCATGGAAGTTTGGGCAAGCTGACAAATTATATTAACTGTTTAGGAAAAAAATTTAAAATTATATAATATACATTTCTGTGAGGAATTATTAAAACTAACCTTTTCTGGAAGCCTTTTACGAATTTCCAGGTAGTATTTGTCTATTATAAGACCGTTATCATAAAATATATAATTATGTTGGAAATCCCCAATAATTACAGTGACAATAAAGCTTTATAATAAGCCCTAGGAAGGTTAGCTGATTCACTCGTGTTACCTAGAAATATTCCTAGACCCTTTATAAAGTATTATAAGATTTGTAAACGCACTAGTTCTGAAGATATTGTTATTGTGAAAATATCTGTGGTTGTGCAAATGAAAAATAAAATAATTTCGGTTCGACTGCTTAAAATGTCCCGTGGAAAGCCTCTAGCTGTTTCAAAACGATCTGCTATTATTACCTTGCATCAGGAAGGGTACGCAGAAAGACGGATTGCGGATAAATTAGAAATAAAAAAATCTACAGTACATGATACTATAGTTCGATTTAAGACAACCGGTGACGTGCAAGATCGTAATCGGCCAGGACCGTCAAGAAAAACGACTCCTACGGAAGATTTACGAATAAAAATAATTAGTAAGCGCAATAGAAGACTAACAGCATCAGAAATTGCTGCAGAATTCAATAATGAGCGAGATTCTAAAGTTTCTGTGAATACTGTGAAACGTCAGCCAAGAGGCTGGCTTGCATGGGCGAGTGGCTTGTCGAAAACCGTTACTCCGAAGAGGAAATAGGCTGAAACGACTGAAATGGGTACAAGCTCATAGAGATTGGACAGTGGACGATTTTAAAAACGTTTTGTGGACTGACGAATCCAAGTTTGAGGTTTTTGGAAATAGACGGAGAGTTTTCGTACGCAGATCAAGAGGGGAAAGAATGTTACGGGAGTGTATAGTTCCTACGGTGAAGCATGGAGGCGGATCTGTAATGGTTTGGGGTTGTTTTTCCTTAATCGGAACAGGGGACTTGCTCAAAATTGAGGGCATAATAAAAAAAGAAGAATATCGGAAAATCCCGGAGGAAAATGCCATACCGTCAGGAGTCCGATTAATTGGTCGTGGATTTGAAATTATGCAGGACAATGATTCCAAACATACATCTAAATTGTGCACAGATTACCTACAGCAAGAAGAAAATGAAAGAACCCTAAACATTATGGAATGGCCGCCACAGTCCCCCGATCTGAACCCGATAGAGTTGTTATGGGAAGAATTAGACCGATGTGTTAGGAAAAAGTGTCCAAAATCGAAGGAACATTTGTGGACCATTCTCCAGGAGGTATGGACAAGCTTGCCCAATGAAACATTAGCAAAATTAGTGAATCGGATGCCGAGAATAGTGGCAGCAGTCCTAAAGGCAAAAGGTGAATTTTCCGATGAAAATCGGATTTAAATTATTTGTATTACATTAACTTTTTCTTTTTAATAAATTTCTGTTTGAAAATCATGTAAGTAAGTATTAAATACACGGCCACTTAATATTCCTCTTATTTTCTTTGACTTCCGTACATTTTCTTGCTTGCCCGAACTTCCATGAACGGTAGTGTACTTCACAGATTCTCTCATTTATGGACATGTTCTGCTTTTAAATCAATATAGCCAACTTAGCTCTGTATTTAAGCTTATCTCCCATTAATTTCGCTAAACATTGTCAAACACGATTCAATTGTTTGCTTCCATCCTTTGATATCTCGAAGAGATCATTCACTTATATCAAAATACTTTAGAAAACATGGCACTAAATTCAGTCTGTCGTTAATCGATGAAGAATTTAGGAAAGAAGACAAGAACAAGTGATTAAAACGCATTAAAAATACCACAGGATATTTTTATTTACGTAACCAGTAGTCGTTTCGTTCTAAGGTCAACAAACTAACCTTCTCAATAAAGTCTAGCTAGCTGTACCGTCTTATCGGGGTCCTCTCTCGCTCCCAAACGACAACGAAAGGATCTCCTCTGCCCCCTCCCCACTAGCTCGAAATCGACGTTTCGCCGCGCGTTATCAACGACAATAAAAGCGCCATTATCAAGTGTCAAACGCACATAAAATCGAGCGGCAGCGACTTTACACGGTTAAAGACGGTTATTGTTGGCGTTCAGCCGTTAAGAGACGGGGCTCCGTAGGTACATACGAGGGAACGCGACAAGAATTTTATTCATGTCGATGCCTACGACAAACCTACCGACAGCGAGCATCAACGACATTTACCCAATACCTGCCGCCTATACACCTATCTACCTGCCTGCCTCCTAATGATGCGATCATCAACAAATAACAACACCGGCCAAGCGGCACCGACAAGGAAAACCGCGCTCGAAAGAGAAGGAAGGTGATGGAAGCTCGTCGTAAAAGCGCTAATCAAAACCGCCGCGCCACCACAGCCACCCTCGACGAGATCGTTGTTTGGAAATAGCTACGGTAGAGCCCTCTGGAGTTTCGTACCGAGATGTTAGGGTAACGGTCTGAGGTTCGACACCTGCTCTTTAGAACGAGATAGGAATGACGATGCGCGGAATAGTGTGGAGATAGTCGTTTCGGCGTGAAGAAACAAGGGGTAGGAATTTTGATGGGGTGGCGTTTACGGTTATTTCTAATGAGTGGTGTAGAATATGTACTTGCTGAATCATAGTTGGAGTTTGGTATCCATCCATAATAAATTGGTCTTCAGAACAATGTGAAGGATTCGTTGCGGGGTCTAAAAAGAGTCTTGAAGCAACCGAGAAGTGTTGATTGCCGAGGAAACCTAGTTACATTGGAATAAAAATGTAAGGTGGGTATCAATGGATTTGGATCGGGTGCGTACGTTGAACTACTCATTCTTTCCTGGAAGCTCCTGGATAGTTTAGCAATTGGAGATAATAAAAAACTGGAAATTGACATCTATAGAAAGGAAACAAACACTAATAGATACATTATGTCCGACTCCAACCACTGTGGGCAACACAAAATGGCCGCGATTAACTTCTTAATTAATAGATTGGTGAAGTTCCCCTTGAGTAAAAGTAGGTACAATAAAGATCTAAAATTCATAAAGAATGTAACTTTTTACAACGGTTACTCTTCTATAGAGGTCGATCGCATGTTTAGGAAAGTCCAACATAGGCTTTATGTCAGAAATTCCACGACCTTAATCCCAACAATAATCCGCAATAAGAAATTTGTGGAACTTCTCTTCCACAGAGTATCGAAAGGTATTGGTACAGTTTTTAAAGGAAAAGAGATGAACGTATGTTTCAATTCGCGAAATACACCTAAAAACCTTCTTGGCAATCCAAAAGATAAACCAGACATGATGATGTAATTGATGATGACAATGCATGTGGTGATTTTGATAAAGCCTATATTGATCAAACCAAACGCGCGATAGGTACCAGATTCAATGAATACATCAGGTGTTACAAGTATGGGAAAATAGTAGCGGCAAGTGTAGCAGCACAACACATAAAGGATACCGGGCATAATATTAAATTAGAAAACCTGAAATTGATTAAAAACGTGATTTCGCCGCTTAAACTGGACACCTATGAGACTATTTATATAAATAAAAATGCAAACCTAATCAATAAAGAGAAGGGACCTTTACACTTTTCCTGTCTTTTCGAATAATTACGGTAAAGAGGTCTTTTGATTTATGGTATGTGCTATAACAAGAGACGTCGACCCTTTCGTATATTCCGCGTGTGGCCAGTCTGTAATTTGCTCATTTGTTGCAACACATAATTGATAATGATAATAACAGCATTCGCTTATTGCCCAAAAGCCACTAATAAGAGAAATATGCAGACACTATAAACAATAAAAAAAACAGAAGTTGCCTATAATAATAAATCCTTGTAAGAAAAATAGAAGGTATGCTAAACGTATATAATACAATAAGCACTTAAAAAATACCTTATTCCGGGAGACATGAAGAAAAAGGGAAAACGAGTGCAGGTAAGTAGAAATAACATATATGCACACTTACAAAAAAGGATGAAGGTTTTGCTTAAGGCCTATTAGGCTGTGAAAGATGCTTTAGACGATAGAAATATTTAGTTTTTTGGATGAAAAACTTCTTGGTAGTAAAGGCTTCCGTAACTCGGAAAGTTTTAAAAATAAAAATACTCAAATTATGTTTCGGCAACAAATTTCTCATTATAAACTTGTTACATATTAAAAACATCTGTAAGAAGATAATTATACATTAATTTTTTGTGTTTTTTGTTGTTTTACTATTACTTACGAGACATTATTCTGTGGTTTAAGTCTAATATACTATTTATAAACTACATTTTTAATAGTAAACTTTTTTTAGTTTTAAATTTTAAAATTATCAATTGTGGTTTCGTACAATGACCGTATACCACAACAGCCTGGTCTTTTTTTACGTTTTAAACTGACATATCCTATGAATAAAAATTCTTTTTATATTTGTAAAATGTTTGCATGTTAAAGAGTTCAATGGGAAATACACATACGGTGAAAAGAAATGAAACGTTATAAAATCGAATAAATTTTGAATAATCCCTCAATTTCTATTTTATCATTAGCAGAAACTTCGTGTTTATTTATCAGGATCATTTCTAAGATGCATCTATGTAGCTTTGTAGTTGACTTCTTTATTTAGAATTGAGGTATTATCGAAATTAAAAGTTTAGCGTATGTTGGTTTCATGGTATGTTGTTAATATCAAAACATCTTGCTGATTTAAGCAAGATATTGGTGTTTGCTCTAGGCACCGGAAAAATATTAAAGAATCGACTAGGTAAAATTTATAGAAGAGCTGGTGAATCGATATTATTTATATGTTTTAGCAAAGAAACTCCACACTTTAATGCTCATGGTGCTCGGCAACGGACAGAGAGTTGCGCCTCGAGAGCAAGCTATGATACTCAATGCCCTATCAGGGTACACGTTGTCCAACCGTAAGGAATGGTATTTTAAATATCATTTTTGGACATGCTCGAGCATCAGATTATGATTGAAGATAGTGGAGATACCAAATACGGCGGTAATTCTACCTATTTTCTCAAGTATTCCCAATTCCCTAAATATTAATTATGTGTTTTACCAAGTTTTAACAGTGGATATGACATAACTGCTGCGTAATCACGTACAAAGAAACTGGGTCATCCATCATCTACAGTTGTCTTATTTGATTGATTGATCTAAAATGAAGGAGACCTACTGCGATAAAAACTACGCTTGCCAAAAATGTGCAGTGGTGCCAATATTTTGCGTCATTTCCCTGTTATTTTCGAACATTCTCGTCTGATGAGTACTCATGATTATGAATTTTCTTGCGTTTAATATGTATATAGCACAAAAAAAACAATTTTAGGCCCGGTCTTTTAACTTGTTTTTAATGTCTTTTTTAACAAAAAGTAATATTAACCTTTTATCTACCACATGGGTCCAACCCACCCTTACACTTTTTTACATTTTATATTACTTACTTAAAATTACTGTTTCGTGTGGTTCTAGGACTTTGTCTGAATTGACTTGTACTATGCTTCTATGGAGTAATTTGATCTTTTTCTACTAAATAATTGTCGATATGAATTTAGTTCCACTAACTAACGTGTGGGTCCAATTGACCCACCATTACATTCCCACAATTTAGTATTGGATTAATGTTTATTCTCTAATAAGGGACTTCCCTGGTAGTGCTTCTTTTGTTCCCTGTGTGCCTTCGGGGATTCCCCGGCCTCATAGAGGAAGAATTGGGGATTTCTTGACCATTTATTTGGTCTATTCAGCTTCCGTGATTCTTATGTGGCTTCGAGGTGCAGTGGTATGTGTTTTATTGTTACAAGTTTTCAGTGTTTTATATTTTAGGAATATTTTATAAATAGAGATATGTAACAACAATTATATTATAGTAATTGTAAGCATTTTTTGTAATGAAAATTTGGGATCATATAATAGTTGTTGCTGTTCACTTATAGTAAACATGGTATTAACACAAGAAGAGCTGACAGCCTTAATAAATGAAAGTAGTGACGAGAAGCATCATGAAAATGCAGTTGGCAGTGATTATGAACCCTCAGATGATGATGGGGAAATTGATAATGATGAAACAATGGCAACTGAGTCGGATAGTGACGATTATATGACCGAGAGCGAATTCACAGGAAGTTCCACGGATTGGCAAAACCTTTACATCAAGAAATAATCAGCGACAGTGGTTCGAAGACGAAATTGTAGTTGAACAAGGAAGGAGAGCCCAGCATAACATTCTACGGGAAAAAGCAGGTTCCACGCGTTTTGCGAAGCGCGAAATTAATTCCATACCTTCATCTTTTTTGATACATATTCTTTCGGAAACCACTGCAGAATATTATAACAAGATGGATAAATGTCGAAGGTAACATAGTGTATGGCAATAAGTGGAAACAAATTGACAACGAAGAATTAACAAATGTTATTGGAATCCGTGAAAAATGGAAGAAAAATTTTTTACGATCTAATGCCTCGGAACCACTTTCAGCAAATACTAAGGGTTATTAGATTCGACAATGCTGCCGAAAAAAGAAAGAAAAAGTCAAACGATAAACTGGAACCTATACGGGAATGTTTTGAACTATGGAATATATAAGATCGTTACATTCTTGGTTGGAGCGTGACAATTGACGAACAATTAGTGACACTTAGGGGAAAGTGCCCTTTTAGGCAGTATTTGCTTTCAAAGCCTGGAAAATATGGCTTGAAGTTATGGGCTGCCTGCGACAGCACTGCAGCATATGCGTGAAGAATATTATGTAGTACATTTACTATCGTAGAATTAAGTTTAGTTCAAAGGGTTTTTATTTTATCTACTATTACATGTACTGTATGCAAATAATAAAGAATTAATTTGGTTTTAATTACTATAAAAACCGTTCATTTCTATATGTGGGTCCAACGGACCCATCTGGTAGTTACTGCGTCTTCTAATACCTGGTAGAGAGAAGGTTAAATTAGTCAGATTAATCTGACTTTTAAAGAAATGCGTCTTTTATATGGTATAAAACTTGTTTTTAGTTAAAAGGCATTATAATATCAATTTAAAGTAGGTTGGCAACTGTAAATTGTCAAACGCATGCGCCCATAGAAAAGAGATAGACGGTATATGTGTTAAATCTGAAAGCGATTGCTGCGGAATGTGATTGTTTTGTTCTTATAATTTGTGTTATAACCTCACTTCGTCACATTACTTCATATTGCCACATAACCGAAAACGATTTTATTTTATTCATGTCGAACGCACTTATTGAAAGACGGAAAAGAAAACGTTCAAAGAATTTTACAGAGTTACTTATATAGTTCTTTACGGACCTAAAAAGTCGTTTGCATATATTCAAATAGACGCACTATCTATAAGTAAAATAGCTAGTTATTTTCGCGGGGCACGTGTTGTTCAATTTCTTGTAAAATATTCCGAACCGAAATCCTTGATAGTCGAAAACGCAGGATTTACCATTTCTGCAAGTTCTATTAAAATTTGACGTTCTTCATCAATTAATTAAATAAATTTTATTTTTACTGCTCAGCAAACTTTTCCACTACCGTCACAAGTCACAACTGCAATGAGCTACCTGTTTTGATGATGGAGTTGAGGTTAGAATCTTCATTATAAGAAGTTAAAATGCAGTTTATGGTACCCCTAAGTTACAAGTTAGTTAAAGTTCCTCTTAGTAAAATGATCACTTAAAAGGTAGTTAAAAAAACGAATTTTTCAATAACAAAGCAGATAAATCTACAAGAAACTTCAAAAGTAAGTTAAAAGACCAGGCCTTAGGCAGAGAAATATACTTATGCTTATGTGTAACGTTGAAATAAAATACTGCTACTTGCTACAGGTAAATGAGTACTGTAGTGCATTAAGAAATGTGTGCGAAGATATGATCTAATATTTAGAGTGCAAACAGTGACCACGTGAGGCTCATGTGGACAAGAAGGCAAGATTCGTTTTCGTTTTTTAAAGATTCTATTTTTTTTCTACTATCTTTTTCAAAACATCAATGGGAAACATGGAGAGACCCAATCATCACGAGGAAGATATGAGAAGTACCCGTCTCTGGAGAAAGATGGAGCTCTGTGTCAAAATCTGCACTATCGACTGTGAGCACTACTCTTTAGTTGACGTCTGTCATAATTTCGAAGAGATTCATCGAGTAGTGTTGTTTTGAAAGCTGTTCAAAATGAACAAGTTTATGTATTTGTAGAATCATAGAAAGAGAACAGACAATACCGGTTAGTGATTCGATTTCCTTTATTGGATATGAAAACGAGCGCAGAAATCAAAGGAAAGTTAGATGCAGTTTATAAGGATCATGCATCTGGTTTAATGAATTTAAGCGTGGTCGAACATCTGTCTTTGATGTCTAGCGGTCAGACCATCTCATCGAGGTGGCTACGGACGATATGATCAATATAGTTGATGATATCATGTTAGCAGGCCGCCGGGTGACGATTAGAGAGATTGCTAATACGGTAAACATCTCAATTGAACGAGTGCAGAACATTCTTCATGAAAAGTTGAGTATGAGAAAGCTATCGGAGAGATGGGTGTCGTGTCTGTCGACGATTGATCATAAAAGGAACAGCGTGATAAGTTCAAAACAATGTTTGAACATGTTTAAGTGCAATACGAGTAAGTTTTTGCGGCACATTGTGACTGCACATGTCAGAAACCAAAGGACATTTGGCAAAATGTGGCCTTCCCGGTGAACGTGCACCAAAGAAGTTGAAGGGGGGGGGATTCGCAAGGCATAATCTTCATTGATTATTTGGAGAAAGGAAGGATAGGAGAAGGGAAGGACGGGAGAAGGGAAGAACAGGAGAAGAGAAGGACAGGAGAAGGGAAGGACAGGAGAAGGGAAGGACAATCTCAAGACAATACTATGCTAATTTGTTGGAGCGATTCGACGCTGAACTAAAGAGAAACATCATAATAACGCCCAAGCCCACTTATCGGCAATTGCGACAGCAAAACTAATCCAGTAACGGTACGGATTGGTACCTCAGCCGCGACAATCGCCAGATTTCACCTCCTATGGATTCTTTCCTTTTTCCAAACTTGGAGAAATGGCTTGCCTATTATTTAGATGACTTAAAAAGATTGGAACATCGTTGGACTGTGTGTACAGAGCTACAAAGAGATTATGTCGAGAGATAAATTTACTATATGCAAAACAATTTCGTTATCTTCCTTAACACAGATACTTATCATACCATTCTCGGAATAAAATTGCTTGCTACAATTCTCAGGTTTCCTTAGTTATTTTTTATCATTCTACAGATCGAGAATTATTCTACGCACCAAATTTGTTATGAAAATGTCTAAAAGGAATTCTAAATTACGGATATAATTCACAAGTTCCTTCCTCGCGGTGTCAACACCACTGCTACTACGAATTCCATCAGCGATCGTAATAAACACGTTAAGCCTATCGTACGTTAATTTTAAGTAAATTTGACGTAAACGCGATATAAATAATGCTAACCCAGACGTAGACCTACTTATATATTCACGCATATGTACACATTAATACACATATATACAAGAAATATGAAATGAGAGCGAGTCGCCCGACGTTGGCGTGAAGAAAAATGTTATCCTTAATGACTACAAACAGTTGATCGTCATGGGCGAGTTACTTACATGCCCGGCCAACACATCATAAACTATAACGTAATTAAGGAGAGAAGAAGGGGGAAAAATCGGGGTCCGACGGTTATTTTGACGCGAGCTCGTGAAGAATATACTTTTTTATTTGAACAACGGAGACCAGAACTTTGAGAACTCCATCCTGATAAGAAAGCGGTAGACGGGATATTGCTATAAATTTCCTTATCGTTGATAAATATGACGAAGTTCAAACAAGAGATTGTTATGTCACCATGCTCAAATAAGAGCAAGGTGTGTTGTAAACTTGTTATTTTCCTTCAATTACAGGAAAACCATGTAAAGAGGTTAAGTGAGGCACGTGCCAGAAATTGGTTTATAGTTGTTGATATCACAAAATCTTGATTAAGGGAACTCCGTATGAAGCATATTTGATATTTAAGCTTAAATCTAGAAATTGATTTCTCTCACCTTCTAGATATCTCAAATATAAATAGGAAACGTTAGACTTCTTGTTGTAATATCAATTCAGAATAATCTGTCCCTGGCCATATTACTTGAAACATGTCATAAATTAACCCTTTTACCTGGAAATCCCCATCCTATTATATTGATATTCTTTTGCTTTGAATCCGATCGTTCACAGGGAGACTAGATTATTGTATCAATAAATAAAAATACCAGAGAAATGATATTTAGAAGAGAAAGAGTATTAAAATTTCAGTTATCAACTTCCATTTAGCGAGTTCACAGTTTAGAGAATGCATCGATATTAACCGATCATAACCGTATAGAAGCTAAGTTGTGGTGTATCGTTAAGTGTTTTGTGATGATATATCATTATTGCAAAGGTAAAATTGTTATTCTATCTCTCTCTTAATAATTAATTATTTAGAATTTGAAAAAAATTGAAATATTTGGGGGTTTTTGTAGAAAATGCCCGGGAAAGATTTAACAAATGAACAAAAAGCCGCTATCTACGAAAGCTCTTCTCCTTCTTCTGTATCGCGTTTAGCTAGAAACTTAAACGAAGGAGCTAGCACATCGACACAAAGACGGGCAAAGTGCGGTCGGAAAAGAAAAACTTCGAAGAGATCTGACCGTGAAATTGTTCATCAGGCTTTGAGCAATAGATTTGCTACAATTAAAATGATTCAAAAAAAATTTACAAGAGAGAGGAAGAGAGATTTCTAGCAGAACTGTGAGGCGTCGATTGCCCAAAAAATCGCCTAATGGGCCGAAGACCTGTAAAAAAGCCGCGTTTAACAGAAAAAATGAAATCTGCTCGTCTCAACTTTGCAAGAGAATATCGACATTTCACAGACGAGAATTGGAAAAAAGGTGAATAACTTAACAACATGATTTACTGAATTAATGTTTGCATTATTTAATAGGTTTTCTTTAGTGACGAGTGCTCGCTCTGTGTGTTAGTGCAGCGAGCACAATTTGTTCGTAGACGACCTGGCAAACGTCTCACAGAGTCCACGGTTCTTCGAACTCTAAAACACCCTCCGGAGGTAATGATTTGGGGAGTGATTAGTGGAGACGGACCCGGCCCTTTGTATTTTGTAGAAGGTACAATGCGTCAAGAGCAGTACATAAATGTGTTAAAAAACACGTTATTACCGTATTTTAAGCCAGGACGTCCATACCGCAGGCGTATATTTATGCAAGAATGCTCCTTGCCATGTGACAAAAAAGGTTAGAAATTCTTTGAAGACAATCACATACCTCTTTTACGTTGGCCCGGAAATTCACCGGACCTCAATCCCATCGAGAATGTATGGAATCGACTAAAAAGTTAAGGAAATACTGAAAGGAAAACCCTACAAAGAAATATTAATGAAGATTAGGATGTATGGGAGAACGATGAAGATATAAAAGAGACAATCAAAATCTTGCATTAAAGTACGCCCCGAGAATTAAGGGTGTTATTAAAAATCATGGGTTATGGACTAAATATTAATTACTTATTTAATATTTACATATGTTACATATTTTTACAATATATTTTATAAATAAAAAATATAATACATGTATAGTTTATATTTTATTATGAAGAAACTACAAAATATTGAGTGTTTCAAGTAATTTGGCCAGGGACTGTAGTTATTATGATTATCAAATTGTGTCCTTTTTTGGTTATTATTAACTAAGGTTTGAATAAATATAACTTTACCAAATTCCGCCGATAAAATCTAAACCTTCAAACTCCATTTCCATATTGATCGAACGCTAAGTAATGGGACTAATAAGTATGGAAAGACGAGACTCACCTAGAACAAAAAGAAAAGTTATATTTAATATGAGAAATAACAGAAAACATAATTATGAAAACAAGAACCCTCAAGCACAATATGGTCATTAACCAAGCACTAAAAACAGTAATAGAGAAATACACATATCAGTTACAGCGTTTACATCATTATAGAAAATGGATTTTCAATTTATCTATTTATCGCAAATAAATAATCCAATAAGCATTTAACATTCCAACACTTTACAGGCTCACTCGGTCAGAAAGGTACGTAGTATGTAAGCAGCTGCAATCCCATGTATTATGTATGCTGCAAGTATGTATAATATGTATAAATGAACGACGCGTTAGCTCCGAGTATTTTTCCTCAATTTAATGAAAACAAGCACGTTATTATATAAACATATCAATTACTATGAAACTAATAACGGCGTATGTAACGCGAAGTGCATGTCATTCAAAATAGAATAGTCGATATCTCACGAATTTTATATCCCGGAAAATATTATAGATAAGCCCCGTAATAACAGGTTTCGCTAGATGGAATAAGCTGAAAAACGCGCATAGACATTCGTAGCATACGTATTATATTTAATTCTAGCATAAATTATTATGTTTATACATATAAATATTTCCATTGGCCTTCGTGTAATACATATCATGTTGAGTATCGTTCTTAATGTACGATGATATAAAACGGATCTTAAAAATATAGCTGAAGATGAAATAATTGCAAAACACTTTTAAATAAAATTTGAATATACACATACATAGATTGTAAATTATCTAATTTCCACTGGTGATAAATCTATCTACTTATCTACTTATCTACCTACCTACCTATCTAGCTACCTATTTACCTATCCAGCTACCTGTCTGCCTATCCAGCTAGCTATCTACCTATCTACCTATAGCCACCCAATAGTAATGAAAGTCCCTCTGGCGGGTAAAAGCTATTTTACGAAAGCTACAATTTCTCCACAGGCCGACTGGCCTTGGAATGTAGACATTAAAGAAAATATATAACGACTTGCAGATAACGACAAACGGGGAGAAACGGTAAAATGATTCCTCCCTATTTTCGTAACTCTGTAAAATTCTCCTAAAACAAACAACAGAGTAAATTCAAAGGTAGTTTTTATATTATTTCGTAAATATGTTCAGTTAAGGTATCTTCATTTACGTCGAGAAGTTTTTGTATTTTTAGGTTTTCTAGCATAGAGTCGTCTAGTCGAGTCATCTAGTTAAGTCATTCTCTCATGTTACGTCTAAAAATAACTTTATTTATCGAAAATTCCTCGTTAAATTACGTTTGGGCAGATATCATCAAAATTTGCCGTGGATAGAAACAATCGCCATCGTGATTAAAATAAAGAAGAATAGGGACACCAATAGATTCATCAATCCTGGTTAAACTTTTGGTTGCGATCCCAATTTAAAGTGTTCGATATAGAAATTAGAAAGTAAATTCAAGGTAGAAGAAAAGCTTGGGGTTATAAGGGCAGATTTCCAGTAAATGTCATAAAGAACATAGCGTTTATGTGATATCTTCTTAAAGGTAGTTTAACATTCGTTAATTTCAATTTATTGACATCAAAATTCATCAATAAAGAATATCAACGTATACTTTCGGGGTCCAACAAACGAGTTAAAAAATTTAATTTATTTAAAAAAAAATTCCAATGTTTTAACAATTTCCCCGAGATAAAACATTTCATTACCTATCTAGCTACCTATCTATCTATCTATCTACTTTGGTTGTAGCCTGAAGCCATTACCAGCAACGTTTTCTTTTTAACCTTCACACATTAGAAAAAAGAGGTGAACACTTTTCTCCTTCAAGACTTTAAAAACAAGACAGGAGAACCTGTTTAGGATTAAAATAAAGGGTACGCATTCGTATAGCACATTTGTACAACCACTTACAATTTGTGAAGAAAATTGTATACCTCTTGGTAGACGACGATATTACTGTAGCATAATATAAAAAAATAGTTGAAAGGGTTGTCAATTTCTTTGGATACGCATGGGCATAAATCATTTTCGTTTTTATTTGTTTTACAAAGGTAACTGTTACATAATCCCTGATTTACAATGAAAGCGGCATACGGTTTTGACAAAATCTCTTAGCACAATGTAATTCTTGAACCACAGTTCTCTTGGAGCCAATGACATGCGTTCTAGAACCTTTGACAATGGACATCCTTCTTTTGCAGCCTTGTCCACAGTTTCATTTCCCGTTATACCAATATGACCCTTTGCCCACAGGAATTCAACATTATGTGCCTTGTTGAACTCTTCATAATTTTTAATAAACATTGGGGAAATTTTAGAATTTATGCTGGTTCTTCTTAGCTTACACACAATACTTTTACGGTCGCTTATCACTAATATGTTAGGAGATTATCCTATTGTATTCAAGTACGTGAGCCCTTTGTGCTTTCGCTGGGGATGATAAAAAAACCCAATTAAATAAATCTACTTTGTTAAAATCGTCAGTATATAACATAATGATGTTCTCTCCATTTTTCTGATATTAATGATGTAAACTTAACCGTCCGTGGTTACTATAAATTGATTGTAAAACCAACACCTTGGCAGAGCAACGAGCCAACTTGAATGCAATATTAAAGATACTATAAGGTTGATTATTCAATTCAACGGTTAAATCAGATAAAAGATAATAATATGCTAATGTTAGTGTAGGCGACTTCTTTCTTGTTAATCCATTATTTAAATGTCAGGTCAGGAATACATAAGTTATGGATCTAATTGATTATATTACAATTAGATGCCAAAACTTGTCATCTTAACTTGAGTGGAAAAGTTTCTGCCAAAATAACATTAATTGGTGTAGATCTTAAGTAACCTAGGCAGAGTCATAAACATTTGTGTTGGCATACCTTGATTTTGTTTACGACTATCCCACTGGTGGTACCATAGTCAAAAATTGAGCGGACAGCTGTTTTGTAAATCAAGTGCAATGAAAGGATTTGCGCCACGTTTAACTCTACAAATCATGCGGAGAATATTAATATATTTTCCGATTTTTTGAATTACATGTTTGATACGGTATTGCCAATTTAATTGCTTGTCGATATAGAACACTAGAAATGTTATGTCATCTGTTTGCGGAAAATACTCATCTCCTAGCTTTACTCTATGTGGTAGAAAGCGTCTACTCCCAGTAGTAACTATAATAGATTTCTCATTTGACGTAGAGAGGCCTTTTTCGTTAAACCAAGGTGATAAATTTATTCAACCAAGTCAGATGCTTTAACTCTGTACATAATTACTGTTCATACAGCAAAAAACCGCAAAGTCAAATTCAGTGTTGTCCCAAAAGATCTTAATCTTGTCGAACGCTTTTTGAACAGTTAGCTGTAGGTAGTAGCTCCATCAGGTCGGTAGATTTTAGGTCATCATAAATATGAAACACAATGCTCATAAAGCTAAATCCAATAGCTCGTTTCATAATTATGAAACAAGATTTAAGAATTTTTCTGTCCTACCTCATCAATTTAGGACATATGAAAAGTCATAATACATAGGAAACAAGTTACGAGGTATGGCAATTAAATGACGAGAAATTGTTTCGAACGCTCGAATTGACAACACTGGCGGGTATTCAACGGCGTAGGCATAAACTTCCACATTTTTACTAAATGCGTAACAAGTTTCAACTCGATCGAATGCTTTGTTTGTGAAGTAGCAGGTTTGAAAGGTTGGTGTTGAAGCGCTGTATGTTGAAAAAAATTGCGATAAAAAACTCGAACCGAGAATTGTGATCAAATTTTTGACGAAATTAAGCGAGAAACCGTCTGTCATTTTACAAAAATTAAAGAGCGTATTCGAGACTCGTCGGCAAAGTAAACAGTGGGTTGAGATTGGAGGAGAGCGTCCTCGAAAAGCAAGAATGTCGCAGTCACAAATGAAGACAATGCTCATTTGTTTCTTCGACATCAATGGCATTGTCCACAAAGAATTCGTTCCGCAAGGCCAAACTGTTAATTCGGTCTTCTATGTTGAAATTTTGCAGCGGCTGTGTGCCAGGGTTGCGCGGGTAAGGCCTGAACTGAAGAAATCTAGACGGATCCTTCATCACGACAACGGGGCCCCCATTCATCACTTCTTGTTAGAGTTTTTAGCGAAAAAAAATAATTCCAACGCTGCCTCACAGCCCAGATCTGGCACCACTGGACTTCTGGCTGTTCCCAAAAATGAAAAATCCCATGAAAGGACAACGGTTCGACTCCATAGAAAATATCCAGTAGGAGACGACAACGGTTTTGCAAGGTTTAACTTCAGGCGACTTTCAGAGGTGTTTCTAGAAGTGGGAAGAGTGATGGAACCCAGGGGGGTTACTGTGAAGGAATTAATGCGTGATTATGTTCAGTTTTTTTGTAATAAAGCTTTAATAAACAAATTCTCGTTATTTAATTGCCACACCACAGTGCGTTCAGCGAGGAATGGTACAGGGCGACATCTCACGGTTTGGAAACTCGTTCTGAAGAACATTAATTGTCCATAAAAGATAAAGATGTTGGGAAATCTGCATGTGCACGTCACGCTTACCAGTGTTTCTTCTTTATGGATCTGTTGTCTTTTTCAGTGTAAAATAAATTAAACGTGGCTTATAAAAACGTCTTTTATGTGCTTTCTAAAACCTATCTTTTCAGTATTACTGATGGTCTGATAGATACGTTTGTAGCAACTAAATCAGATTTGGTCTTCAGCCAGTGTATTAATTCAATAAATTTGACGATTTTCCTACAAGGCGATTTATTTAAACATATATTTTGATGGAATAGGCGACAATTAAAACTTATATAGAATAGGAATTGTGTATACCCATATTCGAACATAAACTCCGCTTTTTACGGACAATCTGCCAACAATCTCTTACACCTTAAATAAAACACCACGTACCCGAGAAGACTAAAACGCTATTAAAGTTAAAAACATCTACATAACTCCCCCAACACAAACTTCTTACGAAACACTGCGTCATTTTCACGGGAGAAGCGTTATAAAACATATTTAGCACAACGTCGCCATTCTATCCGATGCCCTGGAAGGCAAATACCGCGTCTACCATCTTACTCCGCCTTCTCCTTACCCATCGAACGCCTAACCGAGCCGCTCTTCGAATGTTGAGGGTTGTTTTTAGAAGCGTCGTTCCATCCGTAAACTAAACTTTTAAAGTAAAATATGTTATTAGAAAAAAGGCTTCTCTTTCCGATGCTTCTCGGGTTGGAGAGGCGCTGCGCCGAGCTTTAGGGACCGACGAGCAGGTAGAGCGAAGACAAAAGTAAAATCTCGAAAGCAGAACTAAACAAATACATGCAAAATTTATGGTTTACTATATATCTGCTGTATATATTTATGGCCAAGAACCGGTTTCCTAGGGTATTCTGACCCTTATTTTTATCGTAAAGGCTGTGCCTGGGCTCGAATTGCGGCGTGATATATTGAAAGAAATCTGGGGAATATTTAAAAATATATTTCGTTTGAAGATATTTTATTTCCGTCTGGTCTTTTTTGTTTCGTTTCGTTGAATATTCTGTAGGATATTTTGTCTCTTTTCTATATTACTTTCAACTAAAATAAATAAATAGATTCTTACTTGTTGTTGATAGTTTATTTATGTATTTTAGAAAATAAAAATAATCATAATAACAATACATTATAAAAATTTACATGGCATGACGAGCGAAGTTCAGCAAACTTCTGATTTTATATTTAACCTTTCGTACAAATAATAATAATTGCATATATTATTGCAAGGTAACAATAACATTTCTTGGTATTAAATAAAAAAAATGTAAAGCAATTTATAAAATCGGTCAAAACATGAGCAACAGTTTCTTCGATGATCTATTTTGAGGGTCTATTAACAAACACTTCTGCCCATAGATGATCAATCCTTATCATGTGGGCCATAAGTGCGTTCTAGATCTTAAAGTATGTCTGACTAATGGACAAGCCATGTCAACAATACCAATGCCGTAATATTTAATGCTATTTTGTTATTTGTTCATTCCAAAGTTTCTTATAACCGCTTGAAGAATTTTGAATGAACGAAGTGAAATACGTATCTCTCTGCATGTTAATTTAACAGTTTATCGTTAGAAATATATATGTATTGTAATGTTTCAAAAGTGAAAATTAAAAAAAAAAATAATTTTTCGAGATTAATTCATTAATTGTGCGGGGTCCGGGAGTGTTCCTAGTCATCCTGTTGGCAATTTAAATTAAACTAGATATCAATTAATGAAATGATATTAGTATTAAAACTTGAAAAGAGAAAACTAACCTGGAATTGTGGTGACGTTCCAATATAAAAAACCACCAAACTTGATTTTACTTCGTATTTATGGTAGAATTTATCGACGTTTAAATTCTATCGAAACTTAGAAAATGGGAAAGCCAAACACGCTAAAAGTCAGAATATGATCAGCTTCCCTCCACTCCTTTATTTCAATCGCGATAGCGATTGTTTAATCACGGCTAATTTGTATAATTATACTTTTCGAAATGTAATTTGATCGTAAATTTGAAACGAATATTTTTATTTTTAAAAGTAGCATAATATATACCTTGCAGGGACGCAACTGGAAGACTGAATCTATGACATTTTATGACATTTAACACCACCAACAACTGTACAATATTAAAATTTACTAACAAGCTAGTCGATTACTTGACGAACGATATTTAATTTTCGAAATTATGCTAAAGATAACTGAATTTATGCTGTCAATTGTTGTAGGCAAATATTCCATCAAAATTGAAGATTTAGGATGTGAAAAAAATTAACAGAAGACAAGTTATTTATCCGTTCCAGCATGATTGTCGTTGACTGGACTTAAAATAATCTCCTAAAACCCCCGCTCCAGTGACCGGAGGCCATAAAAAGAATTGGAACTCCTAAGAAAGAGCTCATAGCCGCCATTTTCAATTGTAAAAAGCGGTTCATTTTGAAACGCTAGAATTGACTGGATGCACGTTTCCTTTTTAAATTAGACGCGTTCAGCTAAATATTAACCCAGATCATTGCTAAATAGTCCTCAAATTTCATCAAGAAAAAGCCATTTGTGTGAGATCTTGTGATTTTGCGAACTATTCAATAGGCCGTCGTCTACCAATCGACCCTCTAGAAGACATGTGATTTAAGTGATTGTAAACCTCATTAGCACCGTTCACATTCCACATTAAAGAAATACATACGTAGAAAATGTATCAGAGGCAAGTGTAATTAGGCATGTGAAATTCAATTTTGAGATAACAAAATGTAAAAAAAAACATTAAACATTGTTAAAGGGAACGATTTTGTTGTATAAGGTTATAAATTTAAAAATTACAACTATGTATTGATAATCAAAATTTAGGAAATATCTGCTACAATACGCAGCGGCTAATGTTGTATACCTGCTGTTTATCATTACATTTGTCACAATTATATCCAAGTTTTTATTACATTTGTTTCAATTACTTTGTAGAATCGCATACTATAGAAGGGTTCAAGTATCTATTTGTTTTCAAAATTAGGATTTTTTTTTACATATTTTTTGTCAGAAATTCTTTTATAATTTAATGAGTTGATCAACAGACTTTTATCTCATCAAGAATTCATAAAACCCGTAATACAAGTATGGCATATGATGCAGATACATTAAGGATTTAAGATAAAGCACTTGCCAAGAGGGGCCAGTAAGGAATGTTCGAAACAACGTAAGTAAACTGCTCTCCACTACGTAATTTTATTCTATACTTCCTTTCATTTCCCAAAGAAGTAATGACACAGAACTGCCGCAAATGGCTATGCTCAAAGACCTAGTTTTACATATGTATCTATGAAATGCAATTGCTTCTATAATTTGCTATTAATAAACGACACCATTTTAGGGTTATTAACAAGAGACACTACGTATATGTGATCTAAAAATTTTGAAAACCTAATGTTAAAGCTGAATGCATTAGTCTTGAAGTCATCTGTCATCAGTTAGTAATATACAATTAGCAACAGTATTATTTATTATTATTATAATCGAAACTATTTTTTGCCTGAATTTTGTAAAATTCATCTTTCTCCAAACATTCTAATAATGGTCGATACTACTTTGGTTATGTGCACATTGAGGAGGTACAAAGAAGTTGGCTAAAGTGACCTATAAGAAACTAATTTCATCCTGCTAGCTTGTTTCTTAAGCCACTGCTTTTTCCTATTCAGGCATCATTTGGAGGAAAGCAAAGATTATTCTCAACTTCTGAAAGGAATAATGATGAATTGTTATAAACAAAGGAGATATACCAAACAACATGTTATTTTCTAATATGTTTTCTTTGCAAAATTTCAAACAGATCATCTATTGAGCACACTATTTATTAAATTCGTTAGAGTGGAATGCAATTCAGATTGATCATAACCTTTCCATGAATTGAGGAATATCAATTCCCCTCAGCGCAAATTTTCCCTATCTTAAACTATCTTAAAAGTTCCCAATTGGATTTAGATCAAGATTCAATATTGATTTGAAGCAAACATTGTTGCAGCAATATGTCCGTGACTTTTTAATTGAGAGATAGTTTTTTCGGCAAAAAATGTTACTTCTCAACGTAGTCTCCTTGTAGCTCAATACATTTCGTTCAACCTTTCTCCGATTTTTTGACCCCTTCCAAATAATTTATCGAGGCTCTCAAAATAGGGGTTTATTTGAGCGATGATTTCATCGTAAGAGCCAAATTTCTTTCCGGCGAGCCATTTCTTCCGATTTGGAAACAGGAAATAGTCACTGGAAGCTAAATCCGAAGAATATGGTGGATGGGACAGCAATTGATACCTCAATTCATAAGATTTTGCCATAGCGACTATGCACCCGTGCATTGCCTTGATGGAAGAGCACTTTCTTCTTGGCGAAACGCGGTTCTCTTTTCTTCAAATCGTCATTGAACCTGCTCAACAAGTTGCCGTAATATTCGTCGGTGATTGTTTTTCCCTTCTGAAGGTAATCGATATGGATTATGCCTCGTGCTTCCCAAAAAACAGACGCCATGACCTTGTTGGCCGACAGACCCACCTTGGCCATGTGTTTGTGATCAATTATGATCAAACGAGACACCCATCTTGCGGATAGCTTTCTCATACGCAAGTGATCATTCAAAATCAAATCCACTGAGCCATGTGATATGCCTGTGGCTTGTACAATCTCACGCACTTTCAATCTCTGATCAGCCAACATTATATCGTGGATTTTTTCGATTGTTTCGCATGTAGTGACCTCAATTGGGCGTCCAGAATACTACCACAACAAAATTCAATAAACCATTGATTCTGATGGTGCAGAGTCCCAATAGTGTTTATCATGTTTAGCCTTGGTTTGAGTGATGGTTTCCATCCGCAAAAAATAATACTTTATGAGTACAAGAAATTCACTTTCTTCCATTTTCGCCAAAATGCACGATGTTGTCTGCTTTCAATGGCTGTCAAACTTTAACTAAATGACGCAGCTTTCTCAATCTTTGACAGTGGTGTATTGACAGATGGTGGTTGACGGGAGCAGCGTTGCTTTTCAATTTGCAACGCGAGAAATTCAAAAAGTCACGGACAAATTGACCCATCCGCGCAATAATGAAGCATTTCATTTAGCGATCATTCTTTTTCATTTAGCGACTCTAAGGGTAGTGAAGTGGTAGAGAAGTCTACTTTGGGTTTCTGACCCCAGAATCCAAACGTAGCCTTATTGATGTAATTCCAATGTTAAACGAACATTCTATTCATAAAATTTAGCCTATATAAACTAGTTTCTCTGCAACAATTTAGTTTTAACTTTTGGGAAAATCATTTAGGATAAACAAGCCAAAGTTTGTTTTTCTTAAAATCCGGTTTTGTCAGCGATAAAACGCTGTTGCAAGGCATCTCTCATCTTGTTTATAGACAGTCTTTCACTCCATGCAGATGATTACGTCAATGCAACAATCTTGTCAAATGACTTCTAAATCAAAAATGGGTATCCTTTTTTTTTCTATTAAGAATCTCCCAAGCAGTTTTATTGCTTTATCACTGCGGCTACATGTATAATCGTTAGGCTGAATAAAGTTAAATTTGCATTAAGAAAATGCAAATTGCATTGCATTATACGGTATAGTTCCTATGAATATATGTACATATATGCCAGAATACTTCCGCATACCTCACATTAATAATATAATTAAATTCTTCTTCTAAATCTGACATTTCAATTTATCGCATCCAACACATTCAAAGTTGTATGATGCTATACATCTAACAAATTCCTATACATCTTAAGATGGAAACCATAGTGTGCAGGTGATGTTGATGGTTGCAAAGTTGAGTAAATACAATTTATTTATACAACGCAACCGTGGTGGCGCTAATATCTTAATTACCGCAATCAGAATGAAGTTCTTTTTTCAAAATGACAATTTACAAAGCTTTCTCTCCGAAGTAATTATCTTGTAAGATTAAAGTGAACCCACAATTGGCTGCAGATTAGGCGAATTGGTAATTAGAAAACGGGGACTAATGAAAGGATTCTATTAAGCGCAAAGTTAACGAAACCCATGTTGTAATCTAATCATCCGGACGGCAAGCATACATATGCACCAAACAGTTGGCCATGGGATCGGAGGTGAATAGATCCTATCCCATTTCCATTTGTGAGTGGTATTAGTTATTTTTCGTATTTCATAACTCATGCATTCATGTATAAATGTCCCCATCGTTGTTTAATGGCTACCAACTCCTGCAGTGTTGTTAAGCGAAGAAGGTGGCAATACCGCTGATGAAGAAGAAGAAAGACAAGAAATACAAGACCATCGGGCCATTTGAATTGTAAAGGACTTATGTTAATACCATTATACAGGAATTCAATATTGACCATGTGATGTATTTACGGAATCCATTAGAGTGCTTTTTAATGAAATGACTCTAAGTAAGGAGTTCTTTCTTCGACTCATAGGTGGTACGGCGTTGCTTTTACGTTTCATCTCGCACATGAATGGCACTACACGTTCGGACTGCGGTTGCTGTCTGCTCTATACGATACCATACACAATACACAAAAGAAAAAAGCGGTTAGATATTTTATTTCTCTCTTTTGTGTTACATTTACGACAATATCTCCGGCACAATTGAGACGTTGTTAACTCTCGTTTGTTAAGTAAGTAACTCTCTAAATTGTAAGCAGGCTAGACTTCTCTCTAAGTCGTTTGGTGCGTGTTGAACAGGAACATATGTATGTGCTGTGTGTATATACTCGAAATGGGTGTTGAATGGTAAAACGTGTCTCACCAATTAGGCCTTCCGAATAGATTATTTTCTAGTTTATGTACGTCATGGAGAAGACACATTTTAGATATACATAAAAGCATTTTTATAATCACAAGAGGAAGACCAACTAGTTTGTTTATCAGTTCCTAATCAAAACAGGAACATGTTATTCATTTCATTACCAAAAGTTACACTAGTAATAGTTCAATATGATCATAAAACAACGTAGTCAAGAGGGGCATATTTTTTGAATTATTTGTTATGTTGAGATTTTAAATTAAGCTTGACGTATTTAACAGTAATGATGAAAATAAAGGCCCTTTCACATTGGGTAACCTGTGACGGTCACTAGCATTTGCAGCGGTCACTTACGCGACACGCACTTACCTCACAACTGTTATTACTAGAGTTGGCCACGCGCACCTACAGGCGGCTGCGTCGTATCTATACGGTTACATACAAGCCTCAGTGTAGCTTCGACCTTCCATTAGCGCGGTACGTGTTGTTTAGAAATGTTGCGTACGTCGCGCAAACGACCCAAGGCGGACCAAGTTAGAGAATTTTCAGCCGAAATTCCTGACTTAATGTATGATGGCGCTAAAATTGAATGTGTAGTATGCAATGTCCCGTTGATGAGTTGGTCCAAAAGGGACTGTCTACAGCACGTAAACAGTGAACGGCATGCTTCAAAAAAAACTTACACACGAGGCTATAACAAATTTATATTTAATTTATGTGTTACTTTTATTGTATGTAATATACCGTTTAATTTACTAGACAAGGAAGTATTCGTCTTGTTTTGGAATAACTATTCGGAGTACAAATTACCAAGTCGGACATCGTTACGAAGGATAGTGCCATCTGCTCGTGAATATGTTGAAAAAAGAATTAAATCGGAGTTGAAAGAAAAAAAATGTGATTATGTGTGGACGAAACGACAGATCGTAAAAAACATTCGGTCGTTAATATAATGGCACGTAAAATGGAACCGCATCAATCGTCACCTTCAATTCTATTACCTTCCAGGTAAAAGGGTTGATTTATGACATGTTTCAAGTAATATGGCCAGGGACTACAGTTCAAATGCATTTTTTTAAACCTAAATACGTTTATCTTTAGTCGTTTTATTCTACTTAAATTTTTAAATAAAACAGCCGGTATCTCGGTTAGGAGGAATATTTTATCGAATCGTCATATTTTGAGTCAAAGGTTCTCCAATTTCTACACAGACAATTATTAATGAAACACCCTGTATATAAATTTCCATCTATTCGGGTGCAAGGGCCAAACTACGTACCTTCTTATTTGCACATTTGAGAACAAATATATTCAAAAGTTATAATTGCTAATGTCTATACCCATCTACATACACGTCTCATATTTATTCAAGCGGATAGATAGCATTTCCATCAAGCCAAATAGACGCCTACAATTCGACCCGTAGAAATATAATCAATTCATCGTTACTAACCGAACGAAGGAAGAAAAAAAAGAGGAGAGAAACGAAATAATAAAAAGAAAACAACATGGCGTACGGCAAAGTGTGTCCGACCAATCTGGATGGAACGAAAGGCGGCTCGCTAATTCGAAAAATAAACACTCGCTTGCTAAAACTGTATATTTAATTACCAAGCCGATGAAACCGTACGTACACACATCTACATACATGCTACATACGCACCCATACTTAAATGAACGTACAACCACCGCGTATACCGCACTTAATAGTAATTTCGCTTGACGTGCTGATGCGTGCCGGCGAAATTAACATAACGGACAGACGTGTATGCAGCAGACACATATGTATAAAATAGTAGCACACTTAGGCTCAATATACCAAGAGAAATAAACAGGAGCGAATGGGTAATATACCACTAGCGCAGATAAAGAAAGAAGGGATCTTAGCGATATCCAAATTGGTACTTTAGATTCATACATGCACCTGTACAATGTGAGGCAATCAACATGTCCGGTCAAGTTACATTCTAATACGCTTTAGTTCATTTTCTTATAGAAGATATCGAATAGTTTTTGTACTGATCATTTGTTATATTAATAACACTTTCAGTTGTAGCTGTTTTGATTTTTAATACTATATTCGCCGGAAACTTAATTCAGAAATATCTTTGATACCCGACGCACCTTAATTATAAAACAAAATTATTAAAGCATTGATTATTATATAGATAGGACGGGCCAAGTTATGAAACTTTAAATATCGATTTAATAATAATAACTTTTATTTATCAGTTGATCCATTAGTATCCAGGATTCGTCATAAAATGCATGATAAAATAAAATAAACTATACAGGCAAATATGTGACAAATAACAAACAAAGCCGCATCAAATTCATATTAACATATAAAAAAAAATGGTGGTTAGGATTATAAGTACAAGGTCTTTCATTTTATTTTGACCACTACCTATTTCCGTTCCTATTGCAGATACAAAAAAATATTTACAAGGTGTGGCAATTAAATAACCGGACTGGTGCTACTATCGGCAAACAGCGAGTACGCCACGGCAGGTTTGAACATGTCTGTGCTTGTAGATGCTTCCACCATCCTGAACTTGACGGGCACGGTTGTACGTCGCTCGAAAAAATGCAGTGTGCTCAGAACTTCTGAACACAATTTTCTGCTGTTGCGTTTATCTCTCGGTCTATGTTGCTAATCTCCAAAACAGCACTGAATATGTCTTTCGGCGACACCTATCGCTAAGAGACACAGTTACGCCGTCCCAGAAGGTAACAAGACAAACCGGAGTGTAGATGTCCAACACCTATCGGGCAGCTACTGGGCTGACAAACGCAAGGGGACATTGTGCCTAGGCACAGCAACATCAATACGTGCAAATGATCCCTCAGGCTTACCATGATGTATAAAAATACACGTGGAAAGAATGCCTAGTAACAATAACCAAAAATTAATGATAATAAAGCTTATGGTATTAGCGGAATCACTCCCGGCAAAAACAATGTAGCAGAGAAGATAGCGCACACACACGAACATGTTTCTGCCTACCCGGCGTCATTAGCGTGGTTCCGAGCACAATTTTCTGCTGTTACATATTTTCTGCTGCGTTTGGCAGCCCAGGAGCTGCCCGATAGGCAGTGGACATCTACACTCCGGTGTGTTAGCGCTATTTTCTCTGCTACATTATTTTCGCCGTGAATGATTCCACCAATACCATGAGCTATATTTGCATTATTTTTTGAATAACTACCAAAACTGATATTAAAATCTCTAGTTGTTTATTAAGGTTCCCAAAAGGAAAACTGTAATGAAGTATAGCTGTTAACTGGTTGCAATATTCATTCTGTAATAAATTAAAGTATTCCAGTCTTGCAGAGTATATGATTCTATCAAATTGCCATCAAATTCTCAAAATACCATCATTTAAGAATTAGATATATTTTTTCTATATATGTATAAATATAAAAAAGATAATAGACAAATATAAACAAGACAATAAAGACAATAAAGTAGTCGATAGTCAGCTATCTAAATTTTCGAATAAAGAAAACCTTAGAAAAATTCCAGGTAGTGTGTAGATTAACCGTTCGTTTACCGTGTCCTGTACACAGGGCACCAACTCCAAGGCTATTCCAATATTGATCAACTTTAACAAATCGTGACTGAAAGATTTAAAGCTTAAACTGGACATTTTAATTGTCCCGCATTGTACAGCAGTACTCCTACACCTAATCTAGTAAAAGAAACAAACAGAAACCAATCGAAAAAACACACAAGAAACAAAATTAGAGAAAGAAAAGGGAGTATACGTATATACGTACTTACATTCGGAATCTAGCGATATTCAAATGAGTACTTTCAGTATTATACATGTATAGGAGCACAGCGATTAGATCTGAGTAGGCCGGTTCTACGAAATTCGTCATGCGATTGTTCGAGTTTCGGTTGTTTGCGGTTTCACCGTCGCGGCCGCCTGCCTCATTGTTTCCTAATATTTATTATGTATGAATATGTAGAATTCCGCCCCGATAACATTCTTAAATTAATCAAATATTAATGTGTTGTGTATAAGGTTTTGGCATATTTCGCCTTGTACGTAATACCCACATAAAAGCCATTAATACCACGCGTGGAAGGAGGAGGAAAATGGAAGAAAAGAATGAAAAATTCAATAGGCTGTTATTACGCATACCATTTACCTATTTTCTGTGTTTACGTCAGACAATCTACCATGGAGATCTGCACGACATAATGCAATGTTTAATGAGCGCTAACTTTAATATAAAGAGGGTATAGAACATTTTGAAAAATTGTGTTATTTAATTATATTTTGCGAATAGGTCATTCATCTTCAATCTAAAATCGTACACCTTTATCTCAGAGTATGGGTGGACCAACGGCGCGCAGATGAGATTGACTTAATTTTGATTGGATTGAACGTTTCAAAAGACGCCAAAACTGTAAGATCAAGAGGTTGCTAGACATCAAACCAATAAGAATCAGTGGTACAAACAATAATTACGTCGAAATATACGGAAAAACGCATGCGAAATCGCAAATAGAAACTTAGAAGATGAAGACTGGATCCAGCTGCAATGCTGAATGAAGATGCCTAAAGAAAACTTGCAAATTACATTAAGATCTAACTCAAATATAATCCTTGACCAAAATACTAAAGCTGTCAAATCAAACACTACAGCAACCCAAGCAATGCAGATCCATTTGGAAGTCAAGGTGTGTGGAACAGAACACCAGACAAACGTGAATGGAAAGATAACTAGACTCATTGCTTATGGTGCGAAAGGGGATAATTTAACCAAAGAATTAATCAAAATTTTCGTTTTTGTTTTGAAAATTATACACAGTAAAATAAAGAAGTTATATTAGGTTTGCCAAAAAATAGTCCAACAGTACCTTCTTTATATAATCATTCGATTTGTTCCATACATTTTAAAACATTTCACCTTCAACTTGCAATAAACAAGGTCAAGATATATGTCTAAACATTGGCTTTAAATGCAATACGTGGCAAGTATACTAACAACCTTATTTAAGATTTTCTAAGTGAAAATTGTTGTCTATCAAGTCAAATCAACTTTTGTCAAATTTCGTCAATTGTTACATTTTCATTTCTTTAACAGTATCTTCTCCTTTTAGGAATATTATTGGAATATTTCTTATCACTTTTTATCCAGTTGTAGCTTGATTTTCTAACCCTAAGTGTATTTTTTTATTGAATTATTTGACACGTACAAGTGTATATAATTAAGTCAAAAAAGCAACAAGAAAGGAAAAAAGTCAATAACAGAAGAAATAATAATAATAATTAAGGAAAAATTAAACCAAGGTACATAACAATACTATATAAATTGAAAAATGAAAATTACATACAAGGTATTACATTAAGCAGCAAAGTATTCGTCAATCGAATAGAACGTAGTGTCTACTAAATAACTTTTCAGCTTTTTGCGGAATGATTTGAATATCAATGCAGTTTTAATGGAAACAGGTGGGTGATTGAATATTCTTATTCCCAAATGGTAGACACTACGAGTCGCAACACAAAGCGTGCTGACAGGTAAATGTAAATCGCCCTTACTTCTAGTATTATATTATGAATGATATAATCGAGATATGTCGATTATACCCGAATAATCCATCATTCGATTATAGCTCAGAAATCATTCGTTATTCGTTTCGACTGCGCAGGAGCACACAAACGGATTACTTCGAGCTTTCAAGTTTCGAAATAATTCACTCGTCACTCGGATTCTGTCAAATAATCGTAGAAAATAATCGAAATCGTTAGTAAATTTTGAACGACGATTCCGAATGATCATTTGATTATTTTAAACGATTATTTCGATTCATTCGATTATTGGAATATATCGATTATGCCCAAGACTAGTGATTAGTATCAAAGTTGGTTTTGTATTTAGAATTACTGGTAATAGAATTAATGCATTTGTTAGATTGAGACTGACATTCACTAGAATTATGATTTTCAGCACACTTAGGACACGAAACCAAGTCAGTGCAGTTTTTAGCAAAGTGGCTGTATTTACAACAATTATAGCAGCGAATTACGTGAAAGCTCTTACGCACCTGACACTTATTCCATCCTACGGATAAGGAACCTCTTCCTATAACTAGCCCGAATGTATTGGGAGCCATTTCGAAAACAACACTCACATTAATACCTTTACCTACTGTACGCACAATATTGCATAGAGTTGAATTATTAGTTAAAATTTTATTTTGCCTAAGTAGATTGTCACGGAAAATCTTTCTGTCAGCAAGTTCATCACCACAAACGTTATATACCATAACTTTAGGATTCACCTTCTTTGGAACCACCGCACGGTAACCTTCTCCCATTTTCTCAGTTATATTTGATCTTAACAGTTCTATATTTTTTAAATCACCACAATTTATTAAGACACTTCCATCTTTTCTTTCCTTAACTTTGTTTACTTTGATAGATGAACTTGTGGGATTGTTTATCTGCCGTGTTTACAATCAACACAATGATTGACGCATGCGCCTCGGGTACATCACTGTACGTTGGCGCCCCCTTCAAGCTAGTAGCAACATCCACCCGCACAGGTGTAGAAGTTGCATCGAGAGCTCTAATAATTCTATTTTTTGCTTTTGCAGATGATTAACATTCTCTAGTTCCTTAACTAGTTTATTTAATATATTAATTCGAGTTCTAGCCTTGCATTTTCCTTTTCAAGGACGTAATTATCATAATTTATAATTGTAGGCTCACCACTACTAGACTCCGAATCACTCGCTGTTGCACATACGTTACATACCCAACCTTTCTTCTTTAACGTCTTATCTAACTTAGCACCTGCTTCTAAACATTTCATGTGAATAAGTATAGATTTACGCAAAACACAATTTTGATATTTTTGACCCCTTTTGATTATAGCATCACAATAATCACATAAATTATACTTATTATTAAAGCGTGACAAACGTTTGCACCCGCTGTGTTTACTATGTACAGTACTGTTCATGGAAGTACGGGCAAGCTGACAAATTATATTAACGGTTTAGCAACAAATTTTAAAATTATATAATATATATTTCTGTGAGGAATTATTAAAACTAACTTTTTCTGGAAGCCTTTTACCAATTTCCAGGTAGTATTTGTCTATTATAAGACCGTTATCATAAAATATATAATTATGTTGGAAATCCCCAATAATTACAGTGACAATAAAGCTTTATAATAATCCCTAGGAGGGTTAACTGACTCATTCGTGTTACCTGGAAATATTCGTATACCCTTTATAAAGTATTACAACATTTGTAAATGCAGTAGTTCTGAAGAGATTGTTATTGTGAAAGTATCTGTGGTTGTGCAAGTGAAAAATAAAATAATTTCGGTTTGACTGCTTAAAATGCCCCGTGGAAAGCCTCTAGCTGTTTCAAAACGATCTGCTATTACTACCTTGCATCAGGAAGGGTACGCAGAAAGACGGATTGCGGATAAATTAAAAATAAAAAAATCTACAGTACATGATACTATAGTTCGATTTAAGACAACCGGTGACGTGCAAGATGGTAATCGGCCAGGACCGTCAAGAAAAACAACTCCTGCGGAAGATTTACGAATAAAAATAATTAGTAAGCGCAATAGAAAACTAACAGTATCAGAAATTGCTGCAGAATTCAATAATGAGCGAGATTCTAAAGTTTCTGTGAAACGTCGACTGAAAGAGGCTGGGTTGCATGGGCGAGTGGCTTGTCGAAAACCGTTACTCCGAAGAGGAAATAGGCTGAAACGACTGAAATGGGCACAAGCTCATAGAGATTGGACAGTGGACGATTTTAAAAACGTTTTGTGGACTGACGAATCCAAGTTTGAGGTTTTTGGCAATAGACGGAGAGTTTTCGTACGCAGATCAAGAGGGGAAAGAATGTTACGGGAGTGTATAGTTCCTACGGTGAAGCATGGAGGCGGATCTGTAATAGTTTGGGGTTGTGTTTCCTTAATCGGACAGGGGACTTGCTCAAAATTGAGGGCATAATGAAAAAAGAAGAATATCGGAAAATCTTGGAGGAAAATGCCATACCATCAGGAGTCCGATTAATTGGTTGTGGATTTGAATTTATGCAGGACAATGACCCCAAACATAAATCTAAATTGTGCGTAGATTACCCGCAGCAAGAAGAAAATGAAAGAAGTCTAAAAATTATGGAATGGCCGCCACAGTCCCCCCATCTGAACCCGATAGAGTTATTATGGGAAGAATTAGACCGATGTGTTAGGAAAAAGTGTCCAAAATCGAAGGAACATTTGTGGACCATTCTCCAGGAGGTATGGACAAGCTTGCTCAATGAAACATTAGCAAAATTAGTGAATCGGATGCCGAGGTGGATTTTTCGATGAAAATCGGATTTAAATTATTTGTATTACATTAACTTTTTCTTTTTAATAAATTTGTGTTTGAAAATATGGAAAATCATGTAAGTAAGTATTTAAATACATGGCCATTTAATATTTCTCTTATTTTCTTTGACTTCCGTACATTTTTTTGCTTGCCCGAAGTTCCATGAACGGTAGTGTACATACAGGGAATTGAGTGGACGTTCGGTTATTATCGGTTGATCGGTGTGCGTGTCCTTGTATATACAGCTTATAGCATTCGTTGTTTGTCACACTTTACTTATTATTATCATCAACATCACCTCCACCTGACTCAGTCGCCATCTTGCTAGACAGTATACCTAAACTTTTCTTCATTCATCTTCCAGAAGCAGGTCTTCATGTAATTTCCAAAATTAATGTATTCGTACAATGTGCTTATGTAAAAAAAACATGGCTTGTTTTGAATCCATGAAATGAAGCTATTGCTTGATTTGCTGAAGCATCTGCAGATAAAAATCAACATTTACCAAACCTATTTCGAAAACTACAAAGAAATCGCTGTCGAATAATAGACTTGTTACCAAATTATGAAGATGCAGAAGAAGGAATTATTTATTTAATGTTTTCTGCCACTCCCTTGAATAACATTGAAGAATAATGAGGAAGTTGTTGGGTAAGTGGATGTAACTGTAATGCTTATGTTTCATGGTCCATTTCTTATTTCATTATTGGTGCATAAATAAACTTGCTGATAGAAACAAATTCTATAATTGCAAAGCTAAGTAAACGTGAATCATATCAAAAAATCAAGTTCCCAAACTCCCAACGCATCACAAAATCAATATTTGTACTCCCAATAGAAGAAAACTAAGCCCTGGACGTTATTCAATTCAAAATTATACCAACATTAAACCAAAAAAACTGTACGCATACATAAGTGGCGTGGGGTCACTCTAATCGCATACCTACAACACATAAAATGTAAATAACACACAACATAGTTCTTTTTCCGTTTTCGACGACCCACCGGATCGTATCTGGTGTGTGTTTTTCGAAGTCCTTTCTTTTTGTATATGTGTCGACAACGCTTTTCAACTGTTTTCCGACCGCGTGTCAGATATTTCGCACGCACACGTCAAAATGTGCGGGTGGGCGTGTGTTGATAGAATAAAATTATTCCGTGTCTGTTGACAGTCTCGAGTCATTTTTCATCGAAGTTTGGGCCGCATTTCGGCACGGATACTATAACAATTTATATGTTTGCTTAATCGTTTATGGCGTTTGAAAAGATTACACTAAACGAATGTGTATTATTTATGAAAGGCGACTGGTGATGTTGGATGACATGTTTGAATTAAATAACGAAATCTGGTTCTTTGAGTGGTTTAGTTATTTAGAAGAATATTTAAAAATAATCCGTATTTCTAAGAAAATGTTGTAAAAATGTACTATTTGTGAACGTGTTTGAAACACTTCAAAGTATACACCATTTTCGTTGTGGTTGATTTATTAAGAGGAAGGTATTTGTAACGGTGTTTCTTGATTGCCAGTCGACTTTTAGAAGGCCTGGTCCAAAAGACAAATGAATTAAGAGTGCCAAATTTGTTTTTTGAACGGATATATTAAAGAAACTATATGTAACATAACTATATGTATCCATCCACACTCAAAATCTGAACAACCGTCGATATAAAATCGCATCCATCCGATACGTTTCGTGATATATCAAAAAGACAAAGAGTAAGAGGTCCAGATGTGAGACAAATTGACGAATCCGGCCATCTGCTATGAGACAAAGCTCTTTTTTTCATTAAAAAAAAAGAAAATTGGAGCACCTTTTTCTACATCGCAAGGCTGGCTGCTGCAACGATTAAAATCTCGGCGTAGCATAAGTGATTAAGTGCCGATCAAAATATAGCAAAGTTGTTTTCTGTGTTCCAAACGATCATCTAGTGACACAATTTTGTTTCAGAGCAAATTTATAACGCAGATAAATCTTGACTTTTCTGGAAAGCTTTGCCTAGAAAGACACCAGCTGATTCTAGCGAGAAATCTGTTCCAGGGTATCAATCAAGTAAAGAACGCGTAACAATAATGGCGTGTTCGAATTCTACCGGTGAGCGTAAATTAAAATTAGTATTAATGAGTATTGATGATCAAAGAACTTTCCCATCACTTATTACAATCAGTTGAAAGCACGGATGAACAAAGATATTTTCAAAAAATGGTCCTTCAACGATTCTGTTCCGGAGGTTTAAAAATATTTACGGCGGTAAAACCTAGAGGAAGAGGCTGTATTGTTCCTCAATAATGCTCCCTCTCATCCAGATGTTAACGAGTTTAAGACAGAAGGCGGACAGATTTTTGTTTGTTACTTTCCGCCAAGCATTACGTCGATGCTGCAACCGATGGATCAAGGTGTGTTGGAGGTATTGAATGGTGGCATTTACATAACGGCAGAAGCTTGGGAGGATTATTCCGCTAGACAACAATTGAAAAATCGTGGCGAAAAAACGGAAAACGGAGCAGAAAGAGAACAAAATGCCACACCCTCTATATATTCATGCGTACATATAACCGGCGCTACATTAACCAATCTTTACAGTTTACCAAGGCTCTACTATACAAGCTGTCTCGTATTATTATGTTCAAATTTTGGAAGGGTAAAGTAGACTTAATTCTAAGAAGAGAAAACGCAAAAGCTGTGGGTCGATTGTTATTCGTTTCAAAGTTATAGGTGTTTGATAGCTATGGAAACGTAAATAAAATACTATTGATAATGTACAAATGTCATTTGTGTTGGTCTTTTTAAAAAGAGAAATTTATTTCATTTTGAAGTTGAAGAGTATGCGAATATGCATTTTGTTTATGGCTATTGTAAAGGCAATGAACAAGCAGTTATTGAATATCATCAGTGGTTTCTAAGTAGGCCCATTACACATTACTAAAGCTGGCCACGAGCGGTACCGCGCAGTAGCGTAGAGTCGACCAGAACTCGCGTTCCACTAGAGTTATTCTGCTAATAGAGATGTTTGCTGCCGCAAATAATTTCGCTCATCTTTTAAATAAAAATTAAATAACACGTGCTCAAACACTTACCATTTTAAGAGTCCTCCGTGAAATCACAAAGTGAATAATGTCTGTTAAATATCTGCAACATTAGATATGTTTCAACTGTCGTTTCGGCAAAACTAGTACGGTATGAGGAAAAAATGCGTTTATATGCAGAGAACGAACGTTCTACATCTAGTGACGTAATATTTGCGTAAGTAAAATAATCTTTCAAATAACTTAACGATTCTGTTGACGCACCTTCACAAATGTGTCTTAATGTGCCAAAATCAGAATTTTTCTCAAAAACACTTTCAAATTTTTCTAGAACAAACATTTTTTGCGTCTTCAATCGCGCATAGCTGTGCGTGAACATGTTGCACTATTTGTAGAGATTCTTCTAACGGCACCGCAGGATTTTGTAATTTTTCTATTGCATCTGCTAGCCCGAAGTAATTATCGTGAATGATTTTTAAATCCATTTTAACCTGACTATCTTGAAATTTCGACTGGCTTTTCTGGATAGCGGCAGCTTCCTTTGTATCGAATTGTAAAACCACGTTCTTAATATTGTCAAAATATTTATGATAATAAAACGCGGCCTGTAACCATGTTCCCCAACGAGTTAGAATAGGTTCTGGTGGCTCTGGTATACGGGGGCACAGTCTGTGAAATTCGCAAATACGTTTCGGTGATTTGACAAATACTGCTTTGGTATGCGGTATTAAAGCATCTACCTCAGGATAACATTTTCTGATACTATCCGCCACAAGACTGCGAGCATGAATTTTACACGTAATGTGTAACAAATTAGCAGAATGCTTTTTAAGAGACCGGCCTACAGAAAGCATGTTTGCAGCACCATCACTCAATAACATCAAGAGTTGGTTTGTTGAAAGTTCAAACTTGTCCAATGTATTTAACACTAACTTTGAAATTACTTCGGCAGTACACTGTTGTATTCGTTTGGAGACTAATAGAATTGAGGGTGCCGATTGATGGGGTTCCAATTTGCGTGCCATTACATTAAGAACAGAATGTTTCTTCCGATCTGTTGTTTCGTCGACACATAACCACAATTTTTGATCTTTCAACTCCGATTTTATTTTTTGTTCAATATGTTCGCGCGCAGATGGCACAATTCTTCGTAACGATGTTCGACTTGGTAATTTACACTCCGAATAGTTATTCTAAAAGCAGATAAATGGTTCCTTGTCTAGTAAATTAAACGGTATATTACATGCGACAAACGTAACGCATAAATTAAATATAAATTTTTCATTGTCTCGTGCGCAATTTCTTTTTGAGACATGCTTTTCACTATTTACGTGTCGTAGACAATGTTGTCTGGACCAACACATTAACGGGATTTTACAGATTACACATTTAATTTTAGCACCTTCATATATGAAGTCTGGAATTTCTGCAATAAATTTTCGAAGTTTGTCCGACCGCGGTCGTTTTGCTGACGAAATCATAATTTTTCTAGGACAGATAAACAATTGCGCAAATGACCGGCAGCGAAAATGGCCGTACTGCTCCACAGACGAAGTAATACTACCGTTCCTCTCGATCCGAACTGATTCTACGCCGATGCGCGGTACCGCTCGTGGCCAGCGTTACTCATTACAGAACATTCGAGGAAGTACACGGACAATTTAGGGAATGCGGACTAGGCGATTATCTTTTCAATAGGGGAGTAAATGTACCAGCAGAGGTAGATGAACGAGTGTTAGATACTGTTACAAGAAATATCGAATTTCTAGACAACTTGGAGCGTGGAATTTAAAACGTGAGGGCCTGCAACCAGTACCATTTCAAACAACTTGGCCGCCGGTGTGCGAAAATATTTTGCTGCCGCCCCTCCCCTCCATATTTTTTATAATTGGGGAATAGTTATTATATGCGTAGGTATTATGTTATAGAAACCACTAACTGGTGATTCACTTTAGAATTTCATTTGAAAATGAAATTTCATTTTATGCTATATATACTACATTTGCTAAGTACGTATGCTTCAAACAACATTATCGAATTTGTAATATACAATATACACCATTTTCTGAAGGAAACCGGATAAGAGGAAGTCATTGTATTCCCTACAGGTCATAGGCTTACAACAAAAAAAGATACAAACTTCCTACGAATGCCGTGTAATAAGGAAATGCAGTATACATTTATACATATAACTGAAATAATATTAACAACACATTTACATTTCTTTCATTTATTAGTCCTATATGTTGCTACAAGAAATCCACTTTCCTACTTTTTAATTCTGCAAATTCTAAACGGATACTCTAAAACTGTGGCACTGGAACACTGAAACAGTTCACTAAAACCCTTACCACAACACTTAATTCGTACTGGACGCACGTTTCGATAGCCAAGCTATCATCATCAGCAGCAAGACTGAACTCTTGCTGCTGATGATGATAGCTTGGCTATCGAAACGTGCGTCCAGTACGAATTAAGTGTTGTGGTAAGGGTTTTAGTGAACTGTTTCAGTCTGCAAATTCTGATATTATACTTTCTGTGTTCATACTATCTAACAGTACGTACTCTATCGATATAATTGCTAGATTACTTAATCGTTCTTATGACATCGATGAACTAGGCTAGGGTGTATATATAACATCGGTTAGTTTATTTTTGTTTATTTTAAAATGCAGATAGAGATGTTATGCAGATGCAGATATTATTCACGATATAACTCTACTCTCTAAGCTCGAGTTCCTTTATTTCTAATGATGGATGATGGAATAATATAAAATAATATACACGGAAAAGTAGTAAAATTTCAATAGTCAATAATTTATATCCTTCAGCCTGCTTTAATTTCTGCTTACACAGTTCGTGCCGCCCAACGGCTCGTTTTCCTTGTTGATTACTTGCCGCCCTTTACACAGACCGCGTGTGTGCAACTCACACTGCCTGCAACCATATCATTTGCTTAAGACAGACCATTATCTTCGTCTAGTTTACTCTAATTGGATCTTAAAACGGTCACGTCATAATTTTAATTTCTGCGGAATAGTTCTCTAAACAGCTGAGGTTACGTTCACAATAACTGACGTCACAAATACGAGAAACCCGTGTAGGTGGGAGTTAGAAAATCCGCAAGCAATGGACACATCTTGATTTCAATTTTCAATTAACGTTTGGGGTAGCCTAATCGATGATTTATTAATTGGTCCAACTATTCTTCTAGCGAGATTAAATGCAGATAATTACCCTCAGACATGTGGTTTCAAATGGACGGTGCACCGGCACATTTTGAAATTGCCTACCGGGATTTCATTAACACCAACTGTCCAAGACGAATTGATCGAAGTGGTCCTGTTGCATGGCCATCTTGATCACCAGACTTACCTAGATTTTTATTTATGGGGGAATATGAAATATTTAGTATACGAGCAAGTTTCAAATACTGGGGAAGAATTATTGGAGCGTATTCAGCACGCTGGCGAACAAATACGATAGAACAGGCGTGAAATTTGAATGGATACTGCATCTGTAGGCTTATGGGCACAAGCTTGCATTTAACAAGGAGATGGACATTTTGAAAATATTATTAATTGATTTTTTAAACAATAGGTATTTATTGACTTGGAGAAGTTTATTTTTCTTATTTTCTGTTAAAAAAAGAAGAAGGCCTATAACTTTCAAACAAATAAGAATCGACATACAACCTTCGGTTTTTTATTTTTAGAATAAACTCTACTTTACGCTCCCAACATTTTAATGATACGGGACCACCTTGTATAGCTTTGAAGAAATGTTCATAGAAGGCACATTAAAACTATAGCAAAGTAAATCATTTTAAAAAGAATTATCTTTCGATCCGATATCCCACATACTTACAACCATTTCTACTCAACGATCGATCGGTTTCTGCTCAATGATCTCCGTGTAGTAGTAACAGGTGCGATCGGTAGTAAAACGACACCGTAACGCTAACCCAGATGATCGGAACGATCTTGCCGATACTTCCCGCCCGAAAAAGAAAGACACAAACCGCGGCACACCGCGTCCGTTCATTCATTCATGTGCGTCGAAACATCCTCGCTACTCGTGCCACCATCAGAGGAGAAAGAGTCTCGAATACGCCGAGACACACACAGACACATACTACGACCAGCGATAAACGCGCCGATCTCGCACACACAGAAAGAGACCGCCGCCGTAGTGGACAAGGGCATTACGTACAACAAAACCGCCCGCGGCGGCAAACACATACACGCACGCACACACACCCGGGCGCGCGGAGAACGGAACGCATCACCCGCTGATTTACAGCGGCACGCGAACCGGTGTCGGATTACTTTCGCCGCTGTCCGCAGTGGCGCCACAACCATCATCATATCGCGATTGTTTCGACCAGATTTTCGTCGTCGTATGGCGTATCTCTGTTACGTATCTGCGTGTGTGTATGTGTGAGGTTGTGCGTGCCGGTTACGTATTTGTGTGCGCTCCCCCGTGTAACTATTAAATGTGCACCGATCGTGGTGGAATTTTCGGCCGCGTTAAATAGTGGATTTAAACAGAATCGCGTCACGCGTTGTTTGTTTAGATTGTCACTTTATTTATGAGCACCGGGCTATGGTTGACTTTCGCTGGACCGACTATAGGGTGTTTGGTGAAGCTGTGATGTCGGCGGCAACTTTGATGCCGGGCTTCAGGGAGAGAATTTCGGGAGTACCATTTAGCTTGACCTCTCAATTTAATTGTAACTACCATTATAATGCTGGCCTTCTGCATAACTTCTATGAATTGTCGCAACTTTAATATGTACTGACTGGTCTGGGCTTTCGCAGCCGTGCTCTAATATAGAGCTCTTTCTTCTTATTTATACCAAAGCATCATATACCCTATCTCTCATAAGTATTTGATCATCTCAAATTTCAGGGTAAATCATTAAATATTTAAATGGAAATATTAAAATATGTACAGGGTGGCCCAGTAGGTAATGTTTGAAACAAATGAAAAAATCAAGGACATATAAGAGAGCCAAAAAGTTTTTAATGATGAAAATAGGAAATACACAGTGGGAAATTAATGATAAAGAGGTTCGAAGTGACCTCCATTTTCAAGTAGGACAGCAGTGAGGCGGTTCTGGAGCCCCTCCATTACGCGTGAGCAGAGTTCGCCGTCAATCTGATCGACAGCAGTTGTGATAGCGGTTTTCAGTTCAGGAAGAGTCGTAGGACTTGTCTGCCACACTTTGCTCTTCAAATAACCCCATAGGTGAAAATCGCATGGGTTAAGATCCGGGAAAAATGGAGGCCAATCAATACCGTCTTGGAAGTGCACTGGGTAATGTAATCCAAGGATTCTGTAGCCAAAATGCTCATTGAGCACTTGAAAAACACCTGTACGTACGATGTGGTCTTGCCCCATCCTGCATAAACCAATGACCTTGGACCATGTCATGACCGTGAAGAAAAGGGATGAATTCCTCGTCCGGAAACTTCCTGTTTTCTGCTGCGTAGGGCCCATACACACCATGCGAGGATATTGCGCACCACACAAGCAATTTCTTCGGGTGGAGGCTTCGGACTACAGTGATTTCAGGCCGTTCTCTGGCCCAGTACCGATAATTTTGGTTGTTCAGATGGCCATCCAAACTGAAGTAAGGTTCATCCGAGAACCAAATTTTCTTTACATCGATTTCACTAGATTGACCTACTTTTCTATTGTCCTTTTGTCCGGCCACTTCTTGCACACTCCACCTGCCATGCTCTTTGAACTGCCTTAACATTTTCATTGCATCTGGCCATCTATAGCACAATAAAAATGCAATTTTCGGTCGAATATTTATTCATTTTCACTAGCTCAAATCATAATCGAACAACACGCTTCAACTCGCCGCTCACTAATGAAACACACACATATACAATTGCCCACACATACATTGATCATGCGCACTAAGTTTGGACTCACTCGCCTGCACATAGTGCCATCTGTCAGACGTTTTTTCAAACATTACCTGCTGGGCCAGCCTGTATTTGGTATTTAAACGTCATCTGCTGAAATTGGAGCGGCTATTCTTACTTCTCGATCGAGTTCTTCCCATAATAACCCGAAGGGATTCAAGGCCAGGCTGTGGGATGACCATTTCATGATTGTTAATGTCCCTTTCTCTTCCAACTGTTCTAAATATTGCTTGCATAATTTTGAAGTGTATTTTACATAGGTCATTGCCTTGTTCCACCAAATCATTACCGAACCATTGCCGTGTTTGACGGTAGAGACTGTGCATTGCTCTAATGCACGTTCATCTACAAATCTTCTTACAAACACTCGTCTTCGAAAATCGCGAATTTCGATTCGTCGGCCCACAACCTGCTCCAATCTTCTACCGTCCAATTTCGATGTTCACGTGCCCATTGTAACCTCCTTTTCCTATTAATTTAGCGAAGCAAGGGCTTTCGCATCGCAATTCGTCCGCGAAGGATCGCTTTTTGCAGGCGGCGTTTAACCGTGGACACGCTAATCGGCTTCGGAAGTACAGCATTGATTTCTGCGACGATTTCTAGAGCCGCTTTTCTTTTACTTCGCTTGCTGGATACCACGTTTGCAATATCTTGAGCTGATGTTGTCACCTTTGGTCGACCACTTCGTACTGCCACTTTCACTGTATTTTTTGATGTTATAATCAACAGTAGATGGATTTAAATGTAGTTTTCTAACAATTTGACGATTGCTTATGCCTAAATTATGTTGTACTACTATCAAAGCACGTGTTTCAACACTAATCTCTAATTTCTAATAAATTGTAAACGAAATTATAAACACTATTCGTTAAGAGATGTCGTCGCCATTAATATGGAACGATAACTGACCGTAATTTAAAAATATTATTTCAAATGGCTTTATTATAGCTTCATGATTAACGCTGGCCACGAGTGGTACCGCGCATCGGCGTAGAATCAGTTCGGACCGAGAGGAACGGTAGTATTACTTCGTCTGCGGAGCAGTACGGACATTTTCGCTGCCGGTCATTTGCGCAATTGTTTATCTGTCCTAGAAAAATTATGATTTCGTCAGCAAAACGACCGCGGTCGGACAAACTTCGAAAATTTATTGCAGAAATTCCAGACTTAATATATGAAGGTGCTAATATTAAATGTGTAATCTGTAAAATCCCGTTAATGTGTTGGTCCAGACAACATTGTCTACGACACGTAAATAGTGAAAAGCATGTCTCAAAAAGAAATTGCGCACGAGACAATGAAAAATTTATATTTAATTTATGCGTTACGTTTATCGCATGTAATACACCGTTTAATTTACTAGACAAGGAACCATTTATCTGCTTTTGGAATAACTATTCGGAGTGAAAATTACCAAGTCGAACATCGTTACGAAGAATTGTGCCATCTGCGCGCGAACATATTGAACAAAAAATAAAATCGGAGTTGAAAGATCAAAAATTGTGGTTATGTGTCGACGAAACAACAGATCGGAAGAAACATTCTGTTCTTAATGTAATGGCACGCAAATTGGAACCTCATCAATCGGCACCTTCAATTCTATTAGTCTCCAAACGAATACAACAGTGTACTGCGGAAGTAATTTCAAAGTTAGTGTTAAATACATTGGACAAGTTTCAACTTTCAACAAACCAACACTTGATGTTAGTGAGTGATGGTGCTGCAAACATGCTTTCTGTAGGCCGGTCTCTTAAAAAGCATTCTACTAGTTTGTTACACATTACGTATAAAATTCATGCTCTCAATCTTGTGGCGGATAGTATCAGAAAATGTTATCCTGAGGTAGACACTTTAATAGCGCATACCAAAGCAGTATTTGTCAAATCACCGAAACGTATTCGCGAATTTCACAGACTGTGCCCCCGTATACCAGAGCCACCAGAACCTATTCTAACTCGTTGGGGAACATGGTTGCAGGCCGCGTTTTATTATCATAAATATTTTGACAATATTAAGAACGTGGTTTTACAATTCGATACAAAGGAAGCAGCCGCTGTCCAGAAAAGCCAGTCGAAATTTCAAGCTAGTCAGGTTAAAATGGATTTAAAAATCATTCACGACAATTACTTCGGGCTAGCAGATGCAATAGAAAAATTACAAAATCCTGCGGTGCCGTTAGAAGAATCTCTACAAATAGTGCAACATGTTCACGCACAGCTATGCGCGATTGAAGACGCAAAAAATGTTTCTGTTCTAGAAAAATTTGAAAGTGTTTTTGAGAAAAATTCAGATTTTGGCACATTAAGACACATTTGTGAAGCTGCGTCAACAGAATCGTTAAATTATTTGACAGATTATTTTACTTACGCAAATATTACGTCACTAGATGTAGAACGTTCGTTCTCTGCATATAAAGGCATTTTTTCCTCATGCCGTACTAGTTTTGCCGAAACAACACTTGAAACATATCTAATGTTGCAGATATTTAACAGACAGTATTCACTTTGTGATTTCACGGAGGACTCTTAAAATGGTAAGTGTTTGAGCACGTGTTATTTAATTTTTATTTAAAAAATGAGCGAAATTATTTGCGGCAGCAAACATCTCTATTAGCAGAATAACTCTAGTGGAACGCGAGGCCTGGTCGACTCTACGCTACTGCGCGGTACCGCGCGTTGCCAGCTTTAGCTATTATTGAAGAAACTAATGTAGTGCTACGTTCTAGCGCTTTGAAATTGCAAATGGAATTAAATAAAAAAGAGGATCCAAAATAACTCCGTAAGTTTAATAAATGGTGAATCCTTCATTCAGGGCGCCAGCCTGCTCGTCGGCGAAGGAGTGGGTCATTACACTCACCAAGACAATTTACTTTATGTAGGCGCCACCAAAGATGAGAAAGGAACACAATACAATACAGACTACACAAAGCTGTAGCAAAATTTTTCAGCGATTGGAAAATACGCCTCGAGGAAAGGATTGAAAAACCAAAAATCAAGTTAAATATGAAATTTTGGAAATAAAAAAAAACTTTCAATCCGTGAAAATATTGTTCAAAGAGTAAAGTCTTTTAAAGCTTACTCATTGAAGAACGTTACATGTTCTAACAGGAAAGGCTTTAGTGGTGAAAATGTAATAAAACAGAAGTGACAAACCCCAAAGCAAAATGTTAGTGTTTCGAAAAAACCATAGTTGATTAAATCGCCATATACCGTTTGTTCACGTAATAGACACAACAAACAAACAACACCGTCAACAGCGACATTATATAACGCGACGAGTACACATATAATCAGCAAAGATGCCGTTGCAACATTGTGCCATCGAGAGATCCAACACAACAGATACATCTAACTAAGTACGTCTCGGCTATACGACGGCATAATAACGCATTATTCCAGGCACGGTTTTCCCTGCAAAAAAAACGCGTAAAAAAGAAAGCGCTCCTAGCCTGGCGCTATATCGTTCTCTGGCCGAATACCGGGGCTCACCAGGACCAAGCGCCACCGCATTAACATTCTGAACGCAGTCGCTTTATAGTATAAACTTAGTTATGAAATGCATTAAAACTGTGTTTAATGCACACATAAAGTAAATTGTGTGCAGCGCTGAACGGCATCCGAGCACTACGCGGTAGAAAGAGACGGATAGATACGGAAGAAGAAGGAAGCGATGTGATGCGGGTCAACTCCGAATCTAAAGCGTTCGTCTGGAAGTAGCGTATAGTGGCATGTTCCATACTATTACATAGTGTGCTCGGCTTGACTCGAGTAGTGTAGGTAGAGTAGTTGACTGTTGACGGTAATGTGACAACGTTTGTCACTATAGGAACGAAACCGGTGGCGGGTAGTAAAGATTTCAGATAGCCGTTCCCGTCCGTCGTAAAGTTGGTAATTGTTTTTCCGCAGTATACCGAAGGTTAAACTGTTCTTCATGAGGCATGCTTACATTTATTCGTATTACATGTATATACACTGTACGTATTCAGTAAATATGGACATAATCATGAATTTTTTTCGCTCCTTTCGTGCAATTACCTCGTTTAGTTTTCATAAATATGAGACTGTTTCGTATTTTGTAGGCAATTTAAAGTAATATCCTGAGATTTAGAACTTAACTTGAGCAACGTGTTTAATACTTACAGTTGACGGACACATTAAATAACGCCAACTATAATTATTGTTAAATTGTTTCTAAAGTATATTTTGTAGTATAGAACTCCTTCTTTTTGCACCATTTTGCTAAATTATTGACGCCTTCAATGGCTGAAGATAAGGAAATAACTGGTGTGATATATGACAAATATGTCGTCGTTGCCATCTGAAGCCTCATCATCGCTACTAAGCCCATCTTCAAAGCCGTTCTTCGATTTCCTCTACACTAATGGAATTGTTTGGTCCAATTTCTGCTAAAGGAACTTGATTTTTTTCGAGAACTTCATTGTACTCTTGATTTTTTTTGTCGCAATTGTGCTAATAGCAAATCATCGTCGCTGTCGTATTGGTCAGAGTACCAATTTAACAATTTGGACCAAGAATTCTTAAGCATCTTTTGTGGTAACTCATCCCAAGCTTGGTTCACAAATACTATTGCATTGCGAATTGTATGGCGTTCCAAAACAGTTTTCATTTCTTTCAGTTTACTTTTGTAAATGGATTTTGTTAAGTTTATGGGATTTTGACCCATTGGTTGCACAGCTGCTGTCACATTTGGTGAAAAGCAATACGCAACTGTTTCCATCGCCACTTTGAAGATTCTCAATTGGAGCATGAGTAGAGCAGTTACCAATAAGGAAAAGGGCCTTTGGAGGCAAATTATTTTATTGAGAAAAACGGATAACCTGTTGAACAAAAAAATATTTTAAACATCACGGAACCGAAAACCAGGATTTTTTCGTCTACATACCTCTTTAATAAATATCTTGTGAAACTATTCATGAAAGATCAGCGACGCCATCCAAGAATTTTTCGAAAGGTTGTAATGAAGTGGGTTATTAAATCCAACATATGTCCTATCTGGTAGGCAACGGAAAAATAAACCGGTTTTATCGGCATTATATATTTGTGTCTCTGTTATCCCCATCTGAGTCATCTTTATCGGGATATATTTCACCAAAAATTGTTTTAACTTTAATATTGATCCAGTTATTGACACTTCTTTTCATGTTGATTTAAATACCACTCATAAAGGTGAACTTCCATTTCGAGATACTCAGCGAGCGCTATGTAAAGACTTAGCTTTAGTTTCCTGCGGTTTTGGAAACAGCATCTAATATAGCTTCTTTCTTCGATTTTATGTAACTGATGACAGATTTTGGCACATTCCCTTGAACGCCCTCATCAAGCTTTTTTAATATTTTAACTTTTTGTTGCAAAGTTAAAGTATTTTTTTACGTTTATTTGACATATACATTCATTTTCACTTTTCTATCGAGACTTAAACAAATATGTACATCCTAAAAGCAATAGAAAATGTGAAGAATATTAAATGTAGAACTAGAAAGGAATATAAATATTTGGGGACTATCTATAAAGCAGTGGATAAGGTCAAAGTGGGTATCCGTCGATTCCAAATTTAGCTATCTAAGAATATGTCCATTTTAAGACCAATGCTTTTGTGTGGGTGTGAAACATGGATGCTAAACAAGAGATTCAATTGCCCTTATTAAGGTGGAAAGGAATCTTCTGAGAAGAATATTTAGAAGACGGATTAGAAGACTGCAATAGCTTGAACACCTTACAAGAATGTTGGAAGAAAGTTGGTGAAATGTGTGGCGTAGAGCGTATAAAACGGTACACAGTAAAGAGGAAGATTAAGGACAACATGGAAGGAATCAACGACTGCAGATCCTCAGGGTTAGAACCATATGAGAATTGGAAAATCAAAGTAAGACAAGAAGCCACTCAACAAATTAATTTAACTCAATGGGCTTGCTCTAAAGCTTGCAGGTATATACTTCTTATCCAAACATTATTATAGATCATGACAGCTTCTGATATCTTTTAATTTTGCTTTAATTTTTGTTGTGTATGTTGTGGTCACATGGCGAAACTCGTCATGCCATAAAAATCCTAGGCAGTTCCTAAATATAAATGTCCACAATTTCACCTTCTGACAAGGCTCCCCATAAAATACCCAACTTTGAACAGTATTTGCCGTATCGTAAGGCTACGGTATTTCTTAAAAGCGGCTTCTTTATTGCAAAATAAATTTAACAAAATTAAATTTACTCTCTTAACAAGAAAGTTGAGAACGGTTAAGTAATTTAAATGCAGAAGTTATTTGTTTGCACATGGTCCACGTTTATGGCACCATAAGTTGCATTATTTTTTTACCTTTAAAGCACAAAGATCTGTTCGTCTTGCATTTCTTCTTAGACCGTTGATACGAACATTTTGATTGATTGAACGATTCGAGGGATACGGCCTCTCTGATGGATAAAAACTTAGTTTTATCCATTTGGCTACTTGTAATAAACTTACTGGTTGCCAGTTTCAAATCTGATCTTCTGAACCAAGAGTTTATAATTCTATTTGCAGTTCCGACCTGTTAGACATTATTTCGTATGTCTGTATCAATTGTAAGAAGATTGGGTGGATCTCCTGGACTACGATCTACATGATCAATGTTGACTAAGACACAATCACCTATGTCAATATTAGGCAAACGTTTCTTTGAAAATGACATCATATCTTCTGCCTGGCGTTTCTGGCCTTCATAGCATTCTTCTTGTTGAAGCTTTATTGTTTTCTTAGTATTACAGAAGTTGCACAGTTTGTTATCGTTGATACATGGCAAATGCAAGACAACCTTAGATTTGGCCCACGGTAGGAGCAAATAATTGTACAATTTCCTCGTTGCTTCAATACATATCTCCATAAATGTTACTGAATATCCTCCATATTTATCCTTTATATTCAATTGTTCTTCCGTAATAGTTTCTATTTTACTTTCTAAACTTTTTCCCCCACTGTCATTTCTTAAAGATTCTTCTTCCACAGAAGCTTCTGTTTCATTTCCAAAAGTTTCTTCTTCCACAGAAGCTCCCGTGTTAGTTCTAAAAGTTTCTTCTTCCGCAGCAGCTTCTGCTTCATTTCCCCAAGCTCGCAACTGCTCTTTTGTTGTTATTAGTAGACTTCAGCTCAAATTTTGGCTCACTGCCAAAAACTCCCTTATAAGGAGTTCGGCCTATATACTCCGTGCAGTAAATTATTTTTTTGCCACTAAGTGAAGTGACATCCAATTGACAAATTCGTAGATTTGTTATCAACCATCCAAGACCTTAGAATGTGCTCCACGTCTTGATTACAACGTCCAACCCTCCCTTCACTTTGAATGATGAATAATTCCGGCCACAAGATTTTTAATTCTTTTACTATCCTGTTTGCAAACTTACATTCATTGTCACTTTGTAATATGGAAGGGGTTCCAAATTGGAAAAATATCTTCATCAATTTTCTTTTGCTTCGCCATGTGACCACGACATATTGTTGTCATTTGACGATCTCACAGTGTTATAATTTGGCGCACTTTTAACGATAATTAGAGGTCGCGTCCATTGACCATAGGAACAAGGACAATTAAGAGCGTCTGTCGCGTCGTCCACCAACAGGAAGAAATAAAACAACCATTAATTCCATCGGGATCAAAAATGTGGAGGAAGTCGTAAAAGTTTTTGCGAATGGCTGCGGCGCTTCAACATGTACTACGAACTCAGGCGAGCACTGGAGAAGGAAACGGAGAGAGATTTTAGCGATATCAATCACGTTAGAGGACGCTCGACGCGTCGTAATTAACTGTCTATGTTTAAAAGAAGAAATAGACGAAGAAAAGGGAAAATTTACACGCGAGCACGACGTCCATGGCACCCACCGACTATTCCCACTATCTCCGGATGGCTCTATAATACTTTAAATCCATTCGCGACGAGATAGATCTCATTATATGGTAAATTAACAAATGTAACACTAATATTTACGTCTGGACGGCACGAAAGACATAAATAGAGGCGAGATTCCAACAACACACATATCGACCGTTTTGTTATACAATATTATTTCGAGGTTTTGATAGCGCATTACTTGCCTGTTTATTTATACGCGGCCAATAGAAGGGGCAATGAGTATCTTTCCAATATACACGCATACGTATAAGTTTCTATCGTGTATAGCATCTAAATGGGGCAATTAATGGACGAAACGCCTAAATATAGCGAAGTCAATGCAAGAATTTCTGGTCTTATTTATAAGATCGCTCTCTAAAGGATTAAGAGTATTAGTTCGTCACGTATTAAGACCACTGACGTATAGAAAAGAATTAGTTTTGAAGTCATCTTGCTTCTAAAACCATTGCTGTTGATTATTTGAACTATAAACCATTGTATTTAAATAAAAAGTCCTATAATTTTTAAAAGCCACGTTATAGTACATTACAATACATTTTTGAAGCCGGGTGGGTGGCGACCAACAAGGCTGGCAATGTAATTTTAGAGTTCTTTCTGGAAAATTGCAAAAGTTAGTTCAGTGAAGTTTTCCTCAGGTTCTTATACGTTTCAAAAGTCCCACCAAACAGAGAAGATCTGATTTTGCAGACGGTAAGATAGTGGCAGAAAATGTGCACAACTGTTTGATCCTCTTACAAACACAGACGGCGCTCCTCTCCTTGAGCGAATCCCATTCTGTGTAGGTGTTTCCTTAATCGAGCATGGCCGGTAAGGATTGCGATTAAAGCCCTGATATAAGCTGTCTGGCTCTGTTTCTGCTGAGCAATTTGAATACCCTCGCTTGAGATAGACTTGTGGAGTTACCCCAAATTCGAATTATTTCCTGTTTGGCCCAATGTGTAATATGCATTTTGGCAGTATTAAAGCATATGCCAACTGGAGGTTCTGGTCCCAGCGGAATGCGCTCAGTTCCCTTCTTGACAAGAGTATCGGCCGCCTCGCTGTCATCAATGCTAATGTGTCCTGGTGCCCAGATGAGAATAACTCTGTCGTTCCTACCTATAATATTATTATTTCTACAGTCAGCTACGACTTTGGAAGAGATCCTTCTCCCTGTGAGAACTCGCAGTGCAGCGTGGCTATCAAAAGCTATAGCACACTCATATAGTAGATAGACTGTGCAAAGATGATTTTTCAAAATCCTCAAAAACGTGCTCTTGTGACTCTTTAAACTCAAGAGGGACAATCCAATATAAACGGGCCCTTTGTTTAAACAGAATTCTACATTTCTACAATTTACTTTTCTAGATAGTCTCCTACTTTTAAGATACATTTTCCCAAAGTGGTGGTAATTTTTTTAATTCCATTCTCGCAGAATGTAAAGAATTCCAGAAGGCATATTGTTTTAGACCAAGTAGTCGGAGACAAACGCCAAGCTGACTTTTTTAGCTCAAGCAAAGCTTAAAATCCTCCCTGAAATTGAATAACCGTTGCTTTTTCAGTCTACGCCTGGGCAGACATATGTACACTTGGCCACATTACTAACAAATTAACATAATCCGGTATCTATCCTCTAACCGACACCCGACTTACAGCGCCACTCTCTCGCTTACATCCGTTCTTTGCTACTCTGATAGTGAGTACCGAAGTTAGAGAATGGGTAGTGGAATCTGCTCGATTTCCTTACAGAACACGGTATGTATGTTGCGAAGAAGGAGGTTTCAAGTACTTTCCCCTATTGTTTTAGCAAAAATACACTTCTAAATCGATTCAATTTTTGGGGAAGATGATTTCGTAAAGACCGCAGATGATGAATAAAACGGAACCATTGTATAATAATGATCTTTGTTAAGTTAAATATACAGCCTAGGACAAAATTATTAGGCACCCTCGCATTTGGTTTATATCTCAACTTTCTCCGGTAAATAAATGAAACGGATGGTATAAACGTAATATTTTATTTATGAAAAAATAAAATTCAATATTGAGTTGATCCTCCTTGGGAGTTTATTACAGCAGTTATCCTTTTCAGTAAAGTAGCAAGTTTCTCGCAAGTTAGAAGCTGATATTTTATTCCATTCCTCTATTACCGCTCTTTCTAACTTTTGTTTGGATGTACATTTTCGAGTAAGTACCTTCTGCTTTAAAATCTCCCACGTGTTCTTACACCCTCACATTATTATCGTAACTAACAGCGCGAAACACAATCAACTCTATTAACTTTCAAACATGCGATATAACTCGGTAATTTCCCGAGGAATATTTAGATATACTATTTATAATTTCCCGAACGATTAAATAACTGCATAGATGGCATCAGTTTTCTAATATAACGAAAGGGGTGCCTAATAATTTTATCCAAGGCTGTATAAAATCTTGTTGATATCTCCTTTGCTTTGATTGAAAGGTCAACTTCTTTAAGAAAACTGGTTATTAGAAACTCTTCCTGTGGACTTCATGAGTAACTCAACAGATAACTGGAATTAGATTTTCCGAATGTTTGTATTGCCGTTGACCAACACGTTGTTTTTCCTCATCCCGTAAATCTCAATTGCAACAAGGCCACTCGATAACAGATACACCTTCCCTAGTAAACCACTGCTAACAGATTTTGCAGTTTTCTTGAGGTCATTATCCTGAACTAACCTCCAAGTAACAAGCATGTGTGCATCAACGTATGGCTCAAGAACATTTTCTAATATGCTGGTGCATTTATGTTGATCCAATACACCAATTATGCGATATAAATGACCAACGCCCTTCCATGAGAAGCAATCCCAGGGGAGGACACTTCCACCGCCATGTTTAACTGTTAAAGTAGTATAATTGGAATAAAACTCAAAATTTGTGGGACATCGAAAATACAGTTTTCCATCAGAACCGATCCGATTAATTTTTGTTTCACCCGTAAAAAGTACCATTCATTTGCACTCCAGTTAATGTGATCAATTGCAAACACCAAGCGCCGTTCCCGAATTCTTTTTGGCTAACACTGGCTTCTTCCGAATAACATTGCCAAAGAAATTTGCGTCATTTAACAGTGTTTAGATAAAAAATATTTATGTCTGTAAGCTTTAAAGTAGCTCATTGAGCTTAATTGATTCGTTGCTTTTTATATCTTTTACTTTCCCTCGAGATCTATTCCTACTAATTCCTTCCATCTTTTCCTTGGTCTTCCTCTATTCGTTTTACACTTTCGTGCCCTCCACATTGTTCATTTTGACATTCTTTCTTCCAACATTCTTGCTAAGTGTTAAAACCGTTATAGTCCTCTAGTTCTTACGAATTGTAACTTTTGCATCCTCCCGCAATCTTCAGTTTAGCAACCATGTTTCACACCCACACAAGAGCATTGGTCCCAAAATTGTCTTACTCTTAGATAGTTTGGAATTTCTGAATAGATATTTTGACATTATTAATTAATTATAGACAGTTTTATGTTGCTTCTGCTGATTTTACTAGTTTCCTTGCAGTTTTCTCTAACATTTCCCTATTGGCCACTCAGGCCATTGAGAAAACACTATGCAACTATGTCATCATATGTCACAGTGCGTAATGGATCTGCTTGTAACCCCGTTAGGCCTCTCATTGCAAATACCAAAAACAAAACATAGATGAAACGAGGTTAAATAGAGAGATATATTTTTGAAATAACTTCTCCAACTTCATTAGATCTTACAACCGTTTTCACAATATCCGCAGCTTTAACATTCTCTATGCATAATTAAGCTTCGATGATTCAAGCATGAGTGCAAAATTTTTGAAAAAGGAAATCCTTCCTTTCTTTTTGCCAAAGAAACCTTTTCAAAGATAGGATCCTATTTACAACCAACGTGTGTAGTTTTCTGTGGTTATGCCTCCATTTTTCCCATATACGTCTACGTCTCCTTTAGATGTAGCGCAATGTCTATTATTTAAAAATATCACCCCAATTAAAAGGTGCTGAATAATTGAACGTTCACTTACAGATGCCGGCGCGTAAGAACCCGAAGACGTATAAGCAAGGGAGAACGCAATATTCAAGAGAAGAGAGGTAGCAAGAGACGAGGTAAGGGAACCCGGAATTTGCCCGACTGAATTATTTATATCCAGAATTATATTTCGGCCTAACGGTTGTGCTTGCTTGCGTCCTCGCAGAGCTTTTAGGAGAGGGTACGCATAGGATTGTACGGCTCCTCGTGGCATCTTGTAATATTTAAGGGTGTATAATAAATAAGAAAAAAAAAGGCCGGGACACCCGACCGCATAGCGCGCGTGATGTAAAAGGAGCGACGAGGAAAAGTGCATGGCGAAGAGAAGGTTATTATAGGCCATGGAGGAGAAAAAAACCAAAAATGAATTAATAAGAACAAGGAAATTTTATCCGTTGGGATTTGCGAATTCATTTACGGTTCGTGAGCGGAATTTTAAGAGCGTGGTCTCGAAATCTCGAAATATAAAAAAAAGAGGAGGTAAAGAAGAGAAGAGAAATTATGACAAATCGGTTAATTTTGCTGGTTGTTAGTTGGTTTTGTCTGGTTTTTTTATCGGGAAAGGAAGCTACATCTTCGAAAGGGTTATCAATTCTACGTATATCCTGGGAATTTTCGTTTATCTTTAGATAAATTGGAAATATGTCAATAACCATCAGCATATCTACAGTGAGGTCCGAAAGTGCCTCGATCACCTTTCCAAAAACGTAAAAATATACAGGGTATTAAAATAAGAAAGTTGAGATCACTAAAACGTCACGATAAAATTATTCTGTTCCTGTGTTTCAAGAATTACTTGAGCTATATTCTAATTTGATCAGTATTCAGATAACCATTTAAACTGTAAACCAAAAGGATGTCCTTAATATTCTTAAGAAACCCATAAAGAATCTATTGGTATTTCAGTGTTTATTATAACGCTAAATTTTTATTCTAAACTACAAGTTAACATTTCGCAAAGATATTTCACACACAAACCTTTTCAATTACCTCTCACCGAAGGCAGCCATTGCATGCTCGCATATGTATACAGAAAAATGTTTCACATATCATTCCTTGTTTATTATTTCGTATAACTTATTCACAAGTAATACCAGTTTTATTGATTTCCATTAACATAAGTATGCAGAAATTTTATGATGTCAAGCGTTTCCGAAGCGAACAGGCACGTTTCAAACACAATAGTTGTTTACGATAAGAAGGAGGCTTTTCTAAGAATACGAAATAAAGTTTTATTGTTGTTCGCACAAACACAAACGCTTTTCTTCTATTAGGTTGGTTGCTTATATTAGGATTTTAGAAAAAATATGCGATTAGATGTCGTAATATGGCGTTTTATTGTTATTACCTGTGAAGGGAGCGTATCTGGGTTAAGGAGAGGTTTTTGATAGTAGTTGTCTTAAGCAGTATTTGTTGTAAATTTAATTTGGTAACAGTTAACGGATTTGATTTAACTAGTTAAACAATTTTTGCAAGTCTGGCTCTGTATCATTAATTGTTTTCTACTTTTAATTCTTATTGTTTGAATCAAAATTCTTTAGATATTTTATTGGCAGTAAGTCAGTCACGTATTACATAAACAAGGAAACCTAATAGCTAGAATTAAGTAATTACGACCTAGCATTTCTCAACTTTCCGCTTTATTTAAAAATATAACTGAATCTTTATTTGTCCAGGAACAAATTTAATAGTTTATAGTTAGAAAAAAAGAAATACTACAGAAAAACGAAGCTGGAATCAGTTTACTTAATTAGAAATCATATCTATCATCCGCTAGTTCTAGTAAAGACACATATATGTTAGCAAAAAAACATTTAAGACCTTCGAATTTGGTCAATTTTTTTGGACGAAGTTTCTGGCAAATTTTTCAATTTCACAAAATCTGTGTGCTATAAAAATCTTTACTTTTAGTTCAAAACGGTAATTTGGTTCTCCCGTTTCTTTCCTAAAGAATAAGAGAGCAATGCAAGCTTGAAATCCATGTGTTTCAGAGGAGGAAAGCCATTATGCGCTGTTAAGCCCGACATATAAGAACGAAAGTGATGAGACAAAGGCAAATAAGCAGAAAACGAAATATAGATCCTCAAATGATGGCATGCTCGGATTGTGTCTTCTTAATGGCCCGGGAAGTCAACAAGGAAGTGTTAGAAGAAACTGCAAATGAACTAATGGAAACACAACAACGAAAGAGTAAGTAGATGGAATCTAAAACCTAAATCTATAAATCAGCGAATAATTTCATCAATATTTGTATCCAGAAAACCAAAACTATCCAAGAATACGTTAAGTTTGGGACCAATGCTCTTGTATTTGTGGATGCTGAACAAAAGATTGCTAGAGGATGCAAAAACTTCATAAGGGTCAACTTTGAAACAGATTCTATTGAAATATTGGTTGAAATTTAAAAATAAATTTTTAAAAGATTTTATGTTCGTCGTCATCCCAACATGGCATGTTAGTTCCTGGAGGTTATTGGCAGCTGACACTCCTTGGTATTGTATACTCTTTGTCCATGTTGTTCTTAAGTCCCTTATGACTTGTGTTAAGTGTTTACCGCCGAAATTCAATAATAATAATAATAGTAGTATAATAATTTTTATGGAAAAAATGATTATTTTTGTAAATATATACACACACTTCGTAAATGTAGGTATCTATGACGGTTAATATTCTTAATTTTTTAAATTCTTCGCGACACGAATAGTGAAAACCAATACCCGTCAGGACCCTAACAGCGCGCTTCTACATAATTAAAACTCTGTTCACCTCGGCAGAATTTCCCCACTGAACAATACCATACCGTGTTGGGAATGAAAATTTGCGTAATACAAATTTAAAAGTATGTCCTTATTACAGTGATAAGACATATATTTTAAGCAATTGTATACTAAACAAAAATTTTAAAATGTTAGTTTAGTTGGCGTGTCCCCTACATATTTTAAATAAAACATTCTGAAAAGGACAAGAATTGCCGAAACGTAAATTATGCATTACTTTTCAAAGAATTTCACACAAACAGCCGCTACAATCAAGAAAAGATCTTCCAAATATTCACAAGAACGGCTAAGAAAAAAAAGCAACAGAAAACAAGTGCAAAAAGACATCGTTAGCATGCGGTTGTTCTATTGTTGTTGTTCTAGTAGTATTGCAATAGGTTAGGTTATACCTGAATAAAGAGTCTGAAGGTTCAAAGATCTTTAGTTGATGTGAAAATATAGCCAGTAAAAGAATTAAATTGAAATGATGATAGCTCTAGAATTAACTCAGATGAACACCAAAGAAGACCATATCAGAGGGTAGATCCGAGCCCATCATCCACAATTTTGTAATCTATTAATCAACAGTAGAAAAAAAAATTCTGCACTAGATTCTGCAAGAAATGCTATACCTAGTGTTCTGGTCCACCTATCTTTTTTTTATTTTTGGAGCTTAATTTTCGAAATAATATCAACTATGTTAGGACTAGTTTGGTCTGGACATTGACAAAAATCAACATTCTATTAATAAATGGTGCACGACTCATTTGATTACGAAGAAATACAGGCTGATTCATTTTCGACTCTCACCATGGAGATTTCGCTTATAAATGGAGATAGAGAATAGCTTTAAATTTGGTAAAGTTGCTAAATTTTGTGTTCATTATGAACATCTAGCACCCTTATTTGGCCTTGCAGAGAAAAATTAAAAACACATTCTCAATGCCACTTTCAATCTTCTATTTAATGGTGTAGTCGAAATTTTTATGTGACGTTTCGGTTCTTTCTGGCTATCATCAACTTCCTTATTTCTTATCAGCACCATACTGGATTTTGTCGTCGTCAGAAAAAGACTTTCTCTCTGATTTCAGCCATGTATAGCATGTTGACAAAAGTTTTTTATATTATACTTTAAGTGAAGAAAAATATTAATAATTTCAGGATTCAATAAGGCAGCCATAAAATTTCAAACTGCCAAACTGAAATACAACAATAGTGGGTACTAGATATTTACAAGAGAACTATAGTGAAGTGTCATCCGTGTACCTGCAGACCGCAGCTCCAGCAATGCTAGCCAAAATATTATTGGTGTAGATGACGAAGAGCAGAGGACCAAGAGGGGAATCCTGAGGAAGGCCACATGTTATGCTCATCGGCTGGGATTGCAACTTGTTCCATTAGTTAATTGCAAGAGGTTCGTCTCTTATTCCATAATATACCAACTTCTTTATTAAATGTTGTGAGTCGCCGAGTCAAAGGCCTTTGTTAGGTTTAACATGTTCAATTCAGCATATTCCCCTGCATCGAGCGCTCTATAAATGTGTTCGACTATGTTCAAGATGCCAGTGGTCGTAGAATAGCCTTTTCTATATCCATGTTGATTTGGACTCAGATATTGCTGCTTTTTGAAATACCCAGCAAGTCTCCATGCAATCGCTTGCTCGAAAGTCCTTCGATATCGCTGGTAGAATGCTAATAGGGCGATAATTCTCGCAGTTATTTTTATTTCCCTATTTCACCCCTTGTTCTATGCACCTATTGAAAATGATTGCTAAAGGCACGCATATCTCCTCGCAAAACAACAATATGATGTATATTTCTCGTGTTCTTTCCCTTCATTTCTCTTAATGGCTCCTCTATTTCTGCAGGTGTGACTGGATTTAAATAAAATGATGTGTTTTCCAAGTGGCTGTTCCGTAGCAGAGATCCCCATGGTAAGAGTCAAAAATGAATCAGCCTGTATTTACTGATCGTTTACAAACAATTAATCTGTGATTAAAGGAACATGGACACCATTCTAAAGATACCCATCTTCGAAAACAAATTGATTGGCTCGCCAAAAAAGAAATTTTAACGCTGCAGCTGTTGACGCAACGAAGATAAAAGTTTCGCAATACCGTTTTAGAAAAATCCTCGAATAGCTTGCTTCAATTGCCCGAATAAACACTTCCGAATATTTCCCTTGTCAAATCCTATTAATAACTGTGCGTATTAATGTACTTTAAGAGTTAGCTCCATACCTTTAAGCTTCTTCAACAATCACAAGTGCCCAACCATAAGTAAGCACTTACAGTTATTAGTTACTAATGCATGTATGTAATATTAGCCTTGCCACTGACAGAGTTCATTCACATCCTTAACATGTACAACCTACATCAACAAACAACTGAATAAACTTGCGAAATAAGTGTAATCTTTGATGTACAGACGCCTAAAATACATCAAAATACAATCCAAAAACAATGTTAGCACGGCGGGGTCTTTGTTTTTTCACGAACTTCGCGCTTATTTAAATAAATTCAGCGCTTTTGCATTGTTAATAGACGCAAACTCCAGACGCGGTCAATGCAAATAAGGCCACCTCGTGTTTAGACGCACCGCATGCAGAAGCATAATTTTATTTCGAATGCTGCTTTTAAGAGCGCTAACGTCTACCTACATACGTACGTACGTGTGTTTGACTTTAAATTTAATTAGGTTGCGGCTAAAATAATCTAGTTTGCTATGAAAACAAACGAGAAATGTTGTGGAAATGTCAATTTAACTATGCGAGAGCGTGCGAATAAATTAATACATTTCGAGCGGTTTTGGAAATGAATTTACGGTCAGCGCGTTCGCTAGGTGCGGAGAAAATAAAAGAGAACGGACCAAATGTGGACGCTTGAGGCACACTTGTGGTGGTTTATTTGTAAATGGAGTTATTAAAATAATATCGTTCATTCTACATACTAATTCAGGCAAATTAGGAAAAATGGGGGAAATGATTTATAAAGCTTTGAAACTTTGGGAAAACACTCATAAAGGGGGTAAAAAAAAACCTTTTTGTACGTCTTTTTTAATTTTTACAGAAAACGGTTCACTTTTCGAAGAGAACTATTATTACAATTGCCATTGGCAGTTTTACAAAACACCGAATACAGAGGGTTCAGAATCCTTGCTGGAGGTGTATATATATGGTATACGAAAGTTCGAACATATATCTTACAAGCTGGTAGCTGCTGGGTGGGTGAACATGGAAGGTGGAAGAAAACTTCGGTGTTTAACTCTTTATCATCAAATCATTTCATCTAAATGCCCACCATATCTTTATTATAAGATTAAAGTCAGAACTGATATTCACAAGCTGAATACCCGATTTAGAGGTAAAATATCTCCCTCACAACATAAAACTAAACTTTATGAGAGATATTTTCCTATCAAATTTACTATAATTTGAACGATGTGTCTTCAGCCGTTTTACTTTATACACCTTCAGATTTCAAAAAGTATATGACTTCAACTTTGTTTGGTCTGCAGGCGGTTAATGTGCGCAACCACAGTACAGTGAGGAAAGCATTGTTTTGTAAGCTTATACTCTTCAATTGCTGCAGCTTTTGTTATTTGAAATTCTTTTCTGCACAAGAATAGTATTTGACTATAGTTTATCATTTTGCTTTTGTAAAAATTCAATTTTGGGAGTATGTTTTAAATACTTTAAAAGAATGTCAAGGTTTTCAAGGTTAAGTAGTAGAGAAGATTCACTGAACTTCGCCCTGTGATTGCGGTATTACTTCTTCGGACTAAGTATTACATACATATATAGGTTTAGTTGTTTCATTTATCATTGTTTATAAATTGTATGTGTATTTTATGTCTATGATACCGCAATAAAATACATTGCTATTACAAAAAATATTCCTCGTGAAATTTTGCACAGAGACGAACCGTCTTCGAGACCCTGGAGTTGGAAGAACATCAAAAATGCGTTAGCGTATTATTTGGCCTAACTTCCAGCTTTCTTCCTTCCTTCTTTATTTAACGATGTGGGCATGTAGACCTACTGTGTGCAAGAACGCACGTAATAATGTGAAATCGTGGTTGCCTGGAGATGAGAGTTTCGCATATTTATTTTGTTGTTGCTAGAAGCTTAGACGAATCTAATAAGAAATTCTAAAGAGGAAAACAAAAATAGATTCTGATAAAATAAAAGAAAAGAAAAATAAGTACTCTAGATATTCTTATTAAGATCGTCCGTACATACTGCAGTCTACTTCGTAACTAACCACATCGCCGTCGACTGCCGCTAACCCCTCCGCTTGTGATGAATCACTCATTCGCGTTCACTTATATATTATTATATATATTATTTACTTTTTCGTATAGCTAGACATTTTCCTTCCTTATAAACATATGTGAAACACATAAATCGTTAGTGCTGACGTCTGAAGGTACAAAAAACAAACATGTGAAATTCCTTTGAAACTGAGACCTGTTGACGTTTCATTTTGAGATGCATGGAATTTTTTCTGGGATACTGCGTTTGGTGTTGCAAATTGTTTTGAGATTGAAGTCTGTGTGCATAATGCAACAATACTTATGAATAATTCACTTTTACGTTTGATGGTCATTACAAAAAAAAAGATAAAGACCTTTGAGTAGAAAAGTATTCATAATGGTAAAGAAATATCTTTCAAAAATTATAGAGTGGATCCCCCCATTTCGGCTAAATTCGGAGAATTCATGTGCTGCATTTGTGCTAGTGCTGTTGATTAAATTAAAATTTTTGAATTTAGGTTTTAAATCAGATTTATTGAAAAAAGTTGACCAAAACATGTGTTTAAACGGCATAAGATCTATTATAACACAATTACTGAAGTTTGTAATTCTTAAAAGACGAGTAGAATATCAATTCCCCCTTTCGTCCAAAATCAGGCTCAGCAAGCTTTTCCAACACACCTTGTCCTTCAATGAATCAAAGATCTTCTGGCTCCTTCCAATAAAAACTGTACTGCTTCCACATTTCTCTTTAATTCTTGTGAATTTAACTCTTGCTTCAATGTAAGCTATTTGGCCAACGTAATGCAACATTTTTTTCTTGGTTGGACACTAAACTACAACCCAATCACATCTATCACAATCTTCGATTAGCGCTTCAAATTCCAGATCTGACTGCTCTTCTCTCTCAATATTTTTTAGGAAATCTTCTCGGTCGTAGTCAGTCATCGCTATCCTCGTCCAGAAGGTTTAATTTCACTCTGGATTTCTGAGTCACTGTCAAACAAATATATGCTTAGCTTTCTTTTGTCTCTTCTTCTTTGTCGGTTGTATCAGATTAGTGGGTCTTTTGTTTTGGAGTTCACTTCTGTTGCACTTTTAGACCGTTAGATTGTATCACATTATCCCCTTCAAGTGTATCACAAGTTTGAGGTCTGGTATCTCACACTAGGATTGATATTTTAATATATCTAATTTAATAAATAACGGAGTTACAATCAAGGTATACGAGGTGTGGCAATTAAATAACCGGACGGGTGCTACAAAACATTTTATTGATCACGTTTAGCCCCTTCAATGTACTCTCCTTGCCGATCCCTGCAACGCTCCATACGAATTTTCCACTGTCGAAAGCAGTGCTGGAACTCCGTTTCTGTTAGCTTGTTGAGAACCTCCGTCGCTTTCGCCGCTTCCACACTGTCAAATCTTGTCCCCTTATGCTCCGATTTTACCTTAGGAAATAAAAAAAGTCACAGGGGGCCAGGTCGGGCGAGTACGGTGGGTGGTTCAACACGGTGATGCCGGATTTCGCAAAGAACGCCTTCACAGACAAGACGGAATGGGCTGGCGCATTGTCTTGGTGGAGCATCCAGGATTTGCTCTTCCACAAATCGGGTCTTCATCTTCTCACTCGTTCACGAAGGGTAGCTAGAACCCCAGTTTTTCCCAGTTTCACAAGAAATTTGAGGTTAACTCGTTGCTCGATCTGAACACTCTGCATTTTTCCGACGCGGCGCTAGCGTAAGGACTTGAACGGACGATTGCTACAGCGAGACTGAGCGACGTATAACCGTGCCCATCGAGCTCAGGGTGGGGGAAGCATCTACAAGTCCGGTTATTTAATTGCCACACCTCGTATACCTGTCACGGAAAAGTTTTCGGCTACAAAAAAGATTTTTTTATGCATTCAACGTTTTTTTTGAGTGATTCCTCTATAATCAACAATAGTACAATACATTTCCTAGTAAATATGATCTTTTAGTAGTTTTTGCCAAAACACAAATAACGTTTTTTCTAGTATATCGCATTAGCCCCATTTTTTAAAGTGTATAATATTAGCCCAGATTGACCCTATCTCCGCGTAAGTCTGCCACCTCTGAACATAGTTTTCAACGCTACGATCCGTGATATTTTCTGTCAAATTTCAAAGACTGAAAATTTGTCTATTTTTATGTTACGATAACACCTTTCATTTCTACGTTCACTTAAAAAAAAGCGCATCAAAGCAATGGAGGCGTATGTTTAGAGATAAAAGGTGCAAGGTATATGCATCTGCATGCATTAGTTGCTGGTTCAGATTCGAAATTCGAAATTCCAATTTAAAATTAGAAATTTGATTTGGAATTTTCTGATTTCGAAATTACAGAAATCGAATCTAATTCGACAACACTAATTTGTACCTCCAGAGATCCTGTCAATGAACAATTTTACAAAAAACACTGAATGTTGTGAGTTTTAACTGAAATTTATCAAACAGTTTTGGAAACACTGAAATCGAAGAATGCAAACAGATGCTTTTGCTGTACGTAGAAGTACAGGTGTTTTCTATTACGGTTTTAGCGTTATAGTATCCCATTTATACTGCAAGTTCTACGTATTCTAAACTTTTTAATCATAATGCAATACATAAATATCCTATAACTGCTCATACAACAGTATTAATACTGTGCCACATTTCATTATGAATAGGTTTCGATAAGTTTTACGACAGTATTGCAGCAGATAAAGAATTTATTGCGTTCATTTATTATTATTTATAATGTTCGTTTTAACTATATAAACAATATGCTCATGCTTACGCTTATACGCAGGCATATTATATTATATATTGCGACCGGTTTCTCAGAAACAATAACAATAACATTCTCATTACGATAATTTGACATTTACGATTATTATTCCATACATAAAGGCCGATTTATTTATTTCAAAAGTCGCATTGTAAGGAGAGGAACGAACGAAGTATCGCGAAACAGAAAAAAAACGAGGAGAAAACGCGAAAGAAATAAAGAAAGAGAACGAGAAAAACGCATACCAGACCTCGCTTCGCGTCTGGCATTTCCATACTTCCATAATATATTATGTATTTACATATGTGCATACATGATAGTTAGTTATATTTCTTTAGAATATGTAGAACGTGTAGAATCTTATATCTCGCAGCTTACATACATACTTGACACGCCAGAAATTTAATACATTTTTCTTCGGCTTTCATACATTTCCAAGAACACTGCATCACGTATCTATATATATACATATATGATACAATATACATACGTATCTATATGTATATGGGAGAGAAAAGGATGTTCGTAAGAATGTCTTTCTACAGATTTATTTTCTCCATATCTAAACTGCTAGCTCTGGAATACACGTTTGTAAGTCTACTCTTGCTCTTTTTCTGAATTTACCAATTATTCTTTCTGTACCAACATTAACATCTCTCATCTTTAATTTTATGAATACACTTTCAAAGGAATTACGACAATACATCTATTTACAATGGTGCAGTTATCGATCATCTTGCAGTGAATTTAAAAACAAAACAGTAAAGGTTTTATATTTGATAAGATTTCAAATAGAGTGCTCGCAAGCTCAAAAATCTTGTTTTCCTGTTGACGAATATTCATATTGCACAAGCTCCGAATCCACTCTAACAACATGACTCTAACATCCGTAAGCATCACAAAAATCTACTTGAATTGGTGCAATTTGGATATCAAATCTCAAAAAATCAACGATTATTATGAAGGGCTAAATCAAACAACTGGGAGGTGAGGTCAATCTTAAGAAAGCTTTTGAATAAATTGAGAAGTGCGTTAAGAGAACCAGATTCACACCCAAAACCAGAGACATTTGTCACTAAAGTACAAATAAGCAGATACTTCGAGTCTTTGAACAAAAATTTAGAGGAAAATGAAGAAGTATTAACATCTTTCACGTCTTAATTAGTATAAGAATACAGCTCCAATTAAAGAGGCAAACAAAGCATTGTAACCATCCGTAGATATTCTGTTTTCAATGTAAAGCCTGTATTACACGCCGCGATTTTTTGGCCAATTAATTGAACAAGTTGATCTTCGATTTTATCGTACCGTGTAAAACAGCAAAAATCGGTACGATTTCTTGAACAATTTATCGTACGATTAATTGAATTTGATAGAACATGCTCTATTTTTGCCACGATTTTCCGACGATTTCTCACTAACTTTACTGTTTTAATACCAACCCAGTAACAGAAAAATACCTAGGAATTGTTTTAGTGCTTTTAAAGTAGTGATGTTGAATTTCGAAAGTTTACGAGGATTGATGTAATGGATAATTTGAATTAACTAAGCGAAACTGAAGTAACCAAACTTATAGCTGCGCCCATACCAAAACTACCAAAACATTAAACAAAAATAGATTGCCAATCTATTTTTATATGCAGATGAATATTTCCCCCGTTCAATTATTATCGAAATTGTACGAATTTTCACGATCGTTAAAAACAGCATATTCCTGCCCATTTCTTGGTAAAGAACTTGTTCAATTAATTGACCAATAAATCGCGGCGTGTAAAACAGGTTTAAGAAAGGAGGATTCTATCCCAGGCTGAGATTCAGTCATAGACAATGCGTCCGTTTTTTTATCCAAGGTTAATTGTTTTTTTTTTGTTTATGCCGCTAAGAGAAGAGCAAAAACCATTTTTTTTTCTTTTCCTACATTTATTTCGCTAAGTTTCTTTGTTTTTTATCAACTTTTTCAAGCTATCTTATCATCCTTTTGGTTTTTGTTTTTTCGTTTTTATTTTATTTAATTTTTCAAATTTGTTTAAAAACTTTAATGTCAATCAAATCATCAGTAAATTTGAACACATCAAATTTAAGATTTGTTATTAGTGGATGTTATTAAGTTATTAGTTCGGATAAAATGGTGAATTACACTAACGAAGAATACATGATAATAGTGTATGGAGCTGGTGATGAAAATGCTGCACGAGCAAGACGAATGTATTTAGAAAAATTTTTCTCCATGTTATTCAACGGGGAAGAGAGACTGGACATTTACAACTGAAAAAGGGTCAATATGGTGGAAGACTAAATCGACACGCGGTTGATGTTGAAGAAGTATTGGAAAGCGTAGATGCTGAACCGGCAACTAGTACACGCCAAATTGCCCAGGAAGTTAATGTTTCTCAGAACTTTGTTTGGCGCACATTGAAAATGAACGGTTTGTACCCTTATCATTTCCAAAAGATACAAAGACTTAGTCCCAACAATTATTCGTTGTGGCAGCAGTTTTGTGAGTGGCTGCTCAATCGTACGGAAGCAGAAGCAGGTTTTCCAACAAACGTACTGGTAACTGATGAATGTTGTTTCACCAGGAATGGTAGGTTCAACTTCCACAATACTCACATATGGGCTGAAGAAAATCCTCATGCGATACGCCAAAGTAACTTTCAGCAACGTTTCAGTTTAAATTTATGGGCTGGAATTGTGAACGACACCTTAATAGGGCCTTTCGAATTGCCGGCGTGTCTCAATGGTGAATCTTACTTGCAATTTTTACAAGAAGTTTTACCAGAACTCCTAGAACATGTTCCATTGGTTGTGTGATATAACATGTGGTTTATGCACGATGGCTGTCCATCACATTTTAGTCGTCCTGTAAGAGATCATCTCGATCATACCTTTCCGCAACGGTGGATCGGCATTGGAGTGAGCACTCTGTCTTTTTTCTCTAAGTTTAAAATTATATCGTTTCCAAAGAAACAAAGAAATCTTGTTCCTTTAGAAAAAATCTCAGCAGCACTCAATAAGTGGGAAACTTTTTTTAAGACCTTTAAACCACTCTAACTATTTAATTATTGACTTTTTCTAAAAAGTTTATTACGAAAAAATATTTTAGTCCCTACTATCTACCCTAAAAATCTCCTCTGCACGTTATAAATCACGCTGTATATATAGTGTGTTGCGGGATAGGTGTCACGAGAGGAGAAACTACCCTAACACAGAACAGCATACTAACGGGTGAACTTTTTGACAATTAAAAATTGTGTGACAGTAGATGACAACGTGATGTGTAAACACTACAATTAATGCAACTTGATATTAGTACAAAGCAGGGGAAAAATTACACATAAAATACAGAAAAACTGTCGATTTTAAAATTTATTAAAACAGTTTGTAATTTTTTGTGGGTTTGGGAACAAGCAAAAGCATTTATGACGAACAATTTCTTTTCAAAAATCAATAGTAATAGTTTTTTTCTGTTTTCACACTTATCCGGCAATACACTGCATACGGACATTTACGTACGTGAATGCTCAATGTAAGACACAAAACCTTATACTACTTAAAATTTTACAAGCAACATTTAGACTGCAAACTAGAGCAGTCATTCCGATTCTGCCACATTGTACCTGCATGTATATTGTTGTAGCCCTTGACTATATCTAAGGTATATAAGTAAGACAGAGATCTTAGTCAGCATATTTAAATGATATAAAAGGGGTACGCGCTCGTACTCTTTAGAGCAATAAGAACTCAGACTCTCGCGCGTAAAGTGTTATTCTGCCCAAATTACTATCGAATTATAATTTAATTATATATTAAATTCTATAAGTATTCTATTAGTATAATATTATATTGCACTTAAACCGTGTTACGGAGCACACTAATAAAAGCTGCCCTGGTGTCAGAAACTGTCTTTTTTTAAAAACAACTCATGTGTTATAAGTAGAGCGGGCCAAATTGCGCCATCCAACAGAATCGGAATCAGGCGCAACGGCCGCTTATTGTAAATAGCGTATATGTGAGTCACAGCAGATATGTGATATTTCGAAATTAATACACAAGAGTACAAAAATAAAAGCTGACGCAATAATAATGTTTAGTAATTAGAGCGGATATATATATATATATATATTATGATTTTTTATTTGATTGAAAACGGTATGCGTTGTAAATGGGATATAATAAGGAAATAACTGAGAAACTGAACGCTTTTTTTATTCTGTTGTACTTAATAATGTAACTGTAAATAAAGATATAATAAATAAATTCTATCCTTCTTAGTAATGCGGATAGGCTTGTTTAAAAAGTTGCACCATCAGATAAGTTTCCACATTTGCCTCGGTGAAGGATGTTCGCCGAGACGAAAAAATGTTCTTATATTTCGAAAACGACCGTTCCACGTCTACCGAAGTAAGACAGGCGTAATTAAAATAATCTTTAGACTTAGTCAAGGAATCTGCAGATGCCCCATCGCACATTTGTCTTAATCTCGTGTAGTCCGGATTCTTTTTTAAAACACTATCGAACTTAGCTAAAACTCGTCCACTTGTTGCATCGTTTATACTGTGTAACAATGTACTAACTTCGTCCACGACTTGCACTGATTCTACCAACGACAATCCAGAATTTTGCAAATTTTCTATCGCGTCTACTAACCCTTTGTAATTGTTGCTAATATTCTTTAGATGTGTTTCAACAGAAATATCGAGAAATCCCTTCTGGCTCATCCTAATAGCTCTAGCTTCGGCAGGGAAGAATTGCAAAATAACGGATTTGACTTCTTGAAAATGTTCATTATAATAAAAAGCGGCTTTTAACCACGTTCCCCAACGCGTAAGAATGGGCCGTGGTGGTTCTCGAATACCAGGGCATAACCTGTGGAATGCCCTAGTCCTCTTAGGACTATTGAGAAACACTTTTTTTGTGTTTGCTATTAATGCATCCACCTCCGGGTAACACTCTCGAATAGTTTGTGCCACAAGATGTAAAGCATGGACTTTACACGTAACATGTAAAAGTCCTTCACACTTTTCTTTAAGGGAACGGCCTACACTACACATTGTTGCTGCACCATCGCTCATGAACAACAACAGTTGACTGGTTGACATTTGAAATTTTTGTAACGTTTCGAGAACTACGGCCGTAATTGCTTTACTAGTACACTGTTTTAATCTTCTGCTGGCTAATAGAATTGCAAAATTTGGTTTAATAGGATCTAATACGCGCACTATTATATTCAAAATAGAATTTTTTTTGCAATCTGTCGTCTCATCAAGACATAGCCACAGCTGTTTATCTTTTAATTCGGCTTTAATTCGATTTTCAATGTCCTCACGTATTCGTGGAATATCTCTCCGTAACGCTGTCCGAGATGGTAGTATCCACTCGGTATTGTATGTACCCCAGAATTTTCGAAATGCTTTTTTATCAAGTATACGAAGTGGTAGACCACATACCATAAACGTTAAAAGCAATTCTAATTGAAATTGACGTTGTTGTGACACACCATTTCTTTTATTTCTGTGGTGTGCGCTATTTATATGTCTTTCACAATCACGTTTGCTCCAGCACAGTAGTTTCTTTTTACAAACTTTACAGAAAATTGTACTCCCATTGTAGTGTAAATCCACAAATTCACTAAGAAATTTATTAACTTTCGTAGGTAATGGCCGTTTATTTTTAATAGTTACGTTAGACATAATCACTAAAGCGAGCACACCGACGCTTGTTTCTAGTATGCCACGAAGTGGTGCAAACGTAACATCTGCAGACTCGTCATTTGTTGATGAATAGAGCGCGTCATCCGTAAATGAATAAGCGCGCTGTTAGTTCGTAGCCGTCGATGAATGAACTTTTTTTTTGTAGTGGCCCACTGTGAACAACGCCCTATTTATCAACGAACACCCAAACTGCAGGTGTATATTTGCGCGTCTTCACGACGTAATAGACAGTGGTTTTGGTCCTCGTCCTAATAATTACATATTTAAATTACCTATGTTTACATACATATATGCGCCCGGCAGCCTGATTGCGAACCTGGCGCGTGGCGCTCTTGGCCCGCTCTAGTTATAAGGAATACAACAATATCCATCTCCAATTTCGCCAGGGCGTTGCTACTGCACCCACTACATGCGCACACACTCGCAAGTTGTGTGTATATTATGAAAGTTCTCCAAATGTCGGAAAATATTTTAAATTAAAACTAAAAACTTTTTATTAATAACTCTTGGCGATGAGATTTTCACGAATATCGCCCGGCTTGTAGGAATTTTATTGCATCTGCGCTGCTATACATCGTCCCGTTTATATAAAATGGAATTGATTGCGCAATATCTGGAAACGGTTCTTTACTAGTAGTGGTAGTGGTGTTCGTGGGGTTGGTATATAACAGTAGACGCAGTAACTGCAATCATTTGACGCAATTGGCGAGTTTTTATGGATTGAATGTCGATTTAATATTGGGGGACGTTAAATTGAATTTTTTTTCTCAATTTTTGTTTTTTTCTTTAATACATTGTAAGTACTATAATTTATATAAAAGACATAAGTGTCTTGTACGTACATGTATACAGGATCATTCACGACGATGGTTTATTAGAAGTATCCGAAAAAATATCTTTTCATTTTGGTTGACGATATTACGAATAAGGATCCACTTTGTAAATGAAATTCAATTTGATAGCACTCTTGCTTAAATCAGAAGCGGATATCAACTTTCTTATTTTAAATGGAACACCCTCTATATTATGGTTTCTTTGCATGGCCCTTTTAACTGCAAGTTACATGATATAGCATACTAAAGGTTATAGGATTCACCAATTTTGAAAAATTTTTAATTGTTTAAATATATATCTTTTTAGTTTTAGGTTGTTACCAGAAGAGAAAGAAGGCTTTTTTTTTCTTTTGCTACATGTATTTCGTTGCTACGTTTCGCTAATTTTTTGAAGTTATCTTACGATATTCTTTTTGTTTTTATTTGTTTTTTTTTGTTTTTCCGAAAACCGTCCAGAAAGTAAGTTTCCCTCGATTAATAGACAGCAGGCCATGCATTGCGAGAAGCTAATGCGCGTGCATGACAGAGTAATGGCGTGGCAATCGTGTGTCAGGTGGCACAACTTGATTCCTCACAGCAGTACCAATATAGCGGCTCCAATCCCATTCTTCGCCAATGGCGAGGTTCGGTCTGTGATAAAGTTTTTCGACGCGCAGATCATGCCACCGGTCGAAATCCATCGTCAAGTGTAATCCCCGACAACCCAACAATACTAAAACTTACTGACGTTCTTGACAAAAACCTTACGAAAGATCTTTAATTTACGAAATTACGCCGGAAATATCGCTGAATTTACACTGTTGTTTGTTGTAGAAAGATATTCCATTGATTTACGAAAGGGAAAAATTGTATAGAGGAGAAATTTCGTCCCCATTACTCCACATTTGTCGTTGGCTAAATGAAATTATTTACCCCCACTCCTAAAATCGAAGGCTCGGAGAGGACAGGAGGCTTCCGAAAAAGGGCTAATATCTGCCAGAGGGAATTTCACATTGACCGAGTGGCCATACTGAATATACTATACGTGCTCGAATGACAGCTATGTTTGACGACGATGTAAATATACACCACTACAATACATACTCGTGAATAACAAGAGTCTAATTTAAAGACATCCATGGTATTGCAACCACACAACAAAATAAATCTCGTATATGTACCTAACGAAATGGACATTAAACAATACAAGAGAATATGAAGCAGAGAGCCAGAGAGTTGCAATGCAGAAATGTCTCGCGTGAAAAGATTTCTCGTATTTCCTTGACAGTGCCAAGGTCATCGGAAAAATAATCAAGATGGGAGTCTTCAAAATCAATTAATGAAAACAATACCACGTCCTATGTATCCAAAAAATAGCAAAAATTCCTCGACAATCTCCAGATAGTTAATTGTAAAACTGTGCATCACATTTCGAAGGTTCTTATTTAACGCCCAAAGATGTTTGCTCTAGATAAAGTTAATACAGAAATCTATAATTTTATATGAAAATTCCTTTGGTGATAGCTGAAAATTCCTTGATAATACTAATGAATTGAAAATGGTTTAGAATGAGCATCATTTGGAGGATCGATCTTTATTTCCGATTCTAAATTTAGTTAAATTATTAACGCTGAGGAAGAATTATTACTAAAAATATTCAAAAAAACTTTTAAAAATATTTGCATATAAAAAAGAATTCATCGACAAAAAAGAACCATGACATCCTTCAGTTTACGAGGCATCTGATTTATGAAGCGGTATGTTTTACATAAAAATAAGATTAATTCCATTCAGAAAAGAACGGAGGAGTCGGGACGAGATGAGGAAGAGAAAAAATAGGCTATTAAAGCATATTTTATAATACCAGAAAACGTGCGCTGGTTTTTTTTTCAGGTAGAAAAGCGAGAATCCTGTAATTTCTTCGTCTCTCCACCGAAAACGGGAGACTAAGGCGAGGTAAAAGAAGAAAGAGAGAAGAGGAAAGGCGGCGGGTGCGTTTTTTCCCCCTTTTTCTATATTTTATTTTATATTTTACGGACGTAAAGGTGGCTTATACACTACGAGAAATTATGTTTAGCTTTAATATTTCCTAACTTTATTGCCCGGGGTAGGCAACAACACGTTAGAAAAATATTTACATTCCAAATGGCTTTCTCCGGCAAAGTACACATTTAATCTTGTTAACGACGTCGTATTCGCTTATAAATTATTATATTATATTCGAAAATAAATTAAATTTAAGTCAGCTCGACGACGTTGCCGAGATAGAAGTCGGATCGGAGAGAGAAGACGATATATTTAGAAGCGGAGTGATCTCCCTTCTCGTTTCTCTCCTTGGTGGCGTTGAGTCCGTGATGCAGCTTTCTACTGCAACTACATTATGTACTGTGAGGGGGAATCAAAATGTCTGGTTCACAATCACAGCCTAATACAGTGATGGCGAAACTTTTGAGCTCGGCGTGTCAAAATTTTGAAAAACCCTAACTTAACTATGGTGCCGTGTCACATAATGAAATATTCATAATTTTTCAACCTAAATCTGTAGGTTTTTCTGTATATTTTAGTGAAAACGCCATTGCAATATCATGAAAACTGACGAAGTTATAATTTTTTTCTTAAAGTGGTGTCACCAACGCCAAGAGACTAAAAGACGCCCGTTATAAGCAGTTTTAGGAATTTTTGAAAATTAATATCTCAAAAAGTATTCAAGATATCCAAATAAAATTTAATATGGTTAATTAGGATGGTCAATTCGATCAAATAAAAAAAGTTTCATAAAAATTTGAGACCTTGGGTGTCATCACCTGGATGAATTGATATGGGTGTCCCTTGTAGGTTCAAACAGACTGTATACGCAAGTTCTACGATAAACGAAGTCAATATTTCGACCATACGATGGCGTTATTGAGACTGCTACCTTATAATTATCGTATACGTCACGCTTAAGTGAAACCATTAGATTGTCGTTAGAATACCTAGCCCAACCGTGCCAGAGTTCGATTGGTCGGAAGAGAAACACACATACATACACATGAACCCGGCCGTAGAAAGTTTGCAATACTAAATAGTTCTGTACGCTATCGTGTTATTACGTCGCCGGCATATAATGTACCTCTCATAGTTCGCTGATGTATATACACATATACAAGGTTCCGTTTTTTTATATATTAATTGTATATCCGGTGTGTCGCTATTGTTCTCGCGGCTCCGACGTTTTTTCCTCGTTTCAACGTCAAAAACAATAAGGAACGACCTCTCTCCGAACGAAATGGAATTAAAACAATAACGGGTCTCTTTTGTGTACCATAGCGTACGTATAGCCGGTCATGTGCTGAGAACGGTCGTTAAAATTTATAGCGCCAAACAATATAGTCGCGTATTCGCATATGGAATAATTCGAATAATAGGAATCTACTTGTAATCTCGTGTATTATGGTGCGTCGTCTGGAGGATATGCTTGTAGCGTGTACGAATGAATGTATATAATCGTCGTGCTCTCAAATAGAAATACTATTTGTGTGGTTACAATAGGCATAAGAAACACATTTTGAAAAAGAATGGTTGTGGTTGTGCGATTTTTGATTCTAATAATAATATCAGTAGATCATTTGCATTAAACAACTTGCTGAATATTTTTTCCGCGGAGGCTAGAGCAATTTTAGAGGCACTTAAATATATAGAGGAAATGGGTTTTACTAAAGCAGTGGTTATGTCAGACTCTCAAAGTGTACTCAGTGCACTGAGACGCAGAAAGTGATTTGCTGAAATTCATCCCCTAGTACTTGATATAATTGCCAAATGTGCTGAGCTTAAATTACAAGATACCAACGTAAGAATTTTTTGGGTTAAAAGTCATGTGGGGATCTCCCCTAACGAGGTAGTAAACCGTTTAGCTAAGTCGTCAGCAGCTAACGGCGAAGTCGCAGATCTTAGTATCTACGAATCGGAAGTTTTATGTAACCTCAAAAGATTTTTTCTAGAAGAAAAATGGGAAAGTAGGTGGCAAGCCTCATATGAATGTCATCCCACGCAGTATGCCATAATCCACTCCTCGATCTTTCATACACGTTGGCATAGTAACTCTAGAGTGTCACGATACGAATATTCTGTTGTTGCTAGATTGAAATTCGGACATGGTTGCTTCCCTTCACATTTACATAAATTAAAGATTTTGGATTCTCCAGCTTGCACATGTGGATATGAGGTGGGTGATTTAAATCACCTTGTTTTAGCATGCCGCGTCTATGAGCACCAAAGACGAAATCTGTTTGAGAATTTAGTAGCACATAAAGTAGCCTTACCCACTTCTATAATACTACTACTAAGGTCTAACAACATTGAAATTTACAGAGTTCTTATTAAGTTTCTCGTTGACTGTCGAATTACAATTTAATAGGTGAAGTTTTTTTATAATTTGATACATTGCGATGGTAATGTGGCTGATGGGCTTTGATCCCTTAATGCCAAAAAAAAAAAGAACTACAATATACTTAACGATAAAGTCGCTAAAATCAAGAAATAATAATAATGATAATAATAATAATAATGGTCTTTATTATCCAACAGAAAACAAAGTCTAATTACAGGATAATAATAATAAAGAAAAAAAAGAAAAAGGTGCACAGCACTTCTGGACATAATATACAGCGTACACATATACAAACGCCAGTTATTATAAAACAAACAACTCTAATAGCAAATAAAAAGAAAAATAAGAACATTGATTAAGAAAAAAAGATACTGAACCAATTCAGTGCCACAGAGTTCCAGTACTTAATTAAGAAAAAAGATCACCATAAAGTTTATTAGCATTTTTCGACATGTGCGTTATTGGGGCTTTAAGTAAAATATTAGTCTTCGCTGTGGGAACAAAGAACGTTTCCGTTTGTCTAGTTTTGTACTGAGGTACAAGAAACCCAACTGCTGCAAGTATATTCGGGGCATCAATTTTATTAGTAATTATTTTAGCCAGAAATTTAGCGCTGGCTATCTCCCGACGAGTAGTTATAGTTTGCATATTATGTTGTTCCAATAGGCTGTCATAATCTGTTCCGCGTGGTGGATACGTACCAGTGATTTTAAAGGTTAAGTATTTTAGGAACCTCTTTTGTGTCCTCTCAATTGCAAGTTGTTGGTAAAGGTATATTGGGTACCAAACAACAGAAGCATATTCCAATCTAGGGACCACCAGGCTAAAAAACAAGGTTTTAAGAGTTTGAGAATTCAAAAATCCTCGACATGTTCTTATAAGAAAACCTAGCGATCGAGAGGCAGAATTGCAAATAGTAATTATGTGCTCAGAAAATTGAAGTTGTGAATCAAATAGAACGCCCAAGTCTTTAAACTGCGTTGATCTTGATATGGCGACGTTGTCCACCGTGTAGCCAAAAAGCATAGGATTTTTGGTTTTGAAGTATGTAACAACAGCACATTTACTAACATTGAGACGAACCTTATTATTAATACACCAAGAATGGATTCTGTTCAGGTTTGTTTGTAATTTTACTGAGTCAGCGGTAGACGATATCTCAGAAAATAGTTTTAAGTCATCTGCGTATGCGAGAACACCACAATCAAGACAGGATAGGAGATCGTTAATATATATATTAAATAAAAGGGGACCCAAATTGGAACCCTGTGGAATTCCCGAAGAAGCAGTGTATACATTAGAGGTAAAGCCGTTATAGCAGACGTATGCGGATCTATTTTCCAAATAGGAAGCAATGAAATTTGTAATTTCAGATGTAAAACCAAATGAAGAAATTTTGGAGGCAAGTATGCAGTGGTCAATAGTGTCGAATGCCTTGGCAAAATCTGTGTAAATAACATCGACTTGCTGTCTACTATAAAGGGATTGGCTGATGTACTGAGTAATTTCTACCAGATTTGTCACAGTTGACCTACCAGAAATAAAGCCGTGTTGATATGGAGATATATAAGATTTTACAACGTTGTATAGCTTTGAATACAGCAAATGTTCAAACATTTTCGAGCAGGTGGAAAGAATACTAATGGGGCGATAATTTGATACGTCACTTTTGTCACCATGTTTGAAAACAGGGGTTACCTTACTTAATTTCCAGAACTCAGGAAAGGTAGAGGTTTTACAACTCAAGTTAAATATGAAAGTTAATGGTGTAAACAAGACAGTTGCACAGTCTCGAATAAAAAAATTCGGAAGTCCATCATGTCCGGCAGTAGTATCGGCTCTTATATCCTTCCTCCTCAGCTGAGATTTCAGGAATGCTGAAAGTAAGGGGAACGTTCTCCATGAATTGGGAGCTGGGTATATCTGATGCCTGGTATACGCGCGCGAACACATCTGCAAAAGCCTCAACAATGTCTTGAGGTTTATCCAATGTCTCTGGGCCATACTTCATTGTAGCTGGAATTCTGGTATTGCCACTTCTGTAGTGAACATACTGCCAAAACTGTTTCGGATCCGCCACAATATTAGATTCAGTACTTAACATAAACTGCAGAAAACTGAAGAAATAAAATCTTTTGAATAATAATTTTTTATATACAGACAGTTTGTGCGTTATAGGATGGCGAACGCTTCAGATGCGCGGTGGAAATACAAGACTTTATTTTGTAGTCGTTTTTTATTATGCTAACATAATTTTAAAAATAAGTCGCGCTACGCCACTGCATGTTGCATTCAAACTTGAATTTTCCCGAACGATGTACGACAGTACCATCGGACAGCGTCGGAATTCGCCATCCTACAACGCGAGACCTGTATGTGCATTAATAATCGGGTTCTTCACTTCTACTATAATGCAACCTTACACACGTGTAGAAACGGACGTTAATCAGCTAATGTAGTGAGATACACCACATTTCATGATAAATTTAAATTAAAGGATCTTTGAACTTAACATTGAACTGCCAATGGGAAGAGATTGAAATATTTGAATAAAACAAATCCCACATTGTTCTATTTTTATTTCATTATCACCACTTCTAATCATATCTTCTCTATAAATTCCCCATTCATATTTTTTTTAATCAATGAATCAATACAAGGTCAACGTATGTATTAAACAAATATTCTCTTCTCAATAATTATCAAAAAATTCTCGACATACAGCTCACCGCTTTTATTCTCCATGAACACAATTATATTATTGTATTTTTCATTCATCGTGCATTTTTATAATAATTATAATTAATAATTACGTACTCATTAATGAAAACCATTCAGAACAACGTGAATGTAAGAGAATTAACCGACCAATATCAAGAGAGCTGATAATATACTACGTACACATACGGAATAACTCTAGGTTCGTTCAGCAGTTATCGCTATTACTACCGGCACCGTTTGTACGATGTGAACGTATGAGTAATTATAAATTGTAGAGAAACAATTATACAAATTCATTAATTAGAGAAAAAAGAAAAATGCCACAAACAAAACACGAATTCCTTTCCGCTTTATTAGTTTAATTCATTCACTTGTTGGAGCGCGGTTAGTTGGGTTGAGATAATTTTGTTCTTAATCTACTGAGGATGCTTACGTCATGAGTGAAGTATGTACGTATGTATTTGTAACGATAAATTGAATTTTGTCTTAATGGAATACATTCGAGATAAGAAATAGATTGCTTAGAAAGAATCTGGTTTACCGTGAAGTAAATTTAATTCATATTATTCAGATAACCAAGTTTTGTAAAAAGTATTCCGCATAAATAATTAAAAAAATGCAAAATCGAAGATACTATTAACTATACATACTTCAAACACAGAGTAAAGTCTAAGAATAGGAACTAATTGTGGAAGTTCAAGGGCAGAAATCAGAAAACATAACAATTAACAGAGGTGTACCACAAGGATCGGTACTTGGGCCCTTACTTTTTGTTATTTATGTCATTGATTTTTTAGTCACAGTGTGAGGACATAATGCAGTTACGTATGCGGATGACACTAGTTTCCTGATCTCTGATGAGAGTACACATAATTTGATTCTAAGAACGCAGACCTTACTTTCGCTAACTGGTTTCATAACAAGCTTTATGTCAACAAAGAGAAAACGGTCTTTATGTGTTTTAGTCCTGGAACTAGTGTCATACATGAATCCAGCCTTATAAGAATTACCTCATGTTCTATCCAGCAGGTAGAAAATACAAAATTTTTAGGAGTATACTTGGAAAATAGTTTAAACTGAGAAATACATGTTAGAAGTATGTGTAAACACCTTTCGTCCACATGCTACGTATTATATAAGTTAAAAGCTGTGACCAATTTAGATGCTGTTTTAAATTACCATTATTCTTTTTTTCAATCTAAATTAAGATACGCAATATTGTTCTGAGGCAAGTCTGTGCATAATAAGAAGGTATTTCGATTACAGAAATTAGCTATAAGAAACATGGTTGGCCTTTCAAAACGTACTTCATGCCGTTCTTACTTTTCTTCTCTGCGTGTTCTTACATTAACTGGCCTGTATATACTTGAAATTGCTATGTACGTTAAAGGTGATTTAGATACTTAAACAAAGAATGCTAATTTTCATATGTATGGTACTCGTAATAAAAATGGTTTATGTGTACCAACTTGTGAAAGGTCTCCGGTATATATGGGTATAATAATAAATAATCATTTACCTTCACTTATTAAGGACTTAGTTATTATTAAATTGTTTAAAAAAGAATTATTAGAGTTTCTTCAAAATAACGTCTTCTATACATTAGACGAATTTTTTAGTCTCACATATTACGGAGTATATTTCATATTGTAATTATGTAATAATTTCAGTAGATGTCTTATTGAATATGTTAGCATTTGCACATGAGCAATACAGTAGAATCTCTCTTGGGCGGACAGCGACGGTGACAAAATTTTTGTCCATTCAAGGGACAAAAATTGTCCATTGATGAGAAATAAAAAAAAACTGTTTATACATATGGATATATATATATTCACAACAAAATCCAAAGATAAAGCCTAGTACATATGCTACAATAATTAACATCAATTATTAAAAAAGTCCGTAATTGTCGTTTGTTTTTTTCGCAATCGTTTGAAAATGTGTCTGAAGGAGATTCGGCGATTTTCCATCATTTTTCTTCGTGGCACGAACTTTTAAATCTTCAATTAATAGTAAGGGCTCTTTGCACGTTGTAATATTTCTCCCGTTTTGGCTTTCTGTGCCGCCTTCAATGTAGCTCAATTAGATCGTTCTCTATACACACGCTTTTGTCGAGTAGAATGAAGTCTTCAGGTCTTGCATCAGATTTACATTGTTGTAGTAGTTTTGACATTTCTACAAGTTGTGCCAGTGACAAGTCATCTTAGTATCAACTGAAGCATTCTCAACTGCCCATTCCCAAACTTTCTGCGGCTATTTTAACTTTTTCTCTGATCATAGTTCCAGAAATAGGCACATTTTTATTGCGTGCTCCTGAATGTGATGTCATCGACATGGCTACCATTTGATGACACAAAACGTCTTTTTAATCCAGTTGAAACGAAATTGGAATTAAAATCTCTCAATAAATCTTCCTTCTTTCGCAGAATGTCTGGCACTTGGGATTTACCTATGCCAAAATGTTTCGCAATCTCCCTTACACTTTTTTTATTTCTTAATGTTCTTTCTTAGTGCAAATTTTTCTTTTTGTCTTATACTAAAATGCAATACTTATACATACAACTAATTCTGTATGTATTGATTTACTATACGATCTATAAGCATGCCGTGTCAACAGACTAGTTGATATCGCATTGATCATTTAGAGGGATCACCGCGGTCACGTAATCGTCCGATTCTTCTCAAAAGTCGTGAGTCGTCCGCTAAGAGAGTAGGTATCGTATTTAAGGCCATGCGTCAAGTTCCGTAGGGGAGATCTAAATATATATAAACTACAGAGCAAATGCTATGTAAATGTGTATTTGGCCGCATAACGGAATTGTCCACTCAAGGGGGATGTCCATTATGGAAGACTTCACTGTACTTCTTTCTTTGTTTTTGTTGTAGTCTTTATTATTATTTTCTTGTTTCTCTTTGACTTGTCTTATGCCTGTTATGGTCTCTTAAATAAATAAATAAATAATAAACAGAAGCGATAATTCAGGTGTCGCCTTCGATATTTTGGTGGTACGGATTGGGGGACCGGCGGCCATTTTGTTGGTTATTTTCGTAGCGGGAAATGTCAATAATTTGCTATACTTTAATTTAGCATTTTGAATGTGACCAGCTGATTCAGTTAAATTGAGTTTTGCGAGACCTGATGACTCGTAAATGAAAAGCGTCTAAGAATAACACTAACTTGACGGAGAACCAACAAAAAGATGTCGAATATCAGATACGCGCACAATGTTTCGGCGAGAAGGCGAAGTGTCGCTTCCCGAGTGTCCGTTCTCTGGTAAAGTAGTATACAAGGTTGTACCAACAGTTAAAAATGAAAAGTGGTATCGAAACATAAAAATAAACAAACTTTCAGTCTGCCAAATTTGGCAGAAAATGTCATTCTTGTGTACGCACAGAGACATGGTTTCTCGCATCAAGAAAATAGATTTACTTGCAAAAACCGATCTCTACAGTTAATAATTAAAATTAGGAATGAATAACCTAATGAATTTTTTTTTTATATGTTACAGTATAATTAACTTATTTCTTTAATAATGTAATTAAATTGGGATTACTTTTATGTAGTTTAATAATTAATGAATTAATATTTAAGTTTATTTATCCCTTTTTTATTATTATTTATTATATACTTAAGAAAACTATAATTAATGGTTAGTATGGGAGTAATGGGAATTGGTGGCGCCAGGAAACATTTCAGTGCTGTTTCTGAAGATTAGTGGCATAAACTGAGAGAAGTAAGGGCACTGAGGCCAAGAGCAAGAAGTTTTAATGCTTTTCTCTTCTCATATTGTTTTTGTCGGTAGTGATTCCATCAATACCAGGAGCTATTTATTAGCATTATCTTATTGTTATTGTTTCTAGACACTTGTTTTATGTGTACTTCTACGTTAAGTTCACTTTTGTTTGAATATTATTCTGTAGATAACCTCTACTTTAGCCTTTTTAAAATCACAAGCAACGTGAATAATTTACTGCATTATGTACGGATATGTCGTACTGTTTTAAACAAGGTAAGCGCAATTAATAATGTGCATATAAATAATATGCATTTCAAGAATTCTAAGTGAAAAATGCTTTGTTTTAAGAAAATGAAATAATTGATTTATGAACAATACCTAAACGCTTTCTGGAATTAAGAAAACTATTTGCTATCCTTAAGAAAATGTTTTGTGTTAAAACGGCCATTTACTTATACTAAAAATCGCAATAACTTCCTAAATCTTATCAAAATACTTGATCCACAACTTTACTCTATCATTAACATAGTCTCCTCAATTCTTATAAATATTAATGATATTCATTTGCTGCAAGTGCATTCCTTCTTGCGAAATAAGCTACAATAATGAGGGGTTGTTGTACAAGCGACCGCCTTCACTTTTTTCAATTTTTTCGACACCAAAATTCTGCAGGTACGCACGCCTGATGGTCGCAATTTTCTTCCTCGTCTCAAAGCGAAAATAACACACATCTTGAGCGAGTTTAAACAGCGGTAATTTTTGATAAACGCTTTATTGAATGCATTTAATAACCCGGCGATACTGAGAGTGGAAAGTGGGCAGATTTCGTGGCGTAAAAAAGCGGAACAAAAAGACGGGTTTATATATTATAAATAATAATAACGAAATCGGAGATCCGCTTACTGAGAAGAGTACCGTTACTTACATCAAACCCATATAATAACATGTAATTATTTTGTTGTATATTATACCGACTCTTTCTCGTAGAACATGTGATGTAAAGTACATACACTACCGACCATAAATGAGAGATCACTTATGTTGTATCAATACGACGGTTTGTTCTTTTTTATCAACCACATTGATTATAATTAAAATAATGCCTGTTTCTATGGTTTTATGCATCTGTATTATTAAAGTTTTAAGTATACCAAAATGAAATAAGGGCTAAAATTCGCAGTGTTATAATAACATTACGCAAAAGTTATTGTCGTTAAGAGCAATAGCACAAAAATTAAAAGTAATACATTGAAAAGCTCGAGGAAGAGTGAAGCGATCAACCACATCCGGTACAACGGTACCAAGAAAGCATTCTGGGCAATCAAAACTAACCAGCACAGAATCGAATGAAAGTACTACTGACTACTGTAAAAAGGCATCAGATAAGATCAGCTTCAAGAGCGCAAATTGCTGTTCAAGAACCTTAAATCAATGCAATAAAACCGTGAGTGCTAAGACTTAGCGCCTTAAAATGAAAAAAAAAGAAAACCCAACAAAGTGGCCAAAGGTAACGGCGTAGTTGCCAAAAAAACAAAGATCCGTGCATGTTACTATTCCCCGGAATATCACATTTAGCCTCCTTCATTCAGGGCGCCAGCCTGCTCGTCGGCGAGGAAGTGGGTCAATACTACTCAACGAAAAAAAAAATTATCAGAAAAATTATAAAGCAACCCTGTCAGGTACTCGGGGTAAACAGAAACCTACGAAGATGGTGATAAAATGTTTTTGGGGAAGAAGAGGCGATTCGAAAAATTTAATAAAAATTAAAAAAAAATCATTTTATGTCAATAATTTGGAAAAGTTGGTTACAACGTGTTTATATAATTGGGAGTGCTTGCAAGAGATATGGAATAGCTTGTATTAACAAACAAAAAAAAATAATATTAACAAAATAAATTCGTACCGATAGCTATGGCCAACACTTTGATCTACAGAGTTCCATAATTTCACAGTAAAGTATAACAAGTAAATTTCATTAGCAAACAATTGCAAAAAAAGAAGGAACTCAATATAGGGAGGGCTTAACAGCGCAGTACTATTCTAAAATACCACGTAAACTAATACGCCAATATGAAATTGATGAAAAGGTTAATATTTTATAAAAACATTGTATGGTTACAATGCAAAACTGGTGCTATAGACCACAGTGAATAATTTAATAATTGCCCTAAATTAGGTGCAGACAAACAAAGGAAACTGCTTATAATGTAAAAATATGAATATAACGTTTGCAAAGTTAAAAAAAATATATTAAGCTGAAATATACAACTATTGAAAGGTTGAACTTGAAATAAATAGTCTACCAATTATGGCAAAGAAAAGGAAAAATTAGCAAGAACACTTAGCTAGTCCGGGAAAGATGTTTGTCTGATCAGGGTAGCAGTGCCTGCTCCAGCGTGTTTATCTAGGCTCCAGGAAAGCAACAACAAATCCCGTTCCAAGAGACTACACCTCCAGCTAATTTGTTACAGCTCCCAGAAATAAATTGAAAGTAGCTCCCAGGAATTAATAATTTCAATCCGTACCAAAAATTGCTACAGCTTCAGCAGATTTGTTACAGCTTCCAGGATTATCTGGATAGTAGCTTCCAGGAAATTAAATTGCACAGCTCCCCGGAACTAAACCAAATAAAACCCCAAAATTAGAATGTGAAATATAAACAAATTAAAAGCTTGCCGTTATAACGGGGAAAGCAATATACGAGATGGCGTGAATAAAAATCATGGCCCCACGTGCCAAATCAAAATGGCTGATCAAGACGCTGCATGCAAATCCTGAGTAGTAGAAAACCGAAGCCATCCTCTTTTCCCAACCAAAATCCAAAACCAACTAACGGCAACGGAAATTACAAGTAGGTTTCCATAAATATCCACATAACGTGAAAAATTCCAAATAACTATAAAATAGGAAACACTACCGCAGCCTATCGTCTCAACAACTTCACAGCCGGGCTACAAGTGGGAAAATTCAACGACAAAGGACCGAAAATCGAGTCGAAAATATAATTCTCCCCACACGGAAACACATCACAGAACTGCGTCGGTCAGCCGCTTAAGATATTAAAAAGGAAGATGCCAAACTGAATAGTTAAAATGAACTAATACGTAAATAAAGTTTAATACTTAGAAATGATCAAATAAAGAAGAACCAAACTTAACGAAAGGGCTGGGAGCAATAAAATTACCGAAAAAAACGAAAAAGCTGCGGGCGCGTATCGCGGAGCAAGGCACACCTAAGATCTGTCAATTGGTATAACCTTAACAAACAGCTAATCGACAAATATCCCTACTTTCAAAGAAAGGACACAAGGGGTCACTAAGCCACGGAAAAGAAGAAGTATAAACCCTCAAAAAAGATAAATGGCTAACTTTAATCTTACTCGAGCTATCAGAAAGCCAACAGCAATGCCAATAGCAAATCCGATGAAGTATGCGATAACCGAAGCAGCAGAGAAATTATAACTAGGATAAATAATTAAATGGAAATGCCATAAATAACAACTCTCCAACAACAGGAGCAAACATCAATATCGCAAAAACCAAAATGTCAAAAACCAACTATGGCTGCGAAATCGGAAATACAGACAAAAAAAGGTTAAACAAAGTAAGGTAACCAAAAGTATTCTGTGTGCCTAAAATTTAAAAGCTTATCACGTACGTTAAGAAAAAAATAAATGCCAAACTTTTAAAATATAACGACAAATTGTTCGAAATCGGAAATAAAAGTGCGCACATAGACCTTGCTCAAAAAAAAACGTAACAAGAGAAACAACAAGCCAAAGACTAAAGGATGTTTGAATGTGGAAATGACTACTGTGAACAGACCGACCAAAATTCCAAATATTACACAATAACAAGCGCACTATTGTTCCAAGACGGACATGGATGTATAGTAGCAACATTTAAACATGGAAGCGAGTTTGTGCGGGATTACTTTGCCTGTGATGGAGTTGGAGACTGAGGCTTGTTTATTTAGAAATCTCCCTTGGGTTTGGGTCAGTTGAATTCCAACATTATTTTATTGTATTCTATAATAGGATACTGACCCAAGCATAATTGCAAGTTCTGCAAAAATGGTTTGTTGCAGCAGGAAGGCGAAGAAGCTTCCACAATCGCCCGACGATGAACGAGTGGACATACTGAATATAATCTACATGCCGCTGATGACAGCTACGTTCGAAGTTGTAAATAGAACATTATAATATACCGATTCAGAAAATGCGAAATTAGCCATATCGCTATCCCCTCCTCGCTCTCAAGGGGAGGGGTTAGCGACAGTCGATGGCTCAAGGTTACCGATGTGGTTAGTTACGAGGAATGTGCGTACGATCTTAGTAAGAATTTCTAGAGTATTTACTTTTCTTTTCTTTCATTTCATCAAAATCTGTTTTTATATTCGTCGTAAGAATTTCTTATTAATTTCGTCTAAGCAGCAACAACAAAATATATATGCGACACTCTCATTTCCAGACGACCTTGACTTCAAATTATTACGTGCGCTCTTCGCACTGTAGGTCTACATCCCGACATTGTTCCAATTGTACTAGCAAGTCCCGCATCGAAGTGCTCGAATTTCACTCAGTCCCCTCCACGCTCTTTCGCATGTATGGCGAGAGAGCGAGGAGAGGATACCGATATAGCTAATTTCTCATTTTCTCAATCGGTATACAGTACCGTTCATGAATCGGCAAGCTGACAATTTACTGTTAGGAAAATTTTAAATTATAATATACATTCTGTGGAATTATTTGTATTTGTCTATTATAAGATCGTATCATAAAATATATAATTATGTTGGAATCCCCAATAATTACGTGACAATAAAGCTTTATAATAATCCCTAGGAGGGTTAGCTGATTCACTCGTGTTACTGGAAATATTCGTATACCTTTATAAATATAGAACTTATAACGTAGTAGTTCTGAAGAGATTGTTATTGTGAAAGTATCTGTGGTGTGCAGTGAAAAAAAATAATTTCAGTTTGACTGCTTAAAATGCCGTGAAGCCTCTGGCTGTTACAAACGTCTGCTTTTATTACCTTGCATCAGGAAGGTTACGCAGAAGACGAATTGCGGATACATTAAATAAAAAATCTACAGTACTGATCTATAGTTCGATTAAGACAACCGTACGTGCAAGATCGTAATCGCCAGACCGTCAGAAAAGACTCCTCGGAAGATTTACGAATAAATAATTAGTAAGCGCAATAGAAGACTAACAGCATCAGAAATTGCTGCAGAATTCAATAATGAGCGAGATTCCAAAGTTTCTGTGAATACTGTGAAACGTCGGCTGAAAGAGGCTGGGTTGCAAGGGCGAGTGGCTTGTCGAAAACCGTTACTCCGAAGAGGAAATAGGCTGAAACGACTGAAATGGGCACAAGCTCATAGAGATTGGACAGTGGACGATTTTAAAAACGTTTTGTGGACTGACGAATCCAAGTTTGAGGTTTTTGGAAATAGATGGAGAGTTTTAGCACGCAGATCAAGAGGGGAAAGAATGTTATGGGAGTGTATAGTTCCTACGGTGAAGCATGGAGGCGGACCTGTAATGGTTTGGGGTTGTTTTTCCTTAATCGGAACAGGGGACTTGCTCAAAATTGAGGGCATAATGAAAAAAGAAGAATATCGGAAAATCCCGGAGGAAAATGCCATACCGCCAGGAGTGCGATTAATTGGTCGTTGATTTGAATGTATGCAGGACAATGACCCCAAACATAAATCTAAATTGTGCACAGATTACCTGCAGCAAGAAGAAAATGAAAGAACCCTAAAAATTATCGAATGGCCGCCACAGTCCTCCGATCTGAACCCGATAGAGTTGTTATGGGAAGAATTAGACCGATGTGTTAGGAAAAAGTGTCCAAAATCGAATGAACATTTGTGGACCATTCTCCAGGAGGTATGGACAAGCTTGCCCAATGAAACATTAGCAAAATTAGTGAATCGGATGCCGAGAATAGTGGCAGCAGTCCTAAAGGCAAAAGGTGAATTTTTCGATGAAAATCGGATTTAAATTATTTGTATTACATTAACTTTTTCTTTTTAATAAATTTGTGTTTGAAAATATGTAAAATCATGTATATAAGTATTAAATACATGGCCATTTAATATTTACCTTATTTTCTTTGACTTCCGTACATTTTTTTGCTTGCCCGAACTTCCATGAACGGTAGTATATGTAGCTAATTTTCATATATTTTACCTACTGATCTCTCATTTACGGCCGCTAGTGTATATGTGTTTTACGTCCGATGATTTTTTGTTTCTTTCTTAGTGGTATTTAAAAGTAATTACTTCGTGTCTCCGTTCCTTTTTATTCTTATATCTCTTTGAAGTTAACATAATAATGATTACGTCGTCTGGATTACTCTATATTACAGCTTAAGTGGATGTTCCATAAATACGGTCCGCGGACTTAGAAGATACCGTCATTTCTCTGGTAATTGCAGGCTTAGATTATGTAGAATATCATATTTAAATATCAAATAATCAGGCTCATGCCCTTTTTTCAACGAATATAATTCACGTTGACGCTGTCTTCATTATCCCATAACATACTCTATATAAAACTAAATCATATATCTATGTATATACATAATATGCAGACGGTATAGAATCGACTTTAATAGACATGCATATTAAAATTATCCATTAATATCATGTTGAATCGTACGACGTATAATATCAAGTAAATTACAGATTGTCAATCTTTAAAACAAAAATATTTCGAACGCAAAGCACAAAGTAGACCGCCGTGGAACAGAGACAGCTTTAAATTGGAATGGGAGAGTGATGTTATAATATAAACTACGTAGCCGTTATTTGGGAGCCCTATATTTAAAAGTGCATTAAAATTCTATTAACATAATTTACTTTTGTTATAGCTTTTCTTGTGCATTGTTTAGTATGTAGAATTTTCTTCGTGTCCTAACTGTAATTATATATTATGCGAAGATGAATATAAACTAAATTGTTATATTTACCGTGCTACAATGGAACAAATGCCATAAATCGGAGTATATAGGATGGTAAATTCTTCTAATCTATGATCAGAAAGTTCTGACTGGCTACTTTTGAATCACAATCATAAAGACAACCAGCTTATTTTATGCTTGACGTCGCAAAAAATGCACGGATTATCAATGCTATCTTCTGAATATCTTGATTTCACATCTATTGGAAACACTTCATAGATATGGAATGGGTGTCTAGTTTTGTGCGGTTTATTCAGGGCCGACCCTAGGGCGGTGCGACCGCACTGGGTGCTGTCATAACTAAAGCTGGCCACGAGCGGTACCGCGCAGTAGCGTAGAGTCGACCAGGCCTCGCGTTCCACTAGAGTTATTCTGGTAGAGATGTTTGCTGCCGCAAATAATTTCGCTCATCTTTTAAATAAAAATTAAATAACACGTGCTCAAATACTTACCATTTTAAGAGTCCTCCGTGAAATCACAAAGTGAATAATGTCTGTTAAATATCTGCAACATTAGATATGTTTCAACTGTTGTTTCGGCAAAACTAGTACGGCATGAGGAAAAAATGCGTTTATATGCAGAGAACGAACGTTCTACATCTAGTGACGTAATATTTGCGTAACTAAAATAATCTTTCAAATAACTTAACGATTCTGTTGACGCACCTTCACAAATGTGTCTTAATGTGCCAAAATCAGAATTTCAAATTTTTCTAGAACAGAAACATTTTTTGCGTCTTTAATCGTGCATAGCTGTGCGTGAACAGCCCGAAGTAATTGTCGTGAATGATTTTTAAATCCATTTTAACCTGACTATCTTGAAATTTCGACTGGCTTTTCTGGATAGCGGCAGCTTCCTTTGTATCGAATTGCAAAACCACGTTCTTAATATTGTCAAAATATTTATGATAATAAAATGCGGCCTGCAACCATGTTCTCCAACGAGTTAGAATAGGTTCTGGTGGCTCTGGTATACGGGGGCACAGTCTGTGAAATTCGCGAATACGTTTCGGTGATTTGACAAATACTGCTTTGGTATGCGCTATTAAAGCGTCTACCTCAGGATAACATTTTCTGATACGATCCGCCACAAGATTGAGAGCATGAATTTTATACGTAATGTGTAACAAATTAGCAGAATGCTTTTTAAGAGACCGGCCTACAGAAAGCATGTTTGCAGTACCATCACTCACTAACATCAAGAGTTGGTTTGTTGAAAGTTCAAACTTGTCCAATGTATTTAACACTAACTTTGAAATTACTTCGGCAGTACACTGTTGTATTCGTTTGGAGACTAATAGAATTGAAGGTGCCGATCGACGAGGTTCCAATTTGCGTGCCATTACATTAAGACAGAATGTTTCTTCCGATCTGTTTTTCGTCGACACATAACCATAATTTTTGATCTTTCAACTCCGATTTTATTTTTTGTTCAATATGTTCGCGCGCAGATGGCACAATTCTTCGTAACGATGTTCGACTTGGTAATTTGCACTCCGAATAGTTATTCCAAAAGCAGATAAATGGTTCCTTGTCTAGTAAATTAAGCGGTATATTACATGCGATAAACGTAACGCATAAATTAAATATAAATTTTTCATTGTCAACTGTGAAAAAACTTCTTTCATATTATCAAACGTTTCGCAATTGCTGAAAAACTGCCCGAAATTTGTGAAAGAGTACCGGGATTATTCGTCTGCTCTAATAACAGCTAAGGAAATTGCTTCTCAGGCTGAGATAGATCCTAATTTTAAGCCAGTCCAATCCCGAAGAAAGACATTATTCGAGGATGAGGCCGTAGACGAGGCACCAATAGATCCTGAAGAATTGTTTAAAATGAACGTCTTTTACCCTATGATCAATGCAGTCGAGAATGCGTTAGTCACTCAATTAACACAACTATCTAGGTTTAATGATACATGGTCCTTCTTATGCAACATCAAAACAATTCCTAAAAAGTTGAAATTGGTAAAAGCCTCTGCAGATTTAGAAATAAGTTTAACCGATGGAGAAAAGTGTAACATATCTAGTAGTGAATTGGTCGAGGAACTTTTAAGCTTGAATCCATTGTTGAAAGAACTTTAATCAGCAGAACCAATAAAAGTTCTTCAACTTATTATACAAAATGGTTGGCAGGATATATTCCCAAACGTGTGGACAGCACTTCGAATTTTGCTAACCATACCTGTCACTGTCGCTAAAAGAAAACGGTTTCAATAAATTAAAACTTAAGTTCAACCATGGGATAGACTGTCAGATCTTGCAATTTTGTCTATAGAAGACGATATTGCCCAGGACTTGAATTATTTTGATTTAATTTTAAAAAAATGCAAGCGCAAAAGCAAGGAAGGTGTTAATCTAGGCTTTTGAGTTAATTTTTTATTTCTTTTTCACTTTTGAATTAGTTTATTTAAAGATGAGATCTCGCACCACCTGAAAAACTTGGTAGGGTCGCTCCTAGGTTCACTGGATATGCATGGATATTGTAGGCTATCAAAAGACATCTGATTATCTTCTATAGGTTTGTGCTGTATACATCAACCACAAAGCTGAAAAATTAGTAATATAATGAATTCGCAGCTGTGTAGTCTAAAAATGTATTCCTATAGTATAGGAAGCCATATCTATTTCTTCCGACTTAACTGCGATGAACCTAAACTGCATCAAAAATCCATTAGTCCCTTAATCCCGCACCTGAATTGCGCTCCAAAATTTTAATGATCTCCAGTAGAGAGATTGCTAATATGGTAAACATTTCAATTGAACGTGGAAGCGTGGAATAGGAAGCGAAGAAAAAAATCTGTACCATCATAACGCCCCGGCCCACTCATCTGCAATTGCGCTAGCAAAACTAGTTACGATACGAATTGATGCCCCTGTGACTTCTTTCTTTTTTCAAACTTGAAACAATTGCTGAAACAATTTAGCGTACTATCCTCGTATAAGCATCAGAATGTTGTTAGTTGGTAGCCGTTCATTACGTTTCGTAAATTCAATTTATCGTTTACCGCAACAAACTCGCACAATAGTGCATAACAATAACACTTAACGCAATTAGACAGAGACAGTTTGTCTAATATATTATCCGCGACCACTAGATATTAATTTCAAACAACGTCATACTTTTGTATATCCAGTTATATTTCTAATTTGTTATATTAACCTCAATAAATTATTACAACACGCTAGATGTGTTCTAGAACCTTTTATAATATTTACTTTATATATTATTTGGTAGGACTCGACATGCTACTCTAGCGTGGTAGGCACTTTTTACACGCGGTTACTTATTGCCCTCTCTCGCTCACTAGAATCTGTTTATCTAAGCAAATATGGTAACCTGTTAATGACACTTACAAATAATTGTGAATTCCGCGATTAAATGGGGTTATGTTCGCGTTTAGAATAAAACAAGACGCCTTATTTGTCTTGAAGCTATTATATTATTGTTGTAAGTACATAAAATATAATATATTCAGCGTATTTTCTGTGTTAAGTAACACTTAGCAGGATTTTGTTCGCGTAACTGTTTGACGAAGACATTAGCTTCAATTTATACTACATCTGTTGATTGTTATTTATGCTAAATAAAATACGCCGAATATATTATTATGTATCTCCGTAGAAGAAGGATACGCTGGAGATTTATTGAAATTAATGCAAAGTGACAGTGATCACGTTCCTTGATGAAATTTCGGCCCACACGGAAGGAAAATGCCTATGCATTTTGTTCGAGTAGTTTGGATAGAATGGCAAAATTTTGCGTTTACTTGTTCGTGGAACCAAGTATAATTTACTGATGGATTAGTAGATATCGCTTAATAAATTTTATTGTCCAAATAAGATATTTCATCACATCCGTTTTATTATCATTGAAAGTGAATTTATAGTTTCAGTGATTCTATAAGTTAAAAAGCAGACATGGTGCTAACTGATTTATTGCCAAAAACGTTTGCTGTTTGCTTTTTTGTAAACGTAGTGATTAGTTTTTGCTTATCAAAAATACCAGTTGCATTTTTCAGGGTTCCAGGTATATACAGTCCGGTCCTAAAGTTCAAATAATTTCGCCTGTATAAGTGTTGATTATATTCCACTTCATGGTAATTGTTGACAAATTCACGGAATATTAAAATTAGGTGGCAATTGTATAATCAACAACATAAGAAAATGAAAAACTGAAACAAGCACTTTTCCTATCAAAAACTAACAAATTTACAAATCTACCACTATTAATTAACACGTTAATCGCCCAAGATGGGCTTTAAGAGCCTGCATTTTGTTTACAGTTATTTTTCGTAATGAGGCTAGAGACCCGACTTGTGGGTCTCATGCAATGCTGGAACACTTGCGTCTATGAGTGGACGTACGGTTCTCAGACTACATTAGTTCTTATGGAAAACGCTTTTTAGGAGCCTTGGGGAACCAAGTAACATTTTGCGCCCCGATTTTTTTTGTTTTTTTTTCGACAATTATTCTAAAAATGAAAAAAATCTTTATTCGAAAGAAATAATGATGCAAATGGATGGTAGAACATGGCAAACAAGTAAATAAATAAATTATACTTTTGTGCAGCTATGAGTGTCAAAAAAACAAGACAAGCAATAACATTTGTCACACCCTAAACACTTAAATCTACTCTTGGGTGTTTTAGTTTGAGCCATTGTTCTACCTTTTTGGAGAGTGTTTCTTCTAAACGGTGTTTGGAATTTAGAAGATGTTCGGGTTGCACAATTTCTGAAAGTCCTACTAGGTTTTTCACAACTTTTTCTGTGAATTCTGTAACTGGAAGTCTACTTTTCGTTATATCCTTGTAGAGCTTATGTGCGTTTATTACTAATGTACCCAACAAAATTTCGAAAGTCGACTGTATTTAGCCATATCATCTGGAATGTAGCTAGCGAACTCAAGATTTAGTTTCTGCAGGTGCTAAATTATTATATTTTTAACCTTTACTAGCTTGTTGTTTTGGTCTTCCAGGAGCAGGTTCAATATTGCGAAGGAAGCAACCTTATTTTGTTCTCCTTTGGTTTTTCATAGTTTCAACATTCCTTGGAATGCTCTTAATCGTTCTTTTAGTTTAATCACAATGTGGCAGCGGCATTGCATGGACATATTCAGCTTATTAAGCTTAGCAAATATATCTGAAAGGTAAGCTAATTTCAATATCGAAAATGTTTCTCCTTGCGAAGGTCAACAGCTCTTTGAAGGACATTTCTTCGAAACAACCACCTGATCTCTGAATGAAGCAGCAGATGTCTGTACTCAGAGCACCTTTCTAAACAGATTTGAGTCAATATTCTGTTGTAAAGTGACTTTGCTTTTATAACATTTACGATCTGAACAACCTATAGTAATGGTGGTGATTGACTGACAAAAGAAAAATTCCACTTCCATTTCGGTCAGTCCAAGCGTACGTAGGCTAAGGAAGTAAAATACCATTATAAGAAGTCAACTAACACTAAATAGTATTAAAACTGTTTATAATCTGCGATTGCAGATCGCATAACGGTATTCCACTAAATACTCAATCGCTAACAGTATAGAACTATCAAAACGTTTGGAGAGCAATGGCAACCTTTCTCGGAAGTGTCGCCGACTCAAGTTTGGGTCGCGACCTTTAGGTTAAAAACCGCAATCTTTTAATGACTGCTGAGTGTTCGCGTAGTATGACTTTGATTCTTAGCTTATCTCACAGCAACAAATACAGTGTATGAGGAGGTATTTTGCAAAACGCAGTTTTTGACATAATTCCATAAGCAGTGTTTATTTGTTTATGTGTTCCTGATAAATTAAAAGAGCGTGCAATATGTCTGAAAACTTTTACACAAGTACCTTCCATCTTACGCAACAGAGTAGCATTTGAAAAGATATATTTTATGTAGGACACGTGCAGTTAATAACTACATTTATTGGAAATTCATGTATGGAAAATTATATCATCTAGATGTCTCCCATTTTGCCGTTGGTACTCCTCCAATCGATGCCTCAAATTTTCCATTACGTTTAACGGCTTCAATCTCTTCCTGGCTACGATTTTTAAGTTGAATGCTGGGGCGTTATTATAAACTCGACTCTTAAGATAGCCTCACGAAAAAAAATCGTTTGGAACCAAGTCCGGGATTCTTAGTGGAGGTTGCTGACGCCTCTGCTTGAATCAATTTATCCGCAAACCATTCTGTTACAGCTTGTAATGCAGTATTTGATGTGTGACTGGTAGCTTTATCTTGATGGAACCACTACCGGTCATTAAAATCAAATTCTTGGGGGGCAGGGCCAAAAAATTTACGGACCATCGCGGCGCACCTGTCAGAATTTACACTGTCTGTCCGTTATTCTCAAAAAAATATTATGCCTCTGAAGGATACTGCTGGCCAAACAGTAACTTTATGGCTATATAATGGAGTTTGATGTTTCTCCCGAGGATTTTCTTGCGACCAATAACGACAGTTTTACTTGTTAACGTAACCATGCAGATGAAAATGTGCCTCATCAGAGAAGAAAATTCTGTTAAAGTCGCCAAATCTTTCCAACATTTGGTTGGCAAACGTCAATTATGTAGGGTAGTCAGTTTAATTTAATCCTTGCACTAACGTTTTAAAAGTGTACAATTTCAAGACTTTTTTGAAGATGCGAAAAAACAGTATAACTGCAAAACCGAAGCTTGTTTTCGCACTGATCGGCAGTGACCTTACACCACTGCACCACGAACGCGGTCAATGTGTTGATTAGTGCACACACGCAGGAGTTCAAGAGGGCGAATATTTACAGTCGAATCACTTTCATAAAATATCTGTATCCAAGACTTAATCAGATTGGTATTAGGTGCTTGATTGACGTTGTGAAGAAGAAAGCGAGCACGAAACCGAATTGCGATGTAAGAATGATTTAATTCGTAAAAACTGCGAACACAAAAATTACGTTGTTAGACATCAAACCGTTTCATTGTGACATACAGTACCGTTCATGGAAGTTCGGGCAAGCTGACAAATTATATTAACTGTTTAGGAAAAAAAATTTAAATTATATAATATACATTTCTGTGAGGAATTATTAAAACTAACCTTTTCTGGAAGCCTTTTACCAATTTCTAGGTAGTATTTGTCTATTATAAGACCGTTATCATAAAATTATAATTATGTTGGAAATCCCAATAATTACAGTGACAATAAAGCTTTATAATAATCCCTAGGAGGTTAGCTGATTCACTCGTGTTACCTGGAAATATTCGTATACCCTTTATAAAGTATTATAACATTTGTAAACGCAGTAGTTCTGAAGAGATTGTTATTGTGAAAGTATCTGTGGTTGTGCAAGTGAAAAATAAAATAATTTCGGTTTGACTGTTTAAAATGCCCCGTGGAAAGCATCTAGCTGTTTCAAAATGATCTGCTATTGTTACCTTGCATCAGGAAGGGTACGCAAGAAGACGGATTGCGGATAAATTAAAAATAAAAAAATCTACAGTATATGATACTATAGTTCGATTTAAGACAACCGGTGACGTGCAAGATCGAAATCGGCCAGGACCGTCAAGAAAAACGACTCCTGCGGAAGATTTACGAATAAAAATAATTAGTAAGCGCAATAGAAGACTAACAGCATCAGAAATTGCTGCAGAATTCAATAATGAGCGAGATTCCAAAGTTTCTGTGAATACTGTGAAACGTCGGCTGAAAGAGGCTGGGTTGCATGGGCAAGTGGCTTGTCGAAAACCGTTACTCCGAAGAGGAAATAGGCTGGAACGACTGAAGTGGGCACAAGCTCATAGAGATTGGACAGTGGACGATTTTAAAAACGTTTTGTGGACTGACGAATCCAAGTTTGAGGTTTTTGGAAATAGACGGAGAGTTTTCGTACGCAGATCAAGAGGGGACAGAATGTTACGGGAGTGTATAGTTTCCTACGGTGGGTTTGGGGTTGTTTTTCCTTAATCGGAACAGGGGACTTGCTCAAAATTGAGGGCATAATGAAAAAAGAAGAATATGGGAAAATCCTGGAGGAAAATGCCATACCGTCAGGAGTCCGATTAATTGGTCGTGGATTTGAATTTATGCAGGACAATGACCCCAAACATAAATCTAAATTGTTGTCTGTCTCTGTCTAATTGCGTTAAGTGTTATTGTTATGCACTATTGTGCGAGTTTGTTGCGGTAAACGATAAATTGAATTTAGGAAACGTAATGAACGGCTACCAACTAACAGCATTCTGATGCTGATACGAGGATAATATGCTAATTTTTTCAGCAATTATTTCAAGTTAGGAAAATGTGTCTAAAATCGAAGGAACATTTGTGGTCCATTCTCCAGGAGGTATAGACAAGCTTGCCCAATGAAACATGAGCAAAATTAGTGAATCGGATGCCGAGAATAGTGGCAGCAGTCCTAAAGGCAAAAGATGGATTTTTCGATGAAAATCGGATTTAATTATTTGTATTACATTAACTTTTTCTTTTTAATAAATTTGTGCTTGAAAATATGTAAAATCATGTAAGTAAGTATTAAATACAGGGCCATTTAATATTTCTCTTATTTTGTTTGACTTCCGTACATTTGTTTGCTTGCCTGAACTTCCATGAATGGTAGTGTATGTCAATTCTGACATATTGAAATTTCCAGAGCTTGCTTTACTCATTGGAAAAATCCAGCAACTATATCTCAACAGGCTTTAAAGCTATAGATAAAATAAAAGTGCAAAACTCTCTGAGACACCCTGTAAAAACACACAATTCGAATGCACCTCCTCATGCTTTAAGGAATCATTAACAAAGTTGAATCTACATATTAATTGGTACACTTGTTTCTATTGAAGAATATAACAAAAAAAACAAATTCATTCTACATATGTGCATTTAATTTAGTGCACATTGCACAACTCACACACATAAATAAAAGATGAAGAAACAAAACACCTTTTCGTACACATCGATATATCAAAACGACTAGCCATTTAACATATGACATGTTTCTACAAATTATTAACAAATAAAATCATCATTCATTGTATCCATTCCGTAATCTATATGTAGTTATTTCGCAGTACATTTATTATTTCCTGTTCGCTGGTTTGAGCATGTGTTTGATTAGTCATTACTTTAGAACATCGTGCGATTCCAAATATGTATGTATATATGCCGAGTTTAATCGACGGAAAGATAATTGCTTCGAATTTATTACTATAAAAACAAGCAATGTACTATATATAGCAAGCAAAGAAAATTTACCACAAAATTAATTTCTCTCCTTTTTTACTATATCTAAGACAGAATTCGTAAGTAAACGAACCGCTAGACTATTTATCTGCGGCAAATAAATTTCTGCCTAATCGAAATACTTTCACGTAAAAACCTTTAAGAAATTTTGTGGGAAATAAGTTATAATTTTTGAGGCGTAATTAATGCTTGTCAGCAATGAAAGTAGTTGGGAAGATATTCCCTGGAATATACATATAAAGGGTCATAAAAATAAATTAAATAGGATGCGCAAGCTCTTTTAATATAAACATTATTACTCATTTCGGTGGAACGTTGACGATTTCCACAAAGTAATTTAATATAATCCGGCTGTATTTTTCTGAATCATTCATTCTATTTAACAATAAAAATTATAATTCGGTCACCGTTTATTTATAAAACACCAACGATTTTTTTAAGAAGTCCAATCTAGCAAAATACGACGCATAATAAAATCCTTACAACATAAACTGTGGAGGCATAAAATATTCCAGTAATTAAATGCAACTTTTATTTGTTTAAAGTAGAGCAGGAAATTGTTTTCTTATGATCGAGAGTACGTGCTGCGAGAAGCAGCGGTTTTATCGTCACTCACCAGAGTTTTATCGTGTGTGAGTACTAGAAGTTTCCGTGTTATACAGGGTTCGGCAAAAGTAACGCATTATTTTAATATCTCTGTAAATATGAACTTTAGAAAAAAAAACAAAATTTGTTTGACAAGTTATTTTCGATTATTCTCCACCATTTGTGACTTTTTTTCAAATGATTTCTTATGATAGCAAAAAAAGCTTTTTTAAAGTTTTTTTAAAGTGGCAACAGTAACTCTTGGTTTCCGGGTTGGAACTGCCTCGTTGATTTTGCCAACAATACTGCCAACAGTGCTTTTGGTAACAGTAATATTTTTTGGCAGATTTGGAATCCTCATACATTTCTAAACCTTGTCAGACCTGGCATACCTCATTAAGAATGCAAGCTTTGATTAAATTTGTACACTGTGCTGTCCTCTGTTGCTCACAATATCTTAATCTAAAGACTACGCTTCGTTTTACAGTATTCTATATAGTTAGAATGATATCCATGTGAATCGTTCAAAGTTTTCGCACATTAACCCCAAAACTTCGGGGGACTTTGTTTGTAGCTATGGATCCGTGAGATGCTTACTATATACGAAGAATTGGTATATAACTTTATTTGATTTATTGCCACTTTGTATGATCGGCAATCATGGCAGTGGGAGAATCTGTGGAAAACTCATCCGGAAAATTGCGATCTGCTCTCAACAAAGTTGCCATCCGGACTAAAACAAAACGCTTTAAACTGAATGAATCCAAATCAACACATATTGACTTTACAAACAAGAAATTTGCACAATTACCAGCCTTTATTAATGGCACTTTATTACCATGTACCAACACAGCAAAATATCTAGATATGTCTCTCGACGCCAAGCTCCGGTGGAAAGAGCATATTAAGAAGAAACGTGATGAACTCAACATCAAGTTCAGAAAAATGTATTGATTCCTTGCTCGTAATTCTGAACTTTCAACATACAACAAGCTTATATTACGAGGGATAATCGTAAAATAAGGTTCCCAAAGCCCTACAGCAGCAATAAGACGTGTTAGGCGAAATCCGACAACATTGGCGTGTGCAGCAGCTCTCCCACTCTATAAACGTACCACTCCCGTCTCGTTACGCCGCTCAGTGTTGGCTAAGCAGCCGATGAAACTCCCGATTGCTGCTACCGCTAGGTGCGAAATTCGCGTTGTGACACGTTTTTTAAACGCGAAAGGGGTTTCACCTATAGACATTCATCGTCAATTAACCGAAGTTTATGGAGAAAAGCGTGCGGAAATTCACGATGAAGAGCGGAGCGGAAGACCATCACTTTCAGAGCAAATCGTTGGAAAGGTCGAGAGCATACTGCTTGAAGATCGGAGGGTCACCATTTGTCAACTCGCTCTTCGGATTCTTGAGATTTCCAACACCACAATTGAAAAGATTCTTGAAAGGACTGGCGGCAGAATTTTACGACATGGGAATACAGATGTTGGAGCACCGTGCTTGGATAGAAATGGCGATTTTGTCGAAAAATAACTTAAGTTTTTACCTTTAAAACGATGTGTAATGTTAAACCACTCATTCTGTCCTCTTACTTCCCTTTGATGTAATACCTTGTTTGCTGCGTACCTTATTGTTTCTTTAATATTATTCCAATCCGTTTCTATATTATTCGTCGTGTGTTTTAATTTATCTTTCATTTCCAGCACGAATTTTTGCCTTGTTTCCGTATCCTTTAATTTCTCTGCCTTCCATCTTTTACCTCTCAGGGTTCTTATGTTTCTAATTATCTTCATTTTCAGTTTTGCTATTATTAAAAAAAGGTCTGAATCCACATTGGCTCCTCTATATGTTCGTACGTCCTGTACTATTTTCTCCCACTTCCTTGAAATTAACATGCGATCTATTTGATTTCCTTCTTGACTTTCCGTTAAAAAAAAACATTTAGTCTGCAAAATTTCATCCCTTGACATAATCAGTATCTATCATAATAAAAGTTTCTTACAACGTTTAGATGCTTCACAATTTCAATAAATTAGTATTTTAATTGTTATTGTAACTTTCTCACGGGTTAACACGGCAAGAAACAACCTTGGCGCCACCATGCATTATTAAAGACGTTACCTCGATTCCGTACTATCCATCTGAAGATAAGTTGGTGTAAGTTTTTTCAAGTAAGATTTCCTTCTCTTCTCCCATGGCATCCTTATTATATTGTGTCGTAATTTTGAATAAATTACGAGGTAATTGTCAGCAATACAACTATCAATTTCTCGGATATAGGGACGTAAATCGTACGACACGTAATGTTGCCAATATCCTGTCCGCGAATACACAACAATGTGTACACATTATTATAATTTCCAACGTACAAAACGCCTCTAAGGCAATCGCCATATATTATAACGGATCACCTGGTATTTTTCTCTCATCAGCTTGACGCGGATACTCCTTCCGTATATTCGTACTATTGGATTTTCTTCGCGACACAAGATTAACTCATTAAATGCACATCTATAGGAAGCATTAAACGATTGGGAAAACGGTTCTCAAGAGGTAATTTAAGATTATTCGTACGCCCAGCGGATACCACAACATAATATATTTAAACATATGAAGAGAAGAAAAAGGGAAAAACGCTGAAGTGAGAAATAAACTCATCTGACATAAATTACTGGCTAAGACCACTCCCGCTGTTAAAGAATTTACGATGGAAATTATAAAGAATTCGTTTGATTACGTTAAAACGTCTCATATTTCACGCTTAGGTTATATTATCTTCTTTAGCATGGGTAAGATGTTCGCCCGATGGCTGGATAGCCTGCTAGATATTAATTTCGAAAAGCTTAAGCATAATACGAAGAGAATTTGATATATCTGCATTTGCTTTGATGCGATCTAATTGGATGTGTGTGAGTGTTGTCGTTAGTAGCTTAAATTGCTCGGAAAATTGATACAAATTGAAGTTTTCTGAAGTAGGAAGTTGTTACAGATGTAAATACAATGTCATCTCTATCAATCTTAAATTTCCATCGTATATATGCTTTATGGTGTTAACACTAAACCATCTAATTTACCAGGTTCCCATGGAAGAATATATTCACTTCCAATAATGATTAATAGGAATAAGTTAAATGGCATAGCATTGTCTTCTTAAACAGTTATCCCAAAAAAAAACTAAATCAAGTTTTTTGCCGATCACCATTTAACTAATGCTAATATAGCTGATGGAATTGGTGGAATCATTTCCGGCAAAAAACAAAGCGAGAGAAAAGGGACAGCGTAAACCCGCGAACATGTTTCTGCCTACCCGGCGTCATCAGCGCGGTTCCGTACCTGTCCTTCTCCCTCGCTATTGTTTTTTACCTCTCGAGTATATGTTCCCATTCTCCACGAACAATGAATGGCAACATATACTCGAGCGCTGAAAAACAATAGCGAGGGAGGACAGGTACGGAACCGCGCTGATGACGCCGGGTAGGCAGAAACATGTTCGCGGGTTTATGCTGTCCCTTTTCCCTCGCTTTGTTTTTTGCCGGAAATGATTCCATCAATACCATGACATATATTAGCATTAATTTTTTAGTTATTGATACTAGGCAATCTTTTCATGTGTATTTTGCACCATTTAACTGTTGATCATCAGGATTTTCCTTCAAAGCTTATACACTCCGCGCAACATGAATAGTACCAATCTACAAAATAAAAGATTCCTTTGCAATAACAAAATACTTTATTGATCAATAATGATTACTTTTACCATTGTTTCTTATAACCTCCAATAGTCGGAATGGAATGGAATTATATAGGGTTCTCAATTGGTCAACGGGAAGTTCCGCCCAATTTAATTCAAGGGTCCGCTGTAGTTCGTCGGCGCAACTGAATTGTATAGCATTGGAATACACTTTACGCGACAACCATTCCCAAACATTTTCCGTAATGTCTAGGTTGGGGACCTCCATGTCTTATTAAAACCAGCGTCGAACGACGTTCACGACGTGAATACTTATCGTGTTGATAAATAAATGCCTGCCCTGCCATAACGTTGGAGAATTTCTCTTTCACCTGTTCTAGAAGCTGGATGTACTTTTATGAATTCTGCCTGCCCTTCACTATTACTAGACCACCAGGTCGGTTATAGGCAAAAGCTTCCTATACCATGACGTCGTGACAGAATCACTTCTTCTTTATATAAATCATAGTAATAATAGAAACCGGACCATCCAAATTAAACTTCTCGTCACCACTGAAAATAACAGTTTGCAACTCTCTTGTCCGCCCCATTTTTGTTTGAGCAAACTGAAGACATGCAGTGCGCTGAAATTCCTTTAAAGCAGTCTGCTGTTGCATTTTTAGACGTTTTAATAGTGAGCAGCTCTTTAGTGGCTTCTGCACAGTTCTCACCGATGCATTCGTTCCCACGTTACTGGCGATTTGTCTTGCCGTTAATGCCCAATTCGATGGCTTAACGTTCTCTCTCAGTTGTAACAAATTTTGTGCGCCATTTAAAATGTTTTTCAGGATCCCTAATGAAACCGTTCACAACCTCCTGTGACCGACCTACCTTCTTTGCAATAGTCCTTGAGAAATAGGCTTCTTGATGGAGCGTCGTTATTCTTCCAAATTCTTCCGCTGTTAAACACTTTTTCCGTCCCATCTTAACCCAATACCCTTAATTAGCGATATTTTAAGGTTGTTTGTTTGTGTGGATATACGTTGTGACTTGTCACGCATTGCCGACTTAATACTACTGTTGGTGGTATTCATGGGGCGCGGAGTGTATATAAGAATATTTTGAAATTAACAGATATGGGGACGACTTCCAACAAATCAAAATGAAAAAATTTTCTACAACGAACTGTTTCCAATTTTATTTCTTTTCTGTCCCACAAACGTTCAAGAACCAAACTGAAAAAGGAAATTTGAAACATTATGCACCGTCTCTCTAGTAGCAACCACGCGTGTTCCTCAGCAAATCAGCCTTATTAATATCAACTTTTTTCCTCATCTGTCAAAATTGTTTATATAATGAGCAAGGCTTGTCACGGCGAGTGAGATGATCATCTTAGTTTATTACAATTTATTGCTCTGGTTACCCTAGAGGGACTAGGTTTAGGTTTTATAAGAAGAAGGGAAGAATTGATTACTTCTACGAGAATTTATCTTAATTTTTTGATTTAATGGTCGCTTTTTTATTACGTAGGAAATCTAAAATATCCCGAAATACAAAGTGTTAAAAAAAAATAAAAACCTAGAGGGGGAATTTCACAAATACAAAACATTTTCCGTAGTTATATATTTTATTATATACAAACAAATCATCAAAGGAGATGTTCAAAGTGACCTCCCTCCAAATCACAGCAGTCGCAAGGACCTTGAATCTCTTTCCAAAACCACTGCGTTGGCTTGGATTCGGTGGCATCCAGAATCTACTCGTTGTTGCAGCTCTTCGAAGTCATTTAAAGATGTAGCTTACACTTTTCACAGCGCACAATTTCCAAATATCCCCAAAGACAGAAATCAAGGAGGTTTAAATCACATGATCTTGTAGACCATAGTAAGGTTCGTCTTACTTACCCATGTTTGTCTAAAAGTTCCGTATAAACACTCTCTAACGGAAATAGAAGGAAAATGCATGTCTCAATTCAATGTTAGAATAAACAGGCATAGCGAAAATATCAACTACAAACACATGTTTGGCAGATAAGAAGATGCAAGTCTTTGCGAATGAAGAAGAAATAAAGTTCATTAAGACTTCTCTGCATATTTTGGGCCATGCTATCCGAGGTTTGTGACGATTTCTTTAAGACTCTGTAGGGAAAAGTTCTCTCAATATTACAAACTGGTGAGTGGAGCAAAATTATTGTATAAAGTGATACTGGGAGTTGCCAGGTTTTTGAGCAGGTATGGGCGATGTCTCGATCTATTAAGAGGCGAAGTATATAGAATTTCTCATTTCTGCAGAAAAGTAACACAAGCATTCAGGGGGCCTAGGCCTTTGAATGCTAGAATAGTACATACTGAGTGCAACATAAATAAATCAAGAATATTCCAACGAAAAACATCTTCGAAATAACAACCTTTAGAAAAATAAACAATTACGAACAAATTAACTAATATAAACAATTGAAATTACCGTAAATTAAAACAATTACGAATATACCTGTCGAAAATGCAGGTAGATTTTGTTCTATTTACAAAGTACTTTATCAAAATCAGATGCATGTAACATTTTAAACCAGACTAAGAATTACGTACACATAGACGTGAAACCTCCTATATAATTGCACCACCGATTTCGTGCTAACATTTACATGGGGGCGTACGCCCCTGTTCGCCTTGACGCCATCCTATTCGTCGTGTCGATCTCAGGTAATGAATGCTGGGGGTAATGCAAAGTTGAAGTTATCATAGAACTTTCTCGAAAGAAAATTTGACGGATGACATATGTATGTGGCATGATTTATGTTAGGTACTTCCTAAACAATTTTTCATTTAGATGAGCATGTTCTCTATAATTCATTCATTAATAGATTGTATAATCCAACTATTAGATCATCTTATCAGAAATTTCAATTCGGTCAGCTTATCGACCTGATACAAAAATACGACATTGAAAATTATCGAAAGCATGGGAAATAATTTAGTCTGGCAGCTAACAAATTCTTGTTCTTTCCTTTGTTCCTTCGTACTCTACTATTTTTTCCCGAACCACATTAGCATTCTTGTAAATAAGAACCTCAACAGTATTTACAGTGTAATTCGATTTGTTTGTAATACATGAATCCGGCTTGCCCGCAGCTTGCTTGGAAAGAGAGGTGGAAGAGAAGAGAGTATGGATCTTTCTATGTAAACGAATGCAGGCATACGCAACACCCAAACATACGTTCTCATTACATATCCATCCATGTATATAAACATCCAAACGCATACATGTATTTTGATAAGGAAATTCTATGAATTACTTAACTCAACTCTAACAACACGGCGATAACGACCTAGTAAAAGGAGGGTTTAGATCGAGAAGAAAGGAAGAAGCAATAGAATATATGTATGTATGCATGTCTATGACATCATAGTGTCGTTAGATGCATCTGCCGTTGATGTCAGATAGATCACCTTGCGAAGCTCGCTATTATTTACATATATTTCCTTTATTTAAATGAAATAAAGATTAACAAGGTATGTACAAAAAATACAGTACAAACTCTTTAATCCGAACTAGTTAAAACACGGGTATAAACAGATCGGATTACTGGATAGTGAATACATATTAGGTTTTATGTGTTACTGAGAAGTAAAAAAAAAGCTAACAATAAAACAAAAAAGTTATCTTGAAAGAGATTTATTAAAAATAAAAAAGAAAAACAAATAAAAAAATACATAAATTAAAATGTACATTTCAATGATCAAAAAAGAAATCGGTGATACCCGTTTGTTTTTTGGTAGCAATTTCCTTTTTAATGCATTCCGACTGCAGTGTGTGGAGCAATGTTACTTGTTGAGGAGCTAAATTATTTGCACAAGCCCATCTTAAATACGTGGCGAAACATTTCACACCTTCTTCATGCACCACAAGCTTAACTGTTGGCAATTCTTCATCGCTTTCTTGATTATCAACATTCTCTTCATTTGCTGAATCAGAAGCGACTTCATCAATTATTTCTTCTTCAGTGAGAAATGCTCCATCTTCATTTTGCCCTTGTACCCATTCCTGTACATCCTGGTCTGACACAGGTTCACCAATTTTCCCAAACATGTCCTTGATTTCAGCTAGCTCATTAGTTTGAATTTTATTCGATGGAAGGAATGTGCTTAAAGGTAAATCATCTTCATCATTATAGTCTTCTTCAGTCTGGTCATCGTTCATAGCTAAATCGACACCTTTTTGTTCAGTAGTTAAGTTAAGACAAATATTTTCCCAGGAGTTTCTCAACAACTCAGTTTTTACTCTTTGCCAGGCTTCGTTGAGCAAAAATACCACGTCTTTTAAATTTATTGCCTTTAAGATTTGTGCATGTCATCATTAGATTCAACAATTGGTGAGAGAAGTTTCTTGCGATAATTAAGTTTAATAGCCCGAATCACATGTTGATCCATGGGCTGCAGAATCGGTGTACAATTTGGTGTACATGACGGAAATTTGTTTATCATCACGCATTAATTCTAAAGCAACGGGGTGGCCAAGAGCATTATCCAAAAGTAACACAGCTTTCTTAGGTAATTCCAATTCCTCCATTTTGTTTTCTACCGACGGCACAAAGTGCGAACAAAACCAGTCTTTAAACAGATCCTTTGTCACCCAAGCTTTTTTTGCTCTCTTATAAATAACTGGTAACTGGCAGTTACGAAACGCACGTGGCGTTTTTGACTTTCCCAAAACAAATAACGGTAGTTTGAAACTGCCTAATGCGTTTGCACATGGCGTGAAAGTTATTCTTTCTTTATATTTAATAGTGAGCAGCATTTTCTTCCGGGTGCCGATGCTTCAGATTTATTAACCAACGTTTTTTTCGGCAACACCCTCCAAAAAAACCCACTCTCATTCGCGTTGTAAATTTGATCAGAAGTTACGCCTAATCTCTCAATTGTTTTTAAGAATTTTAATGTAAACTACTACACTAAAATCACTAGACAGCTTTTCTCCTGAGACACCTAATTGGCGAATTCCATATTTCTTTTTGAACTTCTGCAATCACCCACAACTAGCGTTAAAGTCCTTAATACGTAGCTTCACAGAAAAAAACCTAGCTTTTTCACATTGCATGTCTCCAGAAATCAGGGTACCGCTAGCACGCTGTTGTAAAAACCAGCTTTTGATGTAAAAAGTTGGTTGTATTGTACATTTGTCTGTCGATAAAACAGATCGTGATAGTTCTTTGTCTTATTAACTTACTTCAGTGTTACAAATAGCATTGTGAATTTCATGTGCAAAATATTTATGACTTATTAGTATAGAGGCAGTCCCAGATCGAGTGGGATTGCATGGATTACTTTCTTAAAATTGAAGATGGAGATTTGGTTAAATGGGCAATGTTTTGCAGTTTTTAGTGTTGATTTAAAATCTGTTTGAAGTTATTTCAAAAAAATCTAGAGAGATATTTGACATACAAGGAAATTACAATTTTTAATTTTTTTGAAATAACTTAATAAACAGATTTTAAATCAGCACATAAAACTGCAAAGTATTGCCCATTTAACCAAATCTCCATCTTCAATGATAAGAAAGTTACCTACGCAATCCCACTCGATCTGGGACATCCTGTATAATAACGGAAACGATATTAATACAACTGTACAGGTCTTATCTACTAGGTTGTTCACGTTAATTTTTATTAATAAATAGAAATTCAAGTTGCTTATGCTTATCTTCTTTTTACTCTTTATGTGTAAGAACTAAGCAGTAAATATGACGTGCTTGATCTTTCCATTTTTTACAGATAATGGTACTAAAACCAGTACGGACGAGTCCGGAAAAACAAGGTCTATTATAATGTGCAAAAATCTACAGGGTATCCCATTTAAATACGAAAAAGTTTGGGCTACTTCCGGTTAAACCGGAAGTACATGAATAATAAAAAATTCGAAATTAGATGCATTATGCATCATTGCACTTACCTGCAAAGTTTCATCAATATCATCGTTTCCGTTATAAAAATATTTGATTGGTTCCATACTTTATCCAACCCTGCATATGTTGATGAAAATACTCGCTAAATTAAAAAACTTAAATAATTTACCATTACATAAATACGCTACTGGAAAAGCCGGAATATCTGTGATGCCAACTGAAATGTACCAATACAATCAGCATTTTTTGATCACGCTGTACAACAAATCCAAGAAATAACAGTAGTAGAAGCAAATAAAAATTAAATGTATCAATCATTCGACACGTAAACAATCTCGAACAATCCCTAACCTCTCGTTTCATATACGTCAAACGTCGTCTGTCAAATATCCCCACGAAAAAACATAACCTTAACATCGACGAGCAATCGAAAACAAACAAAAACGGAACGGGGAAGAGACGAGAATCATTCCTCGTTTGTAGTAAGTATGTCTACAGCATCGCGCGTCCCAGACGGATAGAATAAGAAAGGGCAATATAAAAACAACAAACAAACGCCGGGAGAGAACGCGCGCAGTACTCCATCAATCAAAAGTCAATCGTTGAAATCTGACGGTGGCGGCAGTGGCGGCGCGGAACAGCGCGCGCGTGCAACCCAAAACATTGGCGGGAGCTTCCGTTCTTGTCGATTTTTTGATTATTATGACACCGGCACGATGAATTATTTATGATTTCTTCGGGGACCGTTTGTTTATCCCCCTCGGAGCGATAGCAGCGAGTAGTATTTCGTGCTCCTCTAAGCTTATTCCGTTCTCCAAATAATACGATCGCGTCAAGGTCATTAACACCTTCTGTCGATCGTTTATCGCGTCTATTACGACAGAGTCAGACTGCCTCCTCCTCCTTCTCATTGATATAGGCGCGTATTGAAGAAGCTGCAGCGTGTGTGTGTGCGATATGACGTCTAGATACGATATCTGAATTGGAACAGCTGTTGGTTGTTTTTATTGTCGTCAGTGTTTTGTTAAGGTTAACAGAAGCAAGTGACATGAAATATAATGGACAAGAGATTAGTTGGAAGGTTTATCAAATCAAATTTGATATTTCTTCTTTACAAATTGTGTTTATTGAGCTTTGTTGTGTAATCGAGGAAACAACAATAAGAATAACTTTTAGTTCGGTTCGATATTTCGTTTTTTCTATAATAAAAACTAATAAGGGGAACACAGGTAGCCTCCACAGATTCCGGTTTAAAGAAACATGATTGGTTTATAGATTGATTAAGGCTAAAGAGTTAACCGTGATATTTTTAGGTGCCCACATTCACATTTGCGGGGCGCGACATTACCCTTCGCTATTTGGCTTAATAGCTCAAAAACTATAAGAGACATAAAAAAAGTTAAGACCTGTTTTATATACAGGCTGTGCGACACTGGTTGTTATGGTGACAGGTGTACGGGAAAGTGTTCTTCAAATTATATTGGAGTTCAAAGTTAGAATGGAGATTAAAGTGCTACAATCAAAGTAATACTAAAGGAAAAGTGGTAAGCCTTGCCCAATTACATAAATAATAGTGAAAAACCGAGAACCTAATAAATAGTGTAAAAGTAAATGAGTTAGAAGAGGTTAAGTCGCCCGAAGACTTCGATTGGTCGCCCAGGTTTTCGGGTGAGATTGCGCGATAAAACAGCAGCTTAGAAATAAAAGAAAACAGAAATGACCAAGCAGAATATCTCAAGGAAATAAGGGAGATAGGGAAGGAGCAGGCTGAATGTGTCAAAGAAATCGGCAGGTTAACAACTGAAAACAAAGAACTGAAGCTGAAGAGTGGAGCATTTAGGAAATAAGAGAAGTCAGAGAAAAGCGTAAGATGAATATAATCACCAAAGATAAAGATTTTCCTGAAAACACAGAGGCAGAAACGGTACAACAATTTCTAGAAGAAAAAATAGGGGTCAAGGTAAACTTAAGACAAATACAGAGCGTAGAAGCAGGGAAAGAAGGAAGGAAAATAGTGAGGGCAACTCTGGAGAATATGGAAAGTAAAGGATTGATAATGGAGAACAAAAAGAAACTAAGGGGGTCAGAATATTACATTGATGACGAATTAACGGGTGCAGAACAGAAAACACAGAAGAAACTAAGAGGAATTACTAATATTGAGAAGAGTAAAGGGAAAAGGATCATTATAGGCTACCAGAAGTTAAAAGTAGAAGGAGAATGGTTAAGATGGGGCTCGGGGAAGGAAAAAAATAATAAGGTACAAAGAAACTGCACATTCAAAAAACTGATAATGGAAAGTGAAGACGGAAAGATAAACGGGACCACAACGGCAAAGAAAAGGACAATGAATAATGCAAACAGAAAAAGGAAAAAGAAAGGAAATAAAAGAAAGCACGAAGCTGGAATTGGAACCTGGAATGTTAAGACAATGCTGAAAATTGGAAAAATGGACGAAGTTGCGCGAGAAATGCTGAAGTATAAAATTGGTACTAGTTATACAAGAGATACGATAGGAAGGTGAAGGTAGAATAGACAAGGAAAATTATACTTTTATGTATGGAGGAGAGATAAAACAAGGAAGAAAAGGAACAGGGTTTTTAATTAGTAAGAAATATAGACACCGTATAATCGATCGCCTAGACTGAAGAACAAAATAGCAAATATGACTTTCGTAAACATATATGCGCCAACTGAGGATGTAGAAGTGGAGAAAAACACATTTTACGAAAAATTTAAAAGAGTATATGAAAATATAGACAAACATGACACAGTGATACTGCTAGGAAATTTTAACAGTAAAATAGGAAAAGAGAAGTACCTGAACAGTGTTGCTGGAAAACATACAAAACATAATGTAACAAATAATAATTTCAAACTTCGCGGAAGAAATGAATATGAGTATAATGAGTAGAATAACCTAAACTTGCGGACTCGCATAGGCGTCGGTATTACGGGTTAATATAAGAATACGAAAAATTCATAAATAAACTAAACCGGTAGAGAAGCAGGCATGTAGCGTCGACCTTGAATATAAATCATGATAAACCGCGCTGAGAGAGATTTCGTTTTAGTACCGGTTGAGCTATTGCAGAGATTAGTAGAACGGTCAAGATTATGTACTTACGTGTCGCTTTTGAAAATATAGCTGGTGTTTTTTGCGTGTTATAGTATTATACCAAGTACATAATTAGTGTATCGTTTCATATAGAGCTAATATTTACATACCTAAGAAAACAATGCCTCGTAATAGATTTGCTACTAATGTACATAAGTATGTGTCACTTTTTCCCCATTTAAAATATGACGGTAGTGCAGTTTTTTGCTCAATATGCAATGTTCGTTTGGCTGCATTGGACAGAACTGACTGCCAGAGGCATGTCAATGGTATTAAGCATATGAGAAATGCAAGAACTGAAATACTTTATACACTATTCCTCATACATTTATTAATTATGTTTACCTCTTGTAATCTTCCGTTGTCGTTGGTGAGAAAAGCAGCTTTTAAAACGTTTTGGCGACAATACGTTCCAAAGTACCCATTACCCTCACAAACACAATTACAGAATCATTTGCCGCGAATGAAAGAGATGCTAGAAAATGTGTGTAACGTGATTTGTATTCCAAAAAAATATGGATTACCGTGGATGAGACGACCGATATAAAGAAAAACAGTATTGTGAATGTAATAGCTCGCGTTTTATCTAGCGAGAACACAGCATCTCGATATTTGTTAGCTTGCAAACGTGTTCAACAATGTACTGCGGAAAATATTCAAAAAGTGATAATGAACGCTTTGAAAAAATTTAAAATTGCCCAAAATCAAGTTGTGATGATTGTGACAGATAGTGCAGCAACGATGTTAAGTGTTGGGCGATCCTTAAAACATATATTTCCTAACTTAATACATATAACCTGCGTGCTGCATGTTTGCATTTAGTTGGTGAAGTTGTTCGATCAACATTACGGAAACGTTGATCGGATGATTGGAAGTACTAAAGCAGTGTTTCGTAAATCTCCTAAACGTTTAAAAGAATTTCGTAAATTTTGTCCAGGTATTCCAGAACCTCCTGAACCAATTTTAACGCGATGGGGTACTTGGCTAACAGCAGCTTCTTACTATTTAATCCATTTTCAACAAATTCAATCAGTTATAATGCGATTTAATCGAAAGCAATTAGAGAAAGTCAAAGAGAATTTCAAATTCCTCAACTTTTAGAAGATTTAACAACAATATGTACCAATTATACAGTATTACTAGATGCCATCAGAAAACTACAATGTACTGAATTGTCATTGCAGGAATCATTAGACATAGTGGAGAGTGTAAAAAATAAATTACACACATTAAATGATACACCAGGATTATGCGCTAGTCAAAAGTTGGCAGATGTTTTAAGGAAAAATCCCGATTTTAATACTTTAGAGGCCGTTTATAATAAGTGTAAGAATAGTGAACTTTTAAGTGATTTTGAAAAACAGTTTCTATATGCAAATGTAACTTCCTTAGATGTGGAGAGATCGTTTTCTATGTATAAGAATATTTTTTCTTGTCGACGGACAAGGTTTAAAGAAGTTACTGCGGAAACATATGCAGTGATGCAAGTTTACAGTAGTTCCCATCCTGATGCCTCTAATTTGTTAAATAATTAGCAAGTATTCTTATATTAACCCGTTATACCGACGCCTATGCGAGTCCGCAAGTTTTGGTTATTCTAATAATGAGTACTAAATTTAAACACAAGATGGAAAATAAAAAAGGTGGTTGTTACCAGGGAAAACAACAAGAAACCAAATCGACCATCAACAAGAAAAGAATGAATACAATAAAAGATATTCGGTTATTTAGAGGAGCAAACGTAGACTTAGACCATATACTAGTAATAGTAAAGACTAATATAAGAAGAATAGACACGAAGGTAAAGAAAACAAAGAGAATAAAATGGAGAACGGAAGAACTGAACGTAGAAGAAACTCGAAAAAGATACGAAGAAAAAGTAAACCGGCAACTAGCAAATGAAAAAGAAAATAATATTGAAATAGAGTGGGATAGGATTAAACGAAGTCTGATAGACTCAGCAGGAAAGACAGTTGGAAGATTAGATAAAGAAAGGAGTGGATAGATGATGAATGCAAAAATGCAATAAAGGAGAAAAACGCCAGGCTGGCATGGATAAGAACAGGACAAGAGAGATCTAGAAAATTACCAGCAAAAGCGGTAAAATGTTAAGGCAGAAGAGAACAAGATGAATAGATAACATAATGATGGAGATTGAAAATGACAATAAAAACAGTCAAGCTGGACATCAAGCGTTAAAATATTTATGAAAAATAGAAATATAAGAACTTAAAACTAAAGATCCGCAATACGGCGCGTGGTTATACATATAGGCAGCAGAGATGATGTGTCTAACAAAGCATGAAGAGGAAAGGTCCAAAATCTAGGAAAGAAAAATCATTAGAAAACTATCTGGCCCCGTAAAAATAAACGAAGAGGAATACGAGGTGCATTCAAGTTATAACACCTCCGATTTTTTTTCTCAGAACTGGAAACAGATAGAAATATGCGGTTTGTTTTAAAATGAGCGGGCACTCTTTGTCAATGCGTGATAGAGATGGTAGCACTGTACGGCACACAGAACCTTTAACGGCAGCGGCGAGAGTGAGAACTGTTTTTGATACTTCAAATGGTGACATTCTTTGTCTTTCATTGTTTCTGTATAAACTTAAAAGTAACCTTTCTAGTGTCAATTTAATATTCAAATAGTTATGGTCGTAGTTGTATGTAAGATTGTAATCCATTCAAGTGAAAAATTATTGTAGATAAGCAGAAAGTTGTAAAGAATTCCGTAGCTAACTTAAAAAGCACACTGTATAGGTGCATTTAATGAGATGCGCTCCGTTAGTGAAAGATAACTACACTTCTGGGTAATACATAAATGCATGCAAGCCCCTCAAACCAAAGAAACATTTTATATACATATTACATACGTATTACGATATATTTACATTTAGAAATACAAGCAGTAAAATAATTATCGGTTATTACGTTTATACCAGTTTTAATTGCGCAACGCTGGTTCGTTAAAGTTTAACGCAGAGCTGTATGTATATGTATAAATACATGAAGCAACATGCACAAACCGAATACATCCCTATATACGTATACATAAGTACTCTAGTGTTATATGGATGGAAGTTGATTAACTTTATATTCAATTTTATTAAACGTACATACTATAAAACAAAACTGCGGAGCCGGCTGGAGCAGGGGCGAGAGAAGGCGTTTTTATAGCCCCGAAGTTCGTTAGTATGCGCGTTTTATATTGCGCGTATTTTTAAAAAATAGCTATAAAATACTTGTACAGCGTTCACGTATTATGAATAATAATTTTTCGATAATTTCGAACTTAATCATTGCCGATACTTTCAGATTAATCATAAAGTCACGCGATTGCGTACATATAACTCATTTCTGGGGAATTTCAGTAAACAAGTTTCGTTGAGATATCACAGGAAAATGTTTCTAACAGGATTGATAAGTGCATGGGATGCTGGAAGATAAACAGTTAAGGTGTCATCATATAGTTGATAGCATTGATGTTGGTACAGGATTCTTCAAAATCTGAGTGCCGTAGATGATAATCCAGAAATGTATGAAAACCAACTCTATTACAATTGCATCCAATCTAAAAATTCCTGTTCTGGTTAGTATTCTGCTCATGTCATCCAAAGTTCTTGAGGAAATTGCTGAAATTTAAGTAAGAAAACATCTAAGTTATACCTAGCATCTTTTATCTAGACTTCTTATACCCATCAACTATTTGCAAACATTTGATACGCTGAACTACAATATGCTGTTTCCCATTCTGCACTACAGTCCCTGGCCAGATTACTTGAAACACTCAATATTTTGTAGTTTCTTCATAATAAAATATAAACTATACATGTATTATATTTTTTATTTATAAAATATATATATATGAACCATGATGTAATTATTTTAATAACATCATCTAATTCCTCGGGGCATGACTTTCAATACAAGATACGATGTCTCTTTTATATCTTCATCGTTCTCCCATACATCTTTTATATTCTTCATTAATATTTCCTTTGTAGGGTTTCTTATATACCTTACTTTTTAGTCGATTCCATACTTCTCGATGGGATTGAGGTCCGGTGAATTTCTGGGCCAACGTAAAAGAGGTACTATGTGATTGTCTTCAAAGAATTTCTTAACCTTTTTTGCCACATGGCAAGGAGCATTATCTTGCATAAATATACGCCCTGTCGTATGCGACGGTACCTGGCTTAAAATACGGTAATAACGTGTTTTTTAACACATTTATGTACTGCTCTTGACGCATTGTACCTTGTACAAAATACAAAGGGCCGGTCCGTCTCCACTAATCACTCCTCAAATCATTACCTAGGTGTTTTATAGTTCGAAGAACCGTGGACTCTGTGAGACGTTCGTGCAGTCGTCTACGAACAAATTGTCTCACTGCACTAACACAAGAGCGAGCACTCGTCACTAAAGAAAACCTATTAAATAATGCAAACATTAATTCAGTAAAAATCATGTTGTTAAGTTATTCACATTTTTCCAATTCCGTCTGTGAAATGTCGATATTCTCTTGCAAAATTGAGACGAACAGATTTCATTTTTTCGTTTAAACGCGGCTTTTTTACAAGTCTTCGGCCATTAGGTTTTTCGCGCAATGGCCTGACAGTTCTGCTCGAAATCTCTATTCTCTCTCTTGTAAATTGTTTTGAATAATTTTAATTGAGCAAAATCTATTGCTCAAAGCCTGATGAACAATTTCACGGTCAGATCTCTTCGAAGTTTTTCTTTTCCGACCGCACTTTGCCCGGATTTGTGTCGATGTGCTAGCTCCTTCGTTTAAGTTTCTAGCTAAACGCGATACAGAAGAAGGAGATACTTTCTGTAATTTTGCAATTTCTCGTTGTGAATGTTTGTTTGATTGTAGAAGAGCTTGTGTAGCGGCTTTTTGTTCATTTGTTAAATCTTTCCCGGGCATTTTCTGCAAAAAACCCAAAATATTTCAATTTTTTTCAAATTCCAAATAATTAATTATTAAGAGAGAGATAGAATAACAATTTTACCTTTGCAATAACGATATATCAACACAAAACACTTAACGATACTCCGTAACTTAGCGTCTATACGGTTATGACGAAATATTTAAAAAAATATCGATGCATTCTCTAAACTGTGAACTCGCTAAATGTAAGTGGATAACTGAAATATTTATATATGCGTACTTTACTCTTCTAAATATCATTTCTCTGGTATTTTTATTTATTGATACAATAATCTAGTCCCCCTATAAACGATCGGATTCAATGTAAAAGAATATGACTGTAATAGGATGGGAATTTCCATATATATATATGGCCAGGGACTGTACATTGCGCTTAATGGGTATGCTGAGTTTGTTTCTTTAGGTATCTCCTTCTTCAAAAATATTAGAATGTGGTCTTAACACATTTCGTTCACAGATAGCACAAAGATCCACTATGTGATCACCTTATTCGCTACCTACACTAGTAATGTCTTCATCGATATTGCTTCAAAGGATCTGCATACTGATGGCACTCATACGTTTTGTTCAATTTTATTCAAATACAATATACCTTAATGGAGATATTGAAAATCTTACTAATTTGAGTGCTAAACACCGTCTGCAAGTGAATCCTAAGGAGTCTACTCTCCAACTTCATGGGAAAAGAACGAGAAAACCTCAATTGCACTAATATAGCGACAATTACCTTTCACGGCAAAGAACTTATCCTCTTCAAGAAACTGGGTGTTATAATTGAGACAAAATTAAGATCTGAAGACCTTATTCGACAAGATGATCTAGATAAGAGTAGCTTATTACAAGGTCAACATTCTACATCGATATGGAAGGTGTCTTGAACAAACATTTGAAAGTCTTCTTTGCAATAGCTTTGTCCTGTCTAATTTCAACTACTATGATACTCTGCTTGGGGCAGGGAATTTCCTACCAACTAAAATTCTTGGGCAGCTAACCTGCATTATATTTACATTATGACTTTATACTATGATTTTGAAGCAACCTGCCCATGTGTACAATAAAACAGAACTTTTTAAACAATACATTGTTGTACATACAGGGTACATACAAGGTAAGCGCAATTAATAAGGTGAATATAAATATGCATTTATGTAAATAGATGCTTTCGTTTAAGAAAATGAAACTATTATGAATAATACTCAAAGGCTTTCTGGAATTAAGAAAACTATTTACTACCCTTAAGAAAATATTGTTTTGTGTCATAATGGCCACTTACTAAATTTTTTGCAAGATTTTCTTGAATCATGTTGACAAATGTCTTAAACAAACAAATACAATTATTTCATTACAAGCATACGAGGTGTGGCAATTAAATAACCGGATTGGTGCTACTATCAGCAAACAGCGAGCACGCCACGGCAGGTTTGAATATGTCTGTGCTTGTAGATGCTTCCCCCACCCTGAGCTCGATGGGCACGGTTGTACGTCGCTCAGTCTCGCTGTAGCAATCGTCCGTTCAAGTCCTTACGCTAGCGTCGCGTCGGATAAATGCAGAGTGTTCAGATCAAGCAATGAGTGAACCTCAAGATTCTTGTGAAACACGAGGTTATAACTACCCTTCGTGAGCGAGTGAGAAGACGAAGACCCGATTTGTGGAAGAGCAAATCCTGGATGCTCCACCAAGACAATGCGCCAGTCCATTCCGCTTTGTCGGTGAAGGCGTTCTTTGCGAAATCCGGCATCACGGTCTTGGATCACCCACCATACTCGCCCGACCTGGCCCCCTGTGACTTTTTTTATTTCCTAAGGTAAAATCGGAGCTTAAGGGGATAAGATTTGACAGTGTGGAAGCGGTGAAAGCGAAAGCGACGAAGGTTCTCGACAAGCTGATAGAAACGGACTTCCAGCACTGCTTTCGACAGTGGAAAATTCGTATGGAGCGTTGTAGAGATCGGCAAGGAGAGTATATACATTGAAGGGGATAAACTTTGTAATGTAATTGGTGATCAATAAAATATTTTGTAGCACCAGTCCGGTTATTTAATTGCCACACCTCGTATACATACTTTTCTTAAGCGGAGATAGGTACGCTAAGAAAATATTTCCTTTGATTTAAACCAGTTATTGTATTGCGGATAATTGAAACAGTAGTTGTATTGAATTAAGGCGGACAGCTTTGATACAAGTAAATGTTTCTTTGAGTGCAGCCATTCTGCAGGATAACTTTCCGAGAAGAATCATTTCACGTGGTACTGACTTCCCATACCCGTCCCATTCTCCTGATGCCTATTTGTGGGGTATACAAAGGAGCGTGTGTTCAACTGTGCAGATCCACCAAGACTAATCATCACCTCTTGTCGGAGTCTGCAGCAACCTTTTTTACTAGCACTTATCAATCAACACAAACAATTGAATTCCGTTGTCATAGTGACGAAGCGACGACTGCGAAACTTAAACGTGTCTCTATTGAACAATCCCAGTACATTTAAAAATAATATAAGAATATTTGCCTTGTTCGATGATGCTTTAAGTTGATTGCTTATTTACAAGATTCTTAAAAAAAGAAACTCCACAGGGGTGCTGGTTCAACTACCACGCGTTTTAAATTTTATCTAACAGAAGAATTTAGGAAATAATTAATTGTAACAAAACCGAATTTCTCTAAATATTTAGGAGATACTCTAGGAGGAGTTATCATTAACTTAGTCAAACCAAACAATACAGTCGATTTTGCTCAGTGTAAATATCAATACGGGAAGTGTAATTACACAACTTTTTTTACTGGGAAGCTGCTATCTAGCAAAACGTATGTATGTGTTTACTAATACCATAGAGATGTAATAGCTCGGAATATTATAATACGTTTTTATAAATAGATATTACCGATTTGGGAGTGATACGCTGTTTGGCAAATATTTATTGTAGGTGTAAAAATTATTATAATGCTGAAATTGTATGACGTTAAACATGTGGACATAATTGCATCAGATGATTAATATTGATAGACGGGAGGATTTTAAATATACATACATGTACTAATAGAGAAAAGCATATAAAGCAAATATGTACTTATATATTTCTCTATTATATATATATATATATACATTAGTTGAATGCAAAGTCAATATATGAAGAATTTTTGCCAAATATGACCAGGCAAAAGGAAAAGTTTGGAGTCTCAGGCATATTGTGTGGTATCTTGAAAAGGAAATTTTCGAAGTGTTTTCCTACGAATTCCCGAAATTAATGTGTGATGTCATCTTCTGAAAACGCTACTATTTGCAAAAACACGTTGTAAGAGGAACATGCTTTAAAAGCATGTGGCGGACGCATAAAAGTTTACACAAAATAAATTAAATGTGATACGTGCTCAAACACTTACCGTTTTAAGAGTCCTCCGTGAAATCACAAAGTGGATAATGTCTATTTAATATTTGTAACATTAGATATGTTTCCAAAGTTGTTTCGGCAAAGTGAGTGCGGCGTGAAGAAAAAGTGTTTTTGTATGCCGAAAACGAACGTTCTACATCTAGTGACGTTATATTTGCGTAAGTAAAATAATCTTTCAAATAACTTAACGGTTCTGTTGACGCACCTTCACAAATTTGTCTTAATGTGCCAAAATCAGAGTCTTTATCTAAAACACAAACATTTCTTCCGTCTTCTATCGCGCATAGCTGTGCGCGAACATGTTGCACTATTTGCAAAGATTCCACTAACGACACCGAAGAATTTTGTAGTTTTTCTATCGTATCCGCTAGTCTCATGTAATTGTTCTAAATAATTTCCAAATCTGTTTTAACTTGACTATCCTGAAATTTCAAACGGCTTACCTTGACAGCCGTAGCTTCCTTTGGGTCGAATTCTAAAATCACGTTCTTTATATTCTCAAAATATTTAAGATAATAAAATGCAGCCTCTAACCATGTTCCCCAACGAGTAAGAATAGGTTGTGGTGGTTCAGGAATACCGGGGAGACCGGCCTACAGAAAGCATGTTTGCAGCACCATCACTCACTAACATCAAGAGTTGGTTTGTTGAAAGTTCAAACTTGTCCAATGTATTTAACACTAACTTTGAAATTACTTCGGCAGTACACTGTTGTATTCGTTTGGAGACTAATAGAATTGAAGGTGCCAATTGATGAGGTTCCAATTTGCGTGCCATTACATTAAGAACAGAATGTTTCTTCCGATCTGTTGTTTCGTCGACACATAACCACAATTTTTGATCTTTCAACTCCGATTTTATTTTTTGTTCAATATGTTCACGCGCAGATGGCACAATTCTTCGTAACGATGTTCGACTTGGTAATTTGCACTCCGAATAGTTATTCCAAAAGCAGATAAATGGTTCCTTGTCTAGTAAATTAAACGGTATATTATATGCGATAAACGTAACGCATAAATTAAACATAAATTTTTCATTGTCTCGTGCGCAATTTCTTTTTGAGACATGCTTTTCACTATTTACGTGTCGTAGACAACGTTGTCTGGACCAACACATTAACGGGATTTTACAGATTACACATTTAATATTAGCACCTTCATATATTAAGTCTGGAGTTTCTGTAATAAATTTTCGAAGTTTGTCCGACCGCGGTCGTTTTGCTGACGAAATCGTAATTTTCTAGGACAGATAAACAATTGCGTAAATGACCGGCAGCGAAAATGTCCGTACTGCGCCGCAGACGAAGTAATACTACCGTTCCTCTCGGTCCGAACTGATTCTACGCCGATGCGCGGTACCGCTCGTGGCCAGCGTTACTAGCCTCATTATTAAATGTCAGCTTTGATATTTCCATATTTATTCACCTCCATTCATTTGTTTTATTATGGAAACTTTTGGAATGCGGGTTTGTAATGATAAAATAGACAGACACACTTAAAACCCAGCAGTTCAAAACGAGAATTCTATTTCTCCAATTTTTTTCCATTTGTCAAAGTAAAATACACCAATAAAATCGATAAATATATATTCAGAATAAAATCCCAGCGAATAATTTAACAAAGGCCAAAACAACCTCAAGAAACTGTCCGCCATATGCAGGCAACCATGTGTATACATATATGTCATATCGTTTATTATAATTCAGAACGTTTCGAAGAGCGAGCATTATTCGTTTTCTATTAGTCTAGTCTATAGCGAGCGTCCCCTAGCGGGCACGACGCACTCGTGTTGTCTGTTGCCAGATGTCAACGCCGGCGAGAGCTAGAAGCCCGCCAAACGCTTTTATTCCGCGTCTCCCTTTTTAGAACGTCGCCTACACGAAACTTAAGCTCCCTCTCTCTCTATCACTCGCTCACATTTCTCTTTCACAAACAGGAGCTATACGAAGGTTTATAAAAGCCTATATACGACGACTACGACTGCTATTCTACTACCACTACTTCTTCGACGGCGGGTGAGGAGTGACTTTCTGAATCGATGTGGAATAAGTGGGTATTATTTTGTCGAATTTCCTTCCACACTCTCTCCGTCTATGTTTTATCGCCTTTATCGCGGCGTCTAGCGGTTAATTTTAGGGCGCTTTTTTGTGTTTCTGTCGGTTCTATGTAGTGTTTCATCCTCTTTTCGTTTGTGAGTTCGTTTCTTTTGTAAAGCGCGTACGTTTTTAATGTAAAATGTAAAATGCATTAGTAGTTTGGTGGTCTTTGTTCGATTTGGATAAAATTTGAGTCGAGTTGTGTTGGAAGAAAAAGGCGTAAAAATTCTAATATCAATGTTGAAGCTTTCACATGAGTATTTTCCACACACGAATCCTAAAATAATGATGTACGAGGCGGTATCCAAAAGTTTTCGAAATGCAGCGATAAATAAAATTGACGAATACTAGAACTGCGACGCAATAAGAGGTTTCCTGTCCCCAAGTGCGGAATGGTCTAGCCAAGATTATTTTTGAAAATTTGAAGGCACAAAAATGTTTTGTTTGCTGTAAATTTGTATGGAATTACTTGTTTGGTTACTAATACCTTAGTACCTAATATGTAAAGCAGAATATTTTACAATTTGCTAGTTGTAAATAAACGAAAATGATGAATTTCACTGGGGCAGTATTTGCAAAATTTTATTGCATATTATTGCATTACAAATAAACATGAACATAATCGATATGTTCTTACGAGGGCAAGTCAAAAATTACTTACACATTTGGTTCTACAACTATATTAAACAAAGATAGGTGTACAACAGATACATTATTTTTCGATTTAGTCTCCACCTTTAGCAATGCACTTGGTTCAGCGAGCCACAAGCTTCCGTATGCCTTCCTAGTAGAAGGTTTTCGATTGGTTGTGAAACCACTTTTGCACCGCATCCCGAACGTCTGTGTCTGAGGCAAATCGACGACCTCTCAAAGCTTCCTTGAGCGGTCCAAAGAGATGAAAGTCCGAGGGAGCGAGATCAGGGTTGTAGGGAGGGTGTTCCAGGGTCTCAAACCCCAACCCGTTGATAGTTTCTACGGTGTTCCTGGCCATACTCTGGCGTTTCGATTCGGGCTCGTAGTGATGAACCCACGTTTGATCAACGGTCACTATTCTGCTTAAAAATGCGTCGCCTTCCGCGTTGAAGCGATCTAGTAAGCGTTGGCAGATGTCCAAACGTTTGGTTTTGTTTTCTGCGGTAAGCATTCGTGGTACCCATCGCGCACATACTTTCGAAATTTGAGTTCAACGTGGATAATTTGATAGGCGGAACCGTGACTGATGTTTAAGGAAGATGCAACCTGACCTATGGTAACTCGCCTATTTGCTGTAACCATCTCTTGAGCTTGCTGAATGTTGTCGTCGGTGGTCGAGGTTGACGGCCGTCCAGCCATTTCGATCCACAAAAAAACGCTTTTACGAGATAAAGCACTGTCCCCGTATTGTGACAATAGTCTCCGGTGAATTTCAGCACTTTTCACACCCTCTGATCACAAAAATCGGATCACTGCTCGTTGTTTCTCTTTGGTACAAACTAATAGCGGAGCTGACATGTTTATGCTGTTGTGGCTAGCAGACAAATGACGCGATCGCACGCATGACCACAGAGGCGCCAACTCAACGCATGCGCCAGCGGCCGCCGCTACGATAACCTTCGAAGCTTGTTATGGCGAAAGTGTAGATAATATTTGGCTTACCCTCGTATTTAGTTAGGAAGCACGTTTTAACAAAGAACGAACCTTATACTATGTAAAAAATATTCTTCACTTAAGTTTGGCTAAAAAATGGACTTAGCATGTTATTTCAACATTATTGGACCCCACAATTATGAAGTCTGCTGAATTTTTAGAATGAATTTGACAAGGAAGTGGATTAGTTATGTTAAAAAATCAGAAAAACATTTATTGGAACACATTCCGAATAAACAAAACTTGATATGAATTTTTTTGTACGGTAGATTCATAAAAAGAATCCCAAAAACTGTAAGAAACTCGTCTTGAAGGGTCCAGTGGTAAGAGGGCTTGCGCGTGACTCTGGCAGAGTTAAGGGCCGTGCATTCGAATCCTAGCAGGGTCAAATGGCAGATTTTTCTGTTGGATTTGACACAACCTCGAGTTATCATTCGCATATTAGGGCACTTTCCGACAAGGGGGTGATAGTATCGGAGCCATAGAACACTTTAAACACACTATTTATGTAGTAAAAGACTCCTGAGGTTATGACAAGCTTTAAAGCTTATATACTCCCTTGGGCCGTCATTGCACGTAGAAAAACAAGTATTATTGTTACATATTGAATATAAAATAAAGTTTATTAGTTTTTTTCTTAATTATTATAATAAATGTGATACAAAACCGAACCTGTTTGACCATCGTTGAAATTAGAATAGGAATCTGTCAAAAATGTTGGAAAAAATGGTGAATCGCCATTTAAGAAAAAAATAGACTATGATTGGTGCGAAATCTAATTTTTTTTAAGGAAACAGAAATGTATCTATGTATCTCTCTATTCTGATTCAATATATATGTATTTTTTTATAAGAACCGCAATTCATATAATAATTTTACTCAAAGAACTTCATTCAGATGCAGTTTTCTTTTCTACAAATAGCTGCCTTTCATTCGCAATGAAGGTCGGCATAGTAGGTCACGTTGGCTTACAGATGTCGTTTTTTTGAATAAGGAACTGTCTGCTATTACCATTCTGGGAATCCTTGTTTTGATTTTTATACAAACTTGTTCCAACCTTGACAAAATAATGCAAAAGATTTACTAGATTCCTACAATAGAAATGCTCAAATTGCACCGTCATACTGAGAAGATATGGTCCAACAGTCAACACTTTATCAATTATTTCAAGAGTATCTAATTGTTAAATAGTCAATTTTTGAGGATTGTATTATTGTTGTCAAAAACACTGTTACTTAATGTTTTGTTGCATATTGGCCAAAATCGGTTTCTTACGGAGACTTTTCAATATAACCCCCTTTATTTTCCCCAAAGAACATTCAACTCTTATGCAAATCATTTACATCTTCACCCCAACATACATATACACTACCGTTCATGGAAGTTCGGGCAAGCAAAAAAATGTACGGAAGTCAAAGAAAATAAGAGAAATATTAAATGGCCATGTATTTAATACTTAGTTACATGATTTTACATATTTTCAAACACAAATTTATTAAAAAGAAAAGTTAATGTAATACAAATAATTTAAATCCGATTTTCATCGAAAAATCCACCTTTTGCCTTTAGGACTGCTGCCACTATTCTCGGCATCCGATTCACTAATTTTGCTAATGTTTCATTGGGCAAGCTTGTCCATACCTCCTGGAGAATGGTCCACAAATGTTCCTTCGATTTTGGACACTTTTTCCTAACACATCGATCTAAATTCTTCCCATAACAACTCTAACGGGTTCAGATCGGGGGACTGTGGCGGCCATTCCATAATTCTTAGGGTTCTTTCATTTTCTTCTTGCTGCAGATAATCTGTGCACAATTTCGATTTATGTTTGGGGTCATTGCCCTGCATAAATTCAAATCCACGACCAATTAATCCCACTCCTGACGGTATGGTATTTTCCTCGAGGATTTTCGGATATTCTTCTTTTTTCATTATGCCCTCAATTTTGAGCAAGTCCCCTATTCCGATTAAGGAAAAACAACCCCAAACCATTACAGGTCCGCCTCCATGCTTCACCGTAGGAACTATACACTCCCATAACATTCTTTCCCCTCTTGATCTGCGTACTAAAACTCTCCATCTATTTCCAAAAACCTCAAACTTGGATTCGTCAGTCCACAAAACGTTTTTAAAATCGTCCACTGTCCAATCACTATGAGCTTGTGCCCATTTCAGTCGTTTCAGCCTATTTCCTCTTCGAAGTAACGGTTTTCGACAAATCACTCACCCATGCAACCCAGCCTCTTTCAGCCGACGTTCCGCAGTACTCACAGAAACTTTGGAATCTCGCTCATTATTGAATTCTGCAACAATTTCTGATGCTGTTAGTCTTCTATTGCGCTTACTAATTATTTTTATTCGTCTTAAGTCTTCCGCAGGAGTCGTTTTTCTTGACGACTCTGGCCGATTACGATCTTGCACGTCACCGGTTGTCTTAAATCGAACTATAGTATCATGTACTGTAGATTTTTTTATTTTTAATTTATCCGCAATCCGTCTTTCTGCGTAGCCTTCCTGATGCAAGGTAATAATAGCAGATTGTTTTGAAACAGCTAGAGGCTTTCCACGGGGCATTTAAAGCAGTCAAACCGAAATTATTTTATTTTTCACTTGCACAACCGCAGATACTTTCACAATAACAATCTCTTCAGAACTACTGCGTTTACAAATGTTATAATACTTTATAAAGGGTATACGAATATTTCCAGGTAACACGACTAAATCAGCTAACTCTCCTAGGGATTATTATAAAGCTTTATTGTCACTGTAATTATTAGCGATTTCCAACATAATTATATATTTTATGATAACGGTCTTATAAAAGACAAATACTACCTGGAAATTAGTAAAGGCTTCCAGAAAAGGTTAGTTTTAATAATTCCTCATAGAAATGTATATTATATAATTTTAAAATTTTTTCCTAAACAGTTAATATAATTTGTCAGCTTGCCCGAACTTCCATGAACGGTACTGTACATCAAATTATTTTTTTACAAATTATCAAACAAAGAAACCACACTCAAAAACAATGTCGAATTTTAAAGTTTCACAATTACGAAAAAACGCTGCATGCCCAAGAGAGATGTACGATCCCACTTACAACACGTCGTTCCGGATACAATACGGTCTTAATTTCGAAATCATTCTCCGTTGTCGTTCCTCCTCTGCTTTCCTCCTCGACCCGACATCGTAATACCTCTCTCAACGAGCGACGTGGCGGTGAACAGATAGTAAAAGGTAGACGAGAAATAATACAATGGTGCAAGCGAAACGGAGATAAACATTGAGGGTTCGTCCACAACGTGCTGCCGACCGAAATGGCCGATTAATAACGTGCGTCCTCGTTGGGGTCGTGCTCCGAAGCTTCCGATTATGTGGCAGGCAGGGTAACGGTACGAAGTAGTAGAGTAAGTTGAGTACCCGATCGGAGATTCTCGTTTTAGGGTTGCAAATTGCCCTTGAATCGCTAGCTGGTAGCGTCTCACAGTGTACGCTGTTACGTCGTCGGTTTCTTTCCCATTCTTCGCTGAATATTCGTACAACCATTACGTTTTTCGTAAGACTGTATGGGTCTATTAAAACAACGCAATGTCCTCAAATCCTCGGGGAAGTTGATTTCCATTGGATGATGGGTTGTATTGTTATTTTAGATTCTTTTAATTCGATAACCTTACAAATTCCTAGATAAACTTATGTACGTAAAAATTACGACAATTGTGCCGCTGATGGGTGTTGGCCAATGGAAGCTGACACTTTAGGACCACGCTGTTATACAACGGGTCCGAGGATTTATTTCAAAAAAGGAAAATTCATATCCTGTGTTTTAAGAAAAACGATTATTCTCGATAAAAGCTTTTAATTTGAAAACTGAATCTTGAATTTAGGGGCTTTGTTGACATACATTTTTTCAAGGGTTCATAAAAATAGAAATAACATTTTCAACGTTCCGACAATTTCTTGTCTTTTTTAAAAATGCATGTTTTATTAAAATTTTACATTACTTGATTTTATATTTTTAAAATAATTGTTTTAGCATTTTATCAACTGTCGAAAAGGCGAAAATGGTTGCGCCATTTTTATTGTTAAAAGAAATGTTAAAATGTTGTGTTCGTTGACATGTTTTATTTTAAAGAAGGCTGTCGAAATGTAAAAAAATATTATTTAATTTTTATGAACCTCTGAAAAAAACTTATATAAAAAAAGTCGCTAAAATCAAGACTCAATTTTCAAATTAATTACAAGGGCTAAAAAAGAGATTGCATTATTTTCTATAAAAGTTTTTGCTTATCTTCTTAATTTTACAAATAATGTAAAAATTAATAAACTCCCATTTCTACTACAAATAAAGTTAGAAAGGAAGTGACTTTTTACTACATAACTTTATTCAGTAACTTCAAATTAAGATAACAATATTAGCCCAACCTAACTTCCACTCAACTCAACACGTTCCCCAATATTTGTCTGTCTCACTAATTACAATCTATATTTTTGCTTTCAAGATTTCTAAATTTATACAGAGATTATCACCTTCATACACCTATTTAACATTTCCCCAAAATAAAAATCCAATGGTGTGCAATCTGGTGAACGAGTTAATCAATGCACTGGTCCAAAACTGCCAATCCACTTTCAGGGAAATGTTGGTCAAGTTAATATGTAATCAAATTAGTGGTATGTGCATCAGAATATCCATCAGTTTTGGTTTAAATTCTTTTCAAAGAAAATATATTCACTTTTTTAGACCATTGGCTTTTCGTATTAATTCTAAAATGTGGGTTAGCATCTGCCCAGGGTCTACAGTTTTGAGGAAACCCAGCACCATTAATTGTAAAGCTAGCTTCATCCGAAAATAAAATTCGATGAAGGAATAATCGATTTTCAATAATTTTGAACCAATCCACAAACAAAGTTCTAGCCAAAATGCGTTATCCTGGGGTACCAAAGTACGATTAAATTCAGGTTTTCTTTACAAACTTTTTGTAACAGACACTTGCTCACGCCCGAACTTGGAGCTCCTTTTCGTAAGGACAATTTCAACATTTTCTCCCACCGATGCCATAGCCAGAATTATTACGTTGTATTATTTTCCAATTTTCTTTCGTTCATTTATTTATTCGAAGGTTTACCTACAGGACAATATCCCAATAAAGATTCAATGTGAGGTTCAGACGATTATTTAATACCCAGCACCATGTACAGCTGGAGCGGCGGCTATGAGTCAATGAATCTTACACAAAGTTCTTAGCAGCAAGAATTAAATTGTTGTCGGGACAATTACCAAAAAATCGGTCCAAGTCAGTCTGAAGCGCCATAAAGTCATTAGTGGTATTCATACATGTATAGATATTAAGAGCATCAGCAAATAGAAGGAAATTTGTATCGAGCAAACATTTTTTAATACCATTGATAAAAATTGAGAAGAGTAGTGGACCAAGATGTGAACCTTGCGGCACTCCAGACGAGAATTAAAATTATTAACAACAAGTGTTTATAACATACGACTTAAGAATTAAACCAATGCACACCCACTCACTCAGGTTTCAGCAGGAGAAAACGATGGGTTGACTTTATCAGATGCCTTCGCGAAGTTGGTGTACAAAGTAGCCATGAGTGCACTGCGAGTATACGGTCAGACTAGTCGGGACTGGCATTTAAAAAATCCATGTTGCTCCCCAATTAGCAAATTCGTCATGCATGAAAATAGACGGTCAGACAACTGATTCAAGCAGTTTACTGATACTACATAGAATGGAAATTGGCAAAAATTTAGTAACAATTCTGAAATTCTTCACCCCGATGTGGACAAATTTTGTTGTAATTGCTGTTATTGCACAATTCATAAAAAAAAATTTTAAGGTTGTAAAAAAAAATTACATATCCAGTAACAAATAAACATAAAACAACGACCTTAAAGGAAGCTCTTGTACTAACATCGCAGCAACTCTACCAATTGTAATTTAAACATTGTACAACTTTAATTTCACCTCAATTTCCATCATCTGCATCTACAAGAGAATATATTATGTGTATTTATAAACCGCAAGGCATTCGTTAAAGTCCGACTCGGTTAATGCTTTTTGTAGAAGTTGTACCACTTCTAAGACGTGTAATAGATTTTCTTTCTCAAATAACATGACCAATTACATAAGAAAAAGGATACAAATCGGGAAATAATGCTATGCTTTGTATAATTTATTTGATTTATTATAGTTTAGACTTGTATACTCATGTCTTTTGGTAAACCACAAGCTTTTTTATTGAGTATAATTAATATTGAATGTGTTTCTTTGAGTCTGGCTTGGATATGATACTTTGGATATTTACTAGAATCTACATAGTAATAAATAATAGTATAAAATTTAAAATATTTAAACTGTATAGAGAATTATTTAAGACAACAATACATTAAAGGCGTAGCGCAGACGACAGCAATTTTGTCGGTCGCAATGTACACTACTGTTTAGAATGCGTGTGAACTCACGACCGGCAATAATGTTGGACCGGTAAATTAGATCAAAGCTGTGTCATTTTTTTCGCCGACCCGACTGTCGGCCAGGAAAATAGTCTGTCGTCCGCGCTACGTCTAATAGGAACAATACCGTTAGTCGTCTGCTTCGGCGTATCTTCCTTGTGAAGAGGGAGGACCAATCGCTGTTTCAATGTAAATAATGCTTACATATTTGTTCGCTTACTCACAAGGGAACATCCGGAACCCGAAAAAATGTGAAATTGTGTGAACAAGTAGTCTACACCCAAGGATGTTCGAAAGTATTTTCGGCCCAATCTCGTTTCAAGAGGGTGAAATTACCCCTGAAAGTTTAGTAGATTTTCGGATAACTCGGTGATGGCTGGAACAAATACATCACAACTATATATCAAAATAATCGTCTCGTCGAGCTCTATTACATATATGAAAATAGCACCCTAGTTCCATTAAAAAAAATTATGGTGCCCTCCCTCTCCCCTTCGACAAGGAGCGTATTCAAATCCCACGTTATGTATGTTACGGAACTCTTCGGACAGTATAAAAATTATATTTTATAAGAAATAGGGAAAATTATGTTTTATAGGTTAATATACAAGACTGAATGACATAAAATACATGTTACATAGCATATTTCCTAAAATATAACTTATGTATACATGTATGTATGTGCGTATATACAAATAATTACTTAATCCGTGTATGGGCATGTCCCTCTTCATAAAAATGCTTAAAACATAAAAAACGGTTGCGCCAGGAACACCGTATTATAGCACGCGCACCACATATCGTGATGGAACTTGAAAATCTTCTGTGAAGGCAAAATATAGAAGATTATCGAAATGATCTGGGTGGGTCTCAATATAACCGCTTTTGTACCAGGCATAAACAAATAAATCGTGATGTTTTGTAGAAGATAATTGGCAATGCACTAAAGGTTGTAATTTAATAATGTTGTTACGTGGATGCAAATTAATATCGTAATTGTGTAAGAGGACCATATTGGAAAATTTCCTAACAAAACACGAAATCCATAGATGTCCAATGGTTGTATCATGCCAGTAGTTTTCTTTGGTATTGTAAGGATGTTTACGTTCGTGTCGGCCGATATATGATTTCTTATGGTAGATGGGCAATGACCAATCCACGAATCTAGCTATAAAACTGTTTGAGATCCAGTATTTGGAAGACATACCTTTGTGAATCACTCCGTAAATAATGCTGTTAGTTTATCGGATGCTGAAGCAGCCACATAGATATTTGCTGCTCCGTATATTGATGCGGCCATTCATGGTCTAAGTGTACCACATTCTGTTCTTTTAAAACCATAAATAGCGGTGACAACAAGCGTCCAGACGAGGATATTGTGGGAAATATGGTATAGCTGCCGGTTGTCGCGAATATAAACTGTATATTACTTTCAACTGCTTTCGATCCTTGTGGAGCTAACGTGTCACCAGAGCATAATTCTAGATTGAATCCACTTCCAACAGCGTTGAATATGTTTCTAGGACCTACTTTCGCAATATAGGGTTTTACTTCTTGTATGAAATCCGATGAAATGCGATTTAGCTCTGCCGTATCTGTACCATGTACGGGTAAACGAATTTGGTAATTTTTCTGGAAACTATCCTATATACTTTTTTGAAATCCCATAACCAATGGCGAGATGCTTTGAAATTTGTTAACTCCATTTCTTCATTGGCTTTTAAACCCCATTTACGGAGATCTAGGTCGTGAATTATGGCGCCCGCTTCGCTGTTAATAACAAATAATCTCTTCTTGTCCGTCCTTTTTGTAATGATGCCTCCCATCTAAAAAGTAAAAAAATATATATATTTTTCCTGTATAGTTGATCTTAAATCTATGTTTTACAGCTTCATATGAGCGTCGTTTTTTTCCATTTTTCCAGAAGGCAACGGCTTTTTGTTTGTATTCTAAATTCTAAATTCTTCTTCTTCAAATTGTAAAACTTCTAATATTTCTTCGCGTGAAGGTGGATATCTGTCATCGACAAATTCTGCAGAATGCGGTCTAAATTCTTGCAAGAATTCTAGTGTTACGTCATTATCTACCACAAATGTTGTGTCGTCTCGAGATCTAATTGATATATCCCTTAATAGGTCGCCAATTTCACTTTCTTTATTGTTGAAACCTATGGGGCGGTTATCATAAGTAAACGAACTACATTTACTGGATTTATGACTGTCATTGTACTAATATTCTAAAGCTTACATGTAGTACTAACGAATTACAAAAGTGACTTTTCATTATATACATTTTCTTATCTAAATAAATCAGTAAATTGATACTATTACACGTAAATTATTACTCACATTAAAGATTATTATAGGTCATACTTCATCATTGTTATCGTTTCAATGTACTGTATCTGTCTTGCAATTGTCCTTGAAATGATTTAGTAATTTATATATCAAATTGTAACGAAATATGAACTTCATTAGATAAATTGTAATATGACAATGCGTCAAAGAATCGAACATATTACTTGTTCAATATCTGTGAAAGATGTCACCCTAAAGCATGTATTCTTGCTATTCTTATAACTAGAGTCGGCCACGCGCGCTAACAGGCAGCTGCGTCGTATCTATACGGTTACATACAGGCCTCAGTGTAGCTTCAACCTTCCATTAGCGCGTGTAGTTTAGAAATGTTGCGTACGTCGGGCAAACGACGCAAGGCGGACCAAGTTAGAGAATTTTTAGCCGAAATTCCTGACTTAACGTATGATGGCGCTAAAATTGAATGTGTAGTATGTAATGTCCCGTTGATGAGTTGGTCCAAAAGCGACTGTCTACGGCACGTGAACAGTGAACGGCATGCTAAAAAAAAACTTGTACGCGAAACTATGACAAATTTATATTTAATTTATGTGTTACTTTCATTGTATGTAATAAACCGTTTAATTTACTAGACAGGGAAGCGTTTGTCTTGTTTTGAAATAACTATTCGGAGTACAAATTTCCAAGTCGGACATCGTTACGAAGGATAGTGCCATCTGCTCGTGAATATGTTGAGAAAAGAATTAAATCGGAGTTGAAAGAAAAAAAAATGTGGTCATGTGTGGACGAAATGACAGATCGTAAAAAACATTCGGCCGTTAATGGCACGTAAAATGGAACCGCATCAATCGTCACCTTCAATTCTATTAGCTTCCAGACGAATACAACAATGTACTGCCGAAGTAATTGTAAAGTTAGTGTTAAACACATTGGAAAAGTTTTAACTTTCTACAAACCAACTGTTGATGTTTATGAGTGATGGTGCCGCAAACATGGTTTCTGTAAGCAGGTCTCTTAAAAAGCATCCTGTTAACTTGTTACACATTACGTGTAAAATTCATGCTCTCAATCTTGTGGCAGATAGTATTAGAAAATGTTTTCCTGAGGTAGACGCTTTAATAGCGCATACAATAGCAGTGTTTGTCAAATTCCCAAAACGTATTCGCAAATTTCACAGACTGTGCTCCCGTATGCCTGAGTCACCAGAACCTATTCTTTACACGTTGGGAAACATGGTTACAGGCCGCGCTTTATTATCATAAATATTTTGAGTTTTACAATTCGATCCAAAGGAAGCTGCGGCTATCAAGGAAAGCCAGTCGAAATTTCGAAATAGTCAGGTTAAAATGGATTTAAAAACTATTCAGAGCAATTACTTCGGACTAGTGGAGGCAATGGAAAAATTACAAAATCCTTCGATGTCGTTAGTGGCATCTCTGCAAATAGTGCAACATGAAGACGCAAAAAATGATTGTGTTCTAGAAAGGTTTGAAAGTGCTTTAGAGAAAGATTCTGATTTCGGCACATTAAGACAAATTTGTGAAGGTGCGTCAACAGAACCGTTAAGTTGTCCCAAAGATTATTTTAATTATGCAAATATAACGTTACTAGATGTAGAACGTTCGTTTTCTGCATATAAACACTTTTTCCTCACGCCGCACTCGGTTTGCCGAAACAACTGTGGAAATATATCTAATGTTGCAGATATTTAACAGGCATTATCCACTTTGTGATTTCACGGAAGACTCTTAAGACAGTAAGTGTTTGAGCACGTATTATATTTTATTTCTGACCATTTATTTTGTGTAAACTTTTATGCGCCCGCCACCAGCTGTTGGTGCAAATTGAGCAACTCTACTAATAACTATATTACATCAAACAAAATATAATTTTTATACTGTTCGAAGAGCTCCGTAACATACATAACGTGGGTTTTGAACACGCTCCTTATCGAAGGGGAGGGGGAGAACAGCACAAATTTTTTTAATGGAACTGGGGTGCTGTTTTCATATACCATATGTGATGTGACGATTATTTTAATATATAGTTGTAATGTATTTGTTCCAGCCATTGCAGAGTTATTTTAAGAAAATCGAAAATCTACTATACTTTCAGGGGTAATTTCACCCTCTTAAATCTATTTTTACGTTAAAGTTTTAATGAACATTAATATGAAATATATGAATTTATACAAAACAAAACAAAATGTTGGTTTACAAAATATAGATAAAATTTTGAACTTACAAAAAAAATGCAAATACAAAACGTTGAATTTACAGAAATAAAAAATAAAATGTTAAGTGTTATTATTATTATTAACAATGATGATGAAGAAGAAGTGAGTAAATTAATATATTTTATAATTGGAAACAAACATATAAACTTGCAATCTCTTTCATCTAAGAAAAAAAGTAGTTAAAGAAAAAAGTAGTTAGGTAATTAAACTTTGTTAATTATTACTTGAAAAACAATTCCAATACAAACAGTCTCGAAACGAAACATTACACAATAAAAAATAATTAAACTTTATCTCCACCATTTATTACGAAACATAAAATTCAATAAAAAGAAAATATACGTCTTATTTTTTACGGAGCCAGTAAATATGTTGTATGTATAATATAACAAAAGCAAAATGCGACACGTACATTTATACATATATAAAAAGCAGGGGGATGACGTCATTTCGCATTGTTATTTTCGAACGACGTAAAAATATATGCAATGTATTTTTTATTTATAGCGTGTGATATAGTATTAAATTATCTGCAATTATGTTAAACAATACGTGTTGTATTATAGTTCTCTATGACAATTTCACCACACAATGCACAGGAAGCAACGAACAGAAATTAAACATATACATATACAGATACGCCTATAATACGTTTTGTTGCGAACTAGTTTTACAAGATAAAATTTGTAATGCACGAGTAAGGTCGTTATGATTTGCGAATGGAAAATATTGCCAATTATATGATTTTTTTTAACGAACACGATGTACGAGACTTAGTTTTTGTCTTTAGCATTTTTCTATCATTGTCAACATATCAGAAGCAAAGAGAGTAGTGAAAGAGAAAATTCATACTGTTGCTTATTGTATTGGCGACCAGTAAACATAAATAAAAAAAAAGAAATAAAAGATATTTAATGATAGAAAACTTACTTTATATATTTTCTTAGTTTTTTCAATTAATGTCTTAATAATGAATAACTTATTTATGTGTTATTGTATCTTTGAAGCCGTGGGTACAGGTGATGAAATTTTCCATTGGTCAAACTACTTTTGTCAATAACGTATGTTTTTCTCCGTCGCATTTTTTTCATAAATTTATTAAAAATTTTCAACTTAACTAAACTGTTTTCCATTACCCAACGAGGCGAGTAGAATTTGCAACCATTTTTCGGCTGGAAAAACACTTCACAACATCGGACGGTATGTACGAGGATTCTTCGGAAACTACGTGGCCTAACACAGAGATGGCGCAAATTCGGAGAAAGTTTCATTACCATTCTGTAGAATCATCTTTTAATAGATTAAATATGACAGCGCAGAGCGATCTGTCAATTAATATGTTTTTGACAGTACGCCAAAGTGAACGTCTCGTGTGATTTTGTAAACAATGGAAAAAAAAAACTGAGTTGAGAGCAGTGATAAAGTACTTTCATTTGAAAGGCTTAACACCAACCGAAATTAAACCAGAGCCGGATTCAACACTATTGGAATACGCTCCTTCGCTTTCAATGGTTAAAAACTGGCTTGCCGAATTTAAGCGTGGTCGTACGAGCACAAATGATGAACTCCGTAGTGGACGTCCTAAAACTGCAACTGTCTCGGGTATGGTTGAAAAAGTCCACTGTATCGTATTGGATGACCGTCGAGTAAAAGTGCGCGAGATAGGACACATAGTGGGTATCTCAAATGACAATGTGCACAGAATTTTAACTGAAGAATTGGTAATGAAAAAATACTCGGCGCGTTGGGTGCCGCGGTTGTTCACACCGGAGCAAAAACTGAATCGTTTGAGTGTTTCTCCTGACCTTTTGGAACGTTTCCGCCACAATTCGAAGGACTTTTTACGCCGTTTCATAACCGAGGATGAAACCTGGGTCCACCACTATACTCCCGAAGCCCAAGAACAATCCAAACAATGGACACACAACGGTTCTCTACCACCAAAGGCAAAAACGGTTTTGTCAGCAGGAAAGGTTATGGCAACTGTTTTTTGGGATTCTCATGGAATTATCTTGGTGGATTACTTAGAAAAGGGGAAAACTATAAATGGCGAGTATTATGCCACTTTGCTGCAACAACTTAGTGACAAAATCAAAGAGAAACGGCCTCATTTGGTTTCCATCAGGATAATGCACCTGCCCATAAGTCTGCGATTGCAATGGCCAAAATTCATGAATTGGGATTTGAATTAGTTCCCCAGATTTGGTTTCCAGCGATTATCATCTGTTCCCAAATCTGAAAAAATGGCTCGGCGGTAAGAGATTTTTGTCTAATTCAGAGGTAATCGCTGCTGTAAATTGCTATTTCGAGGATTTGGATTCATCAACCTACAAGGAAGGTATTGCTAGTTTGGAATATCGTTGGAATAAGTGCGTTAAGCGAGCAGGAGACTATTGAAAAATAAAATGTTTTTTGTCGAAAAAATTGCAGTTTGATTCGTTGATAGTGCGTTAGCGAGCAGGATATTGAAAACATTAATGTTTTTGTCGTCAAAACGTTGTCGCTTTCCAGCAAAAAATACGCCCAGCTTGGGCGCAGTGTATAAATAGTGAAATGTCTTGTATTTATTTTTATAAATGTTTAAGCGGTATCTTCCCTACAATCAGAAAAACAGATAGGTCCAAAAGAGGTTAAAAATTATAGACCAATTTCTATTTCATCTTGCTTTGGAGAAATTTTTGAGTTTTTGATTACCGATTCGTTATTTTTTCAATACGAACACATTGCAACAAGGTTTTTTTTCGTAACAGGTCTGTGGTCACTAATTTAGTTGAATTATTATCGTCGTCGATGGACAGTAGGGTACAGGTGGATGTACACCGACTTTTCCAAAGCATTTCATGAAGTTCATCATAAGTCTAATTGTTAAGCTTGAGAACTTCCGTGTGAACGGTTCACTGTTAGGATGGATTGAGTCCTGTATAAGTTTTACTTAGTCTGCAACAACTCATAATTCCGCATCAAGAACGTTTGAGGTTATATGCGTAGAATTCGGGGCCGTTACTTTTTTGTATTTTTGTGAGCAATTTTGGCAAGATCCTTCAATTTTTCTTGTAATACGCCGATGTCAAATTTTATGCGCCTATAATGACACTTCAAAATTACCAAATGTTTCAAGAACATTTATTATTATTACTATTATTATTTAGAAGACTTAAATAAGACTTTTAAATCAAATATAACCAATCTGAATTTTTCGTACACGATTCATGGTACTACTTTACAAAAAGTGGAATGTATTAAAGATTTAGGTATTTAGACAATAAACTTCTTTTTGGCGATCATATTGATTGCATTGTTCAAAATTGCTGGGTTTCATGTTTCGTGTCCCTAGTGAATTTAAGAAGGTTAACACGATTATTACTTTCTATGTAACTTTCGTACGTTGCGGTCTTGAATTTGGCTCAGTAAATTTGATCCTTATAGAAACTCTGCGCCGCATTAGGGGTGCCTGAATGGCTACAGGATAATGTGTTTTGCTAATCGAAGCCTGTTTTTAGATTTTGTTTTTCTGTATAAATTGCTAAATAATAAGATTGATAGCTTTTATTGTATGCAAAATATACATTTTAATGCGACATCTTACAGTACAAGATGGAGTTCTACCTTTTATTTGCACAAATATAACATTATTGCCCACGTGCGCCTGGCTGGCGTCATGGTTGCACATGTGCGAACCCTACACTCTATATACATATATTACGGCTCGAAGAGTAGTAGTTTTTAGTAGCCAGCTAGACAACGTGGCTAGTGCATGAAAATGTTTCTTCAGGTAACGAAAATTGAGTACCGCGGGGTCATTAAATTTTTAACAAAAGAAGGGTCTACGCCTAATTACATTAAACAACGTTTAAACGGCGTTTATGGTGATTTATCTCCTTCACATTCCATTGTAAAAAAGTAGCCAAATGTTTCCGTTTGGGGCAAGAATCCCTTGATGATGATGAGCGTCCCGGTCGCCCAATGGAACTGATAACGCTTCAAAACGTTTCAATTATTGAAGAAATAGTATTAGCAGATCGCCCTTTGAAAATGAAGAAATTAGCGGTGATGTCTAACATTTCTGAAACAAGTATTCGCCGAATTCTCTGTCAAAGGCACATATTGTTTTTGTTGCATAAATTGAGGGACAATATTCGTGCAAAACATTGAGGAAAATTGACAAAAGGTGTTTAATTATTACACGTGTATGTGTAAAACTTTTCATGTCAAAACTAAGAGAAATTTATAAAGAATACATTTACTTCGTCTACAAAATCAGAAACAGTTTAGAGTAGTATAGAATCTTCAACTGAGAAAAATCCAGATTACAATTGAAAAATGCAGAAAAGTCTTTAGCAAATTTGAGCTAATATAACCATTAAAGATAAAAGAATAGCAAACCAAAACAGTGTTTTAAAACTTAATTTTATCTAATTATTATTAATACTCCCACTATTACGACCAACACTGTATTTACCATTAAAAGCTGGAGATTTCACAACCCAGCCTAAGTAAGTATATACACAATTTATTAATGAAAACCTAGCAGCGATCACTATGATTACGTGGCTACCTACATACCGAGTTACAAAGCAAAAATTTCCAAATACGAAAACGAATATACGACGTCTGAAGAAACCAATAATACATTTCGCAATGAAGATTCGCAATATCTGCCTTCTAATTAGCCAACGCAATTCCCTAACATGTAACAGCATATCCTCATTGGATAAAATATTAATTTGCATCTTATTTCCTTCACAGAAAGACATATCTAATAGATTCACACAGATAAAGGTAAATAATTTTTGCCAACACGCTTTATGCAAATCGCCGTCAAAAACGTCAAATTATATCGCCAAGGGCCCGAATTGATTACCGGTATTAGCCTATTAATGGGCTGCGTATATGCGCCGGAGTTAATTGAATTGTATCGGACCCGAACAGGGAGACAGCCAGAGAGGAAGTAATAACGGACGTTATTAGTTTACTAAATACGACACACGTCTGAATTGTTGAATTAATACTCAATTAGTTACAAATTATTAAGAAACATAAACCTTGCTCATAATTCGAAGCCGCCTTAAAACCCGTATTAAGTTAAAGAGATACAAAGTAGTTTATTACACTTTACCCAGCATTCATTTCGTGGAAACGGGAGGAAAAAAAAGAGAAAAGACGCTAATGTGGAGCCTTGCGGAAGTCCCATAATGATCTATACGCGATTAAGTTGTTACCAATTCAATTAAAATGCATATATATGGACAAGTTGAGACTTTGAAATCAATTAATTAAAACCAATTAAATGTATCCATTTATCAGTATTATACGGGATTAACTTTTCATATTGAAGCTAATTAACTATACAGTGACGATCAAAATATTGAATATGAATGCTCTTGTTGAATTTCTACTGAATTGTCCTTTAGATTTCTCAGAAGAATAGGCTGGGAAGATTGTGCGTTTGCGAATTGAGACTTTTCAAAGCAATTTTTTTTCTTGTTCAAGGGGTCTCAATGTGAACATGGTTTAAAATTATATTGAAACCTACAAGGTGTCTAATAACTTCGTTTGTATTTTTTTAAATCGAACACACCACATATTATTACATTTCTACAAATCCTGGTTAAATTCTGAGGCAAACAGAAATCGTTATTTCTTCGGAAGTACGCGTTAGATGATTAAAAATTGCACAAGACACTATGACAAATTTAAATTTAATTTATGTGTTACCTTTATTGCATGTAATCTACCGTTTAATTTACTAGACAAGGAAGCATATGTCTGTCTTCTTTTGGAATAAATATTCGGGCTGCAAATTACCAAGTCGGGCATCGTTACAAAGAATTGTGCCATCTGCTCGTGAACAACGTGAAAAAAGAATTAAATCGGAGCTGAAAGATAAAAAACTGTGATTATGTGTGGACGAAACAACAGATCGTAAAACACATTATGTGGTTAATGTAATGGTACGTACAATGAAATAATTTCAAAGTTAGTGTTAAATACATACATTGGAAAAGTTTGAACTTTCAACAAACCAACTGTTGATGTTTATAAGTGATGGTGCCGCAAACATGGTTTCTGTAGGCCGGTCTCTTAAAAAGCATCCTGTTAACTTGTTACACATTACGTGTAAAATTCATGTTCTCAATCTTGTGGCAGATAGTATTAGAAAATGTTATCCTGAGGTAGACGCTTTAATAGCAGTGTTTGTCAAATCCCCAAAACGTATTCGCAAATTTTACAGACTGTGGCCCCGTATGCGGAGCCACCAGAACCTATTCTTACACGTTGAGGAACATGGTTACAGGCCGTGTTTGATTATAATAAATATTTTGAGAATATTAAGAACATTGTTTTACAATTCGATTCAAAGGAAGCTGCGGCCATCAAGGAAAGACGGTCGAAATTTCAAGATGGTCAGGTTAAAACGAATTTAAAAACTATACAGAACAATTACTTCGGACTAGTGGAGGCAATAGAAAAATTACAAAATCCTTCAGTGTCGTTAGTGGAATCTCTGCAAATAGTGCAACATGTTCACGCACAGTTATGCGCGGTAGAAGACGTAAACAATGTTTGTGTTCTAGAAAGGTTTGAAAGTGTTTTAGAGAAAGATTCTGATTTCGGCACATTAAGGCAAATTTGCGAAAGTGCGTTAACAGAAGCGTTAAGTTGTTCCAAAGATTATTTTAATTACGCAAATATAACGTCACTAGATCTAGAACGTTCGTTTTCTGCATATAAACACTTTTGCCTCACGCCGCACTCGGTTTGCCGAAACAACTGTGGAAATCTAATGTTGCAGATATTTAACAGACATTATTCAGTTTGTGATTTCACGGAAGACTCTTAAGACGGTAAGTGTTTGCGCACGTATTATATTTTATTTCTGACCATTTATTTTGTATAAACTTTTATGCGCCCGCCACTGGCTATTGGCGCAAATTGTGCAACTCTAGTAATTAGTAATAAAACAACTGAGACAAATTTAAAATTTAAAGGTGTTCTTACATAGCCATTACAATGAAAAAGAATTTTAAATAAAATAAATTTAAGCATTTTTCCTTGTTAAGTATCTACATCAGAAATGTATATGTAGGTCCTTGACAGTTTGACCCTAAGATCATAAGCGTACTGAAACTCTGAAGACAATACAATAAATAAATGCATTTTTTCCATGAAATAATTTAACATTAGTATTTGTATTCTACAAGTCATCTATTTGTAAATAAACGTTGCGACACCAAATACAAAAAAATAGTAGTTTTACAACAAGATTGGATTACTAATTTTGAAAATTATTGAAAAGTAATAAAAATACTTAGATTTAAGATATCAAACTATTTTACTAATGTTTACGTTCAAATTTAACTGCACAGTCATAAAACTAAATTAAACTGATTAAAATGATAAATTCATTTAATATTCTGTTTCATATTGCAAAAAGAAAAGTGTATAGCATATTTCAATGGAGGGAAATCTGCAACATACAACGACATCACTATAATCTCAGAAAGTTGATGAATGTTTTGCTAGAATTAATTGTATTTGTTAATTTTAAAGATATTGTTAAGACTGTATGCCTATTCAAATGTTTCGCGCCATAGCGCAGTCGCGAACCTTCGTAAGAGGGTATCTAAGGGAGTTAACCGAAACCTCTTTCTTTCTTTTTATTATTATTATGATTGTGAGTTGTATTAAAGCAGCAGCAGTACACCTCTTAGTGTTTAATTTCATTTTTTTTTTTTGGTTTTTCGATAAGCAAGCGACAGTTTGCACGTTTAAAGAATACAAAAATCTCGACGATTTAAACAGATATTAATTTGGGAAAATAGCAAAACCGTAGCTGTTGACGTAGGTATAAGGTCTTGCTTTTTAGTGCAGGTTTCTTTTCACATATTCTCGGACAGCTAATAGCAACTAGACTGCGGATTGACGACTTCCGCTATAAACTATGAACACGGCACCAGCTAGTTGCAGTCGTTCAGCTTTGACATGCATATGCATTAGGGAATGAGATACTTGTATCAAGAACTTTGTATGGTCGTTTGTCTGACTTTCGGTTTAAAAACGCCCACTAGCAAAATGTGATATTTCAATGCCGTAGATGCGTGTTATACATGAAATTATTTAGAACTGGGTTAAGAGCAAAATCTATGTTAAATATTTTACTCAAGGGCGTTCCAAAATTAGTGAATATATTCCTCAGTCTATTCCGAATACTATTTAAAGTCTCAATTCCCTCTTTTAATTTCATGGTTTGTGCTTCGAAACATTCAGTGTTTATACAAATGTCGATGTTCGTTGACAAATTTGAAATTAATATGTGGAGATGGATCCTGCAAAACGGTTTTATATTTGGTTATACAATACGTGTTCTCATTTATACTAACTACGATATCTCCAACTTTCTCCACGCTATTACAATAAGATAAACATTAAGTTTGTGATTACACGTTCGAGAACCTTACTTCATATTAGATATGGTTTTGCTGGTATATCTGAGTGTAAAACACCAATAACAACGTTACACTACACTACATTTCTCCCTAATGCATTAATTCTTTCGTCTAATCTGCTCCAAAATTAATTATTTAGATTAAATTAACTAATCCTAAAACTAATGAAAAGATAAAAGTACATTCTGAAAATATCTAAATGAAAATAAATAAATATCGTATAAAGAAATTAAGCAATCTTAGGTTTAATTTTAACAAAATAATTTTCAGGGGAAAATTAAAAAGAACAGCAATGTATGGGTATTATACCCGCATATCTATATGTTTTACCGTCTTCCGGGAGTAATAGAGGGAGTTGTTTGTACAAAATCTAGTATTAATTCTAAAGTATAGTAAATGTGTAGTTTCTTAATTCAAAGACAAATTATTATTGCATTAAATTCTTATTCTGTATATATTTTTTCTACCCTATCAAGGGTGCTATGCCGCTGAGTAAAATCGGAAAATTTATAGGGACCAAGCGAGACGCTACTATGTGATGGTAGTTATGCCTGTGAACAAAATCGACGTTAAATTGAGTTCACCATACTATACTACGGTTCTAGTATTCCTCTTTCTGTCTTTGGTGATATTGTAATATCGCGGTAACTTTGCTATGAAACAAGCAATGGAGTCGATCCTCTGCGTAGTTTTTTTTTCGCTAATTACAATGGTGTAACCGAAAAAAAAACAATTGTCCCAGTTGCAAAAATTATATTTCTCATTTGAACATCTACATGCATATTTGCCACCAACCAAAAATTGAAAGAATTGTAATTTAATGTAAGAAGGAATCTTTTCAAATTTACAGAAAGATACAAAAATAAATACAAACTATCTTTGTAATGGGTATTTTTTTAAAGATAGAACTTAAAATTATAAAAAAATACAAAAAATTACACTCTAATGCAATTCTAATTGTAAGTTTTATAACGGAATACTAAGCTAAACAAGAAAACAGTTGATTAAAGTATATTTACTATAACAGTTAATAGGGGAAAACAAATCGAATAAGAACAATACAAATAAAAAATTGAATAATTCAGTAATTATTAGTTTGTTAAAAAGGTGCTACCGGCAGTGGCGTACCGCATAAAAGTAGGTACGTAATATACAATAATAGTGAAAAATAATATTGTTACCTTTTCCTGTCGTCTTGATGGCCACTGGTGACAATTGGCAACCGCCCTGGTAAGCTGCGTAGAATTGCAACATCAGCAACGCTTCCACTGTCGATTCATTCAGCCGTCGACGGTGTTGTGAATACGTTGTCGTATACTTCGAAAATGATCGTTCAACATCCAGTGAAGTATGATTTGTAAATGTCAGATATTCCTTTTCCTCATCTGGGCACTCTTGATTTTCAGTTATAGACCGAACCTTTTGTAAATCGGGATTTTTCGTTAAAATTGCATCAAATTTTTGAGCAACACCGACTCCTATAGTGTTCGTCAAGTTTTCTAGAGCGGCTTGTAAATTGTTTATGCAATTTAATGCGTCTCGTGCAGGTAATTCTGTTTTCTAATTACTCAGTAGCTTGTGCAACTTCAGAATAGTTCATGGAAATTTCATCTATTTGTTGTTGAACGTCCGAATTGGAAAAAAGTTGCTGACTATTTCGAACTGCTGCAGAATCATTTGAATCAAGTTTCAAGATTACATTTTTCACTTGTGAAAAATATTTCTGATAGTAAGATACTGCCTGGAACCATGTTCCCCATCGAGTTATTACAGGCTGAGGTAGATTTTGAGGTAGATGCTATTAACTATAAGTTAATAGCATGGTGGATACCACTATTCCATTTACAAACAATGTAATACAGCTATATGATATCCTTCTAGCTTAACCTGAGGATGGGCTTTGACCCGAAACCAGTCGTTATTTAGTTATATTAAAAAAGAATCTTGGGAGAAAAAGGGACCTTTTTATCAACTCTTCTTCCTAATATGAACAACTTTACGACAGCGCGCATTTAGTCAGGACGATCAACTTTGATTATTTATAGAAATTGTTATAAAAATATTGTTATTTTTATATTTTGTTAAAACGATCTCCGAACATTCCTCAAAACGACTGTGGAAAGAAATTTGGATTAAAAGGTGGCGAATATTGTCAAAATAAACACAGTTTTCGGCAGCGCGCTTTATTAGGAATGATCAGGAAAGGTTAGGGGCTTAGACGGTTTATAAGAACATTATCAGTTCTAGACTTTGGTGGAATGCCCTGTGAGCCGATTTTGTTTACATAACGTGATTGTGTTATATTTGAAGTCGATTTTACCGAAAAAAAATCTATTGCTGAAATCTATTGCTAAATTCACTCCGGTTTTTCTTGGTTATTGTTTCTAGGCACTTTTTCATGCTGTCCGTGTTCGAGGGCATTTTTGAACGGATCATATGATGAAGCGACCACATCCAGAAGATTCACCGAACTTGTAACCGATGACAAATTTGCCTTGGTCCTTGAGCCTTGTTTTTTACCTGCTAATAAATCGGTAAGTCTGCTGAATGCGGTCAATAATTAATAATAATTATCAGCCAGCATAATTATATAGTTGCATCAAAATATTAGAAGAAGCTGCCATTAAGTACAAATTGTTTTATTGTGATTATATTGTTTTATGTTTGTTGTTAGTAAATCTGGAAAATTTTGTAAACTGTGTAATCAGTTGTACTAAAAGTGGCAGGGCATTTTCAGGGCTTGATTTTAGATAAAGTATTGACGAAGTAAATTAAGTCAATACTGCAACTTAAGGTAAGCATCATTCTTTATACCAATTATTAGTATCTACAATTATTACCAAGTGAAATAAGGAATAATTACACTGTGTTTAATGCTTCCGCTAAATACCGCTGCAAGTTAAATATTTCCAGTTATTTACGACGTGAAGTGCTTATCATTAACGTAGGCCACGAGCGGTACCGCGCATCGGCGTAGAATCAGTTCGGACCGAGAGGAACGGTAGTATTACTTCGTCTGCGGATCAGTACGGACATTTTCGCTGCCGGTCATTTCGTCAGCAAACCGACCGCGGTCGGACAAACTTCGAAAATTTATTGCAGAAATTCCAGACTTAATATATGAAGGTGCTAAAATTAAATGTGTAATCTGTAAAATCCCATTAATGTGTTGGTCCAGACAACATTGTCTACGACACGTAAATAGTGAAAAGCATGTCTCAAAAAGAAATTGCGCACGAGACAATGAAAAATTTATATTTAATTTATGCGTTACGTTTATCGCATGTAATATACCGTTTAATTTACTAGACAAGGAACCATTTATCTGCTTTTGGAATAACTATTCGGAGTGCAAATTACCAAGTCGAACATCGTTACGAAGAATTGTGCCATCTGCGCGCGAACATACGAACAAAAAATAAAATCGGAGTTGAAAGATCAAAAATTGTGGTTATGTGTCGACGAAACAACAGATCGGAAGAAACATTCTGTTCTTAATGTAATGGCACGCAAATTGGAACCTCATCAATCGGCACTTTCAATTCTATTAGTCTCCAAACGAATACAACAGTGTACTGCCGAAGTAATTACAAAGTTAGTGTTAAATACATTGGACAAGTTTGAACTTTCAACAAACCAACACTTGATGTTAGTGAGTGATGGTGCTGCAAACATGTTTTCTGTAGGCCGGTCTTTTAAAAAGCATTCTGCTAATTTGTTACACATTACGTGTAAAATTCATGCTCTCAATCTTGTGGCGGATAGTATCAGAAAATGTTATCCTGAGATGGACGCTTTAATAGCGCATACCAAAGCAGTATTTGTCAAATCACCGAAACGTATTCGCGAATTTCACAGACTGTGTCCCCGTATACCAGAGCCACCAGAACCTATTCTAACTCGTTGGGGAACATGGTTGCAGGCCGCGTTTTATTATCATAAATATTTTGACAATATTAAGAACGTGGTTTTACAATTCGATACAAAGCAAGCTGCCGCTATCGAGAAAAGCCAGTCGAAATTTCAAGATGGTCAGGTTAAAATGGATTTAAAAATCATTCACGACAATTACTTCGGGCTAGCAGATGCAATAGAAAAATTACAAAATCCTGCGGTGCCGTTAGAAGAATCTCTACAAATAGTGCAACATGTTCACGCACAGCTATGCGCGATTGAAGACGCAAAAAATGTTTCTGTTCTAGAAAAATTTGAAAGTGTTTTTGAGAAAAATTCCGATTTTGGCACATTAAGACACATTTGTGAAGGTGCGTCAACAGAATCGTTAAGTTATTTGAAAGATTATTTTACTTACGCCAATATTACGTCACTAGATGTAGAACGTTCGTTCTCTGCATATAAAAGCATTTTTTCCTCATGCCGTACTAGTTTTACCGAAACAACAGTTGAAACATATCTAATGTTACAGATATTTAACAGACATTATTCACTTTGTGATTTCACGGAGGACTCTTAAAATGGTAAGTGTTTGAGAACGTGTTATTTAATTTTTATTTGAAAGATGAGCGAAATTATTTGCGGCTGCAAACGTCTCTATTAGCAGAATAACTCTAGTGGAACGCGAGGCCTGGTCGACTCTACGCTATTGCGCGGTACCGCTCGTGGCCAGCTTTACTAATCAAAGTAACTGCATTTGAAAATTATTATTCAATAAAAGGTAGCAACTAGCCCTATTAAAACCCAATTCATTCAGAAGTAACACTTCTTCATCCATTTGCCCCTTCAAATAATAAAACGAAGTTTCTATACGGTAATTAAAAAAAAATGCTTCTTCTAGGCAAACCAGACAATTCAATACAAATGTATTATATTTTTAAATCGGTATTACACTTTTCTAAATAAGAAAATTGCAATCTAAAATTATGAGAAGACCCAGATTTATTCGGTAACTCGGTTGAAAATGAGGGCCCAGCGAGTCTTTGAAACAGCCGTTCTGAATTAATTAATATTTTGTGTGGTGAGGAGTGTGCCGATACTCTGTGTTGTTTGCTATACTACCCCATAGTCCTTGCTGTCATTATTTATGACAAGTATATTCTTGTTTTAAGAAACTCACCGAAAGAAAGTATTTTGCTGAAGTTAAACAAATATTTTCTTGCTGATGCAAAGAAAACAGAAATGTTCTTGACCTAAAACAGACTTATTTAATTCAAGAGTGTATTTCACTGCGTGCAATAATGGGTTTTATCAGATTAACGAAAATTACTTGCGGACGTCCTGGAATTAAATACTGCGGGTTTTTTTTAACTCTCTACTAAAACATAATTTAGGTCTTTATTTTACTTCCATCTACATCTAAATATCACGATATAATTATTAGTTATAGATTATATCCTTATCTTATCCTAATTAACCGCTAATAAACAAAATTAATACGTTTCCAAGATTTCGAAATTAGTAGAAAAAGAATAATATCCTATATATCGCTATGAAGCCGCGTCGTTTTTATATTTAAATATAAGTATTTTCTTCAGAGTTGCGGCCTCTAATAGCCGCGTAAGCAACGATTTCCTAGAATTCGAATGCAATAAAAGAGATTATATTTCACTTCGTTTAATTTGAGACTTCCTCTTCTTATTTCGAATGAGTTATCAAATTTCTGTAACAGGATATTTATTAAAATAATAAATAAAACGTTCGGAACGGGCGAGGTTGCCCTGCATAGAGCGGAGATTGCCGAACGTCGTTTGACGCGACGGGATGGTCCCGGCGATCGTAAAAACCATCTCGGCCTCCACGACGCGTCACTTTTCGATTTTATTGACTCGTAATACCTGCTTAGCGGTGTCGTCCAACTTATAATATCCTGCTATAAAGGATTCTAGATAGTTTTAGAGATGCGTTTCGGATGCGTTTATCCGTAAGTGAGTAGCGGCGATTTTACTGCTTTTATGATGTTTGGAATGTGTTTATTTAAAAGAAGTTGGACGATTATTTATCTGCTAAAGGCGATTTGGGATGTAAGGATTTTAGAATATCGAGCGGTATTCTTAAAATGTAGATTAGCTTTGTTACTTCTATGAAATTGTACATGAACAACTTTTAAGGATTCTGCAGCCAATTTATCTTTCCCTCAACGAGCTATATACCTAAACTAAATAGATTATATGCAGATATACAGATACACTACCGCTCATAAATATTTGGGCACCCTTGAATTTTAGATTTTTGTATACAAAGAATGTATTTAGGAGATACATTCCAGCATTATTGCATACTAAGCTAATAATCAGTAAGATTCATTTAAATTCATTAAATAATATCGGTGTATTTACTTCTATCTGTACGAGAGTTAATACCGTCATGAAACTGCAGGTAGTAGTGCCAACAAAGGGCGTATTTCTTGAAATTCCAGGCAAAATGTAACAGTTGGCAATTTTACTATGAATCATCAAGCTATAATAAAGCCATTTGAAGCAATATTTTTAAATTACGGCTAGTTATCGGTCCATGCTAGTAGCGACAACGGATACTGTTTCTAATTTCTTTTAAAATTTTAAAACATCCCGAAAAGGAAATAAATTAGTGTTGAAATGCCTGCTCTGATAGTAACACAACATAATTTAGGCATAAGCAATCGTCAAATTGCTAGAAAGTTACATTTAAATCCATCTACTGTTGATTATAACATAAAAAAATGCAGTGGAAGTGGCAGTTTTCTAAATAAAGTACGAAGTGGTGAACCAGGGGCGATAATACCAGCAAGCGAAATAGAAGAAAAACAGCTCCAAAAATCGCCGCAGAAATCAATACTGTACTTCCGAAGTCGATTAGCATGTCCACGGTTAAACGCCGTCTGCCAAAAGCCGGCTACGGACGAATTGCGATGCGGAAGCCCTTGCCTCGCCGAATTAATAAGAAAAAGAGATTACAAAGGTCATCTTAACATCAAAATTGGACGGTAGAAGATTGGAGTAAGGTATTGTTGACCGATGAACCCAAATTCGAGGTTTTCAGTCCGCGCAGTCCCTATCGTCAAACACGGCAGTGGTTCGGTAATAATTTGGGGTTGCTTTTCTGGTACATCCGCAGGTGATCTCGTAAAAATTCAAGGCATAATGAGAAAAGAGCAATACAAACGCCCCTTAGAGGAAAATGCAATACCCTCTGGTATAAGAATTTTGTATTTGAACAAGACAATGACCCAAAACACATTTTAAAATTATGCAAGCATAATTTAGAACAGTAAGAAGAGAAAGGGACACTAACAATCATGAAATGGCCACCCCAAAGCCCGGACTTGAATCCCGTCCAGTTATTATGGGAAGAACTCGATTGGGAAGTAATAAAAACTGCTTCAACTTCAACAGGTGCCATGTGGAACAAACTACCAGACAGCATCGGCTCGAATAACTCCGGAAACATTGTAAAAATTAATTGCAAGAATGCCCCGATTATGCGACGCAATCATTAAAAGTAAATGTCACATAGACGAATATAAAATTTAGGTCAAATAAATAATTTTAATTGTTAAAGTTATATATTTGTGTATACTGAAATACCAAATACATTTAAATATTTGATGATTCACCCTGAAATTTGTGATGAACAGGTATTGAATTCATAAATAAACTTAATATACACTATAGTATCAAGTTTATTTATTAATTCAATACTTGTGCAAGTCTTTTACTTTCAATACAAATAGATATTCTAAACCTTATATGATAACAATTTATCACATCGCGGCAAAATGTTCTTGGAAATCATACAGTCAGTTACAAAAAAGTACACACACTACTTAAACGTAATATAAGTAATATATTACAGTGTATTTATGGATTTAAACAGAAAAAAAGTTAGAACTTCGTTCGTGTGTGTTTATTTACTATGAAATTCACACTAAATCCGACGAATTTCACAGAATTGCAATAAATAGGACAGGAAAGTCTAGATACACCGGTCAATTTCACCGTCTTTCAATTTTAAAGTTTTTTTTTTCAACGGAATTAATTTTGATATAATCTTGGAATCATGTGACTTTTCCTAGATTTAGTTTGGCAATGCTCTCACAAAATTTTGAATATTTTGTAGAACTCTAAGCAGTGTTCTGGGAAATTTTACCTTAAACAGCGGCCCCGATCAAATTGACCGGTACGTTAAAAAAATGTTTTGACAAACTTTATTTGTCAATTCTTTTTCTTGGTTGCAACATTTGAAAGAACTAAACATTTAGGCATATACAGCATGTAAATATATACATAATTTCAAACATTTATCACATACAAAACAAGGCATATAACTGCATCAACTGATCAGAGCTTGTTCCTATTTGTTAGTACTTGTTTCGACATGTTCAGCCTTGCCCTCGACAAAGAACCTGTTTCTACTAGTGCTCTTTTTAGTGTCTTAATTTGGCGCATGCGTACAAAATATTTTGCAAGTTTCAACCTGCACTATTGTGAACATATAAAAAGATCGGTAGTACTCTGAAAGTGCATTCGTCCTGTTTAGTTAGATTGAATAGTATATGGTCCAGTAAAGGCCTCTCGGCTGCACAAGCTTTAGCGTATTTAGACGGACTGGAAAATCTTTCACCAGGAAATTCCGAGAGTGATTCTAAATCAGTTAGTACGGACAGTGAAAACGAAATTCGTTCTCGAGTGAGAAACAAAATAGTGATGAATCTGACAATGACACAGTTTGTGATGTAACGGTTGCAGTGACTCGTGCTAGTTCCAGTGATAAGCAGGAAGTGAAAACGTCTGTTCGTTCTAATCGCCAGCAAAAGAAACTAACACAAAAAGGATTTTCCTTCAATCTTGGTGCAGTTTGCAAATCAAAAGATAATTCCCAATGACAAGTAATTTCTGCGAATCAGCCTACTGCAGACAGAAAAACCTAACCCAATGTATTCAGGGACAATCCAGGGTCAACAGGCTACGCAAAAGAAAAAGTAATTACAGAAAATGTGAGTAGTTTCTGCAGATTATTTATCGATGACTCGATGCTGAGACACATAAAACAATGCACCGAGGTTGAAGCTAGAAGACAACTAGACAGTCAAGACCGGCAATTATCTTTAAGAGATCTAAAATTCTTTATTGCCATTCTATACGCGCGTGGTGCTCAGGGTTCCAGTCACTTAGAATTAGATTCCTTATGGTCTAAAAAGTAGGGAATATCGTTTTTTAGTCAAACAATGTCTAGAAACAAATTTAGAGAAATCATGCGATATTTCAGATTCGATCTCAAGTCTACAAGGAAAGAAAGATTGGAACGTGACAAGTATGCTTTCGTTTCTGAAATATGGCAAAAATGTGCTTACAATTGCAAAATTTGTTATGTGCCCGGAGAAAGCATAACAATAGACGAATAACTTTTTCCTACAAAAGCAAGATGCCGATTTACGCAATATGTGTCCAATAAATCGGATAAGTTTGGCATTAAATTTTGGCTTGCTGTTGATACTGGACCTAAATATGTGTAACCACTTGGTGAATACGTCGTTCTAAAATTATTAGAGCCTTACACTAAGAAAGGAAGAAATGTGGCAACGGACAATTTTTTTACCAGTTTAGAACTTGCAAAGAAATTAGCAAAACTAAACACCACAATTATTGGAACTGTGAACAGGTCGAGAAAAGAAATTCCTGAAGTAATCAAAAAAAGCAAAGGTTCTTTATATGAAACTGTTTTATTCACAAGTAAAGAAGATGTTTGCACTTTGACAGTGTATCAAGCCAAAATAAACAAAAATGTTTGCAACATCACAGTTTCGATTGATGCTGATACAAAGAAAAAGCCAGAAACAGTTTTATACTATAATAGCACAAAATATGGGGCGTTGACGTAGTAGATCAAATGGCCCGAAAATACAGCGTGAAGGCACCCTCAAGAAAATGGCCTGTCCATGTTTTTTATAATATATTGGATCTTGCTGCAATCAATGCGTTTGCTGTACACAAAGACATTACTGGCAACAAAATAAAACGTCGCGACTTCATTCTGCATTTGGAAGAAGAACTCTCGCAACAATCAAATAACAACGAAGAAGACCCTCAGGAGGGAACATCGAATCAAAAATGCAACAAGAACTTACAGGCTGGATCAAAGACAGATAAGCAATCTCGCAAAAGACGTACATGTGAAAATAAGACTTACGATAGATGTAAGAACTGTAACAAGAAGATATGTGGAAAATGTGGATATAAAGTGACTTATTGCAAAAATTGTAACGACATTTAAAATACCAAAGTTAAGTTGGAAGTTATTTTTATATTTTGTGAATAAATATACACTGTTATGCAAACAAATTATGTTAATTAATAAAAACAGTCCAAACAAAATTGAGTTTTATTTAATCATTTTGACCGGGGCGGCGGTTCGAGGTATGAAGGATGCTCGGTGGTTCTAGTGTTAAGATTATGGTTGCACATAAAGCAAAATAAATGTTTTGATATTTAATCTTGACATTTAAGCAATGAAAAAATTATATTGTGAGCGCCGTTATGTGACTTAGTTATAGTTATATGAACTAGTTGCTTTTTAGTTTCAAAGTTTGACAGTTTTTGAAATAGTTAGTTGCTAGTTATTCTTTTCCTCATAATTCATTAAAATAATATTAAAAACAATCGGGTACTCTAAATCTGTGGCACTGGAACAGTTCACTAAAACCCTTACCAGAATACTTAACTCGTACTGGACGCACGTTTCGATAGCCAAGCTATTATCATCAGCAGCAAGACTGAACTAACAAGCTAAGTGAAAAACTAACCTTATATAGCAAATAAATTATGCAAAATGTAAATTTAAAATAAGCCCAGTAATCCTTAATTATATCTTAATTATATAGACCCTTCTACTTTAAGTGTTTCTTGATGAGACGCTTCATTGTACAGGACTATAATTAAGCCTAAAATGCAAATCTAAAGGTAAATAATCCCTAAATTAAAATGTAAATGGTCAGGACGACCTGAGTTGTTAAAATCCTTGTTTTTCAATGAAGCGGTTCATTGCGCATGGTTATAATTACAGCTGTAATTAACTATACATGATAAAACAAGGGATAAAGGCTGGAATTTAGTGGTCCTAAATCTGAATTTATTAAGTGATTTTTATTTTTGTAAATTTCCGTGTCTTCCTAACAATTTAATTGAACAATACTCTTTAGGTTTTTAATTAACTTTATATTATCAACATTATGGTTATTTTCAAGCATATGTAGGGCAACGCCAAATTTATCAAACCTTCTGGATTCGAGATGAGCCAAATGTTCTTTGTAACTAATTTTGATTGATCTTTTTGTCTGCCCAATATGCACTTGATCACAATCTTTACATGAAATTTTGTAAATTCCAGTACAACCAAAGTATTGTGGTAAGGGTTTTAATGAACTGTTTCAATATTATAAATGATAAATTATTATCCTTTATCAAAGTAAATAAGTGAAAGAATCGGCCAACAATATTAACTAATAAATTTATTATAACAATGTACTACGTTTATCAAATTGAAACCTGTTTATCAATACAATAAATATCTGTTTATTATATTATGATTAAATGGTTGACTATTGCTACTTGCCGGAGTTCTTTTAACGGAACGTTGTGTGTGTAATGTATTTTCACATTACGCCCTACTAGGAAAGAATATATATGTATTTTATATTCATTTTTCAATATTGCAATTCTCCTTTAATTGTTTTAGTATAAAATTTAAAAATTTCAGTAGAAAGATTCCTTAATTTAAACTTTCTTGGAAGACAAATATTTTTGGAGTAATAATAAGTAGAGTAACCTAAACTTGCGGACTCGCATAGGCGTCGGTATTACGGGTTAATATAAGAATACGAAAAATTCATAAATAAACTAAATCGGTAGAGAAGCAGGCATGTAGTGTCGACCTTGAATATAAATCATGTTAAACCGCGCTGAGAGACATTTCCTTTTAGTATTGAGCTGTTGCAGAGATTAGTCGAACGGTCAAGGTTATGTACTTACGTGTCGCTTTTGAAAATATAGCTGGTGTTTTTTGTGTGTTGTAGTATTATACCAAGTATATAATTAGTGTATCGTTTCATATAGAACTAATATTTACATACCTAAGAAAACAATGCCTCGTAATAGATTTGCTACTAATGTACATAAGTATGTGTCACTTTTTCCCCATTTAAAATATGACGGTAGTGCAGTTTTTTGCTTAATATGCAACGTTCGTTTGGCTGCATTGAACAGAACTGATTGCCAGAGGCATGTCAATGGTATTAAGCATATGAGAAATGCAAGAACTGAAATACCTTATACACTATGTTTACCTCTTGTAATCTTCCGTTGTCGTTGGTGAGAAAAGCAGCTTTTAAAACGTTTTGGCGACAATACCTTCCAAAGTACCCATTACCCTCACAAACACAATTACAGAATCATTTGCCGCGAATGAAAGAGATGCTAGAAAATGTGTGTAAACGTGATTTGTGTTCCAAAAAAATATGGATTACCGTGGATGAGACGACCGATATAAAGAAAAACAGTATTGTGAATGTAATAGCTCGCGTTTTATCTAGCGAGAACACAGTATCTCGGTATTTGTTAGCTTGCAAACGTGTTCAACAATGTACCGCGGAAAATATTCAAAAAGTGATAATGAACGCTTTGAAAAAATTTAAAATTGCCCAAGATCAAGTTGTGATGATTGTGACAGATAGTGCAGCAACGATGTTAAGTGTTGGGCGATCCTTAAAACATATATTTCCTAACTTAATACATATAACCTGCGTGCTGCATGCTTTGCATTTAGTTGGTGAAGTTGTTCGACAACATTACGGAAACGTTGATCGGATGATTGGAAGTACTAAAGCAGTGTTTCGTAAATCTCTTATACGTTTAAAAGAATTTCGAAAAATTTTGTCCAGGTATTCCAGAACCTTCTGAACTAATTTTAACGCGATGGGGTACTTGGCTAACAGCAGCCTCTTACTATTTGATCCATTTTCAACAAATTCAATCAGTTATAATGCGATTTAATCGGAATGAATCCAATCCAGCAATTAGAGAAAGTCAAAGAGAATTTCAAATTCCTCAACTTTTAGAAGATTTAACAACAATATGTACCAATTATACAGTATTACTAGATGCTATCAGAAAACTACAATGTATTGAATTGTCATTGCAGGAATCATTAGACATAGTGGAGAGTGTAAAAAATAAATTACAGACATTAAATGATACGCCAGGATTATGCGCTAGTCAAAAGTTGGCAGATGTTTTAAGGAAAAATCCCGATTGTAATACTTTAGAGGGCGTTTATAATAAGTGTGAGAATAGTGAACTTTTAAGTGATTTTGAAAAACAGTTTCTACATGTAAATGTAACTTCCTTAGATGTGGAGAGATCGTTTTCTATGTGTTCTATGAATATTTTTTCTTGTCGACGCACAAGGTTTAAAGAAGTAACTGTGGAAACATATGCAATGATGCAAGTTTACAGTAGTTCACATCCTGATGCCTCTAATTTGTTGAATAATTAGCAAGTAAGTTTATTTATGAATTTTTCGTATTCTTATATTAACCCGTAATACCGACGCCTATGCGAGTCCGCAAGTTTTGGTTACTCTAATAATAAGCGTGTAAATAAAATTCAACGAAACATCTACATTGGACGAACATATGTGGAAGATTATTTTGAATGCTCCAGCTTTTTTTGAATTCCCGTTGAACAATCAGTATTTTGCAGTTATTTGAGGAAGCCAGAAATAAAAAATGTAGCAGAAAAACGTTAGAGTTAGAAACTAATTAGATAATAATGTGTCAATAGGAATAATTGATCTCATATTGGTTTTTTCGTTTTTAATGCTAAGACCAATGTTTGTTAATAACAGTTCGAAATCTGACACTCCTATTCTGCAAACATTTTCAAAATATGTCAACAATTGAACTAAATTATTAAAGTTGCGAAATAATAACAAGGCTACGGACGACGAGTCTCACAGACCGTTTTGACACTTTCAGTTCGTCAACTGGCGATCCTTCAATTGATCAGTTTCGTGATTTACCGAATCAGGGATGTGTGTATGTAGACTTTTGTGAGGTCCTTCTTTATAAATTTTCTTTTAAGTGCTTTAAATATCATTTTTTTTTCTTCAATTTAGTTTTTATGTTATCACTAAAGACGCATAGTACACACAATAGATATACATATCGTTTTTAATTTGAGATTTAAGAAAAAAAATCATGTGTGTAGGCTTTTGTGACTGACCGTAAATATAAAATCCGTCTAAAAATCATTAAGTAACTTTTAGGCGAGGCAAAAAATTATAATATGAAGGCCTTCTTTCAGACCTCAATGGTATTTTGCAAGGAGCTGGGTACAGATTAGATAACGTAATTTTCTAAAAAGAACAATTGAAAGGTGTTAAACAATTCCCATATCTATAGAGTAAGATACCTTTGGAAAAATATACTTGGGACATAGATTCATTCGACAGATAATTCCCAACTATTGAGAAATGCCACAGTGGCTTCATCTTTTACATTCCCGATTCTAGATAAAGCTAAGTTATGTATGTATTTCTGTGATTATTGTTGGTAAAACAACGGATTCTATTAATTACAGGGTCATTTCCTGTACACTATGTGAGATGAATTTGCTACGTATGTTAATGATTATAAATGACTAGTAATATACCACTTAGTGTGTAAGACTATTAGAGACAAGAGAGAATGTTTTAGTCAATAGAAACATACATGGCTTTTTACATAGTCTTACCTAAGTTTTTACCAAGTTTTGATTCCAAATTAATAAGTCCACAGCCCATGGAAATAAACGCATTTAGAAAATAACGGACAGAAAATTATAAGAAGAACAGAGAGATTTGCTGAAAATGTAGTAAAAGAATTAATACAAATGATAGGACTCTGAATAATCTACAATAGGCGCAAAACAGTTGTGTAAGTCCATTTATTTGAATATTAATTGGGTACCATCTGCAATATTTCATCTTCATAAGCCTTCAAAAGCAGCTGATGCAAGATGCTACCACATAACGAACTGTATTTTTTGTGGTTTGTGCATTTTTTGTTGATAACTATGATTATGTGATTTTACAAAAACATTGAGGTTATGTTGTATATGTTTTTCTAGTTGTACTGCTTGTACTGTCTGATGGACAACGAGTTACTTTCTACATTTCTAACGTGACAAATATAGCCAACTTATAATAAAAAAAATATCTAAACGTAAATAACTAACAATAAATTTGACATAATGACATAAATAACTTGACATAATAAATTTAACACAAGAATTACTAACATAGCAACATTGCAAATGGAGATTTACATCATTATACAGCCTAATACTGTATTATGAAAGAAATCTTCTCAAGACATTGTTACAAAAACATTTCAAATTTATTTTTATTTGAAATTATTTCTAAAATAGGTTTCATATCAACCATACACTAAGTAACGTCATAATCAATGGTCAGTTCAATTTTACTGCTGATGATTGATGATAGCTTGGCTGTTGAAACATGCGCTCAGTGCAAGTGAAATATTGCGGTAACGGTTTTAGTGAAGTGTTTCAGTGTTTGTTGCTGGGGGAACTTTTTCAAACACAAAACATCGTGCGGGCGCAGACTCTTTAGGCGTAAATTTCAAGTTTCTAGCCAGGCTTGAGAGGGGGCCTAGGGCCTAGGCAGAATATCGAAGCTCACAATTTTAATTTGGGTTGATAATTTTCGTGCACACGGCAATGTTGCATCGAGATTTCTAGGACCTGTTCGTACGGTAAGGACGCCGGCAAATATTAAGAAAGTACGACATGCAGTTAGGGCTCAACTTCTAAGTTTACATTTGGTCTACAAATTTCGGACAGAAGCTTCCGTCGAATATTGAAAAATGATCTGCAATTCCACCCTTACAAATGTCAAGTAACTCAAAAACTGAAGGAAGAGGACGGAACGTCAGCAGATGCTGTTTTTCGAAAAATCGAACACAACTATTGCGAAAGTTTAATTAAGAGTCTAATAAATAAAAAAAACCATGTGTTAAGAAATCCATCTGTTGTTAAAGAACATTGACGTCATTTTCGGTTAAAGTTATCTATCTTCTAGTAATCAAGATTTAAAGTTCGCAAATTGTAGCCACTTCATAAGCCTAGTAGCAGACCAATTGCATATGTTGTTACCCCGAGAATTATTGCTCCAGCCGTTTCCGAGAAAAAATGGCTACGCTAACATATTAAGCTAGCGTAGCCATTGATTCTCGTAAACGGCTGAAGCAATAAAACCAAAATTTGCGTAACAAATTAGCAACAAAATATGCAACTGGTCTGGCGGCCGGGATTATGAAGTGGCTACGCCAAGTTTCAAATTGCTCAATTATCGAAATAAAAAGCTATTATTGGGTAATACTAAATTTTACATTAAACATAATTATTAATTATTTTTACTGCAAAACATTTATGGAGGAGGGAAGTTTTAAAAAGGAGAAAATTGGAAAATACCAACCAACAATAAGAGAAAAAAAGGCCTCTTTCAATAAAAAAAAAGGGTGTCGTAAATACATCCGAGAACATATTAATACATTTTTACAAGAAAAAACGTCGGTTGTATAGAAATGAACAAAAAACGAAGCTGACACAGCAAACAGGAATTCTTAGAAATGAATAGAAAATAAATTTGTTGGCAAAAGAAATATGTTTGAAAATTCTCAATTAGAGTTTCCATTTCTTGTAGAAGAGGCTGGTGCTTGTAAATAGAAAAAAAAAACTTGGAAATTTTAACTTCTCCGGAGTTGTAAGGGGATTTTTATTTCTTTCTACATAAATAAAACTAACTTTGAAAAAGATGATTTTAAAGTTACAAACAATTATATTCTATGAAAGCCTGGCTTATAAATTAATCTATTCAATCTGACAAGGCTAGTAAGAAATTTCATCTTAATTGCTTTAAATAACGAAAACAAGTCCCAGACAATTTTAAATTAAAAATGAAAACAGAAGTTAGAATAAACACAGAATGTTAGTAGGTTCCAAATTGAAATCTGAGTAAAAATTTTTCACCTTAGCGACCTGCTACATTGCGCGTTTTTATTATATTCTCTAAATATGACAAAATTTCGGGAAATTACGGCACCTATTTAACTGTTTTAAACACGAATCTACTATACATATATATGTTAATAAAACCTTCATAATTCATTCCTTTAACAGGATAGTAAATTGACCTTTGACTCATGACAGAATTAAATATAATAAATACTTATTGCTATAGCCAATAACGCGATAATTTGTAAGATATTAAAAAAGCTGTTAAGTCAAATTAATATTACCTTTTCCTTATCTTTAAAGACCTGAGAATAAAATGATTGGTGTAAGTAGTAGGCTTGTTAAAAATACAAACTAGCTGATAAGATTAATACCATTGCATTGCAGAGAGTTCAGAAAATTTATCTTTATTATTGTTGTTAGAATAAATAAACTGCTTTTTTTCTGATTTTGAAATGAAATGAGTTGTAATTTTTTAGATGTTGAAGTCAAGCACATTAAAAATAATATATTTTCCTTCTTTTATGTCGATATATCTGCCAAATTTGGCAAAATGGTGTTTTCAAAAGGCGAAGCATTGTTTAAGGAAGATTAAAAATATGTACATACGCTAAAAGGTTTGACAGATTCTTTTCCTTAGAAGAAATCTATTTTTGGCGATATGTCAGATATTTTTAGGTCCACACTTAGTGTGCGGATGTGGACAAGATTGTTTATATCTTGAATTATTATTAGGAATTGATTTTTAGCTGTTTTACTTTGCTATTTAGACTTAAAATGGTACGCTATTTTTCGAAAAGTTATAGAGTCTATTGATTCTTATAAAATGTAAGATCCTTTACATAAATTTTCAACTATGCTTTAGTACTCATTTTGAACAATTACCATCTTCAGCTAGTATTGACGATTAAAACAGAAACACAGATTTCATCTTATCTTAACGAGTCCAAAATACCTAATATACTTATATAAAATTATAAATTTATATTGGCCCATGAATTGCACCACATATTGAGATTTACGTTTGATACCACAACAAATACACAGTTTTGTTTGGTTGTTTTTGTTGGCTGTGTCGAAATCACAGGTCCTCGATGTATTTCAAGTGAGTATTGCCGGCCAATATTCATTCCATTGCTTTTTGGCTCAATTATTTATTGAAAAATAACGGAAAAAGGTTATTATTAAGTTAGTAGAAATATGTGTAAAGTGTATTTTATTTATTAATTGGTATGAGCAAACAACTAGCAGCTTTTTAAGCTAAAAAAAGTTAAAATGAAGTAAGTAGGTACATAGACGTCAAGTTTCCCAAATAACGAAAATTTGTGTACTCATCACATTAAATGACAATATCCACAATATTAATAATTCTCACACTTCCAGTCTTTTTTTCCAGATTCATAAATGATTTATTGAACTTTGTAGCACTTGTATTAATGTGTAGTAAATGAGAAAGTCGAGTTACTTCTTTGCATTTCTTAACACGTTTTCCGTCGTTATTTGAGAGCTAAACTTATACTTAAAGATATCAAAATCTTCCACGCGAAACAGTCTGGAACCTGGTCAAGTGCCCCATCGTAAACGTTAGAAACAAGTAAAGGAAGTAAATAGAAATTTTAACTAAATTAGAGGAATGAGGTGTTGTTCCACAAAAAAGTGGTCAGCGTTAGAGCCCCTTAAGATAGTTTAGAAAACCCTTCTAGTTTCAAAGTTATTGTGGTACGGCAGCACCATGTATCAAAAAATTATTATTGTTTTTGCACTAAATTAGGCCACAAAATTACATTTAAATGTAAGTTTTCGGCTTAGCTGTAGCTACTCCTTTACAGAATTTTTCTGGCAAGCGAAGATAGAAGACCTACGCATTTCTCTAGTCAGCGAAGATAGAAAACTTGCGCCAAAGGTCCTAGCACCTCTTATGAGATTTAAACATATTTTTGGGTTAGATTTTTCCTCTAGCTTTTTTACCAATATCCGCCGTAAGCAGCAAATTTAAACCTGTTGGATTAATTTTAGTGCAGGCTCCAGTTGGAGATAGCCATTGATCGAAATTAGTTCTAGAGTGTGATTAAAACTTTATGTAAAGAATCTTACATTTTATAAGTATTCACATTTCCATTTGCACTACTAATTCTTGGCTTTATCATCAGATACATGTGCCATGTATCTTAAGGAATCAAGCATGCTATTAAAAGATATCTAATATTTAATGGTTCGACTTACCCTTTCCTCCTCGCGTATCATTTCAGCGATGCCAGGCTTGATTTCCATGTCGTCTGAAGTGTGCGAAGAAATCGGTGGCTGAGGAAGCGGCAGCGTCAACGGTAAAGGTTCTTGAGAGCCCGGCGGTGGTAATGGCGTTGCTGATGGTGCTGGAGACATTTCCACCGAAGGCGGTGGATCAGGCATTTCAGTCCCGGCACTTTCGGCCGGGCTACTCAAGCTGCTACGTTCGCCCGACGGCCTCCGTCTCTTCTTAACACGCGGCGTCGTATCTCCACCGCCTTCTTGTTGCTGTCGATTCTCCCAATCGAGTGTCGCTGAAAGCGGTTTTGCGGCATTCGTTTTGATCAATTCTCCGCCACCTGGTCCACTTGGAGTCCCAATAACGTCCTGCTCGCCGTTCACATCGGCTAGGCCTCTGATTTTAAGCGATTCCGCCACTTTGAGGAGAGGACCTATCTGCTCTTGGGACACGTTAATCTCGCCCTTGTACATGAACTCCACGGCCGCTTTCAGTTCGGGCCATTTGATATCTCGCATGATCACGATAGGATGTTGGCATGGATTCTCGAAGAACAACGATTGGAAATAAGGGCTGCACGCCGACAAGACCATCTTGTGCGCTTTCACTGAGTGACCGTCGCAAGCGAGGGTCACATCGACGAAGCTTTCGCTCTGCAATAATTGGTCGAAAACGTTCGTCAGATTACTCTGGTAGTTGTTCCAACGCAGGCAGAACTGCTGCGGCGATCCCGTAGCGTGCTGCATCTTGTCCTCGTTGATAATCGGCGTCGGAATCGCTGAAAACGGTGCCGTCCCTTTCAACATTCACAAACGATCGCGCACCCTACGGAACAATGAAGAAAAAACAAGAAAAATAACTGTTTCTCAGCTGATGCGTATACTTTTTCTATCAGTTTCACAAGTTCACAGTATTAATTAAATAGTAATAACTTAACAATGTAAGAACTATGTCGCCAAGAAGAATAACCGACGCCGCACTTCTTTGGCGTTAGCACATGGTAGCATGTTATATACAAATTATCGGAACTAAGATCGAGAATGTTTCGGATTTTCGAGTCGAAAACGTAGAACACGTGGAACAGAACTTTTCCTTCGGTTACCTCAAAACGAAAAAGAATTCCAGAATGCACAGTCAAATACTATTACAACATATATACGGGGGGGGGTCTTTTCACTCTCGGAACGGTTAGATTATATTAACGTAAATATGCGTGTGTAAGTGTGATGAGAGAGAATGTGTTATACACGGCTGTTGTTGCTATGCGATGCGACGCGCGAAACGCAACCTCCAACAGCTGGGGCGATACTGAACGTAAGCTAGCAGGAGGGTCGAGGCCGCCTCCCGCGCACGCCTTACCCCCTCCAGCGTCGGGACCGCCCTCACCCCACCCCATTCCACCCACAGACCGCGTGGCCACAGCGCGGCGTCAATCGCCCCGGTCAGCCTAATTATGCCAACTCTGCGCCGGAGTCTTCGGCACCTGGACCAGAAAAACCGCCAAAAATTTCAGATAAAACGGCCCCTTAATATTTTGCGGATGTGGCATTTTTATACGATTACAAGAAAATACTTCTATATGGCATTTTTTACATAGTGTACAACAGGATATTTTTCAGGATAATTCCCTCAAATTTTGATTAAAATATCATGAAAAAAATTAAAATTTTCCGACATTTAAACTAATAATACTAATTACACATTTTAAGTAAAGAAAACAACAAAAAATGGGGAGATATTTTTGTGTAAATTAGGTTTAAATTAACATTGGCCAAAATATCAAAAATATCGGATTCGTTTTTAACAATTTTGAATTCTTTTCCGTTGAAAACCTAATTAAAAATTAATTGTGTTACGTTGTAAGGCTCGGAAATATTAAAATAGAAATACAGAACTTCTTTTTACTCTTTACAAAAGTTCATTTTAAACATGCACTAGGTCAAGTTTCGGCTTTACGCCAACACCAGCTAGAATCTACGGTATACAATACATACAATACATAAAATAAAAAAGAAAGTATATAAAAAATTGAAGCTGAATAGAAGAAATCCTATTGTAAAATGTTAAAAGATAAATTTAAAATATAAAGTGAAGTGCGTGAGCAATTTACATTGATGGCAAAGAATGTTTTAAATGGTAAAATTGATCAATAGTGAAATTCTTAAAGGAGTTGTAAATAATGAAAATAAAAATCGGAAAAAGGGGGATTAAATGTGGAGTTTAAATTGAAAATGTGAAAGGGGACAGTGAAAAGCTAAATTTCAGGTTGCGGCACGTTATTGCTAGTTGAGGAGGAACAACAAGAGGGCCAAACAATCCTAAACTACGCAGCGGGCGTCATAAATTCTCGGCTTTTCCTTATTTTTCAATATAATCTCCCCTGACTTCAATACATTTATTACAACAATTAATACTTCTATACCCTTGTAAAAATAATCTAAAGTATTACAGCTGCTTGCAACTCACTAGCGTCCTTAAAACGACGTCCATCGATTTCGTTTTGGATAGAGAATCATAATACAGAACTATTGTTTCATCTCGTGTGACAATGGACTCAAGAATCGGTTTCGGGTCGTCTCCACACATCTTTAAAGACGAGCGCGCATATTCGACCCAATGTTCACGTTGAAGAGCAGAAAGAAGATGCGGTACCCATCTTGCACTAATCTTATTCATGGCCAAATGGTTATGGAGAATTCGGCGAATACTTGCTTCAGAAATGTTAGACATCAATAATACCATTTCTTCAATAATTGAAATGTTTGGAGGGGTTATCTGTTGAATTGGTCGACCGAGGTGCTAATCATCTTCAAGGGATTTTTGCCCCAAACGGAGACACTTTCTCACTTTTTTACAGTGGAATATGAAGAAGATAAATAACATTAAGCGCCGTCTAAATGTTGTTTAATGTGATTAGGCGTATGCCCCCCTTTTGTTAAAAATTTAATGACCGCGGGGTACACAATTTTCGGTACCTAAGACATTTTCATGCACTAATCACGTTGTCTAAGTGGCTACTAAAATATGTAATATTAAGTTCCCAACAAGGAAAAAGAGTTTATAAGAAGAAATGATAAGGTAACCAAAAATATAGACATAATTTAATAAATGTAAAAAATCCGGGTATACAGCCCCGTGTACACATGCCAAACTAGATAAATAAAAATGTTATATTAGTTTGAAAATTGAATCTTAATTTTAGCGGTTTTGTTGATATACATTTTTTGAGTTCATAAAAATCATTTTTAACTTTCGACAATTTGTTGCATGTTTTATTTTCTAAATTTATGCATGTTTTATTTTCTAAATTTTATATCTAAGTAGCAAAATCTTGTTTTTCTATAAAACATACATTTCTGAAGAAGACAAAAACTTGTGGAACCATTAAGAATGTTTATTTTTATGAACCCTTGAAAATATTATTTATTTATTTCAACAAAGCCGCTAAAATTACAAGAACTGCTAAGAAAAAAATTACATTATTTTATTGAAAATCATCCTGATTGAAGAACGGGTTATCAACGCTAATGGGATATCACCGTACTGGCTGATCCAGAATAGAAGCATAACATGCAGCCAACAACTTAACAAAGAAGACGAAAAAACAGAGTGCCCTGAGAAACAAGAAAATTTTTCTACTTAGATGTAAAGTTTGTGGAAATAAGACATGCATTTCTGAAGACAAAAAATTGTCGAAACGTTAAAAATGATTTTTATGAACCTTTGAAAAATTTACTTCAAGACCACTAAAATCAAGATTAAATTTTCAAATTGAACAACAAGAACGGCTCAGGAAGAAATTACATTATTTTATTGAAAATGTTATATTCTTATATTCTTGTACAGGCTTATTCACAAATATTCTAAATCCTTCTGCTTAGAAAGGCACTGGTCTTAGGAATTCTGTATTTTTCGAAGTATTATGGAAAAAAATATACATATTGTACGCTTCTTTTCTCTTTTTTAGCAGATTTACTTTCTATTTTTTAAATCTTTCTTTTTCTTTGGGGGTACCGGTTATTGTAAATAAAACAAATTGTTCAATATTATATAAAAAATATAATTAAACCTTCCTTTGGCGAACTTAGTTTGTCGCGCTAAAAGTAGTTTGCTGAACTCTTTTTAAACGAAAAAAACTTCTTATCTACATCTGTAACACAAAGAAGAAAAATAGATTTGGGGGAAAGTAGAAGGAAGAGATCACCAACACTACTTCGCCTCGTAATGAAATGGAACCAAATGCAATCAAACGTCAAAATAACACACTTTTAAACGTAAGTAAATAAATATCATAACAATATGTTGCCGGCAGAGTCCATAGTACTGTCAAACTAAAGATTGCCTAGGAAAACCGCAAGTCCGAAATTATTTAACATTTCGGACTTTTCCTAACGTGTGGTTCGGCAACCTTCAGTTTGACTAACGTAGGTCAGGCAAAACCCGAAATGGTTATCGTTTAGTTTTACGTTTGCCGTATTTGCAGCTGGTGCGTCACCTGCGTACTTTCTGTGTGCATTTATAAAAAAACGTGGTAGAGCAATACAGGGTTTATAGTTTTTCTTTACATAGGTTATAATTAGAGTAACCTAAACTTGCGGACTCGCATAGGCGTCGGTATTACGGGTTAATATAAGAATACGAAAAATTCATAAATAAACTAAAGCGGTAGAGAAGCAGGCATGTAGTGTCGACCATGACTATAAATCATGTTAAACCGCGCTGAGAGAGATTTCGTTTTAGTACCGGTTGAGCTGTTGCAGAGATTAGTCGAGCGGTCAAGGTTATGTACTTACGTGTCGCTTTTGAGAATATTGCTGGCGTTTTTTGTGTGTTGTAGTATTATACCAAGTACATAATTGGTGTATCGTTTCATATAGAACTAATATTTACATACCTAAGAAAACAATGCCTCGTAATAGATTTGCTGCTAATGTACATAAGTATGTGTCACTTTTTACCCATTTAAAATATGACGGTAGTGCAGTTTTTTGCTTAATATGCAATGTTCGTTTGGCTGCATTGGACAGAACTGATTGCCAGAGGCATGTCAATGGTATTAAGCATATGAGAAATGCAAGAACTGAAATACCTTATACACTATGTTTACCTCTTGTAATCTTCCGTTGTCGTTGGTGAGAAAAGCAGCTTTTAAAACGTTTTGGCGACAATACGTTCCAAAGTACCCATTGCCCTCACAAACACAATTACAGAATCATTTGCCGCGAATGAAAGAGATGCTAGAAAATGTGTGTAAACGTGATTTGTGTTCCAAAAGAATATGGATTACCGTGGATGAGACGACCGATATAAAGAAAAACAGTATTGTGAATGTAATAGCTCGCGTTTTATCTAGCGAGAACACAGCATCTCAATATATGTTAGCTTGCAAACGTGTTCAACAATGTACCGCGGAAAATATTCAAAAAGTGATAATGAACGCTTTGAAAAAATTTAAAATTGCCCAAGATCAAGTTGTGATGATTGTGACAGATAGTGCAGCAACGATGTTAAGTGTTGGGCGATCCTTAAAACATATATTTCCTAACTTAATACATAAAACCTGCGTGCCGCATGCTTTGCATTTAGTTGGTGATGTTGTTCGACAACATTACGGAAACGTTGATCGCATGATTGGAAGTACTAAAGCAGTGTTTCGTAAATCTCCTAAACGTTTAAAAGAATTTCGTAAATTTTGTCCAGGTATTCCAGAACCTCCTGAACCAATTTTAACGCGATGGGGTACTTGGCTAACAGCAGCTTCTTATTATTTGATCCATTTTCAACAAATTCAATCAGTTATAATGCGACTTAATCGGAATGAATCCAAAGCAATTAGAGAAAGTCAAAGAGAATTTCAAATTCCTCAACTTTTAGAAGATTTAACAACAATATGTACCAATTATACAGTATTACTAGATGCCATCAGAAAACTACAATGTATTGAATTGTCATTGCAGGAATCATTAGACATAGTGGAGGGTGTAAAAAATAAATTACACACATTAAATGATACGCCGGGATTATGCGCTAGTCAAAAGTTGGCAGATGTCTTAAGGAAAAATCCCGATTTTAATACTTTAGAGGCCGTTTATAATAAGTGTAAGAATAGTGAACTTTTAAGTGATTTTGAAAAACAGTTTCTACATGCAAATGTAACTTCCTTAGATGTGGAGAGATCGTTTTCTATGTATAAGAATATTTTTCTTGTCGACGCACAAGGTTTAAAGAAGTAACTGTGGAAACATATGCAATGATGCAAGTTTACAGTAGTTCACATCCTGATGCCTCTAATTTGTTGAATAATTAGCAAGTAAGTTTATTTATGAATTTTTCGTATTCTTATATTAACCCGTAATACCGACGCCTATGCGAGTCCGCAAGTTTTGGTTACTCTAGTAATAATACTGGTTTAGCTGCTTGTCTGTATTAATTGAGTTATTTGAACTATTTTTAAAATATTATTGAAAGTGACACAATCAATTCGATTTACCAAACAATCAATGGTGGTGAAATGAACGATAAATTTATGAAGAAACTGGAAAGTTTAAAACAAGCCGTAAATTCATTTTACATTAAATCCCAAAAACGATATCAACAAAAAATTAAAGAAGTAGAAGATGCTAAAGAGGCAATAAGTGTTGGCGATATTAAAAGATTAATTGTTTTACTTTCTGAGTAATGTATTTAGTCTTCAATGAGGAACTGTTTGATGTAATCCATAATATGCACAAAGAATGTGGTCATGCCCAACGAGACAGCGGTAAATATGCCAATATAACTTTGTGAAGTCTGTCACCCGACGAAAGGAGTAACCGTAAAATTTTTATTATTCAAAGAAGTAAATTTACGAGGACAAGTTGAGCTGATCGACATGAAGACCTGTCGTGACGGAGACTTGAAATATATCCTTAATTATGAAGACCATCTCTTAAAATATCGCATTCTACGTCCTTTAAAAACGAAAAGGGCAGAAGAGGTGTGGCACACAGTTTAATAGACATTGTTTGTATTTGGGGAATGCCATCAGTTCTACAATCTGGTAATGGACTTAAATTAGCGAATCAAGTGGTTGAAGAGTTAAAAGCGATGTGGCCAAATCTTCCTAGAGTCCATGGTAAACCAAGGCATTCCCAAAGTCAAGGAGGCGTCGAGCGAGCAAACCAATATGCTGAAAATATCTTGTTTTCCTGGATGGAAGGTAATAAAACCACGTTTCTGACAGTTACTAAAAAATAATGCGCACCACAGCGGTCATTATGAAACGAAACATTTTCAAAATTACTCAAAATATACAGGAAGTTTGCGGACAGAAAAATTTGAAGCTTTGAAGCGTGGATTGTAATCGCAGCAATCTTTGTTAATGAAAGTCAACACTGAACAAGAGGCTGCAACTCGTGTCAGCTTTCGTGTGGCTCTTGAAATCGCAAAACGTGGAAAACCGTTCACCGTTGGAGACATGATCAAAGAATGCGTAATTGCAGTAGCCGAACAATTGTGCCCCGAAAAGGAAAATTTACTTAAAACTGTCAGTTTCTCAGCAAACAGCGTGGCTCGGAGGGTACAAGACATCGCAGAGAATATATCATCTCAACTGTCTGACAAAAATGGACATCTTGAGTGGTTTTTTCTGCCCTTGGATGAGTCAACGAATGTGTCAGATACTGCTCAGGTGTTGATTTTTATTCGAGGAATAGATAAAAGCTATGAAGTGTATGAAGAACTTCTTGATATTGATAGTATTCACGGCACGACTACTGGGGAAGATATTTTTAAGTTAGTTGAAAATGCCATTAATAAAAAGAACCTTCGATGGAAAAACTTGAAATCTATTACAACTGATGGAGGCAAAAGCATGTGTGGTAAAAATAAAGGAGTGGTTGCACTTGTATCAAAGGCTGTAGAGAATGATGGTGGTTCAAAACCATTAGTCTTACATTGTATCATTCATCAACAGTCCTTGTGCGGAAAATGTTTGGATATGTCTGAAGTTGTAAAACCAGTCATATCAGTTGTTAATTTCATCAGATCCACTGGGCTGAATCACCGACAATTCCGCGAGTTTATTGAAGAGATTGGACAAAATAACTTACCATATCATACTGCCGTACGCTGGCTTAGTTGCGGAAAAGTCCTTCGGCGCTTTTTTGAACTTCGAGCAGAGATCGAAATTTTTTTGAATGAAAAGCATCGCCCTCTTACCGAATTACAAAATAGCGAATGGCTGTGGAAGTTAACATTCTATGTCGATTTGACAAAACATATGAACGAACTGAATTTGAGATTGCAAGGAGAAAACCAGCTTCTACCTGATTTATACACTAATATCAAATCGTTCCGGCAGAAAATAATAGTGTTTCAATCACAATTACGTAAAAAATGATTCACACATTTTAAAACATGTGAAATATTCAGTCACACCACTGAGTCTGAGTTCTGCAATCGAAGCTTTGAGTGCTTTGAAGATAAATTTTGATACTCGTTTCTCAGACTTTGATGGCATTGTGAGTGAAATTAAGATTTTTCAAAATCCTTTTGATACTGACATTGAAACCTTAGCGCCGGATCTTCAAATGGAAATTATTGATTTACAGTGCAGTGATATAATTAAGAACAAATATCAAAACTCATCTTTGTTGGAATTTTATAAGAGTCTGCCACTGCAACAATTTGCTAATTTGCCTAAATTTGCTCGTGGGCTGTTTTTGGTACTACTTACTTGTGTGAGAAAACATTCTCCAAGTACACAAAGAATGTTTACAGATCTCAGTTAACCGATGAGCATCTCTTTTAATAATTGGTACAAGTAAAATTGGTCCACAACTACAAACTATTGTGAGTGGAAAATCACAATTACATAAATCTCATTAGTATTTTTTACAAGTGGACATTATAAACTGTTGGTGGGATTCATTTCAATTATTTGTTAGTTATTATGCTTAAGTTAAACTTTCTGCCTATTATACTTGTCATTAAGCTATACCTAGCAAGTAAATAAAACCGAATTATTATCATTCTGTGTTTTTTTATCCAACTTATCACAGCAACAATAACAACAATCAGCCATTACCTGTCGCGGGCCGGATTGATCACACTGGCGGGCCGGATTTGGCCCGTGGGCCGTAGTTTGGAGACCAATTTTAAGTTTGAGTATACAACAGACTTTGTTGGTAACATAATATAGACCTGTAGGCTTTCTTGAGTTTTAAAGGCAGAAAATTATCGGTTGCCGTTTGGGCCATATGGGGCATTTCCGGTTGAGAACAACAAACAAATTTATTCATCATTACTAACATCCATTTTAACTTTAATTTATCAGATTTAACACAAAATGGAGGCACATTAATTGGTACCTACGTACGGAGTGCATACGTTGAAAAGCGTAAACGAGCAATATGACGACACACTCGGTTGTCACGCGATTCGATTGTCAGCTGCAGAAAGAGTTGTTCGCGGACGATTTGAAATATCAGCTAATAAGTGCAATAGAGACCTCATTCCATATTAGTATTTGGTTATCCAGCAAATCATTTCAACTGCGTTACTTTCTGAGAGGTAGTCACATCATGAATATTACTTTATCACAAAAAGTAACTCAGGTTTGTCGCACTTCTCCGCCTTTTCTATTAAAAATTCAGTTGAAGTTTCTAGACATTATATTATACTAAACAAAGTATACACACACAGCCGTTTTATGGAAATCGCCCCTGTTAAAAATTTACATATCAATGGCTCGATAAGGTGTTGAAAACAAAAACTTTCCTCCGACTGCTCGCCATTGTTTCCTTATATAATGTGATATACTTCTCTTGACGCGTAACAAACTCCTATAACAATAGAATAGAAAACTATTATACGAAAGAAAAAGGCAATAAAATCGAAAAATGTTGTATAAAATAGCCGCCCGTGTAATTTAAAAATAGCTCATTGTTTGCCGTGTTATTACTACTTATTTGTATTCACGGTTCAGCGGAGTTTATTGTTCTAAAATAGGTAATAAATGCATTTTAATAAATGAAACTGTTTCTACGTTTCAAACAAAAAAGCTGATGACTACGTGGGGTGTACGTGGAATTAATTTGCATAGGCATTCGGAATAATCTACAAGTCAAACATCGATATTGAATACTTACACTGTTGCCCAAAAAGGTTCGGACAACGAAGTGAATGAAAAATAGAATACCCAACATGCAAAAAAAATAATCACATCCCCGACATGCTAAGGCAAAATAGATCACTGTAAATGATTCAATTAACAACACGTAGACATAAAAGTTTTTGTAACAGTGTAACAAATTTCATTTATTAATTTTATTAAAAGCTCATTGTTTCAAATATAAATGTTGTTTTTATACTTAATATTCGAAAAGACTTGAATAAATTTCATCAATCCTTTAAATGATCATTTTTAGAAAAGCTCGAACATGTCGATTTTTGGTTTTAATCAGCTACCACAATATGACTTTATAGCGGATGATTTCTTTAACAAGCCGTTCAGCTTATCAGAATTAAACACTTCCTTAAGAAACGTTAAGAACACTGCTCCCGGATTAGATAATATTCCTTATACAGTACTATATCACCTTCCGACATTAACTAGGCAACTTCTTCTTCAAATTTATAATGAAATCTTCAATTCAACTTCTCTTCCTTCAGAGTGGAAAGAGTACAAAGTTGTTCCCTTATTAAAACCTAATAAAAGTCCATTCAGCAGTTTCTCATTTAGACCCATATCACTTGCGTCTTGTATATTTAAAACATTCGAAAAAATGTTGAAAAACCGACTTGAGTATTGGGTTGAAAGTTGCAATACAATCCCAAAATCACAACTAGGTATCAGGAAGAGTTTCTCTACTCAGGATGGAATCGTCAATTTAGTCACAGATATTCAAACATCTTACGCCAACAACAAGTCCGCCATTGCTCTCTTTGTTGACATACAAGGAGCATACGATAATGTCAACATTCATATTCTATTAGAAACATTGAAAAAACTTGGAATTTCATACAAATTTCTAAAGTTGATATATTACTTGTATACCGATAGGAGCATTTATCTTAAAGTGAATAACTCCATTTGTGGACCACGAAAAACTAGCATTGGCATACCGCAAGGAAACATTTTGAGTCCACTCTTGTATATATTGTATATCTACGACCTTGAAAACATCTTTGATACAGACATTAACATAATCCAATATGCAGATGACATATGCTTGTATGTAAAAAATTGCTCTCTTGGCAGCATCTATCAACACCTAATCTCTGCCCTTCATGATTTGGCAAATTACCTACTTCCAAGAGGCTTATCTATTTCATTTGAAAAGACAACATTTACTATATCTACGAATAAAAAAACACACCTTATAGATCGCATAATCTTTGAGGATAACACTATTGAGCATACATCTGAATTAAAATTTTTGGGGATATTCATAGACGGGAAACTCTCCTGGAATACTCATATAAGATACATAGCAAACAAAACAGAAAAATGTATCAACGTACTGCGTATGTTATCCGGAACTAATTTTGGTGCTGATCCTTCTGTTTTACTTCTTCTATACAGAACAATAAGATCACTATTTGATTATGGTCCGATTGTTTTTGGCAACGCATGTGATTCTTTATTAAGGAAGCTGGATGTAATACATAATAAATGCTTACGTATATGTATTGGTTTTTTGAGAAGTACTCCTATAAATGTTATGATGGCAGAAACGTGCGAAGTACCACTAGCCTACAGAAGAAGAATTTTAGGACTAAGATATTTGTCCAAATGTCTTTTCCGGAAGGATGATACCTTTAACAAGGTCCATAATCTATTTATTCTAGATCTTACAAGTAAATATTGGATGAGTAAGAAATCGCTGTTACTAGTATCTTGCATTTATGATATTAATTCCTAAATTACCAATATCGCTTCAGAAAAGTATAGTATTTACGACATTGAATACCTATTCTTGGTGGAACCTATTAAATATTGGTACTACAATTACTTCATCGATCCCTCAGTTTCAACAATATCAATAATGATTTCAAGACATTGATCAGAAATAAACGGCAAGATTACTACATCATATATACTGGTGGCTCACGAGTAGAGGAATCTGTAGGTTGTGCATGGTTTGATCCTCAAAAAAACGTCCATCAGAACCTTAAATTAAACCCGATTGTGTCGGTATATACTTCCGAATTAATAGCTATATATGAAGCATTAAAGTATGCCAATTCCATTGATTCCAAGAAAAACGTATTGATTGTTACAGATTGCAAAAGTATTGTAACACAGTTTCAACACATGAATATCTTCTCTAAGGTTAGTCGTATTTACATATAGACTTTTCATGAAATTAGGAGATACAGTTCAAAGATAGAAGTTTTATGGGTGAAAGGTCACATTGGATTGGAAGGCAACGAAAAGGTGGACACGTTTGCCAAATCTGGTTGCAAAGAAATTCTGCATCATACTTTACCACCGTCTGATGTATTCAATGCCGTCAAAAGGGTTATTCAAAGCGACTATAATGAGTATTATACAAGTGCAGCAACCGGAAACTTCTACAAAGAATTTGTAACTAAGCTCCCAATAACACCATCATTTCAGAAATGTTATATTCATAAACGTATGGTTCAAGACGTGTGCCGGCCAAGGTCCAATCATGGTATATGCAATAGTTACCTCAAGAAGATTAAGTTGAAAGACAGTGAAACATGCGAATGTGGAGAAGTGGAAAGTCTAAAGCACATTATTATGAATTGTCCTAAATATTACATAAGTCGTCAACTGCTTTGTTGCAAAATCCATTCGACTACAGGACATTGTTAGGATCATCCAACATCAATATTTTTCAATTTATATATTATTTTCTCCGCGAGAACAAAATAAGAGTGTAGTTTTTTGTTTGTTTCTTAAGGTATGGTTGGTAGTGCGTTTGCAGTGTAACTGCGTAATCCTTCTGTTTCTTCCTTTGTGGGTTTTCCTTTGTACCGTGGTTCTGTCATGTGTGTCAATTTATTAAATAATGCCCTGATGAACCCCTGGGCGAGAAGTGTGTAACCCAAGTTAGTCCTTTGTTTGAATCTTGAGCGAATGTGAGATGATGGCCATGGCAAGCGCTACAGCCATAAATTGACTAATCAATCAATCAATCACAATATGACTTTGCCTCACACAACGGCTAATTCGATTCTTAGTCCAATTGGTCAGTTGGCAACACCCCAAGATTAAATTGTAAAACTAGGTTTCAAAATAAAAATACATTGGATATAAATGAATTTTCCATTAAATCGTTTAAAGGAATTAGGAATGTAGCGGCCGAACCATTGCCTCACTTGTTCAACTCATTGTTGAGGGTAGTTACTTTCCCAATTGTTCAAAGATAGCTATTGTCATTCCTATGCACAAGAAAAGCTCTAAAAGTGATAATGGAAATTACCGTCAGATATCCATATTAAGTATAGTAGCTGCAATCTTTGAGGAGATCGTTTTTGAGTTCATTATGAATTATTGTGAGAAGTTCAATATAATTACACCGTCACAACACGGGTTTATGCGCGGTAAGTCCACCGAAACTACATGATTCCAATGATTAGATATTATTGGAGGATGGTATGTTGTCGGGTTTGGGACTGATAGTTTTAACTTAAGGTTCGGGTTAATAAGTTTCAGGCAATTTGTCAGAACCTCTTTCGAACGTAACTTCGCCGCGGGAATTAGAACGTACCGTTGTCTCGCTCTTCCCTCTTCGGTTTATTATGGTAAAACGGACACACGGTTTATGTTTCGTGCCACAATAACAAAAGACCCTTTTCGTCTATCTTTCCGTATATTTGGCATGTTTTAATTTTAGGGTATATAGGCGACAAAAGTAGGTACTTGTAAATATTTTTCTCGAGAGTAGGGATAGAACAGGTATGTTAGAATTAGAGCTTTTTCTCACAATCATTCGGTCATGTGGTTGATGATGAAGTCCCATGAGTCCTCGAAGCGATCGAGTTAATTAATAACTTGTGTGGTGCGGAGTGTGGCGATACTTTAGTGTTGTTTGTTCTCAAAACATATTGGTCAAAATGAATAAGAGTATGTCTGAAACGCGGAGCGTTGTATTGGGCGTCACTCAGGGCTCAATTCTGGGACCACTGCCTTTTTCATCACTCAACGGGTGATATAATTCTTTATGCAGACAACACATCGTTGTTGATAACGACATCTGACGCGCATTATCTACAGCATTAGGTTAAACGTGCGGTCGATTTGTTGGGAGCTTGATGCCAACGCAATAAACCTAGTTTTAACGAAAACAAAACAGTTTGTATTAATTTTTCAATTACCTCAGTTATACAAAATTTTATAATGCATTGCCTAGTCATCCAAGATTGTTAAAGAATTTCCTAAACATTTCTTTAATTGATAAAAAGTATTTTACGATACCAGAGAATGCTTTGGACTTAATTAAGTTTCTTTCTTTGACATGTCATACGTACAAATTTTATTTTACTTGGCTCATAAGTTATTATTATTATCTTTAAAGTGCATTTTTCATTCCCCACCTTTAACAACCTGACGCGTAACAATCGCAACATTAAAATTTTAAATTGTAAGATGCCATTTGTGGTACTTAATTTTAAAGCATTTTTTTATAATGTTGATGTTGCATTACAATACATACATTATTTTTTTGTTTTCTAAGAAGGGAATACAGGTAACTTCAAAATTCAGAAAAAAAATTGGAACCCTGTAAGCATATTGAAATAACTTTCTTTGGGGATTTTTTTGGAAAAATTGTTAAATTTTCTAATTTTAAACTCAATTAACGATTCTTGGTAGGTTCGGGGGTATCCCTGGATACCCTTTCGGCAATTTTATAACGAGTACCCAATTTAATAAAACGTAATTAATGAATTTTGAGATTCTAAAAGTAACTAACCTGAACTTTTGAACGATGCCAATGTTATATAAGCTCTCTGTTTATATAACCACTACAAGAAGCTCTCTGGATATTTAACCCTTTTCTCTTCAAATAAAGACTTTGACTTCACAATCGAGCACTTTATATGGGGATCGGAGTTTAGAAACACTTTGATTCAACCAAGGCTGAATAAAGATTGATGAAAAATTATGGCGTCGTTCATCTTTCTTTTATTTTAAATCGCGAAGGACCGGCGATTGTTTTATTTCACAGCCAATTTTGCTTATTTAACCCAAATAGAAACTTTTACGATGAAATTCGATCAAATTAGATTATTTCTGCAGATAGCATACGATAATGAACGTATTGACTCAACTAGGAGATCGTATTTCGATGATTCTGTGATCCAAAATGTTACTGGCAAGCTTTAAACGTGAAAATTCTCCACTAATTTACATAAACCTTTCAGATAAAGATTTAATTGATGAAATATTATTTAAAATACCTTTCCATTTACGCTGTTGCTTATTTCAGACGATTTCTACATGAATTTGGACGAACTACGTGAATAGGAAAATTAACTGACGAGTAGATTTGTCCATGCTACCCCACACTCGTCGTTATCTGGACTTACATTATAAATATAATGTCCTCGCTCCATAGCCAGTTTGCTGGAGGGGAGATGGTAACGAAGAAATTTCCATTTTTCCCCGCAGGAGGGATATTTAGTTATCAACCAGCCAACCTGATATTTAGTCGTTCAGAAGTGACAATCGAGGGAGGCTGTTGTCGTACATACAACGTTGAACATAACAATATCGAGCCTCCTAAACGCAATACCACCAATAGCAATTTACGTCAATATCTTCGCAATTATGAGAAATATTAAAGAACACTTTAGACGATTGCGCCTTTTGGGGAACGACCGCCACTGCCCCTAAAGATCATATAATTCCCTCCAAAAAAATAAGAGGTTGTCTAAAGTGTTGTTTTTCATATTTCTCATAGTTTTTGGAGATACTAACGCAAAGTTAGTAGAAAATTGCACTAAAAATGTTATAATTTTCTTTAAAGATGTCAACCGTAAATAGCAAATAAACCAAAAATATATACATAATACAGATCCAAATCTTAATCAAATATTAACCAGTTTTTACTAAATATTCCAACTTTCATGAGCAACAGTGCACACTATTAATATTGCTATTTCGCACTAGCCAGCGGATATATGCTAATATCTAATAATTAGCATATTAACATATTTGACGAGTTCTAAAGAGATAAGATTTTAAATAACTTGTACAAAGTAATACAATATCACAATATGTTGCTTTCCGACAAACACAAAAACATACGTAAACGCTATAAAAAAAGAAACTAAGATAATAACAAATAGATTATTTAATTATATCTAATTCACTGCACGACCGTTTCCGTTTATAATTTATCCTATTCGTTACGCAATGCATAATTATATCAGAAATATACCGCAATTATGATTAAAGCATTTCATTTTAATTAATATTAATGTTCCTTCAAGAGTACAATAGTTGATGTGGTGTGTTGTATGTGTATGCATATATGTTTCAAGCAAGGAACAATGATTCAACATAGACTATTAATAATATTAGATGTGTAAGAGAATAGAAAAAATACGTGTTATTAGGAGAATTTGATTATATTATTAGGCTTTCTATCGTGTTCACGTCCTGGATTTGTAACCCTCTCTCCTTTGAAATAAGGTTGTAATAGGATTACTTTAAATTTTGTTTTTGGAAAAATTGCGCAAGTATAAAAATGAATCGTCAGCGATGGAATTGGAAACTGACGTGCATGACCAATTTTCTCAAAAAGGAATTTTGTTCTATACTTCTTTATTTTTAAGTAATACTGTACAACCCAAATTGAGTACGTTAATAGTTATTCATGCAGTGGGGATCGTAATGACCAGAGTTGCTCACGAGTGCCAACGGGCAGTGGCGGAGGTTCGATACAACCCTCAGTATAACTGCGACTCTCAACCAGATCTGTTGTGTATACATGTACGCTGCCGTAGATACTATTTCGTAGTTCTACGTTTGTTTCCAAAATGTTGTCTACGTCGCGAAAACGACCAATGTTGAACAAAGTTACAGAATTTATAGCAGAAATGCCTAAATTATGATGGCGTTAAAATTCAATTTGTAGTTTGTAATATCCCTTTAATGTGTTGATCCAAAAGGGATTGTCTACGTCACGTAAATAGTAAACAGCATTTAAAAAAAAAAATTGCACACGACACTGACAAACTTAAATTTAATTTATGTGTTACCTTTATTGCATGTAATCTACCGTTTAATTTACTAGACAAGGAAGCATATGTCTTCTTTTGGAATAAATATTCGGACTGCAAATTACCAAGTCGGGCATCGTTACAATGAATTGTGCCATCTGCTCGTGAACATGTTGAAAAAAGAATTAAATCGGAGTTAAAAGGTAACAAACTGTGGTTATGTGTGGACAAAACAACAGATCGTAAAAAACATTATGTGGTTAATGTAATGGTACGTACAATGGAACCACATCAATCGTCACTTTCAAGTCTATTAGCTTCCGGACGAGTACAACAATGTACTGCCGAAGTAATTTCAAAGTTAGTGTTAAATACATTGGAAAAGTTTGAACTTTCAACAAACTGTTGATGTTTATAAGTGATGGTGCCGCACACATGCTTTCTGTAGGCCGGTCTCTTTAAAAACATTATACCAACTTGTTACATATTACGTGTAAAATTCATGCTTTCAGTCATGTAGCAGACAGTATTAGAAAATGTTATGAGATAGACGTTTTAATAGCGCATACAAAAGCAGTGTTTATCAAATTCCCAAAACGTATTCGCAAATTTCACAGATTGTGCCCCCGTATGCCTGAGCCACCAGAACCTATTCTTACACGTTGGAGAACACGGTTACAGGCCGCGTTTTATTATCATAAATATTTTGAGAACGTGGTTTTACAATTCGATCCAAAGGAAGCTGCGGCGATCAACGAAACCCAGTCGAAATTTCAAGATAGTCAGGTTAAAACAGATTTAAAAACTATTCAGAACAATTACTTGTTACAGATGGTTGATCCGTTTTTAAAAAGAGAGGACACAAGTATGAGAGAAAGTATAACTGTTAAGGGGAGATTAGCCTTAACTCTGAGGTACTTTCCGCTCGTCTTCGACCTCCTCGATGTGGGAATCTTCTTGAATTCTTTCCTATAATTTGTTCATAAACTGTTTACCTTTTTTTTACATCCTCCCTCCTGTTGGCCGCCGGTTTTATTTTCACTAGAAAGGGTATGAGTCGGTCAATAGCTAAATTTCTTGCTGTCTTCTTCAAATTGGTTGGATTCCACAGTTCTGGGGAGAATTCATATTGCTTGATAAAGTATCCTGTTCCTTCTCAGGGGGACCGCATGAGCCAACGTCGTCATAGCGTAGGTCAACATCATCAGTAAATGAGATCGGTCATTGTCGTGCCCCCTACAGCGCGATGTGAACTGAACTAAGCATTGATAGAAATATTGACCACTCTCCACTACGCGATCAATAATATTGACAATATCCCCTCTTATTTCCAGTATTGATGCCCCAATAACAGAAAATCAGGATTTTCTTCAATACTCCATCAATATCGAACGTTTTTTTTACTTTACACGGTCAATGCGATAAGGTATTGTCAATATTATTGGCCGTGTAAGGTCCGCTTTAACCAAATCGAGTTTGACCGATACACATTTGATTGCAGAATTTACGAGGAATTTCATGAATTGGGTCGATTTGAAATTAAGTGGGATAAGGTCTTTCAATTTAAAAAAAAGTTTAGGTGAGATGGTAAAGTTTGTATAGCTTGTTATAAATTTAAAGGATATCGAGCATTAAATGGCATTAAGCAAAAATCTCAAATTATGTATGAATACTGAAGAAGCTTGACATGAATTGAAGAGGGGCATCAAAAAATGCAAATATATATAATATAAAAGGTGTCTTAAAAAGTCAAATTTGTATTGTGTGTAGTGAAAACTAAATTCCCTATATACTAAAACATAGTGTAATGTTATAATTTACAACATCGAGCGTAGCTGTCATTAGCGACACGTGTGTTGATTTTCTTCACATCCTAGTTCTTCAATTTTGATCGAATATTTTCCTACAACAATTGACAGCATAAATTCAGTTGTATCTCTCCAAGATAATTTCGAAAATTAAATATCGTTCGTCAAGTAATCGTCTTGTTTGTCAGTAAATTTTAATATCGTACAGTTGTTGGTGGCGTTAAAGGTCGTAGAGTAGTATAGACTCAGTCTTCCAGTTGCGTCCTTGCATGGCATGTATTTTGCTATTTTTAAAGGGTAGTCGTTTTAAATTTATTATCAAATTATATTTCGAAACATACAGCCGTGATTAAGCAATCGCTATTGCGATTAAAATAGAAGTGAAGGTACGCCAATCAGTTTCGAACTTTTAGTAAAAATATTCATCCAGGTAACACGTGTGTTTCCATTTTCAGCGGTTAAATTCGACCATAAATACGAAGTAAAAGTCAGGTTGGCGGTTTAAAAAATACGCGGAGGTCCAGTACGTAACATATAAACATAGAGTTTATATTGAAACTTCACAATTCCAGGTTAGTTTTCTCTTTTCAAATTTTAATACCCGTAAAATTTCATTAATTGATATCTAGTTTAATTTAAATTGCCGAAAGAGTGTTTAGGAACATTCCCGAACCTTCAGACCGTACAATTTTTTTTTATCTTTCCCTTGTTTAAAATATTACAATAGTTTTATATTATGCAGGACTTGTCTCCGAAAATTTTTTGTTTAAAAACTTCTTGCCCGCGCACAAGACTGACACGCCGAATATACTTTCGAGGGAGGAAAATAGAAAAAAAAAGAATAACTAATAACTGAGGCTGTACTTAAGCTTCAATAAAGCATCCATTTGTATTATGCAAACAAAGATAGCATACCGGCGCGCTTTAGCACGAACACTTAATGTAAAATAGAAAAGGACGTACTCTGTGGAGCCCTCGACATCATCGTCCCGCACACAGGCGACCGACGTTTCTATTTGTTTGCATAATTCATATAATTACAAAAGTATCCCGCTTAATCTTCCGGACATTGATGTAGAACGGTTGTCTAGCGCCATGAACGTTCGCATACGTTACCTGCGTCTAATTTCGCGTAATTTGTCCTGCTCATGTTGCTCTTACGTTGGGAATTTGTAATTTAGTTTTAAAACTATTAGGGAAGAGCGTAATTTTACATTCTGTCTTGCGGCGCGCGTCTCCGAGGCCGGACACGGCGCGCACGAGGTAAATACCGACAGCGTGCATATACAGAGCCGCATTAACATTAATGTCATAATGTCCGTTCGTTTGTTCGCTGTATTACATAAGACAGATCGCCATTCAATATACATATACATATATGTATTTTACTTCAAACGTCTGGATATATTTGAATAACCGATTACCATAAGTTAGCTATGGATCTTTGTAAAGGAAATTGTAATTATAATCGTAATTAACGTTTTTATTGAAAGTGTTTTGGTAAATACATCAATTTCTGTGGAATTTAACAACATTTGCATTTAATTTTTAGGTTTTCCTGTAAATATTGACTTCAAATATCAAAAAGAATCATGATAAGCTCACAAAACGTATTACATAACATATTTCCAAGAATTTAATTCATACTGAAAACATTCTCCAACATTGATTTCTCTGGAAACCTGATTTCTGAGTAAAATTTAGCTTTCTTAAGTATAGTTAGGGTTCCGATCAAAAATCGTGGACACATTTATGTATGCTAGAAAATTCATGTACAGGGTGAGTCGGGAGGAACGGACCAAACTCATGGAGTGTACTGTAAATATGCAAATAATGTAAAAAAACTCATCTGTTCTTATCCGATTTTTATTTGTTCTCAAGTTATAGCGTCATTAAAAAAAATTACTTGAATCTTGTAAATGGTCCAAATTTTCCATTGTTTTCGATTTAATACGTTGTGTACAATACACTCTTGGGGTTTAATTCTTCCGACTCGCCCTGTATAAATAATATTTTTCCTAAAATTATTTTATTTCGGTGTTAAATAATGTGTTGTGTTGCTATAAAATTGCACCGAATAACAAAATTGCATGATCGAATTTTTACCAAGGTGCGATTGTAAAACAGGGTACGGAAAATATCACTCGTGACTGAAAAATTATTGATTATTTTAGTTTTTTATCGCTCGTGAGCGAAATATTGCGAACGACGAAAAATATTGCTCGCCAGCGATAATAATAACAGCTTTACCATTAAATTCCATTCCGAGAAGAATACTACTTAAAGAATGTCGTTCATTTAGGAATTTTATTTTTTGAAAACTTTCGTTACAGAAGTTGGCATTTTCATTCAATTTCCTAAATGCCAAGATGACGCTTTAGTTAACTGGAATTATCTTTATGAGAAAATATTCAATTCGCCGCATCTTGAAAACTAAAGCTCCCAAGTTCATTAAAATGTTCTTGTCTAAAATTACTTGAAAAATCGCCAGTGATATTTTCATAGATAAAATCTGAACCACCCTATTTCACTTCATTAACGACCGCAATCGATCTAGGATTCGAGACATTGTAACCTATCGAGCTGAAACGAATGCAGTGGATTTTGTAAAGGAGTCATTTAACAATGGAATATTTTTAGATTAATAGAATTAATGCAATAAATGATCAAATACATTTTATTGGAACAAATATATTTTGTAAAATCTACATAAAATCAAATGCAATGGCAATTTTTCATTTACTTCGATGATCAATAGAGCGCTGAAGAACATATCTTTAATTTGGTTAACAAAGAAATAAATGTGGTGCAAATAATGTTATCCTTTGAGTGGATAATCATTTCTTTTAGAATTTTAGGCAATAAATATGACAATTTTCTACCACTATTGGAAAAGATCGAAATTTGTAGTGTATTGTAAGCTCTCTAGGCTGGCCGTATAGATTAACTTTTGTATAATAAGCTAGCGAGTAAATATTCTCCAACTTACCCCATCCACTACATATTTTTAATTTCAAAATATATTTAACAAATAAATTTGTAGTTGCGGTATGGGTTTTCCAATCTCTAGTGCATTAACACAACTTGTCCTTGATGATTTAGGAAAACACATTATCGATAATTTGGATTTCTAGCCTACCCTTTTCTAAAGATATTTGCATGATAATAAATAGCAACTAGGTATTAAAAAGTGAACGTTCTTGGCATCAAGGTCCCCGCGGTGTAGCGGTTAGCACCCCCATCTGGCAAACGACCTGGGAGGAATCCTGTAACGAATGGAGCCTGACAACCTTCAGGTTCCATTCCTTACAGGGACGAGATTCTTTCAAGTATTTAATTACGTCGGAAATTCCAAGGAAATTACAGATTTCAACAATCCACCAACGGAAGCCGAAATATATTAATTAATTAGTGTACTTGGCATGTAATAATTAAAAATTGTCTGTCGAAATATTATGATATATTTGCAGATAAAATAACAACTAGGTGTTAAAAAGTAAACGTTCCAGGCATCAAGGTCCTCGTGGTGTAGTGGTTAGCACACTCGCCTGACACCCCCCGCTTGCCAGTAGGTCCTATTATTAAGGCCTACCTGCTCTGACGTCAGAAGGTTGTGACGTGTATTGGTTTAGGTAAACGATCAGCCATATTTATAATTTTGACATTTACACGTTCAAACCGTCTCGCGTTTTGAATTAGTTTATCTAAATTACATTGGCTTTATTTAAAAACATACTGTATAGTGATATTTCCGTACTTTGTTGGTGATACTTTGCTAGTGTCGTATAAGCGATAAAACCTTTTCCGAAACGATAAAGGCGTGATTTGGGCGGTCTATTTATAGTACTGTGGCGTCGACTGTTTTCCAACAATGTATACCAGGGTTTGTGAGTTACACTTTGTAAAAGAAGATATTATTTATTTTTCAACAGCAACAGATTCAAGGACCGGTGAAACTATAACTGTAAGCTTAAAAAATATTGCGGTACGACGAAAAATATTGCCGCCAGCGATAATAATAACAGCTTTATCATTAAATTCCATTCCGAGAAGAATACTACTTAAAGAATGTCGTGAAAAAGATTAAAATGGTTTCATTTAGGAATTTTATTTTTTTTAAACTTTCATTACAAAAGTTGGCATTTTCATTCAATTTCCCTAAATGAAAAGATTATTTATTAAACTGGAATTATTTTTTTCCGAAAATATTCAATTCCCTGCATTTTGAAAGCTAAAGCTCCCAAGTTCATTAAAATGTTCTTGTCTAAGATTACTTGAAAAATAGCCAGCGATATTTTCATAGATAAAATCTGGACCACCCTATATAAGGAATATTGCATGTACATTATCCTACATCCTTACTTCTCACTACAGTGAAAAGCTCGCGAAAAGGGAGAGTAAATAACCCATGGCAATGTCTGTCCCAGAATCAGCTAAAATTGTCGTAAAGAAGCATCTGAAGTTGTGACCCCTATAATCTCTCGGATGCGGCAATTTCTCTTGAAGTGCTTCTTATTTTATTGATATCAACCACTTGATTGACACATTTACCATTAATACATCTAATGAAAAATCTGCAACTCTCTGCATCTGAAATGGCAAATGTCCTCTGAGTGTGTGTCTTGCAGTTAGGAATTTTAATGATAACCGTATTATGTTTGTCTTCTGTATCTTGTACTGTCATGTTTAGTAACCCTTCTTTTCTACAAAACTTGCGAATACTCTTTACTAAACAACCGTCATTAATAAAAATTGTACAGTAGAGACTTCTTGTATAAATGTTTCGATTTCTACAAGGGATGATCGTAAAATAAGGTTCCCAAAGCCATACAGCAGCAATAAGACGTGTTAGGCGAAATCCGACAAGATTGGCGTGTACAGCAGCTCTCCCATTCTATAAACGTACCACTCTCGTCTCGCTACGCCGCTCAGTATTGGCTAAGCAGCCGTCCGAGATGGAACTCTCGATCGCCGCTACCGCCAGGTGTGAAATTTGCGCTGTGATACGTTTTTTAAACGCGAAAGGGGTTTTCACCTATAGACATTCATCGTCAATTAACCGAAGTTTATGGAAAAAAGTGTATAGCTGTTCAACACGTCCGCAAATGGTGTAGAGAATACACTGGAGGTCGGACGGAAATTCGCGATAAAGAGCGGAGCGGAAGACCATCAGTTTCAGAGGAAATCGTTGAAAAGGTCGAGAGTATACTGCTTGAAGATCGAAGGGTCACCATTCATCAACTCGCTCTTCGGATTCCTGAGATTTCCAACACCACAATTGAAAAGATTTTGACCGAAAAACTGGGCTATCGCAAGGTGTGCAAAATTTGGCTGGACTGTCATGTCCCAACCCCCCTACAGTCCGGTCCTAGCTCCAAACGATTACCACTTGTTTCCAAAATTAAAGGAACACTTGGGTGGCGTATGCTTCGGGACCGACGATGAAGTCAAAGGAGAGGTTATTCGATTCTTGAAAGGACTGGCGGCAGAATTTTACGACATGGGGATACAGAAGTTGGAGCCCCGTCTGCAAAAAAGCTTGGATAGAAATGGCGATTATGTCGAAAAATAGCTTAAGCTTTTACCTTTAAAACGATGTGTAATGTTAAGGAAATAAAGAATGCTGTCTATTTTTAAAAAATATGGGAACCTTATTTTACGATCATCCCTCATACTTTTGTCAATATCGTCGGACGATATTCAACAAATTTACTTTTCAAGTAATAGATGACACAATTGAATCTCGAGTGCACATTACATAATCTCAAGCCAAAATAACATATGTGTTAAACACTAGAATGTGGACAGATTCAACCCCATGGCGAAACCCAGTTACAGTATGATTTACTGTTCCTGCTCATGTCCACCGTGACCTAAATCAGTGATAAATAAACAATTCAATTCAAATGAGGATGCCTAATTACAAAATGATCCAGTACATTAGATCTAAGACGCAACACCACGCTACGACCCATTATAACATATGCAGCACTGGCTTGGTCTACCGCGGCCAGCAGTCACTTTGGACGGTTGGAAACTATACAAAACCAAACCATGAGAATTATGACGGGGGCCCCATGGTATGTGATGAATCGGCAGCTCTGGGAGGACCTACAGTTACCAAGGCTGAGGGATGTACTCAGAGATTTTTCAACAAAGACGTGGGAGAGAGCTTCCGAGTCCAACCACCCGTTGGCTGCCAGGCTGGTTGAGCCCCAGGACCGTCTACCTCCTCAAGTCAAGATACGTCGGATCCAGGACGCCCAAATGGAAACAAATATGTAGACTCGCATGGATAACAAACGAGGTCGACAACATGACAAGCGAAATCCATTTTGAGGATTATCTATTTAAAACTTCAGCGACTTTATTGCGAGGACTGAGAGGCGAAGGGCAAACAGCTCAGCCTTATACAAGAATGAAGACTATTGCTAATTACAAGTATGGATGTTATTAATGAAACAAAACAAAAGTTATGCCTAAATTTAGTAAAGATAATACCGATGACTCTGCGGTGAATAAAGTGCTAAATAAATGTAGAACAAAAGTACCTATTCCATTCATATTTACATCTACTTCCATTGCGACAAATAAGTATATAATTTTGCTTTAAAGTTAAAGCCGGCGACTTGCTTCAGTTCATCCGGAATATTATTGTACATCCTATAAATAGAAAAACTAAATAATCTTTCATATAGAGAGCTATTATGCAACGGTAGGGATATCAAACCATGGAAGCGGGTGGTCTGTCCTAAGTTTGTCATAACTTTAGTTTGCAACTCCCGCCTTCGTTCCATTGAGAGCCATCCAGCCTCCTTTATTTTATGAGAAATATGCCGGAATCGACGAATACCATGAATAATTCGGTGGGCAGTATTCTTGACGATAGCAGAATCGTATAATGGAAAACAGTCATTAATTTGGGAAAGGACAAAAGTCTCGTACAGCAATTTTTTGACTTTTGTCCTAAGGAGCGTTCTCTAGGGTACAGTTTTTTTTTGGATGGAGAAACGTATTCTTAATGTAATTAGAAAGGTGCTCCAGAAAACGAAAGGTATTAGCTATAACTGGTCCCAGATCCTTTGCTCTGCTGACAGGGAGGATTTTATCATTGTTTATTTGGATCTTTATTGCAGATGCTAAATTATTACACGTTGTTTGTTTACCAAACAGTAAAGCCTGAAATTTAGCTGGATTCAGGCTGCTGAGGTGTCAAATAGACGGTGGAAGTCATCATTAATTTCTGCACTGCGCTGAGACCACTCGGAGGGCTTGAATGAGCTATACAGTTGTGTATCATCCGCATACCGATGCACACTGCAATACCTAATGGCAGACATAAATCGAACTAATTATTGATCCCTGCGGTACGCCTTCGATCAACGGACGTTACCGGATATCCATACAGCATGGTATCTGTCATAAAACTGCTTAACAAGTTTAAGCTAAATCGTCGATAACCCATATCCACCAGAATGTCAAGCAATACGGAATGATTCATGGTATCAAAACCTTTCGAATAATCCAGCAACACCATTACAAGGCCCTGATCGGTTGCTGACAAGATATCATCTGTCACCTTCATCAATGATTGTACACTCGGTAGTAAATTATGAAAATCGAGGAGAGATACTGCTCCATTATGCGTTCTAGAACTCTAGATAATACCGGCAACAAGCTAACCGGTCCTAAATCCCTAAGCTTTTTAAGATCTTTAATTTTAGGGAGTGGCTTAACTATAGTATATTTCCATCTAGAGAGGAAAATATCTTGCAATAAGCATGAGTTAGTTATGTATAGTGTTATAAACGGGCAGCAATAACAGATCATGTTCATAGTAATATTGTAATATCCAGCGGCATTGGATGTAATCGAGTAATTTTTTTGTACAATGATGGTATCCACTGTGTGAAAGTTGAAAGTATCGAGATTACCAGTTACCAAGCAGAAAATGTTTTTACATTAATAGTTTCTCTAGCGTTGCATGTATTTTTTTAATATTGAGCAAATTGATCATAATGCTGGAGGCCTCACTTTCATGATCTTGTATTCAAAGTAAACCACTAACACATTTTTAGATATCTTCTTAATGTTATTTTCACTACAACCTTTCTTGAAGTCACTATAAACTGTTTTATATTTGGATCCAGTTATGCAAGGGAGATCCACCCAACAATGTTTCTGTTGTGGGTTGGTTGCTTGTTCCATAACGCGGTCCATTTGTGATTCCTAAAAGGTCTTTGTGCTTTGCTGGTGCTTGCAAAAAAAGCTCTCGAATGCAAAGCGATACTATGTAACATAGGATCAGGAATACCAATTTCTGATATACAGACTGACACACGGGAGACGGACGTTGCTGAACTGCGCAGTACTGAGAGCGCGGTGGTGGGGGAAGGTCTTTTAACAGGCAGTTCTTCTCCACACAAGACGTCATTTTAGTAACAATGGAGCAGTTCTTCGGCGTATGTTTCCGACAACTTATCTCACGTTTTGGCGATGTTCCTTGGCCTCCCAGATCCCCCGACTTGTCAGTATGTGATTTTTTTCTGTGGGGGTACCTCAAGTGCCGTGTCTATCTCCACAAACCGCGAAATTTGGACCAATTGAAGAATGCAATCACTGAAGAAATTGCTGCCATCCCCCCAGAGATGTTGAACCGTGTGATGCAGGATTTTGAGAAGAGAATTGAGACGTCCATTCCAAATTGATGGACATCACCTCGACATTATTTTTCACACACAAGTCTGTCCTACATAAAAATGGCAACTAGTGAGCTTTAATTACATGCCAATAAACATACATTAATTTGTGAATTTTCTGAGTATTCCTTTATTAGAAAACGTCCTTCTCCTGCGTGTCACCCTGTAGTATGAATTCATCAGTAATTAAACGTCGTCTTGGAATCAGATAGATCTTCCAAAATCTTCTGATGAATGAATTTAGTAGTATGGAAGCGATGTAAAGTACATTGAATTTTCAAGGTCAAGAATGAAATAAAAGAGATGCCATCACCACAAAGAATATTTATTTCTTAAATGAATAAAACAAAACAGGTACTTGCTGTATCGAAACAAGAAAAAAAAAATTAAAAAAAAAGAAAACTATAATCATTCGGAGAAGGCACTTTCGGATATTGGAAAGTTCATATACAAGAACTTTAATTACGCATTCATAATCATATTGAATTATGACAACCGATTTACATTTTCCTATTGCCCAAATACTTTGATCAATGGTTATTAATGGTCAGTGTTAATAACGCGCCTTAATGAAGTAATTAAAACCACGCCCTTAAATAGTAATCTGGCAGAATGCGCTGACTGGGTCGAGGGAATGCCCGATGCGGTGGCCCAGTGTGCTTTTCCTTCTTCGTCTTCCTCCATTTCACTTCATTAACGACCGCAATCGATCTAGGATTCGAGACATTGTAACCTATCGAGCTGAAACGAATGCAGTGGATTTTGTAAAGGAGTCATTTAACAATGGAATATTTTTAGATTAATAGGTATGTAGAATTAATGCAATAAATGATCAAATACATTTTATTGGAACAAATATATTTTCTAAAATCTACATAAAATCAAATGCAATGGCAATTTTTCATTTACTTCGATGATCAATAGCGTGCTGAAGAGGATATCTTTAATTTGGTTAACAAAGAAATAAATGTGGTGCAAATAATGTTATCCTTTGAGTGGATAATCATTTCTTTTAGAATTTTAAGCAATAAATATGACAATTTTCTATCGCTATTGGAAAAGATAGAAATTTGTAGTGTACTGTATGCTCTCTAGGCTGGCCGTATCGATAAACTTTTGTATAATAAGCCAGCAGCTAAAAATTCTCAAACTTACCCCATCCACTACGTATTTTCAATTTCAAAATACATTTAACAAATAAATTTGTAGTTGCGGTATGGGTTTTCCAATCTCTAGTACATTAACGCAACTTGTCCTTGTTGATTTAGAAAAGCACATTATCGATAATTTAGATTTCTAGCCTACCCTTTTCGCAAGATATTTGCATGATAATAAATAACAACAAGGTATTAAAAAGTAAACGTTCTTGGCATCAAGGTCCCCGCGGTGTAGTGGTTAGCACCCTCATCTGGCAAACAACCCGGGAGGAATCCTGTAACGAATGGTACCTGACACTTTCAGGTCCCATTCCTTACCAGGACGAGATTCTTTCAAGTATTTAATTACGTCGTAAATTCCAAGGAAATTACAGATTTCTACAATCCACCAACGGAAGCCAAAATATATTAGTTAATTAGTGTACTGGGCATGTAATAATTAAAAATTGTCTGTCGAAATGTTATGGTATATTTGCAGATAAAATAACAACGAGGTGTTAAAAAGTAAACATTCCAGGCATCAAGGTCCTCATGGTGTAATGGTTAGCACACCCGTCTGACACCCTCCGCTTGCTCTGACGTCAGCAGGCTGTGACGTGTGTTGGTTTAGGTAAACGATCGGCCATATTTATAATTTTGACATTTACACGTTCAAACCGTCTCGCGTTTTGAATTAGTTTATCTAAATTACATTGGCTTTATTTAAAAACATACTGTATAGTCATATTTCCGTACTTTGTTGGTGATACTTTGCTAGTGTCGTATAAGCGATAAAACCTTTTCCGAAACGATAAAAGCGTGATTTGGGCGGTCTATTTGTAATACTGTGGCGTCGGCTGTTTTCCAACAATGTGTACCAGGGTTTGTGTGTAACACTTTGTAAAAGAAGATATTATTTATTTTTCAACAGCTACAGATTCAAGGACCGGTGAAACCATAACTGTAAGTTAAAAAAATTCCAGGCTTAAAAAAGATGCTATTCCAACTCAATTCCTTAACTGTCTGTTGTATTTAATAAAAAACGTGAAGATTTTATTGTTCAAATATTTTTGCGTTATATTCAACAAAATTATTTTTGAACACGTTCTGTTTTAATACAATATATTTAAAATTATATCACCGAGCGTAGTTATTTTGGATACTGATAAATGCTATATTCACAGCAGTGAACGTATTGCAACAATTATATCAACTTGTTCTACAAATACCCCACTTAAAAATTGTTGTGGGAAAAGTAATGATAGATTAGTTGAAACACCACATACATAATAGGAAATTAAAGACCCTGGTTAAATAGCATGCAAAATTTCGAAAAACATTGCAATTACTATATCATTTCAACCTTTGTTTCGTCCAAATAATTATTAGTGTGTGGTGCTCGGTTACGTGTTTGGCTTTTGCTTTGAAACTTCGTATTTCCAAAATAAAGTCGATGCGGAGAAAGCAGTTGACGACTGACATCCTCATGAAACCCGCGGAAACCGCTTAGGCTAATATTGTGCATGGCGATATATCACCTAAACAGCGTCATGTCATATAAGAGCGCTTAGGCCTTGTTGTGTTGGTGGTAACGGTCAGGTTCGATTCCTTACCGGGACGAAATTTTTTCAAGTATTTAATTTCGTCGGAAATTCCAAGGAAATTACAGATTTTCATAATTCATGGACGGAAGTCAAAATATATTAATGTAGATGATTGTTTAGCTTGTATTCCGGCTCGTAAAATAGAACACTTTCACCAAGAATTATAAGATTTTCGTCCAAAATTACATTTACTTTAGAGGGCGTTGTTTCCCTAAACAAATATTTGTTACAGGGAAAATATGTACGCCATCGTTAAGGGCATGTAAAACAGTTTAATTGATATGTCTTATAATTTCTGCTATTGAGTTAACCAGCAAAGGGTAGTGTTGAGCTTAGGGTGCTTTACATCCCGCTAGTGTGAGATTGAGCAGCTAAGAGAGTTACCGTTGGTCTTACATTACATCGGTTTATGAGCCCACAAAGTTTCATTTTAATCGGTGAGATGCACTTACTTGTGTCTCTCGTCACCTGAGAACGATAATTATTTGGTTTTAATAAATAAAAACAAGGTAAGCGAATAATTAATATATTTAGTTAATTCAACAAAATATTTATTTATTTTGATTAGTGTCCTCTGCACTGATGGTAGAAGAGGACGGAGATAACTAAGTTGATTGTCAATAGAATTTGGAATACGTCTGTAACCATGTGATATTTGTTTGCCCACATTCAAACGTACATATGTAGATCTTAGTTGGATTAATTATAATTCAATGTACGTGTAATGGTGTGACAAAAGGCACTACATTTTCATCAATTCTTCTTAGTATTTCAGTTAATTTATTATACCCATTCCAGTATAGCATTAACAATTTACGCTTCATACCATATTGAACCGCTATTATTTTATTTAGCATGAGCACTCTTCAAAACCAATAACAAGAGGCTCATTATTAAAGAACTCTTTCTGGAATGTTTACTATTAAATAAGGGAACTTAGTTTCATACATACATACAATGTACCATATGTTAATGTAGACTACCATAAAAGGCTCTGTTCTACGAACGTAAACAAAAATTATGATACAAGCGCAAGACTGTGTGCGCTTGCTACACAAAATGCTCTATTCTTACTGATCGAATGCTTTCGAATATTTTTAAAAGCCATTTTAAAAAGTTCCCCTGAATTATTACATATACGTATGTACGTACATGGAAAGATTTATGGAGTTTTTACCATAAATTTAAGGGCTTTATGTGAGTCTAGAAGAGGGTTGGGCGTTGTATTAAAAATTTTATAAAAAAGATTGTATAAAACCATTTTATTAGACATACTCTACATTCTATTGACGATTTTGTTGTAGTTTGATTGTGGTATTAATTTAAAGTGTGAAAATCCGTTCAATCCATAACAAGGCCATATTTGAAAAGTACGTCGCTCCTTTTGAGAGACTAAAACAACCATTGACATAAAAAAGCTCAATGCTGGTTATAATAATTTGTGGTGAGATAATAAGCGAGATACAGAATGATGGAGCCTTTTGGTTGACACAACACCGAAAATACCTTTGTCTTTCTCTTTGGAAGACGAGAATAATGCAAATTTTTACTTATATTCTATCTTTAATGTTAAGTATTTTTGGTCTTAAGTATATAGGGTAGGTTATCTCCTCGGGTTTGAAAGAACTTTGTGAATGGAGATTTTTCAAAATAGTTTCCTTCTTGTTATGAGGTCCGATTGTGGGCCTGTTTTAAATCGAGCATGTTGAAACGTAGAGAGTGTCTCATAAGTAATAATTACATTAATGAAAATAAAATTAAATTAAATTATAACGAAAACTTACAAATTGGGTTCATACAATCATTTAAGAAATAAATCAGGGAAACATTACCTTATTTTAAATCATTAAACACTTCTTTTGTTGAAAATGGGCGAGATATGAAAACGAAAATCAAAATAAAAAAACATTTAAGAAATCGAAAGCACCTTGTACTCTCTCCCCTGCTCCTAATTACCGCATTCATACGCTTTGGCATGTTAGCGATCAAATTTTCAATGGTATCCTGGGGATTATTCTCCCATTCCTTAATTACTGCATCCGCTAGTTGTATGGTTAGGTGGGAGTTTATCTTGGAAATACACTTCTTGGCAATCCGAAAGATAAACTGGACATGAAAGAACGGTCGGGAATTTATAAAATTGGATGTAATGATTGTGATAAAGCTTATATTGGTCAAACGAAACGAGCGATAGGTACTAGAATCAAATAGCACATCAGGTGTTACAGGTACGAGAAGATAGAAGCGTCAAGTGTAGCGCAACACATAAACGAAACCGGGCATAATATTAAATTAGAAAACCTGAAATTGATTAAGAACGCGGGAATTATATGCTTACGAAACTATTTACATTCAAAGGAACACAAACCTAATCAATAGAGAGAACGGACCACTACATTACTCCTGCCTTTTCGATTTATTACGGTATGGCGGTCATTTGGTTTGTGGTACTTGCTACAATAACAAAAGATCCTTTCGTCTATCTTTTTGTATATTCCGCATGTTTTTAGTTTTTGGTTTTAGGGTGTATAGACGGAAGGAATAAAAATTTGACGAATAAAAGGAACATAGCCACAGTCTCACTCTGTTTTTATGAGGGTGGGAAAGCCACATGTTTTACGCTTCGTGGTGACAAGATCCCTTCGTCTATTCCTCCTTATTTTGGCATGGTATAGAAGTAAGCGACAAAAGTAGGTACGGGAATATATTTTTTCTTGTGAGTAAGGATAGAGCGGATTCGTTAGAATTAAAATATTTTCTCACATCATTCGGTTACGCGGCTGAAGATGAGGATCGCGAAATGACTGTTTCGAGTTAATTAATAATTTGTGTGGTGTGGAGTGTGCTGAGACTTATTGTTGTTAACCTTTTGGTAGTTTATCTCTGTTACTAATAGTGGTCCGACTCTACTGAGGAAGATAGCTGGACCAAAGCAACAATTAGAATATTGGTTTCTTAAATGTTACTTCGATATTGTACAATCGCAAACTTATCTTTAGATTGAAGTTACAATACCCCAGAACATTTAATTATTTCTGAAAATCATTCTTTCCATTGGTCTATCTGTAGAAGTGCAGTGAATTTCGGCTATAAGGAGGGACCGAGGGATCATAAAAATTGCTCGTTATATTCGACCACTCGCTACAAAAGATTTTTTCATTTTCGTGTACATATTATACGTTAAATTGCGCGCTTTTAAGAATATATAATTAAAAACTAAGTACACATGCCAACTGAAAAGTTTATTCTGTAAAAACAAAAAGATACTAATACATATGTACATCAAAACTAAACTTTGGATCTTACGCAAGATAATCAGTTATTGTTTTCTGTGTGCTTCGGGCACTTAGAATTTTTTTAGTTAAAACTCCTTCCAATTTATCTGCGGCATTCAAACGCTGTTCTTCTTCAGGGAGAACAAACTGCACATACGACATTATGATGTTCAAAGCATCCATAGCTTCTTGTGTCGTAGGGATTTCTGTTTCCTCGTCCCCGTCTTCTGCAGTTGTGATATTTTCTTCTTGACTAATGATTAACGCTGGCCACGAGCGGTACCGCGCATCGGCGTAGAATCAGTTCGGACCGAGAGGAACGGTAGTATTACTTCGTCTGCGGAGCAGTACGGACATTTTCGCTGCCGGTCATTTGCGGAATTGTTTATCTGTCCTAGAAAAATTATGATTTCGTCAGCAAAACGACCGCGGTCGGACAAACTTTGAAAATTTATTGCAGAAATTCCAGACTTAATATATGAAGGTGCTAAAATTAAATGTGTAATCTGTAAAATCCCGTTAATGTGTTGGTCCAGACAACATTGTCTACGACACGTAAATAGTGAAAAGCATGTCTCAAAAAGAAATTGCGCACGAGACAATGAAAAATTTATATTTAATTTATGCGTTACGTTTATCGCATGTAATATACCGTTTAATTTACTAGACAAGGAACCATTTATCTGCTTTTGGAATAACTATTCGGAGGGCAAATTAGCAAGTTGAACATCGTTACGAATAATTGTGCCATCTGCGCGCGAACATATTGGACAAAAAATAAAATCGGAGTTGAAAGATCAAAAATTGTGGTTATGTGTCGACGAAACAACAGATCGGAAGAAACATTCTGTTCTTAATGTAATGGCACGCAAATAGGAACCTCATCAATCGGCAGCTGTAATTCTATTAGTCTCCAAGCGAATACAACAGTGTACTGCCGAAGTAATTTCAAAGTTAGTGTTAAATACATTGGACAAGTTTGAACCTTCAACAAACCAAATCTTGATGTTAGTGAATGATGGTGCTGCAAACATGCTTTCTGTAGGACGGTCTCTTAAAAAGCATTCTGCTAATTTGTTACACATTACGTGTAAAATTCATGCTCTCAATCTTGTGGCGGATAGTATCAGAAAATGTTATCCTGAGGTAGACGCTTTAATAGCGCATACCAAAGCAGTATTTGTCAAATCACCGAAACGTATTCGCGAATTTCACAGACTGTGCCCCCGTATACCAGAGCCACCAGAACCTACCGCGTTTTATTATCATAAATATTTTGACAATATTAAGAACGTGGTTTTACAATTCGATACAAAGGAAGCTGCCGTTATCCAGAAAAGCCAGTCGAAATTTCAAGATAGTCAGGTTAAATTGGATTTAAAAATCATTCACGACAATTATCCTGCGGTGCCGTTAGAAGAATCTCTACAAATAGTGCAACATGTTCACGCACAGCTATGCGCGATTGAAGACGCAAAAAATGTTTCTGTTCTAGAAAAATTTGAAAGTGTTTTTGAGAAAAATTCTGATTTTGGCACATTAAGACACATTTGTGAAGGTGCGTCAACAGAATCGTTAAGTTATTTGAAAGATTATTTTACTTACGCAAATATTACGTCACTAGATGTAGAACGTTCGTTCTCTGCATATAAACGCATTTTTTCCTCATGCCGTACTAGTTTTGCCGAAACAACAGTTGAAACATATCTAATGTTGCAGATATTTAACAGACATTATTCACTTTGTGATTTCACGGAGGACTCTTAAAATGGTAAGGGTTTGAGCACGTGTTATTTAATTTTTATTTAAAAGATGAGCAAAATTATTTGCGGCAGCAAACATCTATATTAGCAGAATAACTCTAGTGGAACGCGAGGCCTGGTCGACTCTACGCTACTGCGCGGTACCGCTCGTGGCCAGCTTTACTAATGATGGCTTAGATAATTTGAATATCGTCAGGAACTTGGAGTACTTCAAGGTTTTCATCTATCCTGTCGTATTCTCGTAGATCAATATGATCGAATTCCGAAATGTTGTTGCTTTGTGCCCATTTGGACAGATCATCGACGTTCCATTCTTCATCCTTATGTATCAAGAGCCATTGGGCGAAAGGAATTATGTCGTCTTCCGTGAAATCGGCATCTACATTAAGGCCAGCATGTCGAAAACAGTTGGAAATAGTTTTTGAGGAAACATTTCTCCAAGCTGTATTTAACATTACAATCGCATCCAACAAAGAAACTTTAAATTCAGTGCTGTTGTCGTGTGCGTTGACCAATTTAAATAACAGCTGCCTTCGATAATGCGTTTTTAAACACTTAATCACCCCTAAAATTACGTTGAATACAATCAAAACGCTGCTTAAAATTATTACTCCATACCTTGATCCATTGGTTGCAACGTTGCCGTCGTATTGGAAGGAAGAAAAATCACCTCAATCCATTGCAAATTCATGATCGTGGGATGTGCTGAACAATTATCAATCAACAATAAAATTTTTCTTTTCTTCCTAGCTAATCCCAGTTTTGTATTAATTTAGTGAAGGTATCACCTGTTATCCAAGCCTTTTTGTTCGCTTCATAAATCAGTGGCAAGTTCCCCTTATTTTTGAAGCACCTTGGTGATTTGGACTTGCTTATTACAAGGAGCCTCTCTTTTTCGGAGCCATCCATGTTCGCGCAGATCCAAGTAGTGATCCTATCTTTTGAGAGCTTACCCCTCGTTATAGCCGATCGAAAAGTTGCCCGGGTCCAAAAATTACCCTTATTATATGCGAGCCCTCGTTATATCAGACCTCATTATAACAGAACAGCAATACATGTGTTTATGTGGGATTCCATCATCAAATTTCCAGCATCAAATTTCACACATCTTACATACTTTTAATAACGTTATTGTTTTGGTAAATGCTATGCAGTAAAGACCTATACAAAACCCTAGTAGAAACATTTAGATGTAGACAAAAATAACACAAAAAACCATCTCTATTCTTCAGTCTACACTCTTACTTTCCCACGTTAGAGTAAATCCTCCGCAATGAATAGCAAATAATACAAACGCAGACGCCCATTACCGACTTCGAAGCGATGCAAATATTGTTATTATTACAATTATTGCCGTATGGACCATACAGACTATGCGGACGCCATACATTCGAGAAATTTAATTCTGATTTTACGGCCGTTTGAGCATATTTTTTACGAGCACCGTCTGTAGACTTACATACATGCACAAGGTTGCAGACTAGCTACTAAGGCCCCTACTCTAAGCAACATTTGTATATGCTGCGTATATTTTTGAGCGGCTTACATTACCATTACAGTATGCAGTTGGCGCAGTAAAAATGAAATAAATAAATGCGCCACATACATAAATAGCGTGGAAACTTATGCCAAAGTACAGCCTAAGCGAATAAACACTATTACGTTTGACATTTAATATCTTAAAATCTTATATATATAGCGATTAAAGGAAAATATTTATTGCCGCGCCAGCTGGTATCAAAGGAGACAGTTAAGTATTACTTTAATAAATTTAATTGACATAAATTGTTTAAATGGTTATTCTATTAAATGCCCTGCATTTGTGTGTGTGCGTGTGTACGTTTAAACGCATGTAGAATGCGAGACCACGGTGCCACGCTGCTATATACACATATACAGTTAGAACGACGTGTACGTATTATTTTCTTCAATTACCGACTAAATCTAAATGGTATATGTAAGTGGTTATGATCGCGGTGTTCCATTTAATATTGTATTGTAACATATTTAACGATAAAGGCTGTGATAGGTTTAACCAGCTTCAACTTTAATAGGAACAGCCTGCGCGCAGAGAAACGGTTTCTTGCATCAAGAAAATAGATTTCCTTGAAAAAACCAGTCTCTATTCAAGAAAATTTTTCTATTTTAAGACTATAAAAATGCATAATTAATCGTATTAAATAAATATTTTCTTAGGGTCAAAAAATCTAAAAAAATCTAAGACGGAACAATGTTTCTTCCAAGTTCCAATTTTAAATTAAGAAAATATTCAAATTAAACGTAGGAATGAAAAAGTGGTCCAGATCTCACAAAGTTCTATTGAGAAATTAAGCGGCCGGTTTCTTGTTCAAAAAGCAATTCATCAGGCTAGCTACAAGGATATCAAATAAAAGAAAAATTACAATAATGGAAAGAAAACTAAAGATAATAATTAAAAGTGAATGAATCAATGAAAAAGCTTTTTTCTATACGTTGCAGTATAACTAAATTATTTCTTTAATAATGTAATTAAATAGGGATTATTTTTATGTAGTTTAATAATTAATTAATTTATATTTAAGTTTATTTATCCGTTTTTTTACAATTATTATTATATATTAAAAAAAACTATAATTAAATCTTTTGAAAATGTTTATGAAACGTTGTATGGGTAAGTATGGCATCTGTATTCCGGTTTCTGTTGCTGGTTTCTAAGACGCCATGACTATATCTCCTGGCGGTAGGTGGCGCCTGGAAATATTTCAGTGCTGTTTTTGAAGATTAGTGGCATAAACTGACAATGTGGGTAGGAGCAAAAGGATTTCATAAATACCATGAGGTGTTTATTAGCATTATCTTAGTTATTGTTTCTAGGCATTTTTTTCATGTGTATTTCTACATTAGGTTCACTTTTGTTTAAACACTATTCTGTAGATAATCTCTTCCTTAACCTTTTAAAATCATAAGCAATGAGAATAATTTACTGCATTATGTACGGATATGTCGTACTGTTTTCAACAAGGTCAGTGTAATTAATAATGTGGATATAAATAATATGCATTTCAAGAATTCTAAGCAAATAAATGCTTTTTATTTGCTTTAATAAATGCTTTTTATTTGCTTGAATTTAAATTTTAAGAAAATGAAACCACTGACTTATTAACAATACCTATACGCTTTCTTGCATCAAGAAAACGATTTACTATCCTTAAGAAGATATTGTTTTGTGTTATAACTAACCTGGGCAAATATGCGGTAACAGCCAGAGGCGTGGCGAGCGCATAAAAATTTGCACATAAAATAGAAGGTAAGAAATAAATTATAAAACGTGCTGAAACACTTACCGTTTTAAAAGTCTTCCGCGAAATCACAAACTGGGTAATATCTGTTAAATATTTGAATCATTAGATATGGTTCCACAGCTGTTTCAGTCAAGTGAGGACGACGTGCTGAATATATGTTTTTTAATGCTGAAAACCACCGTTCGACATCTAGCGATGTTATATTTGCATATTTAAAATAATCTTTGAAACAACTTAATGCATCTTCACACACACCTTCATAAATTTGTCTGCATGCAATGCATTTACCAGTGGAGAACATGTAGGAATCGTTTGTGCCGCAAGATTTAGGGTATGGATTTTACACGTTACATATAAGAAGTTACCATTGTGTTCTTTAAGAGATCGGCCCAAAGAACGCATGTTTGTGGCACCATCACTCATAAACATTAAAAGTTGCTTAGTTGAAACTTCAAATTTGTTCAATGAGTTCAACACCACCTTTAAAATCTCATCGGCAATCGATAACTCTTTTGGAAGCAAGAAAGAAGGAGGATGGCGGTCGATGTGGTTGTACGTACTATTACATTAACCACAGAATGTTTTTGACCATTTGTTATTTTGTCCACACACACCACAGTTTTTTACCTTTCAATTCTGTTTTCATTCTTTTTTCTGTATGTTCACGAGCAAATGGCACCACATTTCGTATCGATGTCCGACTAGGTAATTTACAGTCCGCATATTTATTCCAGAAGGAGACAAATGCTTCTTTGTCTTGTAAACGAAGCGATAGATTACATAAAATAAGAGTAACACATAAATCAAATGTAAATTTTTCTTGGTCTCGTATGCCACTTTTTGCAGAAGAATGCTGTTTGCTTTCGATGTGACGTTGACAATGGTTTCTGGACCAACACATTAAAGGGATTTTACAAACTATACATTGAATCTTAGCGCCATTAAAAATTAAGTCCGGCATGCCCACTATAAAGTTTTTAACTGTGTCTGCCATTGGTCGTTTTCGCGACGTACCTAACTGCGACATTTTTAAAGCAAACATAAGCGTACAATTACGAAATAAGTTACGACAGCCTACATATACACAGAACTACTCGCATATAGCATCGATTTAGTACTGACGCCGTGAACGCGTGAAATAAATAATCCCTTTCTTCAAGATTTTCTTGAATCAAGTTAATAAAATATGTCTTTTGATTTAAAACATGTATTGTGGATAATTGAATTGAATTGAAGCGGACGGTTTTGATACAAGTAAATGTTTCTCTGGGTGTGAACGCTTCGCCTTCGTAGAAGTATCAGCTTCTAGTCTCTGTTACTAGATGGCACATATTATGGTATCTTGTCAGCTTTGCCAGATTAGACAACTGTCAAATACCGGTCAATATATGTTAAAAATCACCTATGAGTAACACCATTTGTTTGTGTCCAGTTACATGTAATAAAACGTATACTTGTAAGTTTTTCATTTAAATCCGCAGCGAATTAGATGGTTTTACTTATTTATACCGAATCTTTTGCAACTGCTGCTACTAATAAAGCAACGACTGTATATGCACTTCGATGCTCACCATTGGTATTTTGGTTATTAGACGACACAGAGCAGGGGTTCTTAACCTCTTTTCGGCCACGACCCAAAATCCATTAAGAGATCAACTTGCGCGATTCATGAGTAATTTTTTATGTTAAATTAAACAGTACTGATATAATAATGTTGGAAACAAACACAGATAATGGTAATGTAAGAAATTATAAATTATAATAATTCTGAGTGAGATTCTTGGCTATGTACTAGTGCCGAAAGCTCTTCAAACCGTAATTGTGGTTTTGAAAGGCAGCAACTCAAGTCATGTTCTGGTTGCAGTCGGCTCTTAATTATAGTTTTCATAACAGAAAACGGAGGTAATATTCTCATAACTTCATTGCTTAGATTAGATTCTTCTTGCTTCAGTTTTTGGATGTGACTTTGAAAATCGTGACGCAAAATTCCATCACTTTGTACTTCAATGAGCTCCTTTGGAGACCAACAATGTCTGGGAGAAATTCAGACAAGTCTTCAACGTCAACGTCCTACTGTATTTAGCCACATTATCTTGAATGTAGTGATCGAACTCTAGATTTAACTTTTTCATGCGCTCTTTGTTTTTCCATAGCTTCAACTTTCTTTGGAATGATCTTAATTGCCTTGTTAGTCCAATCACAGTGTGATCGTGGCCTTGCATGGAGTTGTTTGGCTTATTAAGCTCGGTAAATAGATCTGAAAGGTAAGCTAATTTCAATATCCATTTATTGTTAGGGAGCCGGGAAGTCAAAGGATGATTCTTTTCAGACAAAAATGCTCCAATTTCCTTGCGGAAGTCCACAACTCTTTGGAGGATATATCCTTGAGACAACCACCTGAATGATTCAGCAGATATCTGTATTCAGAGTCCATTTCTAAGCAAATCAGAGCAAATATTCTGCTTTTATAAAATTCACATATACACATGTGCAAGCAAGATTTTCCCTATGGACAAGGCAATGAAACGCTCTTAGCCGCGGATTAACTTCCATTCAGTTGCAAGTATTGAATTCAGCAAAACATTCCCCATTCTTTGTCTTCTAATAACCGATATAGCAATGGCGAACTTCGAAATGTGGACCCAGTGATATAGCAATGTGGTAACAGATTCAAATTACGCGCGAAGGGTTTCGTGCGCCCTCTACCTGCTGAGACTCGAACTAATAAAAATTAACTCCCACCAAATCTCCGAAGCGTTTGACTTTTAACGTTAATTTTACTATCTCTATGGCCTAGGTTATCCCTGGGTTTAACGTCGTTTCATTAAATCTGACGTTAGAGTGTCATTCAAAACGTGAATGTCATTTTATTGAGGTATTTTTGTTTGATATCAAAAAGAGATTTTGATAAATTAGGCGGCGATTATTTAATCACGTACGCATTCAAGACAAAGGAACAAGAATCGTAGTAATTAAGATGACTAGCCACTTGGATGAACATTCTAAATTATTGTGGAATTTTCGAAGCGAAAGATAGTATTCGCCAGTGAAGTTAAGCACTGCTAGTTTGGGGAAACAGCGTATTATAAAAACGTTATAAATAGTGATATATGAGCTGTACCGCATGAATAGTGAATCAGTCCTTCTTTAGACAATTACCCCTCGCAAACTCTGGTGAGTGTATAAGAGTAGACGACTATTGCGAGTTTATTGTTAAATATCCTGTTGTAGTAGTCGTAATGTCCAGATTCTTCATCATTGTAGCTTGCGCCTGTGAGTATCCTTTAGGGATAGTTAGAACAACGGTTTTATGATGTACTGTTTCTAATTTCAGTTGCTGTTGCTCAATATGGAACTGCAAAGCGGCGAGCGTCTGTTAATAATGACGGTGTGGCCACTGGTGGTAACTACGAATCAATTTACTTTGACAACGGTGGTCATGGAGGTTTCGGAAGTGGCGGTGGACTGAAAACCATCGCACAAGCATCAGTCGAACAAATCAATACAGCTCTAGACAAACAAATCCTCGTCCAAAAATTGGAAGCGGATGTCAACGAAGCTCACAAACAAGTTCAAGCTGAAATCCAACAATTGAAACAAGCCCAACGTGCTGCTGCCTCCGCTCAGCGAGCTGCCCAGCAAGCTCAACAACAAATCAATGCCATCAATGCTACTTTGAACGCTATCTCAGGTACCGCTGCTCATGCCAAACAAGCCACAAAAGAAGCCCATGCTGAATTTGGATCTCAACAAGCCGTGTTTCCGTTTAAATTAAAACATGTCAAGGTTCCCTTTAAACTAGTGTAATAGTGTTGCAAATATAAATATAATAAACTAAACTTCCTCTATATATCATTTTAGATGAGCAAAATAAATATCAAAAGCTTTAAGTTCTGTGAAAGATTTTTTAACATGTCTGGCAAGCTTTGTCTTCTCTCCTTTAAATCTGCCACAACTAATCATTGGGTTTTGAAGAATTTTCTATTGGGAAACCCCAACACGAGCCGAAAAAGCAGGGAATATAGCTTTCATTAGTTCAAGCCCTTACTGTGGTTTACAAAAGACCCATCTAAAATAAGAGATTAGGAAATCAAAAATTTTGTACTGGCGAAATGTACCAGGACAAAATTAAACGAAAACACGCCAGGTTCGCCAAAAACAGCAAAGACAGTGCGATCTTGCAGGAATAGGTTCTTTGCGTTTTGGAATAAGGTGACGCCCCTACTCTCTAGCGATAGCTTCTTCGATCTGAAGACCAAGCTTATGTTGCACAAGACTTGTTTAGGACCTATCTTAATTTCGGGGGTCATAATTTGGTCAACAGCATCATTGTCTCACCTTAAAGAATTGAAGACGCTACAAAACAGGGTCCTGAGACTAATAGCTGAAGCGCTTTCGTTTATTAAAAATATCGAACTCCATAAAGAGCTACAATGTCAACATTTGTACGAGCTAGCAAGGGGAACGCTGCAAAGGGCAGGGAATTCTGCGAACTCTCTACCTCAAGACCGTCCACCTCCTTGTGATTTGGATCAGGAATAAGATTTTAAATTGACGATGAATCTACGAACACCCACTCGTTGGATCTGATGGGTTTCATTTTAACTCCCTCCCATTCGAGGATCCACAACAATAACCACACGCAGAGAGAAATAAGTTGCATAGGAGTGATAAAGGAGCTCAAAGACCACGGCGTAGTTCCGAGAAGAGTAAGAGGATCTCTGGTTGGCTGTTCTTCTTGTCGTGTGGCTTATAAAAAATAAAGATGGTGAAAATAAACCATAAACAGTTGATGTCCTTGGATGGTGAGCAAATTTTCCATCAAATTATGTGCTAATTATATCAAAATGTTACTACTACGGAAAATACCTTTAAACCATGACATGTTCAAAATTCTGCTTAAAAAGCAAATTTACTTTGCGTAGAAACATTCTTCAAAATATGTATTTATTATTCTAGAAGAACCCAAACGACAATCTCGACAAGAAAATTAACGCCAACAACGCGTACAATCGCATTTCTCGCACCCATCGACAGGCAAAAAAAAAACAGGTCAAGCTAAACGATGCTTACGCGAAAACGAACGGCGAAAAGAAAAAGAATTGAAACAAAACAGGATCGTAACGAGCTACAAACCACCGAACTACGCGTCAACGCCTGCCCACCGCCAACAGGATGTAGGAGGCAAAACCGAATCTCGAATATCGAATTATCGGTTTGTCCACGACAATATTCCATTCCGTCCTTATTATCTACGTAAAAATAATATAGTTCTTAACGAAGGTGACAAAAGGAAGGGAAGAATGGAAACGCGGATGGAAAGAGAGAGAACATCCTCCGTTTCTACTCCTAAATTGAGTGACTGGCAACTTTTTTTTATTGTAAAACAACAGTCAATTAACGAGTCACTGGTCGAGGCGTTGTTTTAGCTACGGGAAAAAGAGTAGATTGTTTTTGTACTCTTTTGCTCTTTATTTTTTAAGCGTACGGCTCGCTGTCGTCAGCGGCCTTGTTAAAACAATTTCGAGGTTTTAGTACGTTTTCTTTTCCTCGTTTTTTGTAATGAAATAATGGAAATTGTATAATTTCGAATATGTTTTATAAAATTAGAGATAATTGTTTTGTTTTCTGTCTGTTTTGAGTGCATTTTTATTTAATGCATTGTAGAGGAAACAAGAAAAGAAATAAAAAGCGGTATGTAATTTTATAAACGAAAAAAAAACAAGGTTAGACGAGTTATGTGAGGACTTTCTTTAAAATGATTTTATCTCAATTATAATCCACTTTACTTTCGAAAATTCAAAAATTTCATTAAGCACTGACTAGATGCAGCTATACAGAGTTCCTTAGCGTCAATAAGCCTACTCTACTGTAGAGAAACCTCAGGTAATTCTGAACAAAATAATAATAAACCTATGCATGTCCGCAAATGAACCACTTTCGAGTAACAAAATAAAGAAATAGAATTTATTCCGTATTTCTTTAAAAACTGGCATTCCTTATAACTAAATAGGCAATACAATTAAAACAAGATAAAGTTTATAACAAATATTTCATATGTCCACCTATATTGTATCCCGTTTTGTGGGTGTAAAAGACATAACTTGGTATGCTACAGGCGTTCTGGCTCGTTTTCAAGGCCATCGTCTGTGTATTTCTTATGAAGATTTGGAAGCTGATGAGAGGCTTTTTACTTCCGGTCTGGGTGTCCCACAATCCCGTGCAAGGTCTGGTTAGGCAATTTTGCGTACAGTGAACTCAACGTTTTTCTTGTTTCGTCAAGATTTTATAGTTGTTTTACATCCTATTACGTGAGTATTTTTCCTTTAATATATACTATGGTTTGAATTATTTTTTATGTGAAAATTCTTTTGATGTTGGCTCCGCCAACATAAGATTGGATGAAATGGTAAGGCTTTCATTATTTAAATTCCGTTTCGAGTTTGTAGAGCCAACTGCAAGCGGCTTTATGACGTATGATGGGGCATCGCACATCGCTGAAGTCGTTGGAAATACATTGTAGGGGCGTCGACCAGGTCGTCCAAAGGGGACGCATCAGGTGGCACGACCTGAAACCCGCTTAAGACCGTATTCGCACCGGCTGCATCACCAATCTGATGCATCAGGACACCCGAAATTCCTTGGAAGATGCCAAATCCATGTTCGTGCGCCACATTAAGAAGGTGAACATGGTGTTTTACGGCAAGTTTGTCAAAGCTTGACACGGAAGAGGACCTGAAGTACGTCACTACCAAGAATAGGGTGATTAGCATGGACGCCAATCTGGAGACGTGGCACGAGGAGCACATACAGGGGCCCATTTTACGGGAGCTGGAGGAGTTCCAAGTAAGTTTTATATTTTTGAACATCGCTGTATATTTATAGGAGCGCGATAGCGGCTGGACGTTGACCGTGGCATTGAAGACGCCTTGTTACAGAGGTTCATCAACGACAATAGTAGTATATTAGAAAACGGACAATAAGTTTTTCATAAAACAGCAAAAATATTGAACAGTAAAAGAAAACAAGCAAGCGATATGTAGTGGATAGTAACCAGTAGAGGTACACCTACAACGCTGGTTCTGACATTTACCGCATGGTGGTGTTTCGCTTAATGTCGCAGACTTCTAGACAAACCTAGACCGATTATAACGGCACGAAAGTGAAGCTTTGATGACAGTTGGCCAACATTTGTAATTCAGGCAAAACATTGTAAAGTTTGGCAAATAACACTGCACTATCGGCATACTCCGCACCATACAATTAATTAATTCGGAACAGCTGTTTCGAGAATTCGGGGTTTCCTATTGTCCACCGTATGACCGAATGATCCACGAATTCCCGAAACAGTTGTTCCGGACTGTTCTATAGTGCGGAGTGTGTCGATACCTTCGTGTTATTTGCCATACTACCCCACAATCTTTGCTATCATTATTGTAAGGTCTGTATGTACGTTGTGTAAAGGTTATCATTAGTATTTTGCTGCTACGTTATTATAAAACCATAAAACTGTACAACTGTTGGTTAACTAAAGGGGATAGGGTTTTTTTTGTTTTCCTTCAGGATCAACGTCGGTTAAAATCGCTACAACGCCGACTTCCAGCTTGTTCAGCTTTTGGTTGCACGAACAGAAATGTGACGGGAAGAGATATCCGATTTTACTGGTACGTTGCAAAATAAATAAACATTATTATTATTATTATTATTATTATTATTATTATTATTATTATTATTATTATTATTATTATTTTCCGATGAAATATTAAATGAGATTCAAACTTCACCATGTACAGTTGCTAGAGAGACCCCAATCTATCGGATATTGAAATTTATGACACGATGAATTCATTAAAACATGAGATTGAGAAAATAAGAAAGAAAATAATACACATACTCAGTTAAGCGTATGAGATTAAGATTTTGTAACAAATGCTACGTAGGCGTAATAAAAGAATTTCTAGTATTGTTGATTTATTAGAAACACTCTCGAAAAAGGGTTTGATTGAAGAGGAAGTAGAGAATTTATTAATGGACAGATCCCAAGGTATGTATATCACAAGAGATATTTAAGAATAAGCTTAAGAATATGTATAAACATTCAACAGATTGTATTAGTAAGAGACTTTTTTCAATAAACTGGTACCATTTATAAATTAATAAAATAAGTAAAATTATTGAATTTAGGTAAGATATTTTTATTTTAATTTTACCTTTCCTAAGTTACAAGTTAAAATTGTATATTTTATTAAAAACATGCATTGAATAATACCTACAACTAATAAAGAATATTGTTTCATAATTAAAGCGTGTATTTATTCTTTAAAAGCTACAAAATTTAATATTTTCAAAATTCATCCTATCCTTGCAACGTATATTGTAATGTTTTAAATGTGAGAAATTATTTAAAAATTTTTCGAAATTAATTGATTAATTGTATGGTCTGAAGGTCCGGGAGTGTCCTGTACATACTCCTTCGGCAATGTAAATTATACTAGATATCAAATAATTAAATTTTATGAGTATTTAAACTGGAAGAGGGAACACTAACCTGGAATGATGTTCCGATATAAACTCTATGTTTATATGTTACCTACTCAAAGCCTGCCTATTTGTTAACCCCCAAACTTGACTTTTACTTGGTATTTATGGTACGATTTAAACGTTAAACACTTAGGCAATGGGAGCACGGCCAAACACGTGTTACCTGGATGAATATCTTTACTCAAATTCAGAACCTAATTAGCGTCCCACCATTCCATTATTTTAATCGCGATAGCAATTGTTTAGTCACAGCTAATTTTGATGATTTTACTTTCGAAATATGATTTGATAATGAATTTCCAATGAATATTCTTATTTTTAAAAGTAGCATAATGCATACCATGCAGGGACGCAACTGGAAGACTCAATCTATGCTACCCTACGACATATAACACCACACACAACTGTATACTCTAAAGTGTAAGGTTATTAATCCAATTAATAGATTAATTCGACATTCTAACTATTTCTCTCTGCATGCACAATCTTTGCCCACAATTTCTTGTTTTTGAACATTTCTTTAATTTGTCTCCATCCCATGCTTCTTATTTTTAAGTATCAATCCTATTCATCGTTCCACGTCTTCTTAGGTCTTCCTCGTTGTCTGCACTTTACCACTCGCGCTTCCCATATTTGTTTTGTTGGCCATTTCTTGTTCATCCTGTTTAGGTGTCCAAACTATCTTAGTTGCTGACTTTCTATTCCTTTCAATATTGGATCTACCCCCAGTTCTGATCGAATTGCCTCATTTCTGTTTCTATCTCTTCTTGTAACACCTTCGACTTTTCTTAAATACTTCATTTCCATAGCTATTAACATCCAACTTTCGCTCCCGTATGTATATAATATTGGTCTTATATATGTATTGTCATTTTGGTTTTTCTGCTAACTTCCTTTTTTCCTATAAATAATCTGTTTAGGGCGTGGTACATTCTAGCTGCACTTGATATTTGTTCATTAATTTCTTGTTCCATATTTCCTTCTCGCTGTATTTGAACTCCCAGATACCTAATCACCTGTACTTGCTCAAGTTTTTCGTCGTTCCGATGGATATTAATTTCTTTGTTCTCTCGCTCTATCAGCATTACCTTTGTTTTGCAATGTTTATTTTCATTTTTCTCCTGATCTATTCATTTTGCCATGTTATTAGATTTTGTTGTAGGTCTCTTTCGTTGGCTGCGCAAATCATTATGTCATCCGGGAAAGCATATTCTGATAGTCCGACAACTGTACATTATTAACATTTACGGACAAACAACACGATTACTTGATGAACTATATTTAATTTTCGAAATTATGCTAAAGATACAACCCAAGACATCCGTTCCACCATGATTGTCGTTGACTGGACTTAAAATAATCTCCTAGCACCCTCGTTCCAGCGATAGGAGGCTATCAGAGGAGTTGGAGTACTAGATATTTGTATAGAAGTCTGTGCTTAATATAAATTCCCAATATGCAACGCAACATACTTCTGTACATGCCACCTATTTGAGGGGCACGTTTTCAGATAGTTTTATAAAAAGAAAACCTTGACTGTAAATCGGTTACCAAATATAAGTTTTCGCCAAGACAAACCCGAATAAATCCAATTTTTAAAGGTTTCTCGTGTTCTTAAACACTCCGAATATTAACCGAGAGCATCCTGTGCCTCTATCGGAAAATGTTAGCAATAAAATCGTTCCCCACATATCTTAGGCATCAGTAGATATCGCAAACACTCTCACACTCCAACGCACACAAAACCACACATGCAGGTTCCCATTATCGACCGCCGGACATGAATTACACGCGAAAATTTCGAATTATTTATGCTGGGAGAGCAAGACGAGACGTTAACAATTCCCCGGCGCGCATTCCTTGCCATGTAAATCAATCATCATTACAGCCGAAGGTATGTAGTTTCATTATCAAATCGGCGAGTGTAATAATAACGTTCCGATGCCTATTCCGGATAGCTGGATAGCTATATGTATGTAGATACATTCGTATCATACATGCTGGATCCCATATAGGAATATTGTATATATGGATGCTGTGCGGTATCGCATGTTATGGAATAATATTAATACATACGTATGCGGTGTACCTACGAATGTCTAGACAACTGCATGTAGCGTGCATAGATATAATAGGATATCGACATGTTTTCATCGTCGCTACATGCTCGCGTACGCAGAGAATGCGAAAATTGGGTAATATTTGCGGGTCGATTCGAATGCGTACACTGTCACCCATAAAAGTCTGCTTAGGTAGTACACTACAGGGCAAACTTATACCTTTCGTTGATTGTTAGTTGCTTCCATCGTTTGTTGGATTTAAATTTGTTTATATTTTGGTGTATAATAATATTATTCAAAAATAAATGACATATACGTTGATAAAGAACAAAGAATATAAAAGCAAATCCGTGATAGTAAGTAGAGGATCTCAATACATCATCAACTGTCAAATTTTACGCGGTCTGCACCGAAGATTACGTGATGTCGCCAATCTGAAAACTGTATATTACTGTTTTTTATCCATCTAACAACCTTATAACACACGAATAAAAACATTTTTCAAAACTAACTTTTTATCTTACAAATATAATAATAACACCTTCAAAACAAGGAATTAATCATAAATTTTAAACCAGATGTAAGTATTTTGAACTTGAAATCCAATTCGCATGATGGATAACCTTGTGACGTCTTAAATGTTCTTTATATAATAAGACTATGTTTCATTCTCGCATCTTTGGTGTGGATATCTATATTTGATACGATTATACTTTAAAATTTGATGGTCATCGATAACGACGGGGATATTTTATTGAATAAACTTTGCATTAACTTATAACTTCCTGTAATGCGTGATATTACAGGACTAAGTTTTATATCTCAACTGAACAGTTGTGTTTTATGAAATGCACCATATGTTTACTTTATTTTCTGAGAGAATATAAAAATATTTCAAAAAGTCACTCTACCGTACTATATTCATAAAAGTAGGTATCATATTGTAGTCCAATGACAAATACATGTAAAATATAAATAAATTACAAATTAGTTATCTGCAAAAAGCGGACACCACATCAAGCCAATATACAGATGCACCATTTGGTGTGTACTTCTGTACTTAATATCTATGTGCATCTGCATCTGCGCAGAACTAAGGAGAAAGAGAAAATTCGGTGGTTGATATATGTGTATGTGCAACATAATCTTTAGCAGAGTTAAATGATAGTAAACCCTTTGATAATGTGATGATTTGGAGTTAGTGGGGAATGTGTACATATGCTTAACCCTAAGACTATAACTTCTTTTATAGCATTATCCAGAAGCGCCACATAATGTCCAATTTTCAAAGACAAAGCCTCGAATAAATTGTTTAACCTTGTGGTGGCCAAAATACCTTATCATTGCTTCATCAACTGATCATTTTTCGTGGAAAACTCTCCACTGTTGAAATTTTTTTCTTATGAGTGACATGAACTTTGAACATCTTGTCGGTTTCATCCATGTCGTCGCTGTTTGCCAAGTGGAGATATTTTTTTATTTGTTGATATCAACCTCGTGACATACTATTGCTAATTGCAGTAACACCAACGTCGTCATCTAGATACCAAAACAATTTTTCTCTTGGTAATGAATGATAATCAGATACCAACAGAATCGCAATGAAGACTCGTATTTCTTGCGGCGTGACTGTAAATAAATAATCGTTTCTTTGGTGTGAATAAATTAGTGTTTGTTCGACAATTAGATTTATAACCTCTTCACCCATAAATAGTTCGAAAATTTCGACAGGATTCAGTGGACGGATCTGAGATTTCACCATATAAATAGCCTAGTTCTCTTGGCATCTCTATATTTATGTAATTTGAACTCCATTTTGGTACTTTCTCCACAGGTTCGGTTTCCCTAGATATAACCCTGCTCCGCAATATCGATAATGACAAGTCATCCTCGGAATCGTATGATTCGTTTGCAGGAAACTGTATTTCTATGGTTCCGAGAATATCCTTGGGTAGGGCAATATCTTGTGGAATATCGTCATCAATAGAGCGGGCCAAATTGCGCCATCCAACAGAATCGGAATCAGGCGCAACGGCCGCTTATTGTAAATAGCGTATATGTGAGTCACAGCAGATATGTGATATTTCGAAATTAATACACAAGAGTAAAAATAAAAGCTGACGCAATAATAATGTTTAGTAATTAGAGCGGATATTATTAATATTATATCGCTAGATATATAGGATATATATATAATATTATATATATATATATATATCCGCTAGATATTAGGATATAATATATATTATATATATATATAATATTATATATATATCCGCTCTAATACAAACTTATATGCGTCAGCTTTATTTTTATCTTGTGTATTAATTTCGAAATATCACATATCTGCTGTGACTCACATATACGCTATTTACAATAAGCAGCCGTTGCGCCTGATTCCGATTCTGTTGGATGGCGCGATTTGGCCCGCTCTATTGATGACGATATTCCACATATATATATGTACACGCTGAGGTGTTTTTATTTTCATTATGATTTTTTATTTGATTGAAAACGGTATGCGTTGTAAATGGGATGTAATAAGGAAATAACTGAGAAACTGAACGCTTTTTTTATTCTGTTGTACTTAATAATGTAATTGTAAATAAAGATATAATAAATAAATGCTATCCTTCTTAATAATGCGGATAGGCTTGTTTAAAAAGTTGCACCATCAGATAAGTTTCCACATTTGCCTCGGTGAAGGATGTTCGCCGAGACGAAAAAATGTTCTTATATTTCGAAAACGACCGTTCCACGTCTACCGAAGTAAGACAGGCGTAATTAAAATAATCTTTAGACTTAGTCAAGGAATCTGCAGATGCCCCATCGCACATTTGTCTTAATCTCGTGTAGTCCGGATTCTTTTTAAAACACTATCGAACTTAGCTAAAACTCGTCCACTTGTTGCATCGTTTATACTGTGTAACAATGTACTAACTTCGTCCACGACTTGCACTGATTCTACCAACGACAATCCAGAATTTTGCAAATTTTCTATCGCGTCTACTAACCCTTTGTAATTGTTGCTAATATTCTTTAGATGTGTTTCAACAGAAATATCGAGAAATCCCTTCTGGCTCATCCTAATAGCTCTAGCTTCGGCAGGGACGAATTGCAAAATAACGGATTTGACTTCTTGAAAATGTTCATTATAATAAAAAGCGGCTTTTAACCACGTTCCCCAACGCGTAAGAATGGGCTGTGGTGGTTCTCGAATACCAGGGCATAACCTGTGGAATGCCCTAGTCCTCTTAGGACTTTTGAGAAACACTTTTTTTGGTTTGCTATTAATGCATCCACCTCCGGGTAACACTCTCGAATAGTTTGTGCCACAAGATGTAAAGCATGGACTTTACACGTAACATGTAAAAGTCCTTCACACTTTTCTTTAAGGGAACGGCCTACACTACACATTGTTGCTGCACCATAGCTCATGAACAACAACAGTTGACTGGTTGACACTTGAAATTTTTGTAACGTTTCGAGAACTACGGCCGTAATTGCTTTACTAGTACACTGTTTTAATCTTCTGCTGGCTAATAGAATTGCAAATTTGGTTTAATAGGATCTAATACGCGCACTATTATATTCAAAATAGAATTTTTTTGCAATCTGTCGTCTCATCAAGACATAGCCACAGCTGTTTATCTTTTAATTCGGCTTTAATTCGATTTTCAATGTCCTCACGTATTCGTGGAATATCTCTCCGTAACGCTGTCCGAGATGGTAGTATCCACTCGGTATTGTATGTACCCCAGAATTTTCGAAATGCTTTTTTATCAAGTATACGAAGTGGTAGACCACATACCATAAACGTTAAAAGCAATTCTAATTGAAATTGACGTTGTTGTGACACACCATTTCTTTTATTTCTGTGGTGTGCGCTATTTATATGTCTTTCACAATCACGTTTGCTCCAGCACAGTAGTTTCTTTTTACAAACTTTACAGAAAATTGTACTCCCATTGTAGTGTAAATCCACAAATTCACTAAGAATTTATTAACTTTCGTAGGTAATGGCCGTTTATTTTTAATAGTTACGTTAGACATAATCACTAAAGCGAGCACACCGACGCTTGTTTCTAGTATGCCACGAAGTGGTGCAAACGTAACATCTGCAGACTCGTCATTTGTTGATGAATAGAGCGCGTCATCCGTAAATGAATAAGCGCGCTGTTAGTTCGTAGCCGTCGATGAATGAACTTTTTTTTGTAGTGGCCCACTGTGAACAACGCCCTATTTATCAACGAACACCCAAACTGCAGGTGTATATTTGCGCGTCTTCACGACGTAATAGACAGTGGTTTTGGTCCTCATCCTAATAATTACATATTTAAATTACCTATGTTTACATACATATATGCGCCCGGCAGCCTAATTGCGAACCTGGCGCGTGGCGCTCTTGGCCCGCTCTAGTCATCAATATCTTCCTCGTCTGTTTCAATCTACTTCGGGTGGTACAACCACAAGACCAACAGCACGATTTTGTCTGAAAACGATAAGTACTACATGATTGCACGTTCAAGACCAATGTACTCAAATGGGTAGGTACGTTAACGGATATTTGAAACTATATCGTAAAAAAGGAAGTACATATATTGCATTCACCTAAGTGTTCCAATTCAATACATACCTTTGAAGTAAAAATAACTTACAATCCAGTATTTATTCAACTTTTGTAGTGAATATATTTATTAGAAGTAGACACATTCACTAGCAGAAGTCACTCACTTGCAAATATATGTCGAATTGATAATGTAGTTAACTATAATGATACAAATCTATAAAAATTTGTATCTATTGTAACTACAGAATTCTACTATGTAGTAAAATTAATAATATGTTTCATAGATAACGCTCATTCCTGAAGAACTCTTGCTGTACTCATTTAAGTACAATGGTACAAAATGAGTTAAACTTATTTTTTTTTTAAACAAGTTTCCAAATTTCTTTGGCCGACATACAAATTGTAATCGTCACTATACGGACATCTTTTCGTTAGTTCATCAAAATCAGTTAGTGTTTTTTTCGTAAGGTTTGGTACATTTGAAACATAGAATTTAATTGAGGAAAAGTAAAGCAATTTCCGAAAAACTTTTCCACTAAAAAGCGTTCGCCTTCAATCAGTCGAGCGGGCGAATAAAATAAACTAATAATAAGACACGAATTTTCCGCGCTTTCATTATTTTTCAATTCGACCAATTTGCATCGAGAATTCTCGATATTCCCGGCGAGAAATTAATTAACAAGGAATTCGCGAAAGCGGCGGTGGCGGCGACGTGCGGTGGCCGCCCGGCTAGCGCGGCGAACGTAGAAAAAAAGGCGTAATACCCCGGACGAAAAGGCTCGGACCGGAGCTTTTTTCCCTCCCGAAAAACCACTACCATTAACAATATATACACCCATTTTCATCAATCAATACCGGTTTCGGTCGTTCCGGGCGCCAATGCTCCGAATCGGGGGAAAAAGGAAGAGAGAGGAGAAAAAAAGCATCACCGCGGGGCCCCGATCGCAATTAAAAATTGATATATAATTTATATTTAAAAAATCACGTCTGCACGTTCCGAAATTATTGATATCATCGCCTCGCGTTTGTTGTTCGATTCTGAACGTCCGTTTTCCCGTCGCTATAGCTCCCCCGTAGTCGACTTTTTATTTCCTTGACTTTTCCCTCGTTTCGTTCGCCGCGCCACCTATTTCCTCCACGTATTTGCGTGTTTGTTCTTTCTTTTTAAATTGATTAACTTTTAATTGAAGTATCGTCCGACAGCGATTTTAAAATTCACATCTATCAATGTGAAAAATTAATTTTCGATTCAGCTATTCTGGTGGAATATGCAATTCGTGAGAAAGATGTGATATCCAGAAGGTGGGGATTACCCCAGACTCTAATAAAGATGTTTATTTATTTAATTACACATGCCTGCAAACCTTTTTCCGGATTTTATAGCTAACTATGGGGTTTTGGAGCCTCCTAATTAAGAATCTGAACTCAGTTTGTTTCCATCACATCAGAATTTTAGATAAAACTAAAAATTACGCAAAGATTGGGGTATTCAAGTACAAAATAATTGTATAATAAAAATAATAACCGTATTTTAATTAGCTTTTTTACTAATATGGATTTCCTACATATACTGAAGTATCACAAAAGCTTCTGAAACCTTCTCTTTTTTCTTCGAAGCTTCTGTTGGTCGATTTTCTCTTGTGAGCCTTATTTTGGTTCATCGCGCTTCAGCATCCAGCAGTACTCTGCCATCTTACTTGAATTTCACTTCCCCTGATACCTACATATGTTTCATTTCCTTCATATCTTGGTGAAATCTTTCACCTTGCTTTTTACTTGCAGCTCCTAAGTTATCAGGGAAGTAACTTAAATGGGAATGATGAAAGTGAAGTTTGAGACCTAATCTTCGGAAATGTTCCAGCACGTTATTTACTATTTCTTCATAATTCAAGCTTTTATGGTTTCCTAATAAGTCTTCTTCTTCTTTTAACAATAACCATGCTTTCATTTCTGTAGGATTCAGTTCTTTACCGAAATTTCCGCCTTGCATCAATTTTCTTACATAAGGGCTAACAAAAATGTCTTCCTTCAATTTAGCTTCAGATAAATATGGGAATATTCCTTCACGAAGTGTTTTATAATACCAAGTTTTGTGTGCAAAGGAAGAAATAAAACTTTCTCAGGTGGTACTGAATTCTGTCGAAATTAGTTCTTGCCAGCCATTCTTTTCTGGTACAATGTTGTTCCCTGTTTCTGCTGTCTCACTCACATAAAGAACACGGATATTTTGTATATCCATTTCGCTGTCCCAACAAAACAGAAACATTTCTCTACACACGACCCATCCATGCTGTTAGTAGTTGTTTGCAGTCAATATTGTTGATTTTTCGTAACACTCTTTTAAATGGACAGAATAGGCAATTGGCAAAGAAGCATATTTGTTGCTATTACGAAGTAAAACTGCTTTCAAGCTTCTCTTTGAAGAATCAATGCAAATACAGTCGTTAACATCATATTCAACGTCAAATATCTTCACGTCCGTCTTTAGTTTTTCACTTCATTTACAAGGAAACACAGGTAAGTGCATTTCACCGATTTAGATGAAACATGGTGGGTTTATAGACCGATCTAGTGTAACAACTACGGTAACCATCTCAGCTGCTCAATCGCCCACTGGCGGAGTGTAAAGGACCCCAAGCTCAATATTACCCTTCGTTGTTTGACTCAATAGCTCAGAAACTATGAGAGATATAAAAAAAGTTAAAACAAGATCTGAACTGTTTTACATGCTTTTAAGGATGACGTGAATATTTTCTCTACAACGAATATTTATTTAGGGAAACAACACCCCACCTCCTTATTTTTTTGCAAATTTCAAAATTTTTTTATACTACAAAAATATAGAAGCTACGAAGAATTTACGTATACATACACTGCGTCCTTAGATCGACGCATGGTAGGTCATCTTTTGGTGTACAGCAATGCTTGAACAGTAAGTAATTTATGCCGCAATTTTATTGCTGTAAAATCAGGTAGATCTTGGAAATTTACAAAAAAGGAATTATTTCAATTAGTAAAGTGTATTTTTTATATGAGATTTGATAAGAGGATTATTAAAAATAGTGTTCAGTGCAATAAATCATGCTAGTACGTGCGTAAGCGTTTATGCAAGTTCGGAGTTCGTCTATTTAAATTTCATAATTTTCTGTCTGCCGTACATATCCATGTGTTAATTCAGGGACAGACTGTATATTACATCTGCCACGAAATATCCTTATTTGTGTTGAAAACGAAGGAATTGCTTACACCATACACAACAAATAAACGTAAGTTTGCTGCAAATACCTTATTGTTGTGTATTTTGTGCACCCTACGGGAAGCAGAATATTACAGGATCTTCGAAAATGTGGTAGCCGTTGGGCGATGTATCCACTTTTATACCAGGCGTATTTGAATGGACTGAAGAACCTTGGGGATGACAATTGATTATGAGTTAAAGATTGTAAATGAATAATATTGCTTCTTTGGTGTAGAATTATGTCGTAATCCATAAGTAATACTTAATCTGAAAATGTTCTCACAAAATCGGCCCAAAATTTTCAGAAGTTAGATTTCCGGACATTGATGCGGATCAAAATTTCTAACTTTAAACAATTAAAAGATAAATCAAAATTATGCCTGATTTTATTATATAATGAAATAAAAATGTATCTCTAGTGACAAATGCACATTTAACTTTAAATTTTGAAACAGTATCTTGTGTAAGAATACCTGCTATTAGTATTATTAACGGAAATTATTACTTTACTTTCCTAAATAACAAATCGCAATTTCTCTTTTTAGAATTAAAATTACACTAACCTTATAATGAATGTGTTGTTTTGTGATGTAGGTTTAGTACTTCTGTATAATCTTTCCGGAAACTTCTTCTGTTACAATCTTCAACTCGTAATCAATTGTCATCGCCAAGGTGAAGCACCTTGGCGATGATCTACTTAAATACGCATGGTATAAAAGTGAATACATCGCCGAACGGCTACCACATTTTAAAGATCCTGTAAGGTTCTACTTCCCGAAGGATGCACAAAATATACAACAATGAGATATTTACGGCAAGCCGTAATGTATTTCTTAACTTACTTTTTAAACAGTCAGTAAACTCTATACTAACATTTTACTAATAAAATCATTTGATTACCACCTGCGTGTTTTCTTCATTAACTGTAAAGATAGCACATCAGTTATAAATTTTTTTACACAAATAAAAATATCTCATGGCAGATGTAGTATGCATATATGTACATCGAGAAAATGTGAAATTAGCTAAATCTATATATGTACGTCTAAAGAGCGAGGAGGGGATTGAGTGGAATCCGATCGATTCGATGCGGGCCGTTAGTACGCTTGTAACAATGTTGGCGTGTAGACCTACTGTGTGCAAGAACGCACGTAATAATTTGAAGTCATGGTCGCCTGGAAATGAGAGCTTCGCATATTTATTTTGTTGTTGCTGCGAAGCTTAGATGAAACTAATAAGAAATTCTAAAGATGAAAATAAAAATAGATTCTGATGAAATAAAAGAAAAGAAAAATAAATACTCTAGAAATTCTTACAAAGATCGTCAACACATAATGCAGTCTATCTCGTAACTAATCACATCGGTAACCGTAAGCCGTCGACTGCCGCAAACTCTTCCGCTTGTGGTGAATCACCCATTCGCGTTTACCGTTGTCCCATGTACGCTTTTTCGTATAGCTAGTCATTTTCTTTCCTTATGTGTATGTTTAAATTCTACGTAGCTTCTATATTTTTGTAGTATATAAAAATTCTGAAATTTGCAAAAAAATAAGGGGGTAGGGGTTGTTTCTCTAAGTAGATATTAGCTATGAAGAAAATATTTACGTCGTCGTTAAGAGCATGTAAAACAGTTTAAATATTGTCTTAACTTTCTTTTGATATGTCTCACAGTTTCTGAGCTATTGAGTCAAACAGGTAAGGGTAGTGTTGAGCTTGCGTTGCTTTACATCCCGCCAGCGGGCGATTGGGCAGCTAAGATAGTTACCGTTGTTCTTGCTCTAGATCGGTCTATAAGCTCATAAAGATTTATTTAAATCGGTGAGATACACTTACCAAAAATTATGCAATGTAATATAGCTCACGGTTTTGGTGGAATCATTCCCGGCAAGAACAATGCGAGCAGAGAAAGGAGAGCACTAACACATGGACATGTTTCTGCCTACCCGGCGTCATCAGCGTGGCTACGAGCATTCGCCTGCATGCCCCCAATGTCCACAACACCACAGAAAATATCTCCCGGCGCCCTCTAGCGCCAAGAAACACAGTCTCTGCTCGCATTGTTCTTACCGGAATCCACCAATACCATGAGCTATATTATCATTATTTTTGGTTTTGTTATTAGGCATTTTTTCATGTGTAAGAAACATTCCACCTAACACTTTCCACTCCAATTTCGATCTTGGTTAGTTGTAGACTGCCAGATGCTCAGTTTAAAGTTCACAACGAGTACTTTTCAACTTTGAAAACAGCACAGAAATTCAAAAAACCGAAGTGAACTTCCTTTGGTTTAGTTCGATGCCGAAGAGGTCATCAAACCTTCTCAGGTAAATTTGCTTACAACAACCTCGTTATTTCGTTACGCCATTTTATTTCCCGGTACGATTACATCAAATAATTTGTAATTGGTTCGAAGCAGTTCGACGTGTCGTTATAATTTAATTGCCGATATCAACTTAACCCGCTCTGTTCCAACAGTTAAACGCTCCGGTGTAGGCATATACGTATAAGAATCTATTAACTTACGTTAAAAGTTCTTATCTGGACACCTTTCCGTTAATTTATAAGCCCATATAAGACATAACCCAAACTACTATCCTGGATACTTACGCCGCGATTGCAATTAATAATTTACTTTACGATACGACTTAAGCAAAGCAGGTATAACCGGCCACCTTACTTTTACACGACCGGACATATGTATGTTTGTATACATAAATGTTGGAGGATCGGGGCATCGAACACAAACACAGCCGGACTCTCTCAGGGTGGCTCCTTTGCCCCGTGTTCATTGCATTTTAACGTAGTCGTAAAATACGAAATTGTTGGTGTAGTAGATAGTTAGGGAAAAACTGCCCAGAAATTATAAAAGTATGATTAAGCAATAGAGACCATAGGAAAATAAGCAAAAAGTTCCTCGAGTGATAAGTATGGAAGCTTGAGAAACATTAATATCAGATGTTAATTAAGATATAAAGTAGACGGTAGATAACAATGATCTCTCATTATCATTTTTATGACGCTAAAAATAGAATTAGTATTGCATTTTCTATAGAACACGTATTTATAGTACTATAAATCATTGTTTGATGCGAGAAGGTGAAAATGAAATATTACCTGCATAATTGCTGCTTTATTGTGCTATAAAAGCAGCAATTGCAAACGTACTAACCAAAGTAAAGTAAGTTTTTTTTTTAAATTTTAACACTAGAACCGCCGCACCGGTCAATTTGACCGTCTTTCAATTTTAAAGTTTTTTTTTCAACGAAATTAATTTTGATATGATCTTGAAATCATGTGACTTTTCCTAAATTTAGCTTGGCAATGCTCTCATAACATTTTGAATATTTTGTAGAACCGGTACGTTAAAAAAATGTTTTGACAAACTTTATTTGTCAATTCCTTTTCTTGGCTGCGACATTTGCAAGAACTAAACATTTGGGCATGTACCGCATGTAAATATACATAATTTCAAACATTTATTACATATAAAACAAGGCATATAACTGCATCAACCGATCAGAGCTTGTTCTTATTTGTTAGTACTTTTTCGTACTTGTTTCGACATATTCAGCCTTGCCCTCGACAAAGAACCTGTTTCAACTAGTGCTCTTTTTAGACTTAATTTGGCGCATGCGTACAAAATATTTTGCAAGTTTCAACCTGCACTATTGTGAACAACAATAAAAAGATCGGTAGTACTTTGAAAGTGCATTCGTCCTGTTTAGTTAGACCGAACAGTATGTGGTCCAGTAAAGGCCTCTCGGCTGCACAAGCTTTAGCGTATTTAGACGAACTGGAAAATCTTTCCCCAAAAAATTCCGAGATTGATTCTAAATCAGTTAGTACGGACAGTGAAAACGAAATTCGTTCTCAAGTTGTGCGAGTGAGGAACAAAATAGTGATGAATCTCACAATGACACAATTTGTGATGTAACGGTTGCAGTGACTAGTGCTAGCTTCAGTGATAAGCAGAAAGTGAAAACGTCTGTTCGTTCTAATCGTCAGCAAAAGAAACCAACAGAAAAAGGATTTTCCTTCAATCTTGGTTTGCAAATCAAAAGACAATTTCCAATAGCAAGTAATTTCTGCGAGTCAGTCTACTGCAGGCAGAAAAATCCAGCTCAATACATTCAGGGCCAATCCAGGGTCAGGTCAACAGGCTATGCGAAACAAAAAGTAACTGCAGAAAATGTGAGTAGTTTCTGGAGATTATTTATCGATGACTGAGACACATAAAACAATGCACCGAGGCTGAAGCTAGAAGACAACTAGACAGTCAAGACTGGCAATTATCTTTAGGAGATCTAGAATCCTTTATTGCCATTCTATACGCACGTGGTGCTCATAGTTCCAGTCACCTAGAATTAGATTCCTTGTGGTCTAAAAAGTGGGGAATATCGTTTTCTAGTCAAACGATGTCTAGAAACAAATTTAGAGAAAACATAACAATAGACGAACAGCTTTTTCCTACAAAAGCAAGATGCCGATTTGCGCAATATATGTCCAATAAACCGAATAAGTTTGGCATTAAATCTTGGCTTGCTGTTGATACTGAAGCTAAATATGTGTTGAATGCCTTCCCATATTTGGGAAAAGATGATTCGAGACCAATAGGACAACCACTTGGTGAATACGTCATTCTAAAATTATTAGAGCCTTACACGAAGAAAGGAAGAAATGTGACAACGGAGAATTTTTTTACCAGTTTGGAACTTACAAAGAAATTAGCAAAACTAAACACCACAATTGTTGGAACTGCGAACAAGTCGAGAAAAGAAATTCCCGAAGTAATCAAAAAAAGCAAAGTTCTTTATAAAGAAACTGTTTTATTCACAAGCAAAGAAATTGTTTGCACTTTGACAGTGTATCGAGAACAAAAATAAACTAAAATGTTCTCCTTCTAAGTACGCAACATCCACAGCTTCGATGATGCTGGGACAAAGAAAAGCAGAAACGTTTATACTATAATAGCCACAAATTGGCGTTGATTGTAGTAGACAAATGGCCCGAAAATACAGCGTGAAGGCACCCTCAAGAGGATGGCAGTCCAATGTTTTTTAATATATTGGATCTTGCTGCAATCAATGCGTTTGCTGTATACAAAGACTTCACTGGCAAAAAAATAAAATGTCGCGACTTCATTCTGCAATTGGCAGAAGAACTCTCGCAACAATCCAATAACAACGAAGAAGACCCTCCAGGAGGGAACATCGAATCAAAAATCCAACAAGAACTTACAGGCTGGATCAAAGATAGATAAGCAATCTCGCAAAAGACGTACATGTCAAGAAAAGAAATGTGAAAATAAGTAACAAGAACATATGTGGAAAATGTGGATTTAGAGTAACTTATTGCAAAAATTGTAACGATATTTAAGATACCAAAGTTAAGTTAGAAGTAATTTTTATATTTCGTGAATAAATATACACTTTTATGCAAACAAATTATATTAATTAATAAAAACAATCGAAACTAAATTGAGTTTTAATCACCGGTCAATTTGACCGAGACGGTGGTTCGAGGTATGAAGAATTCTCGGCGGTTCTAGTGTTAATTAAGGAGATTCTCTACTAGGTTGTGGCATACGGAACTACATGTAATCCTTGCCCACCATATATAATAACGACCCTGATAAGTTAACCGACTGTTTAGTGTTAAAGAAAGTAATGATAGAACCAAAACATACATTTTATATAATTCAACCCATTATTTACCTTAGGCGAAATTATATTCATAGCAATTACATTTTTAATTAAATATTTTTGTAAGCAGGATTAGGATGGTATTAAAATATGTAAATATATGCGCAACGCAAAGTCTGAAACGGCATTTTAGTTTAATATAAAATCCGGGCGTAGAACCACCGAGGATGCTACAGGAACGCAAAGAGGTAACAACGAATCATCCGCGTAGATATTCAATTATTCAACGTAATTTGCATTAGAAATAATAATAAAGACGAATAATAATACACATCTACAGACATACTGTTCAGCGGGAAGGCCGACGCAACAATATCAAGAATTTAATGTTAAATATTAAATAAATCGAGATGGCTACTTGAGAAAGTGAATTAACTGTCTGTTTGGATGTGAAACGAATCTATTATTTAGCCGTCATGGAATATTAATACCGATTCTCAGTTGAAAATGTATTTTCTTCTGGTTTCTATATTTTAATTTGGGAAAGTGGACGGAGAGACTTTCGAATCGTTTCGATTAAAATTTAATATTTAACGAACGATATATATGTACTTACGCGCTGATACAAACATGAAAAGTTGTTTAATTCTAAGTTTAGAAAAGGGGGGTACGATGAAATAAGCGAAATTGGAACAAGGAATAGCTTTATTTTATGGCACTAAATTGAAGATGTGAAGTGATAAGGGATGGCTAGAATATTTGATGATCTAAGGTGCTTTACCAATCTATAAAATATGAGCTTTAGTAGGAATATATCCCGTTATAGTTATTGTAACATTTTCGGTACTTCCACTAAATTCGTTACTCTTGCACTAGAATTTAAATTATGAATTAGAAAGCGTCTTACACATTGATTGGCATGACGTATAACCAGTTTTAAAAATGTGAATTTAGGGTTCTCCATTGTACAGAAAGTTACTCAAGTTTCTGAACAAAACTGTTTAATACCACACTCTTAGAACCGCGTTGTTATCGTAGCTTTTGCCGACGTTCGGTCCACACTCTTATGAAACATCTTCAGGGCTGTTACTGCACACTGACCCACACACACCAACAGATATCTCAATGACCTCTCACTAGGGATGGGTCGTTATTTAATTATCTGTTATTTTATAACCGTTATGGATCCAATAACGGTTGCAATTGTTATCTCGCTGGGAAAATAACAGGTATAGCACGGTTGCTTTCGGGCTGTTGTGAACATATCATCGACCGCCGTTGCGGCGTACTCAACTGCTTGGCGCTACGACTGTCTGATCGAAGCCGCTGTTTATTACAGATAAAAGTTACAACTCCCCTAGAAAAATAACTTATCAGATCACGTACCTACATAAATATCCTCTCGAACGGTTATTATGGCGGTAGTCGACATCGAATCGGACAAATGTTAAATAAAAGACCGATGTTATATAAAAAATTTACTTATAAAAACTAAAAATAAAACTGATATAGCTATTATATAACATTTAAGCACATCGATGTTCTCGCATTTCGAAGATTAACTAAGATTAAATATAAGAAAAATAACAGTAGGATCAGTCGAAATGGTGGAAATTAAACGCTGCCGTAACAATGATTGCAGTGAATCTGTACAACAGTGAACAGTTTATCACTTAATTTATTTTAATCTATTAACCAGTTTATAATTTATCTGCAAAAAAACGCAATAAAATATTTATATTACAAAAAACTTTTGAATTTAAATTTTAGTGTGCTGCAAGATGTGTTATGTGGAATTACGATGCGTTATCGTGTAGAACTGTAGACTACGAAATAACGCTAAATCTGTTATTTTGCAACCGTTATTTCAAAATAACGATAACGGTTGAAACTGTTATTTTAAAATAACGATTTTTCCCATCACTACGTCTCACACAATTATCCAAAAACGCAGTATTATCAATTATTTTATCCATGTCTGAGCCCAATTCGTTTCCTCAAGAACTGAACCACATCACCGAAACTCTGATCCGCAATACTTATTCCAGAAAAAATTTCAACTCCCACAACAATCTGAGGCTAGAAAACAATTTATTATCTTCAATTTTCGCAAAATTTGATTTTTTAATTTTTTGAAATGTTTTTAAAGTTTCACGTTACCAAGAAGTAATTTTAAAATTCATTTTTTTTATATGACAACCTCAAAGAGTAAAAATTGTAAAAATTACTTTAAATTGTTATTATTTCTTTGGTTCTCTTTTTATTTAACGAAAAGCAATATAATAAATAATAATATGTGATTGTGAAAATCACGTAACCTTGCGCCCTCGGTTATAGATTGGTCGTCCGTAGGGCCGAGAGAGACGAGAAAGAGGGTCAAAAGGGAGCAAATTGTACGGGACTTGTGAAAGAGGGCGAGCGAGATGGACGCGCGCGATCGACGTAGATCGAAAGAGGGCTACTTTTCCTATGAAATTTTTGTATAATATTCGATGCGAGGTGCCTTTCAGGAGGAATGTTTAGCTGTGGTTGGCTGCTAGGGCTAGTGCTGAGATTTCCGTCACGAAAGTGGTGATCTCCATCCCTAGCGATTCCCATGATTCTTTTAGGCAGAGCTGCTGAGAAAATACTCCTGCTCCAGTTCCTTTGCTGGTTTTTGATGCGTTTACGAAGACATAAACTGTCTTCGTCGTTGCCGGTCTGTTGGCGTGTCAAAAGTTTGCAGGGTTTGTCGTAGACCCAAAAGGGGTGAAATGTTATCCGTTCCAGCCTACCGGATCGGCAATCTATTTCGGCTGTATTTTAACTTTTGAATTCTTCAGACAAGCACATATTACTGCCGAAATATGTATTGAATTTCAATTAAAAATAAAATTTGTTTTCATTTGATGCTGAATTTATAATGTATATGTCACTATATAATTGATAATAACATATTTTCCTTGATCAACAATGGTTTATTTGGAAGAAGTCTTCCAGTCAGAGACAAAATATTGAATAATATTAAGGGTCAGAAGTTAATTGGATATCTTAATTATATAAAGTAGAAAACCAAATCGGTAGATAGAGAAGCTACAGCTTTAGAAAGCCGATTATCAATTTAATTAAACCTATTTTTTAATCAATTAGCATTTTAATAATTGATTCACACCTTATCAACACTGCGCCGGCAATGATATGGAAAAATTCGGTCTTTATGGTTATTACCCGAGCGATTTCTCAAGGCTATTTCGATCTGAAAAATTGGCGCAACGTAATTTGATGGAGTAATTAAAATTACGCATCTCAATGGCGATTAATTTAATTATTTTCATATTACATTCGCATTACAACGGCGATTTTCCCATACTTACTACGCGCGAGGTTCGTTAATTGGGAATTTGTTTTGTCGCCCCTCCAATGTTTAATACGAACAGTCGTACAGCGATTATTATGTAAAGTACGTGCAAAAATTATCTGTTATTTTTTATATTCTCGGAATGCCACAAACGTTTGTGTATCGTATTACTTGTTTCTGTCGTGAATCCCGGATATAATATAAATTTTAGGAAAAACCCGAACACGAAAATAACGTTACAATGTAAATTGCGTCATTATACAGCAATTTTATATAAATTACTGGAATAATAAGTTGAATATGAATTCTTGTGGGAAAAATGTTTAAATAATGTATCATTGATATTGTATTGTATTAACATTTAACAATGAAGCGTGCGGTCTATGTCTCAAGCAAGCAAGATAGAAGCATTGACCAGAATTTGTTTTAATGAAAATTTGGTTGCATACACATAGAAAAATTGCTTTAAATCAAACAGTCTTAAGCATGTTTACATGTACGCATAAGGAAATCTAATTAGATATCCTCATTTGTACGTTTTTGTCGAGTAAATTACTGCAAACACCTCTACAGAACTGAACAAATCGTAGTGCTACAAATTCTGACGCGGCAGTAGTCCCAACTACTGGCTTAAACCGCCATAAGTTAATTAATTGAAAAGTAATGCCATCACTAGAGCGGGCCAAGAGCGCCACGCGCCAGGTTCGCAATCAGGCTGCCGGGCGCATATATGTATGTAAACATAGGTAATTTAAATATGTAATTATTAGGACGAGGATCAAAACCACTGTCTATTACGTCGTGAAGACGCGCAAATATACACCTGCAGTTTGGGTGTTCGTTGATAAATAGGGCGTTGTTCACAGTGGGCCACTACAAAAAAAAAGTTCATTCATCGACGGCTACGAACTAACAGCGCGCTTATTCATTTACGGATGACGCGCTCTATTCATCAACAAATGACGAGTCTGCAGATGTTACGTTTGCACCACTTCGTGGCATACTAGAAACAAGCGTCGTGTGTGCTCGCTTTAGTGATTATGTCTAACGTAACTATTAAAAATAAACGGCCATTACCTACGAAAGTTAATAAATTTCTTAGTGAATTTGTGGATTTACACTACAATGGGAGTACAATTTTCTGTAAAGTTTGTAAAAAGAAACTACTGTGCTGGAGCAAACGTGATTGTGAAAGACATATAAATAGCGCACACCACAGAAATAAAAGAAATGGTGTGTCACAACAACGTCAATTTCAATTAGAATTGCTTTTAACGTTTATGGTATGTGGTCTACCACTTTGTATACTTGATAAAAAAGCATTTCGAAAATTCTGGGGTACATACAATACCGAGTGGATACTACCATCTCGGACAGCGTTACGGAGAGACATTCCACGAATACGTGAGGACATTGAAAATCGAATTAAAGCCGAATTAAAAGATAAACAGCTGTGGCTATGTCTTGATGAGACGACAGATTGCAAAAAAAATTCTATTTTGAATATAATAGTGCGCGTATTAGATCCTATTAAACCAAATTTTGCAATTCTATTAGCCAGCAGAAGATTAAAACAGTGTACTAGTAAAGCAATTACGGCCGTAGTTCTCGAAACGTTACAAAAATTTCAAGTGTCAACCAGTCAACTGTTGTTGTTCATGAGCGATGGTGCAGCAACAATGTGTAGTGTAGGCCGTTCCCTTAAAGAAAAGTGTGAAGGACTTTTACATGTTACGTGTAAAGTCCATGCTTTACATCTTGTGGCACAAACTATTCGAGAGTGTTACCCGGAGGTGGATCCATTAATAGCAAACACAAAAAAAGTGTTTCTCAAAAGTCCTAAGAGGACTAGGGCATTCCACAGGTTATGCCCTGGTATTCGAGAACCACCACAGCCCATTCTTACGCGTTGGGGAACGTGGTTTAAAAGCCGCTTTTTATTATAATGAACATTTTCAGGAAGTCAAATCTGTTATTTTGCAATTCGTCCCTGCCGAAGCTAGAGCTATTAGGATGAGCCAGAAGGGATTTCTCGATATTTCTGTTGAAACACATCTAAAGAATATTAGCAACAATTACAAAGGGTTAGTAGACGCGATAGAAAATTTGCAAAATTCTGGATTGTCGTTGGTAGAATCAGTGCAAGTCGTGGACGAAGTTAGTACATTGTTACACAGTATAAACGATGCAACAAGTGGACGAGTTTAGCTAAGTTCGATAGTGTTTTAAAAAAGAATCCGGACTACACGAGATTAAGACAAATGTGCGATGGGGCATCTGCAGATTCCTTGACTAAGTCTAAAGATTATTTTAATTACGCCTGTCTTACTTCGGTAGACGTGGAACGGTCGTTTTCGAAATATAAGAACATTTTTTCGTCTCGGCGAACATCCTTCACCGAGGCAAATGTGGAAACTTATCTGGTGGTGCAACTTTTTAAACAAGCCTATCCGCATTATTAAGAAGGATAGAATTTATTTATTATATCTTTATTTACAGTTACATTATTAAGTACAACAGAATAAAAAAAGCGTTCAGTTTCTCAGTTATTTCCTTATTACATCCTATTTACAACGCATACCGTTTTCAATCAAATAAAAAATCATAATATATATATATATATCCGCTCTAATTACTAAACATTATTATTGCGTCAGCTTTTATTTTTTTACTCTTGTGTATTAATTTCGAAATATCACATATCTGCTGTGACTCACATATACGCTATTTACAATAAGCGGCCGTTGCGCCTGATTCCGATTCTGTTGGATGGCGCAATTTGGCCCGCTCTAGCCATCACCTATCCACCATCTATGGACGCGCGTTTCGATGTTATACATCTCGTCGGCATAGCTTTGTGGGAGGTAATGGCATTCCAATATTTTAAATCGTATATAAACGAAGTAGATGTTTACATGTACATGAGGAAATCTAATTAGATATCCTCATTTGTACGTTTTTGTCGAGTAAATTACTGCAAACGCCTCTACAGAACTGAACAAATCGTATTGCTACAAATTCTGACGCGGCAGTAGTCCCAACTACTGGCTTAAACCGCCATAAGTTAATTAATTGAAAAGTAATGCCATCACCTATCCACCATCTATGAACGCGCGTTTCGATGTTATACATCTCGTCGGCATAGCTTTGTGGTGTGTGTACATGCGTACATGTAAACATCTACTTCGTTTATATACGATTTAAAATATTGAAACACCATTACCTCCCACAAAGCTATGCCGACGAGATGTATAACATCGAAACGCGCGTCCATAGATGGTGGATAGGTGATGGCATTACTTTTCAATTAGTCTTAAGCATCTGTATGGTGTCCTAAGTATGCCGTCTACATTATAGTAGGTTAGACTTTGTTAAACGAAAGTTTATCAAATTTTTTCTTTGTAGTTGAGGCCAATCTTTGGATAATTATTTCATCTCTTATAAGTGTTCTACGTTTAAAGAAACGCAAACTATTGTGAAACTTGGTATTCATGCGAGGTGGTATCAAGAAGTTTCGAGACGAGACCTGCTGACAGGAATCTACTTTATTTATGTACGTTGTGATGAACCGCTGATTGTCACAAAATCAAAGAACTTTTACTAGAAGAAGGAGACAATATATAGTTAGAATAATAATTTTGTATTCATTTTTTGAATCCTTTTGCGAATATTTAATTGTATTTTTACGTGAACAACCTTTCGGAAAACCTTATAGACTTCTTCTGGACGATAGTGCATATTTGCTTCATTTATCAATTCACATACTCGTCTTGTTTTTTTTTGTACCGTACGTCATTCAGAAGAAGTGTTACGTCACCATCCGCTAGGGTATATAAACCGCTATAGAATCTTATTTTATAGGTGTCTTCTCCTGCTTGCAATACCGACGGTGTACACTATTGTCCTAGGCGAGAACCACCCACTTTACCCTGGTATTTTTATTCGCCAGATTGAAATTTATTTAAATCTTATTCGCGATAAAATCTGCAAGTGTGTTCATCGCTTTGTTTCCAATGTATATTTTACTGAAATTTCCGTATATAGACTGATCTTTTGTCATTTTGTAAATTAAATATAATTTTTTGTACATGAAATTGTCACAGAGCTTGATTTCTGAATCCTGTTTAATTTTACTTTCCGAAGAATTTGTTTTTTTCTTTTGTATTTTTGAGTGTACTAACTTCTATTATCTCCGTTGAATTTTGGACATAGTCGCAACCTAATGGTAGATTGTTGATGAACGCTAAGCTCGCACGAACACCACGACACACTACTCACACCATTCCCGTAATCAACAAAATCAATTTATATCTTCACGTCCTAATTGTATCAATCACCATATAAACAACATATGACAGTTAGGAAAGTATTGCCACCTTTAAGCTCGAATGTGCAACCGCGGAAAGAGGACGAAGTCCACGGCAGCCAAATCTGGAGAGTACGAAGTTTGTGGAGGTGAGATCATGCTGTGCCTTGCGAGAATCTCACGTGTGAGAAGAGAATAGTGACAGCATGCATTATCATCATGGAACAGTTAGTTTTTCGCGCACCACAATTCTAGTTGTATTCGCAGATGTTCTCCCTCAGCTGCCTTAAAACCTGGTAGTAGAACTCGCCGTTGACGCTGTGATCACTGGGGATAAATTCTCGATGCAGAGTGCCGTTAATGTCGAAAGACGATGAGCATGCCCTTGGTTGAACTGCGGACCTGCCATGTCTTTTTCAGTCGTGGAGATGATTGGAGCTTCCACTGAGACGACTGGTGTTGCTTCGTACACCACTCCGTGTTTATACCATCCTTTCCAGGTGCTTTTGCGTTCTTGGTTTTGTTTATAATTTCATTCACTTCTTCTAAGGTTGGTTCCTTTACATCTATTTCCTGTCTTCCTTCCCCTTCTCCTCCTTCTTCCTTCTCTGTTGTTGAATTTTCGTCAATTAATAATTCTTTGAAGTGTCTCATCCAAACCTCCTTGATTTGTTCAATTTCTACTATTTTTCCTTCTTTGGTTTTTATTCCCCCTATTTTAGGTTTATATCTTCTTTTTTTGTTCCTTAACTTTTTGATAAGATTTTCTACTATTTCTATTGTTGTTATCATCTTCGATTTCTTCTATTGCTTTTGTTCTCCATCCTCGTTTGCTTGTTCTTATTATTTTTTTACTATCTTTTCTTATCTTCTCATACTCCTCTTTGTCTTCTCTTTTATTCGTACTAATCCATTTTAATCTCGCTTCTACCTTTTTCTCCATACCTTTTCTACATTTTTCATCATACCATTCCTTTTTATTCCTCTTACCCTCCTTCCCGATGATTTCGTCGGCTGCTTGATTGATGATCTCATTTATCTTACACCATCTTGCCTCTATATCTTCTTCTTCCTCATTTTTTTGTTCCATTACCAATCTATTTGTCTCATCTTCATAATCCTTTTTTACTTTTTCTTTATTTATTTTCCATATGTCCCATTTACTTCTTGGTAGTTGCTTCTTTATATTCCTTCTAGTTTTTAATTTTAATTATGCAACTACCATATAGTGATCCGCATTCGCACATGCTCCTCGATAAGTCCTAACGTCCGTTATTGATGATTGTCGTCTTTTGGTAGCTAAGACATGATCGGAAAATATACAATTCACAACAAAACAAACGATAATGGACAGAGATTATGTGAAACTGCGCTTAGAAACAATATGATAATAAGCAGTATAGAATTTGTACACCAAAAAGAACACAAGGTAACTTGGAGTAGTCCGGATGGAAAGAATCAGAGTCAATGCAATATAAGCCAATGCATGTATTTGCATTTTTTCTGTTCTAACTGGTGTTACATGACGAGAATGTTTTAAATTTGATGGAAATGAGCCCGTTCGCGTTTTTTCTTCAACATGAGGATATGCCATATGTGATGGTACCACTCTGTTAGGAAATCGGTCTCCATAAGGTGTTGCTGTTTCACGAGAATTTTTACGACACTCTCCCTAAATTAATAACATATCGACACATTCATTTGGAGAGAAATTAAAAGGCATTTTAAAGATTTTATAACAACACTACTTCACTACGTATTGAACTATACGTAAATTATTTTCGTAAATCGTAATAAATATCTGAATCTTCTTTATCCGAGGAACCTATTTTGTATACGTAGAATGAAATTTCAACTAATAATTTATAATATGTTTTTATTAGTAGCTATTTGTTGAATGGAATTTTTGTTTTTATCGTTGTATTCCTAACTTCTAATACAATATTTCTATAAAAAAGGAAGATATTGCTTGTAACATTGAATCTGGGACATCCCGTATACTTCATACTGACCAATTTTCTCGGAAAATGGAGAAGCAATATACGGAAACCGGTAGATGCGGTACCGGAACGACGGTGACAGATATGACGGCGAAAACGTATTATATAAATAAAGTTAGCGTAAAGTCGTAGTAGTAGAAGCGGCGGGAATTGCGAAACCTGGGGCGAACGCTAACCTTTCAGGTAAGTACGAAGTAGAGTGCGCACATCTAATCTGAAATTCTAGCGCCCGGTTACAACTAATCTTCGCCTAATTGAATTTGCTAGATTGCTTTGCTCGATAAAATATACATTTACCTAGCACTTGCCATTCGTAATTTTGACGTTATCTAACCGGGCGAATTCCTCTAATTGTCGCCTCGGTATTGATCTGTCGCGATTTTCGTTTAAGCCCAAAAGCACATCTACTTTAATTGTAAGGGGACATGCTTTGATCTATGAATCAGGCTTATGACATTTACACCTACGTCCCCAAACTTTTAAATCGTATTACTCATCGTGTGGTACCTCAAATGAAAGCTTGTTCTCCAAAGAAAATCCCAGTGTATCTTTTCTTGAAAAAATGTATTTAGAAATTGAAAAATTAAAAATTGAATGTACATTACAAAACTGCTAATAAGTAGGGCCCCGTAACTGGGAAGCAATCGCAGCGGCGGTGTGACTGTGTTTAGGTGGGCGGGGAGGGCTGGTCGATTATGATACGACACGACAAATCATCACTCAGTTCAGTTTAGCATTGGATAGCGGATAGCGCGTGTTGATTTTATTGACATAGACGTAGTTATTAATTGTAGTTATTATTTAGTGTAGTGCATTTTGATTTTATTGATATAGACGTAGTTATTAATTGTAGTTTTTAGTGAACAAGGCTAAAAAACGACCCTTTGAAGACATAGTAAATAAGTTTATTTCTGACTTTCCCGATTGATTTTACAACGGGAGTAAGATAGTTTGTAAAGTGTGCAAAATACATTTGATGTCAAATAAGAAGTGGAACTGCACAAGGCACGTAAATTCCGCACAGCATAGAAAACGAAAATTGGGCATGCCACCGAGAAGCGCATTTTTTTAATGTAATTCTTATGTTGATAAACTGTAATTTGTCACTAGGCTCATTCGATAAACAACCGTTTAAGAACTTTCGGTACAAATACAATCCCGAGTTGCGGTTGCCAACGGAGAAAACGGCACGTAAGCATGTTGCATTTGTACGCGATGACGTGGAAAAGAAAATGAAACGCATACTGAAAAAACAGTTTCTTTGGTTATGTGTTGACGAGACAACAGACTGTAAAAAAAATTAATTGTAAATATTATGGAACACATACTAGACCCAAGTAAACCTACATTACCACTGTTACTAGCTAGCCGAAGACTACGAGAGTGTACTGCTGCAGCAATTACGAAGGTTGTACTTAGTACGTTGGAAAAATTTCAAATTTCAAAAGATAACGTGTGGATGTTTATGAGCGATGGCGCAGCGATAATGCGTTCGGTAGGCCGTTTTCTTCTTGAACAGGGTTGCAAGTGTTTACATGTTACGTGTAAAGTGCATGCTTTACACGTAACCATTCGACAATGCTCTCCTGAGGTTGATGCATTAATAGCAAGCACAAAAAAAGTATCTTTGAAATCTCCCAAACGCCTACGATTATTTCACACAGAGTGTCCTGGTATTCGTTAACCACCGGAGCCAATTCTTACACGTTGCGGAACATGATTGCAGGCAGCTTTTTATTATGCTGAACATTTCAAAATAGTAAAAGCTGTTATTGCACAATTCAATCCTGCCGAAGCTGCAGCTATTAAGGAGAGCCAGTCGAAATTTCAAGATATTTCCGTTGAAACAGATTTAAAAAATATTCGTAGCTACTATTATTATTAGCTGATTAGCTGACGCAATAGACCAATTACAAAATAGATCGTTATCATTATTGAAGTCTCTGCAAATTATGGACGGAGTGCATACACAGCTACTGACTATACGTGACGCAAAATATAATCGCGTTTTAGAAAAGTTCGAGAGTGTGCTACAGAAAGATTCCGATTTTAGCACACTAAAACAAATTTGTGATGGTGTATCGAATAATCCACTGACTAAGTACAAAGAGTATTTTAATCATGCGTGTATAACATCGGTAGATGTTGAACGCTCTTTTTCAAAATATAAACTCATTTTCTCACCACGGCGAACATCGCTCACTGTGGAAACACTCTTATCCATATGTTAATACTGATAAAGGTGCTTCTAGTTTTACTGTTCCGTAGCCAAGGCTGCTTAAAAGGGTGAGTGTTTCACTACTTTTTACATATTATAATTATGTATTAGTTCTGTTATTTTTTTTCTATTTTTTTACTATTGTTTTTGTATACTAGGCAGGTACGGCTATGGCACGGCTCCCTGTTACCGGGCTCTACTAATAAGTCTTTAAACATCTAGATAGGCAATAACAGTATTTTTAAGTATTTCATTACAATTACAATAAATAAACAGGAATGAAGAAACAATATTCACAAGAATTGTTCAAAACGAATAAAATCATTGATCTCCATGCAGTAGTAAAGCCATTCCTTGTGGAATATTTCCACATTCGTTGATAATTTGTTGACGCAAATTGTTTAAATCTATTGGTTGATGCTTTGATATATACATATATACATATTAATTTCGAATGACCTCAAAGAAAGAAGTTGAGACATGTCAAGATCGGTGATCTTGAAGGCCATTCGATCGTTCCACGTTTACCAGGTGAAGTGGAGGACAATTTTAATGAGAAAATGTCAAAACTTTGCACAACTTGATGTCAAAGCCTACCTGGAGCGTTTATATATTTATTGTTAGTTATTTTTAAAATAGTAAATAAAAATAGATAATAAATGATACGCCAAGATAATCATAGTTAAGATAAGCTTTCATTCTACCCTATCATACGGGTATAAGCTCTACAACAGTATTTCTTACCAAATAAAACCGAGTGCAAGTATTGCAATAAATAAGTTAACCTCTTTTAAGTTAATCTTTGCCGTAACTATAACTATTGCAAGTTACTTTCGTACGCATTATGTATTTCTTTTTTTCTTGTGACTTGTCTTATGCATTGTATGGTCAACATACAATTGTTTTTCACACTTTGTACCATTTTTTGTATTTCTGTGTGTTTCAAAATAAAGATTATTATTATTATTATTATTATTATTATTTGAAGTACCATACGACGGGTCATTCCATTTGAAATTTTTGAGGGGATATTCGTGGAGGCGCAGGTGTAAACGTCACAACTGTGAAGTATTTCAGGCGAATCGTTTTTAAAAAATCACACCATACGTATGTCATCATTTTTCATTTTCGCGCTAAACGCGTCATTCGGATAGGTCAGGCGATTTTTCGCGACATCCGTTTCACGTTGCCTGCGTCACACAACCCCCACTCTTATCATAATTTTTCGCAACAACGCGTAATGTATTTTGCATGTGTGTTATTTTTATATTTAGAATTGAGTATACTACATGACATGGAAATTGTAACACCAAGAAGGAATACAAATTCTTTTACCAAATTTGGCAATTTCAAAGAAAAAGAACAAAAGATAAACATAATTTAATTTTGCCTTTATTAATAACTTATTGCCCCCCACCCCCATTAATTTCACACTCTCTCACTTTAGTGGCATTGATTCCGGTGGATGATAGATGCCTTCTTGGGGTGTGGTCCCCAAGCAACCTGCAATTCATGCCAGAGAGCTTCTAGTGTTTGCGGAGGATCCTTTAAGTTCCTCAGTTTTCTTCCCATAATGTCCCACAGGAGTTCGATTGGCGAGAGGTCATGGAGTTCCGCCACCCCATCACCGTAGCTCCAGGCGTTCCTGGTGCCTCGAATGAACACCAACTGGGACCTACTCCCATGCGCTATAGCACCCCATAACATAACTCCCACGGCTCGGGCTTCCTTTGGATCGAATTGTAAAACCACGTTCTTAATATTCTCCAAATATTTATGATAATAAAACGCGGTCTGTAACCATGTTCCGCAACGTGTAAGAATGGGTTCTGGTGGCTCAGGCATACGAGGGCACAGTCTGTGAAATTTGCCAATACGTTTTGGGGATTTGACAAACACTACTTTTGTATGCGCTACTAAAGTGTCTACCTCGGGATAACATTTTCTAATACTATCTGCCACATGACTGAAAACATGAATTTTACACGTAATATGTAACAAGTTAGCACAACGTTTCTTAAGAGACCGGCCTACAGAGAGCATGTTTGCGGCACCATCACTCATAAACATCAACAGTTGGTTTGTTGAAAATTCAAACTTTTCCAATGTATTTAACACTAACTTTGAAATCACTTCGGCAGTACATTGTTGTACTCGCCTGGAAGTTAATAGAATTGAAGGTGACGATTGATGTGGTTCCATTGTACGTAGCATTACATTAACTACACAATGTTTTTTACGATCTGTTGTTTCGTCCACATATAACCACAGTTTTTTATCTTTCAACTCCGATTTAATTCTTTTTTCAACATGTTCACGAGCAGATGGCACAATTCTTTGAAACGATGCCCGACTTGGTAATTTGCAGTCCGAATATCTATTCCAAAAGAAGACATATGTTTCCTTGTTTAGCAAATTAAACGGTAGATTACATGCAATAAAGGTAACACATAAATTAAATTTAAATTTGTCATAGTGTCGTGTGCAATTGTTTTTTGAAGAATACTGTTTACTATTTACGTGACGTAGACTATCCCTTTTGGACCAACTCATTAAAGGGATATTACAAACTACACATTGAATTTTAACGCCACCATAATTTAGCTCAGGCATTTCTGCTATAAATTCGGTCACTTTGTCCAACGTTGGTCGTTTTCGCGACGTAGGCAACATTTTTAAAACAAACGTAGAACTACGAAATAGTATTTACGGCAGCGTACATGTATACACAACAGATCTGGTTGAGACTCACAGTTATACTCAGGGTTGTATCGAACCATCGCCACTGCCCGTGGGCGGTAGTAAGCAACTCGACTCATAACCATATCCCATAACTTCACTACGCTCTCGCCAGATGCCGCAAGACACAGCGGCAAATTCAAAATTTAAAATTATATCGTAACATATACAAGGTGTAAACGAAATATACGGAGGACAGCGCTGCAAGTAAAAGACATCAAACATTTTTAATTCATATTTATCGCAATAGCCTATAAATTTATTTAAGGGATGTGTACATTCATATGCGGGATTTTGCAGTTGACTGTACGTTACAAACGAATGCGCATATATACAAATACCCAAGCCGAAGAATAATAAACGAGTCCCGTTCGGGGCAATAAAACTCATTTCGAAAAATCTGGTTATAATAGATTTATTGTGCCTGAAACAATAATTATATAAATAAAATGTAGAATTTATGTTCGAACTTAAAAGTCCGAGAAGAGAAACACGTGTGCGAAAGAGCGAAATACTTATTATAGATTTATTACGGCGGACCAATCGTAAAACCTTAGCGGTAAGTGCGTACCCCGACCATACGTACTACATGCACACGTCCATAGGTATTATACGTCTGCGTATATCCGAGAACGTATGTATATGCGTATAAAATATGAAAATAACAAAACAACGAGACGATTGGCTCTCTATGAACGTTTGAAATAAATATCCCACGTTTACACGCTCGCGAGCAGTTCAAAACATCTGTACCGCGCTCTAATGTGTATTTGTAATGCGTCTGTGTACACCGCTAGCCAAGAATTCAGCACAGGAGAACAGCAAGGAAAACATTATGTACTCTTAACATTCTATTTGCACTAGCACGTTTACTTATTTTGTTATATTTACTTAAATATTTATGTAACTTCATCGGAGGCACCACAAGGAACTTCGACGGAAGTTAGATACGCACTGAAAGAAATGAGGGTAAATTTAAGTCCTCATACTACGAAAAAGGTGTATATCTCCGGTATAAACATAAGGAATTTGCCTATAAACCTTTAGTATTTATTAGAAATTATGCAAAAATTTAGGTCTTTATCCAAATTCTACAGAAATTTTCAAAAATTCTGAATTCTTAAATGCGTGTTTTAAAATTCCAGTACGTATGTTATATCTCCTGTTCCTTAAAATATTTCAGGCGTTGACGCCAGAACAAAATATCAACTCTTTATTGTCGTATGCATGTTGCACGGGCATATTTATGTGGCATTAGTGCTTATATTATACTTTTGGATCCAAAAAAAAAAAGGAAGCTGTTATTTATTTTAAACAATCCATATAAACACTCAGTGTATGTATGTATGTAATGCAAGGGTTTATTGCACGAAAATGGAAAATAAAGTTATACAGCGTGTTATTTGGAGGTTAGAACGTGTAATGTATTACATATTGCTTTGTTACAAGTGTATATGTACTAAATCGGCAGTAATATAATAATAATAATAATAATAATAATAATAATAATAATAATAGTATATTCATTCCTCATCACAGATCAGACATATAAAATGAAACAGCTGTGGAAACATATCTAATGATTCAAATATTTAACAGATGTTACCCAGTTTGTGATTTCACGGAAGACTTTTAAAACGGTAAGTGTTTCAGTACGTTTTATAATTTATTTCTTACCTTCTATTTTATGTGTAAACTTTTATACGCTCGCCACGCTTCTGGCTGTTACCGCATATTTACCCAGGTTAGTTATTACATTTTAATAAGCTCCGTCTAACATATTGCGCTTAATTTCAACTCATCTAAAGATACATTTAAGAAATCTGCTTAAATTTTCATAACCAGAATTGTTTGAAATCCTTACTATTGGGATTATTGTTCGATTCAGGGTCTCATACGTTTGAGAGGTGGTGTATATGAGTCTGGACGGCAGAGTATGAAGATTAAATATTATAAATGAGTATAATTCATTGGTCAGCTAGCAATACACGCATAGGAGCACGTTTTCAAACGTTTCATATTTGAATTCATTACCTACTAGTCCTGGATGTTTGTTTAGATGCCTGTAGGGCTTAGACCTGCGCGGAGACGTATTATTAGAAAAAGAAAATTTATAGCAGAATTTATTGTCGCGGTCTTGATCGCCGATTTGCTGAAAACCAGCAACAGCTGTGCAAGCTACATACATAAATCCTGAATATCACAGAGAACGTTGTACCACGCCTATTCGATTAATTCATGCAAGATAATAACAATAATAATAATAATGATAATAATATATAAGAAAATTTACAAGCCTAATTTAAAAGCTACTACAAATGCTCAGAACTTTACAGAGGAAAAAAGTTAATAAAATACGAAATGTTAACAGGAGATCTAAGCAGGTACTTTTACAACAGTAACAGCAGAACGTAACTGTCAAATTGGTATTGGCTATTGCGACAAGGAAACTTAGCTTCTGAAGGAATCACAGACAACCCATTTTACTGTGCACTAAACTATACAGAATCTTAATTGTCGAAACTATTCTCCTACCTGCAATTATCTAAAATCAGATTCAGTTAAAAGAAACGAACACTCCCTCTTTGAGGGTACAACCCTTCAAGTGAAAAGCACATAAATTTCATTCATTTTCTTTGAATAATTTTAATAGAGTTGATGTGTGCGTCACAAATAGCAAACCAGTGACGCATATATAGAGACAAATAAGTTTTAATTCAACAAAATTATTTCTTTAAATTAAAAAAAATTATATCTTTGCATTTAAAATTGCGATATGGTTGACTGAATACATATTTCTTTGAGTCAAGAACGTTTCTTTCTTTGTGTACTCTAGTCGTGATTTAACTAATGAAAAAAACAGAATACTTAAATTTGGAAATTTTCCTCAATTTCTATAGACGAATCCAAAGAGCTTACAACATTTGCTAATGTATAGGGTCAAAGAGAACTCCCAAATACCTAACACTACTGCACCTATCCAAAGTCACAGGAGAAACCTTTTTTGCGTACGTCATGATGCAAGATTTTGTAAGGTGGAGAGATAATCTTGAAGTCGAACACCAAACAGCGTCAATTCAGGTTTGAAGACGCCTGAAATCAGCGAGTGAACCGCCAATCTTAGGTAGTCACCAAAACATTATAACTTCTCACAGTTCATGTGGGACAACAGATCGTGGATGAAAGTTAGAAATAACAGAGATCCGAGGTTTGAATCCTGAGGAACACCAGAACACGGATAAAAAGTGGTCGAAAAGTAATTACGATACTTACCATAGCACTTGCGATTTAACAAATAAGATTCTAAAAGTGTAATTAATAAATTAGAGAAGCTGTATGTTTTCAGCTTTTGTAGAAGGAGGTGAAGATGATGTTTGGTCAAAAGCCTTTTGATGTGCCTATCCTCTATCCTCAATCACTTCAGAAACAACAGTATGTGCATATCATGCTGACGACCGCGATAAGAAATTTGTTATTTATAAATTAAGAACGTAACTTTGTCACGAGAGTTATATATTTATATGAAAAAGAATAAGAATCTGTTAAACCGAGAAGAAAACCCTCTAATCCACTCTCTATGTGTGGATTTATTACGGTTCAGCGTACACATGATTTATGTTGGTTTAGTTTATGGTATTTCCCATGTTTTAGTTTAGAGTAGGGATAGAACGAGGCATATTAGAACAGAAAATTTTTTGTTACTGATTTATTAAATATTTCGTGTGGTGCGGAGTGTGCCGATACATTTAGTAGCAAATTCAAGATTGTTATTTATTGGAACACATAATTTAAGACGATTCAACCATTAATACTGTTGAAACAGTTCACTAAAACCCTTACCACAACACTGTTGTGGTAAGGGTATTTAGTGAACTGTTTTAGTGTTCCAGTGCCACAGGTTTAGAGTACCCGTTTATTAATACTGTTAACATTTACGGTTAAATTGTTTACCGTTGAATTATGACAGCAACGGCTTAAAGACGTTTAAAATATCCAACCATTCTGTGCTCTCTGAGGATTTTTTGATAGTTTAGCGTTATTCCACGCACAAGTCTAGTATGCCACCGACAAAATATTCTAACGAATTACATGCACATCTGAATTTGTTCGGTTTTGTTTCGTCTGAGCATTTTTTTTCGGAGATTTTCCGTATATCCACTCCGTAAACACACAGGTATACGCGGAATCGTTCGTTCATTTCCCGAACAGAATATTGCAATTTTTTCGATTGTTACCTTTGCACAAACGCACATAAACAACTTGAAAAGCAGAAATTCCGCTCGCATGCATACGTAAAACATCACCGATGCTACCGGTTTGATTGCGAACATCATTTTAAAAAACGTAGAAATTCATTTTTTCGCTGCGACTCCCCGTTTTTTTTTTTGTTTTATTTTGCGCGCGAGAACATATGCTACATGAAACATATTTTTATACGAATTCGGGCGTATGAACGCGGACGAATGGCGTAAAAGGAGGCTGTGTGTACATGTAATATTCATGTACAGTTACTAGCAGTTGAAATGACCACTATTTGACGAAGATGGGAATCATACCTCTTTACCTCCTTTTGGATTCGGCAGCAGTAAAAAAGGCCAAGCCTACGTACTGCCCGTTATCCCTAAGCAGAGCAACCTAGACTTTTGTTTGTTGATATTTAACCAGCTCGATATAACATGATTTTCTATATTTTAAATTGTACATATTTAAAATGCATAAAATGATTTTTTCAATATTTTTTGGTTATGGGAACGGGTTATTTCTGTCTTCTACATTTCTTACAAGAGAATTTGATTCTGGTTACGAAATTTCGGATGTTTTTTGGAACCAATTAATTCCGATATATTTATGTAAATATATATTTATTCTAATTTTATCCATTTGTTTTATACAATATTCCTCCAAAATAAAGTTTTTTTTTTAATAATAATTCCAATGTACATTACAATCTGTCCTTTTCAGAACAATAAGTAAGTGTGATCTAGTTATTAATATAATGTATGACATGTAGAGAGTTTTCCCAGTGGACGCTCTCCTTTCTCTATTATAACTTAAGTTAATCATGTCTATTAAAACATTGAAACGTCTACATTTCTACATTTTGAAACGTTAGCACTCATCCGAATCTATCAAGAATGGCTATTGTTTTATATCGTTTTAAACGACGCACTTCACCAGTTGTATCAAATGAAGCACTCGCGAGCTCATTCGGGTGAACTCTGATTCTGTTTCTATATTTTTCTGTTAATCTTTTCGCTTCATCTTTGATAGAGGATACTCGTAAATCCTCGTGGATTCTTGCATTTGAAACATATCGTGTTGCATTGGGTATTATTCTCAAAACTTTATTTTGGAATCTTTGAAGTATTTCCAAATTAGAGTTACTGGCTGTAGACCAAAGTTGTACACCGTATACCTAGATAGGATCCAAGATAGATTTACATATATATTAGTAACTTGTTTTCTAAGGATAATTGGGATTTTCTACCTATTAGGCAGTACGTTTCTTGTAATTTAAGATCTAGTTGTTTTCTTTTACTAAATATATGCTTCTGCCATGCAAGACGCCTATCTACACTGACTCAAAAAAGTATCCATACACCTGTCACCATTTTGATCTGAGTGCTTAAAAAAACAGTGCAATCCTATTTATTGCAGAAAATTGTTGGTAAACAGTATATTAGAATAGAAATGAACAAGATGACATAAAAAGATAATGTTTTATTGTACAAGTAACATTACATTAAAAGAACAAAAGTAGGTACAATTCCAATCTCAAAAAAATCTCCATACACTTAGCAAATCCGGAATTATTATTAGAATAGTAACTCCATTTTACAAAGTTTAGTAACTTGTTGATCCACCTTTTGCTTTTGTAACTGCTAACATGCGTCTCTTCATACTTTCAACTAATTTGTCCGTTACTGTGGGATCAATGGAGTTCAATTCTTGTTGTAAGGCGATTTGTAGCTGCTCCTTGTTGCGGATCGCATATCCGGCGATTGTGGAGGTGTATGAAGCTGCTTTCCCACATTAAATATCAACCATTCCTTGACCCGTTGAGCGGTGTGCTTGGGATCATTATCTTGTTGGAAGATAAACGACCGTCCAAGACCGAATTTTTGGGCACTAGCTTGTAAATTTTCTCATAGTATATCCATGTATACATATTGGTTCATTATACCGTCAATAAATTTTAAATTACCAACGCCTGCAGCAGTCATACATCTCCACACTAAAACTTTTCCTCCGCCAAATTTAACAGTCGCGCACAAATTATTAGTTTTCAGCTCTTCATTTCTCTTTCGCCATATCATTGTACGGCCACCTGACCCAAAAATGTTATATGTATAACATTTTTGGGTCAGATGGCCATTTTTGGGCCAGAAGAACTGCCGAGATATTCTGTATTATCGACCTGTCGCAATTGTTTGTTATTTAAATAGACCGGTGGACAAGTATCTCTTTTAGTTGTAAATGTTATTTACACTGACTTCTCTTCATTTGCTTTAATTTTCCAATTTTTGAACCAAATTTGGATCTTGTTTAAACTATTTTGAACGTTTTTTGATGCTGTTGCCAGTACGGCCGTATCATCGGCAAAAGTAGAGATTGTTGTTTCACTTGTAGTTGGTTCTTTGAGGTACTCCGGAATGGACAGGGTATAAATCGGTATATTCTGTTTTTTGTCTTACTAGGAAGTATCTTTTGGTCAGATATGATTTTAAAATTTGATAGTATCGATAAGGTCTTCTACCTTATCAATACTATCAGATTTTAAAATAATGTGAAAATAAAATGAAATTAGAAAAATGGTATCTGCACTTAAAAAAGTAGATAGCCCCAGATATGCAGATTAATATAATTTATTCAATTGGTGAAAGCGTCTTAGCGGTTGTGGATTAATGTTTTGGATCAAAAACGTCTTGGTAGTAGCAGCTGCCGTGACTCAAAAAGTTTTAAAGATAAAAATACTCAAATTACGTTTCGGCAGTAAATTTAGCGGGACTTCACAACGGCCTGGTCTTTGTTTTCTTTTAGATTGATGCACCGTGTGGGTAAAAAAAAATATATTTATAAAATGTTTGCATGTTAAAGAGTTCAAGTGCAAATATACCGAAATGTTTGAATTCAAGGGTATTGTTAAAAAAATTGAATTTTTGTAATTTAACTAAATTTTTGACTGAACTGTGGGATTCGGGAGTGTTCTTACACACTCTTTCGGCAATTTTAAACGAATTTTTGTATCAGTAAATGGAAATTAATGAAAGTTAAAAATTGAAAAATGAAAGCTAACATTGATTTTACGAAGATGCCATATAAACTCTGTGTTCCTTATGACATTCCCAGGAAACCTGCCTATTCTAACCTCCAACTTTCTCTTCTACCTTGAATTTATTCTATAATTTCAATATTACCTTATGGATGACTGCCATTATTTAGTTAACTTTTCATTAACCGGATGCATTGACACAGCATTTGATGATTACCAAATATTTTACGAGATTGTAAGTTATTTTTAGAAGTAGCATTATCGAATAACTGCAGGAACGCTACTCGATGACTCAAAATACACGATTCTGTGATACAAAACCTCAACGACAACCCTAAAAGACAAAAACTTACATAAATGACGATACCTCAACGAAACATACCTACAAATTTATGCTGCCATTTATTTTAGGAAAATTTTTCATCAAATTTGAGGATTTACAAAATGAGGAGAATAAAAAGAAGCGGAGTTTTGTCCACGTTACCCCAATTTGTCGTTGACCTTGAAAGTGGCCCCGTACGCCTGTAGATTACCTACTATCATCAACAGGTGGTTAACCAACAGCAAGAATAAGAAGGGATCATTGAGATTATAACATACAAAAGAAGAACTCCAAAAGACACAGATGAATTAGCAAACATTCTTTAAAATATCATATACTGCATTTACAACACTATACCTGATCGGATGAGCTATTTTTTGCAAGAAAATTATAGATTTTCAGGGTAACGTTTCCACGTGTCTGTAAGCCATTTTCATAATCCCAAGAAAGGTAAAGCAAGATCCAAATTCCACAACAATATTCAACAATCTTGTTTCTAATACAAGTTATGAATTTATGTAAATCCACTCAAACCATAAGCGATTCCAATAGAGAATAATCAAATTCCAAATTTTGGGTCTAGTTACATAATTTTATAGGCACACGACACAAGGAAAACGTCTTAATTTAACAAAATTCGACAATAAAGTGCCCTAATAAGGTTTAGAAATTTCCGTACGAAGAAAGAAAAAGAAGCCGAAGTAGAGTGGGGATAAAGGGAAATAATTACACAAAATAACCAATTTGATGGCAACTATCATCAAACAGAAATGTAAATCAAGAAACCAAATGAAAATTGGCCAACCAAATGGTAAATTATTAGCAATTCTTAATATGTAAGTACTTAATAACAAAAATTACGTGACGCCATCTATGAACCGACGGCCAAGCTCTACAACCAAAAACTGCAAGTACCTCTGACTTCAAAACTAAGGAGACATCTAGCAAGAAGGTAAATAACTAGCAGAAAATATGAATTGCAAAAATAAAATGTAACATACCTCTTTTATATTACCAATTTTCTTTATATTTTTGATCAGATAAACTAATACGTACGTCATAAAGTAATATTTATATTAATTTGCTAATAAATTTGGAATAGATGGAATAAACATATTTGAGGTCAGTAAAGACCATACTGGTATTGCGTGTCACAAACAAGCTTCGGCATTATATCGTTTCTATAAAGACACTATTGACAAGTTGATACACCTGCCTTTGCAAAACCGGACATTACGTATAAAGTAAGGTGTACATCTGTGTACCTATTCTCTATACATAACGTGCGGATGCATTCAGGAGAATAAAGAGGAAAAAAATTTTAAAAATATTCCACAGCATACACAATAATATGCATCACAGGCGTTTAATTCGATCAAAAATACAATTTCTCCCTCTCCACTACCACTTTCCTCCGGAATAAAATTTACCGCAACAATTCAAGAATAATACATTTGTATACATGTGCATGCATTATTTTTCAATTTGAAGTTCTCGTCTCCTCTCGTGCAATACGGGGTCTTGCTACCTACCCCATATAACCTACCTTGCTTGCTTCCTCTCTATGTATGTACACTACCGACCATAATTATTTGCCCACCTACTTTTATGCCAGGATTTTAGAAAATTATTCATTTATTGTTATTTAGGGGGCATGATTATTTATCTACAAGTAAAAGAAAGATATCACATTAAATAATTCGGCAAAAGACTCTCCTGGTACCTATTTATCGATCAAATCTCCTTAATCCGATAATTCCAGGTAATTTAATGTAGTGGAGGTAAAGATGACAATGTCCTATTTACCCGAACTAGAGTTATTAATTTAGATTTAGTGGTTATTGTTCTTTTAAACATCATTGATAAAATTATCTAAAATTAGTACTAATATACTGAAAACAACAGAGCTGCCTTTAGAACTCCACATAATGATTGTTGCTTTACATAATTTTCGCCAAAGTAACATAGGTATCGTAAGAAAATTGAAATTAAGTCGCCAAACTGTAGAGTATAACATTAAAAAAAAAAACAAGAGGTATCAACAGGCACATTATTAAGTAGAAAACGAACAGGACGACGGAAAGTGACAACACCAGCGGAAGGTCGTCGGGTAATTATGACGAGTAAACGGAATAGATGAAAACCTGCATCTGAAATAACGGCTGGAATAAGTATTGAGCGTGAAAAACGGGGTAGTTTAACCACCGTGAAAAGGAGGTTAAGAAAGGGTGGTTTATTTGGCCAAATAGCGTTGCGTAAACCACTCTTACGCAAGCAAAATAAAATAAAACGGCTGCAGTGGGTTAGAAAGCATCAAAATTAGACAGTTAGCGAGTGGAAAAATGTTTTGTAGATCGATGAGTCCAAATTTGAATTCTTCGGTTCCAAGAGAAGAACGTTCGTTTGAAGGTCGAAAGGAGAACAAGCAGCAGAATTATGTGTAGTACCTACAGTCGAGCATAGAGGCGGATCGGTAATTTGGCACCACATCCGTAAGAGACTTGGTTAAAATTTTGGAAAAAATGCTTTACCATCTGGAATGCGAATAATTGGTGACTATTTTATACGAGGGCGATTCATAAGGTAAGTTCCGTTTCCGTCTAGCGAGCAGAGGAGTGGGGATATCGGCGCGATCGCAGCGCTGCGGTGTAGTCTGGTTCAATGTGAGTCTGACAGTGCTAGTGAGAGAATCGTTCGGACATTCTTTCGTGCCATTGTGTTTATGGCTGCTGCAATTGAATCCCACACTTGAATGCCTGCTATTATCCGATTTCGGTGCAAGAACATGAGCGCCGATTATCGTGATTTGTTCCATTTACGGTGAAAATGTCATGAGTGATAGTGCGGTTAGAAGATGGCGCCGTATGTTTCGAGAAGGAAGAATTAATGTTCACGATGAAGAACACAGTGGAAGACCAACTGCTGTGACGGACGAACTTTTAGGTAATGTCGAAGAGAAAATTCGTGAAAATCGGTGATTCACAATCACAGAACTGAGTTTTTTTCCCTCAAATTTCACGTACAGTTCACAACAGGATCACAGCGGTTTGAGAGCGATGAAGAGCTGCAGGACATTGTTGCAGCATGGCTTAATTCACAGGCGGCAGAATTCTATGAAGAGGACGTTAAAAAACTGGTTCATCGCTATGAAAAATCTCTCACAGCTGCAAGTAGTAGCTTTAAGCTGTGCATAATAAAAACCTCGCCATGTATTGGTGTTCTTTTAATAACCAAACGGAACTCACTTTACGAATTGCCCTCGTATTTCAACATGGCAATGATTTGAAAAACACTTTTGAACTGTGCCAGAAATATTTAGAATCGGTGGAACGCGAAAGCAATATCAAAATAATGAAATAGCTTCCTCAAAGCCCAGATGCTAATCCCATAAAGTTTTCGTGGGAGGAACTCGATAGGCAGGTGAAAATAAGTCCTCCAACTTCCAAGGAATCGTTGTGGAAACAAGTACAAGAAGTCTGGCTTAAAATAGAACCCGCTGTTCTGACGAAATTGATAGAGAGAATGCCCCAAGTGTGTGCCACAATTATTAATAGTCGACGAAACGGAGATTTAATTTTTTTGTGTTAAATAAATTTTATAATTGAATAAGGGCTATCAATTTCTTTGTTTTAAGAGTATTTTATTAAATCCAAGACTACAATCTATTTTTCAGTTAACACTACCTTTACTTATGCGCATTTTTTTGGGTGGGCAAATAAATATATCCGGTAGTGTACAATGTATAGCTACACTATTCCCATCCATGTGTATATGTAGCGGGTTCGCGAATGCATACATCGCGTACAGAAGAAGTACCGCACCAACATGTGTGTACTTGAAACAACAATGCGGGCACACTTCAACGGGAAAATATCCAATGGCAATTCACTTTTAAATATATCGCAAAAGTGTACGTATGTTTGGCCGTACTGTACTTTCCGGTGCTTATATGTATTTCTTTTTCTGATATTTCCGCTATGCGTTTCGCGCAATGCGTATTTTAAAATGTGAAATTGAATTTTTTCTCTCTCCTTATCAAATCCGACGTTCGTCGTCATTCAGAAACGGTAATTTCGAGAAAAGCGCTCACCAAACGCAAAAAGTTTTTTCCAGGAGTGACATACTTATATGTATGTATACCTACGTACATATTTGATCTCAATGCAAAGTTTTTTTTAACATAGATTAACATAAAAGCAGCCAGAGGTTTAGAAAAAAAGAAAAATTAATAAATTTTACGTCCCAATATTTTAATAACGCGCAACGATTGCTTCATACGACTGAAACTGACATTTCTATTGGATATTTGATGCGTGACACATTCTTTTTACATATCTTCAAAATAGTTGATTTTTATTTAATTGTATACTTGTTATAATTAGGATCTGTAATTCAATATGATTATTGAGAGGGTTATGTTTTTTAAATAATTTTTTATGTTGGTTACAACTACATGTGTGGAGCAATGTAATCGTCCCTGCGATACATAGGCGTTTCACCGTAGTAGCGAACCGGGTGCAAGATTGCAAGATTTAGGAAACGAGATCGTGCGTTATTTTTTCTGTTACATGTTATTCGCTTTAAATATATAATTATTAATTTAAAATGCGTAATGTGAACAAGACTAAAAAACAACACTTTGCTGGCACAGTAAACAAATTTATCTGTGACTTTCCGGATTTGTTCTACGATGGTGCTAAAATAGTTTGTAAAGTGTACGAGAAACATTTGATGTGCTGGGGCAAGGCGGACTGTAACCAATATTTAAATATCGAAGAAGTAAAAAAATGGGTGTGTCAACGAGAACTGCCTTTACTTTCGATTTACTTGTCATGATGATAACCTGTAATTTGTTACTTCGCTTACTCGAAAAAGAACCGTTTCAGAACTTTTGGTATAAGTACAATACGAAGCTGCCTTCTACGAAAACGGCACGTAAGCATGTTTTATTTGTACGCGAAGACGTGGAAAAGAAAATCAAATCTATATTAAAAAATTAGTTGTTTTGGTTATGCGTTGACGAGACAACAGATTATAACAGAAATTCTATTCTAAATGTTATAGTACGTGCACTGGACGCTCATAAACCGACATTTCCACTATTCCTAGTTAGCAAAAGACTAGAAAAGTGTATTGGTGCAGCAATTGTGAGGGTCATACTTAGTACATTAGAAAACTTTCAAGTCTCGCTACGTCAAGTGTGAGCGATGATGCCATGACAATGCGTTCGGTAGGCCGTTCTCTTCTTGAACATGGTTGCAAGTGTTTACATGTTGCGTGTAAAATGCATGCTTTACATCTCGTGACAGAAACTATTAGACAATGTTATCCCGAGGTAGATGCATTAATATCAAGTACAAAAAAAGTGTTTCTCAAATCTCCAAAACGTCTTCGATCATTTCACGCACAGTGTCCTGGTATTCGTGAACCACCACAGCCGATTCTTACACGTTGGGAACATGGTTGCAGGCCGCTCTTTAATATGCTAGATATTTCAAACAAGTAAAAGCTGTTATTCTTCAATTCAGCTCTGCCGAAGCTGCAGTTATTAAGGAGACCCAAACAAAATGTCAAAATATTTCCGTTGAAACAGAGTTACAAAGCATTCGTAACAACTATAAAGGCTTACATGACGCAATAGAACAACCACAAAATAGAGCGTTGTCGTTAGTGGAGTTACTGCAAATAGTGGACGAAATACATCCACTGCTACGCACTATACATGACGTAAAATATAATCGCGTTTTAGAAAAGTTCGAGAGTGTATTAAAGAAAGATTCCGATTTTATCACAAAACAAATTTATAATGGTGAATCGACTAATCCATCAACTGAATTCAAAGAATGTTTTAATCATGCATTACATCCGTAGATGTTGAACGATCTTTTCAAAATATAAATAAATATAACACATTTTTTCACCACGGCGAACATCGTTCAAGAAACAACTATGGAAACATATCTAATACTGCCAACTTTTTACGACTCTTATCCAGTGGGTGATAATACTGATAATGGTGCTTCTACTTTTAATGTTCGGTAATTCCTATACGGCCCGCTAACCTACTTGATAACGCTGCTTAAGAGGGTGAGTGTTTCACAACTTCAAATCACGTTTGACGACTTGGCAGTAATTATGCAAATAAGGTTCTGTTTAATGCGTAAATGGCTAATGTGTAAAAGTAAAAGGAGATTTGATCATTTTCAGATGTACTGATCGTTTCATGTTGCTAAATGTGTTGACGAGATGTTGAGGCGTCATCGTGTCATAAACACTTTGAATTGCTTCGGTACGTTCTTGTATTGTGTATGGTGTGTTTTTAAAAACTGTATTCTTTAAACATGGAAAAATAAAATAATCTACGAGGGTAAGTCAAGTATTATCTACACTTTCGCCATAACAAACTTTGAAGGTTGTCGTAGTGGCGGCCGCTTGCGCATGCGTTGAGTTGGCGCCTCTCTGGTCATGTGTGCGGAATTTAATCATGATCGAGTCATTTGTCTGCTAGCTACAACAGCATAAGCATGTCAGCTCTGGTATTAATTTGCATCAAAGAGGAACAACGAGCAGTGATCCGATTTTTGTGGTCAGAAAGTGTGAAAGGTGCTGAAATTCACCGTAGACTTTTGTCACAATACGGGGACAGTGCTTTATCTCGTAAAGGCATTTTTTTGTGGATCGAAATGTTTCAAAGTGGGCGCACGAGCGTAACACAAAAAGAGGGAGCTGGACGGCCGTCAACCTCGACCACCGACGACAACATACAGCAAGCTCGAGTGATGGTTACAGCAAATAGGCGAGTAACCATAGTTGAGGTTGCATCTTCTTTAAACATCAGCTTAAAAATGCGTCGCCTTCAGCGTTGAAGCGATCCAGTAAACGTTGGCAGATGTCCAAACGTTTGGTTCACGATGAACTCAGATTTCGTAAAGTGTGTGCGCGATGGGTACCACGAATGCTTACCGCAGAAAACAGAAGCTAAGATAGTTACCGTTGTTCTTACATTAGATCGGTCCATAAACCCACAAAGTTTTATTTAAATCGGCGAGATGCACTTATCAGTGTTTCCTTGTAAGTGAGATCTTTTTCATATCTTCTTTCCTTCAAAAGCATCCAGTCTACTTGCGTGACTTTATTTTCCCCATTTTAGGTTATACTTTTTTTCAAATACAGTACACACCGCGTGCGGAAATAGAGATCTACAACGCTCACTTTATTATAAATATTTATAACACCATCTAGCTAATGAAAGAGAAGTTTCCAGCGCGTCAATCTGTTTTATAACTACGCCATACTGTACATACCTACGGGACATACATACGTACAATTTTGTGAATCATACATTAGATTGATAAATTCGCCATCGCGCGCATTCAGGCAATATATATTTCGAGATGATAGAGTAAGACGTCCCAAATTCATAGCGCGTCTCCCGACTATCGTCCCAAAAATACGCCGCCGCCGACAGTGACAAACACCTTTTAATATTAAATAAGGCCGTAGCCTGCTACATACTATAGGATACATATCTCCGTAACTAATTCTCCCTCTGCGCATCCTCTTTTCGGCGAATTCTGGGCTATACGCTCGCTCGCACCGCGCTGCATCCGAATTCTAGACAGCCGAGAGGAGGAAGACATCAACCATAATGCATTAACAAATTGCACCAAGGAGTCTGTGTGCATTAATAGTTAAGAAGTCGAATCAAACTCGGCAATAAGACAACGCGAGCAATCCTTCCCCGGGAAGCGTCATAAATATTTCTCTGTGCATTGTAAATAACCCTAAACGCGCAGACTACAAACTTATGAATTATTTCGGTTCATTTATGCAATATTAAGGATGCAATTTGAATAGAACTTGCTCTTCCCTATGCCAATCCGTTTGGTAAATAATTCAATTGTTCGAAAATGGCCTGAGAAATTGTGCCTCCTTCTCGGATGTGTATTGTTTAATATTAACGTTTATGTTTAAAACGTCTGTTATTGGAGAGTCGCTTCTATCGTTAATTTTGCAATTCTCAAGTCGTTCTCCTTCACTTCCTGATCGTTTGTTCGCTTTTGTCCTCCTTGTTTTAACTTTCCTTAGTTACGAACTTATTTTGGGTATAAATATAATCTTTCTTGATGTTTAAGAACCTTTACTTTTGTTACCTAAACGTTGTCAAATATTCTCAATATACACTACCGCTTATAAGTATTTGGGCACTCTTGGATTTTAGGTTTTTCCAGCATTATTGAATACTATGCAATAATATCGGTCCACTTACTTCTTTTATCTGTATGAGAGGTACTACCGTCATAAAAGTGCAGGTAATAGCGACAACAATAGCGTATTTCTTGAAATTCCAGGAAAAATCTAACGGTTGGTGAATCATGAAGCTATAATAAAGCCATTTGAAGTAGTACTTTTAAATTACGGTCAGTTATCGTTCCGTGTTAGTAGGAACAATATCTCTTAACGAATAGTGTCTATAATTTCGTTTAACATTGTAAAACATGCCAAAAAGGAAATAAATTAGTATTGAAACGCGTGCTCTGATAGTAGCGCAACATAACTTAGCCATAAGCAATAGTTAAATTGTTAGAAAATTACATTTAAATCCATATACTGTTCATTATAACATCGAAAAATACAGTGAAAGTGGCAGTTTTCTAAATAAAGTAAGACGTGGTAGACCAAGGACGACAACATCGGCTCATGATATTGCAATCGTGGTGTCCAGAAAGCGAAATAGAAGAAAAACAGCTCAAAAAATGGTCGTAGAAATCAATACTCTACTTCCGAAGCCGATCAACGTGTCTACGGTTAAGCGCCGTCTGCAAACAGCAGGCCTTCACAGACGAATTGCGATGTGAAAGCCCTTGCTTCGCCAAATTAATAAGAAAAAAAGGTTACAATGGGCACGTGAACATCGAAATTGGACAGTAGAAGATGTTTGTAAAAATGATTGTAAACCGACGAATCCAAATTCGAGATTTTCGGTTCACGAAGACGAATGCTTGTAAGAAGATCTGTAGATGAAGGTGCACTAGAGTAATGCACAGTCTCTACCGTCAAATACGACGGTGGTTCGGTAATGATTTTGGGTTGTTTTGCTGGTACATCCGCAGGTGATTTCGTAAAACTTCAAGGCATAATGAGGAAAGAGCAATACAAACGCACCTTAGAGGAAAATGCAATGCCCTCTGGTGTAAGAATTTTGGATCAGAGTTTTGTATTCCAACAAGACCCAAAACACACTTCAACGTTACGCAAGCAAAAAATTTGAAGAGTTGAAAGAGGAAGGGACACTAACAATCATGAGAAGGCCACCCCAAAGCCCGGTCTTGAATCCCGTCGAGTTATTATGGGAGTAACTCGATTGGGAAGAAAAACTGCTCCCATTCAGCAGATGACATGTGGAACAAACTACAAGCAGCATGGGCTCATGCAACATTGTTAAGATTAATTGCAAGAATGTCCCGATTATGCGACGTGATCATTAAAAGTAAAGCAGGTCACATATACGAATCTAAAATTTAGGTCAAATAAACAATTATAATTGTTAAACTAGTATATTTGTGTACACTTAAATACCAAATACATATTTTAATATTTTCATTTAAATATTTAATGATTTGTGAGCGATAATGTATTTTTATTAGCATCTCAATTAATAGATCGCCAATTTTGAGTTATTACCTTATATAGTGTAGCCACAACTAGAAATAATAAATTTCAATGGTAACATATTGTTATTGCTTTTAAAACATTTAGGAAGGGCAATAAATAAATAGACATTTTTGTAAACAGTCACAAAATAGAAGGATACATGGTCAAGGAGAGCGTGGGATGAATCTCATAGCATAAAGTCCACCATAGTCCCATTATGCAGTTTCTCTATATTGGACAACCCTCTAAGCCGTCAACCAACTCGCTGCCTGTGGCATCAGTTAGGCCGTTGTCCAGAGCAATCGCCTCTATGGCAGCAAAGAGTAGCCGTTCTTCACCAAGCATGGTCCTTCTAGTTGACAATTCATCGATTGATTCCAGCCTGAACAGGCGCTTTTTTACCAGGCAATGTCCAATCAGAATCCCGACAGTCATGCAAAGGTTCGTTCTAGACAATCTCAGTTATCCTACTGCCGTCCTCTTGATTTCAGCAGTGGAGCAGGAATTAATTTCATCCCATCTCCTCAAGAAGATTTCAAGGGCGATAGTTCAGATTTCAGATCCTTTCATAAAGCACAGATACAAGTAGTCGAGTGTAAGGTTCTGGTCCATGAACCGTCATGCACAAACCCTTCAACACCAGAATTTTCTTTGTGGCCCTTCAGCCACATTACGTTATCGTTGTTTTTTTCAGAGACTAAGGATAAAGTTGAAAGGGTACAATAATGTTAATAATAAATGATATGGATAAAGCAGATTGGAAGCAATTGCGTTCATTAGTGCTAGGCCAGATTCCTCAAGTTGTTCCTTTTTGAAAAACAACATAATTGTGAATATTCTGAATTATTTCCAGTCGCTAATAAGCTTCTTTGCCACTTTCTAAATTTGAACAGGAGAACGAGTAGGATAGTGTAGATACCACATGCTCTTTTGAGTTGTGCACATATTCCCACTTTCTTTAGAAGTTCGTTTTTTGAAAGCTGTGCCTTAACAAAAGACACAAAAACATCATAGCACCTTCTTCTTTTGTAAAAAAGATAGTATGAATAGCAAAACTCGAAGGAGAATATGATCTAAACAGAAGCTGATTATAGCAAATGACGTAGTAGTAGTCAATTTATCACATACAAGAACAGCATTAATTTGACATAGCTAGGGTATTGGTTAAATTGTAACGCCAAAGGTTCTTGATAGTTTCTAAATAGTATGTGTGGTCTTCTATGTTAAGCTGTATCCTCTGTTGGATTTCTGAGCATTGAGTATTGTCGGTATCATCAGTTCTAGAAGTTAATTTATCTAATTGTAGGTCTGAAGGATTGTTCCATTCTTTATAATTCTCGTTTCTTAGTAGTTAGTATCTTTCCTTTATCTAAGCACTGATTGACACTCGATGCTTGAAGTTTGGTAGGCAAATATTACAAGAACGTCATCATCAAGAACTAACAAATAATCTTTCTAAAACTTAATCAGAACATCCAGTTTCCTTAGGCGGTTTCGAAAATTTTTACCAAAGCAACAAAATACTCATTATCCTAAGATAATTACACAGCAATTACTTCGTCTTTACGAAATTGAAAGGGACAATCTGTCAGATTCCCCGCTCCAAGTTTGAATAAACTGTTTACACTGCGATCGGGAGATAAAATATTTAGAATTCGTTTAAAACCCGAAAATAATCGACAATCGTCCCTACACAAGGAGCAGAGGGCTTTATTTATTGTGTTCCAGTACTACCAATCACATCGTCGCTCTATCAACAAATCGTCATCATCATCAGCACCATTGTCAACCCTTCGCTTCTTATTTTCCAACGGCTGGTCTTTTGTAAACATCCGGGCAAAAAGCTTAACCTTGTATGTCGATGAATTATTTACTGAAGGCAACTGACATGTAGTAGCAGGTATTGGGTGTTCAAGCCGAAACTATGACTCCCGAAATTGAAGGAATTTCGTCCTTGTCCTCATTTTATTGAGAAATAAATTAAACACTCTTTGGGACAGACAGAAACTGCTTGCTTCAGAAAATAATTACTTCTATTTTAAGTTACGTGAATGTCGATTTCTATTTACATTTTGTATCTGCAGTAACACTCTTGAACATCTAGCAACGAATTTACAAATATTCGTCTAGTCCATTGGTTAGAATATTGTATAGCTTCTGGTAAAATCCCTTGAAGCCTAGAACATCTTCAAGAAAGACATATTCCGATTAACAAGAACAATTTATATTTCATAATATGAATTTAGAAGCGGTACGAAACAACCCAAAGCAGAGTGCCAAAAATTGAAATTTTTCAAGTATCTTTACGAAAGAGTCATTATCTATGGTTGTAAAGATTACAAGGCGTTTCTAAGCCATGATGAATCTTAAATATCGCCATATCCATTTGTTCGAGGTGATGATTCCTATTATCCAAAATTAATGGAATCCTTCAATCAAAATAGACTAAAGTGTCGTGATATCTGGGCAGATTAATGCAAGTAATCGAACAAACTCGACCCTTTCAAACAAATTTGTAGACCGGAAGAGGGAAAGTATAACTTTTCTATTAGTTCTTGACTGAACTTATAGGAATAAGGATAGTACTTATCAATCAATTGATGGTGTGGTGGAGTTACAATGGGAAGTAAAATTGTTCCAGTTTTCCCCCTTCTAAGGTGTCATGTATTTGCTATAATTTCAGCAAATAAGTAACATTTTTAGTTAAAATCCTCCTTTGCCTATGTGTAATTCCATATCTTCAAATAATCAGTTTACTTTTTGTACAGGCAGAGAGACGTTTACTTGTATCAAGACTGTCCGCCTCAATTCAAGACAATCACCGTTTCAATTACCCACAATATTGTTTTAAATCAAAAGAAATATTTTCATTTAAGAGATACACTTGTAATGAAACAATTGTATTTCTTTGTTTAAGACATTTGCTAATTTGATTCAAGAAAATCTTGCAGAAAATTTGAAGAAAGGGATTCTTAGTATAAGTAAATGGCTGTTATAACACAAAACAATATTTTAAATATTGTAAATAGTTTTCTTAATTCAAGAAAGCGTTTAGGTATTGTTCATAAATCAGTAGTTTCATTTTCTTAAAATAAAGCATTTATTTACTTAGAATTCTTGAAATGCGTATTATTTATATTCACATTATTAATTGTACTTACTTTGTTTAAAACAGTAGGATATAACGGTAAACGCAGTAAATTATTCTCATTGCTTGTGATTTTAAAAAGGTTAAGGTAGGTTACCTATAGAATAATGTTCAAACAAAAGTTAACTTTAACGTAGAAGTACACATGAAAAAAGTGCCTAGAAACAATAACCAAGATAATGCTGATATATAGCTTATGGTATTGATGGAATCAGTCCTTGCAAAAACAATATGAGAAGAGAAAAGTATTAACGCTTTTTTCTCCTGCCCACATTTCTGTTCACCTCTCATTTTACCCCACTAATCCCCAAAAACAGCACTAACATATTTCCTTGCGCCACCTAGTGCCAAAATATATAGTCATACCGTCCTAGAAAGTAGCGACAGAAACCGAAATATAGAAGCCATACCTATTCATACAATGATATAACCTTTAACGTATAACATTTCCAAAACTTACCGGTTAAAGGCATATGGATATATTCTTAACTTAATGAAGAAACGTTTTTCTGTCTTGGATTCTTTTGATTTTCTAACGCCAAGAAACAACAACTTTAATGTAGAAGTACACATGAAAAGGGCGCATAGAAACAATAACCAAGAACAAAAACAATGCGAGAAGAGAAAAGCACTAACGATTTTTGCTCCTGCCCACATTGCTGTTCGTCTCTCAGTTTATGCCACTAATCATCAAACACAGCACTGAAATATTTCTTGGCGCCACCTAGTGCCAAGAGATATAGTCATGCCGTCCTAGAGAGTAGCGACAGAAACCGGAATACAGACGCCATACTCACCCAGACAATAACATAACCTTTAACGTACAACGTTTCACAAACATTTTTTGATTTACTTGGAAGAAACATTTTTCTGCCTTGGATTTTTTTTGATTTTCCAACCCCAAGAAAATATTCACTTAATACAAATGAAATTTCAAGAAAATATAAATATTTTCCTGAACCAAGAAACCATTTCTCCGCGTGTAGTAAATTCCAATATTTACAAGGCATTTTATGATCTTAATGTGATTTCTGGTTATTTTTTAGATATTCTTTGGTATTTTCTGGTACATTTGTTGAGTAAAACATATCGCTTCACAAAACGAAAATGGTTTTATTCAATCTGCAATTTTTAGATTATGACCAACCGTTGATGGATGTTTCACAAATTTATTTAGATTAGCTACATTGTCCCACTGGAGGCATAACCAGATCAATAAAAGATTTTTCTCTACAGAAGAAGGATATTTTATTGATGGAAAATTTACCACATGCATCTGTTTAAGAGTTTGTTAAAAAATATGCAGTTACGTGAGGTGATGCTTCTCTCACGTCATATCCTTTTTGAACCAGATGGATCTACGCAGAGCATTGCTAGATGGAGTGTCAGAAGTTAATTGGATCTTATCACACTATGGTTGGCAGATGTCATAAGGAACGATAGCCATCCAACTAGACGTCATGGCGAGTTGGTTCCGTAGCTAATAGCAAAACAGTGTTATTTTTTAGCAGGATATGGTTCTTCGTGTCGCACGTCTTTTTGACGAAATCACAGAGGCCAAAATTCACGTTATTTACATACTTACAGGATCCTAGCGGCAATGGATTTTTAACCTAACCCTGCCGTCTGTCTCGCGTTACCTTCCTCCTTCCCCTCTAGCAATACTTGGATACACCACGCGTTTAACTGACTGAAGCCGGGAGATGTGGGTCAATCAGGGTACGGATAAAAAAGTAATGAAATAATTCTGTGAACTACTGCGAGCGCCCCGGCTATTTTTAGCGCTCGATGAATATTGATGAAGGGGGTTTATTCAATAATTGCAGCAATAGTACGTTGTACCTCGTCGGATCGAGCTGAAGAGGAAGTATATCACCGATTCCCATTTTTTTTCCTTTCTTTTTTCTCCGGTGAAATGAAAGCTCATCGGAGCTTAAATAGTTAATGGAAAAAGACGTAGGTTATACCCTCTCTTTTTGGGTTAATAATAATGGAGAATATGGTTTATTCATGTCAATAGAATAACGGGATTCGGGAGATAATGAGAATGAGGTTTAAATTTAGTCCTAGTTAATGTAAAAATAGATTTTCATCGATTTATTTATTCAGGACGTAGCTGGATTGACACAACAGGATGTCTACAATTGCAATTATTATGTATTTAGAAGAAATGGCTACGTAATAATGATAATATTTGGAATAAATGAATGTCTTTATCTAAGACGATACTTATTTTAATTAATAATTACGTACAATTAGAAATAGCGATCTATTTTCCATATCATTACAATAATAAGCAATATTATTCGTTGGTCTTCAGTACAACTTGCAAATAAAAGAACTATTATTTATAATTATTATTTATATATACTAACAATACCAAAAGATAGGTAAACAATCGAATAATAATAACTAGAGTAACCAAAACTTGCGGACTCGCATAGGCGTCGGTATTATAAGAATATGTAATATAAGAATACGAAAAATTCATAAATATACTTACTTGCTAATTATTCAACAAATTAGAGGTATCAGGATGTGAACTACTGTAAACTTGCATCATTGCATATGTTTCCACAGTTACTTCTTTAAACCTTGTGCGTCGACAAGAAAAAATATTCTTATACATAGAAAACGATCTCTCCACATCTAAGGAAGTTACATTTGTATGTAGAAACTGTTTTTCAAAATCACTTAAAAGTTCACTATTCTTACACTTATTATAAACGGCCTCCAAAGTATTAAAATCGGGATTTTTTCTTAAAACATCTGCCAACTTTTGACTAGCGCATAATCCTGGTGTATCATTTAATGTGTGTAATTTGTTTTTTACACTCTCCACTATGTCTAATGATTCCTGCAATGACAATTCAGTACATTGTAGTTTTCTGATGGCATCTAGTAATACTGTATAATTGGTACATATTGTTGTTAAATCTTCTAAAAGTTGAGGAATTTGAAATTCTCTTTGACTTTCTCTAATTGCTTTGGATTCATTCCGATAAATCGCATTATAACTGATTGAATTTGTTGAAAATGGATCAAATAGTAAGAAGCTTCTGTTAGCAAGTACCCCATCGCGTTAAAATTGGTTAAGGAGGTTCTGGAATACCTGGACAAAATTTACGAAATTCTTTTAAACGTTTAGGAGATTTACGAAACACTGCTTTAGTACTTCCAATCATCCGATCAACGTTTCCATAATGTTGTCGAACAACTTCACCAACTAAGTGCAAAGCATGCAGCACGTAGGTTATATGTATTAAGTTAGGAAATATATGTTTTAGGGATCGTCCAACACTTAACATCGTTGCTGCACTATCTGTCACAATCATCACAACTTGATCTTGGGCAATTTTAAATTTTTTCAAAGCGTTCATTATCACTTTTTGAATCCTTTCCGCGGTACATTGTTGAACACGTTTGCAAGCTAACAAATATCGAGATGCTGCGTTCTCGCTAGATAAAACGCGAGCTATTACATTCACAATACTGTTTTTCTTTATATCGGTCGTCTCATCCACGGTAATCCGTATTTTTTTGGAACACAAATCATGTTTACACACATTTTCTAGCATCTCTTTCATTCGCGGCAAATGATTCTGTAATTGTGTTTGTGAGGGTAATGGGTACTTTGGAACGCCAAAACGTTTTAAAAGCTGCTTTTCTCACCAACGACAACGGAAGATTATAAGAGGTAAATATAATTAATAAATGTATGAGGAATAGTGTATAAAGTATTTCAGTTCTTGCATTTCTCACATGCTTAATACCATTGACATGCCTCTGGCAATCAGTTCTGTCCAATGCAGCCAAACGAACATTGCATATTAAGCAAAAAACTGCACTACCGTCATATTTTAAATGGGGAAAAAGTGACACATACTTATGTACATTAGTAGCAAATCTATTACGAGGCATTGTTTTTTAGGTATGTAAATATTAGTTCTATATGAAACGATACACTAATTATGTACTTGGTATAATACTACAACGCACAAAAAACACCAGCTATATTTTCAAAAGCGACACGTAAGTACATAACCTTGACGTTCGACTAATTCTGCAACAGCTCAACCGGTACTAAAACGAAATCTCTCTCAGCGCGGTTTAACATGATTTATATTCAAGGTCGACACTACATGCCTGCTTCTCTACCGGTTTAGTTTATTTATGAATTTTTCGTATTCTTATATTAACCCGTAATACCGACGCCTATGCGTGTCCGCAAGTTTACGTTACTCTAATAATAACAGAACCAATCGAGAATTGTATCTGAAAAGTTGTGAAATTAAATTAAACAAACCCATTCTAATGGTTTTGTTATTTGTTAACCAACGCTCTGCAGTAACCATAGCATTATTACTCAGTTTATTGCTGAAAACTAAGAATCAGTAGGTGGACGTTATTTATATGGACTTTTCTAAGGCATTCGAACCTGAATCATCGAATATTCCTATCAAAATTAGAAGCTGCCGGATTTACTTTCGAATTTACATCATCCCCTCACGTAGATTAATACTAAATAATTAAGAGAAATGTAGAAAACTAAACATTTTGAAATTGCAATATTTATCAGAATATAGAAAAAATGTAAAGGGAGTAGTTTCTTTTCAAAGTTAAAGGTGGCTTCTAGTTAAATCGGAACACAGAAGTTAATTGCCGACATTTCAGTTTTAGTCCTCAAAATCAGTTACCTCCAAGCACTGAATTCCATAGGAATACCTGCAATGTTATTGGAGATATTTAGGTGTTTCCGAACTTTTGCCGATCACTGTATGTTCATTACTCCAAAATTGTTGGAGAGTCGCAAATAAGTAACAAAGCACATTAAACTATAAATAAATTTAAACTTTCGGCTATTTTTCCGAAATAAATCTCCTCAATGACGCGCTTATTTATTTCGAAACGTTCTGGCAGCGCAAGAATCGACTCCGAATAATAAATATAATAAATCAACTTATCCCAGTTCGCCCGTACCGAAATTAGACGACGCGACGCGACGCATGCATCTTTCGCGAATCGGAAAAACGCTACCCGAATCGAGAAGGCAGTGACAGTAAACAATTTATAAATATCCCTGCGCGATGGCATCGCTAACTTTACGGCTTGCCGAAGAACGTCTCGGCGCGATGCTGAGCCGTATCTTCTAAAATATAAATTCCATTAAGCTAGGTCTAACACGTGCTGAATGATTAACGTTTTTTTTTTTGCACCGGCAGGCCATCGTAGACAGGTCGTCTTGTGCGCCTCGAAGGATTTCAACTTCGTATCAACTTCAAGATGCGTTGAAAGGAGCTGTACCTTACCGATAACGAGATGGTTTTTAGAGAAACGTGTTAGAATCTTTTATATCTTGCCTAATTTATACAAATAAATAAGTAAGAGTATAGAAGGTATTTTGAAGAAAATTGTGGATATTTATGCTTTCGTGCAGTATCCGTTCATGAAATGAAATAAAAAAAATAATTTGAAATTCGATTTTTGGCTTTAGAGGCTTTCTAGGTTTAGACACAAATATTTTTCTATTTGGCACACGAAAAATGCACCTCACTCAAACGCGTGTCGAAATGAAGTTCGTTACGACACCCAATATTTTATTAGTTAATATTGGTATTCCTGATTGATGACGTAACAACTAGGTTAAGTATATTTCTTGAATGTTATGAAATCTGCAATAGACTAGACTAGAGTAGTCTGTAGAAAGCTAACATCTGAGGAAGAATCAATAGTGCAGTATATTTTAATATCGTCAGCATAAGCTAATACAGTACAGTCTATAGATTTAAGATCATCGACATATACTATATGCATTAAATAGGACTGGACCAAGGTTTGACCCTTGAGGAACCCCAGAAGTGGAATAAATCAGACGAGATTTATAGCCACTAAACTAAATGTAATTTACTCTGTTTAGCAGATGAAACCGAAAAAGACCAAGTAGTTTTCCAAGCAAAATATTATGATCTACTAAATCGAACGCCCGAGAAAGATCGGTGTGGATAACGTCAAGTTGACCATCTCCACCAACAGTCTCAGCGATGGCTTGATATATTATTGCCAAATTCGTTACGGTAGATCTACGCGATATAAATCCATGTTGGAAAAGAGAAAGAGTAGATCTGGTGCCATAAGAAATATGTTTACAAAGTAGCAGTTCAAATACTTTGGTAAAATAGGAAATCATGGCAACGGGTCTACAGTTGTTAACATCAGAACTGTCGCTCCTTTTAAAGATAGGTGACATTCTAGCGATCTTCCACATGCCAGGGAATACATTCGTCTGAAATGCTAAGTTAAAGATGGCACAGAAAGGAGTAGCAAAAATGCTAGCACAATCTCTTACAAGAAAACAAGGAATGTCATCGCCAGCTATTAATTTGTTTTTCAAGCCTTTGTAATGCATTACCTCATCAACCAAAACAGACTGCAAACAACGGTGGTAAGTTTGATATCACATCTGGCAGATCAGAATCCAAAGACTACGGCAAGAAGATATTGGAAAACACTGTAGCAGAAGCATTAACAATGGAACTCGGGTTGATATATTCATTTGTAGAATCGTGAAATTTTACAAGAATTCTAGTAACCTCTTGCTTGGAACGAGCAAACTGCCAAAAGGTCTGTGGATCCTGAACGAGACTGAGTTCAGTTTGACGAATATATGCCTCATAGGTAATAGTAATCTTGCTTTTAACCAACCAGCGTACTCTGTTTAGTCTATAATAACTATTTTGTGTCGACTTCATAAGAACATAGCTACAGATCGATGTATAATTTATCGTAGAAGTCCAGGATAGCCGAGTTAGTATCTTAGTGATTTTCAAGAAATTTCCAATCAGTTGTAGATATCGGGTTTTCGAATTAGCGCGTCTGTACTTTCAGATGAGACACAGTAATAACTACAAGTGATAATCCTGTAACCTTTATTTTATTTTGAAAAACAATCCATGTCATTGTGTTTTTAAAATAATATCGTTTAGATGCCCTCCTCGACTTCGCCTGATTGAATGCATTCTGGAGAGCCAATTTGCATGGCGTATTTCTAATGGTGCGTTGAATATTCCGTTTAATGTCGGGAATTCTTTCCGGCTTATTTTTGTAAACCAGAAATTTCCGATGATCCCATAGGAAGATGTCCAGGGGCGTGAGATTGCATGATTTTTGTGGCCAGTTCACATAGGCATTCTTCGAAATAACACGTCCAAGTTGCAGTTGTAATAAAATGGTTGCCTGACAAGATGTGTGACACGTCGCACCGTCTCGTTGAAAGAAAACATTGTTTGTGTCAACATTTCTCAGTTCAAGATATTCCGTTAGCATATTCCTGTACCGCTCACCATTAACAATATCACGATTTCCATCAATGTTTTAAAAAAAAACAGGGTCCGACTATGCCTTGACCCCAAAAACTGCAGCACACGGTGATCTTCTCAGGGGATTTTCATCAGCCCAAATCCCACAGTTATGCTTGTTTACAAACCCATTGAGCGATAAATGGGCTTCACCAGAAAACAATACCTTTTCTGCAAAACGTGGATCGACTTCCAACTGCTCAAGAGCCCAGCTCGCGAAACTTCGACGTAAACGATGACCATTTAGCTTCAGATCTTGAGTGATTTGAACTTTATAAACCTTCAGATGGAGATCTGCATGCAAAATTCTCCACGTAGTCGTTTGAGAAAGGCGCAGTTCTTGAGAACGACGTGGAATAGACAGGTTCGGGTCATCTCTTATACTTTGACTTACAGCATCGTTCAGTTGGTCGATTATGTTGACCATAAACTTCTCGCAACGCTCGAAATGTCGGGCGAACATAAGATGCATTTTAATGGAAAATACGAATCATTTCTAAGCGCTGTTGAATCGTTAATCTGACCATATTAACTTGATACTGTACACTGAACTCATTTGTTTTCAATATTTGACATTTACACTCCAAAGCAATCTTGTTTTTGGCATTAAAGTTCTGATGGGCTAATTGGAAAGCCAGATAGATTAGCATAAAGATCAGAGTAATTAACTTTCCGAAAATAAAAAGAAAAGAGGTTAGTTTGGAAGGTTTTGCTTTGGATAATGCAAAATTTTGTACTGATTAGTTCTTCACGCCTACCTACATCAGCGGAACTTATTATTAAGAGAACCTAAATTGAACACCATTATAACAAGATAACAGCTTCTGTCTTCCGCATTGATGGTGAATACATTGTATTGTAAATATATGATTTTAAAAACTCCAAAACGAAACCAATTTTAATAAGAAAAAAGTCATGATACTGGTTGAAATATGTTCAAAAAGAAAAAACGAGGATTCCCGTGAGAAGCCAGAACAATAAATATTTAAAATATGCGGCATTTCCCTTTCCTCCGCACAAATTAACTCTTTTAATATTAAAATTGCCAGATTAAAGAATGTATAATGCCGCACCCGGACTTCTCTTATTCCTATTCAACAGTCTTTCTTTTTTCCATCATTTCTTTTTTCCTTGTTCATTTTCAACAATAGCTTTTATTTCTTTCCGAATAGCTATGTACATGTACAATTGCCCGTTACTATGTATTATGTCCTACCCCCGTTACCGCCGATTGTTAGTCTATACTTCTTCTAACGCGACGGCCGCAAAAACCGGTAGTCAAACTTCGCGTTATGATTTTTCGCTATATATATGCGTTTTTTCATGTTGAATGTAATTAATATTGGACAAATTCTCGCTTGATGCTTCAGCACCAACATAGTCACCATCATATGTACATCCCATCTACCTTGATACCGTGCCTCCATGACCTTCAAATCCTGGTGAAATCGCTCACCCTGCTCATCACTGACTGCACCAAGATTTTCCGGGAAGTTAGCAAGATGGCTATGTAAAAAATGCAATTTGGTGCTCATGTTGCAACCTAGCAGTTTGAAGCTCTCCAAGAGTTGATGGGCAATTTTGGCGTAATTCTGTGCTCGGGTATTTCCAAGATAGTCTTTAACAACGTTTTTGAATGCCAACCAAGCATTCTTTTCAATTTCTGAGATTGTTCCGATGAAATGTTCATCCTTAACAAGCTTCCGAATCTGTGGACCATCAAAAACACCGGCCTTTATCTTTTCAAATGACTAGGAAATGCCGAAATGAGATACTTGAAACAGTCTCCTTCAATTGGCAAAGCTTTAATGAATTACTTCATGAGACCCAATTTTATATGCAGAAGTGGAAATATAATGTTCTTTCTGTCGACAAGTGGCTGATGTACAATATTTGGATCACCAGGTTTCAGGTCAGATCGCGCCAGCTAATTCGACTGCACCCAATGCTTCTCACGAGCTCTGCTGTCCCACATACACAAAAAGCAGGGATACTTGGTATATCCGCGTTGCTGGCCACGAAGGAAGCTGACCATTTTAAGGTCAACACAAATGATCCATTGGTGCATGTGGTATTGCAACAAATCAATGACTCTCTTTATGTCTTCATATTCTTCACTCAAACGAACTGAATGGCCTATCGGGACTGAACCAAATAAATTTCCATTGTGGAGGAGAACACACTTCAAGCTCCGCTTTGAGCTATCGATAAACAATCGCCATTCAGTTGCATTATAGGTTGAAATTCCCAATTCTTCCACTAAACCATGTACGTTATGGCAATACACAAATCCATCATCACTTCGAAAGTATTGTAGAAACGCACTTTCTTTTGATCGAAAATAGGATACCTTAACTCCCTTTTCAAGCAAGTTTTTCTCGTGCAGTCTTGATACTAAGAGCTCTGAAGCTTTTTTGGATAGTCCCAAATCTCGTACCAAATCATTCAACTCATGCTGGTCAAATCCATTACGAACGGAATCATCTTTAGTTTCAAAATCTTCATCGTTGGGGTCACTTTGATCTTCACCAGACTCGACACTGGAATTTCGGCTGAATGAGGCACTGGGCGTATAGCTGATGGTAAACTAGGATACTCTATTTTACATTTGTTTTTCTTGTTATATCCTGACGTTTTCACTATACAAAAGTAACAATCATTTGAATGATCTCTGGGCTTTCGCCAAATCATAGGTATACCAAATGGAAGTTTATCACGTGTTCCTTTGGTCCACATCCGTAAACCCTCAACACACTGCTTACACACTTTGTGAGGGGCCCATGAATTATCTTGATCACCAATTTTCACATTAAAAAAGGAAAAGTAGGTTTGCTTGACGAATGTGCTGATGTTTGTCCTTTGACTGGGAATGGTAAAACTGCCACATATGTAACGAAACGAATCAGGGCTGTTTAAGCACTTACGACGTGAACCAGCAGAGGTAGACATAAGGAAAAGTTTCAGTTCATATATAAATAAACACTAAACACTGCTAACCTTGTATATAAACAAGAACTCAGACTCCACGTCGGAATGGGCTGCACCGTTTCAGAGCGACACACAATGTGTCACTACAGTATCTCAGGCGTAACTGAACAAGTCCAGACAAGTATAAACCTCTCGCTGTTCTCCTATGTGTCATTCACCCAGCGCCAATCGGAGAAGGTTTGTGTCATTACGATACAGTTTGCCACGTGTGCAAGGCACAGTAAAAGAATGTAATCTGCCTATGTGTGGATGAAACAACTGATGCTCAGCAACACAGCGTCATACATGTTCTAGCGCGTCCCTTAAAACGTGATGGTCTACCAGCTTCATTGTTGTTATCCAGTAAAAGGATTCAGAAAACTAATGCAGAAACCGTTGTCAAGACAATAAAAAATTCGTTGAGAGAATTTTGTATCGCAGGAACCCAGGTCACAATGTTCGTTACTGACGGAGCCGCAACAATGCTGAGTGCGCCACTGCCGGTACCACCTTTTTAACAAACTCTATATATTATTGAAATCAGAAAAAAGAATATTACCCCATGTTTTCTTCTATACATCTTGTAAAATCTTGTGAAATGAACTGCAATTTGTTGCTTTCTGAACACTAACGAAAACTTTGTAAATAAGCTTGTAATTTGGTTTTTGGTTCATTTTGATAACTTGAAGAATAAGTGAGTTACGGGGCATTAAAAGGTTATCAAGTACAATGACCATACTGTACACGTCGATTTAATGAACCAATTTTCGAATTTTTTCAAGCTGAAGTTGAAAATGAATACAATTAATCATTACGTACAGCTTTAAATTTAGAACTTAAATTTAGAAGGAATACTAAAACATTCTTTGTGGACGAAATGAAGCGAATTTATATCCAACTGCAATCACTTACGCATTCGTAGTCGATTCTCGACGGTGTCATTAACATTTTCCGCGAATATATTAACTACTTTACGCGATTTATCGAACGAATTAAGTGCATATTTCATACCCGCCTTCGTACTGTTGTTATCGACTTCGCTACCACCTCCTCTCCATCGCGAAATACGTACTTATACGTATATGTAACTAGAAGGGGGAATACTCCGAGAAGAACACGTATAATTCACCGAGAAGTGTACGAAAAACGAGGCGCAAAAAATAATAAACTTCGAACATAAATTAGGAATAATGACCCGCGCGCATAGAACCTCAACCCCAAAGACGCAGCGAAAGACAGAGAGAGAGAATGTGTACAGTTGCAAGAGAAAAAAAACGTAGTCCGGGTAAATCTAAAATAATAGCACATAAAACATTAATCTGTCATAAGGTTGAAATATATTTATGCATATTCTTGGGCGCTGGTCGTACAGGGAACAAGAAAACTCGAAATAAAATATTTTGGTTTTAAAACGTTGAGTTCGCCCGTGTTTCTCACTTTGTTCCTCGTTCTCTTTCCATCGTTGCATCGCATAAGACGAAAAGGGTAGACTTAGCATTGATAAGACTCGAAGAAAAGAGATGGGAGACCAAAGGCGCGCCATAAATATTTTAATTATAAATAAATACCAGACTCACTAAAAATAAAATGTAATTTTTAAGTGCGTTGCACCCGCGAGTTCTCTTTTTTTCTCTTTCGTTTCGTTTACACCAAGTGTGTACGTTCATACGTCGCGTATGTATTCGTGTGCATACTTTATAAAGGCCCTCATGTATTATAAACATATTTACGACGATCAAAATAAACTTTAGCATGTTGGCAATTAAATTATTATACGTCCGCTAGCGCGCTGTATGCAGATGGGACGATTTTTGGGATTTTATTGCTTGTCTCGTTTCGATACCGTGTGTGCCATATCCGTGTATAGGCGTTATGAATGTTGCCGTTAAAAATGTACGCTAACAAACATATGTATTTATATGTGTGTTCCAGCAATCTACATTTTCAATAAAGTGTATATTTCGGAATAATTCTGATAAGTACCAACCTGAAAGTGGCGAATAAAACTCATAATCAAATAAATTTACATGAACCTTCACAATATTGTAACATTTCACCTCAAAATCCTCCAAAATACACTACTACCTAATGAAATTGCAACACCATTGAAAACAAATTGTATTGCATTTTTACTGTTATTGTAGTAGGGTACACAAGACATACACTACCGACTATAATTATTTACTCACCTACATTTTTGCTTGGATTTTAGAAAATTATTTATTTTCTGTTATTTATGGGGGTATAATTATTAAGGTAAGATAATCGTGTTGTCCCAGCATAGCCGTAACAGCTGGAGCAGCCAACGGAACTCGGCGCGCGCCTGTCTGATGCGATGTGTAAACATCGGCCGGGTGGCAAAGGAGTTCAAATTCGTACACATTCATCATCACTAACGCGGCGTGTGCGTGTGAATTAAATCAGGTGAGCGGAATACTAGATATTCAAGAAAATTTTTAAATAAAAATATACAGTGTGCGCAAGGCTAAACAACGACCCTTTGCTGATAAAGTGAAAAACTTTATCTGTGAGTTTCCAGATTTGTTGTACGAAGGTGCTAAAATAGTTTGTAAAGTGTGCGAGAAAACTTTGATGTGCTGGCAAAGGAACGATTGTAGGACGCATGTAAATAGTGCAAAACACAGAAATAGAAAAAACAGCGCGTCAAATAGAAATGACTTCATTTTCGATTTACTTGTCATGATGATAACATGTAATTTGTCACGTAACATACTGGATAAGAAATCGTTTAAGAACTTTTGGAACAAATACAACCCGGAGCTGAAGTTGCCAACTACGGCAACAGCACGTAAGCATGTTTTATTTGTACGCAAAGAGGTGGGAAATAAAATCATATTTACATTAAAAAATCAGCTGCTTTGGTTGTGTGTTGACGAGACAACAGATTGTAAAAAAATTCTATTATACATGTTATAGTTCGTGTACTGGATCAACATAAACCGACATTTCCACTGTTACTAGCTAGTAAAAGATTACCAGGGTATACTAGTGCAGCAATTACTACGTTAAAAAACTTTCAAGTTTCAACACGTCAAGTGTTGATGTTTATGAGCGATGGTGTAGCGACAATGCGTGAATCGAATTACCACCACTGTATTTATTTTGATATTCATTAGCAGTTTTTAGTGAATCTCTTAAGGAATAATTGTGGACAATATACAGAGTATTCATTTGAAAACTTCCCACGCCGCCTATATCCGAAATTAATAAAGTTACTAAAAAATGCAAAGACAGGTCAATTTTTGTTTCGAGGGGGAACCATTTTGATTAATATATCATGACACTAAACTCACCCCTTTAAGCGCCCCTCCCCCCACCTTCTAACCCTTTCAAATGTTTCTGGTGATATACGCCTGCATTCTTCAGTAATTCTAAGTCGAAGTTCGCCAATATTCTACGGTTGTGTTTCGTATACAACTGTTTTAAGGTGACCCCACAAGAAAAAATCAAATCAAATCTGGAGAGCGGGCAGGCCATTCCATTGATCCCCGCCGCCCTATCCAATGATTTGGAAAATTATTATCCAACCAATTTCTAACCGGCGCGACATAATGCGGGGGCGTGCCATATTGTTGGAAGAAAAGCTCATTTTCATTAATGAATAAATTTCCCATTTGATCTTGCTGGTTTTCCAAACTTTGTATTATTAAGGGATTAATTGTATTTTGTAATAGTTCGATGTATAGTTCGCCGGTAAGATTTTGATCAATGAAAACAGGGCAGATTCCAGGTATACCAGCCCAAACGTTAACTTTTTCAGGTTTTTGCGTGTGAACTTCTTAATAAATGAAGATTTTCGTTGTCCCAGTATAAACACATAAGGCGGTTTATAAAGCCATTTAGATAGAATGTTGACTCATTACCGAAACAAATATTGAATAATCTTATCGTTATTATTAATTTTCTCTGTCATCGTTTCACGTCCATTCTCCTATCAAAATCATCCTCATTGAACTGCTGAACAATATGCATCTTATAAGAAATGGAATTTGTGTAATTTCAGAATTTTGCGCACGAAATCTATGGCGAGTAGGGGGTAAGTTTGGTATCAGAATGGTTCCCCCTCGAAACAAAGATTGACCCGCTTCTGCATTTTTTGCAAGGATGTAGGCCGCCTGGGAAGTTTTCAAATGAACAAACTGTATTGGGTTTCGTTGTCGGGGTGACCTCGAAAAGATCCAATTTATTAGTTCTTTAAAGATAACGTTGTGAATGAAACGGATATTCTTGTTAAATCTTTTTTAGCCAAATCTCTATTCCGAAGGACAAGTCTTATTTTTCCTTCAGACGCCTTACTAAACAAACTTCAAATCAAGAACTGTTCCCAATAATTAATATTTAATTCTGCAACCTGTTGAAGACATCAAAATCAATCCCACAATTGATTTAAAGCAGTTTTTGTGAATCTTGGTATTTTTTTTTTTGAAAGATCGAGAAAAGCACAAAATTAGAGCATTAGTGCTTCGTTATTCTTTTCGGGATAAGGATATTGATATTCATTTCTGACTTCTTATAGGTAGGCAAAAACTGGAGTAATATATAATTCAATCCCAAGCAAAACAAAATATATAATATAATTACATAAAAATATCAGCAAATATTGAGTTGCATGATATGGAATAAACCCTACTAAACATGTTTTTTTTTGTCGTGAATATTTTCATCATTTTCATCGGTCGCCGGTACTGTCTGGAATCACTTTGTTACATAATAAATGATTGGAGGAGGTTTCAAGTTTACAGAAGTAATGAAATGGCATCGTGTATCGTACAGAGTATCGATCAACCGGTAATAACGCTAATCCGATATCAACCTGCATTGACTCATATCTTATTTATACGTCGAGGAAATAAAAATCTCCACTCGTTTTAAAAAAATACTTATTGTAGGTAGCGAAAGGCCAATTGAATTCGAATAGAGGCAGTTATGTATGCCACTAAAGGAAATTTGTGTACTGGCTCTGCATGTAAGCGGTTTCAAAGCAATTTGTTGTAATAGGATGATATAGGGAAATTCCGACTTATCAAGTTATTTCAGTAGCAAAGGAATATACTGACAATCAGTAAACAAAAACTCAATTTTAATGAAGTAATAACAAGTGTTATTGTTATTTTTAATTGAAATATATATATACATATATGTACATATTAAAGTACATAAACTTAAAAAATTCTAAGCAACACTTTTACAAAATCTGCCCTTGAACTGTTGACCACACTATCCTGAAATCCAATTTCAATATCCACGACTGTTTTTCGCCTTTAAATTAAAACCTACATCGACACCTTTCTCTTTTAGTTGAAAACAGATATCATAGGTCTGTTTCTGTGAATGAGTGATTTTCAGTGGCCTTTCACTAAGCTATTCGGATGCTTTTCTTTTAATGCTGTTATTAATTTTTTTACCGTAATAAAAGCTTTGATGAAATTGCTTCGTGACTCTGGATTCCGATACTTTGCGAAAAAAACTGCGTCAGAGCTGACAGAGTAAATTGTCTCCTTGCATGATTTTCTCGTACATCTCCAACAAACTTCACCCGTAGACACCATGTCCCAAAATTTATAATATTTAAAATTTTCACGCATAATCAACGCTTTTTCTCTTTTACTAAACATTTTGCTAATGCTTGTTAATTTGCTCTTTTCAAACAGTTGATCTTATTTCACTTACCCTTCTTTTTATGCACACATTTTGTTTAGGGAGTGTTTATATTTATGCCCGTTTATTGTAGGGGTCATTACTGCTGGTTTAAGAAAGATTAAATTTTGGGCAGTTCATGTGCACCGATATATTTATCTAGCCCTTTAATGGCGAACGTTCCCAAAATGGTAAAGAAAAATATATTTGTTTCAAATTTACGAAGTTCTTAAAAAAGAACTATATTGTCGAATCAAACATATTACGTATATTAAATCAAGCAGATATATTTTCAAATCAAGCTTGAGGTTATTTGTTTCAAGAGATCATATGTTTGAATTAAATAACGACGTCAAAAAAATTATTTCTTTAAATCAAAAAAGCTATATCTTTGCTGCCATTTAAAATTTCGATTTGATTTACTGAATGTATATTTGTTTGAGTCAAGAACTTTTTTTTCTCTGTGTACTGTCAGTTTTCTATCAACGACGTAAGTACAATGCCACGCCTCTAACTCCTATTATTTCTTATGTAAGAGTAAACGGTGGTGAACACAGTAAGATGCGTTGGACGTATCCATGAAAGCACAGTTGAAACGTCTCTCGCATAGTAGAACTTTTTTACGAAACCATTTTGATTTGGATGCAAAACACCATGTTTGATTATAAATTTCATAATTCTATCGTATAGAATTTTCTCAATAATTTTGGATTTATTTGAAACAAGCGTTACAGATCTGTAATTATTCACATCTCCTCTGTTTGCTTTTGTAGAAATAATACATTAACACACGGTCAAGGTCCATCTTGTTCTAATATAAAAGATAGCTGTTAATTGTATAAAGGAAATCACGTCAATGTTTATTTCTCATCAAAAACATTGACTCAATAATTTTTTTATTACGTGAACGCCGCTGAAGTGTATCTCACTACGTCGAATCCAATCCTCCATCTTTGCATTTTCATCTTTTTAATCTACTTTCGCGTTTCGAATTCCATTTCCTGTACGTCTAAATCTCAGCGAATCAACGCGAACACCGCGGCATTTTCCATCAATCCATAATCCCCAGACTTTAACGCACGAATATACGGAACATAATCCTACAAACGCCTTAAATCGTCCGCGAAACCGTGGAAAACCTCTTCGCAACCCGTACAGGCGTCACATACCCGACCTGCGAACGGAATCGTTCGGTAGAAATAACGGCGAGCGCAAACTGAACACAGGAACGACCGCAACAACGTGCATAATACGAAATTAACGCAAAGAACAAAGTAAATATATGCATCGGCCGCGCCGATCTCTCCATCAATTTGAATTAAACCCTTTTTGTTCGTCGCATTTCACCTTGTCTTTATTACCTTCGCGGCCGTTAAACGCCGCCGCGTGCACATGCCGGAGAGCGCTAGATCGGACGGTCGGAACGGAACAGAGTGGAGAAGTATATAGAGCTGGGTTTCGACCAACCTCGCGCGCTAGTTGCGGGAAGGAGATCGCGAAAAAAGGGATAGATGAATGGAGAGAAATGGTGGTTGTAATGGTTATGTATATGGCTTAGATTGTCGTACATAACCGCAGAAATACATACGGGGGTAACTGGAAAATTAGGAACACAATTCTATCATTTCTCTTTCTCTCTAGTTTCAATCGGTTGGACAGGTCGATGTATTTAATCTTGGTGATGGTGAGGATATCTTTCTAAACTTGAGGATCTTGAGGCTTCTAAAGTGGTTTATATTTCTAGTCATTTGTTTCCAATTAATTTAGATTAATAGGAGGTGGTACCAAAAGCTCCCGAAATATTCTTGCTGGAGACGAGTAGCCTTAAGTTTCTCAAGTAAAACCAATCGTTGAAGCTGCATGGTCGTCAACTGTTCTGTCTCATCAGACTCTTCTGGTCTTGCTTTATGCTACGAGGAATGGAGATTCCATTTGTCAAAGAAACGAAGTATCTCGGTGTATAGTTCGATTAAAGACTTACTTGGAACTCTCATATCTATAAAACCATCAACAAATCAACTATTGCCTTAGGCAGATGTAGAAGGTTGCGTGGAAAAACGTGGGAATTAACACCAAAAATGATGCTGTGGTTTTACATAAGGGTCATCAGACCAGTGGTGGGTATATACATTGCAGGTGGAGGCAATAAGGCGGCTTAGTGGCATACAAACGCTAGCATCAACCTAGAACCACTACCTGTACATATTTAAAGAAAGGCTAAGCTAACAAGTTACAAACTAATGAATGGCCAATCTCCCATAATTAGATCGCATGGTGCAGATCACCAGAAACTGTGAAAGGAATTTAAGGCGGGGCCGACAAGAAGCGGTCCCAGTGACGCCATTAGTCCCAAATACAGCTTCGACAAGAACTATAAAACGGTAATACCAGATAGAGAAGAATGGAAAAAAGACCGCCTATTAAAGCCGGCTCTATCTGGTACACAGACAGCTCAAAGACGGAAATTGGAGTCGGAACCGGAATTTGTGGGGTTAGACCAAAAATAACTAAGTCACTAAGCCTAATTCAAAACGCCACAGTATTCCAAGCCCAAATAACTGGGGTGTATTGAAGAATTAGATAAGAAGAAGTCAACTATCGATCTATTGCTACCTATCCACATAGTCGAAGCTGGTGTGGCATTGCATGAATGCGCTCAAAAGGCTAGGTAGCCGAACTAAGGTGACCCTGGTCTGGGTACCAGGACACGAAAGTCATCGAGGAAATGTCAAGGCAGAAGAATTAGCCTGGGTAGGCTCGTCAACGGCTTACAAAAGCCCAAAGCACTCTGTAGTCGTAAAGCAACTACTAAATAATGAAAAATAAGAAGTGTCAAGACTGGTGGAAAGCTATTCCAGGTCAGAGACGGGCCAAGCAATTTCTGATTGGACATAGGCCTAAATTTACAGCAGACCTACTAAGCAGGGACAGAAGGTCCGTCAGAACAATAGTAGGCCTGCTAACAGTGTACTCAAGAAACACATGAGCAACCTATGCCTGACAGAGGAAACAGTATGTAGATTCTGCCAAGCGAAAGAAGTGACTGCCGTCCATGTGCTGTGCATTTGTACGGCTGTCAGAGATCGGCGCGGAATTTTCAAAAGCCGAAACTTACGTAGAGGGATCACTCACAAGGCTGCTAGGTCTGGTGAAAAAGATAAAGCTAACATAATTGACCTAATGATGGAGAAACCACGATTGTTGTTGTGAGTGATTCCATCAATACCGTATCAGGATCATCTTTAGTAAGTATTAATTAAGAATGACCAATTAAGAATGACCAAAATACTTTTTTAACTTCCCTCGTAAGTATATATATGCTTTTCTACATGAGTATATGTAATATTAGACTCCACAACACTATGTAAATAAGTATATAATAAAAGCATATACATACATAATGCATGCAAATGCACCTATATATATATATATACATATAGAATTGCATTATGGCCGACATAACGGGGTTGTTTTAAGAGCTCCGCCAAGATCACGCACAGTATATTTTTCAAGGGTAACAGGAGTCGAGGAGGTGAGCCGCGATTTGCTGTACGAAATAAAATATATAATTTTCCGGCGGGTGCGCTAACCTGCCGTAGCGAACGGGCGTTTTCGCGATTTGCATTCGTACACATTTTGCTCGAATCGTATAAGAGCCTAGAGTAGATATATAATTAGGTTTAATCTGCATAATTTTTTCCTCGGTTTGAGATTCCTTGTATGTACGAATATTATGTTCAGTTCGAATACGGGGTATAATTATCTATACATATGTATGTATGGTATTTTGTTTTTAGTAGACCTTAGCGTGGGATTTTTTTTTCTTTTACATTATTTTTCTTTACATTATAATGAAGGAATAAGTAGGAAATAACTAGTTTAGTGGCTGGTAAATTTATAGTTACTTGGTTAGATTGGAGAAATTTTTTACGTGCGACTACACGGAAAAAATGCTGTAAAAAATCAAACAATTGTAGAACAATTTACTACAATTTGTTTGAGAATATACGACTGGCTACAATTTGCGCAAATCCCTACTACTCGATTGTGGTTAACAGACTGTAAACAGACTATGAAATTGATTGTTGTTATAAAATTTAGTCAATGTCAACGATATGTTACAGAGGTTACTACAATAATATACAAGTTTTAGTTACACACGTTGTAAAATAATAAAACAATATTGTTCTGAAGATTATATTGCATAATAAAATATATATGCGGCGTTCTTATAATTATAATGGTTGAAAGAACAAGTAAAACGCAAAAACAATAGCTATTTTTATGTTTTCGTATCTCCAACAGCTTCCCAATTTACACGTACGAGGGTAAGTCAAAAATTACTTACATTTTTAGTTCTACAACTGTATTAAACAAAGATAGGTGTACAACAGATACATTATTTTTCGATATAGTTTCCACCTTTAGCAATGCACTTGGTCCAGCGAGCCACAAGCTTCCGTATGCCTTCCCGGTAAAAGGTTTTCGGTTGGTCGTGAAGCCACTTTTGCATCGCATCCCGAACGTCTGCGTTTGAGGCAAATCGACGACCTCTCAAAGCTTCCTTGGGCGGTCCAAAGAGTTGAAAGTCTGAGGGAGCGAGATCAGGGCTGTAGGGAGGGTGTTTCAGGGTCTCAAAGCCCAACCTGTTGATAGTTTCTATGGTGTTACGGGCCGTGTGCGGACGGGTGTTGTCTTGCAACAACAAAACTTTCTTTGAGAGTAGATCACGGCGTTTGTTTCGAATTGCTGGTTTCGGCTTATTCGCCAACAAATCACTGTACCTTGCATTATTTATGGTAGTCCTCCTGTCCAAGTAGTCGTCCAGTATAGGGCCTTTTTCGTTCCAAAACACGGTTAGCATCACCTTCCCAGCCGATGGCGAGGTCTTGAATTTTTTCGTGCTAGGGGATCCTGGGTGTTTCCATTCCATACTCTGGCGTTTCGATTCGGGCTCGTAGTGATGAACCCACGTTTCATCAACGGTCACTTTCTGCTTAAAAATGCGTCGCCTTCCGCGTTGAAGCGATCCAGTAAGCGTTGGCAGATGTCCGAACGTTTGGTTTTGTTTTCTGCGGTAAGCATTCGTGATACCCATCGCGCACAGACTTTACGAAATTTGAGTACATCGTGGATAATTTGATAGGCAGAACCGTGACTGATGTTTAAAGCAGATGCAACCTCACCTATGGTAACTCGCCTATTTGCTGTAACCATCTCTAGAGGTTGCTGACTGTTGTCATCGGTCGTCGAGGTTGACGGCCGTCCAGCTCCCTCTTTGAAAGATTCCACAAGAAAACGCTTTTACGAGATAAAGCACTGTTCCCGTATTGTGACAAAAGTCTCCTGTGAATTTCAGCACCTTACGCACCCTCTGTCCACAAAAATCACTGCTCGTTGTTCCTCTTTGGTGCAAACTAATAACGGAGCTGACATGCTTATGCTGTTGTAGCTAGCAGACAAATGATGCGATCGTGATTAAGGAAGACTGTATTCCGAAAAAATTGTAAACCTGATGAAAATGACTATATAAAATCAAATGATTTATTAGCAAAAAATTAAGTGTTCATTGCGACATCTGTTTGTGAATAACCAACACTATCTGGGTCTAATCCTAAGACAGGAAACATTTGGTTCATGCATTTAGGTAGGCTTCGATAATAAAATTGTCTGTACAGATAAGTGATGATTTATATATAAACGCACTCATTTTCGCAAAGGTAATACATGCTGGGCGAAGCTTCGCCCAGCATCTATTAGATTGTGGCCACACCTTTGATAACAACACAGGTTTTAAGATATTACATACTGCCAACAAAGGAATTTTCCTTAACAACTTACAATTCTTAAAGATTTTGCGACAGCAATTCGCTGGTGTAACTTTGAAGGAATTACCATACAATGGCTAAAATAATTCTAAGGAGAATTGTAAATATTGTCACTGTCGATATTTTCGCAACCTAGCATCCGTATTTTAAACAAATGGATGAATAATAATGCATGGCCTGTACTGTTATTAAAATCATTTGACTTGACATCGAATTGGCTCAAGAAGCTAACATATAAAATAAAATTATGAATTCGATACGGATTTTGAAACATACGTATAGTCTTTTATGAAATAGCGAGCAAAATATGGAACCTTGACAATTTAGGCCACGTGTTTTCTTTTTTGCATCCGTCCTTTAATTTCAAATTACATGCACATAATGGTTATTTAAATTTCCAAAATTAACGACACGGGACAATTTTAATTTAAAATGTACCATTATATTTTTGTTCCTTTCATATAGTAAGTATATGGAAAATTTTTGAAATATAACCCATTTGAATATAACGTAGTTAAATTTTTTTATAATATGAACAATGAGTTCATGTTTAAACAATACCAAATTTCCATGTCAAGGCGCTATAATTATATTTAATATATTTCGGTGCTGAGTGGCTTTTAGGGCTCTTTTATTCCTATAAAAAAAGGTCATTGTGTGCATATTAAGTGTGACTATTCCTTAATAATAGAATTTTGACGCACTAGATTGCGTTGGTGTCAAACTAGGTCATTGACAGGATTTCTGCATATTGTATTGTAGCAATTGTGTTTTAAATAAACATATATGTACATATGTGGTTGCTAACTGTGCTAAGTCATTGTACAAAGAATTAAACTACTGGAGAACGGTATGTGTATTATCTGGAAGTTTACTTGACAGAAATGATGAAGGATTTTGCATTAAATGTGCTTTTAACACCATGGAGCATCTCCATATTTTAGTGTGGATGTGTAGAAATATCGCTTTCCCTATCCTTGGATTAGTAGAGATGGTTCACAAAATGGGCCACTGAGGCCATACGATTTTAACCCCTTAAATCAGTGGTCGCCAACGTTTTCAATGTGTTGAGCTACTTTGATAATTTTGGAACAAACAGTGAGCTACCTAGTCGTAAGCGACGTAAGCCAACCTAAATGAAATAATGCACAGTTATATTCGACATACATGTATTTATTTTACTAATACATACTAATACAAATAAACTAATAACTAATACATACTACATAACTAAATCCATACCTACCAATCGTAGGTGTTTGAAAAATAAACAAAATTTGGATGCAGCCACAATGGCATGTCACATACGATTTAGTAAAAGTGAATAAAAATAACAAAAAAGTAACGCACTATTTTAAACAAAAACATGTGCAGATAAAAAAATGCATGTTCAATGAGAAGGCTGACACTCAGACTCATCGATATTTCTTTTAATGTTTGCAGTATAGTTTGATACAGCCATTCGAATACAATTATCCAAATGTTCATTTGTAAGTCGATTGCGGTATTTGTTCTTATTTAACTTCATATTGGAGAAAGAAGATTCACACAAATAGGTTGAACTAAATAACGCTTTCACTTTCAAAGCAACACGACATAGAACTGAATATTTGTCTTTGCTTACTAAAGGCCAGGTACATTTTGTATTTGAGACTAACGATTTTAAAGCTAAATTATTTTGAAACGCAATCACTTCCATTTCTGTTGCAACGATGTCTTCGCCAAAGTTCTCCATAACACAAGTTGCAAACTGCTGGATATCAATTTCTATGAAGGGTGAAACAACAAACAGCGCCATAATTCGATTTCGTTGAAATCCTTAAAACGATTTTTGAAGTTATCCTTCAAGTTAGAAGCTATTTCTACATGATATTTACTGTCATAGGGTTCCAATGGATTTTCATATATTTTCTCTGAAAGAATAGGAAAATGCTTGGTATCGCGGTTGATCAGGTTTTGTTCCCAAAACTCAAGCTTTTTGATAAATGCTTGTATATCAGAAATCGTTTCCACTAGTTCTTTGTCTCTTCCCTGAAGCTGCAAATTAAGTTTATTTAATTTTTCTGTAATGTCCACAAGAAAACCAAAATCTCTAAGCCAGATTGAATTTTACAGTTCCGGAATTGGTCCATCGCGTTGTTTGAAAAATTGAACCATGGCAGCTAGGACATCATTAAAACGTTTCAGCACTCGTCCTCTACTTAACCATCGGACTTCAGAGTGAAGAAGTAGCTACCCGTATTGACAGTCAATTTCATCGGCCAAGGTTTTGAATAATCTTCTTTGTAACGCTCGAGTTCTAATTTTGTTCACAATTTTTACTACCAATTTTATAACGTTGTTTAGTTCTGGAAAATTTCCACATAATGCTTGCTGATGGATAAGGCAGTGGTAACAGAGAAATTGCGGAAAACCTTCATCTTTATGACATAACGCCACCAGACCCTTATCGCAACCCACCATAGCTGGAGCGCCATCGGTTGTCAAGCCTACCATTTTCGATATTGGAATTTTCTCAAAAGAAATAATATTTTTGAAATGAGAAAACAATTCCAGTCCAGTAATATGTCCTTTCAGTGGAATGAACTTCAAAAGATTTAATCGTAAAATCACTAAAAACCATCTTGACGAATACGGCCATCTCGGAGGTGTCAACCACATCTGTTGATTCATCAAGTTGCAGTGAAAAATAAACACAGTTATCTAAGTCACTTCTTAACTGTAAGAAAATATCATTGCTCATTATTTCTACTCGCCTCATCACTGTATTAACAGAAAGTTGCATAGATTTTATGGCAGACACTATCTCGTCTTTATTTCTAAAGTTGGCAAATAACGAATCTGCAGCTTCTAAAAACGCCTGTTTTATCATTTCCCCGTCTTCATAAGGTTTCTTCTTTTGTGCAATTATTTGGGACACACGGTATGATGTTTCAGTTGCAGCCTTATTTTTGTCGACTGTTTTTAAAAATATTGACTGTTGTCCAATTAACTGGTTTTTTAATTGTTTCAGTTTTTCCTTTCTGGTGGCAGAATGTAATGGGAATGATTTTTCAAAACTCGATTGTAGTTTTATGACGCCTCTCAATATTTCCTTTTTTAGCAACGGAGGCAGAAGTATTACATAACAAACATACATTTTTACCTTTAACTTCTGTAAAGAAGTATTGTTCTTCCCATTCCGAATGGAAATGGTATGTCTTTACCTTCTTACTACTGCTTGCCATAATATTTTTAATTGCGCCGTACAATGTCGACATCGCGCAAGGAAACTTGTAAAATTGAGTGAATTTCGTACTTTATACAGACAGGGTGGGCATTGATCAAGAGATTTCGGGCTTTGCTCGTAACATTTCTACTGTAAGTCGTATTGTTCGCCTTGTTATTTGCTGATTATAGAAGATATTTTCACATCAGGTATAAAATGTGCACCCCTCCTATAATCGAGATAACTTGACGCCTTCCCAAATTATAAGAGGTAGAGAAGCTGCGTCCTACTTCAGTAGTAATGTGCTGTTTGAACTACGTTCAATAATGATCAGTTTCTACTTTAGTTTTAAACCTAAATATACGCAACGTGGTCTGTCTAACTTATATAGGCACTAAAAGTATCAGCACGCTCCCATTGTTTTAATATACTGCAATAAAATTTCTTTGCAATAATGTCCCTAATTTTACATTTAAATTGATATTGTTGTAAACTGCTGAATTCAGTAGATTCAGTATCTAGACTAAAATTTTGTCTCTAACTGTACGCAGAACACATTAAACTTCGTACAAAGTACATAGGATGCATTATTACCGGCTGAACTCGTTGGGTACCTCGCATTATAAAATGTATATGCGCGGGCTCTTGAGCTAGTACGATTTATAACATTTTGCATCCGTGCAGTTTTAAATTAAAATTATTTTATTAAGGTGGCGGTGCGGTGGCGCTAGTGTTCGCTTGCATTTGCTAGTCGCTCACTACCGTCGACAATAAAATCTAGGGTTTTATTGTTATTGCGATTTCAGCGAAGTATTAAAGTGTAAAGTATATTGTAAATCTGTTCGGTTTTTTTCGTCTTTGTGGTTTCTTTTTGCTGTTGGTAAACACGAATGTGTAAATGCATTTAATATAATTTATTGTGGGTTTGAGCATAACGTTTTAGAAACGACGTTAGGATTGCATTTTCTGCGTTTCAGCACAATTTGCAGAAGTTGGACACAATTTAGCAACTGATTATAAGATTATCATAGGTCAAAATAGAAAAACACTGAAGCTTTCAGCTCATATACTGGCCATTCCACTTCCATATAGTCTTAATTGGTCAGTCAGAATAGGACAATTTCCCATGGCGTTCAAGAAGACGGTAATAACGCCAATACCATGAAATGCAGAAGAATCCAAAATCACTAATTACAAACCAGTACCGTTGGCACTTGCATTATCAGAAGTCCTTGAAAAGATAATGAAGAAACGGACCGGCATCTTCTTCCAGTGTATTTTTCAACATCAAGGTGATCGAGGCTAGAGGTAGACCATCGGACGAAGATTATTATTATTGGCCTTGACGCCATTGAGCCATTTACGACATAGGGGTCTATCCGACCTGGAGGGACACCAGGGTAGACATAGACAGAAATTTTCACATTCGGGGCCGACCGAGTGACTCAAAAAGAAACACACGGGTAGGTCCTGGGGATGAAAGGAATACCCACAGAGGTTAAATTTAGAAAAGGAACGTCAGGTAAATTTTGATTATACTAGCATCCAAAAACTTGTATAATTCTAGATAGATATTAACTTTCTCTTGGGTAAAAATATAAACGAAGCTTAATGGCAAAGCTAATCCGGCTCTATGTAAGCTTAAAACAAAGCTATCAATGTTCTGCTTGTACTTGCTACATTCTAGAAATAAATGGTTACTATCGCTGATTTCATTACAAAGCTCACAGATTCTGTTCTATTGAATCCTTATCTAAATGCCAAATCTTCCATGATTAAAACTCAGTCTTGCTAACCGACAATGTACAACCTTTTTGATAGGTAAGTTGTCGTACCAACGTGAGGACTTAATTAATAACTGTATAAATTAGATAGGTATGGTATTAATGGCCGAGCATTAAAATGGTTTAAATCTTACCTGTCGGATCGCCAACAAAAGGTTGTTTGCAAGGATGCTAGATCTACCGCATCAACACTTGATGTTGGTGTTCCACAAGGATCTGTCTTAGGACCAACCCTTTTTAAAATATATATTAATGATTTGCCAACCTCCTTAAAATCTCAAAGCTATCTTACTCTCTATGCTGAGAATATAAATGCTCTCATAAGTTCCAATCCCTTAACTGACCTTTTTATTGAAATTAATAATGTTTATATGCAAATTTTCAGCTGGATGAATACTAATAAATTAATTATTAATTCTACAAAAAGTAAATTCATGCTATTTCATAACGAAGTCAAATTTAACGTACAAGGATTTCTCCTTGATACTACTTTCACTACCTTTATTAAATCAGGCAAGATCCTGGGAGTTCACGTTGATGAAAATTTGAGATGGTCGGCTCATGTTGGGAAACTTTGCGGGGAGTTAGCTCGGGTGTGCTATGCTATCTCTAATATCAGAAAGTCTTGCAGCTATGCAATTTTAAAAAGCTTTTACTATTCCAACTTTTACTCCAGGATGGCGTATGGTGTGGTGCACTGAGGTGTGAGTTCTTCATCCGAGCGGGTGTTCTTGTTGCAAAAGCGCGCGGTGAGATTGATGACTAATCTGAGTTGGCGCAGTTCTTGTAAGAGCACGTTCAAATCTTGTAGAATACTGACATTTTATGACATATACATATATGTCTCACATTCTTATTTTACAAGAAATGAACTTTACTTGCTACCAGCCTGTCATCGTACTGCAAGCTTCCAAAAATATTTAAGTTTCATGGGATGTAGACTATTTAATTCATTGCCTATAAACTACAGGAATATTTCCAATTTTAAGACTTTTCAAGGAAATGTGAAAAAGTTATTGTTAAATATCAATTGTTATTCGTTGAATGATTACTTCAGTTATTTCGCAAGTACTAATATTTGTTAATTTTGTTATAGTTTGTTGACTTGTTTCCCTTATGTTATACATGTTCTCTGGAAATAAAGATATTATTATTATTATTATTATTATTATTATTATTATTACTTCCACCCTTGTAGGGTTGGAAATAAATATTTTGGTTTTATGTTGGCGTTTCTTTTGAATATACTTCAAAGCACTGTTGTTAAAATAACATTAAGGTGCTTACATTGGAACGCGTCGCTTTACAACCTCCTTCTTCCCAGTCAACCAATTCGGGCGTCGTCGACAACCGTCATCCATTATTCTTATTTGTGTTTTCATATTCACTTTATTTATACAACAGTTCGTGTTAACAAAAGGGTCCCCGCGCGGAAATCGTAAAAAGCTTTTTTTAATTAAAAGCGATTCATTAATTAGAAGGCAAAAAAGAGAAAAAAAAACGCTTTTTTTCGGCCGTTCCGTTACACCATCAACACCACCACCACCGTACCGTACCATACCATCACCCAAAACAACAGCGGCCGCCGCCGCAGTTTCGCAATGGAAACGGCCGGGAAAAAAAAAGATTATATGTACGTACATAATCGCACGATACATTTTGAAACATAATGCGTCATTCGCGCACCGCTGTTATTTGGATAGGCGGATCCTGTCATAAATCTACTTATTCGAGAGATAGGCATCGTGACGAAATGGACGAATTTTTTAACCGGTAACCGGACGCTGGATTTTATTGTGAAAGTTTCATAAGGGCGCGGTTGCGTAGAGCATTTTTTGATTGGGCTAAATTTACAAATACCGTTTTTGTTGCATATTTATTTCGAGCTTTTTTGAAAAGCCTCCTTTTTCCAGTGATTTCGAAATTTTATTGGTGGCTTGATCCAAACAATTCATTTGAAAGAACTGGATCAGCAGGAGGAAGAGGAGAGTATTGTTACACGTAGAAAGATTATTTTGCATACACTGAAAGAAATGCTTGTCGCAAATATTTACACAGCGCAGTATTAACGATTTCGTAGAAAAGTGTAGAGCAGACCCAACACGAGAAGTACAGATTACGTCATCATTATCTGCGCGAACAAAATTTGTCATCGCCGTAGATATTTTGAACAGAATGAGATGCCCAAAAATTCAAAAAAGAATACGATTTCAAGCTTTTGTAATATATAGAGTGTACTAAAAACAACTATACAACTATTTAGCATAGATGCAACAATAAGAGATCCTAAATTCGGTATTTTATAATTATTTAATTAGAACCATATCCAATTTCCCTAAACGCCTCTAACCTCCTCGGAAACAATAACAGTAAGTTACTGAAGTCGGTTCACTCCTTGACAAGCCAGAATCGACTCGCCCGACTAAAAAGAGCCTTCTGCGCATATGACGTAATATGTACTTCTCTAATTGGGACCGCTCCAACACAAACAAGTGGATTCTAGCGTTCGCGTTTATCATTTTATACTAGTCGTTCTAGTAAATGTTTCCAGATGTTTGTAGGATCAATATTATTTGAAATAGTTAGAAACGCAATTTTGTTGAATGAATCGAGTTTGAATTCATTTGGAAGTGGGAAAAATTAATAGTCTATTGAAGCAAAACTTACAATTAGCACACATTTTATAATTATTTCACACTGTCATTAAATGTTTATACAGGGTCCCGCAGAATGAAGTATCCATCTTAAGTTTAAAAATCAAACAAAAGGTTCGTGAGAAAACACGGAAATTTTATTTTTTGAATATTACATAACTCAAATGACCTCCACTTCGCTGCTGGCACTCTTGAAACTGGGACCACAGGTAAGTGCATCCCACCGATTTAAATGAAACTTGGTGGGTTTATAGACCAAGACGATGATTACTCTTTACTGGTCGTCACCACTCATCAGACGACCAGTGAAGAGTAATCATCGTCCTGAAGATGCCGACCGCAGTGTTTGGCGAAACGTCGACTTCGACACATCAAAAACCACGACCCATCAGCCCGGAAATATGTATTCATATATTGTAATATTCAATATTTACAACGACAACATCAACTGTCAATCGAGAACGATTGGGGTGTACAGGATAGCCACCCGATTGTGATGAAAGTCCCTCTAGCGGGTAAAAAGGTAAATTTTCCCCCAGGCTGAATGTCCTTGGAGTGTGGACATTATATAATAAATATATGTCCAGATAACGACAGTCGCAGTGTAATACTGAGAAATACACTCTTCTTTTATTCCCCTAAATTCTTCTAAATCAGGGTATACTCAAAGGTATTTCAAATATCATTTCGTAAATTAAATCTTTGTCCGAACGTTAGTAAGTAAATCGTTAGTAAAATTTCACGTTTAAACATTGTCAGTCAGAATTTAAGCATAGAGTTATCTAAATTTCAGTCAGCTAGTAGCATCACTGCATTCATTCTCTTATGCTATTTCTATAAATAACTTCCTTTCATCGAAAGGCATCAGAAAATGTATATTTGGATTTAAGTCATGAAAATTAGCTGTGAATCATCAATTCTGGTTAGACTTTCGTTAAGTTGACTAGTGTTTTTGACTACGGTCTCGATTGAAAGTGTTCGATAGTGAAATTAAAGTATAATTTCAAAGAAGGAAAGGTTCGAGGTTAGACCTGGCAGATTCCTGTAAAGGTCAACATAAACAGAGTGTTTGTCCTTTTAATTCTAAAAGTCGTTAATTTCAATTTATTTAATTCAAAATTCACAAGAAAATTGCCCAAAGAGTATCCAAGAATACTCCCGATTCCACAAAGAATTTAGGAATCTAATAAAATTTAGAAAATTCAAATTTTTCCCAAAATTTCCCTGAGAAACACATTTCAATGTACACACATAAGGAAAGAAAATGTCTAGCTATACGAAAACGCGTACATGCGACGACGGTAAACGCGAATGGGTGATTCATCACAAGCGGAGGGGTTAGCGGCAGTCCACGGCTCACTGCATTATGTACGAACGATCTTAGTAAGAATTTCTAGAGTATTTATTTTTCTTTTCTTTTATTCCATCAGAATCTATTTTTATTTTCGTCTTTAGAATTTCTTATTAGTTTCGTCTAAGCTTCGTAGCAAAATAAATATGCGAAACCCTCGTTTCCAGGCGACCATGACTTCAAATTATAACGTGTGTTTGCACACCGTAGGTCTACATGCCAACATTGTTACAAGCGTACTAACGACTCGCATTGAATCGATTGGATTCCACTCAATTCCCTCTCGCTCTCTTACCTTACATATATAGATTTTCCCAATGTGTATATGTAAATTGGTGGGGGTTGTTTCTCTAAATAAATATTCGCTATAGAGAACATATTTACGTCATCGTTAAGAGCATATAAAACAGTTTAAATCTTGTCTTGACTTTTTTTATATCTCTTATAATTTCTGAGTTATTGAGTCAAACAGTGAAGGGTAGTGTTGAGCTTAGAGTGCTTTACACCCCGCCGGTGGGCGATTGGGCAGCTAAGATAATTACCGTTGTTCTTACATTAGATCGGTCTAGGAACCCACAAAGTTTCATTTAAATCGGTGAGATGCACTTACCTGTGGTTCCTTGTAAGTTTCAAGAGTGCCAGCAGCGAAATGGAGGCCATTTGAGTGATGCACTTACCTGTGTTTCCTTGTTAGCACGAAAGTCTTGTATCACCCGGCCCAACATTTCAATTGGTATTGTATTAATCTCTGTCCGAATATTAGTTGCAAGTTGAGAGATCCAGTGACCGTGCCGGCCAGTTGAGCTCCTCGAATTTTGAAATGACACGACCAGGAAACATTTTTTGCAAAATTGTCTTCAGATGGTTCTAAAGATAAAGACGCTATGTTTTATTTGCTTTATAAACTTGCGATCGGCCGAGGAATGAAAACTGGATGCAGTAAATCAGCTGCAAAAAGGTAGGTACACATACATATTTCCTGTAAAATTAATGCAATTCTGCAACGTTAGATACCCACACGTAAAAATTTAGCAACTTCTTCAATGGTAAAAACCGCAATTCATTCTGTATAATGCATACACTGTGAAAATGGTTAGATGTTTCCTTAAAGATATTTCCTTAATTTTGTTCCTACAATGAGATTTCGATTGATGTGCATTGCGGGGCAAGATTTGTTGTCGCTACTTGCAGTCTAACTCATAGATTTTTATTGAATATTCCGAACTAAAATTAACAGAGGTAGAGGACCCCCAATCTTCGCCATTCTTCATTTAGTATCTTCAATCTCCTAACTAATGCTAGCAAGAAAAGCGTGGTTTTCCAAACTTCGTCACTATTTTCGTTTCGACTAATTTTAATGGAACTTCAAATGTTCAATATCTCGATATCAATATAAAAGCAAGCTTTAGAAGTCGAAATCTTCAAAATACTGCTGTTCGGACGATCATTTTTGATCCCCGTCGTCTTTTGACATTTTGAACGAAAATTTTCCAAGTCACAAATCATTATTGTCTCTATTATTTGTAAAACACCAAGGAGTATGGCGGTTGCTGAGAACTAATCTTAGAAAAGTTAGGAACTAATGAATCATTCATCAGTCAAAGCTCCTAGCATGGACATCTTTGAATCTTTGTATTCGCAAGTATGGCTATCTATTTTGACTCATTTATGAAATATTGGTGAAATTTAAAAGGGTTACATCTTTTCTAAAACTTTGATCGTCATACCGAGAGTTTTAACCACCTGTCTATTGTTTGTAGGCGAATTCGTACTACTTGGTGCTTATTTGAAAGATTTCTACGAATATCCTTCGATCTCTAGCAATTTAGCCGCTAAAGTGCTTGTCAGAAATACAACCAACCCACAAGGTTTCATTTGCACAATACGAGGATGTTACGCACAGCTGGTTTCAAACAGTAGATAGCACACGGACATATTACAAACGATGGCCAAAAAGTAATGGCGCTTGCAAAAGTAGAAATTGATGCATTTGTGGTCGCTTATATTCAAAGCTGTCTATCTACGTCAAAAGCCCGATAAGACCATAACGCGTGTTCGGCTATTGACTTTCCACTCCCACCTTCCCCCACTTCAACCCCAACCCCCCGTTTTAACGAAAACACGTACCTATGGACGCGCAAAACACCGCCGATGTCTAACACGCGTACATATATACAAAAATATAACCCCATTGGTATCAAAAAGCGCTGGGGCACAGATAACGTACATTATCATATCGAAGTATTAATCTTTATTTACGGGAGTCGCGTAATTAAAAATAACGATCAAATAATGACGGGTGGCCATCAGCGGGAATCGCCGTATAGAATACATATTCATATTATAAAGTTGCAAAATGTTTTGTATCTTAATGGTCGCCCGTTTCAAAACTGCAATAAAATATAAACGCCCGTGCCTCGACGGTTAAGCGAGATATGTATGTATGTACGCGATGCCGTAACCCCGTATAGCGTTCGTGTATGAATCCATTAATATTTTATGTCCATCTATCTCTAATTACAATAAAACGTTAACATGTTGCTGACTGTCCATAAATTTCGAAAGAGGTTGATCCTGTTTTTCGTTATTTAGTGCTTGCGTTTGACGTAAATTCGTATCTATGTATTTCAAACGTTATTTCGCTTGTACTCAGCGATATACGTTGTGCTCAAGCAGCATTTACCTTTGCAAAATTATACTGGTCGTTAACAGCGCAGCAGCTGGTACACTGTGTCTACGGAGCTGTGTTACAACGCTTCGATTCCCTCATGTATTTCCGTTGCATATCGTGTGCCATTGCACTATGCAACGGAAATACACGAAGAAACCGAAGCGCTGTAATTGAGTTAGCATTTGCGGCATCGTCAACCCCCACTGCTGGTAATAGTAGTGATAGTAATGTATGGAATAAAAGTTTTGGGAAAAACCCACACATAACTATGACAAGCGCTTACGAGATATGACTGTATAAAGATGTGAAACTAGCAAGAAAGTGCAATTATGCAGCAAAATGAGTACCGTACCGCTACTCGGTTTCAAACTTTGCAGAGGAAAACTTCGCAAATCGAATTGAATTAGATGGGGGCGCTTATGGGGATCAATGCTGTAGTAAAATTAAGATATACGAATGGCACACTTTCTTCAAATACATCAGGGAGTCGACTGAAGACGATCCCCACTTAGGACGACTAGTTGATATCACCACAACGAAGATCGCCGGAAAAGTGCAAAAATTAATATTGGAAGATGGCCACCTGAAAAAACAAAACCATTTTCTGCATTAGTTGGAGTATGAATGAACATATCAAGTGTTACAGGTCTGGGAAGGTAGGTGCATCAAGTGTAGCACAACACATAAACGATACCGGGCATAATATTAAATTAGAAAACCTAAAATTGATTAAAAACGTGATTTCGCCGTTTGAACTGGACACCTATGAGACCATTTACATAAATGAGAATGCAAACCTAATCAATAAAGTTTTCTGCATTAGTTTTCTGAATCCTTTTACTGAATAACAACAATGAAGCTGGTGGACCATCACGTTGTAAAGAACGCGCTACAACATGAATGGCGCTGTGTTTCTGAGCATCAGTTGTTTCATCCACACATAGGCAGATTTTCTTATTTCTCAGCTCGTCTTTTATACATCCCTTTACTGTACCTTGCACACGTGGCAAATTGTATCGTAATTGCATAGATGTTGGCAGCTTCCATGAGGGAACGTATTTAGCCCAAAAAAGACGAAAGTGTTCATTAGATACTAGATATTGTGGGATGTTGCACACACTTAACGTAAAAATAAAATCATATAAAAATTGCCAGTATGGAATACTGTTTCTTAAATTCAATACATGACGTTTACTTTTACAATGTTTTCTACATTCAAACTTATCGCGACTTAGCAATCCGCTATTGCATATTGTGCAATAAATATCCGGACTTCTATATTCTAATCCAGGGAAATGCCTGAGATATTTATTCACATTCGAAGGGAACGTTACACCCTTTGGGCGTCCCATCTCCGCGTACTTATTTGGCGTGCAGCGTGCAACGTACTGTCGCTTTGAACTCTCTCGCGATATTGCCGAGATCGACTACGAGTTGAAAATTACCCCTACCCACGCCGCTACTGCCATCCGGTACTACCTTTTTAACAAACCCCATTAATTACTAAAAAAAAAACAATAAGTGAATGAAATTTTAGATTGATTTAATAGTATAAAACAATTAAACGGTTAAAATAAAGTTATTATAAAATATTCAGAACTATTCAAGGATGTGAAATTATATAATAAAAGATTCGTTGAGAGAATTTTGTACCACAGGAACCCTAGTCACAATGTTCGTTACTGACGGAGCCGCAACAATGCTGAGAGTTGGTAGGATGTTGAAAATATGTTTTCCGACTCTTCTTCACATAACATGCCACATACACGCATGTCACCTCGTAGCAGAAACCATTCGGAAGAAGTATCCGATGGTGGATAAGTTAATAGCATCCACCAAAAAAGTGTTCATTAAATCTCCCAAACACATCCGTGTATTCAAACAATTGTGTCCGAAATTACCACCACCACCTCAGCCTGTAATAATGCGATGGGGTACATGACTCCAGGCAGTATCTTACTATCAGAAATATTTTTCACAAGTGAAAAATGTCATTTTGAAAGCTGATTCAAATGATTCTGTAGCAGTTCGAGATAGTCAGCAACTTTTTTCCAATTCGGACGTTCAATAACAAATAGATGAAATTTCCATGAACTATTCTGAAGTTGCACAGGCTATTGAGCAATTAGAAAACAGGCACTTATCTGCACGAGACGCATTAAATTGCATAAACAATTTACAAGCCGCTCTAGAAAACTTGACGAACACTATAGGAGTCGATGTTGCTCAAAAATTTGGTGCAATTTTCACGAAAAATCATGATTTACAAAAGGTTCGGTCTATAACTGAAAACCAAGAGTGCCCAGATGAGGAAAAGGAATATCTGACATTTGCAAATCTTACTTCACTGGATGTCAAACGATCATTTTCGAAGTATACGACAACGTATTCACAACACCGTCGACGGCTGAATGAATCGACAATGGAAGCAGCTTACCAGGGCGGTTGCCAATTGCCACAGTGGACATCAAGACGACAGGAAAAGGTAACAATATTATTTTTCACTAATATTGTATATTACGTATCTACTTTTATGCGGTGCGCCACTGCCGGTACCACCTTTTTAACAAACTCTAGTAATTAATTGTGCAATTTTAATACGGCAGTGTATTACTTGGAAACAAACGTGCCGTATAGTGGAAAAATATCGTAGGATGCGGTGTTTCTTCATTTCTGTCCTCGAAAACCAATTAAACATAATAATCGAATAACAACGATTCAAAGGATATAATATAATAATAATATAATATGCATAGGCGAGCTCATTCTTTGTTTTTATGGGGTTCTTTTTAGTTGTGCGGATATAATGGTTGTTATGCCTACGTAATTTAATATATATGGTAATAAAATATTATGCTATTGTGCGAGTAAAATATTATATGTATTTTCTCTGTAGTAATAGAACAAAAGCTTATTGTTGAGACGAATTATAGCTAATAAAAATAAAAATAATACATTATTAACGGTTCGTTACCTTTTTTACAATGGCATATTTTGTTCTGGATGGAAGTGTTCAATACTTAATTTAGATACTTAATATAGATATTTAATATAATGTATGTGCTGTTAGATACTTCCATCAGTGATTTCCAAACTAAAGAATTCATAAAGTTTAATTACACTGTGCTCGAATTGGAGACTTTTTTTCAACAAGCCGGACACCCGGGAGGTGAACTTAATTCGAGTATGCTGAATCCAATGGTGCGAACCGTTTTTAAAAGTTAGCTCGCGTTTTCGAGCAGGTTCAATTTAAAAATTTTAGGCCCAAAGACCCAAATGAAAACGTTTCGTTTTGTGTATCATTTTTTGACCGTTTATTGAATTTAAATCAATGGAAATCGATAGATATCATTTTTTTGTAAAACGATGATGATGACTGCTGAGTATATCCCAACATCTGCTGCCAAATATTCGTTTGTTTCAAGTCCTTTACCAAAAGAATGGATTGTCGCTGTGATAGTTTTAGGCTTCTTATTATATTATTCAAACGAGTTTGCGTGATTTCAATGTGATTGCATTTCGCAGTGATATTTGATGGTTAATACATTGATACGCCTGCTTCTTCGGTTTTCATGGTTTCTAATGCTGTTGGCTCAGGTTGTTCTGTTGAAATTGGTCTTGTTGGAACAGGAATTGTATTTGAATGCGGCAGCGGCAATTGAGTATATGTTGTTGGAATGTATTTCACGCACGCATTACATTCAGCTGGACCATGTTCTCTTGGAAATATCCAAATCATTGGAACACCAAATGCCATAGCGGCTCCGGCTTTTGTCCATTTATTAAAGGTCAAAACGCAAAACAATAGACGGCGCACAAAGAGGACCTCTTATGGAAGTGGATGCTCAAAATGGGATTTCGAATTTGTAGATATTTTAAAATAATATCATGTGGGCATGTAGATAAATATTTAACACATTCACACATTAAATATTCAATCTTTGTCAGCTGTCGTCGTGGAGATATAAACGTGACAAGTTATCCTATTGTCTTGAGTTTTCATATAACCTGCCCTTCTTACTTGAGTACTCGCGGATTCTGTGCATTATTCTTTCAATCACTTTTTCTTCTGTTCATACCGTCAGTATAATTCACGTACGCATAACATTCAGCTGGATCATGTTCTCTTTGATCTATCCAAATGGCATAGCAGCTCCGGTTTTTGTCTATGTATTCAAATTGAAAACGCATGTACAAACGACAGACGGCGTTCAATAAACATCAGTAAAAACATTTTGCGAGAAATATTGTTAATACAACAGTTTCAGCACTTATTTTACCCCGAGTGATTTTAATTACAAACTTTCCACACGTAAGAAAAGGTATTCAATTTAGAACATTTATCTATTTTTGATATTTCAAATTAATTGATTTTACAAGCCAATACAATGAAAAATCTCGAACTTTTCACTATTCACTTCGGTTTGGGTTATTTGCTTTAATATTTAGATGTTAACACTGTGACTTCTGAAAACAGACTGAGCTTTCAGCGGTTAACAGCGCCGCTTATATACCCATTTGACCAAGTGGCAGTACCGGGGATGGAAGTTTCTAGAAGATTCACGAATGGTCCATGAACAGTCCATGGAAGGTTCTCGAAGGTTCTAAAAAGCTCTTCGGCCATTGATCAGGTTTTCCAGAAAATTCCAGAATGTTCCATTTTTAAGTTGAAATTGCTCGAAAACGAGAACTAACTTTTAAAAACGATTGACACCATTGGATTCAGTGTACTCGAATTAGGTTTACCCCCCGGGTGCCCAGCTTGTTGCATTTTGCAACTAGCATAGTGTTATTATTTAATTGCCAAGAAGTAAAATAAAAGTAGAAATTTTTAAATTCCTAATACATCTCTATTCATCAAACATTGACCACCAAAAAAGTAGTAATAAAGAAGTTCTAACCTCCCAGTATTACAATCAACTTTGATTGTAGATTAACCGCTTGGACTCTCTCCCTTCTCTGTTTGCAAAACAAGGACTAGTAAACTGGTAAACTGTCTAGCTTATACCTTGATATAGGGACACAATCATCGGACGCTAAACTAATTTATCCAGTACCGGGAGGGCTTTAATTTTAGTTACAAATCATTAGACGTTGTTTACTGTAGGAATATTCATCAGGCTTGCGGTGTAGTTTACAGCTATCGCCAGACGTTAACGTACACAGCTCGATTAGGTCGTTTGTTGCAGTACAGCCAAAGAAAATGTCACACAATCATATACATATACGTATACATAAACAGCATGTACAAATTTACTCTAAGGATATATACAGTGAGATCCTAAAGTATCCCCCCACCCCCCATGTTAACTATTGAACGACAGCAGCTGGCGTTTTTAGAAAAAATAGGTCGATAATCGGAACATGTTGCTGTTTGGAATCCAGTAATGAATGATCGTAGGTAGACTACTCAAGGCATTTGTTAGATCATATAAAAAAGAAACGTCCGGAGAAGTGGCACAGGAACGACTAACTAGGTTTTTCACCATAATAACGCTTCTATTGTACAACAGATTTTGGCAGAAAACAACATGGCCGTTGCTTCTCATCCAGCGTACTCGCTTGACTTGGCTCCTTGCGACTTTCTTCCCTTTTCAAAGATGAAAATCAAGTTGAAGTGGCAAAGATTTGTCATTGCCGTCACAATAATCTGAATAACATTTTTTGAAGTTAAATATAGTAACTCAGTGTACTTCAATATTAGAAACGGTTGGGCACGAGGAAACGCCGAAAAATAATTGGAAATTTGCTAGTTGACCGTGGTAGAACTCCAACGTTCAGCGCATAACTGTACTACAGTCAGGAGCAGCAGGAGTTCTTTTACCAGTGGAGCATTGAGGCCTCTTTAACAATGCTAAATTTTCACCATGAACTCCTGGACTATGTTGCTGAGCAAATTTGCTTTCAATAACTTCAATTGACTTATTCTAGATTACCAATGCAGAGCTTTTGGAGATCTACCACAGACTAAGGAAAGCAGGAATAAGCTGAAAGAGACCTACATCCTGCGCTCCCTTCCATATTCTGGGTATTTTGACCAGTGTCCTCAAAAGCCAAGAGAAAATTAGTAATTATCCTTATGACGTGTGATCCTATTCGCTTCTTAGATTGATCATCAGTTGGCGAGGAATTTTACCAATTTGATTATTATAGAAGTATCTCGGAAAATTTTATAGTCTTCAAATCAAAAGGTTTTGTTAGGTGCAATTACAATCGTTTTTTTAGAAACTGACAATTTCTCTTCCAATTGTAAGTTAAACTCCAATTTGGAGGAGAATTATTTATTAGCTGTAAAAGAAATATAAAAAATTGTCATTTGGTCTGTAAATCAGTCCCATATATTTATTCACCAAAGATTTCCTGATCTGAAAGTTATAAAGTCGTGTAAATTATAAGATCATATTTTTTGAGCAGAATCAAACAACATCGGCAGTTATTGTGCAACGTTATTTCAATATTCTCGTTTTCCAATTCCTACTAGAGCGAGGCTAGCGCCTTTTAGCTCTTCAATCCTTGTGTACGTGGTTTCTTCCACAGCCGCTGGGGTATCGTGATTACCCAATTCAACACTTGTTTCCACTATGTCTTCTAGCTATCCATCCTCGTCAATCGGTATCACATCGGGGGAAACCCTGGACCAACATCGCCAGCAGGGAACTATCTGAGGTACTAGCACCCTGCCATGATTTCTTTGCCAACTCTCGTAGGAATTCTAGAAGAGATGGCATTCGAAAATCGGATATCAATTGGGAATTCCTCACGAACCTCGGAGTCTTAATTATTGATCGAAGCACCTGGCTCTTTAAAGCTTCAAGTTTCTTTAGTTGGCTGGGAGCCACCGTTGCCCAGGCGAAACAGATATACGAATTATAATTAACCTATACCGGAATCAAGGTACTGTAAGGATGGAGAAAACTGATACAGATAGGAGTGCGGTCTGTCCCCATTATTATTTAACTTATACAGTGAAGCTATATTTCAGGAAGGTTTATCAGAGAAAGAACACGGTATATCGATAAACGGAAAAATTTTCAATAAAATACGACTCGCAGATGACACTGTTATGTTGTGGTGTCGAATTTACAATAAACAACAACAATATAAACAACAGCTACAACTACAAAGAACGTATGTTACCTGGTTTCACAGTGCGCAGCAAGCAGGAGGTCAGGAGAACAAAAAAACTCATCGACTGTATAGTAACATCTTTTAGAGACTCTTTAAGACGGGACCTGAATCGTCCAAGTGAGCACTGCCTTAACTCCGCCAGTAAATAATTGTATATCTTTGTACCTAGACGAATGTAGTTATTATAAAACTTGTTAGAATTTGCCACATCGTAGCGAATATGGTCTAGATTTCTTGTGAAATAGTCATGTACTCCAGCAGGGTCTAAAAATAAATGTGAAAAATACTAAGGTTATGATTATCACAAAGAAACAAGATACAAGAGGAAACTTTACGATAGCAGGAACGCAATTGGACAGAGTTAACAACTATAAATAATAAATATCTAGGATCCTGGATAGATGAGAGCAACGACCAAAGTACGGAAATAAGGATGAGAGTTGAAACAGCGAGACAACTATTTGTAAAAATTGAAAAGATATTCACTAACCGGGACCTTTCTGTGGAGCTGAGATTAGGAGCTTTGAGGTGTTATGTATTCTCTACTTTATTGTATGGAATGGAAAGCTGGACACTGAAAGTGGAACAAATAAAGAAGCTGGAAGCATTCGAAATGTGGTGTTACAGAATTTTAAAGATTCAGTGGATCCAGCGAGTTACAAATGCCGAAGTGCTAAGACGTCTAAAAAAGGACAACAGTCATAAAGAACATTAAAGTGAGAAAGCGGAAATATTTAAGCTATATTACTGTGAGAAGTATGAAATACTTAGACTCATCATACGGGGAAAGATCAAAGGTAAAAGAAGCATAGGAAGGAGAAGGATTTCCTGGCTGATAAACCTTAGAGAATGGTATAATTGCAACTCAATAGACCTTTTCAGAGCGACGGCCAGTAAGATGCGAATAGCTATGAGAACCAACCTCTGATAGGAGAAGGAACCATAACAAGAAGAAGACCTTGTATAACAATAATGTTGAGATCCATTTGTACTCTGTACGTAACAGCGGCAGTAATACATTTTTTTGTATTGGAGATCCAATGTTCTGCAAAATTTTCTTGTATGCATCAAAATAATATAGTCACTAATAATTTAGCAATCCTATAACTTATTAGTTATTACCTTTGGAGCTATTTTAAGGAACAAGTAGCTTGTTGGACAATAGAGTGACGAATATATTCGACATGAAAAGTCCTTTTTTTATCTAAATATCCCGGAACCTTTTAAGCATTTATGTACACCAAGTATTTCCCAAAATTGTCTTCCTAAATATGACTGAACTTTTTATTTTTCTTACTTAAAAGAAACGATACTTCGCAGGAGTTTTATTGCATTCCATCAAGAATGACCCTCACAAAAACTTTTCACCTAACAAGGACTAAGAGACTTTAAAAATTACAACGACCTCGTTTATTTTCATGCGTCCTCTCTTAAAGTATATTATATATACGATGTCCCAAGTCTCCTCCCTTCAACAAACTAAATTTTTCGTTCCTTCCTCTCATTTCGCTCGCGCGAACGTATTACGTACAAGAAATTCACTTCACCATCTCCATCCCTTTCTCTTCTTTTCCTCTGTTCTTCGACACCGCGATATCATCGAGAGGACTTTTTATTTTCTCCAAAAAGTGTTGTAATAAATTCGCCGCGCCAAAACTCTGAAGAGAGGAAAAGAACGAGGAGAAGGAGTTCCTTTTTTATATATAATAAAAGTTTGCGAAAGTAAATTAGAGCGTGGAGTCGTTGTTACTTATTTAGGTGCTATTTCCCACCATCCTCTTCCAGTCGGCCCCTGAAAATTCGCCGCACTCGAGTGCTATAGACCCGCGTTTTGGAGGGTGGTTCTGGGTTCGCTTTTATAAATATTACAATAATTAAATATACAGCGAAAGTCGTTAAAATTGCATGGGGGGAGGAGGAGGCGGTCGGTTCCATTTTTTTTCGCAGGGGTGCGCCGGTGAGGGTCGATTTTCCCTTTTGTTGTGTTAGGCGATAGACGTACGCTCTTCAAATTAATAATAGTATTATTTATTTTCTGTCGCTGGTGGTGGAGTTGGTGGCGTACTTGTGCCCTCGATCGAGTATTGTATAACTGATTTTAAGGGGGTTTCAACCGCGACATTTCCTCGATTAAAAATGTAAAAGCGAAACCGTGCATTTTTCGGTTGGGTGGGTTTAAAGTGCGCGTACCTAATTGATTTTATTGTAGCTTGAATCAACACCAAACACCACATGGTTACAAAAGTAGGCATTTCAGATAACATTAATTATATGTTCTAAATTCAGAAAATTACGTTAATATAAAATGCTATGTATGAACCATTTAAATACATCAGCTTTAGCTTTGTTCGAACACCCTCAGAAGTGAATTTACCGTCCAATACCTGCGAAAAATACTAATCAGAGCTCCCTCTTTGTATTGTGCATGTACTGGACGGTTAATTTATGATTTTCTGAGGGTGTTGGAACAAGCCTTTTAAATACAGGATGCACTATTTAAAATAACGAAGTAGATACTGAAATATATTTCTCGGGGGTTTTTCTCAAATTATGTTAAATTTTCTAATTTAATTTTTGAATGAATTTCCAACTCAGTAAAATGAAATTAACGAATTTTAAGATTCGAAAATTAACTAACCTTTAAACTTTCGAACGATGCCAATAAACCCTCTGTTTATATACCCACTACAGGAACTGCCTGCTCTTGATATTCAATCCTTTTTTCTTTTCTAATAAAGACTTTGAATACACAACGAACACTTATATTGGGATTGGATTTAAGACAAACTTTGATTCAACCAAGGCCGAATAAAGATTGATGAAAATGTAGAGCGTCGTTCATCTTTCTTTTATTTTAAATCGCGAAAGACCGGCGATTGTTTCATTTTACAGCCAATTTTGATAATTTAACCTAAATAGAAACTTTTTGATGACTTTCGACAAAATATTAGCATACGAGAACGAATGCAGTGACTTAACCAGGAGGTTGTATGTTGATGATTCTGTGGTCCGAACTCTCACCAACAAGCTTTAAACGAGAAAATCCACTGCTAATTTACAGAAACCTTTCAGATAAAGATTTAATTGATGAAATATTATCTGTTGTACTTTGCAATTTATGCTGTTGCTTATTCCAAACGATTTTTACATTAACTTGGACGAAATAAGTGAATAGAAAAATTAATAAACGAGGAGATTTGTCCATGATACCCCACACTCGTCATTATCTGGACTTAGATATTATATATAATGTCCTCGCTACAAAGACGGTTGGCTGAGGGGGGATGGTAACGAAGATATTTCCAATTATCCCCGCAAGAGGGATATTTAGTTAACAACGAGTGGCCAGACTGACATTTGGTCAATACCAAACAACTGAGAGAAGTTGTTGTTGTCGTAGATACAACGTTGAACATAACATAACAATACCTAACATATTTCACTATTTATCGATCATCCTGCATATATGGAACTATTTTTGAAAGAGACTCCGTGGTGTCTATTATCTATCTGACAATTTTGACCTTCTAACAATTACACAATAGGCACAATTCCATAATTCCAGAAGGATGGAACGGCCTTACTTAAAATTATTTTGACATATACAAGATGAGTCAGGAGGAACGGACCACGCTCCAGGAGGTATAGTGCACGTGAAAATAATGTTTCATATGCTCTTTTCCGATTTTCATTTTCAAGTTATAACGTAATTTAAAAAATTTCTAACAATTTTATTGTTACGCGGTCTGTTTATTTTGAACAGCGTGGTATATGCTCAAATATTTATTTCGATTTGTTGCAATATTGAGAGTTTTTTCATTGGGTGTAATTTTACGCGTATTTTCGGCCGAATGAAATTTCCTTTCGGCCGTTCTCTCACGAATTGTAATCACGAACAGACCTGAAGTGTCGTTTGTTTTTTAAAATGGTTCTAACCCTTGAATGGGTGAGTACGTTTGAGCGATCTTTTTCTTGCGTATTTAAATTAACGATATTTGTGATGATATTTTATTTTAATTTTTAATATCGCTTTTGCCAAATTCTATCTCTACCATATCGCATGGCCATTTTGTCGAGCCTCGTGCACATGTTGCACGGGCTTCCCCTCTTATCAATTTTTGGATATATATTCCTTAATTTTGGCGAATTATTGGAGATCATTTTGCATTAAAGATTAAATTAGTAGCTTGATCATTGTTTTTCTCTCCCTCTCCCTTTGGTTTAAAAGTTGATTACATCTTTCGATGTCCATTGAATACATGTAACTTTTTTTATTATTTTTTTTATTCTTCCCGGATTTCACTTGCCTTAGCTTCTCTTTTGTACTTACATTAGAAAAGTAGCAATAACCCTGGGTGTCCTGGCGGAGCTTTTCCCAATTGCTAAGCTATAAGAGCTGGTGAAACCTGCATTCCTCCTGCCCGGGACGACACCCCCAAGGATGCAAGATCGAACAGGACTCAGAGATTCAAAATAAACCATTTCTTTTTTATTGTTTTATTATCATTTCATTCAAAACGGCATTTACCCAGAAGGCAGAAGCAGAAAATTATAGGCCAATTGCACTACTATCAACTGAAATAAAATCCTAGAAAAATATATCCAAACTAGAATTTCCGCACACCTTATAAAAAAAACAGATAATACACAAGTAATAGCATGCCTTTCAAAAAAAAAAAATCCGGAGCCTTAGATATGAGTAATAGCAATCTATATTGACATGAAAAAAGCCTTCGACACGGTTCCTAAAACTAAACTAATCTAAAAACTGCCATCCCTAGGAATCAAAAGAAAGAACTAATGCTAATTGAAATAACACAAACAAACGGCGAAAAAAGCAACCCACTCGCTATCGAATACGGGATTCCACAAGGTGAAAACTTACCACCGTACTATTCATTCTGTACACTAACGATATTTTAGAAATAGCACTGCAAGGAAAAATCTTCGCTTGCGCAGATGACATATGCCTAATATATACAGGAACAAAACAAAATGTCCTACAAAACAACATAAACGAAGATATCAAAAAAATAGAAGACTACAACACTCTACTAATGATAAATTAGGATAAAACTAAATATATGATTTTCACATGAACAAAACAAAGATATAAATTCTGCGTAAAGATCAAAAACCAAGAAATACAAACAACCCGAAACGGAACAAACACTTAAATCAATTAGTAAAGACTAACACAAAAACCATAGCAGCACTATATAAATTAAATAACATTCTCCTAAAAAATATGAGAAAACCAGTATACAACGCAATTTTTACAACAAGAAACAACTAATTAATAAACATTTGGAGCACCACGACTAAGAGAAACATAAATACCATGCTACGACAGCAGAACAAAATCCTAAAGACACTCTATTCACTAAACAAAAGAAAAAACCAATGAAGTATACAGCAAGACACAAGAATTTAACTTACAACAAATGATGACACTAAATAACTTACCCTTACTATACAAAATAAAAAAAATAAACTAATAAAAACTAATACCAAATTCTCAACAGGATGAACACGCACAACACCAGATGATATCCACATCTGCGAGCAGAGAAAACAAGACGGAAGAAATACACACAAAATCTGACAGAAGCAATAATAAAACAATACAACAAAATAGAAGCAGACATAAAAAACAGAAACTATACCATAAAAAAAATTATAAAACGAAGACTTCTAAAGAACAGCATTTGAATATAAACATGAACACAAATATAAGAAAAAGACACTAAGAAGAAGAGCGACAACTGAGAAAAGTACCGAACAGCTCTCGATACCATTAGCCCGAGACGGACAATAGCCTACTCTCGAGGTGAAGATAGAGGACGCAACCGTATATGTGTAGATATTATGTATAGGCTGGGGAAACAGCGGTAACAGTCAGTGTAGTAGATATGTGGTGCGGAGTCGGGGATTATTTATTTCACGCGTTCACAGCGTCAGTACTAAATCGATGCTGTATGCGAGTAGTTCTGTGTATATGTAGGCTGTCGTAACTTATTTCGTAATTGTACGCTTATGTTTGCTTTAAAAATGTCGCAGTTGCGTACGTCGCGAAAACGACCAATGGCAGACACAGTTAAAAACTTTATAGTGGACATGCCGGATTTAATTTTTGATGGCGCTAAAATTCAATGTCTAGTTTGTAAAATTCCTTTACTGTGTTGGTCCAGAAGCGATTGTCAACGTCACATCGAAAGCAAACAGCATTTTCCTGCAAAAAGTGGCATACGAGACGAAGATAAATTTATACTTGATTTATGTGTTACTCTTATTTTATGTAATTTATCGTTTCGTTTACTAGACAAAGAAGCATTTGTCTCCTTCTGGAATAAATTTGCGGACTGTAAATTACTTAGTCCGACATCGACACGAAATGTAGTGCCATTTGCTCGTGAACATATAGAGAAAAGAATGAAAACAGAATTGAAAGATACAAAACTGTGGTTGTGTGTAGACGAAACAACAGATCGTCAAAAACATTCTGTGGTTAATGTAATGGTACGTACAATGGAACCACATCGACCGTCATCCTCCTTCTTACTTGCTTCCAAAAGAGTTATAAATTGTACTGCCGATGATATTTTAAAGGTTGTGTTGAACTCATTGAACAAATTTGAAGTTTCAACTATGCAACTTCTAATGTTTATGAGTGATGGTGCCGCAAACATGCGTTCTTTGGGCTGATCTCTTGAAGAACACAGTGGTAACTTCTTACATGTAACGTGTAAAATCCATACCCTAAATCTTGCGGCACAAACGATTCCTACATGTTTTCCACTAGTAAATGCATTGATTGCTAGTACAAAGGCAGTGTTTCTAAAGTCCCCGAAACGTACCCGACTATTTCACAAACTCTGTCCTGATTTATCTGAACCACCACAGCCGATTGTTACACGTTGGGGAACATGGTTGCGGGCTGCGTTTTACTACGACAAATATTTTGATCAAGTAAAGAAGTTAGTTTTAAAATTCAATCCGACAGAAGCTGCAGCAATCAAGAAAAGCCAGGAAATATTTCAAGATAGTCAGGTTAAAAGAGATTTACAAATTATTCACAACAATTACTTTGGACTAGCGGAGGGAATAGAAAAACTACAAAATGTTTCGATGTCGCTAGTGGATTCTGTTCAAATTGTGAATGATGTTCACGCACAGTTATGCGCTGTAGAAGGCGAAACAAATTGGTGTGTAATACGAGAGAGAAAGACTCCGATTTTCTTATATTAAGACAAATTTGTGAAGGTGCGTGTGAAGATGCATTAAGTTGTTTCAAACATTATTTTAAATATGCAAATACAACATCGCTAGATATCGAACGGTCGGTTTCGGCATTAAAAAACATTTATTCCGCACGTCGTACTCACTTGACTGAAACAGCTGTGGAAACATATCTAATGATTCAAATATTTAACAGATGTTACCCAGTTTGTGATTTCACGGAAGACTTTTAAAACGGTAAGTGTTTCAGCACGTTTTATAATTTATTTCTTACCTTCTATTTTATGTGTAAACTTTTATGCGCTCGCCACGCCTCTGGCTGTTACCGCATATTTGCCCAGGTCAATTATCTATATGTTTCAAAAACAAAGTCTTTGAAAGGTGAAAAAAAATGAGGAATATTAAATTAAACCCTTGAAGGAACCACTTTATTCGGCTAGACGACTTGTTCATTGTAAACAACTCCAACATTTAAACTACAAAAAAATGGCGCGAAATTCAAATATCTGCCAATGTTAATCTCGCACAACCAGGATACCAAATCAAAGAAGGAGCCATCTACTTGGATTCATACCTAAATGCGTTGTATAATTTACCTTAACTAATGTATTTCGCCAGCACTCTTGAACATCACGGATCGAAAATACGCTTTACAAACGTAAGTTCATAAGTTTTAATACGTTACTGTACGCTTAACGACTTTTTCGCATGCTTAGGAATTACAGAATAATTGAAAAGATGTTACCATATCGAGAAATTTATGCAAATTGTAGACGAACCGGCTCATACCTCGTAGAATTGTTGTTTTGCGCTTGTTGCGGGCCTCTTACATTATTATTATTCACAATCAGAGGATATTCATATCGGGTAGATGATGGTGGTGCTTCAGATTCATTCGAAAAAAATCAGAATTCCGAAATTGTAATAACAGATTTAATCTGCGATTCCGATATTTTTAACTTTGGTTCAATATTAATAATAGGTTACTGCTGTAAATACATCGTATATATTTTCATATATGTATATAGGGTTATTCAAAATTACTAAGGAGTTGATTTAGAACTAGTAATCCTAAAATGATGAAGAATATAAGAAGAATTAGACGAGAAAAATAACTCGACAGTGACTTGTGTCAAAAAACCAAAATGGATCTGAAATGCTTTGTTATAAGTAAAGCCCGGTAACAGGGAGCCGTGCCATAGCCGTCTAGCTGCCTAGTATACAAAAACAATAGTAAGAAAATAGAAAAAAAATAACAGAACTAATACATAATTATAATATGTGAAAAGTAGTGAAACACTCACCCTTTTAAGCATCCTTGGCTACGGAACAGTAAAACTAGAAGCACCTTTATCAGTATTAACATCATACGGATAAGAGTGGCAAAAAGTTGACACCATTAGATGTGTTTCCACAGTTGTCTTGGTGAGCGATGTTCACCGTGGTGAGAAAATGAGTTTATATTTTGAAAAAGAGCGTACAACATCTACCGATGTTATACATGCATGATTAAAATACCCTTTGTACTTAGTCAGTGGATTATTCGATACACCATCACAAATTTGTTTTAGTGTGCTAAAATCGGGATCTTTCTGTAGCACACTCTCGAACTTTTCTAAAATGCGATTATATTTTGCCTCGTGTATAGTCAGTAGCTGTGTATGCAGTCCGTCCATAATTTGCAGAGACTCCAATAATGATTACGATCTATTTTGTAATTGATCTATTGCGTCATAGTAGCTACGAATATTTTTTAAATCTGTTTCAACGAAAATATCTTGAAATTTCGACTGGCTCTCCTTAATAGCTCCAGCTTCGGCAGGATTGAATTATGCAACAACAGCTTTTACTATTTTGAAATGTTCAGCATAATAAAAAGCTGCTTGCAACCATGTTTCCTAACGTGTAAGAATTGGCTCCGGTGGTTGACGAATACCAAGACACTCTGTGTGAAATGATCGTAGGCGTTTGGGAGATTTCAAAAATACTTTTTTTGTGCTTCCTATTAATGCATCTACCTCGGGAGAGCATTATCGAATGGTTTCTGCCACAAGATGTGAAGCATGCACTTTACACGTAATATGTAAACACTTGCAACCATGTTCAAGAAGAGAACGGCCTACCGAACGCATTATCGCTGCGCCATCGCTCATAAACATCAACACTTTATCTTTTGAAATTTTTCCAACGTACTAAGTACAACCTTCGTAATTGCTGCAGCAGTACACTCTTGTAGTCTTCGGCTAGCTAGTAACAGTGGTAATGTAGGTTTACTAGGGTCTACTATGCGTACCATAATATTTACAATTGAATTTTTTTTACAGTCTGTTGTCTAGTCAACACATAACCAAAGAAACTGTTTTTTCAATATGCGTTTCATTTTCATTTCCACGTCATCGCGTACAAATGCAACATGCTTACGTGCCGTTTTCTCCGTTAGCAACAGCAACTCGGGGTTGTATTTGTCCCAAAAGTCCTTAAACGGTTGTCTATCGAGTAAGCCTAGTGGAAAATTACAGTTTATCAACATAAGAATTACATAAAAAGAAATTGCACTTCTCGGTGGCATGCCCAATTTTCGTTTTCTATGCTGTGCGGAATTTACGTGTCTTGTACAGTTCCACTTCTTATTTGACATCAAATGTATTTTGCACACTTTACAAACTATCTTACTCCCGTTGTAAAACAAATCGGGAAAGTCATAAATAAACTTATTTACTATGTCTTGAAAGGGTCGTTTTTTAGCGTTCGACATGTTCACTAAAAACTACAATTAATAACTACATCTATATCAATAAAATCAACACGCCCTATCCGCTATCCAATGCTAAATTGAACTGAGTGATGATGATTTGTCGTGTCGTATCATAATCGACCAGCACTCCCCGCCCACCTAAACACAGTCACACTGCCGCTGCGATTGCTCTCCAGTTACCGGGCTCTACTAATTATTTGATTAAGGAGATTCAATCGATAACTGGGTGTCGGAGGAGTCTTTTGGGAAATTATTTAATGTGATATATTTCTTTTACTTATAGTTATAGGGGTATAATTATACCCCCTAAATAAGAATAAATAAATGATTTTCTAAAATCCAAGCAAAAATGTAGATGGACAGGTAATTATGGCCGGTAGTGTATCTACCAACTCATTAAGACCGGTATTGCCTTGTTATTTCACCGGCTTGTTATTCTAAATGCTTAATGTAATCGGGTTACCGCAATCGATAGACCGTCATATCGTCGCTTTAGAGGTGACACTTTTGCAGGGCACATTGCAACCTTCGTCAACAAGAAAACTGATGTTTATGCAATTAAATTATGGTGAAAATTTTTATAATAATTGTTAACATTATTACTAACTGAAGTGGATTATATTGTAAAAACGACAAAATGTAGTTTTGTATAACAATATTGTTACAGGCCCCTTTTATAGCGTGTCCATCTACTGCGTAGATACGTAGAATACAATTCCTTCCCTAAGCAATCTAGACAAGAAGGTTTTAGATAAAAATTATTAGGAGGCAAGTCCTGTACAATATCAAATGTATACAAATATATAGAGTGCTTAATTTTCGCTGTACGTCATACAATCTTCAATTCAGGTTCGTTCTTAGTTTTTGAGTTAGAGAAGTTAGAACTGACATGCGGTTACCTACTTTGCAAGTCGACGACTATGGTATGTAATCCAAGTTGCGTCCTCTACTTGGCATGTAAGTATTAAAAAATATCTGTCAAAATATTATGACATATTTACAGATAAAAGAGCAACTAGGCATTAAAAAGCAGGCGGCGTCAGGAGGTCCGATTCCTTACCGGGACGAAATTTTTTCAAGGATTGAATTACGTCGAAAATTGTTTTGAAAATCTCCAAAGTAAAACCCTTGATTTTGGACACCTGTGCACAACTATGAAATTCCTTATAGTAACCTGACTCGATCAGAAACTCTATTATTTACGTAACACATAAGGATCTTCCTACCATTAGCAACATCTGCGTTATATATTTTCTGTTTCAATTTTAAGAATACCAAATAAGTCCCAAGTTACCTTAAAATTGCATGGGCAATTCAATAATTAAATGGAGAACGTAAAACTTCTTTTAAAATAACGAATGGTAATACAGAATCCATCAAAATATTTTACTTTAAGATGTAATAGATAAATATGTGCGTCCTAAAAATATCAGAATAGTTCAGTGGAGTAGGCTGCATAAGCAGCTTTAAAAAAATATTTTTGTTAATGCTGAACATTTTAAACAACATATTCCGACATTCAATTCACGAATTTTCAATTTAGCTTCAATGAAACGTTTACGAAAACAACTAGCACATTATTCCATTCACTTAAACAATTTTCTGCGTATTTCTCACTCTTTTGAAGTTCCTCCTACGTTCGGCGTTAATTTTTTTTTGATCGATATTAGCGTGCACGTTTTTAACTAAATATTTACGTCTTGTTAATTACTTAATGTCGTGCAGGATAATCTTCGGCCATAAAACCGTTTATTTGGATCGCGTTATAATGTATATATACACTCTCTTCAGGTCGATGGTAATTATTCGATATACGTATTTACAGTATACATGAATCCTCGCATATATCAATATTAAAGACGCGACTAGGCTTTTGTATATTTTTCTTGCGCGAGTTCGAGAATTTTATGGATTTATTACACTTTCAGAATCTAAATTGCACATATCGTGTATTAAGGCGGAATACTTCTTTCAGGATGGAATGTATAAACTTTTGAACATTATATATTGATGTTTTATGTTGACATAAAGGGAATGAACAATCCAAAGAACTTAGAAATAAACTTGGATTGCATTAAATAGAATAATAATGCTAGAGCGGCATACCAAAATGATGTAGTCACCTCTTCTAAAATATCGATTGCATTTGTGCTGTAGTTGATATATTTTAAGGATTTTCAAAAGCTTTTTGCTCTTGAAATAGTGAAATTTGAATCAACATAATATTAAAGCAAATAAAATTTCATGCAACTTCCACCGATTTCTGATTTCCATCCGCGAATTTCGTATGGTGCAGAGTGTACAATATCTTATTAGAACAATATTTTATGTTAAACCTTTGAATTGGAACGTGACAAAAATTTTAAATAGGAAAGAATTACTACAAATCATATGTATATTGTACGAAGACACGTAAAGAATTTTTTTTGTCCCAAACGGCCACTATAAAGAACTGAAGATGCAGCAAATTATTCCAAGTGACCTTAAACGCGCTGCTATTGGCCGTGTCGCAAAACAGTATAGTCCGAGTACGACGTTTATGTGACAAGCAGGTGGTGACCCATTTACAGCTTTGTTTACTAATGTTTTCGTCGGTATTTCTTTGATTCTAGGATTAATAACTCTTATTAGAAATTCTTGATAATCCCTCTAATGCTTCCCGAGCGGGAGGAGAAAAATGAGGGTTTGTTCGTTGGTTCAAATGGGCGAACCTTGCTTTAGCCGGCAAATTGCAGACGAAATCGGTGTTAGTAGGAGTGCTGTGAAACGCAAAAAATACAAAAGTTATAAAGTTCAAAAATGCCAAGAGATTTTTCCGAGAACAATTTTGCAAGAATGGAGTTTTGTGCGTTCGTGATGAAAAGAACTAATGAAGACGAATATTGTTTTTCGACGAGTCCTCTTTTCCACATCATGGCAAACATAATCCCTCAGGCGTGCGATACTGGTTTCGAGAAAATCAACATCTGGTTCGTAATGGAGTACCGCGGAAATTTTAACATTTGGGCGGGTATCTTGGGTAACTATAGGGCCATTTGTTATCGAGGGCAATTTAAATGGAGTGAAATATTTGGATTTGCTGCGAACGCAAATTATTCCTGCAGTCCATCAATTTAACTCCGATTTTGATGGAATTTGGTTTACGCAAGATGGTTGTCCCACGATAACACCAGATTAGTAATGCAGTTTTTAGAAAACGCCTTTCCTAATCGTGTTATTGCCGGGAAGGGTACGATAAAAATCACCCGACCTCAATCCTTGCGATTTTTTTCTATGGGGTTTAGTTTAATCCCATAAGAATCGTTGCTTATTTTCCTATTTAGAATTACTTCTTCATTCTCCTACATCGCATAGCAGCAACAAAATGAATACAAGAAACTGTATTTTCCAACATAATCTGAAAATACAAAAAAATGACGCAGTAATTCTCAGAAGGCGTTGAATTATAATATCACGTGATTGAGCGGACATGCGTGTTTATAATATGCGTGCCTACCGGTGCTCGCTTCATGATGTATTGCGACTGGATGAGATATCTCCAGTAAGACACGAATGCGCAGTTGCCATTCACAAAGCCAATTCCTCGTTCGTATCTGGACTAATGTGCATAATTGTTACTGATTTATTGATAGTTTTTAAATTTAATTTTAAATAATTTGTTACCATTTCTAATGTGGTTGCACAGGAGAAGCGAAGAACCTTCAAAAATTGAGGTTACTTGCTACTGGGCTAAAGGTAAGCTTTCAAACGTTGGTACGAGCATAAAATACCTCACATTGAAGGATTTTGGTGCCAAAGATGATTTAGATTCAGATAAGGACAGCAGTCAATTTCTCCAGAAAGTGATAGAAATGGGTTTAAAAAATAATCCGGAAAGCCAGTTGCTAAGACATTTTAAAAGTGAAGGTATATCTATCAACTTAGGCACACATCAGCTAATCCTAAAATTTGTATCCACCGAACATCGGTCATCCTATATTGAATTTATCAATCTTTGTTCCCATATTATGACTGAAAACCAATGTTCCGAAGCTACTCTAAAAACCGTAAGTCAGTCTGACAGTAATTTGTGGTTTTATTTAAGGTATAGCAGAATAATGTTTATATGTTCAAATAAATATGTTTGTAAAATAAAAATACATTAAATAATTTTTGTTTTATTTATTTAAGACAAAAAGGTGAATATAAAAGAAAAATACATGAAAAGGCACAGTAGTTAAAAAGTCTTTCTTTTTAAAGCAGAAACGTTTTTACAATGCGCTTTGGAGGTCGTTTGAAATGCTTTTGAAACGCGCGAAACTTTAAACACTCTTCTGTCCGGGCAAGTTTTCACCTTGCAACGCTGACGGCGTCTAGCGCTGCCCGTGGTGAGACATTCCGACACTTACGACACTGACGGTATGTACCGCTGTCCGGGTAAGTTTTCTTCTCGTCACCCTGACGGCGTACAATACTGTTCGAAGTAAGATATAGCGGTGCTGACAGCGTATAGCACTGTCCGGGGTTAAGTAACCCGTAGCCGTAAGGGATACCTCAGGCTATCGACTTTTAGTTGTTTGACAATGTAGTCGTCTGCGCTATTGGTATGACGTTATATGTACACACGCACATAGAAGACAATACTAAACGGAATGGCCACTCTCCCATTATGAATGACAGCTACGTTCGGTGTTGTAAATTATAACATAACAATATCTAATTCAATCATTTCAAGGTACAAAACTTGTGAAATGTTGTGTATATACGAATAGATTTATCGTACGAATACGTGAATATGCGCGAGATTGTATTCATTCTCATTTCACATTTCTTATTTATAGTATCTCCCATACATACACATATACGAAGACGATGACGTTATTGCGGATATGCAATAATAAAAACTGAAAGTTGAGGATGATACTTTTCTATTAGGTTTTATTGCGTGTTCTATATATTTGGCCCGTACGTATGTGTCTGTACGTTTGCGTCGTTTATTATTATTTTATGAGATGGGTTTCTTTTCGCCGGTATTCCTAGCCGCACGGCAGTGCCTATTACAGGCCGAGCCGGTTTCATATTTAATTTAGTTGTAGTATTATAAATATTTACACGGATGTTGAGAGTGAGTTAGAGAGAAGAGAAAAAAAAGAAGCACGAAAAACGAAATCGAATCGATTTATTAACGAGATCGCGCGCGCAAGAACTCGACGCCGTCTTAAAAGGTCGGCGTAATGAAATGGATATTTATTAGCCCCATATTATAGTTACATATACATATATACACGTCAATACGAATTTATTTTCGTGTGTATCCATTTCCACATCGTTAAATATTTATAAGCGATCGATAATGGAATTTTGAGAATGTAAACGCTTCTTAGCTATGTGTATACAGAGTGATGTAGCACAATTATCGTATTTGTCGCAATTATGTCGTGCACGATCGTATGTTTTTCGTGTGATCCTATGTATCATTCGCACTCTGTATGTGCATTACAGTGGTTCCTTTCTTTAGTTTAATTGGAGACTTTTTTCTTGCAACAAGCTGGGCACCTGGTGGGTGAACCTAATTTGTGTATGCTGAATCCAATGGTGCTAATCGTTTTGAAAAGTTAGCTCGCGTTTTCGAGCAATTTCAATTTAAAAATTGTAGGCTCAAAGACCCCAAAAAACATGTAATTTTTATTAATTTTTGACCAAGGGATGGAGTGTTTCTAGAAGATTCACGAATTGTCCATGAACGGTTCATGGAAGGTTCTCGAAGCTTCCAGAAAACTCTTTGGCCATTGATTAGATTTTCCAGAAAATTCCAAAGTGCTCCAGAAGGTTCTTTGGGCCTAAAATGTTTAAATTGAAATAGCTCGAAAACACGAGCTAACTTTTAAAAACGGTTGACACAATTGGATTCAGGGTATTCGAATTAGGTTTACCCATCATCAAGTGGTCGTGGCATATCTGACACTTCATGCGGTCTTTTCTGTCATTATGTCATTATGTTATTCATGTCAGGCGTATTTCTTGCGAGTTTCGATTCAATTTTCACCGTTTTCTGTTGTCATACTTTTGCTTAACGTGTTTTGAGGGTTTGATTATGCCTAGAGTGTGGCAACCTGGAAAATTATCGCAGGTTGAGCGAATTCGACAGGGTTCAAATTGTTGGCTTGCGCGAAGGTGGTTTTTCGTTCAGGGAAATTGCAAATCGCCTTACTATCTTTCTGTGCGATCACTGTGCTCATGTTAGGAGATTTGGTGTAGAGCAAAAAGCTGTCAGAATTCTTGAAGGGCTCTCGTTCAGAAATAATTGTAGAGAACAATATAAGGAGCTTAATATCTTAACTTTGCTGTCGGTGTACGTTCTGCAGTGTATAGCTTACGTAGAAAGTAATGTCAATAATAATAGTTCGGTGTGTGATACCATTGCGGCGTTAAAAATTCAAAAGATTTGTTGTTGGATTTTACCAAATTAAATACAATAAAGAGCAGGGCCCACTATTATGGACCGTTCTTCTATAATAGACTTCCGAAAGAAGATTAATTCTGAAAATTCCACAATATATTAAAAGCATTTTTAATATCGCAAGCTTATTGGTCGATACAGGAGTTTATTGATGATAAGTTATGAAAAATATCTTGTTTTGCACAAGCACTACTTACACTAAGAACAATAAAGTGTTCGTACTATAAATTTCGTGATGGTCGAAAATCTTTGAAAGCCCAACCTGTGGCAAAATTATTCAAGAAAGTGTCTAATCGAGAATTATCTACATAGCAATTGCTCAAGATTAGAGGATATACAGGATATGGCAAAAGTAACTGACACATTTTCAAAGTTTACCGCTCGGTGAATAGAGGCGGTACGGTGATGGGGAGCGTCGCATTGGAGAGGAGGTAACTTGCCATTTTCAGTCGTCATCATGAACTGGACTGGTGAGCATCGCGCTTTCATTGTTATAACGTTTACTGAAAACGACGAATCTGTGACTATTACTCAAAGAGCTTTTCGAGTGCACTTTAGTCTTGGTCGACGTGACGCCGGACCTGTTCGAAATATGATTTTGCTATGGGTCAACAACTTTCGAGCTAGTGGATCAGCACTGAAAAGAAAACACAACAATCTGGGCGACCTCGAACTGCCAGAACTCCTAAACATATGGAAGCGGTAAGAGCGTCCATTGAGCGATCACCATTCCGCTCGGCACGCCAACCCGCTGCTGAGCTTGGTCTTTCGGATCGCAGTGTACGAAGAATCCTCCATACAAAACTCATCCTTATAAAATGATGTTGGCACAGGAATTCAAGGAGAGAGACTGGGCAAACCACGGAGCAGTGTGTCTGGAAATTCAACAACATATCCCCCGTGCAGCTTCTGTGTTATTTAGCGATAAGGCACATTTTCACTTGTGTGGCAGTATTAATAAGCAAAATTTCAGATATTGGGCAGAGAACAATCCTCGTCAGTCGCATGAACGACCCTTGCATAGTCCTAAGGTGACTGTATGATGTGCGATTGCAGATTTCGGCATTTGGGGCCCGCACTTCTTTGAACAAGACAATGTTACAGTGACTGTGAACTCGGATCAATATTGTGAGATGTTGGGGACCTTTTGAAGGCCCAAACTGGATGAACTTGACAATATGGACAATGTTTGGTTTTAACAGGATGGGGCAACAACCCACATTGCTCGCCGTACAATGGGGATTTTGAGGGAGATGTTCCCCGATCGTTTGATTTCGTTGCGAGGTGACATCCTTTGGGGTTACCCCAAATCAAAGATATTCACTTATCGCCCACGCACTATTGAGCAACTAAAACAATCAATTCGACAGGAAGTGGCTGCCATTCCACAGGAAATGATCAGTTGAGTGATAGACAACTTTCGTGAACACCTTTATCAGTATCTACGCAACAACAGCACCCACATAACTGACATTATTTTTAAAACTAATAAATTACTGCAACTAGAATGGCATTTTATGTATGTACTTTCAAATGCGAATAAAAAAGATTTTTTTAGATACTTTGTTTGGATTTTATTTAGCCTTGAAATGTGTCACTTGCTTTTGCCGCACCCTATATTCAATAGGCTGATCATTGAAACAATAAACTGAATTGGGGTAAGTTTTCCAGCAAGCAATAGCTGCAAGGAAAGTCATAACAGTAAAACATGTTGCTTTTTTTAACGAAAATTTGTGAAAATGCCTGTTGAGCAAAATAGAAGCAGAAACAGAACTCAATAAAATCGCGTTTTAAACTAATAACTGGGATACTTTGAAAAATTTTGACTGACCAAATAAGCACCAATATGGATTTGTTTGCCTCATACTAAGCATGAGAAATGCAATTCTGGAGAAACGACTATAAGTTCTTGTAGAGTAAAATGAGAAGTCGAATTGAAACATTTCTCTAGCTCTCTAAAATGTAGAGAATTACAAACTTATTTTCATTACATGTTTTATCTTCCAACGCCCACAAAGCAAATAACAAAATTAACAAATGTATGAAACACTTAACAAAATACCTCACCCGCAAAGAAATACTTTAAAAAATAACAAACAAACCGTGGCGAAAACGAACGAAAATTTGAAAGAAACAAAAGAAAAACTGAAATTACGACACACCGACTTCGAAAAAGGGGGGAACGTTGTAAATATATTTTGCGTTCCATTAGTATTTGCTGATTTAAAAGTTGGCAGTTCGAGTACGTTTGTAGAGGAGAGAAACACCGTTCAGGGGGTCCATTTGACAGTAAGCTAGTTAGCGGCAGCTGGCGGTGAAAAAGGGGTGGGCAAAGTCGTACTCCCCCACTGAGACTCGGGGAAGGATACAGGGGAGGAGGAGAAATCGTCCACCACAACACTGCCAGAAGCAGTAGAAGCAGTGGCAGCAGCAACGGTCAAAGAAGTCAGAGAGTGCAAATCACCCAAGAAAAACTTTTAAACAGTCATTGCATAAAGTAAGCTTTCACGAAACTTTCAACATAAAGAAGGGGAAAGAAGTACCTTGAAGTAAGAGGAGTTTCTGGGAGTATGCTGGAGATGCGGAAATTCTGGTGCAGTGGCGGTTCGTGACCTACAAAAATAACTCAAATACTTTTTAAAACCCCAAATGATGTTACATGCATATTAATTAATTATTAGTTTTTGCTATCAGAAAAGTGTTTTCAGTAACGAGGGGACAATGTTACAAATTGGATTCATATTGGAGGTCTGTATCTGATTGCATAATAGCTCAACGCAGAATACTATCGCTCCTAGTTAAAAGAAAGAACGCAGTCACAACTCTATAAGCACAGAGCCGTTGCAGAGAATTATAGAGGTGTATTAAGAGTTAGAGGAAAATGGTACTAGATTTCCTAAATTTGTACTGTAACTAAAAAAGCGGTACTTACTGAAATATGCTAGAAGATGTTAGGGTTTGAATGTAGTTAGCTGCACTAGTGAAGAATGGTGAATAATGGACATATGTAAAGATATGCCCTTTCTGAGGGATAAAAGAGATTCATCCAAAAGCTTTATTGGAAATCGTAGTTAAATGTAAAATTACGATTAATAATTTTCCTGTTATTAAGATTTTCTCTTAAATGTGCGACTTCTATATATTGAAATGTTTTATCTCACGGATTTTGTTAAAAAAAATTGAATTTTGCAAGTTGATTAATTTTTAATTCATTTGTAGAGTTCTGGCGAGTCCTTTGATACTCTTTCGACAATTATTAAAGAGTTTTGATGTCAATAAATGGAAATTAACGAATGTTAAAATTGGAAAATGTAAACTAACCTTGGCTTTAAGAGGATGTCATATAAACACTATGTTCCCTATGACATTGATTGAATTTACTTTCCAATTTCTATCGAACACTTTAACTTGGGACCCCAGTCAAAATACTAGTTAACTCGACTAAAGCTTAACCAGGATTAATGAATTTATTGGCGTCCCTATTCTCCTTTATTTTAATCGCGATTGCGATTATTTCTTTCCACAGAAAATGTTGATGATATCTACCCAAATATAATCTCACGAGGAATTTTTAATAAATAAAGTTATTTTTAGACGTAGCATGAGGGAATGAATGTGGTAACGCTACTAGATGACTCAACTAGACGACTCTATGCTAGAAAACCATCACGACAAACCTAGAAATACAAGAACTTCCCAACGTAAATTAAGATGTATGAAATAATGTTAGAAATGCCTTTGAATTACCCTGTTGTTTGTTGTAGGAGAATTTTACATGAGTTTTGAAAAATTACGAAAATAGGAAGATGAACTAAAGAGGACATGTACAACATATTACATTATTGTACTTTAATTTGCGACAAGTGATTTTATTCTATACGAAGTATAATTGACTAGTTTGAACGCTAGATGTCGAACGGTGGTTTTCGCCATTAAAAAACATTTATTCCGCACGTCGTACTCACTTGACTGAAACAGCTGTGGAAACATATCAAATGATTCAAATATTTAACAGATGTTACCCAGTTTGTGATTCCACGGAAGACTTTTAAAACGATAAGTGTTTCAGCAAGTTTTATAATTTATTTCTTACCTTCCATTTTATGCGTAAACTTTTATGCGCTCGCCGCGCCTCTGGCTGTTACCGCATATTTGCCCAGGTTAGTAATAATGATTCAAATCAGGTGTTATCAAAAGCACCTTCTATGTCAAGAAATTCAACTAACGCAATTTCTTGATTGTTTAAAGATACCTCCACCTGCGATACGAGCTGGCGCTTTCACATGATTTACCTGTTTGATAGGCTTGTTGATTGGGTTGTAATGGCCCTTCTGTTACACATACATACATAATCCATAGGCCTACCTAGGCTCGTGGGTGTGTGGTAAGACTTTTGGACATTTTCAACCCCGGGAAGGACTCGAAGGTATGCTAACCACTATCCAACAAGGTCTTGCTAGGAACGAATTATTTTCTATTACCTAGATCTTGTTTTTTTAAAAGAACTACGTACCATCTCAGTGAATTTAAAGGAAAAGAACATTTTTATTTTGAATATTTTGATATAACCTTGTCTGACGAGCCGCCACTGCTGTTGTAAGGAGGAAAAGGCGAACGAAGCATTCGGATATTGGTTGGTGCCTCCTTGGATCGATGAAATTAATTTTTGTTATTAACGATTATAATATATTGCTCGGAAACACGTTAAGTTTTTCTCTAATTAATTCCTCCCCCTCCTACAATTTCCACCCCCCACCGCCACCTCTTTTCTCTCGCTTTTCCAACGCTGGAAACTCGCCGTCCAATTTCGATTCGTTCTGATGTTTCGAAAAGAAGTTCTTTTTTAGGTTCTTTCTTGAGGGGAGAAGCAAAAGGTATGGACGGGGGGTGGCGGGCATGTAGTCAGTTCTCCTCGCGCCTTGTCTAATTACGTACTTTGGCAAATAGTTCGTGTCACTCTGTCTCTGTTTAATTTAATTAAGAAAACTTATTTCTTTGACGAGAAAATTATTCGGGAAAGAAATTTTTATATTTCATATTTCTTTGGGCAACCGCTTCCCTTCTTTTTTCATTAATTTATTTCTATGCGACCGATTTTTTTCTTTCGACGAGTTCGCGAGTTTTCTGGTTTTCTCTAAGTTGCATTATCGAATTTACTTTAGCGCAGTGAGGTGTATCATGGAGTATACGCATAAGACAAACAACAATCTCGATCCTGTTCTCTTCGCGGATAATTAAATTGAAGAAAGGAGATGAAGAAAACTTACTAACTTACCACAAGTTTAAGGTTAAAGGAAGTACAGCATGCAGAACCTTTGTTCCAACGTTTCTATGTCAATCTAGTGGAATGCCTCAGGTACAGCCTTCGTGATCACTTGAGTATTCTCAAACTGAAACAGAGATAAATTCGTATTTAGATAAATTATACAAAAAAGGAACTAAATATTTAGCCACTATCGTCTAATAATTGTTGGTCTTTTCGATCACCATGGATAGGTCAGTGTTACATCATGTACACGGAAGTGAGATACAAATAAAACCGACAAAGGAAACGCACAAGTTATAACAATTAAACAACAAAAAAACTAGAAATAGACAGCTATAGAAAGGAAACAAACACAAATAGATGTATTACGACTGATTCTAACCACTGTGAACAACACAAAATGGCCGCGAATAGTTTCTTCATTAATAGATTCCACACTTTTAATTCCGGCAAAAACCCGCGATAAGAAAACGAAACGGACAATATACAATTACCGCTATAGAAGGATCGAATCGTCAAGTGTAGCACAACACATAAACGAAACCGGGCACAATATTAAATTAGAAAACCTCCAATAAATTAAGAACATAACTTCGCTTACAAAACCATTTGTATGAAAAGGAAAGTGAATTTGTTAAACAGAAAAAAAAGGTCCACTTGGCTTTAATGGATTTATTGGGGTGTTCGCTTTACCCCAATGTTTTCGTTTTGTGCTACGGGCAGGACCCTTTTTTTTCAGTTTCGAATATTTTGCATGTTTTACTTATAAATATCTTTTAGAATGGGGATAGAACAAGGCATGTTAGAATAAAAAAAATTTTCTCGCATCATTCGGTCATACGGTTGACAATGGGAATCAACGAATTCCCGGAATAATTGTTCGGAATTAATCAAATAGCTTGTGTGATGATTGGCCAGGGTCGGATCGTTTTGTTACAAATTCTTAGGGTCAGATTCTTTGTGAAATTGAGTCATAGGAAACATATCGCAGATTTTATACATTTTATGACAATTCTGGTTTATTAGGTATATTAAAATTGATAATAAATATTGGCATACAACTAATTCTTACTTGAAAACCTTTTCAGTATTACAGCACATTTCATGGAACCAGGGCACAGTGGGGCAAGCAACTAGGATTCGTGATATAAATTAATTTAATATTTTATCGACTACAAAAACGTCTTTATGCTTTTTTCCTAATCCCAATTGTGATTATCAACATTCAAAGTAAAATTAAGCGATTTTAGATGTATAGGATGTCCTCATTACGGTTATAAATTTTTTACTTGATTTTCTCCATTGGGGGTGCACGTCGGCTTGTCGAGAAATAAAGTTTAGGCATAATTTGAATGTTTCAGAGTCAAATAGATCTTTATAGTTATAAGAAAGCTTTTATAGATAAAGGACTGGCAATCATATTTTTTAAAACAGTAAAATTATGACGAAAATGCATTTCCAGATAATCACACCTCGGAAGAAGCAAACCAACTCGAAAATTTCTTATCTATTATAGGTATCAGGAACCCTAGCCGAGAGCATCCTGTGTCTTAAGTTTAAAGTTACAAGAAAATACTGTTTATTCAAGATCTAGTACATTTGGTTCTTCAACCATAGCAATAGCTGTAGGCTTTCACGGCCCGTGCATGAATTTGTACTAGCAGTACATATTTCCGGGCTGATGGGCCGTGGTCTTTGATGTGTCGAAGTCGACGTTTCGCCAAACACTGCGGTCGGCATCTTCAGGACGATGATTAGTCTTCACTGGTCGTCTGATGAGTGGTGCTCAGACTGGAAACGCTCCGACAGAGCACAACACCACCAGTCAGCACCGCATATCTACCGTTCATCCCTCAGGTAACCGACCGTATCGGAAAGCTCCTGGGAAAACACAACGTTAAGACGGTCTACCGCCCTACAAAGAAACTCCAAGAGGAACTTAGATCAGCCAAAGACCGCAGAGACCCTCTTTCGTCAGCAGGCGTATATCGTGTTCCCTGCAGTTGCGGTAGCGTCGACATAGATACAACTAAACGGAGTGTCTCGACCCGGATAACAGAACATAAAAGATGTTGCAGACGCGGCCACGTCGATAAATCAGCAATCGCGGAACATTGCAACGGGACGAACACATTATAAATTTCGAAAACACACAGATTATCGACACTATACGCCACCACTACATACGTCTATACCGGGAAGCCATCGAAAGACATAAAAACAATTTTAATCGAAAAGAAGAAGCTCTACGGATCAATAACATCTGTACTTCAACCTTGAAAAATACGAAAACGCTACGATACTCGAACCACAATGCCCGACAGAACACACGGACCGACATAGAAATACAGCCAGGATCCAGCCATTCAGCGCGGGCCACACAGCGAAGTGGGGAATCAATCAACGCACAGCACAGGTATATATTGCGTAGCGTTTCCAATCTGAGCACCACTCATCAGACGACCAGTGAAGACTAATCATCGTCCTGGAGATGCCGACGGCAGTGTTTGGCCAAACGTCGACTTCGACACATCAAAGACCACTGCCCATCAGCCCAGAAAAATGTACTGCTAGTACAAATTCATAACAATAGCATCTACGTGATTTTTTTTTTACTTTATTTGTATTTTTTGCGTTGTTCTTGGGCTTCAGTTGCAATGTTTGGAGATGCAGTCATTTTTTTTATTAAATCCGTTGCATATTTTTGCTCACTGGTTCTAAGGTTCATTTGTGCAGCAAAAACTAGCACGTTGGTTGAAGCTGTGCTTCGAAGCTCAGCAGTTCGTTTCGGCTTTGTCAACAGGTGGAGAATATATTTTAAACGGAATAGTTTCATTCAACCTACTTGCTTCTCTAACTGGAAGTTCTGATTTTATTTCATGGTGCTTATTCCATTTTGTTTTAAATTGATGCCTGAAGTTTCCCAAAGACATTCTCAAATCAGAAATATTGGTTGTGGTACAGAGAGTTTTCTTCACTAGAACTGATTGAACACCATCAAGCTTTTCTCAATAATCTTATATTTACTAGAGACAACCACCAATTTTCGACTAGTACACAAACACTGTTCAAGCTTCTAAAAATAAGGACAGTTTCTTTGTATGCAGCTGGCAATTACGTGTATTTGTAAATTTTAACATTAAAACACTTTTGACAGGAATTTTGTTATTTAGATCGAAAGTGAAGAAAATTAAGTTAAAACATTAGCATTTTTAAAATAAAAAAACCATACTTCCGGCAACAATTTAGCACTTCGGTAGACATACACTTATTGCTAAAATATTCAAAACACCGCCAATAATTATAGACTTGCTAAATGTTTCAGGAATACTAGATATCGGACAAAAACCTCGGCCAAGAAAATTAAGGGGTAATGCTATTTTAATAAGATTGCAACGTTGTCAGTAAAATATTTCAGTTTAAGCACGTAAAATAAAACAGACAGACCCTCGTTTGCACCCTGCATATTATAAATAATAAAATATTTGAACCGTTTAAAAAAATGTAAACAGTATTGTTTAACGTTCGAAACAGAATTAATCGTCAATTTTTAAGGCTTCGATAAAGTATAGCACAGGGTAATTAAAAATAAAAATAGCATCAAAAGCCGATTTATTCTCAAGCTTCTATCACAACAATGTTTTTAGCAATTACACCAATTTTTAAAATCTGCTTTTGTTACGTTCTCCTGGTTTGAAGAACAATGCCGCTAGTCGTCTGCTTCGGTGTATCTTCCTTGTGAAGGGCGAGGACCAATTGCTTATATATTTTTTCGCTTATTCGGTTGCTCTCTAAATTAAACACAGTACGTAGGTATAAAACATAAATTTATTAAATAAACAGTTCCCTTTGTAACATGAACAGATAAAAACCTGCTGTTTCTCATATACAAAAAAATGCAAATACATAAGTATTGTGTAATATATTAATTACATAATTCGGTTCCTTTTCTTGTGCGCATTTATATGTATCGCAACGTTTGTGAATACTCAGGCCACCCCCACCACAAACCCTAATGGAGCCTGAGCGCCTGGTCGGGCGACAGCAGCAGCATAGCCGATCACTACCGCAAAAGTACGCTGTACAACTCACGGCTACTCAGACGCGATTTTGATAATATTTGCGTATATTATAAGAAATGAATATAAATATCAAATATATTAATTTATACAAAACAAAACAAGTGAAATGTTGAACCTGTAAGAACATAAAACAAACGAAATGTTGGATTCACAAATAAGGCACATAAAATGTTGAGCTTATAAAATAAAACAAATAAAATGAGCTTTCAGAATAAAATGTGTTCTTAACAGCTTTCTTATTCCCGTTTCATGTAGCGGTTACTCCACTGCGCAGTGCTTTGGAGATGTTTGGAGATGTACGAAATCTGTCCAGAGCTCGCCAACACGTTAAAACTTGATAATTTAAGTATGAATTCCAGCCGTTACGTTACAATTTTGATTACATCCTCAACTAGCCAATATTGCTCTATACCTAGGCAATTTAACATTCCGACAAATCAGCAAGGCACTTTTTCGAGATGAATACCGGGTATAAAAATTTCTCATAAAGGCAAATTTCTACGTCGCGCGCTCTTCACATTTTGGCCGCGCCACTTGTTGAAAAAATCCCAATCTGCGATAAAAATTCTCGAAACCGTCCACGCTTTAAACGTATATCTACGTATTGTACATGTGTATGTATGTACAGTGCTGGGAATATGTTCCTGATCACTACATACAGTTTCTATAAAAAAAGTGAAACTCGATGAAGAATATTTGAAGCACCTTAAAACAAAAATATCATAGGGTTTTGATATAAATGGAGTTTTGGAATTTTATCAAAGATTACATCCTCTAAAATGGCTAAAATCTCATTATTAAATCGTAATAAAATTATAATATTGCATCAAGAAGGTTGTAGTAAAAGAAAAATTAACGCAAAGGGGAATCTTGCTAAAACAACAATCACAGGGGGTGGGGGGTGGAGGATCGAGAAAGTTAACACATGACGAAAAGAAAAATATAACAAAAATAACAAACAAAAAAATAAAATGCCACAAACTGAGACAAAAAGAGATAAGGGGGAAATTTCAAGAAACATGTGAAGATATACTGGGAAAAGAAAACAGATGGAACAACATAGATGAAAAATGGCAGAAACTAAAAAAATGCCATATTATCAGCGGTTGAAAACGTATGTAGGATAACCAAAATAGTGAATAGAAATATTAAGAAAACAAACCGGTGGACTGACAAGGTAAAACAGCAATAACAAATAGAAAGAATAAATGGAAGAAATATCTGCACACTCTGTACTGTAAGCAAACAGGCAGGTCGATACGTTTTTAAGAACTTTCGACATTTTCAATGCATTCGGTCCGAATTACGCGTACTCATATTCGTAAATAAGTCAATAAACAACCTCACAGAACAACTGCTCATGTACTCAATACTTACAGCATGGGGGGCGGCGGCTAAAGGCCTCAATGTCTCGAACGTCTCGCTCGTACACGCCTATGACAGGGAACTCAGAAAAGTGGTCTTTAATTATAAGTAATGTTCGCAAATCACAGTTCTCGATCATAGGCGTCCGGCTGTCAAATGCGTAACTTTGTTTAAAATTAAATTAAATATTAAAATTTCGAATGTATTCAACTAAAGATCCGAATCATGACGCTTTTTTCCATTAGGTTTCGCGGAGCCTTGTTTGCAGCAACGAAAAAAATATTTCTATATAACGAAAACGATTATTCTATATGTAATGATGTCTGCATAATTGTAATGGTCTTTGAAACAAGTAAACGTATCTGTAGGAGCACTATTATTATTAGATTTGGCACTTTTGGGCAGGGCATCAGCATCATAGTAAGTATATATGTACATACCAACAAACAGCGGGACGACTGTGCGAAGCGAATATTAACATCGACCAAATCTGTATTTTTTTTTGTAGTACAGTATTAAATTTTACTCTAACACATACATTTTTCTCGTCACTTAAGTTTTTTAGCCCTCTTTGTATGTTATCTACTATTTGCAAGGCTTGGTAGTTATCGAAAATAGTAAATCAATTTCAACATGATAGTCTTGAAATTTCAATTGAGTTGCTTTGATGTCAGCAGCTTCTTTTGTATCAAGTTGTAACATTAGGGACTGGAGTGGATAGAAACGTTAAAAATAATAGAACGCACCTTCCAGCCACGTTTCTCATCGGATCAAAACGCTGTAGGGCTTCGGAGATATTAGGACACTGTTCATGAAATTGCTGAATTCGTTTGGAAGATTTGCGATTTTACGCATACAGTATGCACGTTACATGTAACAAATTAGGAAAAGTAAGTTTAAGCAAGCGGCCAGCACGAAGCATAGCTGATCCACTATCAATTAGGAACATTAACATTTGAGTTGCCGAAATTTCGAACTTTTGTAAAATGGCTAATATCACGTTTTTAATGGCTTCATTAGTACACGATTGAAGTTCTGTATAGGCTACTAAATATGGAGGTAACCATCCACTTGATTTTGATATTTAAACTATAATATGCAGCAAATAGAAAGACTAAATGGAAGAAATATCTGCACACGGGAAAACAGACGGGCTATGAAGAATGCAAACAAAGAGGACATGTTAAAAGAATAATTAAAGAAGAAGAATAAGTCTGGAAACTACTGGGACCAAAACTGAGCTTAGCATCTGGCGACATCTCCTTGTCAGTCAACTTGAACGGTATTCGTCCTAACAACAAGAATAGCGATTTTACACCCTTCTTATTCTATTCCCTTCAATTGGTAATATTATTTTACATAATTTTTTTAAGCAAGACCAAGTATTTTATACAGAAATTTAGTGACCGGTAATATATTCACACTATTGTACATAAGTGCAGCGCGTCTACGTTCACAGCAATACTGCAATCTACGCCTGAAAGCTGATGCGGCCGGGTCAGACCGGTCGGTCCCGGCTTCCTATTAATATTGCATTTTTACGGTTGCAAAGTTCGTTTCTGGTATTTTATCATCATTTCTGAGTGAAAACAATGTAAAATTATTAGGTTTTTATTGCGAGTTCACGCCATCGAATTGAAATACTAAACGTGATATACGATGGAAATGTATTTTTTCGCGAGCAGGGCTAGAGTCGCAAAGAATCGTAGCGGGCCGCGGCGCGTAAGTATATGCAATGTATTTTTGCGTATGTTGCGTGCCCGTGTGCGATGTTTTTGTAATTAATTTAAAAAAATGTCGTCCATAAAAGGAGCGATATTGTGTACATTCATTTATGGACGTATATTGCGGAATATGTTGTATGTACATATATGTACCTACATAATGTATGGATTTTTTATCGATGAAAGAGGGTTTTTTTACGAAACTAAAATTTGCAGCGCGTACTATAGGTGCGCTATTGGACCAAAAAGGAAAACCTGTAAAAGTACATAATTTTGCATGAAAGTGCAAATTATCGGAAAAGTATTGTAATGTATATAATTGCAGTGTTGCCATAATAGGGGGAAGCTTTTATAAAGGAAATAAGAAAAATACTAGAGTATAATTATCTAACTAGAAATAGATAAAATTGGTTCTAATGGAGAAGAAGACGAACATTTTGCAATAATACGCTACAGCAGAAGTTGTGACGCTGATATGTGTATACGGGCCTAATGAAGACGAAAATAACAATAATAATAATAAATCCGTTCATTCTATAATGCAATAGCATAGAATACGTCATCTCAGTAAATATAAAAAAATAAGCGGCAAACAAAACAAATCGTACAAACAAAGCACACACCTGTATACAGTGCGGTCCTAAAGCGGCCCCATGCTAACTTTTGAACGACAGAAGCTAGCGTTTCTAGAAAGAATAGATCGATTTCTATTTTTTGTAAATTAACAGTTCAATTGTATTTCCGGTGTCACCGGAAGTGATGTCAAGTTGCTTATTTTAAATAGAATATCCTGTATATTTTTACGTTTTTGCAAAGGTAATCGAAAGACGAATCCAACGATACCACTGTGTTATACTTTAACTTAAAAAATAAGACGATATGCACCAATAAAGGTTTTGGTAATCTGTTTTTGTTGTTTATCGAACTTTATTCCAATTGATTAATTATGGTAAGTTTGTTTAAACGTGTCTGTTTTTTAGGTTTTTGTGTTGTTACCTTTATTATGGTTTCGGCATGAACCATGCAAAATCGCTGGGTTAGTTTTAATATTATGTAAATCTGGCACATAATAAAGTTTGATAAAGTAAAGGAGAAACAACAATGAACAAGACAAGTTAAAATGACATAAAATAGTAATGAGGCCAAAGAACGAAAGTATGACAAACGCAGATTATAATAACAATAAATAAGAAGAATAATTTACGCTTTTGGAATTGAGATTTGACAGTTTGGCAGCTGCTATAACTACATTGCTTACCAACAAGCACTTTAGATCAGTCTGGCGTCACACGAAACAATTTGGCGCTCTTTCCTAGCCAACTTTGCGTAACAACAAAAACAGATCACCAAAACCTTTATTGCTGCATATCGTCATATTTCTTGTTAAAGTATAACATATGTGGTATCGTTGGATTCGTCTTTCAATTACCTTTCCAGAAACATGAAAATATACAAGGCGTTCTATTTAAAATAGGAAAGTTGACGTCATTTAGACGTCAAATAGAAATCGACCTATTTTTTCTGAAAACTCTAGCTGGTGTCGTTCAAGTTAGGATGGGGGCAGGGGCACTTTAGGACCTACCTATATATATACACATTGGGAAAATGTGAAATTAGCTATATCTATATATGTATGGCGAGAGAGCGAGGAGGGGATTGAGTGGAATCCCATCGATTCGATGCGGTTCGTTAGTACGCTTGTAACAACGTTGGCATGTAGACCTACTCTGCAAGGATGCACCTAATAATTTGAAGTCATGGTCGCCTGGAAATGAGAGTTTCGCATATTTATTTTGCTATCTCGTAACTAACCACATCAGTAACCGTCGTGAGCCGCTGACTGTCGCTAACTCCTCCGCTTGTGGTGAATCACCCATTCGCGTTTGACGTTGTCGTATGTACGCTTTTCCGTATAGCTACACATTTCCTTCCTTATATGTATACTATACACGGTGCGTTTAAAAAATCTTTGATAGTGTAAAATGTGTGATTAGAGAGGTAGTTTCTTAAAGTTGCTTTAAACTGTACTAATGGCATTTGCTTTAGCGCCTGTAGTAAGTGATTGTATTGCCATACAGCTTGTTTCCGAACCTTAGTTCAATAAAATTGATGATTCTAATATATACATAGATGGCAAGGTAAGTATGTTATTTTCTCTAAATACCAATTTGCATGAGTCCCTAGGTTTTAGTTGGAAAACGGCTCTTATGCAAGCTTTTTGTAATACGAAAATTCTGTTAGAATCTATTATATTTCCCCAGAATATTATTCCGTATTGTGGCCGGAATTTGACACATGCGTGATAAACATTTAATGCGGTATCAACACTTACACTTCGCAAAATCATTCGCAAGCTGTAGCAGCAACTACCCAACTTAGCAGCGAGATCCTGAATATGCCCCCCCGCGTAAGATAAAACATTGTCAAGCACCATACCAAGAAAAGGAGCATGGTCCACACAAGAAATTCATTTTCCACCACACTGGATCACTAGTTTTTCTGGCGCTATTTTAAAAGGTAGAATATTTGTCTTGTTGGTTGTTACATTCGCGCTATTTCTGCATGCAGCTAAGATTTTGTTCAACAGTCCTTTTTAGTTTTTCACATGTTCTCTTATGGAGAATGCAGGAAGTGTCATCAGCATAAAGAATTGCCAAGCCGTCAATGACTTCCGGTAAGTCGTTGATATACAGGGAAAACAAGAGCGGTCCGAGAATAGAACTTTGGAGTACGCCAAACTGGATAGTTCTCCAAGAAGATGATATTTTGTGCAAGAGGATGCAGGACATTGTGTTTGATCATAAACTTGGTCATTCTGTCATATAAAACTTTTTCTATGACTTTGGAGACCAGTGCTACAGGTCTGTACTTACCAATGTCACCCCTGTCTTCCTTCTTGTAAATACATAAGTCTAACAACAGAGTATCTTAATCTTTCAAAACAGAACTTAGAGATATTTTCTGGGATGAATTAATATAGGTAACTGAAGAAAGCAAAGACGCTATATGTGTACTAAGAGATTTTAATAGCAGAGTGAGTAAAGCAATGAATTTATATAGAACTGTCATAGGTCAACATGGCAAAAATCACAGAAATAACAACGGAAAGAGAATGCTGGAATATTTCCAATTAGAACCTTATTATTAATAATACATTTTACGAACATAAGGACATATGTATACTCGACAATTACTCGATAGTAGAGACAAGCAGAGAGAGGAAAGTCGATAATAGATTATGTGCTAGTAGAAAATGGAAAATGTATCTTATGAAGAAAACAAGAGAAAGAACTATTGTTAAAAATATGATATCCGAAGCAAAAGAAAAATCGTGGTCGGAGTTTGGAAATAAATTAGAAAAGGACAGTAAAGAGAACCAAAAATTGTTCTATAAGGTATTGAATAATCTTAGAAAGGGAAAAACATCATAAATCGTATTAATAAGAAAATGCGAAAGGAGATATTTTGACAGACGAAACGAAAATAATGAATAGGTGGAAGGAATATTTCCAAGAATTGCTTTTAGAAGACGAAACAAATGATGAATACGAAGATGTGAACAACAGAAGAAGAAGAGGAAATAATAACCATGGAAAAACTAAAACAAGCTCTGAGAAAACTAAAAAATAGCAAATCCCCAGGTCAGTGCAAAATTGAAGACAATGTTAACGAGCCTAAGAACCTGAAGAAAACATCGAACAATACGGCGAAAAGGAGATAACGCAGGAGAAACTACTCGAGGATGCGTGTCAAATTAAGAACGGCCGAAATATAGGATCATCGAGGAGGTGAAGAGGAGAGAGGGAGGCAGATGGCAGGAGTTGTGATGGAATGTTAAAATGTGGCTTCTTTGAACAGATTATCGAGTTTGAATTAAAATTGTTTATTTAATAAAAGTGTTGTTTTAGAAATCCTTACATACGAGGTGTGGAAATTAAATAACCGGACTGGTGCTACTATCGGCAGGTTTGAACATGTCTGTGCTTGTAGATGCTTCCCCCACTCTGAGCTCGATGGGCACGGTTGTACGTCGCTGAGTCTCGCTGTGGCAATCGTCCGTTCAAGTCCTTACGTTAGCGTCGCGTCGGAAAGATGCAGAGTGTTCAGATCGAGCAACGAGTTAACCTCAAGTTTCTTGTGACACACGAGGTTCTAACTACCCTTCGTGAACGAGTGAGAAGACGAAGACCCGATTTGTGGAAGAGCAAACCCTGGATGCTCTACCAAGACAATGCGCCAGCCCATTTCGCCTTATCTATGAAGGCGTTCTTTGCGAAGTCCGACATCACCGTGTTGGACCACCCACCGTACTCGCCCGACCTGGCCCCCTATGATTTTTTTTTTATTTCTTAAGGTAAAATCGGAGCTTAAGGGGTCAAGATTTGACAGTGTGGAAGCGGTGAAAGCGAAAGCGAAAGCGACGGAGGTTCTCAACAAGCTGGCAGAAACGGACTTCCAGCACTGCTTTCGACAGTGGAAAATTCGTAAGGAGCGTTGTAGAGGACAGTACATTGAAGGAGATAAACTTTGTAACGTAATTGGTGATCAATGAAATGTTTGTCGTACCAGTCCGGTTATTTAATTTCCACACCTCGTACACGTGTATATAATACGTTGATCTGTACAATTTATTACCATATACACCATGCTTATCTTTCGCAAAATCTACAGCAACGTATTTTTAATACAACCCTGTTCCTTATTTTTCTTTTTATTTCCGACGCAAGAGCAATTCGATTGCATTAGCGTTTCAATCGGAAAATAATGAAAATGAATGTTTTCATTAAAACAATTTTTTACTGGGAATGGCTTCGAATCCTTTCGATTGCCTCATTCCACCTCCACGCCACCCTGTCGCCTTCTGTACGAAGTTCCCCACTCTTGCCCTTTTCCATTCGCGTAAATGAAAAGGACATACATATACTGATGTATGTAAATGTATACATGTCTGATGTAAAAATAAATATGAGAAAATCGGGAATAATGTTTTATTGGAACAGGCAATTGGCTTGGCCAATTGAAATGAACAGAAAATGTAGTAAATAATATGTGAAATAATCCAAAATTCCAGGATAAATTTTCTTCTCATTCTCAATTTAGCCAACCTAAAGAATTCCTTCTATTTCTCTACCTTCTATATTCAACTCCTGTTTCCTTTTTTTTTATTCCCATACTCGATTTTATTATGATTTTCCTATTTCGGCAGTTTTTTGCGTGCAAGCGAGACTCCGTTTGTTCTCATTCCATTCGTTACTCTTTTATTTTTTTTTTGTCAGCGAGGACAAGCGAATGTTTGATTTGCGAAAATAATAAAGCCACGCACGTTCAGACAATAATATTCAACCAATATGCGAATATTCATGCACATATCTATCGATACCATTTTTCTGAAACTTTTGTTCGAGGTACATACATACTCATACTGTTATTACTGACGTTGGGGCTTTTATTCCTCATGATATTTAGTTCGTACAGGTTCAGCAGTTTTTTCTATTATTTTTTTTTTTTTAGACAGCATAGGAAATTTTGATGTAAAGGTACCGGAGACCATTGACATTTTAACAAAAATTGATTAGAAGTTTAATACATTTCACATTACCCAAAAATACCTATGGAATGATTTTGGGTAAATTTCGCAAATCCAAGGGGCTACTGAAAGTTGAATAGGAACATTCTGGATTTGAATCATGTAAAGTTTCGCAAGAATTGTTGTATGAAAACGCTTCTTGAAGAAAGGGAAAATACAAGACATTCTAAAGCATGGTATAGGCAAACTAAACTGGTTGTAACTCATTCCAAGTTGGTTTTAGCTGTTGTCGTGTTTCAAACATTGTCCATCATCCATCCAATTCTGATTTCTCTTAAAAGAATTGAGAAAATTGTTTGGGTTCAGTTATGGGTTTTAGTCTTCAGAAAGATGTAATTCCCGACAACATGGACAGCGAAACAATTGCTGCAAGTACTACGCAGAAGAACCCCAACACCTTGCATGTACGAGGTAGGCGCCATAAATTCTCGGTCTGAGTTTGGTAAAATACAACAGTGTTTATCTTTCAATATAATCTCCCCTAATTTCAATACATTTACTACGATCAATTAACAATTCTATACCCTTCTAAAAATAATCTAAAGTTTTCCCCTCAAAATGTTGTGTTACAGCTGTTTACAACTCACTATTGTCTTTAAAACGACGTCCCCTAAGGTCTTTCTTTAAATGCAGAACCACTGTTTCATGTCCTGTAACAATAGACTCCAGAATCGGTTTCGGGTCGTCTCCACACATGTTTAAAAACCAGCGCGCACATTCGACCCGACGCTCACGTTGGAGAGCAGAAAGAAGATGGGGTACCCATCTTGCACTAATCTTATTCATACCTAAATGGTTACGGAGAATTCGGCGAATACTTGTTTCAGAAATGTTAGACATCACTGCTAATTCCTTCACTTTCAAACGATGATCTGTTAATATCATTTCTTCAATAACTGAAATGTTTTGAGGCGTTATCAGTTCAAATGGCCAACTGGGGCGCTCATCATATTCAAGAGATTCTTGCCGCAAACGGAAACATTTTGCCCGCTTTTTTACAGTGGAATGTGAAGGGGATAAATCATCATAAACGTTGTTTAATGTGATTGGGGGTATGCCCTTCTTTTGTTAAAAATTTAATGACCGCGCGGTACTCAATTTTCGTTACCTGAGACATTTTCATACACTAGTCACGTTGTCTAGCTGGCTACAAAAAACTACTACTCTTCGAGCTGTAATGTATACAGTGTCGATCTCGCACATGTGCCACTATGTTAGGCCACCTGTTAGGCCCAGAATTTATGGCTCCTATATTGTAAGCTCAACATTAGTAATTTAAAAAGCCATCCACACTATAAAAAACATTGTTTAAAAGAAATTGCTTACTTATATTCAAATAATTACATTGAGTTCTATTTTTAGGATCACAGAATATTGTTTGTAGTTTATTGTGTATTTTCCACCACCTTCCGTGAAGTTTGTTATATTTTTGATCATGAAGATAAGTATTTTTTCACTAGTGAAATACGTTTTGCATGATTGATCTGGTTTCAGGTTACATAACACTCCTATAGCGTGTTTTTAAAGCAGGAAGACTCGTTCCGTATCTGTTAACATCCCTCAGAATTCAATGCCATAAGATGTCCCACTATGGAAGTTCGCGAAGTAGGTGGAACTGTGTGGCCTGATAAGTAGAAATGCTCTTGATTCTTTGGATGCTATATATTGCTGTATTTAGTTTGTTTGCTATTTAATCTGGGTACCTTCCACTTTAATCTATTATCTATATGTAGACCTAAGAGCTTTATGTCCTTTCTTTCTTACCTTTTTTCCGTGTGAAATTCTAGCTTTTGTGTTTTACTCTTATTTAATTTTAGTTGGTTTGAAGAAAACCATTCATCTGCCTCTTTTTGTACAGCATCAGATTGTTCCAATCTGTTATTTTTAGAATGTGAAGCATCATCTGCATATAAACAGACCCGATCCGTTCTAAGATTTATATTTAGGTCGTTGACATATATTATGAACAAGAAAGGCCCAAGCACAGATCCTTGTGAAACACTCTACTGAACTTTCAGCATATTCGACTGTTGTTCCTGGAAATCTACATATTGTTTTCTGTTTTTGAGATGTGATGCATTGCTTGTCAATGTCTTTATAATAAAATCCAAACATGTTCTAAAATTGCCTGTCTGTATTACGAGGGACGTTCGGTAATTAACGAGACGAACTGCATTAGCGGGAAAACTATTGAATATTATTAGATGAAACTTTTTGTGGATCAAATTGGTAACATTGGGGACAAATTAAGTCAGCTGTTTGAAAGAAATAAAAGCAAACATAACCTCTTTTGTTCATTTCAAAATGTCGGCTCCTCTCGAAGCGTCTACGGTGAAAGAGTAACGTTCAATGATAAGATTTTTGTTATCCGAAGGTGTAAAGCCGGCCGAAATTTATTCGAGAATGTTGAAACAGCACAGTCAAAAGTGTTTAAGGCGCGGAAACGTGTAAAAGTGGATTGAGTTTAAATCGGGCAGAACAAGTGTCACCGATATTCATCGCTCCAGACGATCGGTTGAAGTGTCGACCGACGCGCTACAAAATCGCATAAATGATCTTATTCTCGATGACAGGCGTATAAAAATCGTGACAATAGCTGACTTATGTAATATTAGTGTTGGAACTGTGTATTCAATTATTCATGACAAGAACTATTGCAAAACGTGTTCGAGATGGGTTCCAAGAGAGTTGAATCAAATTCATAAAGACACCCGTGCTCGCATTTGTCTGAACTCAAACGACGGCTTTTAATGGAAAGTAGTAACTTTCTAGACCGTGTTGTAACCTGCGATAAAACGTGGATTCACCACTATGAACTTGAATCCAAACGGCAAAGTCTTGAATGGAAACAACCGGATTCGCCCGCTAAGAAAAAATTCAAAACTCTCGCGTCTGCCGGTAAAGTGATGTTAACGGCCTTCTGGGACTCTCAAGCCCCAATTTTTTGTAACTATTTAGAAGAACAACGTACTGTGAACAGTGAGTATTATTATAACTTGCTTCAACATAAAGTGAAACCTGCGATAAGAAGAAAACGCCACGATAACGCCCACCCCCATACAGCCCAGAGTACGCGAGAGATGATCGAAAATTTGGGTTTAGAGGTGTTGCCACATCCTCCTTACAGTCCCGACCTCGCACCGTCCGATTTTCATCTGTTCGGCCCGCTCAAAGAGCTTTTACGCAGCACCAAGTTCGAAGACAACGAAGCGGTCAAACAAGCTGTACACAAGTGGCTCGGACACCAAGGTCAAGAATTCTTCAGCACTGGAATTAGAAAGTTCACAAAGCGACGGGAGAAGTGCCTAAATGTTGGTGGAGACTACATTGAAAATACAGTGTAAATTTCATTCTCATTGAATAAATTGTTGTTTTTCAACAGCCATTTGTTTCGTTAATTACTGAACGTCCCTCGTAATTGCTAATTTATTTGTTACAAGAGTTTAGTATAGCATCCTTTATGGAGTTAACGCTTTAATACTTTTCATTTTCAGATGTTGTTCCCAGTGGCGTAACTACCAAATTTGGGCCCCCACGCAAGATCATTATTTATTATAACAGGAATAAAAATATAGAAGATCGGAAGGCCCTTTGGACCCCCTTGCGTCTAGGACCCCTACGTGGGTTTGCGTGGGTGTAGCTACGCCACTGGTTGTTCTATGTTACGATTAACAGTTACAAAAATTTTTACATTTTTTACATAAAACTTGTAACTGGCAAAAGCAAATAAATTTTACTTTATACTATGTTTTATATATCTTTCTCATTTTTTTCATAACTAACGTACACTAGGGTTATCGTTTTAATAAAAACCCACAGTAGAAAAATATTTGCGTTCGGTAATATATTGTCCAGGATAAATAACATAACCTAAAATTCAGCTATTCAATGACAAATGACAAATTATATGTGATTCTCAATGTGTTTTAGACAACGGCGCATTTACAATCCATGACGCGCATTGATATTTATCCTGCCTCGACCATATCGGTGAATTGTCCCATTCTACTCTCCGGTTATCTCTTCAGTATCTTACCTTCATTGGTAATCTTAGATTCGCCGATTTGTCAGTGCCTAAAATGAATGTTTAAGTTTTGCTTTGCAAGAGTGTACAACGCGATACCGTATTACGAAAGCTTCTAAAGCTCAAGGGATGATGACGGCCGGGTCAGGTGCCAACTTTTCCGTCTATATACCCATTAATTCCAATCGCGATCGTTAAGTGTTAAACACTTCATCACGCTAAGCGCTATATCCGTTCCATATACGCATACAAATGCACACGTACGCACACTCTTCTAGCTTTTGCCGTAAGCATTAGACAGACGAAGACCGGCACAACGAGCTTTCAATCTAATTAATATAAAAATGCATGAGAATATAATTAAATACAGAGGGGGCATTAACTAAGTAGAGATTTTCCCGATAACGGCCGTCGAGTGGCGGCTATTAATAAGATAAATGCTAATGTAATTATATGTTAGGTTACACTTTTACATTAACAAACGAGAAATTACGCTTTCATCGCTGATATTAGCCCGACGCGATTTTTTTCCCAACGCCATGGTCGCGTTGCCGCGCAGTAAATAAAACCGTATTATTTAGTGGTATTGTTACTGCGTCGTCCGGTAGGTGGCGTTACAGTGGTGTGCGTAGTGACAACAACGATGATAATATTTAATTAACTGGAAACGCGCTTCGCTAAAGTTTTCTTCTTTTTTTTTCTATTCTTTTCATTAATGAAGTGTTTATTTTTATAGTACGTAAGTGAATTGAAATTTTAATTACGCGAAGTGTATATCTGACTAGATCGCCTACCGGAGATTAGATTACGGGTAGGGAAATCTGGTGGTATCATGGGGCGAACATTAGGCGAGTCTGATTTTGCATAACATATAAATATATTAGCTCCCGCTTTAATACCGAAGGGTATACACGTCGACAATTACACACACCTAGGAATATGCATGTGTGTAGTATCCGCGTCTGTATATCAACACATGCAAGCCGGTCTGACCTAAATTGCTTAGCAGGAGTTATGTGCATGTATGCCATCAGTTTAGAGTGGGATTTTAGAAAGAGTACAACCCACCTTACACAGTCCCAAATTACGTGTTGTGGATAAATTAATTAATTCATGTAGAATATACTAATTCAACATGCTTGCTATACCAAGTGATTCTAAACGGTTTCGCATTATTTTTCCTGTTAGGCTGATCGGGATATTCGATGGGCGAACGTATTTTAACTATGGTTTCTAGCAGATTGTGATGGATTTTGCACTAATTTAATTTTGTAGATAGAAATTAGTTCTTTTTTCATTTAAAATCAAGTCTTTCTCTTCAAACCTTCTCACATTATAATAAACAGAGTTAGTAAAAAGTATGGAACCACCCAGGTATCTTTGTAACGGTCCATTGGTTTGGAATAGGACAGAGCATCCCCGTGTTAGACAATCCAAGGACTCAGAAAATGATTACACTTTTACTGCCTTAAATTAACTTTGTCGTTAATAAGCGAAAAGGATATAGAATTTACAGAAGAAATGGAAAAGTATAACCTCCAAATTATAGGGCTAAATGAAATCAGGAAGAGAGGGAAAGGCTATATAAAAATAAGTAATACACACTACCTATATTGCTCAGGAACAAAACCAGAGAAATGCAAGAGGGGATGGGATTTTTAACCACAGAAGAGGCAAACCAAAGAGACATAAGCTACGAGGCAGTGTCACCAAGGATAATAACATCAACTTTAGACATGAAAGGATCTATTAGCATAATTTAAATCTACACCCTAGTGGAAGGAACAGAGTACAACACAATGAGCGACTTCTACTCAAAACTGCAAAATGTCATAGGTAATTTAAGAGACAAACACAGTAAAATAGTACGTCTTTCAGGGCTTATAGGTCGTGGTCTTGAAATAATGTAAGTTATTCCTCAGACGACCAGTGAGCCTTCCACATTGTCCTGAAGATGTCAGCCCCAGTACTTGTACTATTACAAGACCACGGCCTACAAACCCGGAAAACTATACTATTAATACAAGTTCAAACTGCGGCCGTGAAAGCCTACAGTTATGTATTACGGTAAAACAGTTGTCATGGGCGATTGGAATTCTAAAATAGGGAACGATGTATATCAAGGACTAGGTTGTAGGGGCAACTATAGAGGCCCAATCATAAACAGAAATGGAAGCAAAATGTTACCATTCTGCATAGCAAACAAACTAAAAATACGAAACAAACTTCATCTTGATATCAAAAGGGAAGAGAGATATACCTACATAGCAGAAGAAAGGGACGTAAGAAGCATAATTGACTATATAACCTATACAAAAAACATGGAACAAGATATACATGACATAATAGCAAACCGGGAGGTTGAAATAGAAGCAAAACACAGAATGGTAACTGCAAAAAGTGAAGGAGAAATAAAAGCCGAAGTAGAGATCAAAAGATACGCCAGAACTTATACAAGGAAACTGAAACAGATGTACCAAAAAAACGGATACAGAACTGAAGCAATGGACTCTGGATGAAAAATGGAAGAGGCTAAAAGAAATTATGTTAAATGCAGCAATGGAAATATGTGGAACACGAATAATGAAGAATACCGAAAAGAGAACAAGGTGGTGGACAGAAGGGATAAGGAAGGAAGTGAAATTCAATAAAAAGGCTTGGAAAAAGCATCAACAAACAAAGGCTAGAAGAGACAATGAAGAACACGAGGAAAAACGAAAATGGGAAAAATTTGGAAATGAATTAAACGCAGGATATAAAAGCAATAAGAGCAAATTCTGGTCCACAATAAAAGCCCTTAGAGGAAGAAAGAAGAGAGTAGAATCGGGAGTCAGAGATAAAAACAATACACCAAAAATAGAAAGCAAAGAAGTACTCGAAGTATGGAGAAACCATTATAATGAGAAACTTAAATTGGAAGAAACTGACGAACAAAGCCAGGAATTAAATCCAGAGGAAGAAAACCAAAGGGAAATGGACGCGATCACAGAAGAAGAACTAAATGAAGCATTAAAAGTCGTTAAAACTGGAAAAGCTGGAGGAGAGGAAGGAAGAAAAGAGTGGCTACGAAAAATAATGATAGACGCATGGAACTTGAATACTATCCCTAAAGACTGGAAAAGCAATCTTCTGATACCGATCTATAAACAAGGACACAGAACGTCTTGTAAAAACTACACGGTTATATGTCTCTCTTCAGTAGCATACAAGGTCTACACAAAAGTAATACAAAGTAAACTGAGCACAAGTATAAGTGAAAAACTAGAGGCGGCCTTCAGGAAAAACAAACAACTGATAACATATTTATCATTAGACAGTTAATAAAAGAGAATAGGACGAACAACTAGTGGTAGCGTTCATTACTTAACACAAGGTCACTACCTTGTACAACTATAACAAATTTTCTAACAAATCTGCTTCTGCAGATGGCAGGACAGACAGAAAATATGTGCTTAAGTGTTTCCTACTCTTTCAGACACAGACGGCACTCCTCCTCTTGAGCTAGCCCCATTTTGTGTTTTGGCAGAGTCAAAAGATTTGCCAATTAACGGTTCTGGAACCGGTGGAGAGGGCTCAGCTCCCTTTCTAGCAAAGGTATCGGTCGCCCCGTTGCCGTCAATGCCAGTGCATCCTGATGATCAGGCGCAGCAATTAATTACAAGCCTGCATGCAGAGAAATGGTTTCTTGTATCAAGAAATTAGATTTCCTCACAAAAATCTCTATTCAAGAACATATTTTTATTTCACTATAAAAATGTTTAATATAAGAAAATAATTTTCTTGAAATTTTAATTGTGTTATATAAATATTTTCTTGGAGTAAGAAAATGAAAAGAATCCAAGACAGAAAAATATTTCTTCATTTAGTTTTAACTTAAGAAAATATTCATATCACATTAACCGGTATCTTTTGGAAATGTTTAATAATAATAATAATAATAATAATATCGTTTATTCCATAATGCACATGCATAGAATACGTCACAGTATGTATAAAATATAAAAACATAAACATATAAATCAACAAACATTGAATATGTGAATATAAAAGATAAAATATATAAATAAAATGTACGAACTATAATAAATGAGACGCATTTAAAATCTCATTTACCGTATAAAATGGCCGACTAGATAATAATGTTTTGAGCTTTATTTTAAACCTGGAAAACGGCATTTGTTTTAAAGTATTGGGTAAACGGTTATATATTGCGATACATTGCCACACAACCTGTCTTTGCACCTTTGTCAGATGAGTTTGCGGAGGTAGCAAATGCAAGCTATCTTTACTTCGTGTATTCTGCTCGTGGTCCGGTACATATTTTTGAAACAGTTCACTGGTACTTTTTACAAACAGTGCAGATTCTAGTATATAAATCGATGGTAAGGTAAGTATATTAAAGTCTTTAAATACTGATTTACACGAGTCTCTAGTTTTTAATTGAAATATTGCCCGAACACATCTCTTCTGTAACATAAATATTCTTTTCGCATCTACAGCGCTATCCCAAAAGATAACTCCGTATTGAAGCCGAGACTGAACACACGCGTGATAAACACTCAGCGCAGTCCGAACATCGACATTTTGTGAAATCACTCTCAGACTGTAGCAGAAACCACTCAACCTTGCAGCAAGATCGTCTATGTGGGGTTTCCAAGATAAATTGTTATCAACTACGAGGAAGCGTGCTTGTTTTACACAAGTAAGTTGCTCTTCGTTATATTTTATGTTGAAGCCGACTGGATCTGCGTTATACAAAAGAATGTTAGTTTTATTGGTATTCAGTTGTAATCTATTTGTTTTACACCAGGCATGTATGAATTTGAAGTTATTTTCTAATGTATTTTTTATTTGTCCACAGGTACGCTCCCGAACAATTGTTTGTGAAACGTTGTACGTTAAAGGTTATATCATTGTCATATCGTCGTATGGTATCTGTATTCCAGTTCCGTCGCTACTATTTAGGACGACATAACTATATCTACTGGCACTAGGTGGCACCAAGAAATATTTCAGATGTGGTTTTTGAAGATTAGTGGCATAAACTGAGAGATGTAACAGCAATGTGGGCAGGAGCAAAACGCGTTAGTGCTTTTCTCTTCTCACATTGTTTTTGCCAGTAGTGATTCCATCAATACCATGAGCTATATACTAGCATTATCTTATTATAAACAGTTTCTTTGTAACTCCTGTGAATAACAATGAAATTATGGAATGTTAAAAATTTAGACTCATCTACAACGCCTGATGAAAATAATTTAAGTTCCTTTATTTTGAAATATTGTGTGGAATATATTGTTAGTCCTTTATCGTACGCAATTAACTTGTCATTTGAGCATGGAATCTTTCCCTCTAAATTAAAAGTATCAACAATACATCCTTTACATAAGAAAGGTGATATTAACTCTCTTGACAACTACAGGCCAATTAGTATTTTACCTATTTTTTCTAAAATATTTGAACGGTTGATGAACAAAAGGTTAATGCACTACTTAATAAATCAAAATATATTACAGGATACACAGCACGGTTTTATTTCAGGTAAAAGTACAGATACTGCTCTTTTTAGTTTTCTAACACACGTTTATAGGGCGTTGGATAATCGAAAATTCATTTTGGGGTTGTTCGTTGATTTGTCCAGGGCTTTCGACTGTGTTAATCATAACTATCTTTTGTATAAATTGGATAAGATGGGTATTCGTGCAACAGCCAAGCAATGGTTCATGAGTTACTTGAGCAACAGGCAACAGAGAGTTCGTTGCGACAATGTATTTTCTAATGTGGCTGTCACAAATATTGGAGTACCTCAAGGCTCAATACTTGGACCAACTCTCTTTTTGGTATTTGTAAATGACATAGTACATGCAGTTGATCACATCGATTGTCACCTTGTCAATTACGCAGATGATGTTAGCGTGGTTGTACAGGACGATACTTTAGAAAAACTCTTTCAGTGCACTCAATTAATCTACGACAAGTTATGCAATTGGTTTTCAGATAACAGACTTGTCATTAATCAAGCAAAGACAAAGTATGTGTTATTTGCTAATCCCAGATCCGTTGCTTTGGATTTATCACTCTTTTCCAACAAGTTATCGCTTAGTAATAGCGCTGCAGTATTGGGTTTGGAAATGTACAGTAATCTTAAATGGGAAGATCATGTTAATTGTTTATGTGGTTAATTGGGCAGGGTTTGTTTTGCATTGAGGTCCCTGCGCAAGTCATGTAATCTGGACACCATGAAAACCTTTTATCATGCTAATTTTATATCTGCTGTACGTTATGGTGTAATTCACTGGGGTTGTTCTCCATACGCATACCGTGTTTTTCTCATGCAAAAACGAGCTCTTCGTATAATGTTCAATTTAGGACCGTTGGAATCTTGTAAAAGTATTTTTAGTAAAAATAACTTCCTAACATTTTATGGAATATATATATTTGAAGTCTTATGCTTTGTGTATAAATATTATAATTCATTCAGTAAAAATAATGTTTCTCACAATTTTAATACGAGACAAGAACATTATCTTTCTGCGTCTAAGCATTCAACAGCAATTTTTCAGAAAAGTCTCGAATACAGGGGTTGCCTTCTATACAATAAACTGCCTATAAGCATAAGATCCATTAATTCATTTCATTTGTTTAAAAAACATACTAAAGAATACTTACTACAGCGCAATTGCTACAGTCTAGACGACTATGTTAACTAGTTTGTATGTTGTGTTTTCTTGGTTGACCTGTTTCTTCGTGTTGTGTATTATGTATGTGCATTGTATGGAACATTATAGAAATAAATGTGCTTATTATTATTATTATTATTATTGTTTCTAGGCACTTTCTTCATATCTACTTCTACATTACATTACATCTGTAGATAACCTACCTTAGCCTTTTTAAAATCACAAGCAATGAGAATAAATAAAACAAAGAAATTCAATTATTTCATTACAAGCTTAAGCGGAAAAAAACGCGAAGAAAATTCTTTTGATTTAAAACAATAATTCAATTGTGGATAATTAAACCGATAATTGTGTTGAATTGAGGCGGACACTCTTCATCTGAGTAAATTTCTCTGTGTGTGTGGAGAGTCTTCCTCCCCTCAGTGGAGCCTGAAATATCTAGAGTGTCTCGAAACACTGTCGCATATCTCTGCGGACTATATGTTCAATTAGAATGCTACAGTAAATTCCTGCACCGACTACCATGTGCATTCTGGAACCATCGGTACAAAAGCTAATATCATCCTTAATTAAGGAATCGCAGTTGGTATTCCAAAGGTCACTGTCTGAGAGACAGAATCTCGTCGTCAACGATCTTATGGAGGACTTCTGTCCAAGCGCAGACCAAGATTTGTGACAGTTTTATCGCAAGATGCCGGTACCTGTAAACAACTGTCCTGAATTTCCTTTTCAGATCTAGGAAACTAAACCATAGTTCAATTTAATTGGACTGCTTCTAAATGTTCAGCCTGATTTGATACTTCCGGTTATCCAAACCTTTTGGCAGCAATAACACAATTTACCTTTTACAAATTTTTCAGTTAGTTTGCCAAAAGAATATGAACCTCATAGATCTACTTGTAAATAATAGAAATTTTAAAACATTCGTCTAAATAAACTTATAAAAGTCAACCACTCCTAATTTAGGAAAACTACATTGCCACTGTCCTTTTAGAAGGATTTCTTCACAAAACAAGAAGCTTTAAAAATTCTTCATACCAATATATCGAAAAGTTACATATCCTACTCAGAACGCAGAATACGTTCATCTACAATTCAGATGATCCAGAATACCCACCTACATATTTCTAAATTACATTCGTCGTATTTCCGACGAAATTCCACGGAGCTAGTCTAAAAGAAACCAAAGAAAAAAGACAAAAAGCAACGATATCTAAAGGAGGCGAATATTTACATACGTATAAATATCGAAAACGGAATATATATGAAAACATATTGCGATTGAATAAGGTAAAATGCAGAAACAGAAAGTAATTTATTCGGTGCTTCCTTGGTTTATACACGCCAAGCTAGTGATGATGGTGGAGGTGGTTGGGGCGAAGAGGGAATGCTAATATTATTGTATAAGTTTCCATCCACTGATATTTACTTAAATGCACTTGCACAAGTTCTCCTCCTTCTTTTCTTCCTGCACTCTCCTCCACCCCCGGTAAATCAATAAGACAGAGAGGGAAGAACCAAAGCAAGTTGAATTCTCTTCTCCTTGCGTAATGTTTTCTTTTTGTTCGCTTTGTTTTTTGTGTTACTTCATTCCACTGAAAATAAATTTTTAACTTAATATTTTTATTGGAAACTTTTTCTCGACCGAAACCCCCATTCTCCACTCCTACAGTTACACTCTTTGTTCCACAATCTGTAGCCGTCTCTCGCTCCCCATCGCATAGAATTTCCCCCGCTCAACCACCAGCGGGCCGCTTTCGTCCAGCGCTCCCTATTTTTCTTTAATATTCTCATTTCAAGTTTTAATGTTTGCAAAGTAAATTGTGTTTTTAATTTAATACCCGAAATATTTAAATTGCGGACGCGCTAGACTTGTTATAATAGTTTGCGCGGTTGCTGTTTAATCCCTATATTAAATTTATTTTAGGGAATAATAATGAATTAGAATTTTTAATTTGCAAATTTATTTTTTTTGTTTTCCCATTTTACTCCTATAAAATATGTCCGTGAATCAAACAGCGACGCCACCTAGAATACGTACGATGTACTAAAATATCATTTATTGTTCAATGATTTTGTGACACCTTTCCAACTTCATTTCTTTTTTTTTATCTACCCTGGGCCTCTGATCATGGAGGAGGGGGGCTCTTATTCTGGGAGGATGATCACTAACGCTGGCCACGAGCGGTACCGCGCATCGGCGTAGAATCAGTTCGGACCGAGAGGAACGGTAGTATTACTTCGTCTGCGGAGCAGTACGGACATTTTCACTGCCGGTCATTTGCGCAATTGTTTATCTGCCCTAGAAAAATTATGATTTCGTCAGCAAAACGACCGCGGTCGGACAAACTTCGAAAATTTATTGCAGAAATTCCAGACTTAATATATGAAGGTGCTAAAATTAAATGTGTAATCTGTAAAATCCCGTTAGTGTGTTGGTCCAGACAACATTGTCTACGACACGTAAATAGTGAAAAGCATGTCTCAAAAGGAAATTGCGCACGAGACAATGAAAAATTTATATTTAATTTATGCGTTACGTTTATCGCATGTAATATAGCGTTTAATTTACTAGACAAGGAACCATTTATCTGCTTTTGGAATAACTATTCGGAGTGCAAATTACCAAGTCGAACATCGTTACGAAGAATTGTGCCATCTGCGCGCGAACATATTGAACAAAAAATAAAATCGGAGTTGAAAGATCAAAAATTGTGGTTATGTGTCGACGAAACAACAGATCGGAAGAAACATTCTGTTCTTAATGTAATGGCACGCAAATTGGAACCTCATCAATCGGCACCTTCAATTCTATTAGTCTCCAATCGAATACAACAGTGTACTGCCGAAGTAATTTCAAAGTTAGTGTTAAATACATTGGACAAGTTTGAACTTTCAACAAACCAACTCTTGATGTTAGTGAGTGATGGTGCTGCAAACATGCTTTCTGTAGGCCGGTCTCTTAAAAAGCATTCTGCTAATTTGTTACACATTACGTGTAAAATTCATGCTCTCAATCTTGTGGCGGATAGTATCAGAAAATGTTATCCTGAGGTAGACGCTTTAATAGCGCATACCAAAGCAGTATTTGTCAAATCACCGAAACGTATTCGCGAATTTCACAGACTGTGCCCCCGTATACCAGAGCCACCAGAACCTATTCTAACTCGTTGGGGAACATGGGTTGCAGGCCGCGTTTTATTATCATAAATATTTTGACAATATTAAGAAGGTGGTTTTACAATTCGATACAAAGGAAGCTGCCGCTATCCAGAAAAGCCAGTCGAAATTTCAAGATAGTCAGGTTAAAATGGATTTAAAAATTATTCACGACAGTTACTTCGGGCTAGCAGATGCAATAGAAAAATTACAGAATCCTGCGGTGCCGTTAGAAGAATCTCTACAAATAGTGCAACATGTTCACGCACAGCTATGCGCGATTGAAGACGCAAAAAATGTTTCTGTTCTAGAAAAATTTGAAAATGTTTTTGAGAAAAAATTCTGATTTTGGCACATTAAGACACATTTGTGAAGGTGCGTCAACAGAATCGTTAAGTTATTTGAAAGATTATTTTACTTACGCAAATATTACGTCACTAGATGTAGTACGTTCGTTCTCTGCATATAAACGCATTTTTTCCTCATGCCGTACTAGTTTTTGCCGAAACAAAGTTGAAACATATCTAATGTTGCAGATATTTAACAGACATTATTCACTTTGTGATTTCACGGAGGACTCTTAAAATGGCAAGTGTTTGAGCACGTATTATTTAATTTTTATTTAAAAGATGAGCGAAATTATTTGCGGCAGCAAACATCTCTATTAGCAGAATAACTCTATTGGAACGCGAGGCCTGGTCGACTCTACGCTACTGCGCGGTACCGCTCGTGGCTAGCTTTAATAATCACTCAAGCGAGGTTCTGTCTCTGCGCGGCATAGGCGTGGGCTTCCTTCAGTAAGTACAATACGAAAAAATAAGTAATAAATCGAATAATAATAACAGAATCAATCGAAAATTATAATATCTGAAAAGTTGTGAAAGACTCGCCCTCTTAAGCAGCGTAATCCAGTAGGTTGGCGGGCTGCATCGGAATTATTGAACATTAAAAGCAGAAGCACCACCAGCAGGATAAGAGATCAATATCACCAGAAGGATAAGAGGCGTGAAAAGTTGACAGCATTAGATTTGTTTCCACTGTTGTCTCGGTGGATGATGTTCGCCGAAAAACGTGTTTATATGAAAAAGATCGTTTCAACTAAATAAAATGAAGAATAGGTGATCCCCAGGCCCCGGAGATATCCCGATCGAAGACTTACTAACTTAATTAACAACTGCTATAGATTCATCAGAACACCCCAAGAATAGAAAGTAACCTACATAGCACCTATTTTCAAAAAGGGGAATAGAAACGACCCTGGTTGGTATAGAGGTTTATAGGAGAGGGAGAGGTAAATTTTACAGAATAAACTCAACAACGAAATAGCGGAAAGAATCAGCGAAGAACGGAGTGGTTTTGTGGCGGGTCGGTCGTGTTCGGACAACTTATTTATAATTCAGCAATTAGCAGAAAAGCTAATATCAATTGGAGAAGAAGTTCATTTGACTTTCATTGACTTGGAGAAAGCGTACGATTCTACACCACGGCAGAAACTTTGGAAGGCACTTAGCACACTGCAAATTGATAAACGGATGCTGACAACAATCCAAGAACTATATGAGAACAACACATCCACCATCTGAATCTGTAGTCCGTGTAGTCTGTCCCCATTACTTTTCAACTTGTATGTCGAAGTTGTCTTGGGCAAATGGAAGAGAAACTGTGAAGGTATGGGAATACCAACAGGACAAGACCGACTACACACTCAGGACGCCTTTGACTTAGAATTTACGATTAGAAGACGATGAATGTAAAAGATGGTGTCTGCAATACCTGGTCATTAACAGCGATGCAGGTTTTAAAGTGTTGATCGATGACAACACGAGTCACTCAGGTAGACTAATTCAAATATTTTGGCGCCCTCAGCAACAGAAATGGTCTTGGAGAAACGGAGATTAAACACCGCATACAAGAAGGTAGAAAAATAGTTGGATGTCTCAACCTTATATGGTGGGATAAAAATATCACGAATGAAACAAAGAAACGCATCGGTAAGACAATTGTGGAATCGGCTGTCTGCTATGGATCTGAGATATGGACAATAAACGCAGAAATGAAACGACGATTAAATGCTATCGAAATGGATTACTTGAGGCACAGTGCAAGAATATCGAGACTTCAACATGTAAGAAATGCAGAAGAAATCTTAAATGGTTTGGACATCTTTTGAGAATGCAAGAAAATAGATGGCCTAAGACAATGTTCCAGAAGGTATCCCCTAGCAGGAAAAAACGTTCATGACCGACACGTTCATGGAATGAAGGGGTCAGACAAGCAATGGAAAGAAGAGATCTAAACGAGGACATTGCCCAGGACAGGGAGGTTTGGAGAAGGAAATTAGGAAGACAGCACCTTGCTGTAGATTAGTTAATACATTATCATGTATGATTGATTAAACCCAAAAAATATATATCCACAAATTTAATAATATGCAGGTTGCTTCATTTAAAAGACCAAGTAGAGTATCGTAGTGTACTAAGATTTACGTAAATTTATTTGATTTATAGGACCTTTGAGGAGATTATTTTGTCCAAACAATTGTTTGTAAGACTAAGTGTCTCACAATTCAGCATTTCCAAATTTAATCATATGCGGTATTACATGGATACATAAATATTGCACGGATTAAATTTATTCTCTAAAAATAACGCCATTTCGTTTACAAATCATCCGTAAAACTCTCGGTAAATGGCCTAATGCGTTTTAATCTTTATTGCTTCCAGTTTATTGCAACTACCAATCGCTCACCTATATATGCATTTGCAGCAATGTATATATTATGCGCATGTAATTCGAGCTGGTGTATATTTTATAAGCGACATAAAATATTCATAAAGCCTTTAATAGATTAAATTATTCCGAACGCTAGCCGTAGGTACGTTTCGCCGGATACACCACGCTACAGGATTCATTTGATATTACTTGAGCGGAATATGCAACGCACGGGTTTAAAATCGTTAATAAAGTAGCGCTTTATGTCTTACATATGTCCATGTAAATATTCAATTAATGGGATTTGATAGGTAGTGATTTAAATTTGATGCAGGCGGTACGGCGATTAATTATGTTACTATTTTGTTTCCACCTGGCGTCCAATTTCGAAAATAATGTGTTTTGGGACTTAATATAATACAAACTAACATCTAGTCGGAGTGTGGTTATGTTTTATTTTGGTTTTTAGAAAGATATTAAATTGGAAGTTCTATATCTTGTAGACACGAACAAATACGAATTAGTTCTAGTATGTTATTAGATTATTTCGTATGCATATCAGCTGTTCTTCTGCCTTTGTTTAATCAGTTTAATGCGATAATAGTTAGAGGGTGGTTCTATTCCATGCGAATTTTTCTTTGCCATTTCAGCATTTAATAAATTTTCTTTAAACAAAATTAGTTGTTGTGGAATAAATGTTCAAAATTTAAACTTACATCTTTTTAAATAATGATAGCAAGGACTGCGGGGAAGTACGACAAACACTGTTTTTTTTTTTGTTCCAAATTGATCAAGTAACTTGTGCGGAATTTGCCGATACTCTAGTGTTTGCTTATAAAAAGCAATCTATGCTACATCAAAGATAACTAGTATGTAGATTATTTTGGAGAATAAAGCATTCTAATGAAAAAAAGCATACATTCTTCCCAATTTCTTTAATTTATCTTCTAACAGAATCCATTAGAGGACTCGTTCAAATCATCTCTCCGGTTTCTCTTCAAAGTCTTCCTACAATCTTGAGTAATGTTCCCCTGTTATACAAACTAACGATTGTAACAAATTCTAAAATTATTAATCCTCCGAAAGCGTTTAAGATATTAAACTTCTTATCCATTAACGTAAAAATGTACCTTCTAAAACATCTTGTATGATATCAGTCATAAATACTACAAACAATTTGTAATTTATATACATATATATTGTTATGTGACAAATTTAATTAAAAGATTTGAATTGCGGAGATAATCTGTTTTGTTTTTATTTTAAGTATTTACTTACAATGGAAAAAATGAATTTAATTTAATTAAAATTACTTACAGTTATATTGTGGCGTGTTTTTTATATGTGTGTGTGTGTGTAAAATCCTACTGTTTCCTGGTTCCTTTTTCCCTCTACTTCGTGAAATCCTCTTATTTTTGATTCCTTCTTCCCTCTACTTCGTAAAGTCCCCTTGTTTGGAAGCCCTCTGATGGTTTTCTTCAATTAACTTTCTTCAAATGGGTTTTAAAATTTTGTGACTGATTAAATATCGTTAACAATCGTTGGATATCATTTATAGTTCACTTGAAATGTTTTTTATGTATTTGCACTGGCGACTTTCACGATGTTTTAACCTTTTTGTCTCAATTTTCTAAAAGTCAATCGGAAAGATGTTGTTATCTGTCAGAATTGTTTTTCGTTGCTGACTTCTGTTTTTTCTCGTCGTCCCTAACATTGCCAATCTAATAACTTGACATTTAAATTTTGATGTTTTGAACTTCCAACTCGGTGTCGTAGGTAACGTAAGGAATTTTAACGGTCATTTCCAAATACAATGTGATTTTTGTGTGTGTATGTGTCATTTTTACAAATAATGTCTTTAATATATAAATAACTTAAAATAATCTGAGATTTTGACTCTCCCCTGTAACATGTTATTAACCGAGTGTTTTTTTTTTTTTTTCTAAGAAAAGATTGATAATATAAATAATCAATAATGTCGGAACTCGAATATTAATCGAAAATAATCCAAGTTTCGCATTAAACTCTATTAAAATCTAATCTCGGCGAATTTTGATATAATATTAATTATAATGAATTTAACATACGCTGTTCACGTTGAAACATCCCACTACAATATATATATGGGCGAGGGGAGGTGTGGGATGCATCATAAATGAACAAAGCAAAAACGGAATTGGAGAGTGGAGAGCAATATCAGAAAGAGTACTGAAACTAGAAATAGAAATATGAAGAAATATACACAATTTTGATCGTATATGGACCTAATGAAGGAGCCACGAACAAAGAATTAGATGAGTTTTGGAACAGTATACGAGAAGAAACAGAAGATCATAAAGGAACACTAATGATAGTTGGAGACTTAAATGGAAGGGTCGGTAACATCCCAGATGAAGCCGAAGGATGCGTGGGAAGAATCGGAAAAAATGTTAAAAACAAGAACGGACAAAATATTATAGACTTCTGCATAATGAACGATATGGCAACACGTTTTTTCGGCATAAGAGCATACATGAGTATACGAGGGAGATGTCAAGTAGAAACGAAAGATTGACCTATTACCGATTGAGAAAAACCTCATGAAAAAAATCAAAGATGTAAAGGTAAGAAGAGGTTATGGGAACGGAAGTGATCATTATTTAGTTAAAATAATTAAAAAGAGAAAATAACAAAGAAAAGAAGAAAAAATCAGAGAAAGAAGAAAAGAAAATATGAGAACATTAGAACATATAAACTGGAAAACATAAAAAAGAGAGAACCCTACCAAAAGAGAATATCAGAAGAAATTAACTCAAGGAAAGAGCAAATCTCAGAAATGAATCTGGGAAACATGTGGGCAATCTTCAAAACAATAATCATAGGAGTGGCAAAAGAAGTATGTGGGGTGAGTAGGACAACTAACAAAAAGAAATTAACACATTGGTGGAACAAGGAAATAAAACAAGAAATCAAGGAAGAAAACCGGCTATGGCAACAATATCTAGGAAATAACAAAAATCAAGGAGAAAAAGTCAAAACAGCGGTTTCGGAAGCAAAGGCAAGATCATGGGAGGAGTTCGGAATAAAAATGGAGAACAATGCTATTGGAAATGCAAAAATGCTGTATCACGTACTAAGAGGACTGAGAAAAGAAAAGGAAAACACAATTAGAAACGTCAAAGATAAAGAAGGCAAAATTATGGCGGAAGAAAGTAAAATAACGGAAAGATGGAGAGAGTATTATAACGAATTGCTAGGGACGGAGAATGAATTAATCGTCAACCAAGTGACAGAATAAGAACAAAACACAGAGGAACACATAACACGAGAAAACGGAAAAGAAGAAAAAGAAATTAATAGACTAGAAATAATAAGAGCAATGCGAAATATTAAAAGTGGAAAAGCACCAGAAAAGGATGGATTAAAACCAGAAATGGTAAAATACATAGGAGACGAAGGAATAGACCTGTTACATAGAATAATAAATTTGGCATGGACAACACAAGAAATTCCCAACGAGTGGAGAATAGCGATTATAACGCCAATACATAAAAAAGGAAGTATGAACGACTGTAAGAATTTCAAGGGCATATCCTCGTTATGCGTAGCTTATAAACTATATGAAGGCATCATCGAAGGAAGATTGAAAGGGAATATAGAGGAAACACTAAACGACACACAGGCAGCTTTTAGAATAATTAGATCGGCACAAGATTGGATATTCGTACTTAGACAAATTACAGAGAAGATACTAGCAACAAATAACAAAATGTACACGGAAGCAGTGGATCTAGGGAAAGCTTTCGATAGTATAAATAGGGAAGAAATCTGGAAAGTATTACATAAAAGGCGTGTGACCAGAAAACTAAATGAAGTGACTAAAAGTATATACTCAAGAACCGAAAATGTAGTGCGAGTAATTGGAAAACATCGTAGCTCATACAAGACGAGGGAGACAGGGAGGTGTGTTGAGGCCACTACTCTTTATCTTAATAATGGACGAAATATCCAAAGAGGTAAACTTAGTCCTAAAGAAAACACAAATAGGATATAGAAAACTCCGGCCTGTATTCCTAAACGAACTGTTATACGCAGATGATATTACTATTGTTTGCAACAAATGGGAAAGTCCTACAGGAAAGAATAGAGAAATGGAATATAAATATGGGTAAATATGGACTAAGAATAAATACATAGAAGAAAGAGATTATGGAAATTGCAAACAAGAAAGAAGGGGTAAATATACAAGTAAGAGGAAAATAAATAAAGGGGACTAATAGACTAAAATACCAAGGAACATATACACGACCAGATGGAAGACTCGAGGAAGAGATAGGGGGCAGAATACAAAAAACCATGACACTATACGGAATTCTGTACAAACCATTTTTCAATAAAAAAGAAATAACTACAAAAACAAAAGTGCGAATATTTGAGTCTGTGTTAACGCCTATACTCATGTACGGATGTGAGTCCTGGGTCTTAACAAAGAAACTCAAACAGAAACTCAGTGCGTGTGAGATGAAAGTACTTAGAAAGATCGCGGAAGTTACAAGATTAGGTAGAATTAGAAGCGAGGTAATAAGAAAGGAACTAAATATAACAAGTGTAGTGCAAAAAATTGAAAGACAACAACTACGATGGTTTGGACATATGGTACGAATGGATGAGAAGAGAATAGTAAGAGAGATATGGGAGATGGAGGTGGCGGACAGGAGGGGCAGACCAAGGAAAAAGTAGAATGCAGAAGTAGCAGAGGCATTGAAGAAACGAAAACTAACATGGACCCAAACGAAAAGAGAGGCAACAAACAGAAGCAAGTGGAAAAGCATAGTCTCCTCTACACCTACGGTAGATGAGGATACGGATAAGGATTTAGTTAATATGTTTTTGTACTTATCCTATACTTTTTTGGTCAACGGGATCAATAAATTATTATTATTATTATTACCCCTCGTATTTGAGCATCTTCTAGAATATAAATGGATTAAACTTATACTTTTCTTCGTTTTTGAAAGTACCTGCAGTATTCATATTTCACTATCATATTCTTTCTGAACAAATTAGAGTATTACCTTAGTGTTACATTTTTTTTGTTGTAAGCAAAGTCAATAGTAGTGGAGACTTAGTATTGGACTCCTATGTGTATCTGTAGTTCCATAGTAGTTTTAATAAATGCGACAAGTATCGGTTTGATAATTTTCTCCCGCCAAAAGCAAGCAAAAAAATCCGCGAACAATATCCTTCGCAACGCTCAAGTCTAAGTGCGCCGCCATGAACATAAAACGGGCACTAGATCTTCGGTGGCGAACGTACAAAAGCGGTAATAGTAATACGGAAACGAAGAGGAAGAAGTGCGATTGTCGGGAGCGTGTTCGCGCGCCAGAAAGAGAAAACAACATCGAAACGCTCAACACCAAGCGCCGCCGAAATATAAATCTGCACGAACCAAGTCGACAAGTCTTTATCCCATCGCCGCCCGTCGCTGAGCGTTTCCTGTTACGTCCAGCGCCCGTAAAAAACCCAAAAACTGCTTGCGCTAATGGCGAACCTAGTCCCGTTCGCGTTCTTTATAACTTATCATAAATTTCATAGTGTAATATTGCAAGAGAGCAGCGGTGCCATTTGTTTTTGCTTCGGTGGCGTTGCGGCGGTTGGTTGTTTGGTCGCGGAGACCCTCCTTACGCTATACACATACCTCGGCCTTCGTTGTTGCTTCAAACGATGCTGTTTCCACCGCTACTATTGCTGCTGTAGCTTTTAGTCGTCTGGTGGTTTTAGTATATGGCTCTGCGACGGTGGTCGAGTGATGTATATTTTAATTTTAAAACTAATGGGCTTTTCCTTGAATGCAAATAAAAAATTTAGAAGCGAGGCGTCACCGCCGTCGCCGCCGCCACTGTTGTCGTCGCCGTTGCAAAATGTACGAAATTAAAAACATCATAATTTACATGCCCGCGTTTTTCGTAAACGTAGCATAGTCGGAAGCGGCGAAGAAAGCAGCGGAGTTTGGATTTTTTCGGAATGAAGGAGTGAAACAAACACATACAAATAGGCGGGAGGAAGGAGGTTGTTTATAGGTGGCGCAATGCCGGAAGGAGATGAAGAATTAACGATGTATGGGAGGAAAGCTTTCGTTGTAATTATCGCTAAATGGAAACTGCATTCTAATCTCGATGATTCAGATTAGCTTTCTCACATGGAAATAATCGAAGGAACCCTTTAACACGGTTATATTAAAACTAGTTACTTTTTTATTTTCCTTTGTTTCCGAACCATTTTTTGGGTTTCCTACTTTTTTGGTCTCCAAAAGCATAAATCATGCTAAATTAATTAAATTTGTTATGAAGTTGTATGGTTTTAAGGCTCAAGATTCATAATGCACATTCACCAGAAATATATAGTCTTCCAAAATTACACAAACAAAATACTCCTCTTAGACCAATTGTGTCTTGTGTCCAGAGCCCACTCTACACACTCTCAAAATATTTAGCCAATTCAATCTCAAAACTTACAAGTAAAAAAAAGCACTATATAAAAAATTCATTTGAATTTAAAGAATTTATTGACAGTGTCTCTATGTATACAAATATTCGGATAGATTACGCAGTGAATGTTGTGGAAAAAGAATGGAACAAATTACAACATTATACTGATCCTTCCCTAAATGAATTTATGGATGCATTAAAAGTAACCCTATCAACAACATATTTTCAGTTCCAGAATAAATTTTACAAACAAACCTATGGTTGTGCGATGGGATCCCCGATATCAAGCTCAATTGCACAGTTAGTCCTTGAAGATTTAGAAGAACAAGTTATAACTGGATTAGATTTCAAACCAATTTTTTTTTTAAGATATGTATATGGATGACTTGTATAACAAATGAAAAAGTAAATTACTTCCTACAAAAGTTCAACACATTTTACCCCAAAATTACAATTCACCTAAGAAAACGAACAAAACAGTATGATTAATTTCTTAGACCTTACACAAATTCGCAAAAAAAAAATACTAAGGAAGTTATATTGTAAACCTACATCTTCCGCTCGATATTTAAATTTTCATTCCGCTCAACCCTTTGCGTACAAAAAGAATATTGTTACAGCATTAGTTAATAGAGCTATCGCATTAACAAGCCCAAAATTTAGATTTGAAATACAATAAAAACGACTTTAAAAAATAACAACTACTCTCCAATGACAGAAAAAATAATAAAAAATAAAATTCCTGCCTTCTACAATTCCAAGCAGAGGATCAAAAACGTAAACATCAACGATAGACCAATAACAAAATATGTCAGTATACCATATGTACCACAATTATCCGAAAGAATCAATAAAATTTTAATGCCACATAATATTATAGTATCACATAAAAATTACAATAATTTAGAGTTTGCATTTTCCAAAATGAAAAATAAAATACATAAAAATAATCAAACCCATGCAGTGTATAAAATCCCATGTAACAACTGTAATGGCGTCTATACTGGGCAAACACAACAACATTTGAATGAGGTTAAAAAGTCACAAATATCGAAACAACATCACTGCCATAAAAAAAACACAATAAATACCGGACATCCTTTCAATTTCGACAATGTCTCTATACTTAATAAAGAGGCCAATTATAAAGCAAGATGCATACTAGAAATGATACAAATCAACAAACATAAAGGTTCAGTTAAGGACAAAACAGAAATCGAAGGACTATCTAAAATTTATTATCCTATTTTATAATGATTAATTATTCAAACTATTAATTTTATTAAATTAAATTTTTAGCCTTGCGAATAATTTATGATGGTAAAATATTTTATAAAAGATTTTTTAAACTTACAAATACGAATTAAAAAAATTTCTGAATGTGTGCCGCCTCGTTGGAATCGGAGTATTCGCATTCGCCTTTCTATCAACTGGCAAAGATGGCTAGAATGTTCCTTTTAAAAATAAATCAAAATAACCACAAGATTGTAACATTGAATATTCTATAATGTTTTATTTGACAAAACAAAACCAATTTTTAAAGTGTTTATGTTAGTTAACAATGTTATATTGTAAGTTCAATCAAACAAAAAATAAACAAAAAACCGTATTACTTAAGACAATGTATTTGATTTGTTACACTTATGGACATGTATTTCTGAAGAAGACAATAAAGATTGTCGAATCGTTAAAATTATAAGTTTTAATTAACTCTAACTACAATATATTTAATATATTTCTGTTATTTTTTTAGAAAGTTCATATTCCTATTTACGTAACTTCTAAGGCATGTTTGAGATCATCTATCAGATCCTCTAGATCTTCTAAACCTACTGATAATCTGATCAGGTTATCTGTGATTTTCAATTCTCTTCTTATCTCCTCGGGAATTGAAGAATAGGTCATAATTGACGGTATTTCAGCTTTCATAACCACCCAAACTCTCAGCCATTGTGAATGCTTTGAGCACATTCAGGAAGTTTTCTGATTGTGGTCTTTCACCATCGATGTACGAGGGACACGCTATATATTTTGAGATGCCACCAAAGTAGAGAAGTTAGAGCTGGCAACACTGCATTTCTAAATACCACCATCCTTAAGTAGTAAACTCTGACTGTCAGTTGAGTCGCTGCTGTCATAGAGTAAACGTGGTAGGTACGATTTGTCATCGAAACATGGACTTGTCAAGAGAACATGTACGCGCAATGATTTACTACGATTTTAAGGTCGGTTTTAGTGAACAACAAAGTCTTGAACGATTGCAACTCGCATTTGGTGACGAAAGTCCTTCACGTGCAACTCTGTTTCGCTGGTATAGCGAATTTAAAAGAGGACGAATATCGCTTGGTGATGAGGAACGTACCAGTAGGCCCCGTTCTTCAGTTACCGCTGGAAACATTGAGAGTGTGAGACGTATGATTGACGAAGATCCAAGATGCACCTATCAAGTGACTGAGGCAACTCATGGTGTTGGATCCGCAACAGTGAACTCAATTTTACACGAATATCTTCGGATGAAAAAAATTGTTACTCGTTGGGTGCCACACACGCTTATCGATTTCCAAAAAGCAGAGCGAGTAAGAATCGCTCGGGAAACATTGGAAATGTTAAATAACGGTGGACATCACATTCTATCAAAAATACTAACAGGTGATGAAACTTACATCCCATTTTACGATATTCCTACCCGCCAGGAGAGCCGCATGTGGATCCACGAAGATCCAGCAACACCAACAATGGCCAAAAGGCAAAGGGCTGTCAAGAAAGTTATGTACGCAGTTTTCTTCCGTAGTACCGGATTAGTAAAAGTAATGAAGCTGGAAAATCAACATACTGTCACAGCAAACTGGTACACCACAAAATGTTTACCTACAGTTCTTGAGTCAGCCAACATTCGCGGGTTAATGTTGCATCACGACAATGCATCGTCACACAGTGCACGGCAGACAGTTGAATTTTTACGTGAAAATAAGATAAAAGTCATTGAACATCCACCCTATTCGCCTGATTTGGCCATGTGTGATTTCTGGTTGTTCTTCAACCTAAAGAAACATTTACGTGGTCGACGTTTCACGACGGAGGATGAGATAGATGAAGCAATTCATCTATTTCTTGAGAGCATTCCAAGAGATGACTGGCTTCACGCTTTTACGTTGTGGAAATTTCGGTTACAAAAGTGCATTGATGCAAGAGGAGATTATTTTGAACATAAATAAAATCATTTTCGTAAAACGGTTTGTAGTTTTCTTGTATCTCAAAATATATAGCGTGACCCTCGTACATGCTCATGATCCCGCTGTGGCCGGCTGTTAGTTGTTTCATTAGTTTATGATGAGGATGTGATTCTAATCCTGGGTATAATACTTTAAGTATTCTAGAGTGACCTTCTAGAAATGTAGCTACCTCCGTAGTGTTTGTGTTGTGTCTTCTTCATTCTTAAAGCTAGGATTTTCAAACTTCTCGTAACTAAGGCACAGTCAAATGGTGCAGGAATAATACCCATGGCGTTTTGTAGGAACCTCAATTTGTCGTGCAATGCTGGATTATTGGTTATGTTGGACGGCATGACTACATTTCTTGAAAGTAGGTGGCGCCAGGAAATATTTCAGTGAGTGTTTTTGAAGATTAGTGGCACAAACTGAAAAATAAACAACAACGTCGACAAGAGCAAAAAGCATTAGTGCTTTTCTTTTCTCACATTGTTTTTGCTGGGAGTGATATCATCAACACCATGAGCTATTTAGTATCATTATCTTGGTTATTGTTTCTAGACACTTTTCTCATGTGTATTTCGACATTATTCTGTAGATGGCCTTAAAACCACATGGAATGTGAATAATTTTTACTGCATTATGTTGCGGATATGTGGTACTGGTAAGTGTAATTAATAATGTAGATATAAATAATATGCATTTCAAGAATTCTAATCTATTGATTTATGAAAATGCCTAAACGGTTTCTTGAATTAAGAAAACTATTCACTATTCGTAAGAAAATATTGTTTTGTGTTATAATGCCCATTTACCTATACCTACTAAGAATCGCTTTCTTCAAATTCTCTGCAAGATTTTCTTGAATCAAGTTAACAAATGTCTTAAACAAAAAAATTATTTCATTATATGTATATACTTCTTTTAAGCGGCGAAGAAAGTATTTTTTTTTAATTTAAAACAGTTATTGTTTTGCGGATAATTGAAATAGTTACTGTCTTGAATTTTGGCGGACAGTCTTGATACAAGGAAACGCTTCTCTGTGTGTACAAATCCTATAGCTCTAAATGAGACACACTTTAGTAGTTTCATGGTTGTAGCAATTGAAATATCCATTATACACCTCTCACCCATATAGGCCACAAATTTATGAATAGCAAAGTAATACCGAGGCATTATTGTAAACTTCAAGCCAAGATACGCATCCGCTAGATGTTATCTCAAAGCTAACGCTTTGCTCAATCAAAATTCACCGCTTGCAAGGCGATATATTATCATTACCCTACACTCGCCATTTAAATATATGTATTAAAGTTACATCTTTACTACACATGTCCTAGCAGTGCATGACCTCTTTAACTTACTCCATATAGAATACGATTTCATGAAAGCGATGGAAGTACCTTCCATCAGTGGAAAATAAAGCACCACGGTCTTGCAATTATAGGCAATTCTCTTTTAGTTAGAAGTGTAATTTTGTACGGCTTACATATTCACGTATCTATCTATCTAGGCATATAAAATTGTATATTGATTTCGTATATCATTTAACAACCAGGTACATAGAGAATCGAAATGGAAATTTGAATAACATAGTAAATTAACCTTTTCTAACATGTATGCATGCACAATATGCGTAATGATGAAGACATGGATGAATATAGCCGCTGATTTTCGTAATTGATACATTTAGAAGCGTTCTTGCGAATGTTAATGCCAAAGATTGTTTCTTATGCTAATTGTATACTGTAACTCGATATGTGATGATGACATCACAAGATGTTGTAAACCTAATTCTAGGTTGTGTTTGACTTTTACCTGCAGATAGTAAAAAAATGAATTATGTATTTCAGCTACTGGTGATATTAGAAAATATAGAGGTAATTGGAGATCAAAGTGAATTAGTTTGGATACCACACCACCGATGCGTATCTTGTTTATTTCTTATTAATGCTTTGAACAAGGTTTTTAGCGGAGCAGTGGTAGTGAACGAGCGACAGGATCTAAATAAAAATCCGAGTGTTTTTGATTAAATATTACTCCTAGATCTTTTATGGTTGATTTACATGTAAACAAATTGTTGTCTATGTGATAATTGTAGTGTATAGGATTCTGTACCTTGGTGTATGATACAATAGTATATTTGTCTGCGTTTAGTATTAGACCATTATCCGTACGCCACTTATGCATGCCTTTCAGACTATTATGTAAACAAACTGCATCTGTAATATTCGTTGTTTGTCGACAGATTTTCAAGTCATCCGTATACGCCAATACAATACAGTCTAATGTGGATAACAGATCGTTGACGAAGATGTTAAATAAAAAAGTCCCAATTTTGAACCTTGAAGGACACCGGTGAGAATTTAAAATGGTTTGGAAGAAAATTCATTGTAGTAGACACAGTGAGATCTCTCATTGAGGTAAGAAGATAGAAGCTGAATCAAACCATTTGAAAATCCAAAGTATCCAAGTTTTTTAATTAGCAATTTACGATCGATAACGTCAAAAGCTTTAGAGAAGTCTGTATAAATCACCTCTACTTGTTGTCTCTTATCCAAAGCATCATTTAAAAATTACGTAATCGTTGTTAAATTAGTGATGTTGAATCTACCCAAAAGAAACCCGTGGTGACATGGTAATAAAAAGGCTTGGTGTATCTAGATTCGGTGTATATTAAGTGCTCAAAAACCTTTATAAAGTTCAATAGAATACTAATCGATCAATAGTTTTCTACTTGAGTTGGATCGCCTATTTTAAAAACTGGTGTAATTCTGGCAACTTTTCATAACTTTGGAAATGCTCCTGTTTTAAGAGATAAGTTCAAAATTCCAGTGAGTAGCACAGTGAAAGAATTACCACAATTACGTGTTATAAAACTCGGTACAGAGTCATGACCAGTAGTTCTTTTAGACTTCAGATGTTTAATTCTGTCTAAAACATCATTTTCAATGAAACATGAAGGTAATTTGCAAGTGTAGCCTCATCCAAAAGCTAAGCATCCTGATGGCGTAATGGGAAGGTCTCTTGTTCGCAAAAGGCTTGCATAATGTCATTGGGATTGCCTAGTTCTAAATTTTTTCAGGGATTCTCGTCGTACTACCTTTGTTGTTTAGGTATTGCCAGAAAAACTTCAAATCATTCACGATGCTGTTTTCAACTTTCCTTTGATAATCAGTGTGTGCCTTTTTCATTTCACTCCTTTTGGGCTTGGTGGTTTTAAACCTGCTTTGTGGTTTTGCGTGCGTACCACGGTAGTAATACTGTATACAAAATATACTACATCTTGTTAGAAATTTTCTTAGTGTTCGTTATCGAGTGTGCTGCTGAGAGGCTATGCCCATGTTCAGCGCTTGTTTATAGAAAATTTTTGACTAAAAATGCTAATTTTGAGAGAAGTGGCGGGGAAGTTGAAGTATTATACAGTGTTTTATTCAGTCAGTCGAAATTGTATTGCATTTTGTCATTTATATTTCGAGTACAGTATTACATATTTATGGGTACATCAAAAGTACCACAAAGCGACAAGATTATAGAAATAACATAAAAACCTTGGAAATTATATAAACTGTATTTTTCTGTTTCTTTTGCTTGGTTTACTTGCTTTGTGGTACATGTAGGATACCACATTTTATTCTGTTTATTAAAATAAAGATCTGTATCGAACTTTTCTTGTTGGCTTAGAGGGTTAAACCACGGTGGAGATTTACGGTTTGTTTCATTCACTTTAGGTACTGATTTTTCTAGAGGAACGCACAACACCTCGTAAAAGTTTGCTATTGCATCGTCTATGTCAACACGTTTGTTAATAGAAGACCAATCAGTGTTTATCAAATTCATGTGTAGTGAGTCCCAATTAGCTTTTGAGAAGTCGTACGTTATGTACTTATTTCACGGAAATGGTGGTCTATTTTTGGCTTTGACCTGCATTGTTAGTCGTAGTGCAGGGTGATGTACGGCAATAAACAAATGTAACCGGACAATACGAGTTGTACGCAAGTTGTGCGTCTCTATCGCACTTTTAGGCGAGTCGCCCCGCTCCAACTACCCGCATCGCCTTAGCTTACTTCATCACCGGCTTTCCTCGAGTAACCAACGTTGGCGTTGGTATGAAATGCATGTCATAAAACCCTCTTTTACAATCTGTATAGAATATGCCGCCGCGCCGCGCCGTACCGAATAATAGTCAGCGAATCGATGTTAGAGTTTAAGGAAGGATCATTATTTCTAAACCGACTAAATATGTATTATATGCGAGTGTTACAGCATCGGTCGCGGGAATTATTTCTTATGAAAGTTATTGTTATTTATAAGTATATTTATATATGTATTTGTTTTTTGCATTTCACTGCTTTAAAAATTGTTCTTTCTTTTTGGGAATTCTTTTTGTTGAATTAATCTCGGGGCAACTGTTTTATTGAACGATTTAACTTTTTTGCCGTATTTCCACTACCGACGGAAAGTTTGGAGGCAATTTCTTAGAAAAATGTAGAAATATATATTTCTTGGATGGATCATTAAAATCTATTTAAGTACTGTTTACTTTTATGTATGTAGCGAACTATTTGTAATATCCTTATGCAAATTTTCAAGCATATCCATTATTTATAAATGCATTTTACTAATAGACACTAATGGGCATTTCATAGAAACCAATAATTTTCAAATTATCACGTAATAATCAGGTGTTCGAGGATGAACATTAAGACAAGATGGTATTAAGTATTAAGTGCAGGCTTTCCCAGTTTTGTTTTGAAATTGGATTAGTGTCATTAATATTTAATAGTCCTAATTGCGTTATCCTTTAGGAAAATAAATGCAGATGCTAGAATAATTAGGAGAAACCTGCATATTTTACCAAAAAAATCGTATATCGCGAACGTTTACTGTTTTGCTTCAATTCTAAAATAAAAGTAATCATGATACCCAATAAATAATGCATAATAGATTATGGATTTTGTTTGTTTATATGGAGTAACTAATAATATAATCAATTTGCATATGTATTTTTACAATTTCACCTGTATAGATTTCTATTTCACGCTTACATTTCAAAATGCGACAATCGCTTATTACAAATTACGTGTATAAATTTCTCATTATTAGCAGGTAGTAAAATGTATACAATTGTATATTTTCCGTTATACTCTACGACCCACTCAATGCAGGTAGCCGATTCGCATAGCGCGTTGAGACAGCTGTATCGTTCTTTGTCCTGAGAAGCATGCATCTTATATGCAACTTCCTTAACTGTTCCTTACCGGACGAGGCCCGGCAAGCGACTAAATACAAAATACAGCTAGGAAAGGCAGGGTCGGTGCGATAGAGAAGAGTTGATGCGCTATGACCTGTTGGGTGTCCGGTTACTTGTGAGTTTCGCCGTACATCCTCAAGTACGATTGGATCGTCATCGCGGAATACATTGATATCAGACTGCAGATTAGAGAAGATCAAGTCAAGGGTTCTACCGCTAGAGTTAAACACATTGTATATTGTTTCAAACTTTTTAATGAAAAATGTATATTTGCGTGCCGTTGTACAGCAGGTAAGGAGGGTATTTTTCCAACAGAGAAAGTAGGATCTCCATATAATTTTAACCAATAATACAATGTTCACTCGTAGCGGTTTTTGTTAATGTAGTATCAAAACCAAATGTAGTTCATCTTCCTTGCGGAACAATTAAAACTTTTGCTTGACGTATTTTAGCATTTCCAAATAGCATACTTAATTCTGTATTATTAACATAAAATCTACCATATCTGTCGATAATGCCATTAATAGTGTGCGCCAGAAGAACACAAATTATAGCAAACACCACTAAAGTATCGGGACACTCCGCACCACACAAGTTATTAATCAATTCGGAACAGCTGTTTCGAGGACTCGTGGGTCCTCATCCTCAACCGTATGACCGAATGATGTGAGAAAAATCTTTAATTCTAACATGCCTGTTTTATCCGTACTCTCGAGAAAAGTATTTACAAGTACCTACTTTTGCCGCCTATACACCCTAAAACTAAAACAGATTTGTGTTCCTTTTTATGTAAATAGTTTCGTAAGCGTCTAGTTGCCGGGGCGAAGTTACGTTCTTAATCGATTTTTAGATTTTCTAATTTATATTATACCCGGTTTCGTTTATGTGGTGTGCTACACTTGACGATTCTATGTTCCCGTATCTGTAGCACCTGATGTGCTCATTAAATCTAATACCTATCGCTCGCTTCGTTTGACCAATATACGCTTTATCACAGTCACTACATGCAATTTTATAAATTCCCGACGTCCGGTTTATCTTCCGGATTGCTCGAAGATTTTTGAGTGTATTTCGCGAACTAAAACACGTTCATATCTTGTCCTCTAAAAACTTTACTAAAATCTTTCGATATTCTGTGGAAAGGAAGTTTCACAAATTTCTTGTCGCGGTTTCTGTCGGGATTAAGGTTGTGGAATTTCTTACATAATACCTCAGTTGGACTTTCTTAAGAATGCGATAGACATCTATAGAAGATCGCCATTGTAACAAGAACATATGTGGAAAATGTGGATTTAAAGTAACTTATTGCAAAAATTGTAACGATATTTAAGATATCAAAGTTAAGTTAGAAGTTATTTTTATATTTTGTGAATAAATATACACTATTAGGCTAACAAATTATGTTAATTAATAAAAACAGTCGAAACAAAATTGAGTTTTAATCACCGGTCAATTTGCCGGGACGGCGCGGTAGTTCTAGGTATGAGGAATTCTCAGCGGTTCTAGTGTTAACGTGTAACGTTTTTCGTCTGTATATATCTACGTCGACGTAATTTGTGGGATATATCTCTCTTATCTAATCCTTCAGTGTAGAAAAACCGCATTTGTCTGTTTTCAAATGAAAGTTACCTTGTAAATGCACTTCCCAGGACAACTTGAAACTAATACACAGTATTACTGTGCTCGCAATCTGTAGAGGAGCTGTGAATTTACAAGCTAGCTGGAGTTTTACATTCTGTTAGTATAATTATTACATCTATCTGTCTGGCATGGAATAACACAACCCTAATTATACCTCTCAGTGAGTGTACGTCCCTTCACGGGTTTTAACGCCCCATTCATTTCTTTCACATCTTTAAATTGTCTCTGTTGCGATCAAATATATTCTAAAAACTCATTTTCACAACCTAATAGGTATATCTCAGGAAGTCCTACTAAATCTATCACAAGCGAATATATTTCCCAGCTGTTTACTGTAATAGATTCAATTTCCCAGCGACCAAACGCTAAAGATGGAGAAAGAAGCGAGAAAAAGCAGCTAAACGGATATTAATTCTCGCAATAAAACATACTGTATTCATTGCAAAATTTTATATTTATTATCACTAGGTGTGGCTTGTTTATTATGATCGCCTTCTGCTTCTTGGGTATGTAGCAATAACAGCGATAATGTCTATGCATCTAATATAACTTATATTAGACATAAAATCATTAGAGATATATTCAGCGATGCTTACGTAGCGAGAACGGCTTGGGCTGATTTATAATTACTATCGAGTAACTGAAATTCGAAACGAATAATCTAATATATTCATAATATGTACGTTGCGTTGTGTATGTGTGTGTGCGAGTGTGTAGTGTAATATAAGGAATACCGACGGCAGCTCCTTCTCTCTTAGTATTAACGTTAATAAAATATTCATAGCTTTCTATGTTAATAAATTTTAAACGGCCAATTCATCTAATTACATCCCGGCTTGTACATATTTATGTATATCAATAAATGCAGCCCATGCTTAATGAGATTATGGTCGTACCTTTTAGAAAATACCAACGACAACGAGATCGGGTGTACAAGTTACGTAGTTGTATTCTGTGTGTACAATGTGTTAAAAAAGTTCATGAACGTCGAAATTTGATGTATATATTGGGGAAATTTAGAGGTGAGACCTTTTTATCGTGTATTTGTTTGTCGCCCCTTCTATACTTAAACGCGCCACATATGTCGCACACTGCAGATTGCGCGGCAAAATTATGGAATAAATTCATTAAATTTGAAAATTTGAAGCAACTTATTTTTGATGAAATGCTCCTACAGTTCAGTTTTGTTTTTTAAAAATAAACATTCACGCATCAATTTTATGTTTCCCCCAATTCTGGCTTTCAGGTAATGACGTTATCGACATTTTTTTTTAATGACAACTGTCGATTTGTTTAAATGCTGGTAGATCATATAATTGTCTAACAAACTTTCCAATTGAAGTCATTTAAAGAATGGAAAACAAGTTTTATTAATAACGAAAAGTAAAAATAAATGCCGTTATTTAAGAAATAAAATGATCGTTTCTTTGCTGAAACCAAATATCGCTATTTGGCAAGTCAGGATCACCTTCTTTTGTAAAAATTTCTGCAAGAGCAGTTACAAGTGCATTCCTCAAAAAATCCAGATATCGCTGCCTCGTGAGACTTAATAAGAAAGAACCAATGATTCCATTGTCAACTATTCCTGTCCACACATTAACTTTGCAAGAGTGATGAGTATGTGCTTCGTTTTTTTAATACCTCGCAAACAACATTTTTGAATTTAAAATCTTAAACCTGGTTAATATAAAAATGACAGTTGACAAATGACATCTGATGGAAGGTAAACTTTCGAAAAACGCTGAAGCAATTTTTTAGCAAAGTAGCCCTTAAATGAATGTGTCACGAAGCATTTAAAAGGTAGAAGTCATTTCTTTTCGGTACTGCAATTTCACTAAACACTAGCGTATGTTTCCTTCATACAAAATGAAAAATTTAATTATATAATAATGTCTTGAAATCCGTTTTCTCATTCTCAAATTAAGCTATGTATCTAGGAATTTTTATCTTCCTCTGGAACAAGTGATATGTATTGTAATGTTATAATTTACAACATCGAACGTAGCTGTTATTAGGAGATTATTTTAAGTCCAGTCAGCGACGATCATGGTGAAACGGATAAACAACTTGTCTTCTGTTCATTTTCTTCACATCCTAAATCTTCAATTTTAATGGAATATTTTCCTAAAATAATTGACAGCATAAATTCAGTTGTATCTTTAGCATCATTTCTAAAATGAAATATCGTTCGTCAGTATCGTCCTGCTTGTCAGTAAATTTTAATATTGTACAGTTGTTGGTGGTGTTAAATGTCGTAGAGTAGCATAGATTTAGTATTACAGTTGCGTCCGTACATGGCATACATTATGCTATTTTTTTAATTATAAGAATATGTTTTAAATTTATTATCAAATTATATTTCGAAAGGTGTAGTTACTCAAATTAGCCATGATTAAACGATCGTTATTGCGAATGAAATAAAAGAGTGAGGGGCCGCTAATTAATTTCCCCATTTTAGTCAAAATATTCATCCAGCTAACACGTGTTTAGCTGTGTTCCCATTATCTAAGTGTTCAGCGTTTAAATTCGACCATAAATGCGAAGTAAAAATTAAGTTTAGTGGTTTAAAAAATACGGAGAGTGCCAGTACGTAACATATAAACATAGAGTTTATATTGGAACGTCACAGTTCCAGGTTTATTTTCTCTTTTCCAGTTTTAATATTCGCAAAATTGAATTAATTGATTCAGTTTAAATTGTCTAAAAAGTGTTTAGGAACACTCCTGGCCTATGAACCGTATAATTAATTAATTTGGAAAAATTATCCTTTTTTAATAATTTCTCTTGTTTAAAACATTACAGCATATACGACTTGGCTAGTTATAATATGTTGATGATATTTGGAACACAATATGCTTTGTTTACTAAAAATTAACCTTTAAAAAAACTTCTTCACAGGAGATAATATGATTGGTAGAATTGATCACTTCCTGTCATATGCCATAGTAATGGAGATATTTTATATTTTGTCGTTTTGTTTGGTATATCACCTTTCGTCCAGCTTTTGATTTACCTAAATTTGAAGTTACAAATCAACGGAGAATAAAATTTACAAAAAAAATAAATAATGTTTGTAGTATAAATTGAGAAATACTCTTTAACAAACTAAAAATTCAAAAACAAACTATATTTGCAACATGAGGGGCAAATGTTCACGCTCTATGCCATAAACTCTACTAAATATTCAATAAACTTATTCTGAAAAGCAAACTATTAAACCTGTTCGTTAGTCACAGTAAATGCACGTTAAAACTAAAGCTATTTTTCACATTTGTGACCTAATATGACCTAAATATGAAGCTAATATGAAGTTTTAATCTACTACAAAGATGTAATAAATTTAATACATTTACTACGATATTCCCTAGGAAAAATCTCAATTAGCGGATTATCTTGTTTTGCTTGCAATGCCTTATAAAACAGAATAAATGTTAGCTTACAAACATTTATTTTTAACATTGCAATAATACTTCATATTGCAGACGGAAATAATGTTTATTCGCTTGCTGTAATTTCTACATATTACCAGAGGACATTTTAAAGTGATGACAACATAGAACGAAAATATTTACATGCGACACTCCAAGAGTGTTAACAGTGTAAAACAGGATCGGACTTTGTTGTTTCTAATCTAATGTGCAATGCTACTTCGAATACTGTGAGTTCTTTGCATATCACTTTAGGTTATGAGAATTCAGAAAACAGTACAAGTCCTAATGTCGAACCCTGCGGAATTCCTGTTGGCTTTATTCCAGAGAAACGGCCATTAACTATGCTACCTTTTCCAATTTCTTCATTTGAACTAACTAAATTCAAAATCCATCAAATTGAAAGTGCATTACTTATTAGTTGAGAATAAATTGTAGACACAAACGTACGAAAACTTTTTAGACCTGGTGCATTTCAAACTGGCAGTAGAAAACAACCGAGAACTATAACGTAACATCGGTTTACAATGTAAGTATTCAGGATTACGAGACTGTTCGTCGTTAAGCTATCCGAAGCTGCTACGGCCAGAGAGAGGAGCGGTATGTTAATTTCTAAATGGCGTATAACTTTAACATAATTAAAAAAACGTTAAATCCCATCATCTCCCGGCGTCTATTATAATATACTCGCGGCTTGAAATCTTCCGAGGAAAAATTTATATGTTAATCTAAATTCTTCGGAAATATGGCAATGTTATACAAGAAGAGTTTGGATGAGATTGTTTTTACGGTCGCTCTTTTATTTTTCGTTTCTTCATTGCACGAGCTTATTACTTGTACAGTTAGCTTCAACATAAATGTCCTTTTGAAATAGGGTATACTATAATAGAGCGTAATCTCTTTTAAGATTAATTATAATGCTTTAGTGACGGAAATAGGGAAAATAATGATATATTAAACTTGAAGAACCTGATGGATTATTTAAACCTACGTATAGAAGAACTAAAACAGCAAATACTTAAAATGTTATATTAGTGAGATTTTCTTTTGCTCTCATTCCCTTTTATTTTTGGGGTCTTGGCGTGTAAGTATTTTCCGTGGAAGATGGTAAATGCAAAAGTAAACACTGAAACCATACTAGCCTTATCATACTTCAAAATTTAACATAAAGATAGTTATCTTATTTTAATTATGAAGTGGACATTGGTTTGAATGGAAAAGCAATAGGAGAAGAGGATTTAAAAATGTTGACTTAACCAAAAACTTTCTAAAAGGATCATCGAGTTATTAAAAACGAAAACATTATACAACGTGAATATAATTGTTCAAATTTAATAAAAGAAAATGTTTCGGATCAAATTTTTTGGACAAGTATTTACAAGGGAGATCTCTGGAACAATAACAATTTTGCCCCAAGTTATATGACTATAACTTTGCACTGGATATTCGCCATGTTGTTTGTAGTATAAATATTTTAAGAGTTTCCTTTGTAATTTTTCGAGGGAATACGCATGGTGTCTATAAAAGGGTGACCAGATCACAGAAGGGCCTTGTAATGCCAATGATGTATCCCATTGTTCTTAATGTTGGACTGATTCTTATAGAGATGGGCTCATCAAATGAGAATTTTGAATCGAAAATAATTCCCAGGTCCTTAAATGATGACTGCCGCGATAATGTAATGTTGTCAATTTGATAAGCGTGGTGTACTGGACGAACCTTGCATGTATAACTTACAATGGTACATTTAGCTACATTAATATTTAATCTATTATTAGTATAGCACAGAGCTTTAAATCATCTGCAAAGAGTAATTTATGACAGCCAAGCATATCACTCACATCGTTGATATAAATGGAGAATAGAAGGGGGCCCCAAATTGGTTACTTGAGGGACACCAGAAGTGGGGTAGAAAGGCTGTGACTCATAACACTGATGAGTAGAGTTTGTTAAAAAGGTGGTACCGGATGGCAGTAGCGTAACGGTAGCGGCGTGGGTAGGGGTAATTTTCAACTCGTAGTCGATCTAGACGGTACCGCAAGAGAGTTCAAAGCGACAGTACGTTGCACGCAGCACGCCAAATAAGTACGCGGAGATGGGACGCCCAAAGGGTGTAACGTTCCCTTTGAATGTGAATAAATATTTCAGGCATTTCCCTGGATTAGAATATAGAAGTCCGCATATTTATTGCATAATATGCAATAGTGGGCTGCTAAGTCGCGATAGGTTTGAATGTAGAAAACATTGTAAAAGTAAACGTCATGTATTGAATTTAAGAAACAGTATTCCATACTGGCAATTTTTATGATTTTATTTTTAAGTGTGCAACATCCCACAACATCTAGTATGTAATGAACACTTTCGTCTCTTTTTGGGCTAATTGTAAGTACGTTCCCTCATGGAAGCTGCCAACATCTATGCAATTACGATACAATTTGCCACGTGTGCAAGGTACAGTAAAGGAATGTATAAAAGACGACTTGAGAAATACGAAAATCTGCCTATGTGTGGATGAAACAAATGATGCTCAGAAATACAGCGTCGTTCATGTTGTAGCGCGTCCTTTAAAACATGATGGTCCACCAGCTTCATTATTGTTATCTAGTAAAAGGATTCCGAAAATTAATGCAGAAACCGTTGTCAAGATAATAAAAGATTCGTTGAGAGAACTTTGTGTCACAGGAACCCAAGTCACAATGTTCGTTACTGACGGAGCCGGCCGCAACAATGCTGACAGTTGGTAGGACGTTGAAAATATGCTTTCCGACTCTTCTTCACATAACATGCCTCATACACGCATGTCACCTCGTAGCAGAAACCATTCGAAAGAAGTATCCGATGATGGATAAGTTAATAGCATCTACCAAAAGAGTGTTCATCAAATCTCTATTCAAACAGTTGTGTCCGAAATTACCACCACCACCTCAGCCTGTAATAACGCGATGGAAAACATGGTTCCAGGCAGTATCTTACTATCAGAAATATTTTTCACAAGTGAAAAATGTCATTTTGAAACTTGATTCAAATGATTCTGCAGCAGTTCGAGATAGTCAGCAACTTTTTTCCAATTCGGACGTTTAACAACAAATAGACGAAATTTCCATGAACTATTCTGAAGTTGCACAAGCTATTGAGCAATTAGAAGACAGTCACTTATCTGCACGAGATGCATTAAATTGCATAAACGATTTACAAGCCGCCCTAGAAAACTTGACGAACACTATAGGAGTCGATGTTGCTCAAAAATTTGCTGCTATTTTAACGAAAAATCCCGATTTACAAAAGGTTCGGTCTATAACTGAAAAACAAGAGTGCCCAGATGAGGAAAAGGAATATCTGACATTTGCAAATCTTATTCACTGGATGTCGAACGATCATTTTCGAAGTATACGACAAAGTATTCACAACACCGTCGACGGCTGAATGAATCGACAATGGAAGCGTTGCTGATGTTGCAATTCTACGCAGCTTACCAGGGCGGTTGCCAATTGCCACAGTGGATATCAAGACGACAGGAGAAGGTAATAATATTATTTTTCACTAATATTGTGTATTACGCACCCACTTTTATGCGGTGCGCCACTGCCGGTGCCACCTTTTTAACAAACTCTACTGATGAGCAACATAGCAACATTTCTTTGTGTGAGGCACGATGAGAATAGGGTTATGAGAGATGTAGATAATCCAATTGCGTCTAATTTTTGAAGTAGTATAGAGTGATTAATGCGATCAAAAGTTGCTTAGATCAGTATAGATGACATCTACTTGCTTATTCTTCTCTAAGTTGTCAGAGATAAATAAATGGGATCTAAAAGAATTTTGCAATTTTCTAATAGGTTTGAAGCCAAATCAAACAATAACTCAAAGCAAAAAAAAAAGTATTTTCTTAAACGAAAAAAATTGGTCTTACCAAAAAGGCACAAAAACAAAATAAGGAAAAATCGAAGGAAGAGGCCGCCAATACCACGTGGCCTCACAGAATTCCAAATCTCCACATGTTCTTCTTTAATTTATCAAGAATACCAATTATAAAATAAGCGACAAGGTGACCGAATTTTGGAAAAGAATTAAAAAACCTTGAAGCAAGTGATTTTATTGCGAGTAATAGGAACGTGATGTGTCATTTTATTTTTCTAGCACTAACAAGTGCTTAGAACTTTGTTATTCTTCTGTTGTATGTTAAAAAAGAACATTATTTCTTCTTTGCTTAAGAAAAAAATTCTTAGATGAGATTTATTGATTTCCAAGTATAGTTGCAGTTACATACACTTTTTTAAGAAAGATTCTAATGTCACTCAGGTTGATTGAAGAAATGAGATCGCACTGTTTGCCATTTCAACGTGATAGCCTGTTTTTGCATACCAACAATTCAAAAATGGCTGGCCATAGCCACTAAGCTTAAGGCAGAGTATGATCCCAATTCCCTTCATAATTCACGGTAAACACTTGCAGCATTGTAGCTAATGACCCACCAAAATTCTCATAGAATCCCATTTCCAGAAAATCGCAAATAAGATACTTTTGAAAATTTCAGCTATGTTGGGCGCTCAGTTGTTGTTTAACGGCCGTTTGTGACAATCGACGTTAGTGTTTTTGTAAAAATGGAAAAAATGGAATAACGAGCAAATTCTTGCATTTGACCCGAGATGGTGATTGTTTACGGGAACTTTATACCATCATTTGCCACAATGTAATTTTGGGCATCTTAATATTGACATGATCGTACCAGTCTGGTTGACGATGAACGTTCGGGGCGGCCAAAAACTGAAATCACTCAGAAAAGTTCAGCGATAGCAGAGACTGTGGGCATCTTGAAAAAACGTGTCTATCATATATTGACTAAGGATTTGAGCATGAAAAAGCTAACGGCGCATTGGGTGCCGCGCTTGCTCACTCAGGACAAAAGAACGCAATCGAATGAACATTTCCAAAGCCCTTTTGAAGCGGTTCAAGCGAAATAAGGAGTTGATGACTAGTTCCGGTATAAGAGATACCGGTAGTTAAAAATATTTTGGCAGAGCTAGTTTTAAAGGATAATTTCTGTATGTAAATTTTCAAGTTTCTCTTTTACTTTCTTCCCCATGTATTTTTAACCGGCAGTCATCGTGACATACCCTATATTGAGAAATACAACTGCTTTTGACACAAAAAATACTTGTTTTTGTGTTGGGCTAGAAACTTTTCAGACTACTCTCGCATTTGGTTGTTCTTAGATACTTTCAGTGTCTTCTATGTAATATCAAAACACAACTGTGAGTATAAATACTTATTTCAAGAAACAGCATCAGCATCTGCCATCTTATTTCCAACAATTTAATAAATTATATAAATATAGTGTTGCAATATTTTGGTCAAAGTGTGTATGCATCTGTATTTTCAATTGAGATTTTGACATTTTTGTTTACAGTTGCAATTCGATGTCAAAATCTTAGTTATCTTCCAATAGGACATTTTGATGGAACCTGACTACACACGACCAACCTATAACATGAAGCATCATCATCAACATCATCATCTTTCTCTTGACCTTAACTTTAATTATTTTGTCAACATCGTAATGGCATGTCCATATTAATAATATTTTAATTCTGAATATAAATAAGATGTAATCAATTACCGAGACCGTCGGGTCGTTCGAGGGAAAATTACGGGGAAAAGATAGAGAGAGACAGACGCTAAATGCACGAGGACGGTTGACGTGGACGACGCCCGACTAAGGTCGGATGAGTAAGTGGTTCTCTTTCGAAAAGCATTAATACAGTTTGACAGTAACATTACGTCCGTACATTGTACACTGGAATTCTACTTTTTTGCCGGATCGAGGGGCCCGGTTATTCGTTTTTTCGGGTTCGGAGCGCTGTTATGACATGTAAATTATAGTGATTACGCGCAAGGATGCGCGCTTATATTACGCGATCGATTGCAGATAAGATCACGTCGATAACTTACACCAATTGGCCAATATGTATGTGAACGGATAGTATCGAGTTTGTATCAGAAAATCAAAGATCGATTACAAGATATGTTGCACGTTTTCATGAAAATAATTAGCTTATTCGAAATTGTAATAATTGCTTTTTTATAATAAAATTAAATTCGAAATGCAACTGCGATGCTTTATGGGGTTGTCACAAAGTAAGGGACTTACTTTAAGTTCTTACAGTTTTAGGAAATTCAAATAATTGCAAGTAGGAATTGGATCCCAGTTGCTACAATAATGGGATTTTAGTGTATCTATGTAAAAAGAAGTTTCGTCATGACAACTACTGTCACACGTATCAAAACAAAGCGATTATAATTCACTGATTTATTCTCAAAATAAAACTGATTTTCACGTAAATTGAAAGCAGTTAAAGTTTAAAAAAAATAGATCTACAAATAAGAATAAGTTTAGTGCAATGTTATTATGAAGGTGGTAGAAATTACACTTTCTTAATTTCTTCACTTTCAAAGGGCGATCTGCTAATACAATTTCTTCAATAGTTGAAATGTTTTGAGGCGTTATCAGTTCAATTGGCCGACCGGGACGCTCATCATCTTTACGGGGTTTGTTTATGCATTTTAGGTTAGATATATATATATGTATGTATCTATATAAATCACTTCTATGTTAGAGCCAATAAATTATCTTCTAAGGGTAGTCGTTAAAAAAGACCTATTCTCAACGGACTGACAAGGGTAATTTATGCGACGTACAAACTAGAAGTGACAAAGACTTGATTTATTTAGTTATACGAACAAAACTGAATGTACACGCTTTTTTACGATGAGCTGAGTTCTAGCCGCGCCAGCGGTTACACCAAAATATACAGTCCACCCTAGTAATGTAATTCAATTAAAGTACTATTAAACAAAACACAATTCTAGTTTGATACTTGCAATACCAGCACTAGTTTTAAACAGGATTCTTGTCCCAAATGGAAACATTTTGCCCACTTTTTTACAGAAAAATGTGAAGGAGATAAATCACCATAAACGCCGTCTAAACGTTGTTTAATGTGATTGGACGTATGCCGTTCTTTTGTTAAAAATTTAACGACCACGCGGTACTCAATTTTCGTTACCTGACACATTTTCGAATTAGTCACGTTGTCTGGTTAGCTATTAAAAAACTACTACTCTTCAGTGGCGGTTTTTTATATCCTCCTCAATATTGCAGCAATCAATGCATTTATTATCTACAAAGGCAACAGCCCAGATGGAAAATTCGCCAAGACGGATAGACTGTTTCAAAAAAATCTAGGTATAGAATTAACAAAACGCTTGGCAAAAAGTGTACACTTCGTCCTTGAGGCTCTCGAGCAACGAAGAGAAAGTTGTGCCAGAATCGCGGTGAGGTAAAAGAAGAATTACAAATATTGCAAAAGACGAAAGATTTTTTTTCTGCAAAATGTGTAAATCTTGATTGAGCATGTGATGACCACATAATGGCATACTGCAATGATTGTTTAGAAACACTTGGTGACCACCAGCTTATGACTACAATTTTACTTTTTAGTTTTTGTATTTTCTTATAATAATTTGTATATTTTTAAATAATTATTCTTATAAGGCGATTTTATATTCATCTATTTAGGCGTCGTTCTCCAATTTTGGGAAAACTCGAGGTTAAATTGTAAGCACTTTCTCAATCTTAACTGACATAAGAAAAATGGGTCTGGAATTAATCGCATATTAGGCATTATATAGGAAAAGTTTCGTACAAAACGCGAAATTAGCACCGGAGGGCACGCGGGTGTCCTTCAAAGGCTATTTTATTTTGGTCCCCACAGACCGCAGGGGGATCGAAAGTGTATCAGAAAGGGCACCCGACAGACAGAGGGTTAGAAGACAGTATTAGAGAGCAAATTCCTACAATTCAACCCTAAATGTTGTACGATGCGGTGTATAGCTTTGAGGAAAAGTAGATGCTTTTATACCACCAAAATTGAGGTATATATTGAACAGTTGCGGTAAACAGTGTTGAACATAAGAAATCGTATTATTCAAGAAGATCAGTTTCTATTGATTCTTGTTGTTGACTTAATTTGTTGAAGTTGCATTATAAGTTGAAATATAACTCTTTATGGTAACCTTGTACATTGAAAATAAAAAGCTAATATTGCAAGATTTTACATTAAGACTATGATATTCTTAAAAGAATCTTATTTTTGAAATTTCGGGCTTTGTCATATGTTACTTCTAATGATTAATGTTCACCGTTTATGGTAGCTGATAAGATGGGCTACTAACTGTTGATCACCATATGACACACTGCAAAACCTGGAAGAAGATTCTACCTTAATTATGACGCAGACATGAAGAATGTTTGTATAAAGATGTTACATTTAAAGACAAACGTCTTACAAAGAGCATATTACGCTGATTTAAGAAAGATTCCATGTTGAACTAGTACGTTTTCAATTTCAAATTACCAGTTCACTTTCACGCAGAATGACTACATTAGACAGGTTCAATCAGACACGACCAAAGATGCAATAATATTATTTTTTGTAATTATAATTTTCGTTTTTAAGTAAAGAAAAATAGATTAAATATTTAAGATTGATTATGCAATCGTTACGACGAGGAAAGCGCCCCTCTAAGAGGCCAAGTATATGTAAAATACGCTTATAAAAAGTTCAGATCTTTTATGTAAATAAAATGAAATTTTTTGCTTGCCAGCGGTGCAGGCGGAGGAGGTTGCGGCCAGCGTCGAAGTAAAACTGAGAAAACGAACGAAGTGTACGCCGTTAAGGGTAGGAAACAATGAGTAAAGGGAATACCCATAGGCAGCGGAAAAGAGAGACCTATGGAGAGGAAGGTAGAGGAAGTATTACGTTGTTATCTCGACGTATACACTTTTATAATTAAATTTTATAGAAATTCTTTCGCGGGCTGTTGTTTTAATTAGATTTTTATCTAAATGAAATAAAGAATACATCGTCAGGTGCTTTATACGCAAGATCTCGTTTTTCACAATTCTTTTGCAAAAGGAATGCAATAGTCTCTAGATTAGTAGTGTATTGTTGTTAAAGTATTTCACTTCGTTAAGGCATGGGTTCGATAAAACCTGAGTATTTGCCAAAATATGTATATTGAGGAAATTGTGATTACCCAATTGTAAGGCAAAGGACAAAAAATGTGCATACAAAACACAAAATGGTAAAATCGCGGAAAGAATTAGCTTTTAAAGTAAAACATCATTGCCAGTGAAAATTCCTGTAGCAGATTAGCCTCTAATAAGAACGGGCGAAGTAATAGCAATTTAAATACTAAGGCAAGCAAAGGAAGTCAATCCATCTACTGCTGAGAAACGCAGCGTGATTCATATTGTGACGCGTCCTTTAAAACGTAATGGTCCAGCAGCTTCCTTATTGTTAGTCAGTAAAAGCATTGAAAGAACTGATGCTGAAACCGTTGTAAACATAATAAAAAATATGTTAAGAGAATTTTGTATCGTAGGAGCCCAAAGCCGCAACAATGCTGAAAGCTGGTAGGATATTAAAAATATGCTTTCCGACTCTTCTTCACATAACATGCCTCGTCATCTCGTAGCAGAAACAATTCGAAGCAAGTATCCTAGGGTGAAATTAATATTTAATAATCTCCCAAACATATCCGCGTACTCAAGCAATTGTATCCGCAAATTCCGCTACCGCCTCAGCTTGTATTGACGCGATGGGGAACATGGATCGAGGCAGTATCTTACTATCGCAAATATTATTCCCAAGTTAATTTTCAAACTTAATTCTTCTAATTCTCAAGCGGTTCGCGAGAGTCAGCAACTTTTTTTCCGATTCGGACGTTCAAAAAGAAATAGATGACACTTCCATAAGCTATTCTGTAGTGACACAAACTATTTCGCAGTTAGAAAATACTCACTTATCTATACAAGACTCGTTAAATAACATCAATAATTTAGCAGCCGCTCTAGAAAACTTGACGGATCCTATAGGACTAGATATCGCGCAAAAATTTCGAACAGTTTTAAATAAAAATCCGGATTTAGAAAAGGTTCGATCTATATTTGGAATACAAGACTGCACAGAGGAGATACAGGAGTATTTGAATTTCGCAAATCTTACTTCATTAGATGCTGAACGATCATTTGTAAAGTATACGAGAAAGTTTACAGACCGTCATCGAGGCCTGACCGAATCGACAGTGGAAGCATTGCTTATGTTGCAGTACCACGCGACGTACCATGGCAGTCGCGCATTACCGCAATGGTCATCGATACGTTAATAAAAGGTAACAATCTATTATTGTTTTATTAATACTGTGTTTACTTTTGCGCGGTACGTCCCGGACGGTTCCACTAGTTTCTCGAACATTATAAATAGTACACGCACACCGATCAACCGATAATAACCGAACGTCCATTCGGTTCCTTGTATGTACATAGTAAACACAGCTCCTTTCACGGCGCCTCTGCGGGTGCAGCCGTTTGTCACGCTTTATTCAGTGGCGTCTGTGAAGATCGTAATCTTACCCTGGAGTTCGAATACCGAGTCGTCGTCTCTGCGAAGAAACGTACAACTGCAGTGTTCACGACTTCAGCAACGAAATAAATAAAAATCTCAACGACGTTGTTTTACTTACATCCTTGAATCCCCTCCTTACAGCGTTTATTGTCATTAAGTAGAATTTTGAGCACTACATATCTTTAACTAGTTGATCTGGCACGATGTTTGCATACGTGAAACTTGCTTGTATTATTTAATAACTTTCTTTTTTTCGCAATAAATGTATTTTATCGTATAAGTTACAGTTTTTTTTTGTCTCGTGCTCTAACCATCTCAATAAATATATTCCAGCTGTAACAAAACGTTAATGCTTTCCTCTTCTCATATTGTTTTTGCCGGTAGTGATACCATCAATACTAGGAGCTACTTATTAGCGTTATCTTGGTTATTGTTTCTATGCACTTTTTTCATATGTACTTCTACCTTGAGTTCACTTTTGTTTGAACATTATTTTGCCCCTAGCCTTTTTAAAATCACAAGCAACGTGAATAATTTACTGCATTATGTACGGATATGTCATACGGTTTTAAACAAGGTAAGCGCAATTAGTAATGTGCATATATAAGAAACGCTAAAAAAATTGTCTAGAATTAAGGCGGACAGCTTTGATACAAGTAAACGTTTCTTTGCATGCAGGGTTATCGCAATCACAATCCAACCTTTTTAGATTGAGTTCCAATTCTTTTCCTTTCCAGCAATCTACAATAATAGTAATGTCATCTGCATACGATATCACTTTTCCACTTTTTCCACTTTGTGTGGGCAGATCCGTAATAAAAGGTGAGGAAATCAGAGGACCCACAGAGGACCTTGTGCTATGTCTAGATGTACGTCATAACGTTGTAGTAGTAATTTAAGTTACCACAGAATGCATATCTAATCTTTTGTACTTTGTCGTTCTCTTATAAAGCACAATATTGTCATTAAATTTAATCTATTTATCCCATAGATTACCGTCGTTCGTCTATCCCTTAATCAAATCGTTAATTCCCACGTCCATCTCGAACAAAACAATCCCAAAAGCAAAACGTCCATCCGACGAACGCCTTTCGACAAACGAAGTTCAACAATCGCTAACCGCAATTAGTCACAAAAGCCAATCAAAATAACTCGTTATCATCCCAATTTCCCCATGCGAAGTAATTCGTCGCAAATCCGCCGCATCCACGGCGCACAAAAGCTCTCTAGCGAGCGCCAGAGAAGCTAACCGCGGGCCGCTATAGTTGGACTAAAGCGGGACACCGCTCGGAACAAAAAGCGAACAAGAAGAGGCGGACAAAAGGAAAGAGCTTCGAACGAACGCTTGCCGGACGGACCAAACGGGCTCTCTCTGTTCTTTCCTTCTTTCTGTTCCGTTTTCCGTTCTTCCTGTTGCTGCTGTCGACGATGCTTTGCGCTCTCACACATACAGGCGCATATTCACGTGGACGTGGACGCGAGCAGGCACCGTCGGCGACTGACCGACCGACGAACGTATTAACTAAGTGATCTAATAAAGAGAGAACAACCTTAGCCACGCCGACAAGTGCATTTGACGTTGTACGGTTGATGTAGTTAGTTTGTCGGGCGACCCACATCACCCTTACGTTTATATACTCGCGTCCGGAAGTTTGAAGACACCGTCACATACTAGAGCATGCGCCGGTAACTCCTCGCACACTTTGTTTTAAGTATTTTAATTACGAACTGTCAAAGTAAATGTCAAATAATTATTTAGTTGTTATTAGCTATTCATGGTGTATAACTGACATAAGTTTTATAAACTTACGAGTCGTGGTTTTGAAATAAGAACTATTAAGAACCAAGAATTCGCAAAAAGAATTTGCCACTACTGCGATCCAAAGATGTTCCTGGGAGAAAATACTTTGTGCTCTCAATACAGACGTACCAATTGAAAAAAAATTCAAACCTAAGAAAACATTTTTCAAAAAGTATCTATATGGGAATGTTTCAAAACCGTATATTTTCACAGGCACCATGAATTGGAAAATTTACTTAAATGAGTGTTTACGCAATAGGCTTATTCCCTTTATCAAAAATAGGAACATTCTGTTTTGGCCTAATATGGCAACATGTCATTATTACGCTGCCAAATGCATAGAATTTCTTCAAGAAAATGACATAGATTTTGTATCAAAAGTAAATAACACTCCAAATACACCTCAGGTCCGACCCATTGAAAAGTATTGGGCACTATTGAAGAGAGAATATTCTAAAAGGAAAACCCCTGCGAAAAGTTTGAATTCCTTCAATGAGCAATATAAGAAGAAAGCTACGTCAAGTAGGTAGACTAGGTGTGTACGAACCTTACCATAAGTAAAAGTTTATATAAATATGTTGCTTATCATTTCAAATAAAGTTCATTGTTGCTGAAATATTGCGTTGTGCCAAGAGTTACCGAGCATGCTCTATTGTACATCCTGATAGTGCCGGAGATTTGCGGAGAGTGACACATTTTTTAACTGGCATTTTTTGACACTCTGGCTGCCACTGTACGTATGTACAGGGTACAGCTAAATAATGATAGCAAGGACTGTGGGGTAGTATAGCACTACTAAGTATCGGCACACACCGCACCACACTGATTATTAATTAATTCGGAAATAGCCGTTACGAGGACTCTTGGGTCTACATTATCAACTGGATTACCAAATAAATGTGATGAAATTCCAATTCTACCGTGCTTGTTTATACCTACTCTCGAGGAAAAAAAAAAATATGTATATATTTACAAGAAATCACCTTCCGAAGAAGGTCAGCCGTGTGGGGACGAGCATTGTCATGCAGAAGAACAATGCCACTTGTCAGCATTCCCTGCCTCTTGTTTTGGATGCCCCTACGCAGCTTCTGAAGTGTTTTACGGTGTGTCCGCATTGATGGTCGTTCCTTGGGGCATGAAATCAACCAACAACCGACCTTTCCGGTCCCAGAACACTGAAGCCATAACATTTTTCGTGGAAAACGACTGCTTAAACTTGCGCGGCCCTGTTTGAGATCGTGGATGGTGCCACTCCATGGACTTGTGTTTTGTCTCAGGTGTGACGCACCCAGGTTTCATCCCCAGTAACAATTTGGTCAAGGAATGCATCGCCCTGTTGCTCGTAACGAGTCAAAAACGTCAACGCTGCACCCATGCGGTTGGTTCTGTGCTCGTCGGTAAGCATTTTGGGCACTCATCTGGCACAAATTTTTCTGTAATTCAGATGGTCCGTCACGATTTCATGAAGCAATGATTGTTAAATTTCAGGAAATTGCTTACTCATTTCTTTCAGATTTACGCGTCGATCTGCGCAGATGAAATCATCGACACGTTTCGTCAGATGGTCGGTGATAAGGGACGGGCGACCTGACCGCTCTTCATCGTGCACATTATCTCTTCCCTTTTTGAAATTTCGAACCCAGCGCCTTACAGACGACTCGTCCATTGTTCCCATACCATACACTTCAGCAATCCTGCGATGAATTTCGTTTGGACGGACGTTTTTTGCATTCAAAAAACGGATCACGGATTGCACTTTGCATTTCGCGGGATTTTCTATCTTATGCGCCATTGTAAACAGTCATAAAGCTCATACCACGCACCGGAAGAACTTAAACTGCTTTTTCCCGCAAAGCTACGATGTTACTGTTGACGTCTGCGACACTTTGCTTTAATTGGATCAATAGCGCCATCTGTATGACTGAATGCCCTCGTATTAATCTTTGTCAATCCAAATGCTTATTGCTCACTGGGCAGATTGCTAAACTCACATAGAGTAATAAAAAATAAGTTAAGGTGAGTGATTTTTCCTTGCAGCAAATTTAAACCTCTCCACAAATTTTTCAACGGCAGCGTACTTGCGTGTATGCTCCTACATGTGCACATACGTGCTTTTCGCATTCATAATCCTCTGGACGGTGGGCAGAGATCGCAGTCGCTCACGGGACCGCCCGTCCGCTAGCCGTGCTTGTGCTCGAGCTTGTCGGTCTAAAAAGTAACATTGTCCCTCTTTCTCTCCCCCGTTTTTGAGCGAATAAAGCGAGCTTGGCTCAAGTTTAGAGGACACTCTCCAACATAAAGGAACGCTCACTTTTAATTATATGACATGCTTACGATTTTTTTTTAATTAACTGTGTAAGGCATGAGTATGTCACCGACGTCCCGTATACTTTGTATATGTACAAGCTAGAAAACTGTAAAAAGAATAAAGAGTAAAAGGAAAGGAACAAAGTTAACAGAAAATATAGCGACAGGATAAAATACAAAGCTTCAAAAGCTTTTGAACGAGTACGTTAGGTACGCATTTAACTGCAAGAGCAATGAAACTTAACGTTAGTACCAATAATCTGTTCTAAATTGTTTTTCCATATTCAAAATCTAATTTGCTGTATCGTCTTTATTCTCAGTAGGGAAATACTTTATAATTCATATAAAAAATTCGTATTTTCCTAATGATCAGGTAACATGAACAACTCCGAAGCAGTAATCATTTTTGTAAATATCGGCCTAAGCAACTAAATTCTAATAACCCTTACTTTTAGAATGATAGTACCTTTGCCTTAGAATTAGAATTTAACGAATATTCCAAAAATGCAATAATAATAATAATAATAAAAAACAGAAAGGTACTTGACCCTACGACGTTAAGCAGTAAAATAACAGGTTTTGGGTATGCGGTCTGTTTTTCAAGAAACAGACATGTGTAGTCACTTCGCTTAAGCTAACTTTTAAAGAGAATACTATATTAATTGAAACGTAATGCCATCACCTATCCACCATCTATGGACGCGCGTTTCGATGTTATACATCTCGTCAGCATAGCTTTGTGGAAGGTAATGGCATTTCAATATTTTAAATCGTATATATACGAAGTATTTGTTTACATGCACGCATGAGGAAATCTAATTAGATATCCTCATTTGTACATTTTTGTCGACTAAATTACTGCAAACGCCTCTACAGAACTGAACAATCATAGTTAGGATAGGTGATGGCATTACGTTTCAATTAATTAATTAACCTATGGCGGTTTAAGCCAGTAGTTGGGGCTACTGTCGCCTCAGAATTTGTAGCAATACGATTTGTTCAGTTCTGTAGAGGCGTTTGCAGTAAACATCTACTTCGTATATATACGATTTAGAATACTATAGATCGTGGGGTTCAAAAAAGTGCAGGAACGCTAGAGTTTGAAGAAGATGTACTCGATAGAACTACGGGGAATCCTAAATAGAGTAGGTGGAAATTATTCTTAGAAGAAGTAAGTACTTCGCATGACGAGCTCTGGATGAACAGCTACCTTATCCATATCACACACAGCGACTACAGAGTCTACTCAAGCTGATTTTCGACCACGAATGCTATTTTGGAACTTGTTCCTACAACAGTGCATCAATCGGAACTTCCAGTCTGTTGTACTTCTTATGGAGGATGCAAACTTTTCTAGGGATGCAATTATTAATTTCCATAATGGCCATTAATGGGTTGAAGAAAATCCTCACACGATTAGGTAATCAAGGCATCAACAAACTTTTTCATGCAACATTTGGGCTGGCATTTTTGACGATTATTTAATATGGCGGATGTATTTATCAGACAGATTAAATGAGCCAAATTACAAGAATTTCTTGGCAGATGATCTGCCTCCCTTACTTAATGACATTGCGTTGTAACACGAGATGATTTATGGTTCATGCATGACGGTGCTCCACCACATTTCGCCGTTAGTGAGATTAGATCTGTAATTCGTTTTCTGAATGCGAAGAACACTAATGCAGTCGACATTCATCGATAAATTTGCAAGGTTTACGGAGAAGATGAGATGAATGATTCAATGGTAAAGGGATGGGTCCGACAGTTCAACGAAGGACGTAATCAGGTGCACGATAACGAAAGAAATGGGCGTCCAAGTTTGGTTAATGAAGAATTGGTTCGTGCAGTTGAAGAACTCGTAAAGGAAAACCGTTAGAATACAATATCTGATATTTCTACGAAATTTCCGCAAATTTCAAGAACACTTCTTCATGAAATTAATTCTGAAAAACTGAATTTTCAAAAACTGTGTGTTTGCTGGGTGCAGGAAGCTCTTACTGAGCAACAAAGATGGTGATGATTTCCTAAGCGAGATAGTGACCGGGGATGAGACTTGGGTCGCTTATGAAAGCCCTGAATCGAAACGACAATCAATGGAATGGAGACACACTTCGTCCCCAGGAAAGACTAAAGCCAAGCAAATCTTAACACCTCGAAAAATCACAGTGCATAGTCTTTTGGGATAGACACGGCATTCTATTGGTGCATTTTTTGCCGCGAGATGAAACAATCATTGCAAATGTTTACTATAAGACGCCCAGGAAACTGCGTCGCGCAATGCAGAAGTGCCGAGGAACGCTCACAAACGGTAATGTTTTTGATTCATGACAATGCCCGACCTCACACTGCGAATAAGACACAACAACTCTTACAGGACTTTGGCTAGAGACTCTCCATACAACACTGACCTCGCCCCTAGCGACTTCTATCTCTTTTTGCACCTGAAAACGTTCTTTGGTGGTCAAAATTCAATAAGGATGAGGAGCTCAAAGAACATGTTACCATATGGTTGACAACACAGGTGGCAATGTTTTATGAGGAAGGCATACAAAAACTTGTACCACGCTATGACAAGTGTCTACAAAATGGTGGGAGCTATGTAGAAAGACAGTTTAAGGATTCTAGTCATTTTGCAATAAATAGTTTTTCGGTATTTGTACGCGTTTTGTTTTTATTACCAAACGGAACTTGTATATTACCGTTAGAAGAGTAGTAGTACTTAGCAGCCAGCCAGACAACGAGACTAGTGCATGAAAATATCTCAGATAACGAAAATTGGGTACTGCGCGGTGATAAAATTCTTCACGAAAGAAGGGCATACGTCTAATCACATTAAACAACATTTAGACGGCGTTTATGGTGATTTATCTCCTTCATATTCCACTGTAAAAAAGTGGGCAAAATATTTCCGTTTGGGGCAAAAATCTCCTGAAGATGATGAGCGCCCCGGTCGGCCAGTTGAACCGATAACGCCTCAAAACATTTCAATTATTGAAGAAATTGTATTAGCAGATCGCCGTTTGAAAGTGAAGGAATTAGCAGTGATGTCTAGCATTTCTGAAACAAGTAATCGCAGAATTCTCCGAGCAATACTCAAGTTTCGATCTGACGAATGCATTGTAAAAACTTACAAGGGAATTGTTTCCTAAACACGTAGTGCTTCGTGTGAGAAAGTCAAGCATTTTTAATGATTGAGAGCAGATTCCACGTGTAAGTTAAGAGTTAATTTCGTATTAAATGTTACACCAAGGTCTGTGAATGAAAAACAGCGATCCAGAGGTGCATTACAGAGCCCGTATGGATAGGTAACTGTATTTATTCTCCTCGAAAAACTCAACACTTTACACTTGCCAATGTTAAGGGATAAACCGTTACCGGAACACCATCGCACCAGGGACGCTATGCAATCTTCATCGGTTGTAATCTTACGGAAGATCTTTAAGTCATCTGTGTATAAAAGACAGTCAGATGAAATAGCATTTCTGACATCGTTAATAAATGCAAGGAAAAGTAGAGGACCCAGCGCAGAACCTAGCGGTACACCGGACAGCGAACGGTATTTAAGGGACCTGAAACCATTGTATTCTACGTAGTTAGTCCGACCATCCAGGTAACTGCCAAACACCTTAATGAGTTCAAAGGCAATACCAAACTTGTCCAGTTTATCACAAATTATAGCATGCTGTACCGTATCAAACGCCTTACTGAAATCGATGAATATTGTGTCTACTTGAAGTTGACTATTGATCGCATTAGAAACAAAATGAACGAAGGAGCACAAGTTCGTAGCAGTTGATCTTCCTTGGACAAATCAATGTTGAGAGTTTGAAAGCTGCTGTGCAACATGATTATAAAGAGGTCTAAGCATCGTAAATTCAAATATTTTGGCAAAATTGGATATAATAGATATCGGTCTATAATTCCTATTGCTGCTAAATGATATTTTCAGCATAGTCTAATGAACCGTGTTAATAACAAATCGTATACGGTATAAAACTTCTTCTTGCTATTTTAATAAATATTGATACGGATTATTCGCAGATTTGAGAAATTCGCGTGTAACTTTTTAAGGGAGCATTTTTTAGCACATATTCATAGGAATTTTTGTTTACAGTTTTGTTCCATACATCACATTATTAAACCTCGGCTAAGCAATTCAGATACACCTTGTAACTTTGGGTGGCTACGAATTTATAAAGCACCCTGTAGGTTTCAAGCTATGCCCACAATTGGATCTCACAACAAGAAAAAAAACCGCTTTGAAAACTCTGCATTTACAAAGGCATAATCTTCCAAACCGGCTTCATAATTTTACAATCCGTGTTATAATTGTGAAAACCACTCGTAATTTTATGTAACACTGAACAAGGGATACATTTGCATATTGTAGTACTGTAGCTTATGATGTTGCAGTTTGAAGACAGAACTTGGATAAACTCGGTATCCTACAGCCTGGGAAATGAAACGAATATAACTCGACGAGACCCGGAAGAACATTCACAATGCAAATTCATAATACGTAAATTTACCAGAATTATTACATATGGGAACGGTTAATCGAAAATTAATGGTGATACAATCTTGCAGTACATATTTCGAAATATAAATACACATTTCCAATTCGTAACATAATAATTAGGTGCCACAACCTGGACTCTTGTTTGGTTTTTATTCCCCTCAGCGCGTTTAAAATTTCATAACGGTACCACCCTACACAAAGGAATAAATTAACATTTTCAAGTATAATTAAATTTATTTCTTCCGCGTACTCATGCTACAAAACGTCATCGTCCATCCTTTCCACCTCGTCCAAACGGACGCGTTTACCATAAATAACAATTAAAAGAAGATATAATGTAACAGCGAAGCGGCAGACGAAAAAAAGAGAGAACGCAAGAAAACAAGAATGCCTCGAAAAAATGTATGTATTATACATGTTCCTATAAACATATATCTTACCTTTCCACATTGTAATGGTGCAGAAAGAGGAGAAATCGCCTAGAAGGCACAGGAATACAAAAGAAAGTACAGTTACCGTTAATTATTCGGCGCAAAAATCTAGGTTCGACTTCTTCATCGCCGCAACGAAAAGGCGTCTTCGTTCTGAACGCTGGCGATGGTGGAGATTAGGATCTGTACGCGTTTTAAGGTGAAAAAAAAGTTTGCGTTACGACGTACTGATAGTTAAGATAGATTACTCATTACTAAGAACAATATAAAGAGGAAAGAGAACAATAGGATATATTACAGTGGGAAAAAATGTTAAGCGATTCAATGGTATTATAAGTGTTTAACTGCTGTATCTTTTCTGAATGAATGAATAAGTAAGTGCCAGCGAATGGTTGAGGTGAAGATCTACGGCGATCCGTTTTGTAGATCGTTTCTTTTGAGAGATTGTTTAAATTTAAAATTGAAAGCAGATTGCTTCAATCCCTGGAAACTTTCTTTTCAGTTAATTGATTGTATGAAAAATGATGCAGAATGTGTTGTACGACAAACCACGGAATATCTTTTTAAATTTTTACAAAATATGTTTTTCAAAATATTCGCCATTAAGATTTATGCACTCCCGCGTGCGTTCCTCCCTCGAAGGTTGTATCTCCAAAACAAGGCTTCAACGGGTGTGTGTCCGCAGCCTCGCCAACCCCCATTTTGAAATTTCCTATACATTATAATTTTGTGCTCGTTTTGTGCTGCAAAAAGAAAATTTCATACTTCAATATTAAGCGGGTTATAACGTTTTGAATTTTGGGCATGGCATGTTTCGAAAGCAAATTCACTACTCTCAGATTAAAGTTTCTGACTAAAAGGAAGATGTTATTTGAAAGTAAGAATCGTACATTTCCCAATAACAGTCAAACATTCCTAGCATTTCCTTACGCCAATTGACACGAGCCTTTTTTGTGTCTGGGTTAAATTCTACATTTCGCCTCTATAGCTAGCTATCCAAATCACTGAACTGTTATTTTGCTCTCAATATACTAACTTGTTCTCACTAATTCTGACTATGATTAGTGATCTACTTTAGAATAGATTGGTTCTAGTTAACCTAAATAGCATACATGAATGGTGCTGAGCAAGCTCATACTGAATACCTCAGAGTGCTCTTTAATTTCTCTACAATCGTTCTAACTCCTCTGCGTTGTTTAACTGTACTCTACATCTTCGAATTTTAATCAAGAAAGAAAATGTCAAAAGACCTTGACATAATATTCCATTTTGTCCTTATTGTGCATGCCAAATTGATTTAATAGGTTCTTCCGCCTTTAAATCCTTAAATTTTGAAGCATCGATGTGTTACCTAAAACTACCAAACATGGGAGCGGTAATATTATGACTGGGGGCTATTTTGGAAGTGTTCAAATTGACACAGTATTTAAAATTGGGGGGAAAGACGTCTATTTCAACAATTTACAAGGACATGGTGTACCGAAGGGACGCGAAATAATTGGTGGATGATTTGTGTTTCAACAGGACAACGCTGCAAAAGTATCAAGAAGTTTGTTACGGAACAAACTCAAATATAACACATTCACCGACAAAAATATTGCATGTTTAATTTTCGGTCTTTATTTTCTCTAAAACTTTTGTGATTCCTATCGCTAAATCTTGTACACTGGAGTGTTTTAGATTATTAATAATCAACTAGATTGTTTTCGGTAAAACGTTTAATTGGAAAAAGCAACATTAATTACTCTTGAACATAATAATAATAATAATAATAATAATAATAATAATAATAATGTTTATTGTCCAACAGGTAAACCCAATTACAGGACAAATATACACATTGTGAACACAATACATATTGATTTAAAAACATGACATAACTATACAGAAAACTATTATGTTTCGTGTATCATGGCGCCAACTCTCCGGTGAAAATATCACTAAATATCTTCTCAGCGTTCCTGATCATGTGATAGATTGGCGACCGCAAACGAAGATTGGTCCTCGGTGTCGGCATAGTAATGGTTGGAGCATAACGAGATGCTATTCGAGGTACGTTGAATCCTATGTGGGAGACCAGCTGCATACAGTCGATCCTATCATTTAATAATTTGTGTAAAAATCGGGCGCTATGGTAATCACGACGGGATGACAATGAACGAAATTGATGCGATTCGAGAAGGGTGTTGTAAGAAGTATGCCAAGGCGGATATTCGCCATTAACTTTGAACGACAAGAATTTGAGGAATCGACGCTGAACACGTTCAATTGGAGCTTGATGGGACATATAGAAAGGATACCAAACAATAGAGGCATACTCCAATTTCGAGAGTACAAATGCAAAATAAAGGGATTTTAGCACTAGTGCGTCATTGAAGTATTTGGACGTTCTCATAAGAAAACCCATCATTTTAGAGGCAGATGAACAAATTTGTTCAATATGTATGTTAAACGATAAAGTTGGATCAAAAGTGACACCTAGATCTTTAAGATTGGTAATCTTGTCGATGGAAATATCGTTGATTTGATAAGTGGAGATATATGGATTTGTTTTTCTCGTGAAGCACATAAAATTACATTTACTAGAATTTAATGTCAGTGTATTGGATTTTGACCACTCGGTCAGTATATTAATGCTCGTCTGAAGACTCTCGATATCTTGTTGGCAGTTAATATTACAAAACAGTTTAACATCGTCGGCATAAGCGAGGACATGGCAAGATAAGGATGTTAAGAGGTCGTTTATGTATAGAATGAACATCAATGGACCAAGATTGGATCCTTGTGAGATACCGCTGCTAGATACAAATTCAAACGAATTAAATCCATTATAAAATACATAGTTAGTTCTTTTTACCAAGTAAGATTTAATTAACAAGGAGAGGTTGGAAGCTAAACCAAACGAGTCCAGTTTATATAGAAGTAATTCATGACTGAGAGTATCAAATGCATGTGAGAAGTCGGTAAAGATAACGTCAACTTGTCCGCAGTCATCTAAAGTTTCGCTTATAAATTGTGTGAAACAGGCCAGGTTTGTTACTGTCGAGCGTCCCTTCACAAAGCCGTGTTGGCAAGTTGCGATATGTGAGCGAGTATTCCTGTATATCGTAGTATATATAATATGTTCAAAAATCTTCGCAAAGTTATTAAGTATAGCGATGGGCCTATAATTTCGAATTTGAGTAGAATCTCCCTTCTTGAAGACAGGTACAATTCGTGCACGTTTCCATCTATCCGGAAAAGTGGAGGTCCTGATGGGAAGATTAATAATCTGGCATAAAGGTATCGCAAAGGCATTACATAAATTCCTAACACAGAAGCTCGGCACCAAGTCACCGCCCGCGGTGGCCCTATCTGGAAAGGCAGCCATAATTTTAACCAATTCGTCTTCTGTTGTCGGAACCAAACTAAACGATTGTAGTTTTGGAAGATTGGGCGGAGGGTTGGTAACGTTGGACAAAGTATAAACTTGAGAAAATACTGTTGCAAAAGCGTCAACAATTTGTTGAGGATCGTCGAGGGCTACTCCTAATAATATTTTAATATACTTGGAACTTCCTCCTCTTGCTCTAACGATAGCCTGCATCCTCCTAGACATCCTGCGCAGAAGATCTTTGATAGTTTCTTGCGGAAATCGATTCCATTCTTCCTGTGCAGGAATTCTTAAGTCTGCAACTGAGTTAGGATCTCGACTTCGTCCATCAGGCTTCCATAATTGTATTCTTGTTTCGTCTATAAATACAATTTATATTCTCAATTCTCAATCTTCAATTTGGCCGAAAAACTCTGGCAGGACGTCTTGGATTTAAGCCGATCTCCTTAGGTCTCCTTATTACTGTTTTGACAGGTACATTGACTTGTCTTGTATTCAATAATTCATTTCTAAGATGCGGTGTTGTGAGTGCACGATTTCATAAAGATTTAAGCCTGAAATATTGGTCATCACGTGGCGTTGTACATCTTTTACGTCCTTGACCAGGTCGCCAGTCTCATTGTGAAGTCTTACTATACGAGAAACGGTCCATTGATGAGCATTTAATCTCCGTGCAATATCTTCTTGTCTAACCCTCATTAGCTAATAAATAATTTTAACACAATTTGTGACACCAGAACTACACACTCGAGCAATAAAATGCCATCTTGACAACATCAAATAAAAATCAATCGTTGTTTGGATCGCTATGGCACACTATACTAATTTACAACTTGTTATCATTATCGCGTATTCACTTATAAAAGCTATATCTAAAATCTAAACATTCTTTCAAAATATATAAACACTCCAGTGTAAAAGATTTAGCAATAAAAATCACAAAAGTAAAAAAAAAATAATAATAAAGACCGAAAATAACATATGCAATATTTTTGTCTGTATTATTAAATCAAGGCGTATATCAAAATAATTAACCTTCATTTTGAATACTAATAGAAATTATTGCAAATAAGCTGTTGCTAATCAGACTTAATTTGATGTCTAACTAGAACGGTTACTGACCGTCTAAATATCTCCCAATGTGTGCTTTCTTACAATCGTACAGGAAGGAAGGAACAGGGAAATCTATGTACCAACAATCTACTTTGCATATGTACCTACTACATACAAATCACAACAAGATATCATACCGCTTACCTCATTTATTTAACTACTGTTGTATTCATTAAAATACATAATAGGAAATTAATTGTGGCAATGTTTGTTCGTTGGTCGTTTCTTCTTTTGTTATTTATTAAACGTTCCGCACGGAGAACAATGGATGTTTTCTTTTTATTGAAATATCGATGCAATCTGGTTTTATTATATACTATTGTGTGAAGAAGGGCATTATGAAATATGTTAATGGTCCGTTCATAATTGTATACTTCGTACTTTTCTAATCGGGCGATAATGACGATGATGGACGGAAGTTTTCAGTTATACCGCGCTGATTCGGTACCCCGGAATGCTTTGGAGGAAAAGTAAAGAGATGGTGCATGTGATTAAACAAATGCATAATGGTGATCGTTTATAGTTTACAAGTAAAAACTTAAAGAATTACTTAAAAGGAGTGTTGCTTTTGTAACGATAATAGTATCTAGTTTACTTGCTGTTGTGGTTTCTGGGAGGAAGTATTTTTACCACGAAGAAATTGAATGGCTTTTGACACGAATTGTTGCAAGTAAAAAGGTTTTTTTATGTTTGTATGCTAATCATTGATTTATAAGTAGGCCGGGCACAGAGAGCTTCGCGCCTACGCACGAGCTATTCCAGCGAATGAAATTATTGATTTATTGCAACAGTTAGTCGTAATTATAAAGATAAATATGTATGTAAAATAAACGGCCGTTGGCTAATAAAGTCATTAAATTTATCAGTGAATTTCCGGATTTGAACTATAATTGAACTAAAGTATGGTGTGGAGTTTGCAAAACACCTTTAATGTGCTGCAACAAGTGTCAACTAGTCAACTGTTGAGGTTTACGAGCGATGGAGGAGAGACAATGTGTAGTGTAGGTCGTTCTCTTGAAGAAAAGTGTGAAGGACGGATTCGAGCATTTCACAGGCTTTGTCCCGGTATTCGCGAACCACCACAGCAATTCTTACATGTTGGGGAACATGGTTGCAAGCGACTTTATATTATTCTGAACATTTCCAAGACGTAAAATCTGCGATTTTGCAATTCGACTCTGACGAAGCTACAGCTATTAAGGAGAGCTAGAAAGGATTTCTAGATACTTCTGTTGAAACAGATTTAAAAACTATTAGCAACAATTATAAACGATTACCAGACGCAATAGAAAAATTGCAAAATACTGGGTTGTCGTTAGTAGAATCAGTGCAAATTGTGGACGAAGTTAATACATTGCTACACGGTATAAACGACGCACAAAACGGTCGCGTTATAGCAAAGTTCGACAGCGTTTTAAAAAAAAATTCCGATAATACGTGATTAAGACAAATGTGTGGTGGTGCATCCGCAGATTAATTAACTAACTCTACAGATTATTTTAATTATGCCTGTGTTACTTCCGTAGATGTTGGAACGGTCACTCTCAAGAACATTTTTTCATTACAGCGAACAGCCTTCATCAAGACAAATGTGGAAACATATCTGATGGTGGTGGTTTTTCAACAATCCTATCTGATGGTGGTGGTTTTTCAACAATCCTATCCACATGTTAAAAAGTTACGTTTACTTATTATATTATTTATTGTTACGGTATTAAGTACAACAGATTTTTGAAGAAACTAATTTGTTTACTTTTTACGGTTATTCCGTTACATATACAACAAATGTCGTTTTCAAACAAAAAACACTAATAATGGGAATAAAAAACACTTGAACGTATGCATATGTACCATACATTCGCTGTGAGTTACACATAAACTATTTATAATCCGCGGCCCATGCAACTGGTCCGATTCTGTTGCCAAGACTGTGAAATTGTCATAACTTGTCATATTGTCATTTGAACTTCCTTTATGTGTCCGAATCTTGAATAAAATAACGCGGAACATCCTGTATATGTAGAGCATTGTACCTATATACATATTTATCTACACAAGTATTATGTATTAGTAAGGTAGTAAAGGTATACGAACACTAAAACCAATATCCATTAACTTTAATCATTGTTTACGAGACTTAATATTGATTAAAGTATAACGCGTTACAAACTTACGCTTTACCAGGTTTCCGTATTTAATTTAGCGCAAGAACCCACTATGTATGTAAATTTTATTCTTTTAAAATTTAATTTGCTTTCTTATTCTTCTATTATTTTTAAAGGCATTTCTTATAAGAAATTATATTCCCTCTTCTTTTCCCTCTCTATCTTTTTTCGTTTCTCGATTCATCTTCCATCTTTGTCTATCCACCGGTACTTTTTCGTTTCAATACTACTCTAACGTCGTGTTCGCAGAATACGAAAAGTTTTTAATTACGTTTTGCATCAGATTTATTCGTCTAATATAATCTGTTTCTCTATTATACTTGCGCATGGATTTTTATATACCTAAATGTATTACGAAACGTAGTAGATGAGTAAAGAAAGATCGTATGTAATGATATGCATTAAATAATTTACATTTTGTTATTAAATAGCGCGCATAAGAAGCTATCGAGAGCGTAATGGCTTTTATAGGCATTATAAACGTATCTTATTGAGTGGTTTTATGGAGGAAAATATAGCGTTTAAAGATTATTATGTGCTTCGGATGTTTAAGTGAAATTAGTTTTCTCTTTTTGTAGGAAAAATTACGGCCAATAGTTTACTACTTGTTAGTTCTTATATCAATACGTAATCTGTTGGTTGTATGGAAGAAGATGACGCAAACAGACATACAGAATTACAAAATAACTTCCTTAAAGTTTTCTTTCATTCATCGATTATCGAAGAGAATTAGACAGAACTTTATCAATTTGGAGATAACATTCAATAATCGGTTTTTCCTTGTTTTTACCGACGTAATTAGATTTAGTTGATGAAATAAAATTTTAAGACATCGGTAGGATTCGAGCCTACGACTTCCGTTTGCCGGACGGGTGCGCTACCAAGTACACCACAAAGTCTCTGTAGGAGCGAATCCTTTTAATACCTAGATATTCGATGCCTGCAGATATATTGCAATATCTCGAAAGATATATTCTTATGCGCTAAGTACACTAAATAATTCACTGGACAACAGCCAAAATGTATCTAAGAGAAAATCGACTAAATCTTACTATTTTTGGTGTGCTAAAACCGAAAATAAACTTATCTTTTAATATTAGTTCAGGTTTTAGAGATACGTGATGTCATGTGTCCCTATATATAAAACTGTAACCGCAAGTCCGCCTTGTACTGAACAGCCCCTGTATACAACCAAATGACAAATGCCACTATCGCGAATATTATGGAATTGAATAGAAAATTCTCGAATTTTCTCGAATATTCTCCAAAAATCTAGAAGCCGTATTTGGGTATATAAGCAGCAACAAAGCGGAGAGGTTAGTCGGTCGAAGTTAGCGAGTCTAATCGAATAGTTGACATTGTAAGATGTCTCGAAAGTGTATAAACAATCCAGATCACTTCTGTTATGTTTGTAGGTGAATTTTGCGTCTCAGAAGCGGTCTATTACTCCACTGATAAAACAGGCATATCGGCTTTATTTCGGTTGCAAAATAGGGGATCAAGACAAACATTGGATGCCACATATCTGCTGTAATACATGCGCTTCAAGTCTGAGAAACTGGTTAAATCATAAAAAAAACGATCTACGCGGTTTGCTGTCCCAATGGTCTGGAGAGAGACTACAAATCATGTTAATGATTGCTATCTCTGCATGATACCTCGTGTTGGGCAAGGCACAGGTATATCCAAGAAGAAAAAATCGGTTATCAACTATCCAAATATATCATCTGCCATGAGACCTGTGCCCCACAGTGACGAACTTCCTATTCCAGATCCCCCAGGAACATTCACTTACGAATCAGATAACAGCGATACATCGATTTGTCATGAAGAAGACATGCCATCAACATCAAGAGATCCTGATTTCACACCAAGCACGTCAAACCGCCAACCGCACAAAATAAACCAGTCAGAATTAAACGATCTCGTGAGAGATCTAAAACTTCCAAAAAGTACGGCAGAGTTACTAGGATCAAGACTGCGGCAGTGGAACTTATTAGAAGACGATGTTTCGGTATGTGTTTTTCGTAATCGCCGTAAAGACATAGTACCATTTTTTGACATGGAAAATAACTTGGTTTGCTGCAATAACATTAGCGGTTTATTGGCGGCTTTCAATATGAACTACAAGCCAGAGGATTGGAGATTGTTTATAGACAGTTCAACATTCAGTTTAAAGGCAGTACTATTGCATATTGGAAATATTCTACCGTCTATTCCTGTTGGATATGCCGTTCGCTTGAGAGAATCATACGACAGTATGAAGTAATTACCGACAAGCATAAAATACGATGAGCACCAATGGAAGATCTGTGGCGACTTAAAGGTTGTTGCACTTTTTCTTGGGTTGCAGCTAGGCTATACCAAGTTTTGCTGATTTTTGTGTGAATGGGACAGTCGGGCAAAGGCACTTCATTACAAAAGACAAGGCTGGCCTGTTCGACAATCATTAGAGCCAGATCAAAAGAATGTACAACATATGCCATTGGTAGACTCTAAAAAGATTTTGTTGCCACCACTGCACATCAAATTGGGTCTAATGAATAACTTTGTTAAGGCACTGAATAGAGATGGGCCACCTTTTCAGTACCTGCGTCAGAAATTCCTAAGGCTAAGTGAAGCAAAAATTAAAGAAGGTATTTTTATTTGGGCCACAGATTTGAAATATTCTGAAAGACGAACATTTTGACAGCACTCTAACAGATATCGAAAAAAATGCTTGGAATGACTTTCGCTTCGTGGTCACTTATTTCTTGGGAAATAAAAAAGCTGACAATTACAGTACTCTTATTAAAAACATGCTGTCACGTATCAAAAAATGGGTTGCAATATGTCTTTAAAGTTCCATTTTTTACACTCACACCTGGACTTTTTTCCTGGAAACTGCGGAGCTGTAAGTGATGAGCACGGCGAACGCTTCCATCAGGATATATCAACAATGGAGAAAAGGTGCCAGAGAAATTGGAATGCTTCCATGCTTGCCGACCACTGTTGGACTCTTGTTAGAGATGCTCCAGAAACAATTCACAAGAGAATAGCAAAAAGACGGCGCATTTAGTGACTCCAAAAGTGTAAAAGTATCTATTTTTTATTATTTTGTTAAAAATAAAATAAAAAAACTTGTTCTTGAAAACTGCAATTAATTTTTTAATTTCATTGTCTTTTTTGTATTGAGCGCCCTAAAATTAACAAAAAAAATGCACTTTTCAAACAACATACAACAAATAAACTAAAATTTGTTGTCCAGTGAATTAGTATGTTGGCTTCCATCAGCGAATACTGAAAAATCGCTTTTCCCTTCTTTTTACCAACGTTAAATGTAATTAATGAAATAAAATTTTTCAGGGTATTGTTAACTAAAGGCTGTTGATGATAATGCTAAGTCCTTGATGTAAAATATCTTCTTTCCCTGCAGATGTCCCATAGGAGTGACGCGGTTCTAGCCCGGAAACCAACAAAATTGGGAAACTTTATTTCAACTAAGCACGTTGCAATCTCAGCACTAGCACAAAGATCCCATCTCGGACCAATAGTATTTCTCTCTGTTTTGTGTAGTGACGGTCCAGCGGCATGTATAAGCTTTTAATCGCTTGTCATGACCTCAGAGCCTTTAATGTGTAAATTTTATATGTAAAGTGTTCCATGGCTTTGATACTATCACCCCCGCGCCGTAAAGGGTGAAGCGCAGTTAATTGTACCCCAACTGCGAATGGTGAGTACCCACTAAGAAAATTTGATTCCAGCGGGACTCGAACACACAGCGTTAAACTCTGCCCAGTCAGACGCAAGCCCTCTAACCACTGGATTACCGAGCCGTTACTTAACTTTAATATAGCGTGTAAAACACAGCGTGTAAAGTTAACAAAAAACTAAATATACGTATGTTTATAAATTAAATGCTAGGTGGAAATCAATAAGTTGTGATTACTACACAATTAAAATGCATTAAAAAAATCTTATCCTAAGGGCTTCGGTAACGGCCATGATTCAAATTAAAAGAGATATTTCACTAATAACTTTCTCAGCTTCTTCGGAATCTGCTTTGAAGAGACTGAAAGGTGTAGAATCGTATAGTCCGGAAATCATAAAGAATTTGCACACATTACACAATATTTGGTTTCTAGTTGTATAAATTTCAGTGTTCAATAGATGAAATACATTTTAAAAAAATCCTGTTCAAATGATGAATGGTAGACTTTGGTTGTTTTTATGGAAACAAGTTAAATGAAGTTTCTATGCTGATCAGATAATTTTGTTAGATCAGAATATTGAAACAGTTCACTAAAACCCTTACCACAATACTTAGCAGTAAAACTGCATTCAGTTCTATTGCTGATGATGATAGCTTTGCTATCGAAACGTGTGCCCAGTACGAGTTTTAGTAGTATTGTGGTAAGGGTTTTAGTGAACTATTTCAGTGTTCCAGTGCCACAGATTTAGAGTATCTGATTAGACCAGAATATATTTGAAAGAATAATTATTAAATTGAGTACACCAATTAGAAAGACAAAAAAGAGAGGTGAATTAGGCTTTTCTATATTTGTAATGCCAACAAATAGAAGAACAGCCTCAAACCCTCCAATGCCTCCTGAGCGGGAGGCGAGAGAAGTGAGGGTTCGTTCCTTGGTTGAAATGGGCGAACCTTGCTCTAGCCGGCAAATTGTAGACGAAATCGGTGTTAGTAGAAGTGCTGTGAAACGTATTTTGAAACGTAACAAATACAAAAGTTACAAAGTTCAAAATTGCCAGGAGATTTTTCCTCTTAATAAAGTAACTGTCAGAATTTCAATTTATTTTGTATAAATATTCCATCGTGACTCAAGTGTGAGTATTTAGTTAATGAAGGGAAATAAAAAGCAGGTCCAATTCTCTCACAAATTCTATTAACTATCAGGCGACCGGTTTCGTGTTCAAAAACACATCAGGCCAGCTACGGGGACCACCATGAAAGAAAACAAGCAAATATACATAAGTGACCAGAAAATTGTAAAGATAATTGTAAAATTGCACCATAGTGACATGTCAACCAATTAAAATACGTTATGTAGTATATTATAAAGAACTGATCAATTGTAAACTATTCTAAAATATAATAAAAGAAAAAAATAAATTTTGTATAATTATCGAATTTATTTTTCTTTAGATTAATTTTATGAGAATCGCTGTTTATTTTCCTGCCACATTGGAAATCAGCTTTAATAAACCTGAAATTGCTCTAACCTATAGGTTGCTGCATGAAGGATATTTGAAGAGATGGTGGACAGATTTAACTCAAATATACTGGGCTGACCTCTGCTACAGTTTTTGGAGAAATATGCCCGAAGCTGAACATAACAAGTCCCAAAACAATAGATTTTAAGTCTACGTTGAGTATAGGTGTTACATTAAAAACCCATCAAAAAATAAAACTATGCCCGATAGAAAATAATGAAAAACAGACTCCAAATCAGAAATAGACGGAGACAACATTACAAGAATCAATTCTTCTTTCTCATTTAACAAATAAAAAGTTAAATATAGAATTAAAACCCATTTAATAATTTTCATAAAAGGCTCCTCAATTAACAATTCAAGTTTTGAAGCTCGCTGTAAATCATAGCAAGAGTATCGTTTAGTAATCGAGATGTTCTCGCGTGTTAAAAGAATTAAATTCGCCTGTCGCTAGAACATCATTACATAATCATCTCGCCGATCCGATTCTACCATCCTCTGACGACATCTACTACGGTTCGCCAGCTTTATTCGCGAAAATTCCAATAGGTTTCGTCAGCTTTGTCGCCGTCTCGAACTCAAACAGCCATTACAAAACGGGCCCCATAAATTATTAGACGCCCAATCGAAACTTGAGATCTGGCGCGGAGAACTTTGTAAATGATGATCACGGAATTATTTAGCGCCGCGCTTTGCATTATGCATGGATCGGGCTATTGTTTTATATTAAACGTAATAGGACCGACAGTATAGTATATACCTATGTAATTCAGTTGGGAAAGAGCTACATAGATTACATGGTTCTACGATTTGTTCTGTATGTGTGCATGTGTGTAATGTAATAACCACGAAATGAAGTAGAAGGACAAGGATGACGAACAACAAAGGGCACTAGGGTGGAAAAGGAAAGACTGTCCACTATGAAAGACGAAAACCCTCACGTGTTCTGAATATATTGAATACACCTATTCGTCTATTAACATGGCGTCAATAATACAATAATATATGTACATATGTCTATCTACACGTCTGTGTGAGATTCATTTTGCTTTCTTGTTGGTGTATGAATTAATCTTCGATAGGTTCGATTTAGACAAGTTATCTCTTTTAATTGTGTAACCTTTCTATTATTGATAAGGTATATATATAAATAACGATTTCATTGAGAAAGTTTATAAATATCAGAAACAAGTATTTTTCCATCAAATTCAGTTTTATTCCTTAACATGGTCTCTTTGTAAATCGATACACTTTTCCCAGCGATGCTCTCACACATAGAGAAACGCTTACGTATATCAAAACTGTCCGCCTCAATTCAAGACAATTACTGTTTCAATTATTGTCCGCATATATACACGTTGCGACACAGATCGGCTGTACATACAACATGAAGAAAACAGCACAGTCTGACAACAACGCATTTGTCGATTATATTCGTCAGCACACAGAGCCAGGGCGGATGCGAGGAGATACAGCAGTTGCTTCTAACATTTCAGGGTATACGCAACGCTCGCGTGAAGCAGGAGACAATGGTACTTTATACGATTCACGAATTTATTTCATCAGGATATTTTTCATTCCTTATTTAGAATTACTTTTTGGATCCGTATACGCCTCCTAGCAGCAACAACATAAATATGAAAACTCATTTTCAATATAATTTGCGAATACATAATACGTAAATTCCGTAATCGTTCTCTTTCCCAACGAAGTTATGCGTACTGCCTCTGTTAACGCACTGAAGGCATACGCTGTTGGATGAGACGAGCGTAACTGTAGTAGTAGGGGATGCGGACGGTGAGTCACAATCGCCACGATGTACATACGTACATAGTATTCCACTGCTGCAATAGCTATAGCGATGGGAAAAATGTTCATAACTAAAGCGGCAAGGGCAAATTTAAGGGAAATATTTTTAAATTTCAAATATGAGCGCTAGGGCATCCAGTTGCAGTAAATTTTAAATTAATCGGTAACAGTTCCAGGATTAACTATGATTTTAAGTGCTTTATTAAAAAGCTTAGTTAATTATGCGCTACTTTAGTTAAAGACGTTTTGTCATATTGTGAATAATAAGTGTAGTAGGCGTTGCCGAATCTTGTAAAAATTAAACCTGATATAACTTCTGCAGTTTTTACCCGAATTAAAGAAATGTGGACTTGTTTGAAAGGGCATCCAGCGCTGTTTTACACGTCGCAATCTGTGCCACCCTTTAGTGTTCAAGAAATGTGGCAGATGGTGTTATTGCCAACTGTACGATTTTTTTCAGTTATCTCCAATCCCTATCAGTTACAAATACCTACTTAATAATATCGAAGCCTATCTTAGTTGGCCATGAAACAAAGGAATGATAACTTTTACTCTTTTACACACAAAATTGTATTGGTATTAGTTCAATATGACTATTTGTTTTTGACTATTTGTTTTTAATCATTTTCAATAAAAGTAAGAAAATCTAGTATGACTTAGATACAGCAGCAGAATTCAGCATGCTATGGAAACAATTATTTATTTGACAGTTGTGACAAGTACACAGAATTTTACTGCGCACTCGCCTTTAAAGATTGCTGCTTAGCCGTTGAATGATAAAGAATGTCGTTTTCTAATGCGGAGGCATATGATATCCTTGCAGTGTATTTTCAATGTTTTGAAAACGCGTGTATTGCTGAACGTATATATGGCGTTAAGTATCCAGAAAGAAAACATTTCAGCCGAGAAGTATCCTAACGTTTGGCAAAACGATTACGTGAAACAGGGTACGTTCAATCTCGTAGAAATCATACTAGAGCACGTGTAGCTATAACTGAAGCTAATGTGATAAGTGTCCTTGCATATGTTGAAACTCATCCTAATACAAGCACTAGAGAAATGCCATCCGTTGTAGGTATAAGTAAGTCATTAATTCATCGCATCCTAATACAAAATACGTCACACCCATTCCATATGGTGTAACATCAAATTCCTCTCGGATACAGATTTTAACCATAGACTTAATAATTGTAATTGATTAAAAGATATTTACTATGAAAATGCTGCCTTCCTACATCGGGTGTTGTGGACTGATGAAGCTACTTTTGCTAATAATGGGCTGGTAAATTTGCTTAATATGCATTACTGGTCCAGAGAAAATCTTCATTGGATGAAAGAGGTTGATCATCAACATAGGTGGAGTACAAATGTTTAGTGTGGTATTTTAGGTAATAAAGTTATTGCACCATTTATTTTTGAAAGCAACTTAAACAACGGAACATACTTAAACATTTGACGCAACGAATTACCAATACTTTTAGAAGATGTTTCATTGGAAACTCGAAAAACACGCTGCTTCCTGCATGACGGCTGTCCAGCTCATTGTTTACGAATCGTCCGTGACTATCTTCATAATACGTTTCCATATTAGTGGATTGGAAGAAGATCTATTTTACCATGGCCAGCTAGATCCCTAGATCTGGCTGTGTTTGATTTTTATTTGTGGGGAAGCACAAAAGATCTGGTTTATCAAACACGTCCTACAATGAAAGCTGACTCAAGCGATTCATAAGGATATTGCCAGCCTACTAAGAGTAGAAATCGAAGCAGCCGTTATTAGCACTCGTCGTAGACTAAATCTGCGTATAAATTATGACGGCAAACAGTTTAAACATTTAAAATAAATTTAAGTCATTGTTTATTTTAATTTCAAATAACACAATAATATTAGATACTGTTGGTACTGTCTTGGTTGTGAATTGTTGTCATTTATTTGTTTATTTCGTAACTGCTACATCTTGTTATTGTTATCATTCCTTTGTTTCATGGCCAATTAACATAAGTTTCGATATTATTAAGTAGGTAGGTATTTGTAACTAATAGGGAAATTATTACTGATAATAGGCTGTTTTCGTTATTATCTGGAAAAAGAAAAAACATATCACTACGCGGTTTTCGCCACTGCTTTAGTCTGTCAAAACTCTCCAAACACAACATAAAAAAAGCATATTGTTGCATTTGAATTTTTAGAGATAATTGAGAAAAACTCGTACAGTTGGGAATAACGCCATCTGGTACGTTTCTTGAACATTAGCGGGTGGCACAAATTACGACGTCTAAAACAACGCTGAGTGCTCTTTCGAACAAGTCCACATTTCTTTAATTTGGGTAAAAAATTCAAAAGTTATAGGAGGTTTAGTTTTACTTGATTCGGCAACGCCTACTACACTTATTCTTTACAATATGACAAAACGTCTTTAACCAAAGTCTTGCGTAATTAATTAAACTTTTTAATGAAGCGTTTAAAATCACAGTTAATCTTGGAAGTTGTACCTGCTAATTTAAAATTTACTGTTGACCCTAGCAACCGCGCCCCCTAGCGGTCAAGTTTGGAATTTAAAAATATTTTTATTAAGTTTTCCTTTATCACTTTAGTCATGAATTTTTTTTTCCATCACTATAGCTATTGTAGTTTCCAAGATATCGCCGGTCCCCACCCTTAGTGGGACACGCCGTATATAGCCGCAATAAACGTAAACTTTCCAAAATGTGCAAAGCACAGAATCACCACAAGGTAAATTCGAACACCCTTCTCGAGCGATCACAAAACGAAAAAGAACCAAAACCGGTAAAATCACGCGTTCTAGAACAATTTTGATGTTATATTATAAGGCAAATAGCACGTAACAAAAGGAAAACGTATAATGTTGACGTGTAAACCGAAGCCTACTGAGACGCCGCGGCGTCTCATAATAAATTGACATCCACAAACAACTTAGAAAGTATATGGAGTACAAGGAGGTGCAACGAAGCAGCTGAAGCTTTAAAAATTGCAAAACGGACATCAAAGGCTTCATTACGCGTCTGCTAAATTACTTTGAAAATCGAATATTCGCAAAGGCAGTCGGATATTGATATAAATATCGCATTTATATGTAATAGACGAGAGTTGCCTATATAGAGCGACGCGAGCGCCATCTAATATTTATAATCACAACCTCATCCCCTCTCCGGTCGTTTCTATTGAGGAGGGAAGTGAGGATTGCATGTAAATGAATGTTACCTATGCATTTTACGATACTACTTACAAGTGAATTCAAGGAAATTGTGACTTGAATAAAATATGCGAGAGAACGGAGGAAGAGATGCTTCTTCAATAAATAATACAAATATAATTCTGGAAAATTCAAAGAGTTTCGGAATAGCAACGACCATCAAAAGGGGGGTGACGATGTGCTAGCTCTACCTAGTCGCCTTTTTTCACAAACTCCGCGGACATAATACAGATACAGGTACAGATACAGGTAGATGTAGAAGCGGAAACTGAAGACACGGTGAAGACAAGAAAGAGAAGGAAGACACGCGATACAAAAGAAAACGGTCTTTCTTTGTGAAAAGGAACGACGCTAAAAATTTCATGGTAACGATGCATTGCAAGTATGTATGCAAGTATTGAACAAAATTAAAGAGTTAAATGGATGTTAGGTATAAATGTTACACGCGCTTTTTCTTCGGTGCCTTGCTAAGAGTTGCATGTCTCCTATTGAAATCTGATGAAATATTTAGAAGGAACTTTCGGTAGTGTTGCTCGTATTCTTTGAAAACAATCCGAATAATTGATAATTATAATTTATAAATTCGAGGAAAGCTACTGGATTCGTTAAAAGGGATACAATTTTATTTAGTAACACCTATTTACTTTTGTGATTCCTTGGGAACATTTGCACGCTAGTAAATTGCATTTGTACATCTTTTTGAATATTTTCTTAGTACTAGCAAAGCTTAGGAAGACCGCAAACTCCACTAGTGGTGCTTAGTTTACTGACTGAAATATTTCAGATACAAAATTTTAATCTGATCTTAAATCGATGTGGAACAGAACTTGAGAAGACAATAGAAATGCCTTCCAAATCTTATAGATCATCAGGGTTAATAAGTATCAGATATAATTTGATCCTTTATAAGTAGAGACGGGATTTTAGGCAAAATGTCTCTTTGTTTAGATTCAAGGCAAATTAAAAATAATACAAAATCTATATGTTTCTCGACAAATCAAAGCGATCTAGCTATGTTTTATTTTGCCTAGTTGCCTATTTGGACTTTTAACAGCCTAAATCGGGGTTTTTCGCCTATTTTGTCCTAAAATAATATTTATTTGGTCTAAACGATTTTTTTTTTTAATTTTAAATAAATATGGTTTTTACATAGCTGCATCTTTCTTAAATGTAAATTTTAGTTTTACAGCTAAAATGCTATAAACTAATACAACGATGGGTTTTCCCGTCTATTGTGTGAGGGGCAAAGTTTGGATTTGGCTGCCGTAAAATTTATATTACTACCCTATTGAAGATATATCCTCAATTATCGGCTTATCGCTCTCGGGTTCATTTACCTGCACCCACGTTTTTATTTTACGGGAATCCCTATCGGCTTGTTTACGCCCTGTAATTTAAACCATATAGCAAATTTCTTCTCCCTGTTAACGTGATTAATGAATACACGATGCTCATTCATAGTTTATACAATGGACATCTTGATATTGCAGTTTAGATTTTATATTTATTCTCTTAATGTTTCTCTGGAGCGTATATGTGTGTGTTTCTATAGCGAGGTGGACTATTGACGAATCAGTATATAGTGAAAGACGTACTTTGAATTTTCATTTATATCGTAGCTTGCAACGAATATTTTTCGGTAGTTTTCTGTCGGTTTGTGCTTGTTTATCTACTCAGTGTATTGTGTATTTCCATCTACAACAATGCCAAAATCCAAGGAATCACATAGCGATAAAGTTCAAAAATGGCTGAAGGCAATTGGAGGCACTACTGTCTTTCAGCTGAATCCAAGCAACAGTGAAGAGTTGTTTTGTAAAGCGTGCGGAAAAATGGTAAAGGACGTTTTTGTTTTTCTTTCCTAACTTGCTTCAAAAATATTATTGTAGTTAACTTGCAAAAGAAAAATCATTTAGAGCAACATGCTACTGCTCCTGGACATCAGGCAAATCTTAGGAAACCGTTGAGAAACCAAATGTTAATAGACACCAAAAATTCAAGAGAAATCGACGTTTTTAATCGGGATTTATGCGACGCTTTTATGTCTGCAAATATTCCTCTGGACAGATTAAACTATTCAAAATTGCGAAATTTTCTCACTAAATACTGCAACAAGAATGTGGCAAGCGTGAAAACCTTAACAACAACATATGTAACAAAACGTTACAATGAGGTAATTAATATAATAAATAATAATTTAAAAATGTATTTTCATACTTGAGTGTTATTAAGATTTTGTTTACACCTATAATATTTTTATTAATTTTTTAAGACTATTAATACTATTCGCGAAGAAGTTGGTAACAACGATATTTGGATATCTATAGATGAGACGACTGACTCTAAAGGTCGTATTATGGCAAATATGATTGTGGGTAAGCTTTGTTCTGAAACATCAGGAAAACCGTATTTACTGGCTACAAAGCAACTTGAAAGAACAAATTGCAATACAATGGCAAGATTCGTGAACCAAGCTTTAGGTAAGATATATTATGCAAAAAACTTACTTTAATAATATTGTAAATTTAATGCTAGATATTTAAGTTAAAGGCAACTCTCGTATTTTAGGTATTTTGTGGATTTTTGTATTTGGGGTTACTTGAAAAGTTTAGTGTACGAAACACCAGTAAATGATCTTGCCGAGTTGCAACAGCGAATTGAACAATGTTGTCAAACAATTCAAGCAAAACCGGGCTTTTTGGAAAGGGTGCGGAGTTCCTTCTTAAGAAGATGCATATCCTGTGTTGAAATGGAAGGAGGACATCTCGAACATCTGTGATTATCGTGTTCTCTAACGCTAAACGCTAAAAAATGCAAAAAAAAAATAAAAAAAACAATTGCACTTATCTCGAAAAGGGTTGTTTTTCGGACCCATGTTCATTAGAGCTTTTTTACTTGTTTTTGATCGTAATATATGCCCCTTAAATATCTAAACGTTTTTTTAACACCCTGTATATTAGAAAACCCTTTTGGAATTCCGAAACATTATAGCTATTATCTGCATAACTAACGAAAATGATTTGGTATTTTTGATCGATGAACCGGTACCTTGTCTTAACTTTACAAATTGTTGTTTTGGTTCTGATATGTAGTGGTGGTGCCAAGAGTCCACACCAGAAATGGGATGGTATAACAAATCTACTTGGTTCTTATTAAAATATTTAGTTCAAAATATACTGATTGGATTAGAGATAATAAATATTTTAAAAGGAATATAACTTCATTTGGCAATACACATTTACTTCTATTGTGGTTTAGGAGCACTTGCGTAATAGCAAATTACATTTACCCATCTTTCTCTCTATTTCTTATGTATTAACGAAGTTAAAAACGTTTCTAAATTCCATTGAAGGTGCCCTACAAGGAAACACAGGCAAGTGCATCTCACCGATTTAAATGAACCTTTTTGGGTTTATAGACCGATCTGTTGTAAGAACAACGAACGGTAACTATCTTAGCTGTCCAATCACCCACTGGCAGGGTGTAAAGCACTCCAAGTTCAACACTTCCCTTCGCTGTTTGTTCAGAAACTATGGGAGATATAAAAAAAAGCTAAGAGAAGATTTAAACTGTTATACATGTTCTTAACGATGACGTAAATATTTTCTCTATAACGAAAATACGAGGGCGTACTGCCTCCATGGCTATAACTTTATTAGTAATAGATATATTGTTTACATATAAGTGTGAAATGATGAGTATAAACTGTCCTCTACCCACTGATATAATCACTTTTCCACATAATCGCCACTGACAGCAATACATTTACGCCAACGTACTACGAGTTGCGCAAATCCGTCACGGAAAAAGTCTGAAGTCTTTGCACGGCACCATTTCCGCACCTCCGTTATCACCTCTGCATCCGAAGAGAAATGCCTGCCCTTGAGATGTTCCTTAAGCTTCGGAAAGAGGAAAAAGTCACAAGGCGCAAGATCTGGTCTATAAGGTGGATGAGGTAAAATGCCATGAAACCCAAGCTTCTCCAGGTGTTATACGCGTTCTTTGACTTGTGTGAGGGCTAGTGTTGTCATGATGCAGAATTGGCATTTTGTCTGGACGAACCCTACGCAGGCGTTGCTTTAGATTTGTTAGGATATTAACATATTCTTCGGAGTTGACAGTTACAACCACGTTCCAAAAATTCAATATGAAAACGGTAATCGTGACTTTCCCGGCAGATGGAACTGCTTAGAATTTTTTCGATTGTGGCGAACCCTATGTCTGTACTCCATGGACTGACGTTACATTTCAGGATGTCAATGGGCGCTACACCCTCCGCAGTAAGAAATTCGATGACAACTCGTTGCTTTAACCGCACGTCCAAGCAGGTCGCCATTTTTAGAATTGTCGTGCGCAAACGCTGAGAATCTCCACTAGGGAGACTACGTTTTCTGAAGTCTTTGTCATGGAAAGTTGAAGGAACTTATCCAGATTGGAGTCTATCTTACCATGATCTATTTCGTAGACATCAAATAGACTCACTAAGTCATTGGCGCGAGCTCCATAGCGCTCGGTGCCTGCAGAAGCTTCTTAACAACAAAGAAAATTAATTGACAAACCATCAAAAACGGCCAGAATAAAATTCATTTATTGAAACTTAAAAGTAGAAGATCAAACACGTGGCCCTGAAGTCGACGTTAGCAAGACGAATGCTTAGCAACAAGTACCGGCAAGCAACGTAACACCGTATAATCAAAAGGCATAGCACATAAAAAGGGCTGCTAGCGTTTTGAAGTCGGTATACACAGCAATCGTACCTGTATTGTCCCATCTAATCAATCTATCCTTTGAACAAGGCCAATTTCCTAGTACTATAAAAACTACCAAACTAGTATCTATATATAAAAAGGCGATAAATCTTTAGTGGAAAATTATCGTCCTGTTGCTCTCACTTCTTGCTTTTCTAAAATTTGTGAATATTGCTTTCTAAATAGCCTGAAGGATTTCTTAAATCGATATAATATTTTAAATGTTAACCAACATGGCTTTAGAAAAGGATACCCAACTTCAACAGCGCTTCACGCTTTATATAAGAGCATTATCACTTCTATTGAAAATGGTACCTACCCTGTAGAAATTTATTTGGACTTAAGTAAGGCTTTTGATTGTGTTAATCACAGCATTTTAATGCGTAAATTAGCTGTCTACGGTATTAGAGGTCTCGCTATGGAGTGGATAGAATCATTTTTGAAGAATAGAAAACAATATGTTAGCATTTCCAACTGTAGCAGTAGCAGAGTTACAAACCATAGTACCTCTAGCAAACTTACCATTAATATCGGTGTTCCCCAATGCTCAATATTAGGTCCTGTTCTTTTTCTACTTTTTATCAATGATCTTCCTCTTAACATAACAGATAACTTTATCACTCTTTACGCTGATGATATTGCCTTGGTGGCATCTGATAAGAACGACCATAACCTATCAATTAAATGTAAATCTATGTTGGATAGGATCTGTAACTGGTTTATAGATTACCAACTCGTTGTCAACAACTCTAAGAGCGCGTATATTAGATTTCACCCTTATCAGTTACATCCAACTCACGAATTTTACTTAGACTTAAAGTTACGATGAACAATTAGCAAGGGCAAGTCAATATAAAGTTTTAGGGGTATGGTTTGACGAGATACTTAACTGGAAAGTTCACTGCAAAAACCTTCTGTCAAAGATTAATTCTCTTTGCTACCTCTTTCGAAGCCTGAAGAATATTCTAACAACTCAATAGCTGTTAAGCATTTATCACGCGTATATAGCAAGTAGACTGACCTATGGTATTAGCTTTTGGGGAAACTCAACACTGGCAAATAATATTTTTATAAGCCAAAACAAGATTATCCGTTGTATTGCTGGGATTAAACCTACAGATTCTTGTAGGAATTCTTTTGTTAGCTATGATATCCTGACATTACCTTGTATATTCATTCAAGAATTAGCGATGTATGTTCATATAAATAGGCAGAATTATAGATCACATCGAGATTTTCACGATTATCAAACTAGATTCGGGGAGGATCTCCTCACTCCAAAATCCATGTTGACTATGTATCAGCAGTCGCCCGAAATACTAGCTATTAAGATCTACAACAAGCTTCCTTCACACTGGAAGAAGTTCAATTTATCTAAATTTAAACAGCAATTGTATGGTGACAAAGAGTCGCAATATTATGGTTATTTATATCCTAACAATCATGAAAATGATTCTGAAGCATTGAATTCTAAACCTGATTAACTATCAGTAATATGATAACATGGCTAATAAATAATCGTGCAAATTTATTAATTGTAACTATTTTTCAATACATTCTATTCATTGTATTCGAATTTACGTTATCTAAATAGTAAGCCGGTGTTCTCGCGACGAAATCCTGCTAAATACACAATTTTCATCTCATAGCGAGAGCATAATATCCGACTATGTAATAACATCCTGAGAAATGTATAAACCACGAACGAACGCGGTAGTGGGAGCAGTTTAAATATTTAACGCGCTGTTTGTAGTTAATATGTAAGTAATTTATAATATTTTAAGCCGCTAAAATGAGCTCAACCCACTACGGGAACGAGTTTTGAGATTAAATGATACGATTATCATGAATAATTTCCGGAACGGAAAATTTTCGAGTTCCTCTCCTTTCTTTTTTCTTTATTTTCGGCTTTTTCTTTTCCACGTTTTTACTTTGTTGCTGTTTTTTTGGACGACGTGCTGTTGGATCTACCGCACGGTCCACGAACTGAATACTGTTGAATAGTAATACATAGTAATAATAATAATAATAATAAAGAGTAATAATAGACGTTTATTATTCATCAAGCCAAGCCCAATAACAAAATAATAGAATACTAGGAAAAATATATACACAATAACAAAAGATGCATACAAAATCAAACAAAAATCACTAAAATAAAACCTATCGCCTGTTAGTCGCCTTGGCAGAGTATATGTCGGAGCTCGTCTCATGGTGTTAGTCCTCGCACATAGAAGAATGAAGCTGCTATCGTATCTTGAGTTCAAGCGTGGCATAAGAAGATTCTTACCCACTTACTTAGTCCTGCGTCCTTCTACCTCTCGGTGTTGGACTGGAAGTTGAGTTAGTCTTTGACTTCCATTCCTTCCTATCTTGCGCCACATTTTTAATTTCTTACCACCTAATGTTCCTCGCTCCTCCTGCCTCCCTCACTTCTTCCCTCCATCTCTTTTTAGGTCTGCTCTTCCTGTTTCTGTCCATTGCCCTGGCTTCCTATATCCTCCTGGTTAGCTTTTCCTCTGACATTCTGTACACATGTCCTAGCCATCTCAGCTGTCTTTCCTGGATTTCTTGCTCTGTTGGTCTTATTTTCAGTTGCTCTCTACATGTGCTGTTTCTTATTTTATCTCTTCTCGTCTTTCCTTCTATTTTCCTGAGAAACTTCATCTCTGCAGCATTTATTCGGCTCTTGTTTCTTGTATTCAGTACCCAGAACTCGCTTCCATATATGAGAGTAGGTGTCACTATCTTTTTTACAACTTCTGTTTTGATCGTTGCTGGTATTTCCTTTTTTCCGAAGAATGTGGTTTTTAGTCCATTGAAAAATTTTCCCACCTTCGCCGTTCTCTCGCTTATTTCTTCGTCTATTCCACCCATGCTTTCTATGTACGTTCCCAAGTATTTAAATTTCTTAACTTATTCTACTCTTTGTCCCTGTACAGTTATGCTGTGTATGTTGTGTCCTGATGCGACGTACATGCTTTTTGTTTTAGCTACGTTTATCTTCATGTTCTTCTTAGCCAATTCCACCTGTAGTATATCAATATTATGTTGTAGATGTTGTTCCGTGTCCGCAAACAATAATTCTGTCCAATTTATCTGTTCCATTTTCCAGTTGCCCACTATGAGGGGTTTCATCTTTTGTTTTGCTGCTTTTAAAACATCATCCAATACTACCGAAAATAGCGTTAGGCTGAGAACGCACCCTTGTTTTAGTCCTCTTTTCGTTTCGAACTCCTCTGATTCCTTATTTTGAGTTCTAACTACGTTCATTGTCTTTTTGTACATTGCTTTTATTGTATCTACTGTTGTTTTGTCTATTCCCTTTGTTCTTAAACTGTTCTATACATCTCTTTTTTCTATCCCGTCAAAGGCTTTTTCCAGATCTATAAAGCACAGATGTGCTTCACTATTTTTCTCTAAACATTCCCAATTGTCTGCCTGATTATGAAAATTGGGTCTTGGACTCCTCTACCTCTTCTAAACCCATATTGTGATTCTTCCAGTTTGTTGTTGATTTTCTGTTGTTTTCTATCATTTAATATTTTTGCTAAGATTTTCTCTATGACACTTGAAAGCTTTATTGCCCTATAATTTAAGCAGTCTCTACGATCTCCCTTTTTATATGTCGGGAGAATTATTCCTATGCTCCAGTCCCTTGGTACTTGCTTGGTCATAACGATTTCATTTAATAGGGTCCTCAATCTTTCTTTTGCTGTTTCTCCCATGTACTTTATTATTTCAGGTGTTATGTCGTCTTTACCAGCAGTTGTGCCTAGTTTTAATTTGGATATGGCTTTCTATATTTCTTGTTTAGTAATTTCTGCTGATTCTTCTATTTCTTCTTCCCCAGCCTGTCATTTCATTTCTCTTGCTTCTTCCCTGCCTTTCTTCCGTTTCCATTAGTTCTGTGAAGTACTCCTTCCATCTTTCCATTATCTTCTATATAAATAAGTTATAATTGTTGCATTAGTATTACAGGAAAATTCATTCGTTCTAATATAAAAAAGCAATTGATGTCACACGATGTCACGCGCTCAAAGCCAGCAAATCTTACTAGTAGTCCATGATAGGATAAGTTCCATCAATCCATCAATCTTAAATGAAAGGGATTTGAGGAATCTGCGATGGATATGATCTAGACTCAGAAAGTCACAGGCATATAAAGAATACCAAATTTGAGCTGACTGCAGATGGAACAAAACCGAAGGAGCTCAGCATCAATGACAACATTTCATGATTGATCATGTCAAAAACTTTGGACAAGCCTATCATCTGGCCTCGTTTATCCAAGACTTCACCAATGAATTGGGATATGATTGCCAAATTTGTAACTGTAGATCAGCCAGCGACGAAGCCATGTTGATTTGAAATAATAAATGAACGAATATTATTGTAGGTGCTAATATATAATACCTTCTCATATAGTTTAGCAAAATTGGATATGGAAATGGACTTGTAGTTGTTAAGTGACAGATGCAATTGTTTTGGCAACGGTAGCCATAGCTACTTATTTTCCTGCTATGTTTGATAGTATTCAGTGTTTGAAAGAAACGTAAATAAGTAAATGGAACATGGTTATAAAGGTAAAAAGAATAAAAGTTTAAATATCTGATAAAAAATATGGCATGCTATTTAAAAAAAAAAATTTTTTTCATTGGGTTATTTTTGGACCAGTCTGTATTAATATCACAAGATGCACTTGGAAGCACATTTCCTACCCTAGAATTTCATCCCAAAAATAATCTTCTATCTATCCAAATAGCCATCATATTCGTTGTGCAACAAAATCTGGGACATCCAGTACATAGTATAAGGTTTCCGATTGTACTTATTAATAACGTGTTCTAGGTAAAGAAACGCTATAGTTAATGAGATATACGAGTCGTATTCGAAACACTTTATGGTGTATTCTGAACGTTCTTTTCGCGTCGTTAAAAGCGGCACTCGCGGTCGCGATAGCTAAGTTATAAAGGAAGAACGCCGTAAATAAAAATCGTGCAAAATTCTTCCTCGGTTACAAGTACGCTATGTAAATTCCGTATATATCCGTACATACATAACATACGTCACACATACGTACACATAAATATGCAAACGATGGGGTATCTCGCTCTCTCGCTCGCGCGCCATCGCCTCTTCGCCCAGTTCGTAGTTATATAAAATAACTTTAAAAGCTATTTTATTACTTTATTACTATTCTAATTTTCAATTTAAATACCTTTTCTATGTAAATTTCGATCCGAACCCGATATTCCGCACACTTAAATGTTGTAAAATGTAAAGTACGTATTGTGTTTAATGCTGGCTCGTTCGAATAAAACACGCTTTCATACAGCATACATTATGTTCGGTTTGCGCTGTTACATGTATGTATATGTATAGTCTAGGCGTTTTAGTAGTTGTATATGTGTCTATAAACGTAAAACGTGTACGTCTGTATATATGCGAATATATCTCGAATGTATGCATCGTATGTTATGAACGATGCAGCGTTATAATTTCGCACTGTATATAACGGCCCTAATCTATTTAGAAATATGCCCCGTGTTGATGTTGTTTGTGTACCGCTCGGCAGTGAAGTATCCGGATTGTTGTAAATCAAAACGGTCGTGCTTTGCTGCGCGGGACGTAGAGGGTGATCACATACAATCGTCCACAAAACCGCTAAAGAGTAAAGCCTGATTCACACTTATGGAACAGCGTCGCTATTGCGCTGCGTTTGTGTCGCGTCGCATCGAATTAAGAAGGTATCTTTCCTCTCTAGATTACATAAAAGTGAACGCATCGGCTGTTATGTTTCTAAGGCGTTGCGGTCCAAACGTTTTGGATCATTTCTCAAAGCAACATTTTTCTTCAACTCGCGGTTTTTCCTACAATATCTTCCGGACAACATTAACGCACCACTAACATTTTTTAAAACATTCAAACATTTAACTTTTAGTCTACTAACTGCTTTGGACTTCCTTTGACACTTCAAGAACATGCTGTTTTGTTTCAAAATTGCAAATGTCAATCAATCACATTTGAACAGAATTGATTTTAACATACGAGCACTATACTTACTTACGAGCACTATATTTTCTACGGTTTTCTCCTTTTCTAAAGTGTCTAAAGTTCTAAAGTAATGTTTAGAGCTAGAACGATTTACCATATCATTTTTATAGTGCTTTCTAGCTGAACAACTCTCTAATCGACACGTTGTCCCATACCTAACGTTTTATGCGAAAGAAAAATTTCCGAAATGAATAAATTAATTGTACGGTCTGAAGGTCCGGGAGCGTGCCAAGACACTCTTTCGACAATTTAAATTAAACTAAATATCAGTTAATGACATTTTACGAGTATTCAAAATTAAAAAGAGAGAAGTAACCTAGAATTGTGACATTCTAATACAAACCTCGTATTTATACGTTACGTATTGGAACCCTGCGTATCTTCTCTACATCATCAAACTTGACTTTTATTTCATGCTTATGATCGAATTTAACTTAGAGAATGGGAACACAGCCAAACACTCTCCACTCCCTTATTTAAATGCGATAGCGATTGTTTAATTATAGCTAATTGGGATAACTATACCTTTCAAAATATAATTTGATAATAAATTTCAATTCAATATTATTTTAAAAAAATAGCATAATGCATGCCATGCAGGGACGCAACTGGACGACTGAATCTATGTTGTATATGACATTTAACACCAATTTACTGACGAACAAGACGATTACTTGATGAACGATATTTAATTTTCGAAATTATGCTAAAGATATAACTGAATTTATGCTGCCAATTGCTGTAGGAAAACATTCCATTAAAATTGAAGATTTAGGATGTGACGAAAATTAACAGAAGACGTTATTTATTCGTTTCACCATGATCGTCGTTGACTGGACTTAAAGTAATCTTCTAGCACCCACGTTACAACGATAGGAGGTCGGAAAAGGAGTTGAGACTACTGAGACAGAGCTCCTAGCCGCCAGAGGGATTTTAACGTTGAATGAGTGGACGTACTGAACTCATTATACGTGGCACTAATGACAGCTACGTTCGATGTTGTAAATTATTACAGACTATACATTAACGACCAAAGGCATGGGACCTAATCTGAACTTAGCATTCCATGGATGTATTTTTGGTCAATGTCTTTAGACAACAATCAAACTAAGGAAACATCATCACGGACGCTTTAATGAGAAAGCCTGGACATTTCTTTTCAGAATCCTTCGAATTTTCTTAAGAATGTGATGGATGCAAAATGGGAAAGAAATTTGCAAACAACGTATTTTTTTATACATAAACAAAACATTAATATAAAACCTTTAAAAGGGAATATTCTACTTCACTCACACATTGCCACCATCTCACCTCATATGCCTCCTTATAGATTTATTAACGCGCTCGGAAAGATACGCGTAATTCTCCGTTTTCTGCATCGTTTATGTCCGAAATGGATTTACGTAACGGTCCGCGCGCTTGTCAGTTATGACAGGCTCGTATACATGCATTTGCACATGATTTTTATGAAACCGCGCGTCAGCAGGTGTGAACGCACGCAAGAAGAACAACTCGCACTGTTGCTATAGAAATCGAAACGTTTTCTAAGCATCGCATCGGAAAGAAGCAATAACTATACTTACAGCAGGTGTTCGATGCGTTTTACATTCATTCTACGGGTTGTTTTTTATTGCTTGCATACGCTTAATTTAGAGGGTGGAACTCAATGGTATATGATATAAAGAAGTTGTGTTTGCATTAAATTAGTATTCAAACTTGGTTCTTCCGTAAATAAGTTCTAGATTGGTTCGTGGATTTTGAATTGCAACGTATCGACATGAACAATAGATATTGAGTTTTAAACATATCAGGTTTCTCCGATGACATAATATACAGTCACTTACAAAAGTTTACATACGAGGTGTATTCAAGTTATAACACCTCCGATTTTTTTCTCACTAACTAATCACACGAAAACTATGAAACTTGTGTCACTTCTCGACGTAATCTCCCTGCAGCCGTACATATTTTTCGCAACGTCGACGCCATGATTCCATGGGCGCTGCGAACGCTTCTTTAGGAGTCTGTTTTGACCACTGGAAAATCGCTGATGCAATAGCGGTACGGCTGGTGAATGTATGGCCACGGAGAGTGTCTTTCATCGTTGGAAACAGCCAAAAGTCGCTAGGAGCCAGGTCAGGTGAGTAGGGAGCATGAGAAATCACTTCAAAGTTCAAGGCATTCGTGGCACCCACCTGGAGTAACCCCTCTTATATATTGGGAGGATAATGTTTGTTTTCCAATCCCTTGGAGCTTTTGCTCTCTTTATTATGTCGTTCATTAGTTCTTGAAACCTATCAGTTCCCATGTATTTTATCATTTCTGGGGTGATGTTGTCCTTGCCCGGTGCTTTGCTTAATTTAATCATTTTCATTGCCTCCTCTAATTCTTCTCGTCTTGTGGGTTTTATTTCTTGTTCCTCGCTTGATTCTTCCTTCTCTTCCTGGTCTTGTGTGTAAGTTAGTTCCTTAAAATACTCTCTCCATCGTTCCATTATTTTTCCTTCATCCGTTATTATATTTCCGTTCTTTTCTTTTATATTCGGCATTGCGTATTCCCTTCTTTGTCTGAGTTATTTTAACGCGCCATGGAGAGTTTTTGATTTTCTCTGTAGTTTGTCGTCATGTCTCTTTTGCCTTCTTTTCGTTTTTCTTTATATATTTCGAAGGCTTCAGGTCATTTTGTAGTTAGATATTTCTCCCATTTGTCTTTTTTGTTTTTCCACGTATTTCTTTTGTCCACCATTCGGTTTTACCGCAACTTTCTCAGTGTAGTGTCAAATATTTCTTGATATCTTTTTTTTATATTTTCTTCTCTTAGTTTATAGCTTTTTTATTTTTTCATTTACCTTTCTTCTTCTCTTATCTATGTTTTCTTCTTTTGTTTTTTTCAATCTCATTATTACCAAATAATGATCACTGCCAATCTCTGCTTCTCTTTTCACTTTTGTATCTTGTACTCTTTCCCATTTATTTTTACTTACCAGAAACTAATCAATAATTGATTTTTCGTTCCTACTCTCAGATACTTTTGTAAATTTGTGTATGTCTTTGTGTTTAAATTTTGTGTTTGTTATAACTAGTTTGTTTTCCACACATATTTCTATTATTCTTTCACCATTATTGTTTAGAGTCCCTAAACCTTCCTTTCCCATGCATTCCTCCATTCCCCTATTGTTACTTCCGACTCTACCATTTAATCTCCCATTATTATTATATTTTCCTCTCCGTTGTCAATTTGTACTTGCAGTTCTTCAAAAAAATTTCCCTTTCTTCTTTCCTTGCGTCCTCATTTTCACCATATACTGTTATTATAGACCATATTTCCTCATCCATCAATTTCATTTTAACCGCTAATAGTCGTTCGTTGACATATTCTTCTTGTATAACATCTTTTAATCTATTTATATATATATTAAAAAAACTATAGTTAAATTAGTACACGTGGTAAATAGTAATAAAAAGGAAAACATATTACATTAACCGGTATCTTTTGAAAATGTTTATGAAACGTTATACGTTAAGGGTTATATCATTGTATAGGTAAGTATCGTATCTGCATTCTGGTTCTGTCGCTATTATCTAGGACTGCATTACTATAACTACTGGCACTCGGTGGCATCGGGAAATATTTCAGTTGCTGTTTTTGAAGATTAGTGGAATAAACTGAGAGATGTAAGAGAAATGAGGCCAGGAGCAAGAAGCTGTAATGCTATTCTCTTCTCATATTGTTTTTGTCGGTAGTGATTCTATTAATACCAGGAGTTATTTATTAGCATTATCTTGGTTATTGTTCAAGTTCGTTTTTAGTTCACTTTTGTTTGAACATTATCCTGTAGATAGCCTCGACATCAGCCTTTTTAAAATCACAAACAATGTGAATAATTTACTGTATTATGTACGGATATGTCGTACTGTTTTAAACAAGGTAGGCAAAATTAATAAAGTGTATATAAATAATATGCATTTCAAGAATTTTAAGTAAATAAATGCTTTATTTCAAAAAAATGAAACTATTGGTTTATAAACAATACCTAAAGGCTTTCTGGAATTAGGAAAACTATTTATTGTCCTTAAGAAAGTATTGTTTTCAGTTATAATGGCCATTTACTTATTACTAGGAATCGCTTTCTTCAAATTTTCTGCAAGATGTTCTTGAATCAACTTAACAAATGTCTTAAACAAAGAAATACAATTATTTCATTACTAGTATATACTTCTCTAAAGCGGAGAAAAAAAGGCCAAGAAAATATTTCTTTTGATTTAAAACAATAATTGGATAATTGACACGGTAATTGTCTTGAATTAAGGCGGACAGCTTTGATACAAGTAAACGTTTCTCTACGTGTGGACTTGGTCTCATATAGAAGTCAATGGTGGTCTTAATACTTCATGCCGTTCGGAAAATATAAATCAAAATATAATGAAACAAATCATCTGATTAAAATACAGGATTTTAATCAGATAATTTGTTTCATTCAACACACTCTTTTTTATATGTGTTGTTAAAGCAACAAAAGAAGTAATTGTTACTTTAAACATTTAGTTTCTTTAACTGTTTAAATCGTTAGCCCTAAATGTTTTTATAATGAGTGCTTTGAAAAATGTCGTTGCCTCCTTACTTTCGTCTTTCAAAATTCCCAGCTTTCAAAGTGTTATATTTTTGTATCAATGCAATCGTACCATTTAACCTATGTATTTTTCGAATTGTCAAAGGGCAATTTCGCGAAAATTATTTTAATTTATTTGTTGCACGTTACAACCCCTATGTCTCTCATATTTGATATTATTCCACTGATCGGCTTGGATTAAAACGATATGCAGTCGGACCGGTTTTATGTATCCATGTATACGTGTAACCTACACCCTAGATATAAACGCGTTTAACTAGCATTTGCGTATGTGTGCATGTGCATCGGGAGAGTACGTAATTTGGAAGCGCGATTGACAATGTGATGATACCAATCGAAATTATCAGCGTTTTGTTCAGCGGCGAATTTGCGGTCACACGCAAACACATCGGACCTTTCACGCGCTCCATTGACGTTATTATTAAATGGCGTAATATAGCTAAAAGGTAAATAAATTATACGCGAGGTTAAAATAACGAGAATTGAACGTTTTTGCGTTTAGGGAAGGGATGTTAAATTAAAGTATATCCGTATGCCAGTTAGTCATCTGATTTTAATGATTTACATATGTGTGTGTGTAGCTATGGATATTTAGAATTCATTCATTCAGCTTGTACACGCTTACTTTACTTTGTGCATTAATAGAAATGAACGAATTATTTTGCCACTGACAAGCTTTTGCTTAGCTGCAGTAAATTGTATAGTTATGCCTTAATGACCATTCTGCGAGATATTTAGTTGTAAGCTTTCCTTTTGTTTGGACTCATATATATTGACAGCCCTACAGGCCAAGAAGGCCCATGGCTTGATTACACAGTTTCTTCCATTTTTTCTTATCGCTCGCCGTTATTCTCCAGTTCCTTACTCTTATCTCCTCCAAGTCCTTTTCTACTGCTTGCAATCATTTTTTTTGCGGTCTCTCAGATATTTCCCTCAGCAAGGCCTGTTTAGTTGATCTTTCACTTTCTGTCCTTCCCACAAGTCCTAACTATCTCATCCTTTGCACTCTTATTATATTGGTTATGGATGGTTCTTCGTAGAGTTCCATCAATTCTCTATTCGTTCTTCTTTTCCAAACACCTCCTTCTTGTTTTCGTCCATACATCCTTTTCAGGACCTTTAGCTCGAAAATCTCCAGCGCTTCTTTATCTTTTTGGTTCAATATTCATGTTTCGGAACCATATGTGACCACTGGTCTGATTATTGTTTTGTAGATCCTCTTCTTGGCATCTTTTGACATATTTTTTGATTTGAGTGCTTGCATAAGGCTTCCCATTCATTTATTTCCTTTATTGATTCTCTCCTGTCTTTCGCTCTTTTCTTCGCCTGTATTTGCTGTTTCCACTCCCAAGTAATTATATTTTGCTACTTCTTCCAATTCGTATTCCATACCTTCCGTTCATATTTTCATCTTTTTGTTTTCGTTTCACAAATTTCTTATTGCGGGTTTCTGCTGGAACTAAAGTCGTGGAATTTCTTACATAATGCCCATGTTAGAGTTTCTTTAGGATGCGAGTAATCATTATAAATAGCTAAATTTTTTATAAATTTAAGTTCTTTATTGTATTTACTTTTAATCAAAGGGAATTTTACCAATCCGTTAATTAAGAAACTAAAGCATGTTAGAACTAAAATCTTTTTCTCACATCATTCAGTCGCACCGTTGATAATTGAAATCTACGAATTCCTGAAACAATTGTTCCAAATTGATCCAATAACTTGTGTGGTGCGAAGTGTGCTGATATTTGAATGTTGGGCACAACAACAGTTATGCAAGGTCTTCGTGATAAGGCGTTGAGACGGTTGAAAGCTCTTAGAACAGCGAGCAGGTGGAGCTAATACAAGCAATTGCGTGCTATTGGTGCTGGTAAAAGACGTATGTGCAATTTGAAATTCGAAATAAGGGTAAAAATATCTGAAAGCCTTGAAAACCGTTGGCGTGGATCGCGTGATAAACCCTGTACCGCAGGCGTTGTGTCATTTTGTCGCCTTAATGAATTGAACCACCACTTCATTGGCTTTGCTATGCTACAAATTGATGATAGCCTTTTAAATATCTATAACAAGAATTATCTGGCTAAATTGCGTTTCAATCTGCAACAGATAAATGAGGGGGACATTTTGGTGGGTATATAAGTTCCGTAAGAACTAATGCAGTCGATATAGATGAATTAAACATTAGACTTATAAAAAATGTTTCTGACTACAGTGCTAATTACTTAAGAGATATAATTAATACTTGTGTAACAGTGGTTATTTTCTTGTCAATGTGGAAAAAATAGTTGTTACAATATATTATGCTAGTTAAGCATTAGTTCATCTATTTTGTGCAAACTCTGTAGGATTAAATTGAAAAGCAGACAGAGGTCTGAACTTCGCTTCAGATATGTCTACCATCTAATGTCCTTCAGAAATAATTCTATAAAATTACAGATTTAATGACACATCTACACGTAGAGAAATGGTTTCTTGCATGCAGAAAATAGATTTTATAAAAATGTATAATATACGAAAATAATTTGCTTGAAATGTTATTTGTATTAAATACATATTTTCTTAGGGTTAGAAAATCAAGAAAATCCAAGACAGAAAAATGTTTCTTCCAAGTAAATCATTTAGTTTTAAGTTAAGAAAATATTTGTATTAAATGTAGGAATGAGAAAACGGTCCAGATCTCACAAAGTTCCATTGAGAAATTAGGCGATCGCATTCGTGTTAAAAAAACACATCATCAGGCCAGCTACAACGATATCCCATAAAAGAAAAATTACAATAATGGAAAAAACATAAAGTTAATAATTAAAATTAGGAGCAAGTGAACTAATGAAAAAGTTCCTTTTATATGTTAGAGTATAATTACATTATTTCTTTAATAACGTAATTAAATATAAATTTATGTAGTTTAATAATTAATCAGTTCATATTAGCTTATATATCCCTCTTTATTATTATTACTATCATTATTTATTATATATTTAAGAAAACTATAGTTAAATTAGTACACGTGTCAAACAGTAATAAAACGCAAAAGAAAATACATTAGCCGGTATTTTTTGAAAATGTCTATGAAACGTTGTACGTTAAAAGTTATATCATTGTATAGGTAAGTATGGCATCTGTATGCCGGTTTCTGTCACTACCATCTAGGACGACACGACTACATCTCTTGGCAGTAGATGGCGCCAGGAAATATTTCAGTGCTCTCTTTAAAGATTAGTAGCATAAACTGAGAGATGAACAATAATCTGGGCAGGAACAAAAGGCGTTAGTGCTTTTCTCTTCTCACATTGCTTTTGCCGGGAGTAATTTCATCAATACCATGAGCTATTTATTAGCATTATCTTATTTATTGTTTCTAGGCACTTTTTCCATGTGTACTTCTGCATTAAGTTCACTTTTGTGTGAACATTATTCTGTAGATAACCTCTACCCTAGCCTTTTTTAAATCACAGGCAATGAGAATAATTTACTGCATTATGTGCGGATATGTCGTATTGTTTCTTGAATTAAGAAAGCTATTTACTGTCCTTAAGAAAATATTCTTGAATCAAGTTATCAAATGTCTTAAACAAAACGCTAAGAGAATATTTCTTTTGATTTAAAGCAATTATTGTATTGCAGATAATTGAAAGAGTAATTGTCTTGAATTGAGGCGGACGCAACTTATGAATTATCGATAATAAAACAAGATTTCGATTTCCAAAAGCAGTAATAGAGTTGTAAAGCCGATACAAGGAGCAGCAAAAAACACATTGATAACAAATGGCATTTTATAGCACTTGTCGCAACAAATTATTTGCAATACATTTTGTTTTCAACACAAATATGTTGCATTGGTAATATTCCTGAAGAATTTCGAGAATAACGCGAAATAACTGTAGGAATCGTGTAGAAAAAAACCCAAAGGTTCGAGCAGGTGCGTAGCACCTTAGCCTTGAGGGATCAATTCATCCAAAAGCCAAATTTAATATTCGACGGTAAACTCTCCTTATTGGCGTTTCCTCCTTATTTTTCACTACGCAATCAGTAATTAATTTTAATCACTCGACGCGGCATGTCGAAATCAATTTCCATCGACCGAACATGTTGGCCATGGCCGTGTCGGCAGCCTGCAATTTAAGATCCACCACTTTAGGTCTTTTATCGAACATTAAAATCATAAATAAAACGACGCAAAAAAACCGAAGCGGCAATAAATAATATAAGGCGCTCAAGTAGTCGCAAGACAAGGCGGCCATATTGTTTGTTATTTAAAAAGCGAATTTATGACGACCATGTGAAGAGGCTGCGTCGTCGAGGTGTTTTTTATAATATTTTTGCTCGAACCATCTCCTCCATTTACCCGCTTTTCTTTTGAAAAAAGGATCAAGAATTGATGTTATGAGATATTTTATTATTATAGTATGTAAAAGGGTGCTATGGAAGGTGAGGGGAAGGGGGAAAACTTGTCGAAAGCGTTCCGTTTCGTACCTTGAGGAGACAATTATCTTAATATATTTGCAAATCGACGATAATTTATGTACAAAACGTCCGCTATTGGTAAAATTCAATCAGCTTGTGCTAATAACGTCCCACATGGGCTGTCAGACGGTCGTAAAGAATCGGACCAAGATGAACGCGACGAAGATCCGAATAAGACGGGACGAAGGAGCAATAAACAATGCGATTAATCGAATACCTTTGTTATAAGATGCGTTCGGCATAAAAGACACCACCTGCCGAGTGCAATTTGAGTAATTTTTCTTCAGTTTGGTGCATATTGCAATTACGGCTTCGTAAAGAGGAACCTTTATTATTAAAGCCGACTATCTGGAACACAGACGGCTCCGAGACGCAAACTAGAGTCGGAGCCGGAATTTGCGGGATTAGACCAAAAATAACTAAGTCGTTAAGCCTAATTCAAAGTGCCACAGTATTTCAAGCCGAAAGGAAGATCATCGAGGGAATGTCAGGGCAGATGAATTACCCGAATAGGCTCATAAACTGCCGACAAAAACCCAAAGCACTCTGCAGGCATAGCATATACGGTAGTTAAAGCAACTACTAAACAATGGAAAGATAAGAAATCTCAAGACTAGTGGAAGAGTATTCCAGGTCAGAAACAGGCCAAGCAATTTCTAACTGGACACAGGCCTAAATTTACAGCAGACCTATGAAGTAGGGTCGGAAAGTCAAGTCCAAGAAACATATTGAGCAACCTAGGCCTGGCAGAGGAAACAGCATGTAGATTCTGCCAGGCGGAAGAAGAGACTGCCGTCCATGTGCTATGCGACTGTACAGCACTGACAGGAATGCGGCTCTCAGAAATGGGCTTGGAATATCCAAAAGTCGAAACTTATGTAGAGGGACCGCCCACAAAGCTGCTAGGTCTGGTGAAAAATAGAGGAACCACAAAGTTCCCAGTGGGATTGGCCAAGAACCACATCTAGTAATAATCTAATCTAAAAAGGAACTTCCCCCTGTAATTGCATAATTTCTCAAAAATTTAAGTCAGCGAGCATTGGAAATTAAAAGAAGGTGAAGAACGAAGCGCAACCTAATGGAATGGTATAATTAGAATTAATTTGAATTGATAGTAACGTTTTAGATTTTAATTCAAAGATTTAAAACTGTCACAAAAGAGGTTGCAGCAAAGCAGAACAATTATAAGCAAATTGGGAGAAGAAATGCCAGTGATATTGGTTGCATCCCCAGTTCAAGCGGTTTATATTATCTTTTTATCCGATAAAAACAATCATACTACTGTCTCCTTGTCTAATAGAACTTACGCAAAACATTAGGCCTCGCATCAGTGCGATGTTTGGCAAGTGAAAAATCACTTCTAGGAGCCCGGGCAGCTCGAGGATTAGTAAAATTTTACTTGAATTGTTTAATTTATGGGAGAATAACTTTATTATGCTTGTCACGATTAATGTCAATTCCTTAAGGTAGAGTATGATTCCACGGACCAAGACCTGAGAAATACGAATTTGGTTTTCACGAGATGTGCAAATGTATATACCATAGATATTCATAATAAATTAAAAGCATTAACAGCTTATATGAAGTAGTAGAAGAGAAAGAAGCAAGTTGAAGAAACATCAAGAAGCACGAAGTTGTATCTAAAACTTTTATGTATTGAAACGAAGAATAATGAGATCACTTAACACAAGAGATGAAGTCAAAAACTGAGCAAAACAAAATGGAAGAGTAGAAGAAGTAAAAAAATAAATAAAGGTAAGGTGTGGGATTGTGAACACTTAATGAGGTAACCACCAACGGAAATGAACGCATCCTCTGTAAACCTTATTGTTGGTAAATTATAAAATTCTAAATACAGAGGAGGAAATTAAAGCCATTTTCTTAAGGGATTGAAAAGGGTATACCGTTGATAATTTCCATACATCAAAGTCGTACTCTTAGATTTAAGAAACAATTTACTAGACTGGCTATGCACATACACATCTTTGTAAGGGATCCATTAAACATTAATAGTTTGGCTTCAGCATGGGTCTTTGTACGAGGGTGGGATGAAATGTTTCCGGCTTCCTTAAAAGGTGGCGCTCCCAGAGCCATTTTGGCATTGTCACCTTTTTTACAGTAATACCCGAGTTTTTCAGAATACTATGTTGTGTTATTGTTATTCAGTTTTCAAGTTTTGTTGTTTCCTGAGTATGGAAAAAAGTGGGGGCAGTGCTTTACATCTTTTTAAATATTTTTCTGTCAAAAGTTTATCTCCTATAGAGGTTAAGACGGAGCTAGACGCTACATTAGGGGAGTCTGGTCCTTCATTTACAACCGTGGAAACGTGAGTCGTTGATGTCAAGCCTGGCTGCACACGTAGTCAAGATGCTAAGCTTGCTTGAAGACCAAAATAGCCGAAGAAATCGTCGAAAAGTCCACGAAGACATTATGAATGACCGAATATTGAAATTCACGGACATAGCTGAGATTGCCAGTATATCGAAAGAAAGGGCGCATCATATCCTTACAGATACATTGGGAATAAGAAAATTGTCGATAAGGTGAGTGCCGCGTTTGTTAATGCCGGGCCAAAAACGGCAATTTATGACCATATCGGAATGTTTGGCTCTGTATGAGTCTAACTCAGAAAGACTTTTGCAACGATTTGTTACTGTCGACGAGACCTGGATCCACCATTATACCACGAAACCAAACAGAAACCAAAGCAGTGGACAGAGATGGGTGAACCAGCAGCGAAAAAGGTAAAGAGCGTCCCATCTGCAGGAAACGTTATGGCCACCGTTTTTTTGGATGCTAAAGGAATCTTGTTGAAAGATTATCTCGAAAAGGGCAGGACAATTAACGCTGAATATGACGCTAAGCTTCTGGATCTGTTGACACAAAAAAATAAAGGAAAATATGCTAGGTCTGGTGCAAAAGGAAGTCCTCTTATACCAAGATCATACCCCCAGCCACGAGGCTGTCATGGTGATAGCCACAGTTCATCAGTTGACGTTTGAAGTCGTGCTTTGTGTACTTTATTCACCCGATATGGCCCCCTTGGATTATGGTCTCTACCCAAACCTGAAAAAAAGCCTTGCTTATAAGGCGCTAAACGGCTATTTTGCAGACTTGGACGAAAGCGCCTACAGAGAAAGGATCCAAACACTGCAGCACCGGTAGCGCAAGTAAATATCTTTAGAAGGAGATTATGTAGACAACTGAAGTAAAGAGGCAGTAAGACATTAAGACAGTAAAACTTTAAATTGAAAAGGTATTACTTCTACAGACAAAAGTCCCAAAAAATCCGCATTTAAACACAGAATAGCAATTCAAACAGCGTATCAAATTCAAAGGAAAACATATCTTTAAGCGAGAAACAAGAACACCTTTATTCACTTCCAAATACATCTGGAAGGTTTACAATTATAACTACATAACAAAGGGTACATTATTGAACAATAGGCGTCAAATTAAAATTAAAAGAAGAAAAAAGATATATGGCCTCCTATGGACCTATCAATCATCGTGGACGAATCATTTTGTCGGCGTCCCCAATTGACATACCGACCGCTGTCCCTATATGCTTGTGTGCGGTGGTAATGCTACAATCTGACCGCTTAAAACATGCATTGCGTTCGCACAAACTGCAGTTTTAACATTATGTTACTCGCGTACGTCCCGTGTTGGATGTCGACCGTGGTGTACAACGTATCGCTGCAACAACGTGTAAATAGCATGGGAATCTATGTACGTATGCCGAATGCCACATGCTACTACCTCTGGGGCGATGCAGGATGGTTACCCTTTATTTTATCATCAAATGACACAATACACTTTTGTAAACCCATTTTCTTTTTGAAATTAAAGTTCTTTTTTTTAAATCTGGTTTTGAAAAGGGGAAATTTTTAGAATTATGTGCGAAAGAAATTTTTCTTTTTACTTTCCGGTTTGAAAATTTCCCCCGTATAAAATTAAACCCCGCTAAAATATTGGACAGGTTACAACGGGCCCGCTATGAAAGTATAGGTGGGGGAGCGCGCGAAGCGAATCAAAGACGCGCAGCAAAAGGGGAAAACTTATCGATAAAAGTATGGACTCGCATATACGCATATCTTCCGCATTATTTAAACCCGGGCAAAAAAACCGAGAAACTAGGCATGCGCTAAGAATAGCGACAAAAACTCGGGATGTAACCCTAGTTTTTGTGCTATTCTCTAAATATGTCTATTTTTTTTGAGAGGGGGCGTGGGGGAATACGTGTTCTTTTCGGCAGAAGGGCAGATATACTCGGGGGGTGAAAAACAAAACGAGGGGAAGAACACTAGGGAAACCGCGCTGAGACGGGGTAGGCAAAAACTGTTCGTAGGTTTACGCGCCCTTTTCCCTCGCTTTGTTTTTTGCCGAAATGATTCCCCCCGTACATGGTATTTAGCAAAAATTTTTTGGTTAGACCAGTATTAATAAAAAATGTAGTTGACTTTTTATTACGTACGATGACCACTGCGGTAATGGCACTGCCATGGTACGCCGCGTAGTGCTGCAACATAACAATTTTCCATTGTCGATGGGTCAGGCCCGACGACGGTTAAAAATAATCGTTCAGCTTAATGAAGTGAGTTTTTGCGAAATTTCAAAATTTCTGTATCTCTTCTCCAGTCTTAAATTCCAGATTAGACCGAACCTTTTCAAAATCCGATTTTTTTTTAAAACTGCAGAAATTTTTGCGCGACATTAGCCCTTAGGATCCTCAAGCTTTCTAGAGCACTGCTAAATTGTTGTGTTTTTATCGAGTCCTTGTATAGATAGTGATTTTTTCTAACTGCAAAAGGTTTTTTGAAAAATTTGTGACTCCGCGAACCGTTTGGAATTGAAGAATAAGACATTTTCACTTGGGAAAAATTTTGCGATAGTAAGATACTGCCTCGACCCATGCCCCCCATCGGTAAATACAGGCTGAGGGGGTAGCGGAAATTTTTTGGGGAAACAATTGCTGAATACGGGGATTTTTGGGAGATTTAAAAAACACTTTTTGTAGATATAAAAATCTTTCACCCTTTGGATATTTGCTTCAAATTCTTTTGCTACAGATGACAGGGTGTATGAGGCAGTTATGTGAAGGAGATTCGGAAAAGCATACTTTCAACACCCTACCATTTTCAGCATTGTTGCGGCTCCTCCCCGGAAACTAACATGGTGTTTTGGGGCCCCTACGATAAAAATTTCTTTTAAACATTTTTTTTATTATTTTTACAACGGTTTGGGATAGTTCTTTTAAACCTTTTTCTGGCAACAACAAGGAACTGCTGGAATTAGTTTTAAAAAGGGGGGGGCCACAATAAAATATGTATTATAATACGTATTTTTGTACAATTTCTCTAAAAAAAACAAACGCATATTGGCAAAAGATGTAAATAAATCTCCTACAAATTTCAATCCTTGCACGATTTTTTTTTAAGTTTAAAAAGAGTTCACAAAACAAAATAGTTTTCGATTGTTTTATTTCGTCCTGATGCCCCGTTTCGGCGTGTAGCAGCGGCAAATACCTCCGTTCAAATGTACGCTGAGAAACGACGACGTATAATTAAAAATACTTTATGACAGGGTAATTTTATGCCTTATAAATTCGTAAGATGTATGGGTTCCGTTTTGTTGTTGCGCTGTTATTGTTGTTGATGTTGGTGCTGGTTGAACGTTGTTGTAGTCGCGTTCTCGTTGTTTCCCCCCCTCGCGAACGATCGCTATGCTTTTATTGCTCGCTATTGCCTGTTGGATAGGATCTTGGTGCTGCCGTTGCCGCGGCTATCAGCGGAATATATCATTCGGTTAAACAACGGAATGAGTTCGCGTTAAAGACGGCCGGTCGCTTAATGTACAACGAAGGTAACATGCATCGACTCACAAAAGTACATACACGTTCACAAAATATAATTGAACAACAACAAACAGACTAAAAAAGCAACAATTTTCACATACTTGTACGCCATTTATATACGTCCAAAGTTAGAGGATCCCAAATTCCGTCACTAGTTTAGTCTCCCCAAAGCTTAAAAAATACAATTTAAACGATCCAGTGCATAAGACCTTCCCCTTTAATTGACCTATAAAAATCCTTTAAGCACGGAAGGGGGGGATTCGATATGGAGAACCCAGCAACGCCATATCAATAATACGTAGACGAGGCTAATGCAAATGAGATCGTGTAGATATAATTAAAAAACGTTTTGAAAACACGAACTTAATTTTTCAGATATCGCGATATGCAAACGAAGGAAGAAAACAATGTGTAATGCAAATAACTGTTATGACAGTAAGTTTTTAGCTCTTTATTCCGAACGGTATTAATTACATAGCGAACGAACGTGAAGTATGCATAATTTCATTCGCTTGAATTTAGGACGTTTCAAAAAATATGTTAATAGCTTTTGTTCTTTTATGTATGCACGTATTATTAGAAATAGAACATAACTTCTTTTATATTGTTTTCGTACAAAACGCATTTACATATTTCAGTTGATCAAGATACCTTTGAAGAGAAATTCGGTTATAATATACTTACGCATACACATATCAGTTACCACATAAGAAGAATAAAATCCTATTCTCATCCTTCTCTGCCATTTGCGTTTTAAACATGTAACGTTTTAAACGAGGAAAAAATTAAAAGAAAAAAATTATTTTTCGAAATTAATTAATTAATTGTACGGTCTGAAGGTCCGGGAATGTTCCTAGACACTCCTTCGGCAATTTAAATTAAACTAGATATCTTCTTCTTTTTGGAGTAGGAATGATTTTCTGTTGCCCGTTTGTTTATTCTGCAGATGACGAATAACAACTTTCAGCTCAGCGTTTTGAGGGTCTTTTTGTGCTAGGTTTGTTGTCTCTGCAGATTTTTGCCATTTTGTTGTTGTTCATGCGGCTAACGTGCTCGTTCCATTGTTTTTTTCTTTCTTTTGTCCATTTTATTACATCTTCTATTTGACATTTTCTTCTGATGTCTGCGCTTCTTTGATTTTCTATCAGTGTTACTTCTTGCATCTTTCTTAGGATCCTCATTTCCGTTGCACGTATTTTCTATTTTGTTGCTTCTGTTTCCGGTTTTGTTTCGTGTGCGTATGTTATTATCACTTATTATTATTATTTTCGTCGGGCCATGGCACACATGCCTTTAATCACTGCGACCTTAATAGATCTATCGTAACGGAATGCCCTTATGTGTGTTAGAATAGTTGGAGGCTTTTAGTAAACCTTGGTACTACTCTAGGATCTGCTTCCTTCAGTTCAGTAAGTGCAAGAAATGGCCTACTGAAGTGTTGGTGTCGTGTGCGACTGATGGCAACACATAGGATGTGCTCCGCCGTCTCTAGATCTTTTTGACATAGACGGCAGATTTGATCTTCAGCTTTTCCTAGTTTAAATAGGTGATATTTTAGGGCTACATGGCATGTCAGAAATCCTGTCAGTAATCTGAGATCCCACTTGCTGAACGATAGCGCTGTTTTTGCTGTTTTTAGCGAGCCTGATATGAGTGCTTTCGCCTGTTTTTGTCCTGGAACATTATCCCAGTACGAGGCCTTTTGTGTGTTCTCCCATATCTTGAGCTACTCTAGCTACTACCATTGTTTTTGTTTTTGCTGTTGATATTTGCATGTTGTATCGTTCAGTGGTAATACTAAATTGATGGAGAAGTCATTGCAGGTCATCTTCACTGCTCGCCAGTAGCGCCATCCGCAGCGTAGTGTCATCCGCATAACACAAGATACTAACATTTTTGTCTCCTATTTGGTAGCCTTTTTTTTATTTTTATTTCATGAATTATCTGATTCATTTATAGGTCTTATCACAGTTTTTCTTGTTAGAATTTGCGTTGTGTTGTTGGTATTTATATCGTCAATTATGGTCGTTAGTTCTGATGGCTGCTCCATTTCTGTTAGTATTCTCAAAACGTCGTTTTTTTGTCAAAGGCTTTTGTTAGATCGACCAAACATGTACAGCGGTGTTAAACTTGTATGCTTTTTCAACAAGTATTAATTAAAGATTGATGTCGTTGTCTCGTGCTTCTTGTTATATACCTTATTTCCATTTACTCTGTTCTGTCATGGTACGGTTGCTTCTTTGGTATTCTGGAAGAGAAGACTTCCAGATCTTTTCTCACTGTGCTGTAGCGTGCGGTGATATTGTTCTTCCCTAGTATATTCTGCTGTCCGTCGGTAATTCTGACTATGTACGGCAGATAGGAATATGTTTCTGGTTGTTGTTGTGGATTCTCTTCAACTTTCGTCTGCGTTTCTTAGCATGTCTTTTTGTAGGGCTGATCTTCCCTGCTCTCCTTAGAAGTATGTTGACAAGAGATCTCTTCTGTTATGGATGATAATGAGATGATGCAGGTATCGGTCTGTGTGTGTGTCTTTTTGCGGTATACGGTCTGTTGTTAGTGTGTTTTACGAGCACGTCTAAAAGCAGTAGAGCGCTATCTTCTTCAATTTCTACAGTGAAGATGATGCTATTGTAATGTCTGTTAATGTGTTGAGGAAATTCATCTAGTGTGTCCATGTAGCGAAGGTGTCGCCCACGTATCTGTACCGTCATTTGGGTTTGGTTGTTACTCAATAGCAGCGCCGTTCTTCTGTTCGTAAAATTCCTCATTCAATAGCAAGTAGGTAGAAGTTAAGCAAAGTCTTACTGGCGTTACTAAGTCCTTCTCTAGTACTTGTGGCACTAGTTACTGTCTGATAATTTCCAATGTTTTCCCCTGGTCATTTCTGGTTACTTCTTACTGTTTAAGAATCTCGACGAAATGTTCGGATTTCTTCACATAGCTGAATGTCCGTCGGGTATACTGTTGTAATTATCTGGCCACGTATCTGGCTAATTGTTAGGTAGGCGATCCACGAGTACCGACGATTGGTCTTAGAAAGATTTGTATTTGTTTCAAATGAACGTTATACAGGATGTCCCATGACATGATTGTCTGAGCTACAAACATTTGAAGTTTTAAGAAACCCTACTAATGCATTATTTATTATTCGGTGTGACAGTAAAGGTCACATGTAATTTAATTCAGCGTATTTCGTTGTTTGTGTTACATTACAAAAATATTAAAAGTATGTTCATTTTCTTCAAATAAAGAATACGCCGACGTACACTTTATGGGTTCTATAATGGAAACGGACAAGCGGCAGTCGATGAATATCGTCGGCGATTTCTCACTAGTAGAGCACCTTGTAGAAAAGTTTTTAGCAATGTTCATCGGTGTTTACGAGAAATGGACAAGTTTCCTGCAAATACTTCTGAACGTCCCGTGCAATAAGAACTTGTTCAAGAAGAAGTAATACTTAATATGGTTGACGCTGAACCTTCTACTAGTGTCCGAAGAATATAGTATGGAGAACTGTACACAATTTCTGTTTGTACCCGAACCATATCTTAGTTGTACAAGCTTTAAAAGCTGCCGACCACGTAACAAGATTTGAATTTAGTCGTTGCTTATCGAGAAATTGAAGGTTTTGTCGAAAAATAGTGTTTAGTGATCAAGCCACCTCCACCAGAAACGGCATCAATAACACCAGGAATTCACATTGTTGGTCACTTGGAAATTTACTTCAAACTGGGGAATCTCATTTTCAATGTAGATTTTCGGCGAATCTTTGGTGTGGTATTATTGATGACCATCTCATTGGTCCGTTTATAATAGAAAAATGTTTCACGGCCATTCATTATTTACGTTTCCTGGGAAACGACCTTCCAATATTACTGGATGACGTTCCTCTTAACGTGCGACGACGCATGTGGTTACAACACGATGGCGCACCTCCTCACTTTGGTAGACAAGGAACAACTTTTTCTTAATTGAAATTATACGAACCGCTAAATTGGAAGAAGTGCAGTATTTGCTCCGCCAGTAAGGTCACCAAATCTAAATCCCCTCGATTATTTTCATTGGAGAAGGTTAAAAAGTTTTGTTTATGCCGAAAATCCTGAAAATAGAGAACAACTTGTTGCTACGATTATGGATGCCGCAGAAAAATTCGTGCTGATCGTGAGATTCTTAGCAGAGCTACTTCTTTAGTTCTGAGAAGAGCGCGAATGTGTAGACAGCAATTGGATGGGTATTTTGAACAATTAATGCAATAAAGCAACTTCTTTTTAACTGATTTTCAATGAGATTTTACCTGATATTTATTTAAATTTTAATTTACCCCAGCTCATATTACTATAGAGTTTTGGACGTATGTTTATTAGGCATTTCTGATTTGAAGTTGCTTGAGCAACACATCCTTAAGCTGTGGATATCATATAATAGGACATTCTGTATATAAATCAAGTCAAATGTCTTCCAGCAGTATAGTAATCTACATAACCTACATTTAATGTTCCGTTCATTTACTTATGTATCTCTGTGAAAATCTTTCTTTCCTTTCTGATCTTTTTTTTTTTTTTTTAGCGTATTACTCCCATCATCAAGTCGTCGCGTATACAGCAGCTAATGTTATAATTTTCCCGACTTCCCATACTTCCTGCTTTCTGTTTGTTGTTGCGCGGCGATAAATATGTACAAGGTATATTATTTTAAATACCAGCGACGTTGTAGAAGCCGGTATTCCAACTGATGGCTATGGAATATACGCAGGTTTTACACACATAGATATATCGGTGGGTTTATTACATATTAGGCGTTGTATTATGTAAATTATAGTACGGATATACCTACAAACGTCCATATATACATTCGTAATGCGCGTATTACATTTCGTTACCGCTATAAACATGTTACTCGTTCGTATATTTATTATTTGTCATCGACAATTAAAACCAAATAGGCGTAGAACGCGTACGTATAGTGAGAGTTCACAAAAAAGCGGCTACGCTCCTGCGTTACTTTATAATTAACTTTGCTTGTACACGACTATAATAACACATTCGTAGGCGCAAATTATGATAATTTATAAACGATGTTTTTACCGATACGCATGCTGAAAGAAACGAAAGAAACTGGAACTGAAACTGAAACGGGGAGAAAAAAGTTTTTGACGTGATTACTGTTATTATGTTATGCGGTATGCTGTTTTTAGTTTTTTAGTTTTATTCCGGAATCTTCTATAAAATCCCTGCTTCCATACGTGTTTATTGTATGAAGTTAGTGAATATGCTAGAAGATGCTTTCCTCTGCGAAGATTTTACTTCATTTTTAATTAGCTACAGAAACTTAGTAACTAAGGCAAAACAGAAAATATAGACAGAATTTGGAGGAGAAATGGAAGAGTATCGCAGAGAAAACCAAAGACTTTTCTATAATAATAATAATAATAATAATAATAATAATAATAATAATAATAATAATAATAATAATATTTATTTAAAATTTAAAATAGACACATATACATACAAATTATCTGAAAGTGTAGCAAAAGTACAAAATGAAATAAATTAAACTTCTTAGAGATACACATAAGACTATAACGATAAATACATACATACATACGTTGCATAATATACACGTAACACTAAACAAGTTGACCCAGAAAAATGACTTTATATAACATATCAGCGCAACGACAGATGCGGTTTATTGGCGCTAGGTGCATTACATTAGTTCTCACAGGTTTCAAGTAAAATGAAGATACATTTCGCGATTCCTTAGCGGGAACATGAAAAGGTACCCCACACAGTAACTCTGGACAATCAATTTTATTATTAATGAGCCTGTAGAGAAACACCGCACTAGTGCGTTCATAACGTTCATGGAATGATGAAACACCGTGCGATAGAAGAAGCTGGCCATGATCGTAGCTCCTTTGCGGATAGTTACCAGTCTCCTTGAATGTTAAATATTTTAAAAAGCGGCGTTGCACTCGCTCAAGTCGAAGTTGGTGACATGTGTAATAAGGGTACCATATAATCGCTGCGTGTTCCAACTTACTTCGAATCAACCCGTAGTAAAGAGTCTTTAGAGCAGCGTAATCAGTAAATGTGCGTGTGTTACGAAGAACGAAACCAAGAACTCTGCAAGCACTGTTGTACACCGACATCACCTGCTGGTCAAAGCAAAGTCGATCATCAAATAACACTCCAAGGTCTTTCACAGAGTCCGATGAAGGTAGCTTCAGACCGTGTATATTATAATCAAAAACGATTTTGGACACCTTTCGAGTGTATCTAACTACGCAGCATTTCTCCACATTAAGATGCAGTTTGTTATCAATAGAGCGGGCCAAATTGCGCCATCCAACAGAATCGGAATCAGGCGCAACGGCCGCTTATTGTAAATAGCATATATGTGAGTCACAGCAGATATGTGATATTTCGAAATTAATACACAAGAGTAAAAAAATAAAAGCTGACGCAATAATAATGTTTAGTAATTAGAGCGGATATATATATATATATATATATATATATATATATATATATATACTTGTAAACAGTACATTAATGAGCCCGATATATTGTCGGGTCGCTGATGATCCCGGCCTTAAACGATGAGATAGAAGAGTATACCTCAGCTCCCTCTTTAATTCTATTTGATATAAGCCAGCGCAGCAAGAGAGGGGTAAAAAATTCCTATAAATGAAAAAGTTAGGTATGAACATGTCCTTATGGAACCCAGATATAACAACGGTATTATTTGGAACCCGACTGTATATTTGTTTATATCTTAGGTACGTTATGGAGCCCCGCAACGTTGCCAAACCTCCAGTCTGTGTTTCTTTTTTTCTTTTAAGCTACGATCTATCTTATGCAGCGTCCGCAAGTGGAATGCGCAATTGACTTGCGCTGTAAATGTGATTTACTTGTAATGCGTTTATTATTGAATATTTATATGTATCATTGTTGTTATGTAATATAGAAAGGTGAAATAAAGAAAACCAGAAAGAAATACATATTAGCCTTGCTTCTTATGGAATGAACTAAGATAGTGAATTACTGTTACAGTTTGTTACCCAAAAAAGAGGAAAAACCGGGAGTACTTTAAAAATTTCAATTCGAAATCATTTGAAGAAAGGACATGGGAAATGTATGGGTTGAAACAATGCCAGATTTGATAGTTGTAATTTCTGAAGTCGATTTTTCCCAAATTTCCCGCCGTACATTTTCACATAATGCCTTTGTATAATTTTGCGCCAGCTAATGTGATGCAGTAACTATTAACAGACTACTTTGTTTTTTGGAATAGCTGTTATTTTTCTTGGCTGCTGTTTTTCCTTGAATTTATCATGTGTTAAACAATTTTGTACAATGCAAAACGAATGATTAGTCCCCTCAGCACATATTGTTTCCTATCGCTATTTTGTGTCGCACATTTAGTCTCCGTCACTGTTACTCCTCGATTCCGAATAGTCTTGTAATAGTTGTAACATTCTCCCATGTTTTTCTGGATTTTCCTGTTTTTGTTTTCATTGGCCTCCCATATTTTTTTTTGTTTGTCTATTTGTAAGAGATGATACAATGATTACACAAACAAGTCAATACGAGCAATTGACTATGTTACGTTTGTAGTCCACATTTTTAGGGAAAAGACACAGAAAATAATAATAAAAATTAAAAACTGCATCATTTAAAAGCTGAAATTTTTTTCACGCCTTTCTCCAGAGGAAGACGTTACATAACCTATACAAAAAGAGCAAGCGACACATTTCATTTTTATCACCTCAATATATGGTATATGTTTGATGTATGGTATGGTATTAAGTTATACGTCATAACAATTTAGCTTAATGTTAAATTTATATCTAGTCCTTCTACATCCGTATTTTGTTTTGCCTTTTCTTGTAATTCCTAAGAGTTGTTCCCAAAGATTCTAGTTTACTCTTCATGGTTTTTATTAGTATACATGTGGCTACTATAAGTTAGTATTGCCCTACAAATAGTTTCAAACAGTATCATTTTAGTTGTCGCGGACATTTTTATTTGCTTATCAACGTTCTATTCCATCGCATAAGTTTTCACAGTATTCCCAACTATTTTTTGAATTTTTCTTTTTCAGTGGTTAACGTTACCTTCTTTTTTCGGGTATTAACTCTCATTTCATGTGGTACCTTATCATATGCATTAACATTTTGACTTCCTGTCATAATCATGATATCATCTGAACAGACAGATTCAGACACCTTGACACAAATTGATAAAGGCAAAATATGCTCAGTAAGGTCTTTTGCATTTCCCTAAGTTCAAATGTGTCGTCAAATATTCTAACCCTTTTTAGGACCGCTCGACTCTCGTCTAACCCTTGGCAATTGCCTCCCTGTCCATGTTAATTTAGATGCTGCAAATAACTTTCTGCTGTCACTCTATTATAGCTTATTATTTTCCCATTTTTGCTAAGTTCACCGTCTTCTTTACTTCCCCCTCTTTCATGTTGCTATCCTTACTTCCTGACAACCTCCCATACTCTGGTCTGGTTTTTTGCAGTGTAGTTATTTTTGTTAACATTGTTTTCCGCTCTGCATTGTTTCATCATGCGTTTGCACATCATTCGTAATAATTTATCTTATCCTACTCTTCGTACACATATTCCGGCTTGTTTCCGCTTTCCAGTGTTTTCAGGCCATTTTCTACTATCCTTTCTTTACTTTCGTTTCAACATGCTTCCTTGATTTTTTTAACCATATTTTTCAATTTCGTTTTTTATTCCTTCTATATTTCCTTTCATATTTTGATATTATTCTTTCACTCCAATATTGCTTCCATCTTATTTTGTTTATTTTTGTTTGTTTGTTAACTTCTTTAACTATAATGTTTGTTGCTTTATAGAATTTGTTTTTAGGATCTCACATGTTTCTCTGGCAGCTTTCAGAAGATTCTCTATACTTTTATTTTCCTTTTCTAGCATTTCTGCGTTGGTTTCCGTACTTCTATGAATCTATATACTCTTTTCTCCTTCCTCAATCAATATGTTCTTATCGTTTCAGAATTAATGTCACTTTCACTCGCTCTTTAGATTCCTCTTTATCTTTGCGCTTTTAATTTTTGCCATGAGCATGTAGTGATCGGGAAATGTCTCTGGTTCTCTCTTAATCTTCACGTCACACACTTGCCTTTTTTTTTTATTAAACTGTGACTTACTATGCTTCTTCTGTAATTGATGTTTGTTGAGTAATCGTATAGATTTCTTTATGATGGAAATAGGTGTTTACCACTAGGTTGTTCAGAAGGTAATATTCCATTAATTTTATACAGTTACTATTTATATTTTCCTCCTCCTGTTGACCAATCATTCATCTGCCTTTTCATTTCTCACCTTACAATTCAAATCACCAGAAACATGAATATTAATTCTCTCAGATATCAAACTCCATCCACTTTCACATTACATACCCATTTGGTACCGTCAATACTAATTTTGTTCTAACACATCGTCACTCGTTTAAAACAATTATTCATTCCTTCCACATGTAATTCTTTAGTTATCATGTTGTTTTACTTATTTTCTACCGTTCCCACTTATATTCGATATAGAGGGATGACATGTATAAAACGAAGAACTTATGGAAAAAAATATGTTGATGTGTAGGTTATCTAAATTGAAATAACACAAGAATTATGCAAATCTTATAGACCTTGAAGAAGAAGAAGGTATAACTTTGATATAACACACAACTAATCAAACATAAATCACTGAGGAAGTTAAATTGTTGAAATCTGTACGGTCAAAGAAACTGACAAAATAAACAGTTTACATTATCTGATTCCACTTACCAGGGTAATAGAAATCAACTATTTCGGCCTAACAAGTATTTTAATTTATGAAACAATCATTTGCTGAATTTACCAGAAAACTGTGTTATAATTTTATTAGGAGGTAAGCTAACGATTAGTTATATTAATGCAGATAGTAAAATATCGAGAACAATAACATTCAGGTTAATGATACTTATAGAGTAGAAAGTCCCACCGCGATATATAAATCCGCTACCAACATACAGTTATATATCAATGGTATGTTATGGAACCCAACGCAGTTGTTGCCAAATTTCGGGCTCAACAACGTCATGTTGATCTATTTGTATATACCGTATATAAAATTTGATCAGGGCGCCCCCTACATGGTCCTTCCCGGAACTATTTTGTCTATTTAATTATAGGGATAGTACGCTATGGAGCCCCCCGCGAAATTTGAAGTTTTAGAGTCTACTGACTATTTCCAGCCATTTAAAGCTGAGATACGCCTCGATACGTTGTTGAGCCCGACCCCGGGCTCAACAACGTAATTTTGGGCTCCAGAGCGACCGAATTATACATTCAACGGGCTCATCAATGACTGTTTATATGTCTATATATATATATATATATATATACATATATATGTACACGCTGAGGTGTTTTTATTTTCATTATGATTTTTTATTTGATTGAAAACGGTATGCGTTGTAAATGGGATGTAATAAGGAAATAACTGAGAAACTGAACGCTTTTTTTTATTCTGTGTGACTTAATAATGTAACTGTAAATAAAGATATAATAAATAAATTCTATCCTTCTTAATAATGCGGATAGGCTTGTTTAAAAAGTTGCACCATCAGATAAGTTTCCACATTTGCCTCGGTGAAGGATGTTCGCTGAGACGAAAAAATGTTCTTATATTTCGAAAACGACCGTTCCACGTCTACCGAAGTAAGACAGGCGTAATTAAAATAATCTTTAGACTTAGTCAAGGAATCTGCAGATGCCCCATCGCAACATTTGTCTTAATCTCGTGTAGTCCGAATTCTTTTTAAAACACTATCGAACTTAGCTAAAACTCGTCCACTTGTTGCATCGTTTATACTGTGTAACAATGTACTAACTTCGTCCACGACTTGCACTGATTCTACCAACGACAATCCAGAATTTTGCAAATTTTCTATCGCGTCTACTAACCCTTTGTAATTGTTGCTAATATTCTTTAGATGTGTTTCAACAGAAATATCGAGAAATCCCTTCTGGCTCATCCTAATAGCTCTAGCTTCGGCAGGGACGAATTGCAAAATACGGATTTGACTTCTTGAAATGTTCATTATAATAAAAAGCGGCTTTTAACCACGTTCCCCAACGCGTAAGAATGGGCTGTGGTGGTTCTCGAATACCAGGGCATAACCTGTGGAATGCCCTAGTCCTCTTAGGACTTTTGAGAAACACTTTTTTGTGTTTGCTATTAATGCATCCACCTCCGGGTAACACTCTCGAATAGTTTGTGCCACAAGATGTAAAGCATGGACTTTACACGTAACATGTTAAAAGTCCTTCACACTTTCTTTAAGGGAACGGCCTACACTACACATTGTTGCTGCACCATCGCTCATGAACAATAACAGTTGACTGGTTGACACTTGAAATTTTTGTAACGTTTCGAGAACTACGGCCGTAATTGCTTTACTAGTACACTGTTTTAATCTTCTGCTGGCTAATAGAATTGCAAAATTTGGTTTAATAGGATCTAATACGCGCACTATTATATTCAAAATAGAATTTTTTTTGCAATCTGTCGTCTCATCAAGACATAGCCACAGCTGTTTATCTTTTAATTCGGCTTTAATTCGATTTTCAATGTCCTCACGTATTCGTGGAATATCTCTCCGTAACGCTGTCCGAGATGGTAGTATCCACTCGGTATTGTATGTACCCCAGAATTTTCGAAATGCTTTTTTATCAAGTATACGAAGTGGTAGACCACATACCATAAACGTTAAAAGCAATTCTAATTGAAATTGACGTTGTTGTGACACACCATTTCTTTTATTTCTGTGGTGTGCGCTATTTATATGTCTTTCACAATCCCGTTTGCTCCAGCACAGTAGTTTCTTTTTACAAACTTTACAGAAATTGTACTTCCATTGTAGTGTAATCCACAAATTCACTAAGAAATTTATTAACTTTCGTAGGTAATGGCCGTTTTTTTAATAGTTACGTTAGACATAATCACTAAAGCGAGCACACCGACGCTTGTTTCTAGTATGCCACGAAGTAGTGCAAACGTAACATTTGCAGACTCGTCATTTGTTGATGAATAGAGCGCGTCATCCGTAAATGAATAAGCGCGCTGTTAGTTCGTAGCCGTCGATGAATGAACTTTTTTTTGTAGTGGCCCACTGTGAACAACGCCCTATTTATCAACGAACACCCAAACTGCAGGTGTATATTTGCGCCGTCTTCACGACGTAATAGACAGTGGTTTTGGTCCTCGTCCTAATAATTACATATTTAAATTACCTATGTTTACATACATATATGCGCCCGGCAGCCTGATTGCGAACCTGGCGCGTGGCGCTTTTGGCCCGCTCTAGTTATCAATACACCAATTACTTATGGTTATCAGATTCTCTTGTAGAAGTCTGGCATCATAAAGTGAATCAATTCGGTGAAATATCTTTAAGTCGTCTGCAAACGTTAAGAAGCGGCACGTTAGTGATTGTAAGAGGTCATCTATAAATATTAAAAACAGCAAGGGTCCCAAGTTGGAACCCTGCGGCACTCCAGATATTGTTAGATAACGCCTAGAAGAAAAACCATTGTACACTACACAATTGACTCTGCCAGTGAGATAGGATGTCATCAATTGCAGCAACGAAGTGCAAAAGCCGATAGTACCCAACTTCCGTAGCAATAACGAAAAATCAATAGAGTCAAAGGCTCTTGTGAGATCTGTGTAGACTACATATAACTGTGAGCGTTGATCAAGAGTTTCACTAATGCTTTGTGTTACACAGGCCAGGTTAGTAACTGTTGATTTACCTCTCACATAACCGTGATGGTACCAAGACAACCTGATTTTGATGTTACCGTAGATAGCATCATATAAAATTTGCTCAAACACCTTAGAAAAATTACTTAGTATAGAAACAGGTCGATAGTTCGTAATTAATTCTGGTTTGCCTTTTTTAAAAACTGGTGTGATTCTAGCGATCTTCCAAACCGTAGGGTACACACAAGTTTTCATACATAATTTGTAGATAGCACATAGCGGAACAGCTAAAACCATCCGACAATCCTTTAGGAAGAAAGAAGGAATTTGATCTTCTCCGGCAGTAGAACTATTCTTAAGCCTGACGATACTGTTAACCACATCTGTCTCAGTAATGGTTTGTATACTGAAGGGTTGATAAGAAGAGTTCGTATCATAAATGCGGATATCATCGCTAGGTAAAAAATGTTCATTAAATATATCCGCAAATGCATCCACCATAGCTTGTGGTTCGTCAAACTTTGTATCACCCCGAAACAATCGCCCTGGAATGCGTGATTGATTCCTTTTTGTATTAATATATTTCCAAAATACCCTGGGGTCCGACTTCGGATTTGCTTGAATTTTATTCAGGTGGGCTGTATGTGAATTGTTTATTTCCCTCTTCGTAATTCTACGTAACCTCGCAAAATCTTCATAAAACTTCAGACTGCCAGTAGCTACCCACTTACGGTGATAGTAGTTCTTCATTTCAAGTCTGCAAAGTACTTAAGTCGATGAGGAAGAACAAGACACCATTTACCAATTTAAAAAAATGGATAGATGGAAAGAATATTTCCAAGAACTGTTGGACACCGATGTGACTAAAGAGGAAACTGAGGAAGGGCTAGAAAATAGAATAGAAGAAAACATAGAGGAGGAAATAAACATATAAGAGTTGCGAGAAATCAATAAGATGAAAAATAGAAAAGCACCCAGATGTGACAAGGTAACAGTGGAAATGATCAAAAACATAGGGCAACGAGAAACACAAAAAGTATGGAGGGAAGAAAACCTTCCCCAAGATTGGCAAACAGCATTAATAGTACAAGTTTACAAAAATAACTTCAGTAATTGCAGAGGGATAACACTTTTACGCACAACAATGAAAATTCTTGAAAAAATTCTGGGCAAGAGAATAAGGACAAATATAGAGTACACATTGGAGGAGTCACAAAGCGGATTCAGAAGTGGAAGGAGCATGCAAAATCATGTGTTCACAGTCAAACAGATTTCCGAGAAAGCTTTTCAAGAAAAGAGAAAGTGTACTACGCATTTATAGATTTACAGAAAGCATTCGATAGAGTACGAAGAAGCAGATTATGGAAGGTGTTGGACCAAACAGGAATCAAGGGAAAATATTACGCGTAAAAGGAGAAATCTACAGAAACAATATAAACTGTGTCATTATAAGAAATAAAAGATCGAATACATTTCAAACAGAAAGAGGTTTGAAACAAGGTGGTGGTTTAAGTTCTACTCCTACTCCTTTCCACTACCTTTATTTAACAAAATACGGAAAAAATATAGTTCTAGGAGTAAAATGTATAGCGTTGGACACTTCCAGTTGCCAAAAGGAATTAATATCACATGAAAAGGGTGTCTAGAAACAATAACCAAAGTAATGCTGATATAGCTCATGGCAGGCCAATAAATTCGTTTATTATTGATGGAATCATTCCCGGCAAAAACAGTGTGAGCAGAGAAAAGCACTAATCAACGGACATGTTTCTGTCTACCCAGCGTCATCAGCGTTGTTCCAAGCGCTCTTTTTTTCGCTGCCGACATTGCGTTCCTTTCTCAGTTCATACCATTAATCTCCAAAAGGAAGCCTGAGGAATCATTTACATGTGCAGATACTGTAGCGCTAAGACAACAAGGCCATCTTGCGTTAATCATTTCAAGAGCTGCTCGAGAGGTAGTTTGGCAACTGTATTCCGGTTTCTGTTGCTACTTTCTAGGACGGCATGACTATATTTCTTGACACTAGGTGGCGCCAGCAAATATTTCAGTGCTATTTTTGGAGATTAGTGGCATAAACTGGGAGGCGAACGCAATGTGGGCAGCGCAAAAAGCGCTCGGAACATCGCTGATGATGCCGGGTAGGCGGAAACATGTCCAATGGTTAGTGCTTTTCTCTGCTCACATTGTTTTTGCCGGAAGTGATTCCATCAATACCATGAGCTATATCAACATTACTTTGGCTATCGGAAGGAGCTTTTGCTAATGATGTTGTATTTATTGCAAAAAGTGAGATGGAAAGAAATTACAAAATGTATCGATGTCGCTAGTGGATTCTGTTCAAATTGTGAATGATGTTCACGCATAGTTATGCGCTGTAGAAGGCGAAACAACTTGGTGTGTAATATGAAAATTTGAAAGTGTTTTAGAGAAAGACTCCGATTTTCTTATATTAAGACAAATTTGTGAAGGTGCGTGTGAAGATGCATTAAGTTGTTTCAAAGATTATTTCAAATATGCAAATATAACATCGCTGGATGTCGAACGGTCGTTTTCGGCATTAAAAAACATTTATTCCGCACGTCGTACTCACTTGACTGAAACAGCTGTGGAAACATATCTAGTGATTCAAATATTTAACAGATGTTACCCAGTTTGTGATTTCACGGAAGACTTTTAAAACGGTAAGTATTTCAGCACGTTTCATAGTTTATTTCTTACCTTCTATTTTATGTGTAATCTTTTATGCGCTCGCCACACCTCTGGCTGTTACCGCATATTTGCCCAGGTTAGTGATCATAATCAGAAATCTTGCGTTATCAGCAACAATAACGAGAATGTTTCGCTTTGCATTAAAGCGGACTGACCCAAATCGCAACGGAGGCGCTAGGAAGAAATAAATCACGGCCACCTTAGATCTGGATGAATTGCTACTGTTATTGCTATTATTACGGCGTGATGTCGGCAAAAAATTCCGCCCCATATTTAGCTGGTATTAGTAATGGTGATATGAATAAAATCCGGCGAGAATGTTGCATAAATGCATAGCAGATTTGTTAGTCGAGGAATTTACTAGTCAAGGATGGAGTCGCATAAGAAAGTTAGAGGATTGTTTCCGAAGTAATAAATAACATTGGTTAGTTGCGGGTATTACTTAAAACATGTTATATCAGTCTTGTTTTTCTTTATTTAGCTGCATTTTTTAACAATTTTCACACTCTTATTTTACATTTTCTGTCAGAGCTAAACACAACACCTTCAAAGTCTTTTCTGCACCAAGAAAAATATGTGCTTAAAATAATGTATGTATATAATAAAATATGTGACAGCAACACTTTATCTTAAATTCAACTATAATTTTTGTTTGGGCTTCTACATATTTTGTTAGATTAAATAAACATGTAATTCTTAGCATAAATTGTTCTTATTTTAAAAATACCGTGTGTGCATTCACTGGATCCTCTCAAAGCCTCCTTAGTTGCTCTTTCTTCATCTTTTCTCTATCCAGTTTCCCGTTTCGCTCTTATATTTTGCCTTTTTGGTTTCTTTCTTTTGAAATCTCCTTCCATTGGAAACGTAGCGCAATTAGTGTGACGGTATCATCACGATTTCATCTTCAATCGTTGTAAATGGTACTCTTGGAAGTGAATGCTCCTATGCTTCTACCACGAGCTTGAGGATAGCTCCTTTCTAATTCCTTCAGTTGATATATTACTAATCTTGAAGTTCTTTAATTTCTAACTATGTGTTTCTGGTAAAACAACATTCTGGAATCCATCATCATATCTCCATGGACTCCAGAATGTCGTTTTGGTGCTCCTCCGGACACAGTAGGTGAAAAATAGCCACTATTGTGCATGATACTGTGCAAGATGAATATTTCTCTTACTGCAGTTGTATCGTGATTCCAAGCAAGGTCGTCCTGATTTCCAATTAAGGCTAAGTATTTTCACACATGAGAAATGATAATAAGTCATTTACGATTGCTTATTGTTTTATTAGTAGCATCTATTAATAATTATTCATAAGTATATATTTTTCATACCCGTGTACCCTATATATACATAATCTCCTAACATCGTTCATTTGGAAAATTTGAACAGAATTTAATTTTAAACTAAATGATTTTATTAGGAACACCCGTCGATGATTAGCACGCTAAAATTGGCGACCTTCAAATATTAAACAAAAATCCAAGGTGTTATCAGTCAAACCTCTGCTATATTCCAATTTCATATGAGCTGAATTCCTGAATTCCAAGTTTGCCAGTTGGAATGCATGGGAATTGTTCATTTAAACATCTTCTCACGTTTAACATCTGAGTTCTTTTTGTCTTGACATATTAGTAACACATTTTACAAATACAAACACAGTTGGAGCAATGTTCTTGGATATCTCACGGGGATTTGATACAGTGTGACAGCACGGTCTTATCTTAAAGATGAGGAGAGTAGGAATAGGACGGAGATTGATTTCGTTTATTGAGTTATACTTCAGGGGGAGATCATTATCGATAAGGTGCGGTTCTGACCTTCCAGGAAACTGATTTCTTCTGGTATCCCGCAAGGTTCCTTTTTGGCACCAGAGCTGTTTTTTGTATACACATGGTGACCCTTGTAGTTCCCTTGTCTTGATATTGCTATATGTAGTTCTTGTAGAAGTGAAGGACTCTTGGTGGAACACGTCTAGCGGGCGCTGGATGAATTGGTCGAGTGGTTGTCGAGGCGCGAGATATTTGGAATTACTTCTAGATCAGCGATTAACTTGAGCTCTGCATGCTGATTTCGTCAAGAACAAATATTATCAAGCCAGAAACACGTTGGTTGTCTTACTCTGTGGGAACAGTCAGTGCGTTAGGCCAATCTTGACGGCTACAATGAATCATGTACGTTCGTTGAAGACACTACAGAATAAGATATTAAGGACATTTGTCTCAGAACCTTGATTCCTAAAAAACAACCAACTACGAGATAATCCACAGATGGACATACTACCTGAACAACTGCGATTATTGTCAAGAGAAAACCTAGAAAGAGCAGGCAACTCCGCGAATCTCCTGCTGGCGTGCACTTTCAAAGAGCCTCAGGACCGCCATCTACCCAGGTGCAAGATAGTTCGAGTTTGGGACAGGACTTTCAACTAGGGACGCGTTTCAACCATTGAAAATGCCGGATGCGATGATATTGTCTATAGTAACCACCTCTTGATGAGACAGGCAATCACGGACCCCCGACTAATGGAATTATACAACCAACAAGCGACAAATGAGCTAAAAGGCTAGCTCTCTAGCTCCCTAGCTCTGGGAAGAAATAATGGATCGCACTTTGTGATAAGATAAACGCCAATTTTAAGTCCATTAATGGTTTAAGGTCAATCCTCTAAATCAGAAGAAGGGTATTCATTAGTAAGCAATGGATTTTTTCAAAATTTGATCCACTATCACATGAACTAAGAACGCTTTTTATTTTATAGACATCACAATGGCTTATTCATAAAAAAGGACTGTTTATTAAGTATCGCTCGCAGGTAAACAACGATACCATGTACCTCACCCAATTCAAAGTTTATCCTCAACCCCTTCCTCTCGTCCACGGTGACCCTCCTCGTCACTTTGATGTGGCGCGTTTCGGGATTACTCCCTGTATAGCCGCGCTAAAAGTGCTGAAACACGAGCCGGATAATTTTAATAAATCTCCCGACGAGATTTAGTTTAATCGGATAGAGAAGGATAGGTGGCGCTCGATGTCAGCGCCACCACCTATCCTCGCGCCAACCAAACTATTGTTATATTGCGGCGGGTCGCTTCGCACTTGTGCAGATTCTTCTTTCGCGGGTAATTTTAGTTTAGTTTCGTTAGTGCATGGCCCTTCGGGATTATTTCGGCCGGCTTTTTTTATCGCGGTCGTTTTGAACGGCGATCTACTATATCCACCCGCATTCGCTTGATTAAATTCGGAGAAATATTACGCTGGCAAGCGGTTGGAGAGATTTTTGTAAAACAGAAGAAAAAGCTCATAAATTCGGCAGGGTTTTGATTTTGCGAGAGATTTGTGGATGCGGCATTCGAGAAATAGATTAGAAACAAAATTGGTTTGAATGTAATCCGTAAAATGTACTGAATGATGATTCTTAATTTTCGGAAATAATATTTTGTCAATTGCATACGTTAAGAAGGCAATATAAAGTGCAGAAGCACACTCTGACGAGTCTTTGAACTTATATTTGGATTACCTCTATAATCTTTAAGATTAAAACAGTTTTACTATAGCATTTCCACGTCTTCGCGTACGCTTACGTGCCGATTTCGTAGTTGGCAACTTCAACTCGGGGTTGTACTTATAGCAAAAGTTCTGAAGCGGTTCTTTTTCGAGTAAGCGAAGTGACAAATTACGGGTTATCATAATGACAAGTAAATTGAAAATAAAGGCAGTTCTCGTTGGTACGCCTTTTTTTCCTTTTTTGTGTTCTTCAGTATTCACATGTTTGTTACAGTTGGGAGTTTGTTTCTCGCGCACTTTACAGACTATTTTAGTACCATCGTAAACTTATTTACTGTACCAGCAAAGGGTTGTTTTTTAGCCTTGTTCACATTATACATTTTAAATTAATAATTATATATTTATAATGAATAACACCTAAGACAAAGCACAACGCACGCTCTCGTTTCCCAAACTGAACGAAAAATAAACAAGCGGACGCTAACAAAGCGAGAATCGATTTTTGCACACAGTCCGTTACTCCGGTGAAACACCCATATATCGCAGAGACGATTACCTCGCTTTTTCTTTCATTGGTTTTGTAAAAACTTAAACGATATTCCTCGTATAAAGTGAAGTGACAATTAGAGTAACCTAAACTTGCGGACTCGCATAGGCGTCGGTATTATGGGTTAATATAAGAATACGAAAAATTCATACATAAACTAAACCGGTAGAGAAGCAGGCATGTAGTGTCGACCTTGAATATAAATCATGTTAAACCGTGCTGAGAGAGATTTCGTTTTAGTACCGGTTGAGCTGTTGCAGAGATTAGTCGAACGGTTAAGATTATGTACTTACGTGTCGCTTTTGAAAATATAGCTGGTGTTTTTTGTGTGTTGTAGTATTATACCAAGTACATAATTAGTGTATCGTTTCATATAGAACTAATATTTACATACCTAAGAAAACAATGCCTCGTAATAGATTTGCTACTAATGTACATAAATATGTGTCACCTTTTCCCCATTTAAAATATGACGGTAGTGCAGGTTTTTGCTTAATATGCAATGTTCGTTTGGCTGCATTGGACAGAACTGATTGCCAGAGGCATGTCAATGGTATTAAGCATATGAGAAATGCAAGAACTGAAATACCTTATACACTATTCCTCATACATTTATTAATTATGTTTACCTCTTGTAATCTTCCGTTGTCGTTGGTGAGAAAAGCAGCTTTTAAAACGTTTTGGCGACAATACGTTCCAAAGTACCCATTACCCTCACAAACACAATTACAGAATCATTTGCCGCGAATGAAAGAGATGCTAGAAAATGTGTGTAAACGTGATTTGTGTTCCAAAAAAATATGGATTACCGTGGATGAGACGACCGATATAAAGAAAAACAGTATTGTGAATATAATAGCTCGCGTTTTATCTAGCGAGAACACAGCATCTCGATATTTGTTAGCTTGCAAACGTGTTCAACAATGTACCGCGGAAAATATTCAAAAAGTGATAATGAACGCTTTGAAAAAATTTAAAATTGCCCAAGATCAAGTTGTGATGATTGTGACAGAGTGCAGCAACGATGTTAAGTGTTGGGCGATCCTTAAAACATATATTTCCTAACTTAATACATATAACCTGCGTGCTGCATGCTTTGCATTTAGTTGGTGAAGTTGTTCGACAACATTACGGAAACGTTGATCGGATGATTGGAAGTACTAAAGCAGTGTTTCGTAAATCTCCTAAACGTTTAAAAGAATTTCGTAAATTTTGTCCAGGTATTCCAGAACCTCCTGAACCAATTTTAACGCGATGGGGTACTTGGCTAACAGCAGCTTCTTACTATTTGATCCATTTTCAACAAATTCAATCAGTTATAATGCGATTTAATCGGAATGAATCCAAAGCAATTAGAGAAACTCAAAGAGAATTTCAAATTCCTCAACTTTTAGAAGATTTAACAACAATATGTACCAATTATACAGTATTACTAGATGCCATCAGAAAACTACAATGTACTGAATTGTCATTGCAGGAATCATTAGACATAGTGGAGAGTGTAAAAAATAAATTACACATATTAAATGATACGCCAGGATTATGCGCTAGTCAAAAGTTGGCAGATGTTTTAAGGAAAAATCCCGATTTTAATACTTTAGAGGCCGTTTTTAATAAGTGTAAGAATAGTGAACTTTTAAGTGATTTTGAAAAACAGTTTCTACATGCAAATGTAACTTCCTTAGATGTGGAGAGATCGTTTTCTATGTATAAGAATATTTTTTCTTGTCGACGCACAAGGTTTAAAGAAGTAACTGTGGAAACATATGCAATGATGCAAGTTTACAGTAGTTCACATCCTGATGCCTCTAATTTGTTGAATAATTAGCAAGTAAGTATATTTATTAATTTTTCGTATTCTTATATTAACCCGTAATACCGACGCCTATGTGAGTCCGCAAGTTTTGGTTACTCTAGTGATAATAATGAAAGCATTTCTAAGCTGTCTATTGATTGTATTTGCAAGCTTATGTCGTTAGCAACTGCGTTTAAGCAAAACATATACCTTGGCTCTTTAAATGTTGCCCTTATTGTACAATTTTCACAAGTAAGGTTGCAAGGGGGCATGTTTGCTAAGTGAGGCCGTGTGGTAGTTCAGGCATTTCTCCTAGGTTAAAAATTTTAACCAATAGAAAACTATAACTTGAAATATCGTTCTAATCAAACCATCCAAAAAGCATGAACATGATTCACCCATGAAACCGTTCTCTGATATTTCTTCGTGCATGATATCTGATTCTATGTTTCGACGATCACTTTTCTTGATCCTTTCAGACATCACAAGCTTTTGGATACCATATTCGGAATAATTATTTTCACATCTTGCACACCAGTCTGGCTGTTTATCTATCACTACCTCAAGTGTGTTCATCCAAGATGTTAGAAGTCCATCTTCAACTAATGCCAAATGTCCAATACGGGATGCCGTTCAGAGCGATGAAACATATTATTAATAATAATAACGTTTATTGCCTAACAGAAGCCCACTTACAGGGCAATAGAAGAATATTGGAACAAAGGTACAGTGACATTAAAAAATACAAATAATCAAAAATTCCTTAAACTGAAATATAATATAAACAAGAAAACAAACAAATAAAGGTTAGTTATTTATATTGCACAGAAAATTATATCGAATTTGAGTAAAAAGAATATAGTGCTTTTGTTTCCACCACATCCCTTTCTAAGCTTGACCATATTACCAACGTAAGCAATATCTAATAGACGATAGACTGAGTAAGAGTACTTACTAGCATTCGTTCGGTTAAATGCCTTATTCCATCGCCATACATGCAAACAATTTCCTGCAAAACAAATAAAATTGTGTATCTCAAGTATGGAAGATAAAAACAACAAAGAGGTAATGTTCCAAACGGACGATTCGCCCAGCCGTAGGATAAACCATTTAATGATGAATTTGCGAAGTTTCGACGTCCGTTACTCGTCAGAAAATTGGGTAGTTCGGTACGAGCGTACTCGAATTTTGCTATAATTTCGAAGAGGACGAGAAAGCTTTCCGCAGATGAACTTACTACAGAAATTTGCAAGCATGTAAAACGATGTTTGCAAAGGAAAATTGAAATACCAATGCCTGGAAGGAACGGAAATTGTTTCACAATGAGAAACATTTCACCTCTTTTGCACTAAGAATGGGGATTCGCCAAAAATTAGTATCACAGTCAATATATTTAGAACCATTTGATTTTATGGCTTGAAATTCATAAAATATGTACTTAATCGGTCACTAAGTTCTGTCACAACTTTTATCATTATATTAAATAAAACGGAAAAGAAAATAAGAACCTCTTATTGATAAAACAGATCAATATAGTGTTCTTAATTACGTATTAAAAAAATATTCAAAATAATCCCCTCGTTTCGTAATACAGGCGCGTAATCTGCAAGGCCAGCCATCAATCGCATTACGCGCCACTTCCATGTCTATCTCCGCCACTACCTTTTTAACAGATGCTTTTAGCGAATCCAAATTTCTATGGCGTTTAGCGCAGGCTTTCTCCTCCAAAGCTTGCCAGACTTATAATCCAGAGGATCAAGATAGGGACTAGAAGATGGCCAATCTTCATGCTTGATAAAGTCGATGTTATTCGTCTGTAACCAACACTGAGTACTTTTGGCCTTGTGAGCAGGCGCAGAGCCCTGCTGGAAAACCCAATCCTGGTTTCTGAATAAGCTCTGACTTAGAGGTTTTACTATCTTTTCCAGGACCGTCTCTTGATAGACTTGGGCACTGGTCTTCACTCTTTTCTCACAGAAATTGATTTTAGTTTACTGAGGATGGATGATGACCCCTTTGAACAAGAGGAGTGACCACACCTGCTTCTTCACTATTGAAGGCACACACTCGATCATTCTGCCGATTAAATTGTTCTTCAACAGTGAAGATTTTCTCGTCGGAAAATAGCATACGGCGGTGGTCGTTGTTAGCGTACCGCTTTAGTAAGACTCGGCATCTTTGAAGCCTTAAACCTTTCAGACGTGCGTTGAGCAAGTGACCGCTTTTTCTTCTAAAAGCGCGAAGCTTAAGGTCTTGATTCAGGATATTTTTGATTGTGTTTTTAGTCACACCCATCTGCAACGACAATAGTTTCTGTTTTCGGAGACGATTTCGTTTGATGCGTGCCTTGACAACCGGAATGCGAACTGATCGAGGACGGCCAGACCTTTCTTTGTCATCGACTTTCTCGGTTAAACAGACTAAGACCGAGGGATTAATATTTTAAACTTAATATTTTATTGACTATGCTGCCATGGGCTTCTTCAGACATTTTCTAAACAATGTCTTTAGTAATTGTCTAAGGACAGTGCTTAATAAAAGCACAAAGTAGTAGTAATAATAATAATTTATTGTCATGGTTCAATTGAACATAAACAGTATCAGTACATTAATAGAAAATATAAGAATATAAACAATATAAAACATAAAACACAAAACACCATAAAGAAATATATATGTAAATCGAGTATTATTCGTCCACACTATAAAATAAGACGGCACTCTACATACACGAAGTAAAACTGCCGCATTTACAACACTGCGTAAGTTTCTCATATGCAATGTTCATTATGTTTCAGCTTGCTATCCACAACTAACTCCAAAAACTTGACCGAGTCGTTTTCGGTAACCGGAGTGTCGTTATAACGTAAAAGCAAAATGTTCCACGACGATAATGATATGGCTTCTAAAAGAAAATAGAAGAAAAAGAGCCGCCTCATCTTCATGTACAGGAGTGTAGTGGATGAACCTAATTTTCGATAATGTTGTGCAATAAATAAATCTGGTCTAATTTCATGAATTCAGCATTCGAGGTCAAGATTATATTTACTTAAGAACTAAAGCCAGTAGACTTTCACAAGCGCCGCGTACTCGTTTAGCAGGCTTTAGACCAACTTAGAGATGATACCAATTTTGCCCAAAAAATCATCTTTTTAGATAAAGCCAATTTTTAGTTTAATGACAACCAAATTATCATTAATGCTGTAGAAACAAATAAGACCTTCAGAGGAACCATTGTATATTCGCAATAGGTCACTGTATGATTTGGTTTATGTCATAATGGAATCAGAGGATTAGATTTTCTTCAAAACGCGACTGTAAATGGTGGGAAATAGCTGTTGACGTTAAAAGACATTTTTGTGGCGGAAATTAAATGAAATTGTTTTCAATTACACCTGGCTCCAACAAAACGGTGCCATACGAGGGCAATATGAAAAGACTGCGTTACTCGTCAGTAGGTATACTATGCGGGTACGGGGCCACTTCAAGGTCGCGCTTTTAATCCGCGGGTAATTTCGCGGAATCGAAGCCAAAGACACTTTTGGATTAGCGACTCGCGGATTGATCCGCGGGTAATTTCGCGGAATCGAGTTTCATCCGCGGAAAATTTCGCGATGACGCGGTTCGCGGAATTTTTCTAGCGCCATGGCCGATGACGCGATCTGTTACAACGACCCCTTGCAACAGATACCCGTTGCAAGGAGCCGTTATGAACGGCTTCTGAACGGCTTTTGAACGGCTACTGAACAGCTTCTGAACGGTTACTGAACAGCTTCTGAACGGCTTTTGAATGGCTTCTGAACGGCTTTTGAACGGCTACTGAACAGCTTCTGAACGGCTCTTGAAAGGCTTTTGAACGGCTACTGAACAGCTTCTGAACGGCTTTTGAACGGCTTTTGCACGGCTTCTGAACGGCTTTTGCACGGCTTCTGAACGGCTTCCGCTAATCCAAAAGTGCCTTTGGCTTCGATTCCGCGAAATTACCCGCGGATTAAAAGCGCGGCCTTGAAGTGGCCCTGTACCCGCATAGTATACCTGCTCTGGTCCAAAATATTCGGGTAATGTAATTGTGTATGCGTTGAAAGATACTTTTGAAAATTTCAGCCATCCTCCGCTATTTAACAGACGACCGTTGTTTCCGAGGATTTTGTACCATAATTTACCACGGTGAAATTTTGGCCAGCTGAATTTAAACGTGGCCATACCAGCTTGGCTGACGATGAATGTTCAGGACGGCCAAAAACTGATACCGATAACATGGGAAGTTCACCAAATGGTGCTAGACGACGTCGAATTAAGGTTAGAGAGGCCGTGGCCATCTCGAAAGAACGTGTTTGCCTGATTATTTGGGCATGAAAAAGCTAACCGTGCGTTGGGTAACGCGCTTGTTCACTCAAGACCAAAAACGCACTCTTCCAAAGCCCTGTTGAAGCAGTTTAAGTTTAAGCGAAATAAGAGTTTTGGCGTCGATTAATAACTGTATATGAATACACCAATGCACTCCTGAAGCGAAGACGCGGCTATTTTGAAAAAGTAAAAACAATAACGGGAGGATACTATGCATCATTACTTAACAAGCTGACAGAAATTACGAAACTTCATGATGGATGGCCATCATGCCATGAGGCAATTATTCACGAATTGAGGTTTGAATTGATAGACCACCAACCCTATTCACCAGATCTGACCCTTCCTAGGCTAAAACTTTCGCTCAGGACAGAGATTTTCATCGAATGAGGAGACCATCACCTTCGTAAAAGCCTAATTTGTAGAACAAGATGCCAACTACTATTTGCACGAATTAAAGAGATTGGGGCATCACTGGGCAAGGTGTCCAGCCATCCAAGAAAACTTCTTCTTCTTCTCTGTTTCTCCTTGTACCCTAATAAGGCGTCGGAGGGTTGGTTGATATTTATGCATGCATTACCTTTTGTGGGATTCTTTGATATCAGCAGCCTATGCAAACGGACCACGATGTATTACAGTTGAGCAACCAGTGCTTAGCGAATACAAAATGTTGACAAATTATGTTTTCCTTAGGGATCAAAATCCAGTTAAAAATATTGTAATTGGATTTTGAAGAAATTTCCTTATTTTGTATCACAATTTCTACAAATGTTTCACCAATACCCTTCATTTAAATTCAAATTATTCAAATTTATATACGCACGGCAATCCATCGATTTCTAACCTCGAAATTCATTTTAAACGAACAATTTTAATATGATCTCGTAATACGATTGTAAAATTATCCCGCAACACAACGCCAACTATGTACATCGCACACAAAACACCTATTTGAGGATATGAACACTTTTACACTCGCCACCTGTTGCCTTCGGTATTATTTTATTTTCATACATCGCCACCAGCACCACTAGTTGTAGCGCATAGTGGTATAGTAAAACGTATTTTACGCATTATATTTTATTCACGCGCTCGTCGACCGTTTAAACAATAAATAAATAATGCGGCTGCCGACGAATTAATAAATATTATTCGCCAAAAGCACGATCCCCGCCCCGAAAGTAAAATGCCCGTGCGCGTTATATGAAGCTAAAATAAAATTTATTTTCCGACTAGTTAAACTCCGACAGAATCCCGCGATAAATAAATTGATGTTTTATTAATAATGTTTTGCTTTTTGGAGCTGGTTGTGGTGGCAACGCTCGTTTTCACGTAGAGGTGCTAATCGCTTTAGTTGGGTTACACACCAGTGATGCGTAGAAGCTTTTGCAGTGTAAGTAAGGCTAATTGCGATCACAGCATACATGCACAGTAATCGAAATGTGCTGCGTAATTTTAACATGATGTTAGAATATTATCATAGGTTCATATAATTTAATCTGCATGCGCGAACTTCGTCCAATCTTTCTTATTGCTTGCTATAAGTTTTGCTTCTTTCCTCTGCAATATGTCTTCTACAGTACCAACCTATGTTTGTCTTGGTCTTCCTCTTTTCTTCTTTTCCTGTGTTTTGCCTCATATACTTGCTCTACTTGTCTTGTCTGTGGCATTCTTTGTAGGTATCCCCACCGGCTGAGTTGTCCTTTTTTAATGTAGTCGAGTGTCGGTTACATTTCCGGGTCTTCCCTTATTCTTGTATTTCTCAATTTATCCTTTTTTGTGACCCCTCTAACTCTTGTAAGGTATTTCACTTCTATGACTTAAATTTTACTTTCTTGTTTCTCAGTCAGTGTCCAGGACTCGCAACCAAAAGTTAGTAATGGTCTGTAGATGGTCTGTAGACATTTAGCTGTGTGTTTTTATTTATAAAAAGTCCTATTCATTACAAAGTACAGTTTTTTTTCTATTCCATTATTTGTCCCTTTTTCCTGTCTTCCATTTCTTTCTAACTCTACTCCTAAGTATTCAAAACTTGTCACTTGTTCTATTTGCATATTATTTATTTTTATTTGTATTTCTTTCGGTTCATTGCTCACTACCATTACTTTTGTTTTGGTTTTATTTTATTTCATTTTATTTTCTTCCAAAATGTTGTTTCACCTCTCTAAATTCTTTTGTAAATTCTTCTCCTTTTCTGCAGTGATGACTATGTCGTCGGCAAAAGCTTCTTCTGATATGTCTACTATCTATTACCTATATTATATTTTTTAACTCTTGATCTACATTTCTTTGTCATCGATAACAACTGTGAGCAGCAGTGGATATGGTTCTCCACCCCGTCGTAATCCCTTAGTTGGTTTTGATGTATTGCCTGGTTAATATTTCCTTTATAGATGTTTTTCAATACTCTACTCGTTTTACTCTCTATTCCTCTAGTATTCTCCATAGTTTTTCTCTTAATACCTTATCGAATCAGTGAAGCCTAAATATACTTCTTCGTTTTGGTCTATCGTTTTTTTAGCTATTTGTTTCATTGAGAATATATGATCTTGTATGCCCCTTCCCTTCCTAAATCCACTTTGAGATTCTTCCAGCGTGTTTTCTATCATTGGTTTTATTTTTTTGTCAGAATTCTGTTCAGAATTTGTTCATACATTTTCATTGCTGTATTTAATAAGGTTACTCCTTTATAATTATTATGATCATATTTATCACCTTTTTTATGTATTGGTGTTATTGAGGCTACTTTCCATTCTTGAGGTATACTTTCCCTCGTCCATACTTTATTGTATAGTTCGACAAGGATTTCTATTCCATTTTCACCAATGTTTTTAAACATTTCGTATATTAACTTGTCCTTTCCTGGTTCTCTCCTGCTTTCACGTTCTTTGATTACATCTTCTAATTCTTCTGCGTATGTATAGCGATCATTTCTCATTTTCTCTGTGATTTATTTGCATGTGGTCTTCTGGTATCTCATCTTTTGTTGTGACTTCGTTTGATCCTAATAGTTCCTGGAAATATTCTTTCCATTTATTCATTAGTTGTCTGTCTTCTGTCAGCATCGTTCCATTTTTCCACACATAAATGTTCACGTAAAACCAAATGTACTCCAACAAAGTGAAGTGATGCTTTGTAAGTTCAAGATTCAAACGTTGCAGAATGGTAAGCCTAATTAGGGTATCGGTATAAAGTTTCAAAGAACACAAAGCTTTTGATTACATTCCATTTTGCTGTATTGTTTTTCAAGGTAACGGAAATTCGTACGTACGGAAGTTATAACCTTAGAAGTTGCTCTTCGTAAAAATAACACATTTATTCTTATTCCTTTAACAGATTTTTCAAAATACTGCAAAAACAATTCGTTTATCAATTATAAAATGGCGAGACACTTCTTGCACACTTTCAATCTATAGTTATTGTTGTTGTTGTTGTGTATTGGGCGAAGCGTCGGGTTACGGAATACACCTCGCACTTCTAGGCATCGATTACTATGATCATTAGCCAACCCCACTAGAATTTTGCCGAATCCAGAGATGTTCCAACCTTTGGTAGGAATTTTTAACGTGCCAAACATCGTACTGACACGGGGCCTACGGTATCACTACCTTATCCGAGAAGAAGACATACCTTGATTTTTATCCGTAATTAAAAAACAACTATTCGACCACCGAGATGGTCATTTCAATCTATAGTACCTGCAGATCTGTAGGTTGGTGATAGTTGTTCTTTTATTGATTTTTCCAGTCCGTGGTTCAATTTTTGCCATATCTACCCTTCAGTTTAGACTTGGCATCCTGTGACTATGCTCCTTTTCCAACAATTAAAAAAAAGGAGCGGTACGTAAGGAAACGTTAATAATGCAGATGAAATAATAGTGAGAATTTTCTTGCTGGTTTGAGCAGTTGCCAAAAGATTTGTTCCCGAAGCGTTTTGAGGATGTATATAGATTTGGCAAAAATTTCCCAGTGGCCGGTGTACATGCTAGAAAGATATAAGTTGCTTCTAATATAATGCCATCATTTGTGTGACAAAGTCGAAAGTTACTAGCAAACAATTTCTTGTTTGTTGCACCGTTATCATTCTAACAGAAATAATAAAAGAAAAACATAAATCAAAATAAAAGTCGAATACATGATCCGTTCGGCAACAGTTCTATACAACAGTTGCTCGTCTTTATCGCAAACAGGATTATGGCTGTCGCAAGTTTCATCCGCCAGATCCGTATAAAAGGTATCCGTCTTAATCTTTTACTGAAATTACGTCGAGGACAATTAGGGAATTAAGATACAGAAAGTAGTACTCAACGTTAGTGCCGTTAACGTTGACATTTCAAGATGATATCTGTTCTAGCATATTAATTTCTATGTAGACAATAATGATAATAGATAGTGATAACAAGTACTGTGGAATAGTACGGCAAACAGTAAAGTATCGGTACACTCCGCACCACACAAGTTATTTCATTAATTCAGAACAATGTCAATCGTACGACCGAATGATGTAAGAAAAAGATTTTAATTCTAACATGCCTTGCTGTATCCCTACTCTAAAAGATATTTACAAGTTCCTACTTTTACCGCCCATTTACCCTAAAACATGCGAAATATATGAAACTAAAAGGAGTGGTTTTTGCCTGTAACGCAAAACGTAAACATGTGTCGATTTTACACCAATAAATCTATCAGAGCTAAGTGGTTAAATGGACCTTTTTCTCTGTTTAATAAATTTGTATTTTTTTATATATAAATGGTTTCGCAAGCGTCTAATTCTCGCGGCGAAGGTTAGGTTAGGTTCTTAATTAATTTGAGGTTTTCTAATTTAATATAATGCCCGATTTCATTTATGTATTGTATTACACTTGACGATTCGATCATTCCATAGCGGTAATGAGCTATATGTTCTTTGAGTCTGGTGCCTATCGCCCGTTTTGTTTGTCCAATATAAACTTCATCACAGTCACCGCATGCGATTGTATATAGAGAATCCAAGTCGTGGACTTTTGATATAACACATTTCTCTAAATGTTCATTTCCAAAAGAAATTCGTCAGCAATTTGGTTGCTATAATAGTAGCTATATAGTAACTGTATAACTGATATTAACTAATTCAATGAAACAATAAAAATACAAAAAGATTTAACTAGTTTTTCCAAGAATACCACGGAATTTGCTATTACTTAGTTTTAGTAAATTCAAACAGGAATTTACTTCTATCGTGCATTTAAGGCTTATCATCATAATGGGATATCGCGTGCCACGATCAATCTAGAACGACCTGTATACTATACAGCGACGGACCGTCATCAAGTAGTACACTACGTTTAATTAAAGCGAGTGACAGCGGCGTCATGTTTGTTTATTGCGTTCTATCGAACTACATGTTATATTTATCGTATTTTACACGACTTTCCGGGTGATAGTATGCACGCTTATGCTAACAGGTGTGCGAACGGCGAACGCACATAAATGCCAGATTTTCGTCGAGGATATCCGGCTTATCATGTCAGCTATAGATAGCGGAAATGCCTACGCCGTCAAGATAGTAGTGCATAGGAATTTACTCTGTTTTAGGGATTTTTCCTTCAATTTTGGCAATGATTTGCAATTGTGGTAGAAATAATTCAAAATTATTGCATGATTTGCAATTTGATGGAAAGAAAACTTGATGTGACGTGATGTAATGGGGTGTGATATTTATATGACTTGAAGATTTTATAGTTCCTGAGATTTTGTCAATATTGTACTATAATCTATTTTAATTAAGAGACAAATAAGAAGAAAAATATCAAATCAATTTGAGCAATAATGATCCTACTCCGAGTTTAGTTTCTGCAATTACAGGTAGTGTACTTACCAACCCGTAGAAAGCCTTAAATCTGCAACAGAAAAAAGTGTGTTAAAATTGAGATTCTAAGTTCTGTGTTGTAGGAAACGCTAACCTCTTTTCTTAATCATAAAACTTTTACAAAGATCAAAATTATTGTTGTTATCGTGAAGACAGACAATATCAGTCATTACTAATGACCTCCTGAGAATTCCTCAAGAATTTACACTAGTTGAGAAACACCTGTAATAAATAAATGTCATAAGCATTAGGTATAAATTATAGTTCCTGTCGGTTGATTGTTTTATAACCTAATAGAAAAATAACTTATCCTATTATAGTTATGTCTTTATGCACGTAGTAGGCGCCATAAATTGTCGGCCTGATATAGAAAAAATAAAATTAGTAAAATATAACAGTTTTTATTTCTCAATATAATCTCCCCATAACTTCAATACATTTATTACTAGAGTTGTTCACTAGCGCCAACAGGCAGTGGCGGAGGTTCGATACAACCTTCAGTATAACTACGAGTCTCAACTAGATCTGTTGTGTATACATGTACGCTGTCGTAAACACTATTTCGTAGTTCTATGTTTGTTTTAAAAATGTTGCCTACGTCGCGAAAACGACCAATGTTGGAGAAAGTTACAGAATTTATAGCACAAATGCCTGACCTAAATTATGATGGCGTTAAAATTCAATATGTAGTTTGTAACATCCCTTTAATGTGTTGGTCCAAAAGGGATTGTCTACGTCACGTAAATAGTAAACAGCATTCTTGAAAAAAAAAATCGCACACGACACTATGACAAATTTAAATTTAACTTATGTGTTACCTTTATTGCATGTAATCTACCGTTTAATTTACTAGACAAGGAAGCATATGTTTCCTTTTGGAATAAATATTCGGACTGAAAATTACCAAGTCGGGCATCGTTACAAAGAATTGTGCCATCTGCTCGTGAACATGTTGAAAAAAGAATTAAATCGGAGTTGAAAGATAAAAAACTGTGGTTATGTGTGGATGAAACAACATCGTAAAAAAACATTGTGTGGTTAATGTAATGGTACGTACAATGGAACCACATCAATCGTCACCTTCAATTCTATTAGCTTCCAGACGAGTACAACAATGTACTGCCGAAGTGATTTCAAAATTTGTGTTAAATACATTGGAAAAGTTTGAACCTTCAATAAACCAACTGTTGATGTTTATGAGTGGTGGTGCCGCAAATATGCTTTCTGTAGGCAGGTCTTTTAAAAAACATTGTGCTAACTTGTTACATATTACGTGTAAAATTCATGTTTCAGTCATGTAGCAGATAGTATTAGAAAATGTTATCCTGAGGTAGATGCTTTAATAGCGCATACAAAAGCAGCGTTTGTCAAATCCCCAAAACGTATTCACAAATTTCACAGACTGTGCCTCCGGATGCCTGAGTCACCAGAACCTATTCTTACACGTTGGGGAACATGGTTACAGGCCGCGTTTTATTATCATAAATATTTTGAGAATATTAAGAACGCAGTTTTACAATTTGATCCAAAGGAAGCTGCGGCTATCAAGGAAAGCCAGTCGAAATTTCAAGATCGTCCGGTTAAAACGGATTTAAAAACTACTCAAAACAATTACTTCGGACTAGTTGAGACAATAGAAAAATTACAAAATCCTTCGATGTCGTTAGTGGAATCTCTGCAAATAGTGCAACATGTTCACGCACAGTTATGCGCGGTAAAAGACGCAAAAAATGTTTGTGTTCTAGAATGGTTTGAAAGTGTTTTAGAGAAAGATTCTGATTTTGGCACATTAAGACAAATTTATGAAGGTGCGTCAACAGAACCGTTAAGTTGTTCCAAAGATTATTTTAGTTACGCAAATACAACGTCACTAGATGTAGAACATTCGTTTTCTGCATATAAACACACTTTTTCCTCACGCCGTACTCGGTTTGCCGAAACAACTGTGGAAACATATCTAATGTTGCAGATATTTAACAGACATTATTCACTTTGTGATTTCACAGAAGACTCTTAGGACGATAAGTGTTTGAGCACGTATTATATTTTATTTCTGACCATTTATTTTGTGTAAACTTTTATGCGCCCGCCGCTGGCTGTTGGCGCAAATTGAGCAACTCTACTTATTACAGTTAATCAATATTACAATTTCAATTAATAATTCAATACCCTTGTATAAATTCCTTCAAAATGTTGTATTGCAGTCAATATATTTGGCCTCCGTCGGCAATTATGAAATTTATAATTTTTTTCTTGGAATTTTCCGACGTAATTAATTACTGAAAAAAAACATCCACGGCGAGGAATCGAACGCCACATCTCCTGCTTGCCGGATAGGCGTGATATCCACAACACCGCGCGGACTGTGGAAGATTCGTTCACTCTTTAAGCCTAAATGTTTACTTATCAGCCGTATTTCGACAGACAATCTGTTGTATTACAGCTTTCTGGGACGATGTTGATCGGGTCGCCGACATTCCATCAATTCCTTTTTGGATAGAGGATCATAATACAGAACCATTGTTTCATCTCCTGTGACAATGGAGTCCAATCGGTTTCAGGTCGTCCACACACCTCCTCCTCCTCAAATTTCCCTTTAAAACGCATCCAAGTTCTTAACAGTCCGTTAGAGCAAACCAAAGTTATTGCGAGTTCTTTCAGATATAACGTAATCTCACACTCTCACTTTATTTAAAAGAATATGTCATTAAGTGTTAAGATAAATTTACGCAACATTACGTAAGCCATGTACTGAGGGTAATATCAACCCACAAGTGCCATTTTAATTTTTCTCACATTAGTTATTTTTTAAGGCTGTTCGGGCACATACCCATTAGCCACCAACACGAAGAAAATCTCACATTAGTTAAAATAGAGTCGATGTCCATCCTTACGCGAACACACGGTACAATATAATTCAGATTAACAACTATTTCGTTATTGCCAGCGGATTTTTTTAAATATATATTTAACAGGAATTAACAGATACATCTTTTTTATTGTCCTGTTTGTTTCCTGTTCAACAATTTAAAAAGTAGAAAGTTATTACATATTAACATAGCATTAGCAGCAGCTCAGTTATCTCGAATTAAAAATAAAATTATTAGAAATTGAGTAATTTTATTCATTGGAACGTCAAAGTGCTTTTCTTCTATGGCCATATTTATTGATATACAGATGCACGTATCCAATAGATAGATACTTATGTATAGCTATTAGGAATTATCATAAAACGGCAACAACGCTAGTTCGTTTAGTAAAATTTGCATTGCTGATTGGCTTCTATATCGTCTTTAAGTGCCGAACGGAAGATATAAAATCACAATTAAACATATCTCGAATGTGACGGATATTACAATATTGGGAATCGTTAATAATAAAATAAATTCCGGGAAGAAATTAAAGATATAACGCCGTAAAATGGGAGAAGAATGCACTCAAAGCGTTCGATGAACACACACGTTGAATGTTGAAAAAATGTTGGCGAGTATGTTGAACTTAACACACTGAACTTTATAGGAGTTACAGATTTTATTGGGCGGATGGGATTACTAATATATGCAACAATTATACAAGGTGAGTCATATTTCTGCTTATGTGAAATAAAGAACACAGCGGTAACTTCTTACACATAACGTGTAAAACACATACTCTAAATCTTGCGGCACAAACGATTCCTACATGCTTTCCACTAATAAATGCATTGATTGCTAATACAAATGCAGTGTTTCTAAAGTCCTCGAAACGTACCCGACTATTTCACAAACTGTGTCCTGATTTACTCGAACCACCACAGCCGATTGTTACACGTTGAGGAACATGGTTGCAGGCTGAGTTTTACTACAACAAATGTTTTGATCAAGTAAAGAAGGTAGTTTTAAAATTCAATCCGACAGAAGCTGCAGCAATCAAGAAAAGCCAGGAAATATTTCAAGATAGTCAGGTTAAAAGAGATTTACAAACTATTCACAACAATTACTTCGGACTAGCGGGGGAATAGAAAAATTAGAAAATGTTTCGATGTCACTAGTGGATTCTGTTCAAATTGTGAATGATGTTCACGCACAGTTATGCGCTGTAGAAGGCGAAACAAATTGGTGTGTAATACGAAAATTTGAAAGTGTTTTAGAGAAAGACTTCGATTTTCTTATATTAAGAGAAATTTGTGAAGGTGCGTGTGGAGATGCATTAAGTTGTTTCAAAGATTATTTTAAATATGCAAATACAACATCGCTAGATATTGAACGGCCGGTTTCGGCATTAAACAACATTTATTCCGCACGTCGTACTCACTTGACTGAAACAGCTGTGGAAACATATCTAATGATTCAAATATTTAACAGATGTTACCCAGTTTGTGATTTCACGGAAGACTTTTAAAACGGTAAGTGTTTCAGCACGTTTTATAATTTATTTCTTATCTTCTATTTTATGTGTAAACTTTTACGCGCTCGCCACGCCTCTGGCTGTTACCGCATATTTGCCCAGGTTACTGATTAGTGACACAAAATACATGCTTGAAGGCAATATATTTGGGAAGACTTTATTCGAAAAGTACGAAAAAGGTATTAACAAATTGACAGGCATACGAATCCAAGAAATAAAGAGTTTTATAGGATTTTCGTGCGTATATTAGCTTCAAAGGTAACCAAATACTTATGAAATATACTGTACGTGTAAGATATATCTTGAGGTATTAGAATAGTTTCTTTGACCTTTACCGAGCTGACCGAAAGACACTGAAATTTATTGCCGCTGGTTGTTATTGCTAGTTAGGCATTTTCTCGCGTTGCAGTTTCGCAATGCATCAAGTAAGTGAATTAGAGACTTTTAAAGAAAACTGGTATATAAAGATTTCGTGGAGATATAGCATTACGTGAATTATTGCCGCTGATTTATGCGCCAACGTGTACATGAATATTACTAATAACCGCTCTGCTCTGCGCTCCGTTCCGATGGAGAACAAAAACGTGATATACACTTTAAAATCGCCACGCCATATATATCGCTATCTATTCGCGAAATATATATTTATTATTTGCGGGATAAGTATGTAAGTGAACGAATGAGTTAACTGTTTTAACCTTTATTCGATTGTGATACAAATTAAGCTACCAAAGAAGGAAGTAAACTGGCTGTTGAACACAAGATTTGAAACATTATTTTGATTACTTGAACATCTTGTATTGTTTTTTTCTATTTTTCTCTTCTTGATTCTTAAAAGATGAATCTAGGCAATATTGATCAATAGTACATCACAAATGAAAGCTACTTGCACCCACATCCAAACTACATAAACCCCAAATGTAGCATACGTATTTTTACTACTGTACTGATGAGAGAAGAAGGTTCAGTCCAGCAATATCTGGTTGATCCAACTATTTGAGCTGGTTCCTAATATGAAGTAGGCGGCATAAATTCTCGGCCTGACAGGCTTATACAGGTTCGAGCGTGTTTAAACTCCATAGTCTTTAGTAGCCAGCCAGACAACGTGACTAGTGCATGAAAATGTCTCAGGTAACGAAAATTGAGTACCGCACGTTCATTAAATTTTAACAAAAGAAGGCGTTACACTTAATCACATTAAACAACGTTTAGACAGCGTTTATGGTGATTTGTCTCCTTCATATTCCACTATAAAAGACTGGGCAAAATGTCTCCGTTTGAGGCAAGAATCCCTTGAAAATGATGAGCGCCCCGTTCGGCCAATTATAATAATAATAATAATAATAATAATAATAATAATAATAATAATAATAATAATAACAATAATAATAGTAATAATAATAGTAATAATAATAGTAATAATAATAGTAATAATAATAGTAATAGTAATAGTAATAGTAATAGTGAATAGATAATAGTACAATAGCATAGCAATAGCATAGCATAGATAGATAGCATAGAATAGTAATAGCATAGCTAATAGCAATAGCAATAGCAATAGCAATAGCAATAGTAATAGTAATAGTAATAGTAATAATAATAATAATAATAATAATAATAATAATAATAATAATAATAATAATAATAATAATAATAATAATAATAATAATTTCAATTACTGAAGAAATTATATTAGCAAATTGCCGTTTGTAAGTGAAGGAATTAACAGTGATGTCCAACATTTCTGAAACAAGTATTCGCCCTGTTTTCCAACGTGAACGTGACAGGAAGTGTGTAAAGTTCGCAAAGTTCCAGCCCATCATGACGATGTGTAATGTCCTTAACTTAGGAATTAGAAAGTAATCTGCTAACTAACTTCATAGGGTAGCCATTATTTATAAAGTCGTCAAAAAGAATTTTAAGGTTTTTTATGGAAGGAAGCATCAGAAATTCTTAAGACACAATTGTTTTGGGCTGCGATCACATTTATCTTTTGATTAAATGCATACAGCAAGCAGTTTGAGGAGAGACACTCTAGAAGGTCATTTATGAATATTAGAAACAGTAGAGGCCCAAGCGTAGACCCCTGCGGTATTCCAGGTGTAGAATTATACATAGGGGACCTAAAGCCCCGAATCTCTACGTAGTTGAGACGATTGGTAAGGTATGACCTAAAAATCGCTATAAGATTAGCCGATATTCCAAATTTGTGCATTTTATGCAAGATTATTATGATGTTGCACCTTATCGAACGCCTTTGCAAAATCTGTATATATGGTGTCAATTTGAAAACGATTGTCCTTCTTCAGGCTTCAGACACATACTGCACAAAGGAGCACAAGTTCGTAGCAGTTGATCGTCCTTTAATAAATCGATGTTGCTCGGACTGAAGTTGATTATCCACACGATGATAAAGAACCTTAAACAGTACTGATTCAATAGACATTGTCTCTGGTATACTTGATTGGTTCTGCCTTTCGTGTACGAACGAAGTTTTTTAGGGTTGTATTCAACGGCCGTATTTATTTCGTCCACATACATAAGTCCTAAAGTCCTTACTAACAGCAGACTTTACTATCTTCCTGTGTCCTTTAAATTTACTATAGTATGTCTCCAGCTTGGTAACTCTAAACATACTTAAATAATGCCTTTTTATCTTGATCAATCTCCGTGTATCCGGCGAAAACCAAGTAGGAAAAGATTGTCCCAGACTATAGCGTGTTGGCACTGTGAGGCTAATGTAATCATTTACAGTCGAGTACAATCCATCGCATGCACTCTCAACATCAGTAGAAGAAACAACCGGATACCAATTAGTATGCAGTATAAGGTCATAAAGCTTGACGAGATTCGCCTTCTTATAGTTATAAGTTACCCTTTTGTTAAACTTGAAAGGGCTAGATGCAGAAGTATTAAAGGTAAGCCCAAAGAGGGGCACGACAAACATCATATACAGACCCTGCGGAAACGAATATCAAGTCCAAGAATCTGCTATTCTGATTACAAATGCAATTAATTTGAACGGTATCATTAAAACTGAGAAGATTTTGTACACTCAAAGTCTGAGCCATCTAAGCCTCGAACATTAAAATCTCTCTTAAGCAAAACTCATCATAAGCAATTGCGGGCGTATTAGGCGGTATGTAGGTAACAACAAGGTTTACAGGCAATGAATCAATAAAGACCTTGACACAAATTAAATTAATATCAAATGAAGCAAAATTAATATTAAAGTCTACACATATTTCATTAGATAAATAAGAGTTCTTAACTGCTGTAAGCACTCCACCCCCACAGCCACCCTTTCTAAGGTAAAGTGTATTTGCGAGGTTAAAAAGAACAGAATTTGATTTTAGACCAACCAAACAACTCCACACAAAATTCTTTCAAAATACTCTAGTTATTTGCTAAGCGGTTTAGAAGAAGTACAGACGTCATTTAGTCGCGCTTCCTAAATGGTTTAAAACAATTGAAATGAATTTTTGCATATTCTTTTCTGGGTATTTGCATAATTTTCTTGATGATGTAAGTTCTTTACAGAAAGTTATGTCGTAAGAAGAAGGGAAAACAAAATTACGCTTGCACACAATCGCAGTCTTTGTTCCCCTGCCTATTTAAGACAAAATAAAACAATTCTTTAAATTTAGTATTAATGTATGCGATTGTATAAAATTCAAACTTCTCCAAATTTAATTTAATTTCAATTTTGCGTATTCGCGAGTCGTGAATAAAGCGGTCTCTCCATCGCGACGCCCTCTAACAAAAGAATTTCGAACTAACTGGAAACGCGAAGACCATTTAAACTTCCCCGAAACACCCGCTTTCCTCTCGAATTCCTTATTTCAACTTCTTCTTATGCAGACCAGTCGAAACATATTCCTTACGCTATCGCACCATCTCTCTCCCGCACACAAACACAATCACAATCTTATGCATAATTCGCGAATTTTATTATAGGTAGGACATTAAATCTATAAAATATTAGGGAAAATCTGCTGCTATTGCCGATGGTGTTAGGCCTCTCTTTCTAGCTCTGATTCCCTTCGCTCGGGCCCCCTACCCCTGCCCCCCTCGACAAAAAATTACCAAGTTTAATATTAAATAATTAATTTTAATACTGGGTGCGCAGAGGTTATAAATTCGTAAATGCGGTAAATATTTAATGGTGCAAGGCAATGCCGTTCCGCCAGGCCGCCCGTCCGCCCGCTCGGTAGAGGGCGCGAGAGCGCTATACCAACGGCTCCATCCACCAGGTTCCCTTCATAAGTAATAACGCTTCACATGCAATAATCATTTAGTTGCGAAGTAATTTGCAGTCTGTTCACGCTCCGTACGTAAACAGCTTTATAACAACAAACACATGTTAAATGTATGCGTTTGTATATTAGACTTACTCCATATAATTATTCAGGGCCCTTTGCCTCTATCTGGCGTCCGCACGGTTCTCTCGCGTTCGGCCTCTACACACAACCGAACCAACAAGAGTGTATACATATAGACACCCGAGCAACCTACGTAGATTGTTTCGATACAAACGCTTACTCATTGTGTATATATACTTATATGCATGTGTTGCGTTGGGTGGTTTTGGAGCGTGCTAGAACAGTAACGGTACAGTAGCAGAGGTAGCAATATACAAGCGCAATTTACTCTTGAAACGGGAGCATAATACAATGGACTAATTAAGCTTTACCATAGCAAGTAGCGTCCCCAGAATGTAGGGAGGTGACTTTTTTTCAAAAAGGACACACTAATGCCAAAAAACATCTCGTGCGCAATTTCTTTTTGAGACACGCTTTTCACTATTTACGTGTCGTAGACAATTTTGTCTGGACCAACTCATTAACGGGATTTTATAGATTACACATTTAATTTTAGCACCTTCATAAATTAAGTCTGGAATTTCTGCAATAAATTTTCGAAGTTTGTCCGACCGCGGTCGTTTTGCTGACGAAATCATAATTTCTCTAGGACAGATAAACAATTGCGCAAATGACCGGCAGCGAAAATGTCCGTACTGCTCCGCAGACGAAGTAATACTACCGTTCCTCGCGGTCCGAACTGATTCTACGCCGATGCGCGGTACCGCTCGTGGCCAGCGTTACCGATAACTTTAATATGAAATATAAAAATAAATCAGGAAAGTGCACACAATTTTCACAACTTGCGATCAAATGTAGTTAAAACAGTTTTCCAATATTCTGAGGATTTTGCCGCACCATTCTCTTACAAATACTTAAAAATAAATAAGGGTAGACTGATCGACTTTTGTATGCTTGCTCATTAATCTTGGTAAACTCTGACGTAATCTTTATAAACTTCACAATCCTAGAAGAAAGAAATAATTATTTATTCGCATATTGGGGAATAATTAAGTGCGCCTCCCTCTTTACAGCGAGGGGGTGATAGTAGGAGAATCATGAAAAAGCTTCTGAGATTATGACAAGCTTCATAACTCCTTCTTGGGTCTTAACCACAAGTAAAAAAAATTAAAAGAAGAATTAGAGGTTTCTTAATGATTTTACCAAAAATTTTTTCATATGTTATTCTTGGTCACAACAGACATTAACCTTTTACCATAAGTTTTTAAAGAAATAGGTGTGACATGTCAATTTCCAGATATTTGTAAACTATAAGGGAAGTAACTAAGATGAATATTTCATATACCTAGATATTAATTCAACTTCCTCCGTCCTAGAGAACAATTTCTCTATGTATGTATACACTTAATAACAATACAACTAAAATACACGGTCGCTTTCAATTATAATAACGAGCCGAGATTATAGATGCACTCTTTTAACGGTTATACGATGCCATAAACAGCTTTCGATCACGAACCATCGGCCGCTGTAATATCGCAAAACGGTAATAACACATATTATCTTGATAAATTTAGAAAGCGAATTCGTTTCTTATTACGGAATCGTGTGAGAACAATATCCGAGATGATAAATCATGTAAATTTACAACGGACTTCGCTTGCTTGAGAGATGGCGTTGCGCAAATCGCAAACGATAGGAAATTATAAGACCTATACGTATCATATTTACGGGTTGTTCATTGCAAAAAGAGAAAAAAAGTAAGGTGGGAAATAAATGCGAAGCTATAAAAGGAATGAAAACATTTATTTCTATGTATGTAGGTCTACAATACAAGATAAAAATTACAGGTTTAAGCTTTCTTGATTTGAAGTAAACACAGGTAGTAGAAGATCGACTAATTCAAGCAATTGCATTCAATTTTAAGATACAATGAATCGAAATTAATTAATTAATTGTGCGGTCTGTATATCCAGGAGTGTCTCCTAGACACTCCATCGGCAGTTTAAGTACGAATTACCCCGACTATTTACGTTTTAAAAGAATTAAATATGAAAAGAGAAAACTAGTCTCAATTTGTGACGTTTCAATAAACGCTATGTTTACATTTGACATACACGAACCCCGCGTATTTTGAAATTGCCAAACTTGGCTCTCACTTAATAATTAACGTTGAATTTAATCACTAGACACTTGCAGAAGAACACAGACAAATTCGTGAAGACACAACGTCTATTTGGCCTAAACTGAGAAAATTATAAGCATCGCTTGACTTATTTGTCCACATTCTTTAATTTTTCTCAGTTTAGATGAAACCTTTTGAATCATGGCTTGGATGTAATCTGGGCTAATTTGCTTGAGCTTATTGCTAATTCTACGTGCTAACTGATTCTCGTTTTCTGCGGTCCAACCCTTCTCATAAACGAGTCGATTAAGTTCTGCCCAAAAATCTTCGATAGGACGTGCTTTTGGAATATTTGGAAGACTCATTTCTTTAGGGACGAAAGCGATGTTATTTTCTGTTAACCATGTGGTAACAATTTTCGCATAATGCGAACTCGCTAAGTCTGGCCAAAAGAGAAGAACTCTTTGGTGAAATCTTTCGATAAATCGCTTGAGTTTTGGAAGACATTTTGTTCTATACACTTCAGCATTTATTGCTAAATGACGCACATATCTTATGAAACGACTTGAAACCGGCTTTTGAAATAGCAATCCAAACTAAAACTTTCGGCTCAAATTTTGCTTTACCTGCGAATCTCATTTCGTCAGGAGCAGAGTTTTTATTTTTTGTGTAAAATCCAGCATTTCCAGCGATGTTAGTGTTACCACTGGTAAAATATTTCTCACCAACTACCATCGTAAAAACGTTTTATGATGCTATATATGGTGCTCCGGCTAAAATTTTCTTTTGTAAGGTGTCTCACCACCTCCGCCGGGGTCCATCTTCCAAGGGCAGAATAAATACGTTCTCGGAAATTTTCAATAGCAGCAGTTTTCATTGTTACAACTAACAAATAAACGATTTTCTGTTTAAGAGAAACGTTCGTACAAGACATTGACGTTTGACTCATTTGTTAAAGGAAATTCTGCAGCCTACTACGCTAATTTTTCAAATGTCCAGCTACTTTTGCATCAGGCGTTAGTAGCTCTGACTTTAAAATATTCAAAAGATATCACAAATGACTGTAACGGTTTTTAACGTTCCTGAAGAATAGACAGACATTTACAAAGAACTTCCTCGTTTATTTTTGAATCCTCAGAACATCCAACAAACGGAAATACATAATGCACTACTAGGAACAATTACAGAAAAGAAATCAACGCACTAGGACGTTATTCCTGTAATAAACACAGCGTATACGCAGCAAATTCCCGGGATTAATACGGCGCAAATGACTTAATAACAGCGCCGCATACAACAAAACTTGGAAATATATTTAAATGTATAACACATGTATCATTACACAATTACCGGCAAGAGTATCTCGTGCATGTACATAGATGATTTTAGAACTCTTCTGAAAGACCTATCCGAACAGATAGAGTCGTATTAGAGCGGTAATCAGAGAAATTATAGATTCTTAAGCTGGTCCGTTTTGCTGCAAATGCGAATAAATTACATACATACGTTTCGTCCCATCATCTTCTACAGCGCTCTAATGCTATACGCGTCGCAGGTCCATCGTTCTAGTTAGCAACGTTTCAGTGGTTCCAGTCCAATGTTTAGTCGCCGTTTCGTGAATTATGCGCGTTTAGATGGACTGTAATTGGTAAAGGCTACAAACTATGTAACTATCTATAAGTCAGAGCGTCTCCTAGGAGATTTAGATCTCGATTGAAGGCGTATTACACGCACTTGTGTTAGTTAGAGCAATTCTGAGGAGAACAGCAATTCATATCCTTTAAAGATCGGAAGCTGTGGTATGCAATAACTTCTTTGTTTAATTTACGTAAGGACAATCATTCCATTACCTGCGATTAGATATGTAGTTCGGACTTTCATCTTGCTGAAATTCATGGGTGCCAATAAACTTGGTTACCTATTTAAACTAAAGTCTCTTTTGAAGCAACCAAATAGTGCCTTTTATACTTACTGTCTAGCAAAAGTTAGAATATTTATGCACCTCATTCCGTGATAGCCCAAAACTTTCGTCAATGGTTTTCAATCGTTCATATACTTCTTCAAATCTGTGATTTAGAACGCTGACAATTTCCTGTCATTTAAAATTTAGATAGTCGTTCCTAAGGGTACTTTAATGAGAATAGTTTTCTTACTGCTTGTCATTCTCTGAAAACTTATATTCAGTCAATTGAATAACATTAACGAAATAATCTTAGGAGGTGATAGATTCCTTCTCAGACAGTTCTTCAAAACCTTTTTAGTAACATCCAACTTTTCACTTAAGATCAACCTAAGGAAACCCTGTACATACCTATAAGCAACACTCCCTCGCAATTCGAAGTGACCCTTAGCTTTTCCTACCTTCCCAAATCTACGTGGTTCAGCAATTACTAGATTGTCCATATTAGTTTTTCCACAAAATCTACCAACTTTGCGAGTATTCCTCGGTGTAACTTTTGGCTTTTGGAAATTCCAAGTCCATTCTTTTGAACTGCATTCCTGATAATCCCGTGCAGTAGCGCAGTATGTCGACGGTCGTCTCTTCTTTTACTTGAAAGAATCTACATATTGCTTCCTCTGTCACATCCTTGACAGTAAACCTGGTATCATTTCCTTGTGGGTCTTCCTATGTCTGCTTTGTAGTCGGCTGAAAAAATAGGCCTTTTCCATTTAGAAATTGTTTCGCTTTTCTCTGACCTGGAATATTTTTCCACCAGCCTTCAGACTTCCTTTCTTTCGATTGATTACCATGTGATTTCGTTACAGAAAGAGGCTATTGCCTTAGCTTGACAAACTTAATTTAATGTCGTTTGAAAGTAGGAGATATGTCTTACAAGTACAATAAATGTCTATACTCTCAGACCTAGTTCGAGCACAAATGCCTCTGATTTGACGTTTTATTTTTCTTGTATTTATATGTTCGTATGATATTTGCTGTTATTCTAAATTTCCTATATTGGGATTGTGACCTATTGGAAATAAACTGTTATTGTTATTCTATACTCGTGGTTTCCGGGTTGGAACTGCGTCGTTTTCGTAGCTTTGGCCGACGTTTCGTCCACACTCTTATGGAACATCCTCAGGGCTGTTACTGTACACTGACTATTATGTTATTGTTATTATTAATCGCTGCGTACACAATGGCTACAGAACACCACAGATTTTCATCAACAATGATAAATCAACCCAGAGAAGCTCTTCTGCTTTGACGTTTCTTCGATGGTCCTAATGTCCTGGTACTCCCACCAGATTCATCTTTGCACGACTACTCAGTCCATTCAGAGTGTTTATACAGTTTCACAATAGTTTTGTTTTTTTCTTGTGTGGAGCCCAATACCTTCAGCACAGCTTAACTATTCTGTCTATTTTTTTTTTATATCCTAGTACTGCTACTTCTTGGTGTAATCCAATTCATTTCAACACTTGCGCCAATGTTTTTTCCTATTCCTCTCTGGCTGGTATTAACATCGAGTGGTTTTTATCAAAGCTCTATTTTGAGCTTATGGCGTCACTAAGCCTGCTCGTGATCAGCTCCGCCTTGAATCCCTTCAGCAGTTTTTGGTAATCTACACCATGCGATCTGTTTATGGTAGATTGGCTAGTTAATGGAACGTAGGTTGTTAATCTGGTCTTCTTTACAATCCTAATTATTGAATTATACAATTCTTCCTTCTCTTTGATGATTTTATTTCCATCACTGATGTCCGCTGGCACAGCATCTATCCATTTCTTTCCTCCTTCTACCTACAGTAATATTCTTTTCACATGGCTATGCTCGGGCGTTTTACCAGCATGTCCTATCCACCTCAATCTTTGTGCTTTGATGTGTTGCGCTATACTACTGTGCCTATGTAGTTCTTTTTATCTCCTTTCTTCTTCGTCTCCATTTTCCTTCCTCGATTTTTGTACCCCCAAATATCTTCCTTAACATCTGTATCTCCCGCACTTTCAATTTTACAGGTTTGATATTTACATAGCACCATCGGCTTTACTAGTGTACAACGTATTCTTATTTCCGCTGCTATTCTAGAGGTGTCCCTTGACTGACTCTATATTTCCAATTTAATGTCACCAGACAAAATTCTACAGCTTTATATACGGCTTTCTTAGGGGGATATTAGGGAGGGGTCCGATGCCACCTTTTTAATATAAAAATTTCTAAAATCATAAGATATTCATAGCAAAATCATTATCAACACATTTACCAATTGCAATTAAACCCTCCGATTAAAAACAACCGCGGGATTTTACGATGATTATCCGGCTAGTTAAGCCGTAAATACGAAAATCAAACATTTGCCGCTTTTTCAATATATTATAAACCTCAAAATCGGTAATCAACACATTGGCGCAAACAGATTGCACCGAACAAAGCGGGCTCATTTCATGCCGAACACGTTTACCGATTGTTTTAAATTGATTTCGCACAATATTTATATTTAAACAATTATCCGCGAGTGAGCCGCGAACTGGCGTTCGGGACGGGCAGCCGGTCAACACGCGATACAGCTGTAGAACAAATGGCCCAGGTGAAATTATAAACTGCCGCAATGACAGCTATTAAACCGATATTGTTAGTTAGGCAATTGTCCGTCGAATAAAATCATTTCAAATAGTTCGGTTAGGTCGTGCCATGCGCGGGTGTGGGGTGAGAGTTGTGGGTGGGGTTTTCGGGGGTCGAATGTGTAATCATCCGTTGACCAAATCAATGCATAATACCTTTACGATTTAATTTTGATTTGGTGCCGCTGCATATTTATATCAACGCGTATCTACGCGTTAAATAAAATGTGTACCATATTCATGTATTTCTAGTTGGATGCCAATAATAATTATTATTGTACCTAATATTATAATAATAGCTGATCGATAACACTACGTACATAAGTTTAATATCCAACAGCAGCATTTAGCTACTTATTAATTGAGATTCTACAGTATCGAGACTAATATTAAATTAATAATAATAATAATAATAATAATAATAATAATAATAATAATAATAATTATAATAATAATTAGTATTTCACATTCGAACAATACGAAAGTTAGAGCTTTAACTAACATATGAAAAAGAAAAACAGAAGTAAAATAAAAATGCGACGTCCAGAAGGACAGCAACTAACAGGCACTGCCCCCGGCTCTACTACCTTACCTTTAGTAATTAAGGAGAAATATTTTGATTAAAGAAGTACCTATTCTTAAGATAAATTTGAAACACTAATTAGTCCAAATTCTGCAATGGCTTACAAAGAAAAAACATAAATGCAATATAATAATAAAAGAGCAAAAGTGGATTATATCTTCTGCTGTATTTCATAGAGCAACTCACGGATGGCGCGTAAAGCACTAAAGTATCGGCACATTCACCACCACACAAGTTATTACTTGAACAGCTGTTTCGAAAGTTCATGGATTCGCATTGTCGGTTTATTTGTAACCAATTAAATCACTTTAAATCTGGCACTGTCACCAAAAATTGCTTTTTTCCATTTTACATGTAGTTGGTAAATTGATCGCCAAACAAGAATACAAATAGCAAAAGCACAATCGTCAAAAAAGATACATTACACCTTGTAAAACCAGTCCTTGACTTGACTATTTATCTAGAACTCTTGGACAAATATAAATTACAAATATAATAGGTCAAGAGTATTTTAAGCCTTGTAAAGAACATTTGACCAGGGATAATTCTTGCCGCTTTTCAAACAAAGCAAAGAAAGAAAAGAAGACAAAATTTAAGACATGTACAATTGAGAAATTATTCCTTGATTCAAAATGGAAAGTATGCACCAATAGGACTCAACCTTCTCCTTGAAAATTAAGAGTCATCAAAGGTTACGCATTTTCTTGTGGTTTTGAGGGATTTCTTGTTGTTACTATAACTATTTATCACATGAACACACCATCATACACCAACATTGTACCGGATCTTTTGCAAGAAGTTTGAGCAGCAATAAAAGGAAAAGACGAGAAAAATGAGCCAATAAGTTTAGTTCCAATAGGATAACGATTCAGCTTATACCACTTGTGTTTCCATGGCGGCAACATTTATTGGGAACTCGTTTTCTTGATGACGAATACATGGTAAGGTAAAATATGCATTTTTTTTAAAGGCATTAATCAACCTTGTCACCAATACGCCAAATAAAGACCTTCAATGGTGCTAAATGTCCGGGTTGTTTTTTTCTGTTTTCTAATGTGTAAAATTTCATTATACCAGATCGAAAATTTAGGGAGATTGAGATACGAATGAAGTTTTAGGTAGAGTTTGTTGATAGCATGGAAGAAGAAATGTCGAAATTATTTAATTGTGGTATGATTGCTTCTTTGGGTTTAGAGTCCAACAATTTTTGTCTCTAGTTTGAGTGTATCGTCAAATGTCAACAGAGAAAAGAGCTAATGATATCTATTCTTTTCTTACCATTGGTTTTCACCCTCTTTAAAGAACTAATCCCGAAAGTAACAAAATTGAAGAAGCTTCGATCATTGCTATGTATTAAAACGGAACACTAAGGAGAGAACATAAGAAATTTCCATACTTGTATCAATTTGAATTGCTCTTTTTCAATTTTCAGCAAAATATGACGCACCTCCATTACTTTCACCCCTAATTAAAACACCACCGAATATATTACTGCACATACATAGTTCACAACGTTCTACCATCAAATAGATAAATCGGTCGTATGGTTCGACGTGCGCAGTTACTCATCGCTCGCCGATGAAATCGCTGTCACACGGCTGAAACAATGGCCATCGGAACCGACTTGGTAATTTAATACAAAATAATAATAAATAACGCCCATCTAAATTAACGTAATCACGTGACCGAGCCCTATGTTCAATTATAATTAATCGAAATGAACTAGAGGACGCTGGTGCTATGAAGCTACATATATTGGTCGACGTTCAATTTTGCGCAACAGCGACACGGTAAAGGTATTTTAACGCTAGCTGGGAATTTCTCGTAAACTAGAAATTGTCTAATGGATAAGTGAATGTACGTATCGAATGGTAACTTGCTGCTAAAACATAACGTGCGTCAAAATGGTTATTTTGTTAGCCAAAATCTTATTACGTAGCCAACCACTACTCCAGATTATAGTATTAGGTACAAATGGCAGTCCCATACTTAGCGGCATTTGCAGTTCTTTGGCAAGTGATGATATGATTTGGTACGTTGGTGATTTCCACTGGATTTGTGAGAAAAAGAAATGGATGATCTAGCATTCATAAACATATTTTCAAATATATTTTCTCAGTTCGTACAGGAAATCTTAAAAAATGATTATTGAGAAAGAAAAGCGATTTCAGTCCAACATACAATAGAACCAATACTTACAAAGAAAAGAGTGAAGAGAGAAGAAAGAAACTATATAATGTCAGTCCAAAAAATACTTATTTAAATCTTAATGGCCAAAAATTGTATTTGGCTCAAACGTACTGTTACTTTTTTTTAGCACAGTGCATGTGCGTACTTTTCTTTTAAATTTCGAACAATTTGTCGTTATATTTTGAAAGTTTTACATTTAATTTTTCTCTTAACCTACGTAAGAAGCTCTTAAATTTCAGTCACACGGCACAGTTTTGCTTACCTTAATTTGTTAAATTATTTTGTCTATGTTTCCGTTTAAAATTTATCGGTTTCACCCTTTTGCGCAACCTTAAATGGGTTTTTGACATTTTAATTTATTGCGATTCTGACTTTTGCTCCTATTGTTGGAGATTTTGTTATTTATGGCATTTCCTTTTATTTATTTTAGTGTTTATTTTTTTTTTGTACTTTGGTTATCGCATACTTCATTGGTTTTGCTTTTCGCATTGCTGTTAATTTTCTGATAGCTAGAGTAGAGTTAAACTTAGTCTTTTATTTTTCTTGATGGTTTATACTTTTTCGTGTCTTAGGGACCATCCGTAATCCTTTTCTTTTCATATTTTCTACTTCAATTGCAAGCGTTGGTTGTGTTTACATTTAGTAGGGATATTTGTCGATCAGATGATTGCGAGGTTATACAATTTGACAGATCTGTAACTCCTTGAAGTTGCGCCTTGTTTAACGATACGTGCTTGCAACGGTAAATTTATTGGTTCCAGATCTTTTGTAAAGATCGTTTCTTCTTTAATTGATCATTTATATTCATTAAACTTAAATTAGGTATTACTCTATTTTAATATTCAGCTTAGCCTCTTCCTTTTTCACATTTTAACGCAATTCTATGATGTGTTTCCGCGTGGAGAGACTTACACTTTCGACTGGGTTTCCGATCCTTTGTCGTTGAATTTTACCACTTGTGGCCCGTTTGTGAAGTAGTTGAGACGTTAGTTGTAGCAGTATCTTCTGTTTGATAGTTTTTGGAATTTATCACATTGCGTGGATATTTATGGAAACCTATTTGTAATTTCCGTTGCTGTTCGTATGTTTTGGTTTTTTGTTTGGAAATATTGGAGAGGATGGCATCGATTTGCTGCTAGATAGGATTCGGCGGCGCCGGCGTCTCTATCAACTATTTTGATTTACCACGTGGGGCCAAGATTTTTATTTAATTAAAACTGTAAGCGTTTAATTTGTTTATTGTAATTTTGGGGTTTCGTTTTTTTGTTAGGGCTTCTTGGGTACATCGTTTTTGGCCTAACCTTTTTGGTACACCGTTTTTTAATTTACCCTTTTGGTTATATCTGTTTGGATTTGGTTTGTACCTAGTCGATTTACTGAAAATTAATAATTCCTAGGAGCTGTAGAGAAACTTGGGCCAGACTTCTTTCAGTCATCACCCGAACCAGCTATGTGATTCTTGCTATTTTCCCATTATTTTATTTAGTTGTAAAGATAGTTCCTTATTTAATTCTTATGTCAAGTTAATTTGGTAGATTGTTTAGCTCAAGTTCTTTTAACTTTTAACATTTAACCTCAGACAATTTAATTCAAGATCAATCTTTTTATTAGTTATATACCTAGCAGCTTAAAAATTTATTTCTTATTATTTACAACCTCGTGTTCAATATTTTGATTAAATTTACGAACCTTGGCTTTATGAACTCAATTTTGGGAAATTGATAGCTAAAGCCCGGACTTATGGTACTATAAAATTATAGAAATAGGCGGCAAAAAAGCAATAAAAAAGACAAAAAAGGTCGCAAAAAATAGGCATTTATTAGTTATTTATTACACTTATTACAGTTATTAATTATTACGTTATTAGTAGAGTTTATTAAAAAGTGGGTACCGGATGGCAGTAGCGTAGCGGTAGCGGCGTGGGTAGGCGTAATTTTCAACTTGTAGTCGATCTCGACAGTAGCGCGAGAGAGTTCAAAGCGACAGTACGTTACACGCTGCATGCCAAATAAGTACGCGGAGATGGGACGTCCAAAGGGTGTAACAGTCGGCTGTTACTGCTGGACGTAACGGTGGATCATGGACGTTGCAACGAAATTCTACATTAACTTGGCTGAAAAGTTCAAAAGTATCATTCAACGCATGCACAATTATATTTTTGGCGAGTAGCCCCATCTTCATATTGAGACTTAACACTTTTCAGACTACCCTCGTAGTGCTATTCACCAGAATGAACCTTCTAGGGGCATCCAACCGATATTATCCGCATTCATCCATCCATAATGCACTACACCACCGCCGGAAACACATACATACATTCCCATATCCACACGGAGAACGGTGCACTATTAATTAATACAAAATACACAACCTCTCAATGTTTGTACGGCATAATTGCAACTAAATTTGTGGCACTTTCATAAATTAACTGATATTGATATTGGTTAATATTTTGTTTAAACTCGGAGCGTATAAATTGCATCTATCTATGCATCTGTCTATCCATCTAACCCATCTATTCGGCATATCAGCTCGCACTCCGTTTGCATGCAGTTTCGCCGCTTCGAAAATTACCAAGTTCTTGTTGTTGTTTTACCGCTAGAGAGAGTCGAGATCGAGCCGCGATGTTTAATGGGTTGAGTGGCGCTGCTGTAGCGCAAACTTGTTATTATAAATAGTTACGTTTCGCGCTCTGCTACAACTGTTCTATATTCCATTGCGAGTTGCATGTGTATTTAAGTTTTTTTCCCACTCGCGAGCTCCTTCAATCGATAGCGCCTCGTCCCTATCGTGGTTATTTTGTTATTACTGCGATGACGAAGTTTTCAATTATCGATGATTAATTAAAAATTCATGCCGTTCGTGCCCTTTCGTTGCGTTCTCGCAAACGAATTAAAAAGTAATTGCCGTTGCTATTCGACGAGACGCTTCTGTAAATTGTGTGTATTAAGAAAAAGGGGGAAAAGGAAGTATTGAGGTACTTTCAACGCTTTGGGCTTGATTCTTTTTTGACTTTTTCGTGTTATGAAGTGCTCAAAAGCCTTATAAAAATGCGAATTTGCGAAATTCTGCATTGCATTACTTCTTAGCGTTTTAAAATTTGAGTAATCAATAGATTGAAGGGTTCTTAAAAGTAAGAATACTGTGACGAACAATAATCCGTCCGTATGAATTTAAAAGCTCTTAAGACAAAGAAAAATATTAAAATTATTATATGAGTAATTTTGTATCAATTCTTTAAATTATCTTTCACTTTTGTTCAATTTTTATTTTGTCACATATTTTTCAACATCGCTGTATATATCTTTTGGAACGATAGTGTGAAATTTACCGATCCCTTTAGAGCTTGTGTAACATTATATTTTTAAATTGTTCTTATCTCCATACGTCATGTACAAGAAATGGTACGTCACCCAAATATTTAGTATATAAACCCGTGCAAAATTTCATTCTGTAGGAGTTCTCTCCTGACCGACCCCTTCACCAACAGTATTCATATTGTCTGAAGGCCCATAACTCACCGAAGATATTCTTGATATTGTCTGAGTTCCCTTACAATTACATGGTATTTTTATACTGCCTGAGTTGTCTTAATTCGCTGACTAAAATTACTACCAACTGAATTATCTTAACTTGCTGACGGTAATTTTATATTGTCTTAAGTTCCGTTAATTCGCTAGTAATAATTTTGTTGGTTAATTTTACCGACTTGAGAACTCATTTCCGAGATACCGCTTATTTTCCCTTGTAAACAAATTTTAGTCTTCCGCGGCGAATGCGTTTAATTTTATTTATTGTTTCTTAACCGAAATTTAGAACTTTGTTTGTTTTAAATTTATTTAAATTGGCAATTTTAAGATAAGAATTTAATTTCGTTTTATTTTGCTTTAGTCGAAATGTCGTTTGTTTTGTTTTGTTTCTTTTGTAAAATATGCAAATAAACCAAAGCTTAAAAACTTGCCTGTTTTCATTCTAAAGACTCTTGATGAACCAAAGCTACCTCAGGTAGATTGTTGATGAACGCCGTGCTCCAGACTGCCGTAAAGCACTATTCACTAAGTTCTTAAACTTCAAAATTAATTAATACCCACATGGAAACTGTTTATTTACTTATACCAAACTTTAAGACGTTTTCATTTTAAAATCGTAAGCCTTAATTTGAGTCAAGATCACTATTCCTCGGCTCTCTCTGATCCTTATAATTTTTATTTTAAGAAACTTTTTTCCAAAATGCTTTCCTAATTCTGATTCTGTACTTATAACGTAACCTCAAATATCCCCGAAAACTTTTCGGCACTTTGAGGATAGGATATCCCAAAATCCTAACGTGCTAGGGCAATTCTGTGATCGGATTTGGAGTCAGCATGAAACATTGTACAAGAAATGACATGTCTGATTCAAGTGGCAGGACTTTGTTGAATCGTCTTATTATTATTGTGAAAGGTGTTACAATACTTGAAGGTTTTTGATGAGCCTCAGTATTAGTGTAGGATTGTCTTCTTTGGTTTACGGAGATATTGACGTCGTTTGTAACTGATGGCAGCGTATTTGCTTATGTAGAATCCAAATCTTCTTGGTATAGATGTCGGAATTGATTTTCAACTTTTCCAAGTTTGTATAAATGATACTTTGGGGGTACTTGCCAGAATTTTGAGATCCCCTTTGCTGATAGATAGCAGCATCGTTTTCTATTTTTTGGCAAGTCTAATATGAATGTTTTCGCCTGATTTTGTCCTGGCAGTTAAATATATCCACCAGAATGAACCAACATTTCCCCTTAATGGAAGTTGCCACACATATACACATTGGCATAATGAAATGAATGTCCCGTACTACCGATTGATAAGTTCCTAAAAAGGTGCTGAAGACATCGAAGAAGTTCTGTGGGTGTGTTTAAGGTACCATGCATCTGATGCAGTTGAAACATATGTAAAAGACCTTTAAGGAAGTCATTTTCCCCTAGATAGAGTAGAGACATACATCGGCTTTAAAACCTATTTTTCATACAAACATATTTTAAAGGGTATTTTCTGGTGATACAAATGCAAGACAAGTGAGAAGGTGAAATTCTAAACAAGAGATTTGAGCTCTCTATGAGTTTGAGCGTAATGATCTACGACGAACAATATACAGAGATAAAATAGGAAAAAAGAGATATAAAACAAGCGAATATTCCCAAGAATACAACATGATTTATTAAAATAACTGCATTACTCTCAGCTGTTGTACGTTTTATCTCTTGCAATCGTCTACAAGTGGCGCCTCTACGTTGTTTAAATAATTAATGTTCGTCGTATATATCATGTACACGCCAGTATTAGATTTATTAAATGAGATCTTGTCGGACACGAACTGTTGTCAAGATTATTAAAATTCATTTATATTAATGCATTATAATATTAACTAACGTACATTCTGAGCTACATTGCCTGCAGTTCCTGTATAGACTTACCGTTACAATGTGGCTGGTTTATTCGAGACAGCAATGCTGTTGCTCAATTTGTATGTATAGGTATATATTAATTATATAAGGTGAATAATTTGAACACGAACATACATAGTAGAGGAAGCAATGACGTGGTCTGCAGTCAGTCTAAAGCAATAATGCAAATATGAAATATAATTTAATGCTTGCATTGATTGTAATGTCGATAATTTTTAGGCATAAATATTTTAACAATCAATTGTTGTTAGTTGGCAACATTTTGTGACTCAAATATTGAATAAATTAAATAAATATAAAGGAAACCTTTTGATATTTTACTTATATCAAGTAGTATCGGTGAGCCAATAGTGAGAAAGATTGTTTATGACTGCGGTAGCGTCGGAGTCGAAGGTTCAAATCCGCCCAGAGATTGCGGCAGCTTTTCTAGCGGGTCCTACATATCTCTCCATTCATATCTTGGGAGATTACAATGAAGTAAATTGTACATCGCACAAAATAAAAAGTATCTTTTTTTTCAATGAAGTACATATTTCACAGATTTAACAGACAATTGTGCAGTAATTTGAGTACTTTTTAACACCTGTTAATTACACTGTGGAACAGCAATTTCGTTGTCTTAAATCTGTGACTTGTTTTCAACTAACTTTTGGCCTCTGGATCCAAAAATAACCGCAGTTTTTGTCAATCACGTCAACTACAGCTACAGGATACCCTCAGAAATTGTGGATATAAAGGAAAATAAAGTAAAAAAAAAAAAAGAAAAATATTTATTAAAGAAAATGTTTAGGAAAGAGTATGGAGGAAATGGAGCAGGCAATCAATATGTGGAAAAGAAAAATACCACAGAGGAGATGAGACACCGACTAACCAAATTCTGGGGACTTCTTACTTTCCTAACCCTTAGGCCTTGTAACTTTCGGTGTTGGCTGGTGGGAGTTAGGCCCCATTGGTTTCCTCCACATTTCACTCTAGTTTATTCTATTTTAAGCTAATCCTGGAATGTCTTCCCACTTTACCCCTCTTCTCTCCGCTGCCCTTCTTACTTGCTCTTTCCACGTTCTTCGCGGTCTTCTTCTTTTTCCCCTTTCTCTTGCTTCGAATACCTTTTTCACTAGCTTGTCTTGTCCCATTTTTTGTCCTGTTGTATTGTCTCTTCTACTGGTATTATGTTCAACTGCTCCCTGTATTCCACATTCCTTATTTTATCTCTTCTCGTCTTTCCTAGTATTTTCCTAAGATATCTCATTTCTGCAGCTGTAAGCTTATTCCTCTGCCTTTCTGTTGTCGTCCAGCTTTCACAGGCATATGTGAGCGTTGGTTTCACAACTTTTCTGACTACTTCGGCCTTTGCCACTTTCGGTATTTCCTTCTTGTTGAGGAATTTCGTTTTTTTATGTTGAAAAGTTTTCCCGTTTTCGTAATTCTCGGGACTTCCGTTTTCCAAACGACATGCTAGCAAATAGTGGGCATTTTAATTCTTTTTTAGATATCTTTACGCGAAAACAATTTATTTGTAATATGTTTATTAAGATATATTCAGATTCAAGTCAGGTATCTCTACAGTCAGTTTGGCAAATAGAGATTGGAACAACTTGTATACAGCATTATTCTTTCTAGCGTCCACAAGGGATCGAATTTGAGATCATTATTATTTGTGCTAAACATTAGTGATCTGCCTCTGAGATTCGACTTTCCTACCCTTACTCATGCAGATGATATTAACATCTTCCCTGAAATATCTTCAATTGATGACACAAGAAAACTTCATAGTGGTGTGGATGTTTTAAGCTCAAACTGAATGTGTTGAAGAATGTAGTTTACTTAGCTATTCTCATTCTTATTCATACTACTTATCGCCCTACCAGATCAGAGATATCAATTTACCACGTAACCTTGAATTTAAGGATTTGCGTATAGTTTTTGGTACCAGTATCATTTTTAAATTACATCTTGATAATATCTGTTTTGAATCCATAAAATCTCAGGGTTTTACTGTGGGTGTCCCTAAATACTTCAAGGATACAACATTCTTAAAGTCGTTGTAGTTTGTCTTCGTACTGAGTAAACTAGAATATGCCGCTCTAATTTGGTATCCCCTATATGTCCAGGCCATATCCATTGCCAATTCCTAACATTTCATTCATATTCATGAGATTGATGGAACTTTCCCTCTTCGCGTAAGGTATTCCACAGGATGGACTACCAGGCAGATGTGCTGGTTTTAAGCACGAAAAGGGATGACATCTGTGAGAAATTTTTATGGAAATTGCTGTAAAATAACATCGATGATTGCCGCTTCATACTGGTGCTAGAATGAATTTGTATGTGCCGCGCTTGAACTTAAAATATGAGAGCGACTTCCTTCTTCTATTCACATGAGACCATCTCCGACATATTCTCTTTCCAAGGCAGCCAATAGGCGATGTATATGTACTCATCTATTAACATTAAATTATCCCGTTATTGGGCATTTAAGCCTGTTGGACAATGAAAGTATATTATTATTATTATAAACGACATGAAATTACAGAAGACCGTCCAAACAAAGATTTTCTAGTTTTGATTAACGTAAGCTGCCCCTAAAACTTATTTTTAGGACATGTACATACGTATTATTCGTGTTGCTATGGAAACCGTACTCAGATGGAATACCCTGTATCCTTTTCTTCGATGAATTTTAGTACAGTGTTCGATTTTTACTTGATTGTGTTTGCGTATGGTATTATTTAGGGCGTACTTGTAATTTTGAACTGTAGTCGTGGAGAAGTAAGGATATTGTCAAGTTGCCTAAGGTTGGTAGTTCGAACATTTAGTATAATTTTTTAAATTTTATTACTGGCACTTGCAAATAATAGCTTCCTTGAAACCAAAAAACTTTAGCATGAATTTTCTTTCAATTTCATACGGTTTTGAAAACAATTAGGTGCATTTTAATAATAATTTTATTGGCCAAACGTCGTATTGGAACACAGCAAGAAATAAGACCCACAAGGGAACACCAGCAACCCGAATATTCGGATTTCGATGAACCTCTAGAGATTGAAAGAGTACCTTGGTATAAGAACACAATTTTTTGTAACGGCTGAATCGTCAAATTTCGGGGTACCGCCACCTTTTTAATGTATGGGAAACTATAACAGATATATTTTTTTAGAACATAATATGAACTGTATTATATAGTCTCAAGGATTATACAAATTATTTTCGGAAAAAATATATACATGGAGGGGGTGGGGACCAGGTACCCGTTATTTTAGAGTACATGATGCGAAGCAAGTGTACACCCATACTACACTTAGAATGCATTGTATAATTATATATTTTTTCTATTCATTAAAAAGAAACCTATTAACTAGCAGATACAGTTCTGGGGGAAGAGTTTTACTATATAAACATAAATGTCATAAATGTCAGTAGCTGGTTATCTTCTAAAAAGAATTCTAAAACTAGCGCTGAAAGTAGTGGATTAATCTTAGTGAGATTCTACATGGAGTTACATTTGAATAAAATATTTACCCAAAAATTTTTAGTGTGAAGAATTAGAAGTAAAAGAGTGTTTTCTTGAGTTTATTAAAAAAAAAATGGTTCCAAAAATATAAATTGATGGAAAAAATAAGTCTGGAAAAAAATTTACAATTCTGGATAACTAATTCTGTACCGAAAGGTAACACGTTAGTATTAGTACTGCAAATTTCCACCAAAATGCTTCCCGTATGTCTCACAACGTACACAAACAACTTATCCGATTTGTTTCCCCGAACGTCGTTTGGAGGCAACAAAACTTCCGAGCCGACCGTGCGACGACAGCTCCAACGCCTCCAAACGTTTTTGGATCGCAGGAGCGGTAGCAGGCGGCGATGAGTCAGCGTACGCGCGAACCTACTACAACGACGACGGGCGCTGCCGCTTCTCTCCCCGAACCTACCCCAACTTACGGGCAAAACATCAAGCCAACGGCGAGCAGACGACGATGTCAAGGTTGGTCTATTATTAGCTTGTCTATCTTATCTCGGGCTGCCGCTGGGACCTTTCTCTTCTTTCCTCCGCGTGTATTCTCTTCCGTTCCGATGCGTTCCGATTTCGGCCGTGCGATTCACACGGAAAATTGTGTATAATGTTCCTATTTATTTTCTGTTTTACAGACTAGAGGTTCGTTATTAACTTCGGCCGGTACAACTGCACCGTCTATTATCGAGATCGTAATAAATTGTTGACGGTTTAATTTGAATTTAATTCTACGTCTCTCGATTTTCATAGGATGTGGGGTGTACGAATGGTACGAATGGAGTGGTGGGGATTGCATTTATCTACAGGATGTTTCCGCACGGAAGACCAAGAGTATAGCCTATAATTTTCAAACAACAATAGTTTCGGCACACTCCGCACCACACAAATTGTTAATTAACTGGGAACAGCCGTTTCGAAGACACGTGGGTCTTCGTCTTCAGCTGCGTACCGATTGATGTGAGAAAACATATATTAAATCTAACAAACCTGCTCTATCCCTACTCTTCAAGAAAAATATATACAAGTACCTACTTTTGCCGCTTAAGACTTAACCTTCTTCTAAGTCTTGTCACCATGAAACGCAAGACATGTGGCCATCCCACCCTAATAAAAATAAAAATCGAGTGAGACAACGGTTATGTCCTCTCTATCCGTCAAATTTGTGTTCTTTTCGCCTATACCCCTAAACTAAAGATTAAACACATGCGGAAAATACGAAAGGATCGACGTCTCTTGTTATACACATACCACAAATCAAATGACCGCCTCACCGTAATAAATCGAAAAGACAGGAAAAGTGTAAAGGTGCCTTCTCTTTATTGATTAGGTTTGCATGCTTATTTATGTAAATAGTCTCATAGTCGTTCAGTTCAAGCCGCGAAATCACGTTTTTAATCAATTCCAAGTTTTCTAATTTAATATTATGCCCGGTTTCGTTTATGTGTTGTGCTACACATCTTCCCATACCTGTAACACCTGATGCGTTCAATGAATCTAGTACCAATCACTCGTTTCGTTTGATCAACATAAGCTTTATGACAATCACTTTATAATTTTCAAGCTCGACAAACGCTCGATTTAAGCTACTCAAATTTAATAAGAAAATGTTTATTACACAAGAGTCTATTGCGCAAGATGAGAGAGATTGGAATTGGTGAAGACTTCGTTTCTCTGGTAGGATCTCATCTAAGGGGGAAGACCTTTTCAGTAAGGGATGGAGCCGTCCTGTCATCAAAGCGACCCATCCTGACAGAAGCGACGCAGAGGTCTCTACTGGCATTTGAACTGTTTATATTGTACAGTAGCGACACCCCTCGGACCCCACAAGTACAATTGTCGATGTACCCAGATAACACGGCAATTTACATAGCCAGTAGAAGCGAGGAACTGATAGCAAGACGCCTCCAGGGGGCACTGGATGACCTAGTAAACTGGCTGTCGGAGTAGAGGCTCACAGTCAATGGAGATATAAATGTAACAGTTAAGTCCACGCAAAGCAGGAAACTAGCTCCTGAAAGGCATATAGTGGTAGGTATGCAGATCTCTTGGGACTCTTCAGCAAGGTATTTGGGGCTAATCTTTGACCAGCGCCCAACGGAGACAAAGTAATTAAAAAGTTCTTTCGCGCTATGAATCTGGCACCCTGCATCTCTCGACGGTGATTTAAAGCCTGAATGTCAATGAATTTCCAAAAGTACTCTCTAGTCTATACCACGGTGAAGATAGATTCCAGTTTTTTTAAAGGAACGATACTTGAGGAATCTTCGCAGTTTCTTTCCTATGTTTAATTGCAAATAAATATAGAGTGGAGACCAAACTCGAGAAAGACATTTCAATTTGTTGGTGAGAATACCGAAATAAAGTATTTTCAGAAGTAAAAGGTTACCAAAGAATTTTCAGAAGATATCTTAACTTACAAGATAGCTATATCTGTAATACACAAGTTTAACTGTCTCTAATTACATTAAGAATAAACTTTTGTTTACGGCGTCATTATCTTTTAATTTGTTAGTCACTCCAAGTAATATAGGTGATGATGATTCAGAAACTATATGGATGGAAATGACAATATCAGCTGCCTCCGGTCTTGAAGACCTATATTCACTGAGCTGAATCTATTACCCCTGGCCTGTGTTTATATTCTGGAGACATGCTGTTATGTGTACACAAATAAAAAAAACTTTGAAACCAATACCGCCTTTCATACTTACCAAACACGAATCTGCGGTGATTTGCATGCTTCAACACCTTGACCGTTACGCGCCCGGGAGTCAAAAGCTTAGGTATTTTATATCTACTACAAAATCCCTCCTATAATTAAAAGCAGAGGAACTGTTAGAAACTGTAGATTTCGTTTAAAAGCTTTTCTCTTGACGCATAAATTTTAGTTCTAGTTTTTTTTTATACCTCCGCATGCAGCGGACTTATGTTCCTGTCGCTCTAATTTAGTCTTATAAGTGTTTACCTGGATCTACCTGTGCTTCTTAATATAGTTTCTTCTGTTTTTTTCTTTTTTTGCCACCTTTTCTCTTGACGTTTCTCAATAATGTACATTGTATTTACCTTGTATATTGTTATCAATCCAAATCACAACTCCTCCTCTCAACTAGGATTGCCAGATCCATGGAAGCTGTTCTTAAAGATATCAACTGCAATCAAAGGCCTTTGGGAACAACCACAAAATCAAGAAAAAGCTGTTCACCCAATTGAGATGTAACATAAAATAAAACAAATTTCTGATACGCAAATTAACCTATCCAAGCATTCATTTGAGGAGTTCGTGACATCTAGAAGTCGGCATGCTTCCCACCAGCGTCTAAATCTAAGAGACCTCAGCGATTTTACCTTTTATTTCGATTAAGCGTGGCGCAAGGGTGCTTTTTAGATAAATTAATAATATGCGTGCGCTATTCGACTTTGTTTATTCGCTCTGCGTTTGTGTGTGAAGTTAGGCGTGCGTGCCAGCGTTGGACGATATTATAGCCCCTATAATTCAGTCCTGGCGCGCTATTGTTTTCGGTGGGGCCAAAATTATACAGTTTTGATGCGACTTCCTTTAATAACATGCGCCCGCGCACCTTCCTAGTTCAATGTTTATTAAATTAGCGTAATGTCGGATAAAAATACAACCGTCGACGTATCGGAGTAGGCCGTGTCGAATGATATACGATTTGGGGAATGCTTTACGATCGCTCTTTTACGACGATTCTGAACAATCCGAATAGTAAAGGTTGATAAAACGTGTTCGAGGGTGATGTTTTATATTAAATTGTCGCCGAGCATGCGACGAGGATGATGGAAAGGGTAGAAGGTTTGGTCCGAATTGCCCGCTATATATAAGTACGTAACACACGTTTTTGTTGTGTAGATTTCGGATTGATAAAATTCCTCAAATATTTTGAGGTTATGTTGATAACAATTCGCCGTAATTGCGCAGTTATTTTAATTGTATAGTTAGTTATGATAAGAGCAGAATTGTCACGATATTACCTACGGTAATTCAAGTACCGTATATTATAAATTGCTTTTTTTAGTATTATACCGGGTGCGCCATTAGCGTGTCGTCGGAGTTTAGCGTGAAAACTACCACAGATGGAGAAATGAGCTTTTCTGTACGTATACACTATACCACAGTGCATTTTGTAAAATTATTTACAAATATACAGGATGTCCCAAATTTCCGAAACCGCCTTCAACTCTTTTATTTTAAATGGATTGCTATATTTTTTATTGATTATTCTAGAGTTGCTCTGCAACCCTCAGTATAACTGCGAGCCTCAACCAGATCTGCTGTGTATACATGTACGCTGCCGTAAATACTATTTCGTAGTTCTGCGTTTGCATTAAAAATGTTGCCTGCATCGCGAAAACGACCAATGTTGACAAAGTTACAGAATTTATAGTAGAAATGCCTGACCTAAATTATGATGGCGTTAAAATTCAATGTGTAATTTATAATATCCCTTTAATGCGTTGGTCCAAAAAGGATTGTTTACGTCACGTAAACAGTAAGCAGCATTCATCAAAAAAAAATTGCATACGACACCATGACAAATTCAAATTTAATTTATATGCTACCTTTATTGCATGTAATCTACCGTTTAATTTGCTAGACAAGGAAGCATATGTCTTCTTTTGGAATAAATATTAGGACTGCAAATTACCAAGTCGGGCATCGTTACAAAGAATTGTGCCATCTGCTCGTGAACATGTTGAAAAAAGAATTAAATCGGAGTTGAAAGATAAAAAACTGTGGTTAAGTGCGGACGAAACAACGGATCGTAAAAAACATTCTGTGGTTAATGTAATGGTACGCACAATGGAACCACATCAATCGTCACCTTCAATTCTATTAGCTTCCAGACGAGTATAACAATGTACTGCCGAAGTAATTTCAAAGTTAGTGTTAAATACATTGGAAAAGTTTGAACCTTCAACAAACCAACTGTTGATGTTTATGATGGTGCCGAAAACATGCTTTCTGTAGGCCGGTCCTTTAAAAAACATTGTGGTAACTTGTTACATATTACGCGTAAAATTCATGCTTTCAGTCATGTGGCAGATAGTATTAGAAAATGTTATCCTGAGGTAGACGCTTTAATAGCGCATACAAAAGCAGTGTTTGTCAAATCCCCAAAACGTATTCGCAAATTTCACAGACTGTGCCCCCGTATGCCTGAGCCACCAGAACCTATTCTTACACGTTGGGGAAACATGGTTACAGGCCGCGTTTTATCGTCATAAATATTTTGAGAATATTAACAACGTTGTTTTTACAATTCGATCCAAAGGAAGCTGCGGCTATCAAGGAAAGCCAGTCGAAATTTCAAGATAGGTTAAAAGGGATTTAAAAACTATTCAGAACAATTATTTCGGACTAGTGGAGGCAATAGAAAAATTACAAAATCCTTCGGAGTCGTTAGCGGAATCTCTGCAAATAGTGCAACATGTTCAGGCACAGCTATGCGCGGTAGAAGACGCAAAAAATGTTTGCGTTCTAGAAACGTTTGAAAGTGTTTTAGAGAAAGATTCTGATTTTGGCACATTAAGACAAATTTGTGACGGTGCGTCAACAGAACCGTTAAGTTGTTCCAAAGATTATTTTAATTACGCAAATATAGTAACTAGATGTAGAACGTTCGTTTTCTGCATATAAACACCCTTTTTCCTCACGCCGCACTCGGTTTGCCGAAACAACCGTGGAAACATATCGAATGTTGCAGGTATTTAACAGACATTATTCACTTTGTGATTTCACGGAAGACTCTTGAGACGGTAAGTGTTTGAGCACGTATTATATTTTATTTCTGACCATGTGCACCTTCAATAATTACTTTTGGATATATTGCAAATTTTGTTAACATTTTGACATTTACAGACTCTGACATTTTAAGACCTAGCCAGAAAACAAATGTAATGTCGTGAGTTACTATTTTGCTACAAATTTAGGGACTAACACTTTATATGTTTCAAGGTGGTATAATGTAAAAATGTATGCAGGGTGTTAAATATGTCGTGTAGCGTTTATCGAAATTCAAACGCCTTTTTTTCAATTTTTTTAATATACTTTTTTAATATTGCTAGCAATCCCCTTGTAAAATTACCTTTAAAATTGTACTAATAACGTAATACTTATTTCCAGTATTTTTGAAGACATTGCACGTTTTTGGGAAATACGTTTGTAACAATCGATATGTGCCACATCTTATACAGCTAGATGGACATCATTTTCAAATAAAATTTCCACACAAAGTTGTCTTTCGTAGTTTCTTTTTGCTATCAACACGTTTTAGTCTTTGTTATAATTTTATTAGGGCTCAATTATTGTAACTTGAATTATTTATATGTTGATTATTGGTTATTACGTACTGCTTTAACCTTATTGCCAATTATACAATTGCTGCTATTTTTTACTAACTTTCATTAACTAAAAATGAATTTCTCGAAAGAAGAGTTCATAGACATGGTAGTTGCTCTTGGCACTTGTACTCTTAGCATCAAGAATGTCAGCGGAATATTTCATATGATGTTTTTCCATGGCCTACTATAAAAACTGTATACACGACACCTCCTACAATGGCAGAAAACATAGCAGCGAGTAAGAAACGCCTTTCTTCAGTTAAACGCGGACAACTTGGCTCAAAATGTAAGCCAGTCCATATAGAGACGGTTGGGAATATGCACAGAGCAGAATGATTGAATTATTAAAATTATGAAAAAATCTAAAAGTGTACATTACTTTTTAGAAACTGAAAATAATAGTTTTGTATTACCTACAGTTTCTTATTACTTGAGCATAATCCAAACAAGGCTTTCAGGCTATGTCTTAAAATTTCCTGTAACTGTCAAGATTTTAACAAAATTTGCAATATGGACAAACGTAATCATCGAAAGTGCACATAACCATATATCACTGCAAAGATAAGTTAAGTGACTATCAAACGGTTCAATAAAAACTATAGCAATCTGTTTAAAATAAAAAAGTTAAAGGCAGTTGCCGAAATTTGGAACACCCTGTATATTTGTAGGTAATTTTACAAAATGTGCTGTGGTATACTATATACGTACAATAAATCTCATTTCTCCATCTCCGCCGAAACACTAACGGCTCATAAGCTTGTTCCTTCAAGTTTTTCATCGTCTCTCATTATCCAGCATTCAATTTTTCTTCCTTTTTACATTTTTTCTGGCCACTTCAAAATATACAATGTTTGCGGTTTTGTACAAATTATTATTATTATTATTATTATTATTATTATCGCTAACAGATGTAACTCAAATATGCTGAGCGACTATCGTTGGCCTCTTAAGAACGATGTACCTAGAGCAGAAATTCCAAAGATATGAATCTTAAGTCGCTTTTCACTGCACTTCTGCTAAAACGAAAGTGTCAGTTACTACAAAGCTATACCGTTATTCATTGTTAACCACACGACCGAATGATGAGAGAAACCGTTTTTCATTTTGACATGGTTCATTCCATGCATACTCTAGAAGGTGTTTGCAAGTACGTAATTCTAAAACCGCCCCTAAACTAAAACATGCAAAATACTAGGAAGTAAAAGAAGGATGCTGACCCGTAATACAAAATATAAACCATTGTTCTTTTTCCAAAGCGTCTAATTCTCGCGACCAAGTTACATTCTTAATTAATTTGAGGTTTTCCAATTTAATATTATAACCGGTTTCGTTTATGTATTGTACTACACTTGATGACCTCTGGTTTCAAAAAGACGGTGCCACCAGCCATACAGCCAGAGAAACAGTCACCTTACTTCAAGCTGGTTTCCTAAGACGCGTTATCTCATGTTCATGTAATTTAACTCCTGCAGACTTTTTCCCTTTGGGGCTATTTAAAGAGTAGAGTCTACAGAAATAAGTTTAGAACGACTGCAGAGCTGAAGGACGAGATACGTCACGAAATCAACAGGATAGACCCTGACATGTGCCACAATGTTATTAGAAATTATGACAAATGTATTAGAGCATGCCACATGAGCCGTGGCCGTCATTTGCAGGATATAATCTTCCATTCATAATTGTAATTAATTAAACTACATTATCTCATAAAAAATTATATTAATATTCAACACTTCTGTGTTTTTTTAAACCTTATATGTATGTGAAATCACTTACCGAATCACACATTATTAAGGTATATAATGACTATGAAAATGTGTACATACCAAGTGAAATAAATTCATTAAATTGACTCAAAAGTCAGTAAAAATATAAAATACATTAACATCAATAATTTTCTCATGTTTTACATTTCCCGTATCGGTATATAAATTGATCAAATAAGATATTGCACCAAATGACGCCATCATCAAAAATTAATCTACCAGCAATGGCCATTCCCAAAGCACCTACATACATACCAATATTAATTTCCGCCGCGTAAATTGATTTAATTATCGTATATGTAGGCTCTCTTCGGTTATTTTCCTTTGCTCATTTTTTTCGCTGCTGATTACATTCATTCCATTCCCGAGCCTCATTTCTCTGGTGCTCTCGTATCTACAGAACATTGCTTGTACACTAACGACGCATACACCGATGAGTTTTGTATATATCTATATTTTTCATTCTGTAAACACGTATTCGGACCGTGTTTGTGCACGTTATACCTGTGTAGGTAAAGAACGGGGCTGGAAAAAAATACGTTGAGGTATTTTTAAAATGTTAATGGATTGCGAAGATTAATATGTTAAATAATAAAATTGGAGCGGGTGAAATGGAACGCGACCAATGTACGTGATGTGTTTGTGTGTAAATTCGCCTTTTACTGTCGATGTATGTATATTGAAAAGTATAAATTACGGTCAAAGAAAAAAAACGAATTCATTTAATGGATGTACATTTGTGCGTGGAAGGAGCCTCTTTGAATGATTTCTGAAACCAGTTAGCATCGGTTGGCTGGAGATCAACTTTAACATTGACGTCAAATTTGACATCTGACATTTATTAAATCTATTGAGATAGATTGAAAAAACCAAACTACATATGTCAATTTTAAACATGTAATAAATTTGATAAATTAATTACTGGAAATTCTTAGTACAAAGAAAATGTTCGATTTAGCGATTTGTTCAGATTAGCGAATATAACGATATTTTCACTTAAACTGCTTCAAAAATGCAGAACAAAATTTAATTTCAAACACAATTAAATATTAAAAAATGAATCAATATGAAGTTGCTTTAGCAGCCGTTTGATCTCTAATGCACTGTAGAAGTAACAGTTGTTGATATGTTATTCTAATTGCTTCTTTGGTCCACTGTTAATGATGGAATTACCCCTACTTCCGTAACCTCCCATAAGTCACTGTACGATTTCATTATTGGTAATATCAGCCTGAAAAAAGTCATTGCAAATATCGGTAATCTCGAAATCGTAAATGATAACAAGGACTGTGGGATAATATAGCAAACAACAATAGTCTCGGCACACTGCGCACCACACAAGTTATTAATTAACTGGGAACAGCCGTTTTGAAGACACGTGGGTGGCCATCTCGTCCTCATAAAAATAAAAATCGTGTGAGACAACGGTTATGTCCTTTCTATCCGTCAAATTTGTGTTCTTTCCGCCTATATCCCTAAACTGAACAATAAACACATGCGGAATATATGGAAGGATCGACGTCTCTTGTTATTATAGCACAAACCATAAATCAAATGACCGCCTCACCGTAATAAATCGAAAAATAGGAAAAGTGTAAAGGTCCCTTTTCTTTATTGATTAGGTTTGCATTCCCATTTATGTAAATAGTCTCATAGGCGTCCAGCTCAAGCGACGAAATCACGTTTTTAATCAATTGCAGGTTTTCAAATTTAATATTATGCACGGTTTCTACACTTGACGCTTCTATCTTCAACATATTTAGCCTGCGACAGCCAGCTCAGTCTAGGTCAAGTATTATATAACGAGGTACAAGATGTTATTAATTCACTGCAGTCCTCCAATACCAAGGATGTTTATGGTCCTAGTATAAATATTATCAAATTTGTAAAGAATGAGAGACTTGTACCAATTACTAAATTAATAAATTTATTTCTAAGTATGCCAAAATATTTCCTTTGCATAAAAGAGGTGATATAGAAGATGCATCTAATTATAAGTCTGATTTCTTTACTTCCGGTTATATCTAAGATTTTTGAAAAACTAATAAAAGGTGAAATAGTTTCTTTTTTTGAAAGGAAATCGCTATTTAGTAGCGATCAGTTCGATTTTCGCCGAGAAAGGTCTACATCATCGGCGGTATTGGACTTCATACTATTCACTTTGGATTGCGTTGAGTCCGACTTTTATTGTGTTGCTACGTTTTGCGACGATAGTAAAGCTTTCGATTGCGTTAATCGTAATATATTGCAGAATAAATTAAAATGTTATAATTTTAACAAACTATCTTTAACCTATTTTGAGTCATATCTCATGAATAGATATTAGATGGTTTGCGTAGATGGCGCAACGTCTTCTCAGTTTCCAGGCCAATTTGGTGTCCCGCAAGGATATATATTGGGGCCCGTACTATTTTTAATATATATTAACGATTTTTCTCAGAACATGTTCATTGATAAAAGTATAGTTTTTGCTGATGATACCACCTTGTTAATAAAGTCTGAGGATAGCAGTGACGTCTTAGTTAAAGCATCTTCAGCCCGTAACTGTGCGCATGCTCGGTTTGCAACAAACCAATTTGTCACTCAATGAAGATAAGACCACAATTTATTGGAAAAACTGTAACTTCAAAGTTAGTTCCCTATTTATCAAATACTTAATTTTCTAGTTAATTAATAATAATAATAACACTCATAATAATAGTGAATTTCTGCCAACAGTATTACAGGAAAAGTCAGATCTGCATACAAAGAGAGACAATGTTCAGTTAGTAGGAACATTACAACCTAAGGAAAAGAAAGAAAAGTTGTAGTAAAAGTAGAGAAGAAGAAGCTGCATGGTTCTGATGATTTAGATATTATTCTATTGAATCGAGTTCTATATCGCAAAGGTACGCCATTAACGGCTTCTTAAATGAACCACTGCTTGTTATAGTTTTTATGCAGTTGGGTAAGTTATTAAAGAAGCTCATACCAGCATAGTTTAGAAATTTCTAGATAATTCTTACCAAAGACAAATCTTATTGTTATTTTTTATAGAACAAGAATTCTTTTCATACCAGTAGACTACCCCAAAATATAATGCCGAATTTGGTTTTAAAACAAAAAAATTCTCATAATATACCATCGTTAAAGCACGAATATCTAACACAATGGTTTACAAAGTTTCTCTTTATCTAAATTCTATCTATGGTGTTGATCTATAAATAGATTAATAAGATTTGTATCATCTGCGTAACTAGCTTTAGTGCAATCACAAGTTGAAAAGAACATAATTTGGAAAAATTATAAACAGCAGAGGACCAAGTACGCTGCCCTGCGGAACTCCTACACTGATTGCTTTCTCCTTAGACTCTGCCGTTACACCACCTCTGTTTATTTTTACTATTTAGTATATTTTAGAAAGGTACTATGAAAATCAAGAGTTAGTTAGAATGATTGACGCAGTGAAAAGCTTTTGACAAGTCAAGAAAGATGTCGCAAGCCAGGCAATGCCCCTTCCGAATCAGTAGGATATTTTTAATATAATTATAAAGTGAGGATTTACCTAATACATATCCATGTTGAGAAGGGGCGAATAAGTTACATTTAGAAAAGAATCCACACACGGAATTAGTCACTGAAGACTCAAACACCTTATTCAGCGATATTAGGACGCTAATCGGCCTATGATTTGCACAAACGTTTTTGTCTCCCTTTTTATATATAGGAGCCCCCCAGGTAATTCTTAATCCGTCGGGATAAGTTTAAGTTGTAAATGATGTATTGATTATTTGGGAAAATGGAGAATTTATGGTAACAATTATCAACAGATATCTGCTAGTATTTGTTTATTGATAATTTTTCCTCTTCGTAATAACAACAAAATCCGAATAGATTACTTCCCAAAACCATGTATATCTAATTAAATTTATTCCCCCGAATCTGCGCCAGAATTAGTTAAGGTAGAATTCCGGCAGATCACATAGATATTAGTCGGAATTCGGTTGGAGGTTGGTCGGTTGGTTGGTGGGCTTTCCGTGATCAATAACATCCATAAATCAAAGTCCCGCCTAGATTCGTAGTGCGCACGACATTCTATCATATTTCAAAAACATCAAACCATTATTCTAATTAGTCCCCTTCTCTTTCTCTCCGAAAGCACGTAGATGATTTTAACAATATAACAACTCTGCAGGAGTTCTCTTCAACCTCTGTGCCGCGGCGAGGAGTTTTATGTGTAAGTGAAATTATAACCGCGAGCCACCGTTCAGGCCACAAACGTGTCTCTCCCTCTTTGCGCTCTGTCCCTCACGCCTATGGTAAATACTTATAAAAAGGAGCTAAAAGATTTAGATTGCAAAAAATAGCTATAAAAATAGTTTGTGGTAATGGAAGGATTGTTTGATATGGAATGCGCTGTATATTTTTCCAGATTTTAATAAGGAAGCTCCTCTAAAATGTTTTTTATAAACATTTCACTATACTTAAAATGCGTCCTTCTTTAGGGGAACCTAACACTGGTTGATGCAGAATCTAATTCTGCATCACTTCTAATCATAATACACAGGGTGTTCCATTCAACAAAATCGAGAAAAATAATTTTGATATTGGTTAAGTCAATACTTTCTTAATGACCACCCTGTATATTAGGCGATAAAAACAATTTACTGACATCATCACAAAATCTCAACAAATCCACAGAACAAATTTTATTGTTTTTCTTTGGGATATGTGTTCTTTTTCGAGTAAGCGAACTGTCAAATTACAGGCTACCATCATGGCAAATAAATCGAAAATAAAGGCAGTTCTCGTTGGCACACCCATTTTTCTATTTCCGTGTTCTTCGATATTTACATGTTTGTTTCAGTCTGCCTTGTTCCAGCACATCAAATGTTTCTCGTACATTTTACAAACTATTTAAGCACCGTCGTAGAACAAATCCGGAAAGTCACAGATAAACTTATTTACTGTACCAGCAAAGGGTTGTTTTTTAGCCTTGTTCACATTTTAAATTAATAATTATATATTTATAACGAATAACACGTAACACAAAACACAACGCACGTTCTCGTCTTCTAAACTGAACGAAAAATAAACAAGCGGACGCTAACAAAGCGAGAATCGATTTTTGCACACAGCCCGCTACTCCGGTGAAATGCCTATGTATCCCAGCGAGTATTACCTCGCTCTGACCATTAGTTTTCTGTTTCGTTAAATTAAGAATATTTTATAGTATTCTTTGCAATTCGTGAAACTCACCTTGAAGGACATTAAAAATATTTTCTGCTAGAGCTCCTCAGAAGAAGTAGATTAATTTTGAGTTGCAAAAGATCGCAAGATATCCATGCGGGTTTAAAACAGTTCATGTAAAATTTAATAGTAGGAAAACAATTTACTCTCCCTCCTCTACATTCAAACTCAAAAACGCATCCCACTAAGAAAACTACTAATAGATATATACGCTTTAGGCATAAAACGTCCAAGAAATATCCTTCATCTAACGCTAATTCCACTACCTTCCGATCATTTTCTTCCTTCATATTTCCCTGCAACTACGTAATATACTCAACAACCGTCCGCAACCGGCTTTAATTAAGTTTACCCTCTCGAGATATTACGTTTTCTGTTTCTCGGTCGTTGTGTTGCCTCCTTCCTTCCTTCCCGCTAGTCCGCGTTTCGTATCGCGACGTATTACTGTATGTGCGTTAAAGAAAATAAATATTGAATAATTTAATTTCCGCTTCGAAATAGAGTAATCGAAAGGCGGCGCGGCGGTGGTGGCGGCGACGGCGCGGGGCCGACGAAGTAGTAAAGGGCGCGCACAGAAAGCGCGTCGTCAGAGATACGTGCGTGCCTAACGTATTAAAGGCTTCAAGTAATGTATTTACTTACCCCGTTCATAATTTATCGGATTATCGATTTTATATCCGTATAATTTATACTCTGCACTGTGTATACGTTGAGTGTAAGTTACATCGATAGCTCTTACACGATGTGAGCTGTTTTAACTACTCCCGAATTTTTGAATAGCGATAAAATATTATTAAAATACTGCTCGTTGAAAAGTTATTTTTATATTGTATGATGTTGTTTTGACGTAAATTACGACGTATATTATATATTAGACTTTAATATCAACTAAAATTGGTGCCGGAGATGTGTCCACGTGTATACAGGGTCATTCATAACGATGGCCTATTAAGAGTATCTCTAGAAATAATTAAAGTATCTTTTTGAAATGTTGGTGGTCGATATTATGGATAATCAAGTATTTCCTAAAGATATTTTCATCTTCATGGCACTCTTGATTAAATCGGAAACCGATAGCAACTTTCTTATTTCAAATAGTACACCCTATAATTGTGGATCCTTTGGACAGAGACAAGTTCAACGATTTACAGCATCATACGTCTACCATCTTTGAGAAATTCAATTTTTTCTGAAAAATTTGACAAACGCAGAGTTTAACTTAAACATCAATATCTTCTGTTCGGTATTACCCAGGTAAACTAGTTTTGAGATTTTTATTGGTAACCTGAATTCCCCTTTATTGCTGTAAATACATATCAAAAATGTTATATAGAGTCTTCCAAAAACTTAGTCCAAACACTAACATATTCAACTAAAAAGATCAATTGTTTAAAGTGACAATCCTTATTTTTGAGAATGTCTACGTATGTTACTCTCAAATAAATGCGAGTAAAACATATTTTACTTCCTATAGCTAAATTCTCTCGTTTGCGAGTTATTTAAGGAAACATGACATCGATTATATATCACCAATAAACGACCAGAATTGATATGGTAGGCTCTGTTTTGCTTAAGCTAATGACAAATGAACACTGCAATAAATCGTAGATGTTCTGGCATACTTCAGTGCACATCTTGAAGCTTCAATTTCTAGTGCAGAGGGTTTTCATATTCATCAATACAATGAATATTACGAAACCTAAAAAAATTCAGGATTCCAAACTCACCCGAACTCAGAGGTTAATAACAACTGATTTAGACGGACGAAGAGAATGTTGTGAATAGACTTTAGTCAAAATACAAGAAAATCCAGTTTTTCTTTCTGAAGTGACGCAGAAATTCTTAAAAATAGTTGCCATTAAAAAAAATGATTTTTTTTAGTTGAATATGTTAGCGTTTGGACTGGGTTTTTGGAACACTCTGTATAACATTTTTGATATGTATTTACACCAATTAAGAGGAATTTATGTTGCCAATAGAGATCTCAAAAGCGGTTTACATGAGTAATACCAAATAGAAGATATTGATCTTTAAGTGAAATTCTGCGTTCGTTAAATTTTTCAGAAAAAATTGAATATCTCAAAGGTGGCACCTCCTACAACTATGATATTGTATATCGCTGAACTAATCTTTAAAAGGTCTGTCCAAATGATCCATAATATACAGGATATACCATCAGAAATAAGAAAGTTGATATCCGTTTCCGGTTTAATCAAGAGTACCATGAAAATATTTCCAGGAAATACTTGATTATCCATAATATCACCCACCAAAATTTCAAACAGATACTTCAATTACTTCCAGAGATACTTTTAATAAGCCATCGTCGTGAATGATCCTGTATATGGTTCAGTGCAGACTTTCACGACTGTAGTGTAAAGTAGAAGAAATAGTATCGAACAAAGCTGAATGGCACAGAAAAGGTTCGAACAAGATTTAACGAGACTAGACAAAACCGAAGATAGCCGAACAAAAGCAAGCAACTCAAAATGAGTCAACAGGACCAACTGGAACTGAAGATAATTGAAATCGACCGAACGAAATCGAATATAGCCGAACGTAGCAGAATAAAACCAAATATAGCCGAATGGAACCGAACAAAATCTAACGTTGCTGAATAAAACCGAATAGAACTAAATGCAGCGAAATGCAACAGAACAGAACTAAATAGACCAGAATATAGCCAAACACAGCCGAACGAAACCGAATTCAACCAAACATAGTTTAACGAAATCAAATATAGCCAAGCACGACCGAACGGCGCTAAAGAAGACTACAGAGTCAAACGAAACCAAACTGAACGGTGCCGACTACGACTGTGAAAGCCTATATCAAGCTTAAGTGGACTTATATACTTCTATTATGCATCCATCACATTAAAATACGAGGGCTGTTCTCTTTCCGTTGAGCCTATCTAGCAGGTTGTCAAATATACTTGCAGATTTCTAAAATACTGGATTTTAAAGTAATCCTTGTTCCAAGAAATCATAGAATTGAATGAAGAGCTGTGATTCTTTACATTTACTGCTGTTATTAAGTTTGTAGATGTTAATTTAGTATTCAGTAGTTGGTTCACCCTGCTTTTGTTAGTTTCTATCAGTTTTTCTTTCATCTTTGGTTGTTCCACTCCTACAGGCTGGAGCACCCCCAGATATTTATAATTCTCTTTCTTGTCCATAGCATTTATTACTTTTGGGATTTCTTTTTCACGCTTATGATGTACTTGTTCTTCAAGCTTACAGTTTTCTTGTTTGTGCCACTTCCCGTTTTTCATCCCATTCATTTTGCATTTGTCCAAATCAAACCTCATGTCGACATCCTTCGTGAATGCGTCCACTTGTTTCATCAAGTGTTTTAATTCTTCGTTCGTTTTGCCTATGAGTTTCACGTCATCCATGTAAATCAGGTGACTAATTTTTTCATTGGTGTTAGCTGCCTGATGTGTGTAGCCTCTTTTATTCAGCACCGCTGAAAGTGGATTTAATGTCAGGCAAAACCACAAGGGATTGGAAGAATCTCCCTCTCTTCTTCTTCTTCTTATTATTATTATTACTATTATTATTATTATTACTATTATTATTATTATGCGTACCTCAATTATTATTATTATTAATGTTCTTAAAAGCTGTGAAGGGAAAATACAAGTCATTACCGTTTTAACCGTACCATAAATAATTAAAATAGACATGAAATATTTACTCACATCGAATAAATTATTTCTAGCGTAAAAGAATTTTATTTATAGATTTATACGTTGCCAATGCGTATTTCTATCATATAAAATCTATGAAGACGCATTGGCGTTCATTCATGCACAATATATTATCGAAAGGGGGATATTTGCGTGAAGTTATATACCGGCGACAATAGGTATAAATTTCTATTTCCCTTTGTCATCGAGGCAGTTATTGTACTATTATAAAGTGCAACGTTAAATTAGATGACTTCCAAAGTATAATGGAGAATATTCCTCTGTTGTTTGGGCCGACGCATAACGTAGGCAATACCAGACTCTTTCCGATAATTTCTATTGTTTCTTTTTCGAAGTGTTTGCTCAGGCTGTTGCGGTTTTCTAATCGATACGTAGTGCATGCGAGCATCGTATGTTCGTCTTAGGACTACGTACATATTCTATGACGTCACGAATATCGTTTTGTTTGCGTTGATAGAGAAAATTAACTAGTAAGATATATAAAAGTAAGTGCGCATCATAAGTAGAGTTTGTTAAAAAAGTGGTACCGGCAGTGGCGCACCGCATAAAAGAAGGTACGTAATATACAATATTAGAGAAAAATAATATTGTTACCTTTTCCTGTCGTCTTGATGTCCACTGTGACAATTGACAACCGCCCTGGTAGGCTGCGTAGAATTGCAACATCAACAACGCTTCCACTGTCGATTCATTCAGCCGTCGACGGTGTTGTGGATACGTTGTCGTATACTTCGAAAATAATCGTTCGACATCCAGTGAAGTAAGATTTGCAAATGTCAGGTATTCCTCTTCCTCATCTGGGCACTCTTGATTTTCAGTTATAGACCGAACCTTTTGTAAATCGGGATTTTTCGTTAAAATTGCAGCAGATTTTTGAGCAACATCAACTCCTAGAGTGTTCGTCAAGTTTTCCATAGCGGCTTGTCAATTGTTTATACAATTTAATGTGTCTCATGCAGTTAAGTGTCTAATTGCTCAATAGCTTGTGCAACTTCAGAATAGTTCATGGAAATTTCATCTATTCGTTGTTGAACGTCCGAATTGGAAAAAAGTTGCTGACTATCTCGAACTGCTGCAGAATCATTTGAATCAGGTTTCAAAATGACATTTTTCACTTGTGAAAAATATTTCTGATAGTAAGAGAAGTCATGTACCCCATCGCATTATTACAGGCTGAGGTGGTGGTGGTAATTTCGGACACAATTGTTTGAATACACGGATGTGTTTGGGAGATTTGATGAACACTCCACCATCGGATACTTCTTTCGAATGGTTTCTGCTACGAGGTGACATGCGTGCATGAGGCATGTTATGTGAAGAAGAGTCGGAAAGCATATTTTCAACATCCTACCAACTCTCAGCATTGTTACGGCACCGTCAGTAACGAACATTGTGACTTGGGTTCCTGTGATACAAAATTCTCTCAACCAATTTTTTATTATCTTGACAACGGTTTCTGCAGTAGTTTTCTGAATCCTTTTACTGGATAACAACAATTAAGCTGGTGGACCATCACGTTTTAAAGGACGCGCTACAACATGAATGACGCTGTGTTTCTGAGCATCTGTTGTTTCATCCACACATAGGCAGATTTTCTTATTTCACAACTCGTCCCTTATACATTCCTTTACTGTACCTTGCACACGTGGCAAATTGTATCGTAATTGCATAGATGTTGGCAGCTTCCATGAGGAAATGTACTTAGCCCAAAAAAGACGAAAGTATTCATTAGATACTAGATGTTGTGGGATGTTCCACACACTTAACATAAAAATAAAATCATATAAAAATTGCCAGTGTGGAATACTGTTTCTTAAATTCAATACATGACGTTTACTTTTACAATGTTTTCCACATTCAAACCTATCGCGACCTATTGCATATTGTGCAATAAATATGCGGACTTCTATATTCTAATCCTGAGAAATGCCTGTGATATTTATTCACATTCGAAGGGAACGTTACACCCTTTGGGCGTCCCATCTCCGCGTACTTATTTGGCGTGCAGCGTACAACGTACTGTCGCTTTGAACTCTCTCGCGGTACTGTCGAGATCGACTACGAGTTGAAAATTACCCCTACCCACGCCGCTACCGCTACGCTACTGCCATCCGGTACTACTTTTTTAACAAACTCTACTCATTAATAATTAAACTCAAAGCATTCATTTACTTAGAATTCTTGAAATGCATATTATGCAAATCTTATGTTAATAAAACAAATAAAAAGTAAATGTAGCCCTAACTACAGTAAATTTATTAAATTTTTGTTGTTGTTACAATTAAAAAATCTCAACAAAAAAGTTTCTGTTCATTTAACAGCCAACTTTCTATCTGTGTACAGCTTCGCTCCACATCCAGATTTTATTACTCTAAAACGCAATATTTCGTAAATGGAATCGGGTATAACTAGGGGCAGTGAAGCAGATTAGCCCTTAGAGCTCTAACGTCGAGAGGAATCTAATGGGAACCGCTTTGCTTGGCCGTTTATGCGGTAATATCAATTACTTGGAAGGATGTAATTGCCGATGCGGGAAGATTTTGGCGTACACATTGTTCCCCTTTGCTTACGCGAAACGTGGGAAAATAAACGATGATTAAAATTACAATTTTTGATCCTTAGTGATAATATCGTGCGAATAAATTACAAGGAAAATTATATAGAAGCACAAGATATCAACGTAGGCCAAGAAATAAATGCTCATCCTTGTTATTTAAATTTAAATAGACAATGCATAAGCTCGAATACTGCGCTGCGATAGTAGCGCCCCCTATCGCTGTAATAACGTGGAATTCCGTATTAATTGTTCTTCGTATCATTAATCATGTCATCGGTATGTATAAATAAAAAGAAAAAAAGCGTCCATGTAGTTTAATACGTAGGTACAATCAGCGCCAGGATGGAAGGGGAAATAGGAATGATGAAAAGCAAAAAAAAAAGTAATACCAATATTAATTATCAGCTGACACGTTTTCATTCTACATTTCGTAATTATATGTATGTTGTATATAATACAAGTACAGGCAAGGATATTATAAAAATGATATATGGGCTTTTTTTTATGAATTATCATTTTTTGTTTGGACACTGTTGTGTCAGACTTAGAAAACACATCACAACATGCTTTCCGTTCGATTTATCTCTTTGGAAGAAATAGAAAATGAAAATGTTAGATTATGTAGAGGTTGTAATAGTTTTGGACTGAAAATGTTACATTTTGATATGTTTTTAGGTCTAATTAAGGTTACAGAACTCAGCACTTATTCTCCTTCCTAGTGTACTTCAAGGGACAAACTTAGGTCCTCTTGTATTGATCGTTGAAAATATATTGATGCAAATGGCAAAGTATGGATTATTTATGAATGTTACAGATTTCACAAGGGTAATGTCTAGAGTAACCAAAACTTGCGGACTCGCATAGGCGTCGGTATTACGGGTTAATATAAGAATACGAAAAATTCATAAATAAACTTACTTGCTAATTATTCAACAAATTAGAGGCATCAGGATGTGAACTACTGTAAACTTGCATCATTGCATATGTTTCCACAGTTACTTCTTTAAACTTTGTGCGTCGACAAGAAAAAATATTCTTATACATAGAAAACGATCTCTCCACATCTAAGGAAGTTACATTTGCACGTAGAAACTGTTTTTCAAAATCACTTAAAAGTTCACTATTCTTACACTTATTATAAACGGCCTCTAAAGTATTAAAATCGGGATTTTTCCTTAAAAATCACTTAATGTGTGTAATTTATTTTTTACACTCTCCACTATGTCTAATGATTCCTGCAATGACAATTCAATACACTGTAGTTTTCTGATGGCATTTAATAATACTGTATAATTGGTACATATTGTTGTTAAATCTTCTAAAAGTTGAGGAATTTGAAATTCTCTTTGACTTCCTCTTATTGCTTTGGATTCATTCCGATTAAATCGCATTATAACTGATTGAATTTGTTGAAAATGGATCAAGTAGTAAGAAGCTGCTGTTTGCCAAGTACCCCATCGCGATAAAATTGGTTCAGGAGGTTCTGGAATACCTGGACAAAATTTACGAAATTCTTTTAAACGTTTAGGAGATTTACGAAACACTGCTTTAGTACTTCCAATCATCCGATCAACGTTTCCGTAATGTTGTCGAACAACTTCACCAACTAAATGCAAAGCATGCAGCACGCAGATTATATGTATTAAGTTAGGAAATATATGTTTTAAGGATCGCCCAACTCTTAACTTCGTTGCTGCACTATCTGTCACAATCATCACAACTTGATCTTGGGCAATTTTAAATGTTTTCAAAGCGTTCATTATCACTTTTTGAATATTTTCCGCGGTACATTGTTGAACACGTTTGCAAGCTAACAAATATCGAGATGCTGTGTTCTCGCTAGATAAAACGCGAGCTATTACATTCACAATACTGTTTTTCTTTATATCGGTCGTCTCATCCACGGTAATCCATATTTTTTTGGAATACAAATCACGTTTACACACATTTTCTAGCATCTCTTTCATTCGCGGCAAATGATTCTGTAATTGTGTTTCTGAGGGTAATGGGTACTTTGGAACGTATTGTCGCCAAAACGTTTTAAAAGCTGCTTTTCTCACCAACGACAACGGAAGATTACAAGAGGTAAACATAATTAATAAATGTATGAGGAATAGTGTATAAGGTATTTCAGTTTTTGCATTTCTCATATGCTTAATGCCATTGACATGCCTTTGGCAATCAATTCTGTCCAATGCAGCCAAACGAACATTGCATATTAAGCAAAAAACTGCACTACCGTCATATTTTAAATGGAGAAAAAGTGACACATACTTATGTACATTAGTAGCAAATCTATTACGAGGCATTGTTTTCTTAAGTATGTAAATATTAGTTCTGTATGAAACGATACACTAATTATGTACTTGGTATAATACTACAACACACAAAAAACACCAGCTATATTTTCAAAAGCGACACGTAAGTACATAACCTTGACCGTTCGACTAATCTCTGCAACAGCTCAACCGGTACTAAAACGAAATCTCTCTCAGCGCGGTTTAACATGATTTATATTCAAGGTCGACACTACATGCCTGCTTCTCTACCGGTTTAGTTTATTTATGAATTTTTCGTATTCTTATATTAACCCGTAATACCGACGCCTATGCGAGTCCGCAAGTTTAGGTTACTCTAGTAATGTCGCACTCTCAAACAGCAATTGACAACGTCTTCTCAAATACTACAACAGATGTAAATTATACTATAGGCTCTACACATCTTTCAGACCACAAATTTATCAATTTGCAAATACGTAACCTCCATATTACGCAAAAAGCGATAAAACAATATGTTTGGAAGCAACAAATTATACTTTAAGTACTATCTCAAATAAGAATCATGGGATCAGGTGTACCATGACGGTTATGGTTTAGACGATAAATTTGAAATCTTAATGGAAATTCTTATCTGATAATAACGCATTCCCGTATAAGAAATTTTGCATCAACGGTAATTCAGAGAAACAATGGATAACCCCTCCAGTTAATGCTTCGAGTACTTTCGTACTCAAGATTTATTTGTACTGCAGCAGACATTCCCTCAACTGAGTGAGGCATACTTAGAAGCTAAAAGAAGTCATAAGCAGCTTATACAGGCCACTAGGATCGAATTTAACATAGCCTATATTTGCAAATCTAAGAACACAACCGCCGCCATGTGGATCTTTTAAAACGAACTACAAAACTCCTAGGAAAATGGAAAGTAACATTTCACTCTTTGGATATTAACAACTAACGCCCGATATGTAACCCACGTGCTCAATTTTCACTTTCAGTCAACATCCACTCGTATTACCTCTAAAGTTCTCTCGATAAAGTGGTACAATAATAAGAAGAAGCCTCATTGCATCTGTCTGTTTCTTTTTACAACACATGAAGCACTAAACATCATGAGTACGCTAAGAAATAAATATTCCACAAGCTACAATGACATAGCAGCGGCGATAATAAAAGAATTCTGAATTTACGTTATAGAGGTGCTGACGTACATACATACATACCTTATAAACCTATCTCTTGCAGAAAAAATCTGTCATTGTTCCCATCCATAAGAAAGGCTCACAAGCTGACACAGCAAACTATAGGGTTGTGTTAACTTCTGCTGTATCTAAAGTACTGGGGTATTGTATGCTTGAGCGTCTAAACTCACTTTTCGAAAAATGCCACAATTGATAAACAACACGAAGTATTGGCACAAAATGTTAATTAAATTAATCCGGAACAGCTGTTTCGAGGGCTCCTGGGATTTATTCGGTCATAGGCCGTCACGCGAGTCGATTGTCAGTTGCAGGAACAGTTGAAAGCCAGCGGTTTAAAATATTGGATTTCTGATTGGCCGGATACAGTGAATCCATAATTCCATCACAGTGATATAATTAAGTAGGCGTTACATACTGGAATTTATTACTTGAGTGACATTTCGTAAACTGTCACTATTTTGCAAAAAAAAAAATTGATTAAACAAGAAATACGTAAAAGAACTGATGCTTGACATGTTCTGATTCGACGTTTTACAATACAGCAGGCCCATTTATATTGGGTCAGACAGACAGCAAGCAACTATTTTGGGAATATTGGTGCATATTCAAAGAAGGTGAAAATTACAAAAAAAAACCATCTTTACCTCATAATACCGTTCATCCAATGAAATCCCATTCCTTTGGGACATTCTTTGGATGAAAAAGATGTAAAGCATTGCCTCGAACTTTAACTGATCGCTATGAATGCTGGCATCGTACCTACGACAACAAAGCCTGATATTCTGTAAAGATGTCGAACAGAGCTGACTCGATCTTATCTACATGTAGACCATTGGCAATTCTACCTTATTTTGAAACGATTTCAGAAATCGTAGAGACTCGGAGAAGTAATTAAGACCTTTATAGTTTGCCTTTGGCATTTCGATCGTTAAGAACTACTTTTCAATCATACAAAAGCATAACTAATCGCTGTGTGTATGACGAAATTCCTGTAGGCAACTTTTGCTGGCCATTTCCAAGCAAATGCTTCATCTTTACTCAGAAAACCTGTTATTCTTCAAGAATCTACATTTATTCATACTACTGGAAGGTTGTAGCTAGAATATTGAAGAAGTCAACGTATGCAAAAGTCCTGAACCTTTATCGGCAGCACGCGCAAAATTGGTTGATTTGAACATGCCAATTATGTGTTGCTACATCAATGTCGGGATTAATATTTGAAATATTTGAAAACTACGATTGTATAAATAAAAGAGTAAAAATAAAAAAGGTAGAAAACAAACAATATGTCATACTTAAGAACAAACAACAGATTAAAACAATAAATAAATAAATAGTTTAAAACCGGCTTGATAAAAAGGAACTAGCACGATGTGCAAAGGAGACGAGGTGAAAGTAGCTTATTTCTTCATTAAAAATTCATTTACTGTGTAGTATTCCATTTTCAGCAATATCGCCTTCAATTGAGTTTTGAATTTGTTGGGGTTTGCTGGTAAATGGTTATACAAGTTGGACTCCCAATAATCAATTGCATTTTGGAATCACGACGTCTTAAGTTGTTGCCGGGAGCGTGTATCATAGGCATATTTGTAACCGTTCATGACAAATTGTGTTATATTACTGTGGACCTAGCAAGTACTTTTTCTGTTTTAAAATGGCCTCTGCATGTTGCGATGTATTTAAGGTTGCACAACCCCCCCACCGCTTTCTTTTAAAGAAGAAATACCTGGTTTGCTGCAGTTGTCAATCCTTAGAAGAGCACCCCAGAGCTAAGTAGAGAATGGAATGCTGAAAAGTATGCCACTTTGGCTGTGGTATGGGTGGCTACTTGCTTTAGTTTCCTAATTACAAATACTGCGGAGGAGAGTTTGCCTAATAGGTGGCTGATATGCTGCCTTCAGTTCAGATGGGAGTCCAAAACCAGTCCCAGGAAGATTGCTTGAGAGGGTGCCGTAGAGGTCTTGATGGAAGAAACTAGATTGTGAATTTGTTATTCATTTTTAATCTGTTCGCAGCAAACCACATTTCAGCCATTTTAATAGCGGTGGCAGATCTTATTTCGTTATAGATCAGCCATTCTCAAACTTTTTGGTCATGGAATCCTCTAAAAGACATTCCTTTTTTTTTTGCAGAAGTCAAGAAGAATGTTTGGTAATTTAGTTCCTGTTTTCTAGTTTAAGGATTTTCTACCTTTTTGGAACTGTTTAGTTAGTTATGATGATTATCTGTTTCTTTACATTTTGAAAGATGATTTATTCTCTCTGTAACTATGAAACTGTCCATAATTCATCCACAAATTGTTCGAATACAATCGAATTTGAGTATAAATTAATTTTGATGTTAAATCTGAAGCATTTGCAATTTACCTTTTCTTTGCGACTTAATTCTTTTTCAATTGTTTCTTCCCTTTAGGTATACTAGCAAATACTGACGAAAATCATTCACCGTATTGTAGCACTCCATCTAACTATTACACTATTACTGCATTTGAATTAGACTACGTATACATGCGATGTATTTAAAGTGAATTTCGTCCTTATTTGTTCTGCGGTGGTATTGCGTATCGTAATGTTGTTCCTGTATACATATAGTATAGTCCCTTGTATTGGTACATACATATAGTAGAGAACAAAACCCGATGCCCGTTTGTGTAATCAATAATTACACTAAATTTGTGTTTGTGGAGTGCTTGATTTTGTGCTATTAACGAGTCTCTGTGTGTGTGTGCAGGGCTGCTCTGTCGTTAGGAAAATCACAGGGAACATACAAAGGAAATGTATCGGTAGCAGGCCCGTAGTGACGTATTAGATTTGTTCTTAAATGGAATGAATACATACAAATGTATGTATAAAATTTCTATCTTTTTCAGCATTAAAAAACATTTATCCGCACGTCGTACTCACTTGACTGAAACAGCTGTGGAAACATATCTAATGATTAGAGCAACGCAACTGCGCTGAAAGCCAGTGGCGGACGCATAAAAGTTTACACAAAATAAATTAAATGTGATACGTGCTCACACACTTACCGTTTTAAGAGTCCTCCGTGAAATCACGAAGTGGATAATGTATATTTAATATTTGTAACATTAGATATGTTTCCAAAGTTGTTTCGGCAAAGTGAGTGCGGCGTGAAGAAAAAGTATTTTTGTATGCCGAAAACGAACGTTCTACATCTAGTGACGTTATATTTGCATAAGCAAAATAATCTTTCAAATAACTTAACGGTTCTGTTGACGCACCTTCACAAATTTGTCTTAATGTGCCAAAATCAGAGTCTTTATCTAAAACACTTTCAAACCTTTCTAAAACACAAACATTTCTTGCGTCTTCTATCGCGCATAGCTGTGCGTGAACATGTTGCACTATTTGCAAAGATTCCACTAACGACACCGGAGAATTTTGTAGTTTTTCGATCGCATCCGCTAGTCCCACGTAATTGTTCTGAATAATTTCCAAATCTGTTTTAACTTGACTCTCCTGAAATTTCAAGCGGCTTACCTTGACAGTCGCAGCTTCCTTTGGGTCGAATTCTAAAATCACGTTCTTTATATTCTCAAAATATTTAAGATAATAAAATGCAGCCTCTAACCATGTTCCCCAACGAGTAAGAGTAGGTTGTGGTGGTTCCGGAATACCGGGGCATAGTCTATGAAATTCCCGAATACGTTTTGGGGATTTTACAAACACAGCTTTTGTATGTAATATTAGAGCGTCTACCGCGGGATAACATTTTTCTGATACTATCTGCTACGAGACTGAGAGTATGAATTTTACATGTAATATGCAACAAGTTAGCACAATGTTTTTTAAGAGATCGACCTACAGCCAGCATGTTTGCGGCACCATCACTCATAAACATCAACAGTTGATTTGTTGAAACTTCAAACTTTTCCAATGTATTTAACACCAACATTGAAATTACTTCAGCAGTGCATTGTTGTATTCGTCTGGAAGCTAGTAAAATTGAGGGTGACGGTCGATGTGGTTCCATTGTGCGCACCATTACATTAACCACAGAATGTTTTTTACGATCTGTTTTTTTTTTTCGTCCACACATAACCACAGTTTTTTATCTTGCAACTCCGATTTAATTCTTTTCTCGACATGCTCACGAGTAGACGGCACAGCTCTCTGTAATGTTCTCTCACTTGGTAACTTAAAGTTCGAATATTCATTCCAAAACGAGACGTATGCTTTCTTCCTTAGTAAATGAAATGGTAAATTACATGCAATAAACACATAAATTAAATTAAAATTTGTCATAATCTCGTGTGGATTTTTTTTTTTGAAACATGCCCTGCACTATTTACGTGCCGTAGACAATCACTTTTCGACCAACACATTAAATCTATTTTACACACTACACACGGAATTTTAGCACCATCACACTTTAAATCAGGCATTTCTGCAATAAATTCTCTTATTGTGTCCAACTTTGGTCGTTTCAGCGACGTAGGAAACATTTTCAAAACAAACGTAGAACTACGATATAGTATACGACAGCGTAGATGCATACACAGATCGCTAGATGTCGAACGGTCGCTTTCGGCATTAAAAAACATTTATTCCGCACGTCGTACTGACTTGACTGAAACAGCTGTAGAAACATATCTAACGATTCAAATATTTAACAGATGCTACCCAGTTTGTGATTTCACGGAAGGCTTTTAAAACGGTAAGTGTTTCAGCACGTTTTATAATTTATTTCTTACCTTCTATTTTATGTGTAAACTTTTATGCGCTCACCACGCCTCTGGCTGTTACCGCATATTTGCCCAGGTTACTTATCACAACAAATTTTATAGATACCAGATCTTTTGTTTTTGTCTATTATGTCAAGCTTATTTGAACCTAGAAGGTGTTTCAAAGTACGAAAAATTATGGAACTTTTGTCATAAGCGATATTTTTTCCTATATCGTAGATAAAATTTAGTTCTTTATTAAAATTGTTTTCAGATAATGGTATATTAAATAGTTTGTGAAATAGACTATTAGAACTTAATGTGTCTGTATTAGATTCAGTAGTATGCAAAACGGGATATATTTTGCGAGAAACATACGTTTCTCTTGGGAAAAGTTGTATGCTTGCGTTTCAAATTTATTTATTTAATTCCACGTCATAAGGTAATTCATTCATGTACATATGTAAGAAATGCTAATGAGGCCTATGATGAAGAAGCTGACACTCTGCCAAGCATTATGCAATCCTCGCTTATCTATCCTAAACTTATAAATATTTACAGATTGGGTAAGTTGGCATTGCACGCTGTATGCATTATTGAAAAACTTTCGATATTTAAATTATATCATTTATCAATGCTTTACCCTAGGCTGCTTATATTTCAATTTTAATGGATTAACCATTTGATTTATAATCGTATTTAAATTTAAACCTTTTATGTTTATTTGACGTAGAGATCTTTTGCGATAGGTCGAGACGTTTTTGAGATAAAATGGAAAAGTATATTATTAATTTTGACATAAAGTTCCATTAATTAGACTTAGAAAACATGCATTTGTTATGCACTTACTATTATTTGAACATTTAATATATTGGATTTTTGGAAATGAGAAAATGTAGTCTAGTTATTTTATAATGAATTAATTTTTGGGATTCATCATTTTTCCTTGAAGTTGCGCGCGATTTCAGTGCTTCATATACAACAATATTATTTAAGTATTTAAGCATTTCGATCGTTTGAGTCCATCGATGGGATAAAATTATCAAATAAGATGTATTACGTATTTCCTAAAATCTGCACTAGTGTCGAACTCGTACAGTAGTTTACTGATTATAATTTGTAAGCATGTAAGGGAATAGCGCTTCTAAGTGAGTGTTTTCTAACGCGGTATAATAGCAATGGGCCGGTCGGAAACTTCTCTTCTTAATGACATGCATTTCTGTTTTCTTTTTCCAAGATGTGGAGAACACAACGGAATCTAGCGCTAAACTAACGATAAACATTAGTGGTTTAACCACAACGAATTTGTAGTCTTAAATTGGAGATAGATTGGAATTAGATTGTCTCCAGCAATTTGCTTATTCAGAATTTCCTAAGACTTGTTATATTCATTGGTAAAAACATCTAGTTGTCCCATAATTGGAGTGAGTGAATTCCCGGTGAATTCGATTTGATATTAGCCTCTAATACGAGGGTAAGTCAAATATTATCTACACTTTCGCCATAACAAGCCTTGAAGGTTATCGTAGTGGCGGCCGCTTGCGCATGCGTTGAGTTGGCGTCTCAGTGGTCATGTGTGCGGAATTTAATCACGATCGCGTCATTTGTCTGCTAGCCACAACAGCATAAGCATGTCAGCTCTGCTATTAGTTTGCACTAAAGAGGAACAACGAGCAGTGATCCGATTTCTGTGATCAGAGGGTGCGAAAGGTGCTGAAATTCACCGCAGACTTTTGTCACTATACGGGGACAGTGCTTTATCTCGTAAAAGGGTTTTTTTGTGGATCGAAATGTTTCAAAGTGGCCGCAGGAGCGTAACACAAAAAGAGGGAGCTTATCCACGGTGAACGCAAAGTTCGTAAAGTGTGTGCGCGATGGGTACCACGAATGCTTACCGCAGAAAACAAAACCAAACGTTTGGACATCTGGATCGCTTCGTTGATGAAACGTGGGTTCATCACAGTATGGAATGGAAACACCCAGGATCCCCTAGCACGAAAAAATTCAAGACCTCGCCATCGGCTGCGAAGGTGATGCTAACTGTGTTTTGGGACGAAAAAGGCCCTATACTGGACGACCACTTGGACAGTGGGACTACCATGAATAGTGCGAGGTACAGTGACTTGTTGGCGAATAGGCTGAAATCAGCAATTCGAAACAAACGCCGTGGTCTACTCTCAAAGAAAGTTTTGTTGTTGCAAGACAACACCCGTCCGCACACGGCCCGTAACACCATAGAAACTATCAACAGGTTGGGCTTTGAGACCCTGGAACACTCTCCCTACAGCCCTGATCTCGCTCCCTCAGGCTTTCATCTCTTTGGGCCGCTCAAGGAAGCTTTGAGAGGTCGTCGATTTGCCTCAGACACAGACGTTCGGGATGCGGTGCAAAAGTGGCTTCACGACTAACCGAAAACCTTCTACCAGGAAGGCATACGGAAGCTTGTGGCTCGCTGGACCAAGTGCATTGTTAAAGGTGGAGACTATATCGAAAAATAATGTATCTGTTGTACAACTATCTTTGTTTAATACAGTTGTAGAACTAAAACTGTGAGTAATTTTTGACTTACCCTCGTACATCCAACAAGCTTTGTTTTAGGACATTAAATGTATTGTAATGGTCAAAGTACAATTTGTTAGTAATCTGCTTCTCGTTTCCGGGGATGGGCCGAGGCCTTTAAGCCCCCTTATCACTAATAAACGATTGTATTTCTGCTTGATATTCCTGACAATCGTGTCTCCTAAGAGGGGGATGATCCGTCAGCTCCACAAATATACGCGCCAGCAGCGCGTTAGAGGAATTCCTCACCCTTTCAAAGGTACTTCTCGACAACCCGCGGTGGTGTTCTCGAAGTGATGTAATGTGGAGGTCTTGTCGGAGCTGGTTGTTTCTAACAAGCCACGGGACTCCAGTGACAGTTCTAAGGGCCTTATTTTGCAGAACCTCCAACTTTTATAGATGACCAACTGCGGCTGTCAGTGACGGTTGTAGTTCTAAGATCAAGTGAGGATTCCCTAGTTAACAAGACCAACAAAGAATTTCTGGCGCAGAAGAACTTCTTTGTTGGTTTTCTCTGACGTGATCCGTATGAGTCCTCCACGTCAAACGCTGGTTCAGGAATAGGCCTAAATATCGAACACTCCACGGAATCGTAACCCCGTCTATCTCCACGTTTCCAGAGGATAACCCTCTCCTCCCCAACAACAAATCTTCGCTCCTACAACTTGTTAGTAAAATAAAACCAAGACCATTTCGATTTTACATTGTTTCACATTTTTTGTACAGCTCCCCTATTGTATTCCTTGTTATTGTACAAAACAGTTCATTTCATTAAAACCTAAGCGCTAATTTAACAATGTAATACGCTGTGTAAATACGCATATAGATGTCAAGACCGGATAAAACGTATTGTCAGTTTAAATAAAAAAGAGAGAGTCCCCTCTATCCTATATCATCTCTGCCTTCCTCTTCCTCGCAGCCCGGCAGATCCGTAATAAGCATTATTAATTTTAATTAGTTGGGTTGTGACTGACATTTGCCCGCTAATATTTATATAATCCCCGGTTCTAACGAAACGTTAACAAAAGGCCTGCTTAGTTAAGCGTCCTGTTGTTTGCAGAGGTGTAGTTACGCAAGGTAAGCATCGATAAAAAAACAACGAGGTTTCTGGGCGTTGTATACGCGTTTTTGAAAGAATAAAGAATGGTTAATAAATAACGCAACCAACAAAAACGTATACGCGTATAATTATTTATTAGTATGGTAGACAAAAATGACAGAACTAAATTGGTAATTGAGGAAATTGTTATAACGATAATTTGGATAATGCTCACGTAAACAGGTATTGTTGGTAAGTATGGCTTGCTGGTCATAATTGCTGAATAACGTTCGAAACTTTTAGTCTGGCTATCTATAGCAGCGGTTCTCGAAATGCGGGATTTCGCTGGAATCTCGCAACGATTCCGCTTCTGCTTTTCATTTGACGTTCAAAACTCAAACATATTCAAAAGCGAGGAACACGCAATAACCAGAAAATTCTTTCATTGGGGGTCGTTGAGCGATAACTTGCCTCATCTCCATATTACCAATAGCTGTGCCACCTTTTCAATAAAAATACAGAAATGGTTGGAGGGGTATAATAGGTTTTTAAACGTGGTTTTATTAACGAACGTGCGACAACCCAAAACTTTCTGATATTCATTTGACGTCCAAAAGGCAAACACATTCAAAAACGAGGAACACGGAATAACCAGAAAATTTTTTGACTAGGGGTGGTTGGGCGATAACCTGCCTAACTTTGTTTGTTGATTAAGGCCTAGGTCTTATGAAACCTAACCCTTTCAAAAACATGTCACCAATAGTCATGCGAATTTTTCTATAATGGTTGGATGGCTATAATAGGTTCATAAATGTGATCTTTATTAACAAATTAAGCAAAAATCAACAGCATTTTCAAGAATAAGAGGTAAGTTTCAGGAACGCATATTTCTAGGAAAAAAACCTGCAAAAACGGTAAGACTAAATAGGAACATTTAGGACAACGCAATTGCACAGAGAAAAAATAGTACTTGAGTCAAACAAATATATATCTTTGAAATTATTTATTTAATTCAACAAAGGTTTATTTGTGTAAAAGCACATTTTTTAAGAACAACAGATTGAATTTGTTTGAATGTACAAACGTTTGTATTTGACATAATTTTGTTGAGTCAAACAAATATACCTTAGAATCGTGCGCTCCGCGCGTCATCGGCAATTTCCGTTGCGTGAACGCAGCACAATCGCAATCGTAGTCCTAGTTTAGGTTATGTGACATGGTGGTTCATAGGTGGTGAGATGAAGAAAATAATAGGTAAGTAGGTTAAGGGTTTTATATATTTTTACCATTGGATAACTAACGTTAAAATTCCTGTATAAAAAAATAATAAAATAGTTGCCACAGATTGGTGAATATCAGAATTCCTATTTGTATTAGGGATTTGCGAAAATTACAAAAATCCCGCCGATATCGTTTCCAATGCCAGTAACACCAATGTTAGCAGTTTAAATAAATTGCGATTCAATTCACTAGACATTTCATATTTTGTAAATAACTGTTAGTATATTTCCTCCTTTTTTGATATAACAGGTATTTCAACAAAGGCAAGTGATAAGTAGAGTTGCTCAATTTGCGCCAGCAGCCAGTGGCGGGCGCATAAAAGTTTACACAAAATAAATGGTGGGAAATAAAATATAATACGTGCTCAAACACCGTCTTAAGAGTCTTCCGTGAAATCACAAAGTGAATAATGTCTGTTAATTATATGCAACATTAGATATGTTTCCACTGTTGTTTCGGCAAACCGAGTGCGGCGTGAGGAAAAAGTGTGTTTATATGCAGAAAACGAATGTTCTACATCTAGTGACGTTGTATTTGCGTAACTAAAATAATTTTTGGAACAACTTAACGGTTCTGTTGACGCACCTTCATAAATTTGTCTTAATGTGCCAAAATCAGAATCTTTCTCTAAAACACTTTCAAACCTTTCTAGAACACAAACATTTTTTGCGTCTTCTACCGCGCATAACTGTGCGTGAACATGTTGCACTATTTGCATAGATTCCACTAACGACATCGAAGGATTTTGTAATTTTTCTATTGTCTCAACTAGTCCGAAGTAATTGTTTTGAGTAGTTTTTAAATCCGTTTTAACCGGACGATCTTGAAATTTCGACTGGCTTTCCTTGATAGCCGCAGCTTCCTTTGGATCGAATTGTAAAACCACGTTCTTAATATTCTCAAAATATTTATGATAATAAAACGCGGCCTGTAACCATGTTCCCCAACGTGTAAGAATAGGTTCTGGTGACTCAGGCATACGGGGGGCACAATCTGTGAAATTTGCGAATACGTTTTGGGGATTTGACAAACACTGCTTTTGTATGCGCTATTAAAGCGTCTACCTCAGGATAACATTTTCTAATACTATCTGCCACATGATTGAAAGCAATTTTACACGTAATATCTAACAAGTTAGCACGATGTTTTTTAAGAGACCGGCCTACAGAAAGCATGTTTGCGGCACGATCATAAACACCTCATAAACATCAACAGTTGGTTTGTTGAAAGTTCAAACTTTTCCAATGTATTTGACACTAATTTTGAAATTACTTCGGAAGTACATTGTTGTACTCGTGTGGAACCTAATAGAATTCAAGGTGACGATTGATGTGGTTCCATTGTACTTACCATTACATTAACCACAGAATGTTTTTTACGATCTGTTGTTTCGTCCACACATAACCACAGTTTTTTATCTCTCAGCTCCGATTTAATTCTCTTTTCAACATGTTCACGAGCAGACGGCACAATTCTTTGTAACGATGCCCGGCTTGGTAATTTGCAGTCCGAATATTTATTCCAAAAGAAGACATATGCTTCCTTGTTTAGTAAATTAAACGGCAGATTACATGCAATAAAGGTAACACATAAATTAAATTTAAATTTGTCATGGTGTCGTGTGCAATTTTTTTTTAAGAATACTGTTTACGTGACGTAGACAATCCCTTTTGGACCAACACATTAAAGGGATATTATAAATTACACATTGAATTTTAACGCCATCATAATTTAGGTCAAGCATTTCTGCTATAAATTCTGTAACTTTATCCAACATTAGTCGTTTTCGCAACGTCGGCAACATTTTTAAAACAAACGTAGAACTACGAAATAGTATTCTCTATCCCCTACCCCTTTTGTCATAACACCTACCACCTTTCTAGCACCCAACCATACAGTTATCCCTGTCACCCGTTCGCGATTCTCAGGATTCCTACAAGATTACCGAGGTAGTAAGTTTTGTAATACTCTTTGCCAAACAAAAGTAGTACAAGTACCACTTGAACCTTTATGTATTTGTGCACACAACACAAGTTATTTTGTGGTTACGTTACCTTCATCGAAATGATTTTGTACGTATGCAGTTAGAATCCCTGACCAGAATTGTTCTTTTTCCATTATTCCACAAATACGTAAACTTGTTCACTTTCAGCAACTCTCGAAATAACACTATTCAATAAATCTCTCCGAAATTTTGACAGACGTCTACTAGAAAATAGTACTCACAGTCGGTAATGCAGATTTTGACACAAAGCGCTCTCCGCAAACACAGATACTGCTCATATCATCTTCGTAGGTCCACGCAGGATACAACAAGAACCATAAATGTTTAGAATAAACCCCAATTCTGTTTGTAGTTTTCTTTTCACTTTCACTATATTAGTGTTACTCACAGCCAGAAGCTTGAAAGTTCTTCATATTCCTTGTACGTATTTTTCTTTGGGAAACTTTTCTAATAACCGGCAATAAATAAATAATGGAAAAATTACTTATTATAAACCAAGGCTTTACACCAGCACCATCAGGTTCTTGGCATTATGGTTGACAATAGTTAATTTTAAAGGTAGGGTTATATTCCACATTTATCTTGCAGTAATTTTTTCAATTCATTTAGATATTTCATTCAAATTATTGGGGATTTTCGAATAAATATTGTCAGAGATTGTTAATTACCAGCGACAGTACCAATTACTGTAGTGAAGTTTTAGGCTTTCAATTCAAAGAACTTATTTTGATAATCGCTACGCTCTGTATGTAAGACTGTAGATTCCTTTTCAATAGAACTGATACAGTGGAATTATCACAGCAATTTAGTTACAAATTGTTATAAATCGAAAATCGTTTGTGGTCAAATCTGCACAACCTAGTGGTCTCTTAACGTAAGTCGAAGCTATAGACGGTCAGGAATGTTAAACTTCTTTGCAAGTTATTTCCAAAAATACAAAAATATCAACTTGCTTACATAGAGAATCCGTTATTAACATTTAAATAAAAACCACTCCGATAAAAAATTCATTTCGTTACCATGGTAATTTATTTATCCACTCTTTTTTTGATTCGTCGCGAAAAAAAATAAAATTGAAAGAATCGTCGGCCATTACAATAATTAGAGAGGAATTTGGCCACACATGTGATCGAGGTTGACTGAATCACTAATGGATGCGGAGCTACGAACAGGGTGGGTTGAGGTAATTTTTTCGAAGCATCATAAAAACCCTCGCTTTTTTCAGTCGTACGCTTACATCCGTCCCCCTTTCAGGTCATCTCGTATGGACGATGATATTATATGTAGGGATTTTTTTAAATATCTGGGGAATCATTTCTGAATTAGCGTGTGTTAGGACAGGATGACTTCAAATTGATTGAAATAGAGTGTATGAGGTAATCAAAATAGGAGATGAAAAATTGATGTCGTTTGAATTATATATCCAGCAAATAAATTAGACATTTACATATGATGCAAAACATTTGTTTTCAATTTGTAAAGAAGCATTGTGTGAACCAAGCCAAAGTTACGAGGTGATACCCAAACGTTCCCGAAATGCAGCGAAAAATAATATTGAACAATACCAGGATTTTATTTACCCTCGTAACCTTCAAAGTAATTTCCTTGGGAATGTGCAAAAAGAATGCACTCTGTAACCTTGTTCTGTTAATGTGTTCAGCACCGTCCTCATTCAGCTTCATTCTCCGCTCTCGTGTCAAATCTTCGCCTCTTCAACTTGATTTTCGTCTTTGGAAAGAGGAAATACCCGCAAAAAGAGCCAAGTCGGGCGAGTATGTTGGATAAGAAAGAACAGCCATTTTCGCCAAAAACTGTTATATCATGATGAAAAGCCTATGCATTCCTGCACTATTTCTGTGGACGTTTCCTTCTTATATTCTTCCTTAGCCGCCTTAGGACGTCATGATAGAACTCTGCATTAATCGTTTGACCAGGAGATACGAACTTTTTGTGGATGATTCCATCAATATTGAAAAAGCAGATCGGTCAGGGTTTGATCTCATCAACTGATGTTCGGCCATTTTTTGAACGGTTAAACCAGTCGTAAGTTTGTGTTTGATCCAAAGCGGCGTTTCCATGGCAGTCTTAGCAAATTTAAAATAGAATTTGATACAGATACGCCGTTCCCTCAAATCAGCCTTTGAAAAATTGCCAACGAAAATGAACATGAAGAATTGTCACCACAAAGAACATTTTCACTTACAATATCTATTCACAAATTTTGGGGACTTCTAAAATATGCATTTCAAGCTTATTAAAGTTTTGCCAAATTCCAAACATTGCTAAAGTTCAATCTTCAACAAGTGTTCATTTCTCCATATCATTAATATGACATCAACATGATCTTTGACACTTCATATCCAAGAAATACGTGTATTCCGATTATGAAGTGCCATTAGAATCGACTAAGTGGATTGGAAATTGAAGCTGAAGAAATGTCTTCGTAAGAACATTCTTCGTGCAAATCATTGACTATGCAAAAATTGTCAAGGAAAGAATTCAGTTTGTTGGAGTCCAGAAAGTCGATTTTGAGAGACGTATTGCATTTTTTCACTTGGTTGAATCTACCATCAAATTATGTATGATGTCTTGTTTCGTGGTCCATAAAAATTGTTTCCATAATCACATACATATATGAGGTGATTTTGCCTCGGATTGGAAAGTCTAGTAACCTCTTTATTCGTGCTTTTAAAACAATCTAACTACGTGAAATGGAGGAAGGAATATAACATAGGTTCAAAACCAAAAGATGTACAGGAATCAGATTGGTCGCAATCGATTCAAGAAGCAATTTGCTGTCCAGAACCGCATATGATCAATAATTAGCGACAAAAACAAAGAAACTGCAAACTCTGTCAATTGTATCCTTCATTTTTGACGCGGCTTTTGATGACCAAAAACTACAAACTAATAACACTTAAATGGGAGAAAACTATCCTTAACGTACCCGTTATTTGGGTTCTTTACCTTACTAATCACATAAGTTCTTCTTCGCATTATTTTTTTTTACACCACTACCAGATAGCACTACAAACACGCTATAAGTTTCTTATACAACAACGTTATTTTATAACGCAAAACAGAAAAAAACAAAAAAAAGCAGCTCTTCTTTTTAAACAACGAACAAAAAATAATGCCATTTAATATATTCTTTATCCAGTTTAATATCCACCAACTACAATGGCATGCATTTGTTCACCCTCGGTATAATTATTTATGTTTTAATAATTGCAGGACAGACCCTCCGAAATTTCCAAAACGCAGGGGGCCGGAAGGGTGCAGAAACCGTAGAATCCAGCACTTGACGACGAACGAGGTTTACAAGAGGGGCAAGGAGGGTGCGTATTTATGTTTACGCGGGTGTGAGTAGTGAAAAAGGGAGGCTTATAAGCTCGGAAGGGTGGCAAGCGTTCCACTACCGCCGCTGGTGCTGATATGACGTAGATGGTTGAGGTATAAATGGTGCGGTTGTATCTGTGGCAGTAATGCCAACGTACACCCACACAAATATCGCCATAGGTAGAGAGATATTACGTATGGATTTGTATTATGTATACATACATATATCTCTGACTGCGTGTGTGCGTGTGTGTGCGTGTTATGCGTGAGATCCGGATCGTTTTGTTTGAATTATTTATGTATTTTTAAGTTCAACCGGGCGATAACGTTATACCCAGAAACTTCACAATTGGCCGTGTATTTTAATATGAATTGATTTATGGGGATACGTGCGAATGCATAAAATGCTCGAAAATAGCTTACATTTTCGCTGATGTTCATATATCCCATAGTTCGTATCGCATGAATGTTGCATATTGGACAGTATCGCTGCGTGTAATATGCATGAATGTTTTGCGTAAATATTGTAAATATAAGAAATTTGGTGATATAGGGTAGTTAAATAGAGCAGAAGCCAGTTATTTTATGATGGATGCTTGCATTGAATTACATAAAATGATTACCTACTCCAAAGAAGAGGTTTTGCTAGGAGGGCGATAAGGCCCATTTTTGACACTCCGGAGATTTGCCTAAACAATAGATATTTCAAAGCACAAACCATAAAACTAAAAGAGGGAATAAGGACTTCAAACAATATTCTAAATAAACTAAAAAATATGCTAGATGAGATAGAAATTACAACACCAAAAAGGGGTGCGAATTTTTTACCAAACTTGTCAGAAATATATAACTATTCAAAGCTAATAATTGTAGTTTTATTTTTATGAATAATGTGTTGCCCCCCTCCCCCCTCATTAGTTTCACACTCCCTCACTCTTCGTAGCATTGATTCCAGTAGGTTGGCGATGTCCTTTATGGTATAGTGTCCCAAGCAACCTGCAATTTATGCCAGAGAGCTTCCAGTGTTGCGGGGATTCGCTAAATTCCTTAAACATTCGTTCTCTTAGTACCATTCAGCGGAGGTGGCAGTCCTGTACCTCATTAGTTCTTCTGCCGCCGGTTCCTCTTCCGCGATTTTCCTGGCTCTGCCTAGTCCATGACTGATAATAGCGCATGATGGTGGATTGGATCCGGTTAAGGCGATTTGCAATTTTCCTGAACGAGAAACCACCTTCGCTCAAGCTAACAATTCGACCTCTACGATAATTTCCACGTTGCTGCACTCTAGGCATAATCAAACCCTCAAAACACGTTGAACAAAAATATGATAAGAGAAAACGGCGAAAATTGAATCAAACCTCACAAGAAATACATCTGACATTAATGTCAGAAAACACTGCATGAAGTGTCAGATATGCAATGACCACTTATGTAATCCATCGCAAGAAAATTATAATCAATTACCTTTAAATAGTTATACGATTCTGCCAAATTTGGTGACAAAATTCGCACCACTTCTTGGTGTTGCAATTTCCATGTCATGTGGTACATATCGGGTAATTTTGGTACTCCCTTAAGTAAAAAATTGGATACAGTTTTTACTCTTAATCCTGCTCTAAATATCCTAAAAAGGTTTTAAAACGATAATGTTGCATAAAATGAAAATTACATACAATAATCTTAATATCTGTTTTTAGTATGAATAATCTCACTAATCGTGATGTTAAAACAAGTGGCGCTGGCAACCTTGTTAAAGATATCTGTTTCACTTTCACTGTTATCATTTGTTGTCTTTAAACAGCTCAGTATATAGTCAGTATTTCACAGCAAACAACTTGTCAAAACCATGAAGTAATATTTAAAAATGTGCAATCTCCAAATAGGATTAACCACCAGATTATCATCAGAACCCTCATTTCTTTTACTTCTAGGTTATTTAGATTTCTGCCACTATATGTGTTAACGCAAACAGAAAATATGCATCTTCCTTAAAATTAAGCAGCATTCCTATAGTGAGAAATTCTCTATTATATATAAAAGTTTCAAGTAGAAATTTTCCTCGAACGGTAACTTTCGATGAGGACAAGTTAATTGCCGATAAATAAGAAAGAAAACCCAACACTTGCGACGCATCGTCGTAAAAATAAACACGAGAAACGCCAGCGTTAAGGTGTAAATCACAATTAAAGTAGTTAAATGAAACAGTTAATTACGATGATATTACTAATACGAAACGGGACTATAAAATTTGTCAGGAGACGAGAGATTGTTAAATTAAAATTAACGGCGCCGTTCTTTAACGAGAACGTTAAAATTTGTTATTTTAATATCTTTCGACATATAGCACAATTTTTAAGGTTTTTCAAGCCGAATCCGCACTTGTAGGTCGCTAACACTTGTTGCGACTATGCTGCCAATGCTGTCAATTCACAAGTACACCTTTGCTATGGTGATACGATTTAAATACAATATGAATAAACTAATTGGATGACTGAATATGCATTTTAGATAACAGAGCAATACCCGATTTTAATTAAACTTGGTAATTTTGTAAATTACATAAGACTGTGTAAGAAATTTCTTTTTGCTTCGGCTAATATCGTTTTTAATGGATAGTAATCGACCTTTGAAGATTTTAAAGCTTTTATTCCATCTTTAAAATAGTATGAGCTGTGTTTTCTCAACGTTCATATAAAGATTATGATCAGTAGAGCAACGCAAACTACGCTGAAAGCCATTGGCTGACGCGTAAAAGTTTACACAAAATAAACACGGCCGGGACAATTCGGTATAAGCGTCAGTATAACTGCGACTCGAAAGCCGATCTGTTGTGTATGCATCTACGCTGTCGTATATTATATCGTAGTTCTACATTTATTTTGAAAATGTTTCCTACGTCGCGAAAACGACCAAAGTTGGACACAATAAGAGAATTTATTGCAGAAATGACTGATTTAAAGTGTGATGGCGCTAAAATTCAATGTGTAGTGTGTAAAATAGATTTCATGTGTTGGTCGAAAAGTGATTGTCTACCGCACGTAAATAGTGCAGGGCATGTTTCAAAAAAAAATTCCACACGAGATTATGACAAATTTAAATTTAATTTATGTGTTTATTCCATGTAATTTACCATTTCCTTTACTAAGGAAGAAAGCATACGTCTCGTTTTGGAATGAATATTCGGACTTTAAGTTACCAAGTGAGAGAACATTACAGAGAGTTGTGCCGTCTGCTCGTGAGCATGTCGAGAAAGGAATTAAATCGGAGTTGCAAGATAAAAAAACTGTGGTTATGTGTGGACGAAACAACAGATCGTAAAAAACATTCTGTGGTTAATGTAATGGTACGCACAATGGAACCACATCGACCGTCACCCTCAATTTTACTACCTTCCAGACGAATACAACAATACACTGCCGAAGTAATTTCAATGTTGGTGTTAAATACATTGGAAAAGTTTAAACTTTCAACAAATCAACTGTTGATGTTTATGAGTGATGGTGCCGCTAACATGCTTGCTGTAAGTCGATCTCTTAAAAAACATTGTGCTAACTTGTTGCATATTACATGTAAAATTCATACTCTCAGTCTCGTAGCAGATAGTATCAGAAAATGTTATCCCGAGGTAGACGCTCTAATAGCACATACAAAAGCTGTGTCTGTAAAATCCCCAAAACGTAATCGGGAATTTCATAGACTATGCCCCGGTATTCCTGAACCACCACAACCTATTCTTACTCGTTGGGGAACATGGTTAGAGGCTGCATTTTATTATCTTAAATATTTTGAGAATATAAAGAACGTGATTTTAGAATTCGACCCAAAGGAAGCTGCGGCTGTCAAGGTAAGCCGCTTGAAATTTCAGGATAGTCAAGTTAAAACAGATTTGGAAATTATTCAGAACAATTACGTGGGACTAGCGGATGCGATAGAAAAACTACAAAATTCTTCGGTGTCGTTAGTGGAATCTTTGCAAATAGTGCAACATGTTCACGCACAGCTATGCGCGATAGAAGACGCAAGAAATGTTTGTGTTTTAGAAAGGTTTGAAAGTGTTTTAGATAAAGACTCTGATTTTGGCACATTAAGACAAATTTGTGAAGGTGCGTCAACAGAACCGTTAAGTTATTTGAAAGATTATTTTACTTACGCAAATATAACGTCACTAGATGTAGAACGTTCGTTTTCGGCATACAAAAACACTTTTTCTTCAAGCCGCACTCACTTTGCCGAAACATATCTAATGTTACAAATATTAAATAGACATTATCCACTTTGTGATTTCACGGAGGACTCTTAAAACGGTAAGTGTTTGAGCACGTATCACATTTAATTTATTTTGTGTAAACTTTGATGCGTCCGCCACTGGCTTTCAGCCCAGTTGCGTTGCTCTAATGATCAGCCATCTACTTAATTTAATACTTTAAAGTATTTTCCAGTTCTGTAATGTTTGTTGTATCGAGTTTGTTTTTATGACGCATGAAATATCGTCCGCGTACTGCACTGTTAAGCACTTCACGACCTCCTCGCGTACAACAAGAATGGAAGTGGTCCCAGAATGGTGCCTTGGAGGACACTAAAAAGATTTTGATCCCACTCAGACCTAATTCGTTCCTCTCCGCACACACCAACCTGAACGCACTGTGTAAATACGACTTTATCCAGTCATGCGCTATACCTCTGAAACTCATGACTTCTATTTTGTCTAATAGAACTTCGTGATCAACTCGGTCGAATGCTTTTGTTAAATCCAATAAAACAGCAGATGTGTATCCTTTTGAATGTATTCCACTGGTTATTTCTTCCAAAAGATAGCTTTTGTTGTTGACCTTTCTGTGAGTTACTTAAAATGTAATTTTCAGTTATGAAATGTACTATCCGCTGAAATACTAGTTTTCCTATAATCTTTAACATATTTGAAATCAGAGCTATTGGCCTGTAGTTCTTAAAGCTAGACTTTCCTCCCTTCTTGCAGATAGATTTTGTGAGAGAGCGTTTCATACTCTTAGGGAATTTTCCGGTCATATTAATCACATGTGCAAGGGCGACCGACATGACATCAGAGCAAAATTCGCCCACAGCTGACGTACTGTTCAAACCTTGTATAACTCGTGACACTTCCACTGGATCAGTGAAAAATAGCCAAAATGTATTGGCTATATGCTTGATATATAGCTTTTCAACGTTGTTTCTTGTTCCATTATTACGAAAGCATGAACCGATGAAATAGTTCTTCATATCCATAACAATATCAACAGTTTCTTCATTTCTGTCTTTGAAAGCGGTAATGTCAAAATGTGTCTATCGGTTTACCTTTTATTTCATTTGTAATATTCCATGTGGTTTTTATTTTATTTTTGGCGTTCGTTATATAATTTTTAGTATTTTTCTTTGCCTCTTCCACTTTTCTCTTTATCTGTTGACAGAATGATTTATATGTTGTTTCATCTATTCTTTGTTGTAATTTCCCTTCGAACACCTGTCTCTTTATTGCTTACATAGTTTTAATTTCCTCATTTAACCAATATTTTCTTTTACTGTTTTTGATAAGAGATATGAATCTACACTATACGATATGCTAGCATGCTACTGCTGTGCACAGCTTTAACATGTGCGAATTAGGCTTTATATTACACCTCATATTATTACAATTTATAGTTAGACACGCGTAATTTCTTCAATTTCATCACCATTATTTGATCACAAATTGCAACTAGCCGACATAGAATCCGTTATAATTGCAGAAAATTTAGCTGGTACTGCTCCTACTGCTACTAATGCCGTTTCTGCTGCGGGACAAAATGTAAATTAGATAACGAGCATATTAATGAGCTTGTTATCTCACTTTTTAATAATAAATAATTGTGATTATAAGCGTTAATGAACGCCCCTTTGCCGAGTGCTCTTATTATGCAAATTAATTGGTTGCCTGTCTTTTTCAACTCTGACGACGCTGAAAAAGAGGAGGGAACAAGGGAATCGAGGGGAGCCTCGTAATGAATCCGTTGGCGATTTCCAGGAATCATTAATTGTCATCGCAAGAAACGCCACGCGTCAGGCCCGATCCAATGGAATTAGCGACGGAGTGGCTTAAGTTAATAAGTAAACGGACTTGTCCACGTTTATACGAAGAAAATGGCCCATTTCCGGTTGGGTTCATTATAGATAGTGATTTTTGTATTTACAACTATATCAAGTATGCATCTTAATTTCATCTGACGCAACGCTAGCTTCCTCTATAGGTCATAAACATGTTGAAATAGGCAATTATTTCGTTCTGTGCATAACGATTGACGATTAATCAAAGTAAGCGTGCCAACGATGAAGTACTCTACATGAATTATTGTATTGAAATAAATAAATCAGTACTTGTAATATGTTAAAACAAAATATACTTACAGATGTTTGAATTCATGCAAGGAAAGGAATTCAATAATGATTTAGAGGTGCTACTGCCTAGTGTGGTCGAAAATCAGTACTCAATGTAAGTTGGAAATTTAAACAAATAAAGTACGTGCTTAACTGTAATATAGATCTATAATGCTGATTAAACGAAACTTAAAGATAATCATAGGTTTTATTCTAATGAATTTAGGGCAAAATGATCTAGTTAGGGAAATTTGACTTGCAAGACATCCTTTAGCATAGACCATTATTAATCAAATATAAAATGAAACTGACTTAACATCTGCCACCTTTAAGAGTTAAGTAATCCATAGCATTAGAAGAAGTTTTGAAGACGTGTCCCTTGTGTTCAGACCATCAAAACTGACAGGACTGATGTTCGTAGATGACATAGCCCTGATAGCCAACACGAAGGAGAACTTACAATATAAACCCACAGTAATAGAAGAAGACCTAGCAAAGATAAACATGAAGGTTTAACATCGGAAAAACAAAAACAATGATGATTTCGGACAGAATGAAAACCCATGAAATAGGAGTGGACGGAAACAAGTTGAACAAGTAAACCATTTCAAATACTTTGACGCACTTAAAGAGGAAAACTAGAAAGTGGACAAAGAAGTAAATGAGAGAATGGCAGGAGCTGGAAATATTTTCAACACAAGGAAAACAGCATTCTTATGAAAAAGAGAAGTAACAAAAAAGATAAAAACCGAAGTGATAAGGCCAATATAGTGGCGAAACAAAGACACTAATATAGGAACAAAACTCACGAATTAACGCAATGGAAATGAGGAAAATAGAAAATCAAAATAAGAGGGACAGAATAAGAGACGAAACATTTAGATGAAGCCTACAAATAGAACCCATCAACGAAAAAATTGCAGAAGGACAGCTCAGATGGTTTGGGCACATGTGTATCGAATGCTGGAGAGCAGGCTTAGAAAAAAGTGTTTGAAATACGAAGGCTGGGGAAGGGTAAGGAAGGAAGACCAATAACAAGATGAATTAACAGAATCTGAGTGGAAGGAGCGAAGAAAGGAATGGCGGACTAAGAAAAAGACGATCCCTTATTTTAACAAAGTGTTCTCGAAAGAATACTGAAATGAGCTCTCATAAAGCTATCTAATTTCAATGACACGTAGTACCAGTAAGGTCATTATTGATCCCAAAAGCTTTACTGTATTGTAAGACAACTATCATACAGAGCATATTCCAAGAGTAATATATTGTATTTAAGCAACTTAAGTATAGTGAAAATAAATACCTAAAAATTTTGCAAGTAATTGATTCCAATAATAGCAAAAATAAATACAAAAATTTGAAAAGAAGTACTCGACCGTACTACGTTAGGAAGAAAAAATGAGTATATAAGTAGGTATGCGGTCTGTGCTCATTTGGAGAAGAAAGCAGACTCCTTTAATATCAATTAATCAATGAGTGCTGAATGTAGTACGGTCGAGTTCGTCTTTCCAAATTCTTATTACAGATGTGTTTTTTATCAAGGTGAAGTTCTTGATAAAGAGCGGAATATTAAGTAATTGAATGTTCTCTGTCTAAACTTCTTGAACATTCCTAACATCTGCTGCGTTCAAATTTTGACATTTTCTGATCTTATCTTTGTGATGTAGAAGGCGTACGCAACTCTACCTCAGCAGTTGTAAGTGTTTACCAAGTTCCAACAGAAACTGTTGCTGTTTGTAGTCTTTTTCTGTTTGCCATTCTTCATTTATGTAACACCATATAATATACGCTTTGAGAAAGGTCCCCGAGGGCTCTGAGATATTATGAAGGTTACTATTTTCAAGAGAATTGGTTTCTAAGATAACGTTTTTCATTTAGGAAGAAATTACCAAACTTATAGTAAACTTATGCTAAATTTACTACAAAGACAAAAGTACATGAGATTTGGTCGACGAAAGTGGTTAAAATAGGAACCAACGAAATGTCCCATTTCGGATATATTTGCTATTTTTGCAAATATATCCGAAATGGGACATTTTGAAATCTTTTGAAATAAAAAAAATATTGTCAGTCTAACGCCTAACACTAAAGTATCAGCACGCACTGCACAACACATTTCATTAATTCGGAACGATTATTTCGGGAATTTGTGGATTCCCATTGTCAACCCTACGACCGAATGGTGTGAGAAAAAAAAATTCTAACGTGCCTTGTTCTATCTCTACTCTACAAGTACCTACTTTTACCGCTTATATAGCCTAAAATATGCGAAATATATGAAACTAAAGGGAGAGATTCTTGCGTGTAGCACAAAGGGTAAACATGTGTCCGTTTTACACCAAAAAATCCATCAAAGCTGAGTGGCCAAGTGAATTTTTTTCTCTGTTTAACAGATTTGCATTCTTTTTCATATAAATGGTTTCGTACGCATCTAATTCTCGCGGCAAAGTTACGTTCTTGATTAATTTGAGATGTTCAAATATAATATTAATGCCCGGTTTCGTTGATGTATTTTGCTATGCATGACAATTCGGTGCTTCCATAGCGGTAGTGGGCTATATGTTCTTTAAATCTGGCGCCTATCGCCAGTTTCGTTTGACCAATTTATTAATGCCCGACCTTTCCTTCGTATCTGGTTTATCTTTCGGATTACCTTGAAGGTTTCTGAGTGTATTTATGAACTGAAACACACGCTCATATCCTAAAACTTTACTGATACTTTTCGATATTCTGTGAAAGGGAAGTTTTACAAATTTCTTATCCCGGGTTTCTGCCGGAATTCAAATTATGGAATTTTTTACAAAAAACCGATGTTGGACTTTCTCAAAGATGAGATCGACATCTCATATATGAAAGAGTAACCATTATAAATAGCTACATTTTTTTATATTTAAATTCTTTATTGTATCTACTTTTATTCAAGGGGAACTTTATCAATCGATTAATTAAGAAACCAATCGGGGCCATTTTGTGTTGTCCACAGCGGTTAGAATCTTTCATAATGTATCTGTTGGTATTGGTTTTCTTTCTGTAGTCAGACTAATATCGCGAACGAACTTATCAACATCATTTACATTATGGGATAGATTAAAAAAAAGTTCATGCAAGCAGTAGAGATGTCAACATCATTGGTACCGACGTACTGGCTTTTATGGGTAACAGATGCTACTTTGCTGTTACTTTCAGCAAAACGAGAAGCCTGCTTTGACCATCCCATATTTATTTATTTCTGCGTAAAACAACGGAGGTATATTCAAAATCCGGAGGAGTTTGAAAATTAAGCAATATTTTAGACATTTATTAGCCAAAATTAATTTAGATCACATTAATAACCCTGTATATAAATCGACAATTCTTCGAACAATCAGCACACCGTGTTCCCATCCACATTACGCGCCTTCATTTACGGCTAGCGTGTTACATCTAAATTACACGTGTCCACGTATAAGGTCATGTAATATCGAACGCGTTACATGCACGTCCATATATTGAGGTGCAGGTATTTTATATTATTTATACCGTCATTATATGCGGGGCGATTTTTTTCGATCAAAAGATGAACTGCGTTGAAATATGCCTGCATATACAGCATATGATATCGTAATATATATCCCCCAACCATTATTATTTATATTTAAATGATGTAGATTGCGATAAATTCATACTATTGCCGGTAAACTATTTATTTTATGGGGGCTTCAATATAGGGGTCTTGATAAATTTAATGCTATTGTATTGTTGTATTATAAAGTGGAATTACATAATTTTTTTCGACAATAATTTTCATATATCTGCATTGTGACGAACCGCTGTTCGACCCTGAATTTAAAAGAACAATTTTTAAAAGACATTAGTGAAATTATTATTATTAATTTCAAATATTATATTGCTTTTAAATTCTTTTGTAAATAATGTACATTTACTTTTGAATATACCTGTTATACTCCGTATAATTTTCTCGTCGGAAATATTTAATGTGTAATTTTTTTTTTATCGTTGTATTTGTATCTCATATGTGGAGTAACCTAAACTTGCGGACTCGCATAGGCGTCGGTATTACGGGTTAATATAAGAATACGAAAAATTCATAAATAAACTAAACCGGTAGAGAAGTAGGCATGTAGTATCGACCTTGAATATAAATCATGTTAAACCGCGCTGAGAGAGATTTCGTTTTAGTACCGGTTGAGCTGTTGCAGAGATTAGTCGAACGGTCAAGGTTATGTACTTACGTGTCGCTTTCGAAAATATAGCTGGTGTTTTTTGTGTGTTGTAGTATTATACCAAGTACATAATTAGTGTATCGTTTCATATAGAACTAATATTTACGTACCTAAGAAAACAATGCCTCGTAATAGATTTGCTACTAATGTACATAAGTATGTGTCACTTTTTTCCCCATTTAAAATATGACGGTAGTGCAGTTTTTGCTTAATATGCAATGTTCGTTTGGCTGCATTGGACAGAACTGACTTGCCAGAGGCATGTCAATGGTATTAAGCATATGAGAAATGCAAGAACTGAAATACCTTATACACTATTCCTCATACATTCATTAATTATGTTTACCTCTTGTAATCTTCCGTTGTCGTTGGTGAGAAAAGCAGCTTTTAAAACGTTTTGGCGACAATACGTTCCAAAGTACCCATTACCCTCACAAACACAATTACAGAATCATTTGCCGCGAATGAAAGAGATGCTAGAAAATGTGTGTAAACGTGATTTGTGTTCCAAAAAAATATGGATTACCGTGGATGAGACGACCGATATAAAGAAAAACAGTATTGTGAATGAATAGCTCGCGTTTTATCTAGCGAGAACACAGCATCTCGATATTTGTTAGCTTGCAACGTGTTTAACAATGTACCGCGGAAAATATTCAAAAAGTGATAATGAACGCTTTGAAAAATTTAAAATTGCCCAAATCAAGTTGTGATGATTGTGACAGATAGTGCAGCAACGATGTTAAGTGTTGGGCGATCCTTGAAACATATATTTCCTAACTTAATACATATAACCTGCGTGCTGCATGCTTTGCATTTAGTTGGTGAAGTTGTTCGACAACATTACACAAACGTTGATCGGATGATTGGAAGTACTAAAGCAGTGTTTCGTAAATCTCCTAAACGTTTAAAAGAATTTCGTAAATTTTGTCCAGGTATTCCAAAGCCTCCTGAACCAATTTTAACGCGATGGGGTACTTGGCTAACAGCAGCGTCTTACTATTTGATCCAAAATATCCAAAATAAAAGTAAAAAGTAATGCCAACAATTTTATCCTCTTTTTAGCTTAGAAGTCTCCAAATTCATGCGGGCGGTCAACGGTTCATCACGGTGTTTACCGCTTTCTTGTTATGTTTTTGTGTTTGTGTTCTGTTTTTGGTAATTATGTAAACGTCCTTGTGATTATGGAACTACTACCTAGTATAAATTAAAAGCACATATCATCACCACGCAAACAAAAATTCTTACATTTGGCACGTACGTTCGAGGTAGGCGGCTGAGGTTCGAACTCGAATGCGTTTTTGTTCCGAATTGAGCAAATGGGGCACTCATCTTGTAGAAAGCTTTTTTAAACCCAATTCATTATGTAAAATATGAACTACTTATTCATAAGAGATGCCCACGGCTTCCTTAATTTCACGGCGATCCTCCAAAACCATGTCATGGATTTTATCCACAATTTCTGGCGTGGTAGCCGTTTTCGGACATCCTGAACGTGGTTCACTACTTGTATGAGTGTGGCCACGCTTGAATTCCGAAACCTAAAAACTCACGGTGGAAAATGAAGGCGATGAATCGTCAAGAACGGCATCTAACCTTGATTTGATTTCCGTTGCGGTTTTCCCTTCCAAATAGAAAAATTTGATGACCGCTAGAACTTTTTTTATCCATAATTGAAAACACGAAAAGGTACTTGACCTCAATGCTTGCCAAAACCAGACTATTTGACAGATCGGTTTGTCATTTGCAGGCAACTGATATGAAGGGGTTGCCAACACAACGACATAAAGTATTTGGAAAAAAGCAACCCCCTAGCAGCGATTCCGGAAACTTGTCAATCTATCTTCGTACAATTATATTTTCATCGGCGTATTAAAATCTGCATTTTCCAAATTTCCCCCTTTGAAATTAGTTAAGCATGTGTACATGTAGCTTGCAACTTTATTCCTCCTAGGTATATAAAAAATAGGGTATAGGAAATGATGATTTGTTTTCTAAATTATGGATTGTTGGTTACGCTGCTATAGCACCCAATTTGAGGAAATGGGAACTAAGCATGTAAGTCTGATGCTAGCTCAATTTGAAAAGATAATGGTAGTAATATGAAAAGGAAAAACTATTTACGGAAGTCATAATACATAATACATTTAATCGGAACTTGTATCCACATAATACAGTAAATTCGAATTATACAAACGTTCGACTATATCTTAAACTTGAAGCAAGATCGATGTACAGTACAGGTAAAAATATAAAGTTACATACAATATGTGTAGAGTACACATACCGGATGTATTAATTAATTATTACTAGTACTGCCGTCAAACGCCTGAAAACGTAACATTATATGCGTACAAGTATGCACATATTTGCCTTTGCGTTATGCTAACATTATACATACATATTTAATAAAACAGTAGGTTTCGACGAAAATTTACATTACATCTCATATAAACAGAAGTGCATATATTATGTATACACACACATAACTGGTATAAATGGGTACACTGAACCGAATGAGTTTACGGACACGTATAATTTTATGGCATTTTCTTGCTGTTTCTAACACACTCAAAAAAATATTAACCGAAGCAGCCGATAAAATAAGAAAAAGAACTGTTCACCTGAGCATTTGATGTAAATAAACCAATTTAATAGAATTAAATATACCAATTTATTTGTTAGAAATGTAATTGGCAGACGAACTAGAGTTTATTTGTGCCAAATAAACGATTATTTAACGACCTGACGTATTAAATGAACCCTTCATTCTTTATATTATAACAGTTTATAGTGTTTACCTGTTCCAAAAAAAACGTTCATTCCTGACAGACAAACCGACAAAACTCATTAAATCAGCATTTTCTTTTGTCGCCATTCACAAGTGTTTGCACTCCTTGCGGACTCCAGCTTCAGTTTAACTCGGTTGCTAACATTTTGGGTGTTGTGCGATGAGTAGAGTAACCAAAACTTGCGGACTCGCATAGGCGTCGGTATTACGGGTTAATATAAGAATACGAAAAATTCATAAAGAAACTTACTTGCTAATTATTCAACAAATTAGAGGCATCAGGATGTGAACTACTGTAAACTTGAATCATTGCATATGTTTCCACAGTTACTTCTTTAAACCTTGTGCGTCGACAAGAAAAAATTCTTATACATAGAAAACGATCTCTCCACATCTAAGGAAGTTACATTGCATGTAGAAACTGTTTTTCAAAATCACTTAAAAGTTCACTATTCTTACACTTATTATAAACGGCCTCTAAAGTATTAAAATCGGGATTTTTCCTTAAAACATCTGCCAACTTTTGACTAGCGCATAATCCTGGCGTATCATTTAATGTGTGTAATTTATTTCTTACACTCTCCACTATGTCTAATGATTCCTGCAATGACAATTCAGTACATTGTAGTTTTCTGATGGCATCTAGTAATACTGTATAATTGGTACATATTGTTGTTAAATCTTCTAAAAGTTGAGGAATTTGAAATTCTCTTTGACTTTCTCTAATTGCTTTGGATTCATTCCAATTAAATCGCATTATAACTGATTGAATTTGTTGAAAATGGATCAAATAGTAAGAAGCTGCTGTTAGCCAAGTACCCCATCGCGTTAAAATTGGTTCAGGAGGTTCTGGAATACCTGGACAAAATTTACGAAATTCTTTTAAACGTTTGGGAGATTTACGAAACACTGCTTTAGTACTTCCAATCATCCGATCAACGTTTCCGTAATGTTGTCGAACAACATCACCAACTAAATGCAAAGCATGCAGCACGCAGGTTATATGTATTAAGTTAGGAAATATATGTTTTAAGGATCGCCCAACACTTAACATCGTTGCTGCACTATCTGTCACAATCATCACAACTTGATCTTGGGCAATTTTAAATTTTTTCAAAGTGTTCATTATCACTTTTTGAATATTTTCCGCGGTACATTGTTGAACACGTTTGCAAGCTAACAAATATCGAGATGGTGTGTTCTCGCTAGATAAAACGCGAGCTATTACATTCACAATACTGTTTTTCTTTATATCGGTCGTCTCATCCACGGTAATCCATATTTTTTTGGAACACAAATCACGTTTACACACATTTTCTAGCATCTCTTTCATTCGCGGCAAATGATTCTGTAATTGTGTTTGTGAGGGTAATGGGTACTTTGGAACGTATTGTCGCCAAAACGTTTTAAAAGCTGCTTTTCTCATCAACGACAACGGAAGATTACAAGAGGTAAACATAATTAATAAATGTATGAGGAATAGTGTATAAGGTATTTCAGTTCTTGCATTTCTCATATGCTTAATACCATTGAGATGCCTCTGGCAATCAGTTCTGTCCAATGCAGCCAAACGAACATTGCATATTAAGCAAAAAACTGCACTACCGTCATATTTTAAATGGGGAAAAAGTGACACATACTTATGTACATTAGTAGCAAATCAATTACGAGACATTGTTTTCTTAGGTATGTAAATATTAGTTCTATATGAAACGATACACTAATTATGTACTTGGTATAATACTACAACACACAAAAAACACCAGCTATATTTTCAAAAGCGACACGTAAGTACATAACCTTGACCGTTCGACTAATCTCTGCAACAGCTCAACCGGTACTAAAACGAAATCTCTCTCAGCGCGGTTTAACATGATTTATATTCAAGGTCGACACTACATGCCTGCTTCTTTACCGGTTTAGTTTATTTATGAATTTTTCGTATTCTTATATTAACCCGTAATATCGACGCCTATGCGAGTCCGCAAGTTTAGGTTACTCTAGCGATGAGTGATGAAATTGTTACAAACCTGCTCCAAACATGCGGATTTTGACACAATCTACTACTGCTACAATTAATTTTGGCCTGATGATGTGTTTTTTGACCACGGAACCGGTTGCCTAATTCCTCAATAGAAGAATCACTATGGATTATTAAAGCTAGAAATCTGCGGTTTGTTTCATTCGAAAAAGTGTATCTTCTACTACCACAATCGTCTATAATGTGAAAATCGATAATTTGACACAATAGGTCGCTTTTAACAGACCAGGTCCCATATACAGTTTTACCTTGTTTTCACATTGACGATTCGTTTAAACGATCCAAGGCGACTCTGTGTAAGTGATATTGATTTTTATATTTAAACAAAAACATCCTCGTATGTATGTTGCTTGACTGTGGGTCGAGATTCTGGTATTTTTCGCGCATTTTCGCTACTTGGCGAGAAGTTGATATTTTTGACAAAACGTTAAATCAAACATAACCAGCAAATAATTATCTTCAATTTGGAAATTGTTTGTGCCGTGCCATGCTTTATAGTAACTAATATAAAACAAAAAAAATTGTTAACAAAAGATTAAAAATTTGTACATGTTACAGATTAAAGAAAATGAAACAAAAAAATATGTACCTATTCAGAAGAAGACAATAAAGCTAATAGTGAAAACGTTAACATGATTTTAATTTCACACAAGTCTTGAAGCTTGAACCTTTAAGAAATTATAAAAGAGGCGCTATAATCAACATTTAGAATCAATGAAACATTTCACTAAAACCCTTACCACAATGCTTCACGCAGCAAAACTGAACTAATTTTAGTTTTGCTGCTGATGATGGTAGCTTAGCTATCGAAACGTGCGTTCAGTACGAGTGAAGTTTTGTAAGGGTTTTGGTGACGTGTTTCAGAGTTCCTGTGTCACCGAGTTCGAGTACTTGATCACTTATACACATGAACAAAGTGCTTAGTAACAATAATCAAAGTAATGCTAATATAGTTCATGGTATTAGTGGAATCATTCCCGGCAAAGACAATGCGAGAAGAAAAAGGCGCTAGCCAACGGACACCAAGTCCCACGAGATATAGTCATGCCGTCTAGAAAGTAGCGGCAGACTAGGCACTGTTTTCATGTGTATTTTTAGTACATCATGGTAAGCCTAAGCAATCATTTACATGTGCAGATATCATAGCGCCCAAGCGTAACGCCATCTTGCGTTAGTCAGTCCAAGAACTGCTCGAGAGATGGTTTGGCATCTGTACTCCGGTTTCTGTGGCTACTTTCTAGATGGCATGACTATATCTTGTGGCACTAGATGGTGCCATTCCAGCATGTACAGTGTATTCAGCATGGCCACTCGGTGAAAGTGAAATTCCCCCTGGCGGATATTAGCTCTTTTTCGGAAGCTCCTACTTTTCCCCAAGCCTACGAACTCTGGAGCGGGGGTATTAGTGACTTATTGTAAGTCTAGCCAACGACAAACCTGGAGTAACGGGAAAGGAACTCTTCTTCAGTTCGATTTCTTCACATCGTAAATCCCCAAAATTAATAGAATATCTTCCTACAACAAATAACCTCAATTCAGAGGTATTTCTAGCATGATTTCGTAAATTAAATATTTTTCGTCAAGTAATTAACGCTTTCGTCAGTAAAATTTATTATTATTGGGTTGTCGGTGATTTTCTGTATCACAGAGCAGTATATTTGAGTCGTCTAGTTGCGTCACTAAATTCATTACATCATGCTACCCTTAAAAATAAGTTAATTCATCAAAAATTCATCGTTAAATTGTATTTGGAAAAGTATTATCAAAATTTGCTGTGGATGAAACAATCGCCATCGCGATTAAAATAAAGGAGAAGAGGGACGCCAATTGATTTTTTCACTTTGAATCAAATTTTCTCCGAGTTAACACGTGTTCTTTGGCTGCGCTCCCAGTTTCAAGTGTTAATATTTCAAATCGTATTATAAATACAAGTTAGAAGTGAAGGTTGGTGGTTGAGAATAGGCAGGTTTCCTGTAAGTGTAATACAAACATGGAGTTTATATTGACATCGTCGTAAAGTTCACGTCAGTTTCAATTTTTCTCATTTGTTGATTTTAAAGTTAAGCTAAATTGCCGGAAAAGCGTTTTAGAATACTTCCGAACTCTCAGTTCATATAATTAATCACTTAATTTTCGAAAATGTGATTTTTTTCAACAATTTTACCACACAATGTGCTCGGAGCAACGGTGGCGGCACCAAGTAGCGCAGAAACATGTCCGTTGGTTAGTACTTTTTCTCTTCTCACATTATTTTTGCCGGGAGTGATCCCACCAATACCATGAGCTATATCAGCATTAATTTTTGGTTACTTGATTACTTGATTATTTAGAACCAAACCAATAAAAATAACGGCTAAGAAATTACATAATTTGTTTTGATTATTGCATAGATAGTTGCAATAACAATAATTTATATTTAAATGAAACATTAAGTTCCATTTGAGGACAATCACACTAGATACACAAAATTATCTGTTCCAAACAACGTAATAATTGTTTACCCATATTCAAATGTAAAACAACTATAATTTGGTTGTCTCAACTAAATGGATCTTTCAAAGTACCAGATATAACCAATCTAGCACATAGTTGATATACATCCGAGTTAGGGCAGTGGGTCCAAACGAGGCCGAACTCGATTTGTTTTGATTACACCGGTGCGTCGTGTGTCCCCCACTTTTTGATGAATAATGAATGTATTTTTTCGGCCAAATAACAAAGGGAGGGTCGCATATATGTTGACGAGTGCCCAATGTCAGCCTCGCTTGTTTCGCGAGGCGAAACGGCGGGATGAAGCTCCAACTCCTCCGATATTTGAGGGATATTACACTACGTACCAACGTCAGGCCGGCCGTCCGGAATGCCCGGAATATATATTTTTGGATTATTATAAACGTCACGCGCGGACTGATATATATCTCGTCGTTCTGGGTGGTTGTATAGAGAGAAGCGGCGTATCGATGGCTATAGGGAGCCACGTCCAGATAAACGGAAATATTTATGCTACATAAAGCTCGTACAAACGCGAGCGTTGTGAACGGGAAAAAATTGAAAGGTGACGGCGATCGACGGCCAGAGAGGCCTCTCTCGGCGTAGAGTGGGACACGCGAAACAAACGATGAAACGAATAAAACGACTTCAATTGTCACGGTATGATTAATAACATTATAGATCAATATTAGAAATTCCGAAATATTTACTCGGGTACGATGCTGTAACGCAACGTTTCGGATCCAAAGAGAATTTATGGCTTGAGGGCATTATCTTTTTTTCCATTGCTATGATCCGTTTTTGTTCCAAATTTTTATAGGAGTCATTATCCAATTGTTTTCCTAAATAAAATGTAGTTATTAGAAATATTTAATATACCTGTCACTCCATGATTAATAACCTAACCAATAATATAAAACTTGATATGCTCAATCAAACGCAAATGATAAAAAGAAGGAAAAGAATAAAAATCTTTCTACTCCTAATATGGACGCAAAACATTTTTGTTTCTTCCTCTACCATTATTCTGTTGTATTACATGGCTGACTGAGTCTGCTAAGTTATTACATAATACAAGGTATCACAGGATTAAAAATCAACAAATAATGAAGGAATTAGTAACGTTAAAAGTACCCAAAAAACTGATAATGTTAGTACAAATGATATTAAGCGACACGAACGTCAAAGTACGGTTTCAATAACATACAACAGAAAAACTACCTATAAATAAAGGGGTGAAACAAGAAATCTCTCTATTATCCACTTTGTTTCATCTAGTAATGGAGGGAATCATAAGAAGAACAAATCTGGGCAACAAGAATATCACAGCTAAGTAAACGCAAATTGTTGCATATGCGGATGACGTAACCATTATTTCAAATACGCGAAAAGACCTATTAAGAGCAACGGGACAACTGGAAAAAAAATTAAAACATTTTGGATTAGAAATCAACGAATCTAAAACAAAATAAATGAAAATTAGGAGGAAAAACACAATAATACCAACCCATCCTTCAATTACCTGGGGACAATAATTGGAAAGAATCATGAAGGGAAACCTAGCGTATGGCAGAAATCGAGTATTACTGTAGAGCAAAGTACTAAGCAAAAAAAAGATACACATAATTAAGACATTAATAAGGCTAACATACGCAATGAAAACAACAGTAATAAACAAAAAAGAAGAGGACCTAAAAATAATGGAAGGAAAATAATCAAGACGATATTAGGACCAAACGTGACACGAAATGGAAGCAAGGGATTGAAAACAAATGCAGAGATAGAGGAACAATTGGGAGGAGAAAACATTGTGACGCATATAAAAACACAAAGATTAAAATGGGCAGGTCACACAATAAGGAGAAAACCAGGAGAAATGATATGAAGATAATACATTGGATACCCCTATGGCCAAGAAGAAGAGGAATACCAAGAAAGAAATGGAGCGATGATGTGGAAAAGGATTTAAAAATAATGGGATAGAGGGACTGGAAGACAATGTGCAAATACCGAAGAGAATGGAAGGAAATTATAGAAGCACCCAGGACCCACAAAACCCTTTAAAATGAAAAATGAATGAGGAAAGCCATAATCCTAAAGACTGCAAGGCTTGATGATGATGATGATCCAGGAGTTCCCCAAATTTAGCGATAAATAAAACTGGAGAAGACCAGCACATTCTGCCACGCAAGAAATGCATTCTGAAAATCTTATTTTGTTAATGTATCCAGCACCATCCACGATTCAGTTTCAATTTCCTTTAGCGTACCAAATTTTCGCCCCTTCAAATTGATTTTCACCTTTGAAAAGACGAAAAACTCGCAGAAAGCCAAGTCAGGTGAATACGCTGGATGACGAACAATGGCCATGCTATTTTTCGCCAAAAACTGTTGTACGATGAAAGCGATTGTTAGACCTTAAAAGTACCTATAACAGTATATGTGGTTAAGGATCAGAATCTGATACATTCGGGCGCTAAATTAGTTGTGCCTATACGTTTTCCTTCGCATTTTAAGTAATTAGTTTTGATTGAGTGGTTATACCGAACACGATAGAGAGGCGCTGAATGGTCGAGTGTCTGTAGTCTCCACCACAGACAGATTCTGTTTCCAATCATAGCAAACTTTTCTTAGACCATGTAATCTATAAAGTTTCTAGAGATGAACATTCATATTTAAAAATATTAATCTTGGGTTATCCCATAATTGGATTACTGGATTCTGGTTATACAACAAATTTGGTAGGCCTCGTTGGTTACCAAATATTACTGAGTGTAGGTCTCTCCTTAAAATCCCAGACTGTTGAATGCACTGTATCAAACGAGCAAAAATGTATAAGTGTGGGATACATCACGGCACCATTCTGTTTAGAAGAGAAAATTCGTTTTGTTAATTTTACTCGAACTACCTCATACTTTGAATGTTAATGCTAACAGTAAATGTTAATGCTAACAGTATTGTCAACATTTTACCAGAAAACGGTTTTAGGCCACTTGATATGTAAAAAGACCCAATTAACCAGCAATTCATCAAACAGCGTTCTTATCCGGTATCCCCAACAGGTGATTGATCAAAAAATTCAGAAAATGCTGGATAACGGAATTACTGAACCATGCAAATATCCGTAGGTTTCTCCTGATTGCTTAGTTCAGGAGAAGTATTTGACCATTTATATCGTGCTGGTTACACTGTTAATTTCGAAAAGCTTCAATTTTGTCGATCGCAACTTAAGCTCCTTGTTATTCCAATTAAATTTACAGATCCAGCAATGAAAAAGCGTCCATCACCAAAGAATGTTTCCACTTAAAGTGACGCCGCTTGGCATACTGACTTACAACTCTGTTCACGCATGTGATTCAAATTTGGGAAGCTTTTTGGTACCACGCATATAGGATTTTATTCTCATTTCCCGATTTCATGTTTTATGTGATTCTTTTGTAGACCAGAATAGGGATTTGGACAAATAAAAGACATATTCACTTCTTCTTCGGCCAGCTTATCGGCCTTCTTAGCTTCTCTCGATCCCTTGGGAATTGATAACACTAATAATGTTAATAACGCCATGAATCTTAAGTCGAATATTGAAGGTATCAGTAGTGTTTATTCATTTTAATTACATTTAGAAAAATTAAAGGAAGATAAACCGTCTTATAGACTGGTTGTTTGAAATATTATTACTATTATTTCAATAGTCTTGGATTAACTATCCACTATTTCACAGCCAATAATTGTTGAGGCAAGGGCTAGTAAGATGTAGTAGTCTGTAAAACTTACTGTAGCAGTGACAATCGTTGTCAAAACAACATGTGTTCAACCTTAACGCAAAAAAATACCTGTATTAAGTGAAAGAGAAGGAGTAGAAATGTTAATGATGATTGGGTTTGGGGACAGAACGAGAACACATCAAGAAGCTTGTGATCTTTTTAACAATATTCATCCGAAACGACAAATATCACATTCGTTCGTTACAAAGGCTTTGCAAAGGTACAACAGAAACGACAACTTACAAATTTCTCTTTGTTCAAAAACTCTGACGGTTAGAATTTTGTGAATGGACATTTTTAACCGTAATAAAAATATTGTAAAACACAACTGGCGCTAATAGTCGCAAAATAATCCTCACTGGGTGCAAAAGACTCATACGCAATACCCTCAAAAATTGAACGTTTGGGCCGGTATTTACAACATATTGGGCCTTTCCTTTTAGAAGAAGCTTTAAACGGAAATAGGTATTTAGTTCTTGTAGATACACAAGCAATCCTGGTAGAGGAAAATAGGTGTCACCCATTACGCTCATATTGTACGAGATCGCCTAAACAGGACATTTCATTATAGATGGAGTGGAAGGGGAGGTACTATAGAATGGTCGGTACGACCTCCAGCCTTACTCCACTGGATTCTTGTTAACGAGGTTTTTTGGATAATTTAAATATTGGTTAATTTTTGTACGAAACAAATTTGTCACATGAATTCGTACTTCACCAGTATAATACTAATTATTATTTTGAAACCCAATACAAGCTTTCTTTTGCGTTAATAGGAATAAACGCATTACACCCAATCGACAATTAATAGATGAAAAGTCAATAACAAGCTCAGTTTTATGAATTTCTAAATTTGTTTGTTCTCTGTCTAAGTTTACACGAGAAAATGTTGCATCCCAATTTCAATAAAGCCCTTTTAAGAATGAAAATACTTCCCCGAATTGGTTAAATTTGTTTTGTGTTTAATTAGAGATAAATTAAATGATCTCCGTAACATAAAAGTATATAAAAAAAGAGGAATGACATACCAGTAGCTGCCCAAAGTGTATGGAAGGACGATTGATACACTATACTTCTTGCACTGAAACAGAAATTTGAAGAATTTAGTTTGAGTATGTTGGAACACTTTCTATTACGCATGCTCCGGACAATCACGGTTTGGTTTGAATTACAACAAACCTAATAATTGCAACATATGTTTTAGGGACACTTACAATTATTTTGTTGGAAGCTATTGAGACGAATATGCTATTGAGACGAATATGGCAGACAATCGAATGCTATTTGGCGACATTTTATTACTTAGCCTGCTTCACACCCAGGGTAGCGCGAAATTAGTGAAGTGTAAGAATTTGACAAGTGAGACCAACGATTTGCTTCGCGCTCATATTGTAAATAAGTCGATAATGTTTGCTGGTCTAGTGGAAGCGACACTAATGACTCTGGTTAATAAACGTTTCCTTATGTTGAGTTTATAGGATGTATTTTTTTTATAAAATACACGTTTTTTAGTTAAAGTTAAGAAATATACCTTTCTGATAGTGTACACCTCCTATAAAAACTAAAGTACACAAGCTAAATGAAATATTGTTGACGTTTATTGCAACCCTTGGGAAATTGAAATAAATTTATAAAAAATAATTCCAAGTGAAGCCGCTTTTATTCATAATAATAATAATAATATATTTTTATATATTCGTAATTATTCCATTACAGAAAATTATCAGTCTCTGTTATGTGCGCAAAGGGCACAATTGTTAATTAAACATATAAAGGGTAAAAAGATAAAAGTCAATTAAAAATTAAAATGAAAACACACAATGACATAAATAAGTAAATAACGACAAACAAAACATATATACACTGGGGGACTAGAAATTCTTGGATGTCGTACCGCTCCAAAAGTATTGGCTTAACTTTATTTTTAAAATGGATTAGAGGGAAGGTTTTGAATACATGTGGCAATTTATTATATAACTTTGTTTTCTAATAGTCAATTGCTTTCTGGGAACTGGCCAATATGGCACTCTTAATTCATTTAGTGATCTCGTAGAGTAACTGTGGAAATGTCCATTTTGGAGAAATGTTCTTTTTGTTCTGGTGGACGTGATTAACAGCTGTCAAAATGAATACGGATGGAAGAGTAAGTATTCCTTCTCTTTTAAAGTAAGTTTTACATCTGTCTTTATATTCCAAGTTGCACAGGTATCTGATCGCTTTTTTCTGCAGAATAATAATTCTTTGTACTTCCAAAGACGTCCCTCATAAGAGTAAACCATAGCACATTATGTAGTGGAAATGCTAGCTGGAATATCATTGGTGTAAATGACGAAGAGCAGAGAACCAAGAATGGTACCCTGGGCAACGCCACATGTTATGCTCATCGGCTGGGACTGCAAGTTGTTATGTTATTCCATAATATTCCATCTTATTTATTAAAATATTGTGATTCACCCAGTCAAAGGCCTTCAGCATATTCTCCTGCATCGAGCGCTCTATAAATCTGTTCGACTATGCTCAAGATGCCAGTGGTCGTAGAATTGACCTTTCTATGTCCATGTTGACTTCTACTCAGACATTGCTGTTTTTCAATGTACCTGGCTAGTCTCCACGCAGTTCGCTTGCTCGAATATCTTCATCGCTGGTAAAATGCTAATAGTGCGATAATTCTCGCAGTTATTTTCATTATTTCATATTAAGAAACCGTCACCCGTCCTTTCAACATATTATCCACAATATAAAACCTGAAGTAGGTCATAGTTTATCTTAATTTTATCCTACAAACAGGCAGTACTTAAAACTGTTGAAGCTTACTCAATAAATTGTTTAAATTTAGAATATTACTTGCGGGAAAAATACCCGATGGCACCAATTGGATTTTATTCATCATTCGAATAAAATCAAATACGATCACAGAAAAAAAGGCATAAAAAAGCGTTTTTGATCAAGTGCCACACGCACACAGAGCTCTCGTACACAAATGCACGAATATACAGATTAACTCAACGTATGTATGCGTACATATGTACTAATACATTGACAACGGTCTTTACGAAGCAATCTGGAAGCCGCTAGCTGATTCTGATGCGACGACCAAATCGCTCCAATTCGCCGAGTACCCTCGACCGATCACAGCCCCTGGGGTATGCGAATTGACAATTTGTTTCCATTATATTTATGTATTTTTACTAAGGTCGCGTTCAGAGAGAGAAAGACAAAGACAGCAAGACGGGATAGACAGGGAAAGCGAAAAAGTACCCAAAAGAGCCGGTCGCGAAAAGCGTAAAGTAGTATGAGGTCCGGACACACGCAGGGGACCGAATCGAGGCAGGCAACAAGGGAAGAAATGGGGGTACGCTGATTGCGTCCCGATTTATTTTTTCCTCTCTCTGATATTTGATCGGTAACGCATGCCCGCAAGGGCAGATCGCGCGGGAGTGTGTAGGTATGTACTACGTTACAGTAGCACCTCTACCAGAACCAGCGAGAGGAGACACAGGGGAGGACCTATTCGATATTTGATAACCGAATGCGATATATTTGATTTTTCGGACAAGTGAGGTTGCTCACGTTAAGCAAAAAAGAGAGAGCAAGAGGCACGTGTATGGATACGACAGTCGTTCGAACGGTAATTCGGACAAACAGCGTCACCAACGCTGGAGCCAGAAAATGTTTCACCCAGAATTCCGGGAGGACCAGAAATTGTAAAATATTTTTGATGAATTTCGCAAAATCAATACAGTATGCAACTTGCGCCCAGATTAACAAGGATTAACAAAATTATACTTTGGAATTTACTATTTGCTGCCACTAGCGTCAGGTGGAGTGTCGTTCAAGCAATGTTAGGTAGAATCTGCTACGTCGACTTCCGCGGTCGTCAATAACACTATACTCTTGGTTTCCGGGTTGGAACCGCGTCGTTGTCCTAGCTTCTGCCAACGTTTCGTTCACACCCTTATCGGACATCTTCAGGGCCGCTACTGTACACTAATTGGGGACTATTCCTGGAGGGGTTTATATAGGGCTTGTTTCGATCAATGAAGCGGAAAGGCTATAGATCAATGCAGTGACGGTTGCTAGGAGGTTTAATCGGTTGGGACTTCCACGTGTGATGTAAGGGGTAGCCATCTTCGCAATTGAAATTGTTGGGATGTTTGAAAATCTCTATAGATTCACGGAATTTTCTACTATAGTACTGAGGTTTGCGAGACAAGATGCGGGTAGAGTAGATTGGATTTGGGAGCCAGTTTCCAGTCTCTGCGAACCCGAACATGGAATCTGGTAGACACCAGGGACTTCCGGATGATGGTCTTTGATGGGAAAGTAGTCTGAGAGTTTGAAGTCAGGTTTGAAGGTTCAAGTAACATAGCTCCTATTTCCGAAAAAGTTTATAAGAAAGATTAGAGAAAGTTTGTCAATTGTTCCTTATGGTTTTGAGTGTCTGTCAGTTCCATGCACTCCATAAGTGTTAACAGCATAACTTTAAGAACTCTCATGTCTTTAAGGACATTCTCTTCGTTATTATAATTATTTGAAAGATTTGGAATGGTTTTGAAAAGATTTTCAAACTTCTATAAACTTTTTTAAACCTGCTTATACGGGAAACGTATATACATGTCATTAAGCATTTGATATTTAAATAGCCGGCAGGATATTTATTAAATTATTCAGGAAATTCTGCTTTTTCAGTTAATTTGTAATTCTATTATTAAATGTATACGGTTATTCAAAAGTAAGTCCCAGCTTGACACGGCCGTAACTTTGCCAAATTTTTAGATTCTGCAAAAATAGAAACATCAAATTATTCGTAAAGAAATGCGGTTTTATTAAGAAATTAAGTTTGACCACCACCGTGATGGTCAATTAAAAATAGTCGTTTTTCTAAATTATGAACAGCGTTAGTAAGAAGAGCATTCTCAGGAATGTGATATCGATAGCTCCAGTTCCTCACAAGTAGTAAGTTTACTAAGGAATACCCATTCTTTGAGGTACCCCATTATCAAAAGTCTGCCGAATTCATACCTGGTGACCTAAAGGGCTGTTAGGAAAATACCTACCAATTACACGATCACCGAATGGGTTGTATACTACTTGTAGTTTTTATGTTGTTGCTGAAGAGAATTTTGCTGATGCAATCAGTGACACCTTGAATGTAGGATAGATACGCTTGCTTACGGAAAGTAGGGTTAGCTGAAGGGAGTTGTTGTGGAGAAGATTTGGTGATAACACCGCGTTTTTAAACTGAATGATGGTGTAAGGGGCCATTGAGATATCTATCTGTGTGCGTCCGATTCGACCTCCATGGTGAAACGTATGGAATCATGTTGGGAATTCAGAAACGATAGGAAATTGTTCAATGATTCGTATCCATGGTATCCTCGGTTCTAATTAATGCAAATAAACGACGTTCTACTGTACCTATTAATTTAAAATTAATATCTAACATTGGCTGATTTACCTAAAACTGCAATGGCACAACCAAAAGCAGCAAAAGCCATTTTTCGGGAAATCAACTTTTAAGCAGTCATTCTAGTTGACACAGCAGATGAGTAATTACTCAAAATAACTCAATAATCAAGAAGGAAGCAATCCCAGTGCAAAAATATTAGAGAAATCGTCAGAAGGAGGCGAATTATGTGACCATACACGAATTTGACAACCCCCACTGCCACTACAACCACCGCCATGAATCAGTATCGCCACCACCATAAAGGGAATGGTGGAATTACGGAAGCGTATATATCGGAACCCTCCATCACCAGGAGAAACGGAAATTGTAAAGTATTTTTGATGAATATGAATTTCACAGATCAATACAACATACTGACCAATTTGCATATACCGGGAATTTTTTTCGTTGAATGCGTACGTGCTATGTGTTTGTTCGTACCGACGTATATATTCGTACGATTGAGGAGGGGAATCACGATTAGAGGAGATTCGGCAAACGGAGGTGGAGGTGGAGGAACCGATACACGTACACAAACGCACGTCCCATACCTTTCCGCGTATCCCCACGACGCCTGTATGGATGTACGTGTCCCCCTGCTCTCCTCTAACCGATCTCCTCCCTCCCCGGAAACTCCGCGCGTCCACCTCTCCGTATATTCGCGAAAAAATCGGACAACGTTATAACAAGACCGAAACTGGACATGTCAATATCCGGCACAGACAAAATTAAAAAGTGGAAAAAAATTCCGAACGAGCAAATAGATATTTTTTATTTTTTTTTCGTGCCGGCCCGATATTTTTTCGTATTATTTCGTTCTCTCTTCCGCTCCCGCTACGTACGCTCCCTCCCCGCCGCTGCGTCGTTATTTTTTTCGTGTTTGTGTGTTGAAATTGTTTCGCGATCGGCAGGGAGCGGTCTGGGAATACCAGAAATTAAAATACGAATAAAAAGAAAATAGGTTGGACGTTACATATACGTAATACACACATGTGCATGTATTGTGTATGTGTCGCAGCGACCGTTTTTAGAATTCGCCAATTTAGAACGAGTAAATGATGTTTTTAAAATGTTATGCGGAGATCAATAAATAGCGTGTTTGGTATTAGAAAGAAATCAATATTTTAAATAATAACATGTATGTGGTTTGTTGTATATTAGGCTATATTCGAGATTGGGTACCTCTAGTATTACCCTGAACTGTTAACTTAAGATTTAGCTGGACATTTGACGAGTCACATTCTGATCTCTCTCAGTTCCCAAACCATGTACACAATGCGTTCCAAAGTAAATAGGGCTTTTTCATAATGAGAACAGACATTAATTTAACAAAAGTTATTTGATTCAAAATAGTCTCCTTGAGACTATACAGCGATTTGCACCGTCAACAAGCATGTCGAACGAGTGTTTTAGGTCGTCTGTATAGAAATGTTCTTGAGAATGTCGGTGCAAACCTTTTTGATGGCCTCCACATAGGCATAACGCTTTCCTTTCATTGGCAAATGCATTTTTCCAAATAGGTAGAAATCACGCGGTGCTAGATCAGGCAAATACGGCGAGTGTTCGATGATGAAAATGCGATTTTTGGTCAAGTGACAAGTGTCGATCGATGAGATGGTGCATTGTCATGCAACAAATGCCAGCTTCCTTCTTCACTCTGGCGCTTGGTTTCTGAATCATATTGGAAGCACCACGTTTCATCGCCAGTCACAATGTTGTACCAGAAGTTTCGATCCTTTTTTGACTCCTTGATGATGTCCTTCGAATGTTGAATTCTGAGTAATTTTTGGTCATCTGTCAATTTGCGCGGAACAAAGCGCGAACAGACCTTTCGGAGGCCCAAATGTTTGGTCAAAATGCGATAAATTGATATTTTGGAGATATTCAATTCCATTTCCAATAATTTCAATGAAGATTGTGGCTTATCTTTGATGAATTCACGCACAGTTTTGATGGCGTCTTCGATTATCTCAAATTTCGATTGGCCAACATGTTGGTCATCATTAACGTCTTCACGATCATCCTTGAAGCGGGCATACCAATCGTAGACTCTGCTACGGGATAAACACTCATCACCATAAACTTGTTTCATCAATTGAACCGTTTCGGTAAAAGTTTTACCAAGTTTAAAACAAAACATAATGTTGGCTCTTTGTCCGATATTCATTTTTGCACCGATGCAACAAAGACACTGTCACTTCCAAAGCAGTAACTCGACTGCTAATCGTCCGTTAATCATGAAATTTTGACAGAACGTAAGTGAAAGATACATCTTTCCAACTTAGGCACCCATCAATAGATGACGCCACTAGAATGTGCTATTTTGAAAAAGTCTTGTTTACTTTAGAACGCACCTAGTGCATAAGTCAAAAGTCATTATGTATATAGTCAAACTATAAAGATATGAATCAGGATGTTTCTAAGTATGGTGAATTCTTGGGAAGGGAGTTAACCACCTTACTTATAGTGGCTACAGATTAAGATCCTTTTGTTCTACGTCTGGAGTTCCCCACGATTCGAATCTGGGTCCTTTAATGTTCATTCTGTTTGTAAATAATTTAATTAACTTCTCTTAATTGCACCACACTTGCATACTGTAGATGCAATTAGATATGCGGAAATATTTGAGTACAAAGGGCAAGATGAGTAATATGGTGTAATGATTAGCACGCCCGATTCCTTACCGGGACGAGATCTCGTCAAGTATTTAATTACGTCGGAAATTACAGATTTTCATAATTCATCCACGGAAGCTAAAATATATTAACTTGGCATGTAAAAATTAAAAAATTGTCTGTCGAAATATCATGATACATTTGCGGATAAAATAACAAGTAGGTATTAAAAAGTTCACGTTCCTAACATCGTCAAACGCAGCTGTCTTTCGAGCACGTGTAGTGCTTTCAATATGGCTACTCGGGCAATGTGAAATTCCCTCTGGCGGATATTTGTTCTTTTTCGGAAGCCTCCTTCTCCCCCCTCCCCCTCCCCCGAGCCTCCGATTTACGGAATCGGGGTACTAAATATTTATTTTAAGTTCAAACAACGACAAACGTGGAGGAATGGTGAAGTCATTCCTCTCTAGTTCATCTTCCTATTTTCGTAACTCTTCAAAATTAATGAAATTTGTTCCTACAATAAATAATAGCGTAAATTCAGAAGTATTTCCAGCATAATTTCGTAAATTAAATATCTATCGTAATGTTTCTGTCTAGAAAGTTAATGAGTTTTAGTATTGTTTAGTTGTCGATGCTATTCTGTACCACAAAATAGCATGAATTGAGTCATCCAGTCGCGCCACTACATGTTCCTTTATGCTACTTTAAAATAAATAATTTTATTTATTGGAAATTTAACATAAAATTGTAATTGGTAAGTATTATCAAAATTTGCTACAAACAAAACAATCGCTGTCGCGATTAAAATAATGGAATGAAGAGACGCCAATTAATTTGATTACATTTGGTCAAGCTTTCATCGAGGTAATTCGTATTGTGAGTGAGTTCAACAGTTTGAAAGTGTGTAATATTCAAATCATAGACAAAAAATTCAAGGTAGAAGTGAAGGTTGGAGTTTGAGAATTGGCAGTTCCCCGTGAATCCCATATAAACATGACATCGTCCTAGAAATTCAGGTTGGTTTGCATTTTTCTGTTTTAATTTTCGTTAATTTCATTTACTGATATCAAACTTCGTTTAAAATTGCCGAAAGAGTATGTAAGAACACTTCCGAACCCCCAGTTCATCTAATTATTTAACTAATTTACAAAAATTCCAAATGTTTGAATAATATCCCTGTATTAAAACAAATGGGTCAGAGATATGGGCACTAACCGATAAAAATGCTCACAAAATTCAAGTCTTTGTAAATAGATGCGTCCGGAAAATCTTAGAAATATATTGGCCAAACGCTATTACTAACTTGGACTTATGGAGGATGACAAACCAGGAACCAGTCGGATACACAATAAAAAGGAGAAGATGGAAATGGCTAGGACATACTTTAAGAAAGAACAATCAAGATATAACAAAACAAGTATTAAATTGGACCATAGTAGGACGAAGAAGCAGAGGAAGACCAGTAACAACATGTAGAAGGATGATACAGGAGGATTACAAGGACACTGGATATAGTTGGGGACAAATATCGGCTATGGCCAAGAATAAGAAACGATGGAAGTGCTTCGTGGATGCACTATGCTCCTTCAGGGAGTAACAAGAATAGATACATAAAACATTCTTCCACATTTCAACATAAAACTATTCTAGTGTCTTCGTTCTGATGAATAAGAAATGTCTAAAATTCGCCGCTATGGATACTGATATCTTAACGTTAAAGAATAAGATTTTAAGTAAAGAAGAAAGGTGTTGATTTTAGCGCAGGTACCTTCAGTTATTCATCGCATCCAAATATCAAAACATTTTCTATTTCGAGAAACAAAACAATCCCGATCCAGCATGGCGCCGAAACATTGTTAATATTTAACAGACACTTCTATCTTTTTTTACCTTTTCACCTTTTCCCAGTTAGGTACCCGCCCTCAATCATACGCACACACCGAGTAGATTCACATATCCATACGTTCACACCGGAGGAAGTCTCAGTTTTAATCCTGCAACTAAATAATTCACCTCGGCGTATTGTTTTTGATCGTCCGCCCTTTTCGCGATTGAAGTTTTTTTTTTCAAGCCGCTTGGCGCCCCCTTTACGCGAGAATATCAAATAACCTAGCGCATATGTTGGTGCGCTCACTCATATTCGTGTTCGAGTTCTGCATGCGTATGCATTTTGATAAGAGCTGAAGAAAAAAAAAGGAATGAGAAGATGGAGGAAGAGGGTGATGATATAAAATACTGGAATGTACGTAGGTCTTTTGAGCTGAAAAAACACGCGGAAATTCTCCACCATGATTCTTTTTTTTTTGCTCAGAAGTGAAAAAACAACAAAAGAGAAGAGACAATTTTAATCTACCCCTCCTTTCTCCTCTTCCTCCTGGTTTTCCTCCCATATACTTCCATGCTCATCGGTACAACATCATCATTGACGTACAATAAGAATATATAATAAAAGTGAACCTCTCTTGCCGCTTCTAGTAGCCGGAAGAAGAGAAAGATTAACAATTGCATGTCTGAATAAAAGAGGAGAGGGCAAATAAGGGCGCAAGTAGATAATTTCTTTGGCAAACGCAGCGGCTGCATATCCATCCGGTTAATAAAACATTGGGCGCTTGCGTTGAGGGTGGATTGTCGTATCGCTTCCGATCCCGTCTACGCCTAAGCTCAAGTTGGAAAGCGCGCGTGTGCGCTCATATATGACGTCTATCCGTAATAGTAACGGTTAGCAAATATATGTTAAGTACTGTACTATACGCCAAAGACGGAAACCCAATAGAAAAAAAACGTTACAAAAAGAGGGTTATAATATAAGTACATGCATAGACGGTAGATACGTGAGACATAAAATAGGCCCATCGTGTCTCTCTACGCCGGGAGGCTTTTCAGGCCACTTGACAGGTCTCTGGTTAGTTCCCTCCAGAAGATATACTTCTTTAGCCAGCAATCTCCAGTCAGAATCTCAACAAGCAAGCGAAGGTCCTTTCTGAACAGTCTGAGGTATCTTACCGCTTTGCCCTTGTTGGAATAAATCAGTGACCTTAGCCGCTACAGCTGGAATTAGTTTCATTCCACATCTTCAAGAAGCTTTTGGTGGTGATAATTCTGATATTTTCGTGAAGCACATAGAAGAATCTGGACAATTTATTCATTTCCAGGATTTCCATTGTGCCCCAATAACGTTGATATTATCTTTTCAGAAACTAACGATAGAGCTCTCTAGCAATTTAGTGGCAGTTTAGTGCTGATATTACTTGTTTGGTATTGTTAAACAAGTTGACGTTTCTGCCTACAACCCTAATGTCAATTAAACACTTCTAGAGCCAATGCCGAGATTTCCGCATTGAAAAACGAGCTACGCTGGGATTATCCAATTTCAAATAGGAATTCCTGGCAAGCTTCTAATGAGCTGGATGCTTGTCTTTCTCTTAATGGCTTCGAAGGTGCTGAGGAAATACGTCTAAGAGTGCACTAAGGTACTTGGTGTGCTCTAGAACAGTGTCCGTGTACCAAGGGAAGTATACAAGTACACTATAGAAGAATCAAACCCATAACGAAGGTAAAAGGTAGAAAAGATCCAAAAATAAATCAAAATAATGAGCAATAAGAAAGTAAGAAGAAGGTAGCATAGCACGTGTTAAATCCGCTTACTGGTGAAGAAATAGACATACAAGGTGTGGCAATTAAATAACCGGACTGGTGCTACTATCGGCAAACAGCGAGCACTCCACGGCAGGTTTGAACATGTCTGTGCTTGTAGATGCTTCCCCCACCCTGAGCTCGATGGGCACGGTTGTACGTCGCTCAGTCTCTCTGTAGCAATCGTCCATTCAAGTTCTTACGCTAGCGTCGCGTCAGAAAAATGCAGAGTGTTCAGATCGAGCAACGAGTTAATCTCAAGTTTCTTGTGAAGCTGGGAAAAACTGCTACAGAACCTCATGCCATGTTAAAGGAAGTGTACGGAAGTGAGCGTTTATCGCGCACACAAGTTTTTGAGTGGTGTAAAAGGTTTAAGGAGGGACGTGAAACGACCGAAGACAACCCTCAACATCAAAAACGAACGACAACATTCAGAAAATTGGTAAATTGATCCGCGAAAATCGTCGTTTGAGTGTCCGAGCTCTTGCTGAACCCTTCGTGAACGAGTGAGAAGACGAAGACCCGATTTGTGGAAGAGCAAATCCCGGATGCTCCACCAAGACAATGCGCCAGCCCATTCCGCCTTGGCTGTGAAAGCGTTCTTTGCGAAATCCGGCATCACCGTGTTGGACCACCCACCGCACTCACCCGACCTGGCGCCCTGTGACTTTTTTTATTTCCTAAGGTAAAATCGAAGCTTAAGGGGACTAGATTTGACAGTGTGGAAGCGGTGAAAGCGAAAGCGACGGAGGTTCTCAACAAGCTGACAGAAACGGACTTCCAGCACTGCTTTCGACAGTGGAAAATTCGTGTGGAGCGTTGTAGGGATCGGCAAGGAGAGTACATTGAAGGGGATAAACTTTGTAATGTTATTGGTGATCAATAACATGTTTTGTAGCACCAGTCCGGTTATTTAATTGCCACACCTCGTGTATTTTTTTCAAAACAGAACTTCTCTTATATCTGGTAATTACCAATAAATGCAATCCATCAAAAAAAAACAGCAACAACGGCTGCAATAAAATTCAAATATTGCAAATTAAAAGTAGACGTGACTCTAAAGACTTGACGAATGCCTAACCGCCAATGCCGGCAATCAAAGTAACACACCCTATGACCAAAAGGAATAGCACACAGAGAGGGCAGTACCCACTGAGAAGTAAAGGAGAAAACAATTAATCAAAGAAAATATCACGGACGGACACTACAATGCAAATTTTACTGTCACAAAATATTTAATTTAATAATCCATAGCGACTCTGTGTGAGATGAAGTCCAATTTCCCAATATAATTTGTGAGATCTGGACCGTTCTTTCATTCCTACCTTTTACTGAATTTAAGTTTTCTCTTAGAGAACATAATTAATCTAATGCAGTTCCCGGTGACCGAGAAGCCTGAATCGGCGAGCTCGAGCTTATCGTCACCATTTATAATTTTTATTTTTCCTTTTCTAGCGGTACGTCGAGGGCATATCAAGCAGAAAGATCCTAAATCAAAGGGTTTTTATTGAATTTTCTCCGGCATTGACATCTGACGGATTCCGGCCAATCAAACGCTCGTCCTCTCCTAGAGTGCACCCGCACACCGTTCGTCATTTCCGGCAATATCTGCCCGTTTCCTGTTCGCGTTCGCGGTGGTGCCCAGTGCATTTTCCGAACATACACATACGTAGTCACATTTACGGACGTTCATAGAGGGCACTCTCACACTCCGAACGAAAAATAAAAAAAAAACTTGATGACAGTCTACATTATACGCCTTTTTAGCCGGCCACCTTTTCCATATTTATGACGTTAAAAGTTAACGTGTTCGCGCAACGCCATCTATGTATGTGCCACCGCCGCCGCCGCCTATGATGATGATGATGGCGATGACGGTGCTATACGCTGCTAGAAATTGAACGGATGGATATGGCCGAAGCCAGACCGGGTAGCTGGATGGCTATTGCGAATATAAGTGCTCAATGGACACATTATACTTAGTTATTATTTTTTATTGACGATAATTTGACGTTCGGGAATTTTTATTGCTCGGGAAAAAGGCTTTTTCCCGGTATTGATATGTATGTATGTGTAGCAGTTGAATTATGAAGGGAACCAGGTATAGAGCGTACACATAGGGCTGCCAATGTCCTATCGTTTCTAATTTATAAGCGGAATTTATTGCATGTGAGTGCTTTTTTTCGCTCGCCATACCCCCTGTCTCGCCCCCCTTCAGCGCCCACCATCTGCCGATCGCACCGCGCGCAAATGCCCGATTCGCCGTTCCACTTATTGGTAAATAGATGCAGACGCTGTAGAATTAAGCGGTGCGGTTAAAATGGAAGAACTTCGGACGAATAAAAACTGCTGTTGACCAAACAAGGGTGTGGTAGGAGCGAGTGTGGCCGTTGTAAATAGTAAGTTATATACACAGAATATATACCGATATCTTATATATGAGCGTAAGGTAAATAGTATATAACGTTGCTTGCATATTTCTCAAGAAGTACGACCAGGATATAGGCGACAGGTATACACCGATTTAAAAAAGTTTCTATGTGGTACAATACAATTGTATCGCGAAAATTATCATTCTTTGGATCCATTTGATTTAGTGTTATATTTTACAATAATATAAAATAAGAAAACCCTAAATTTACAACGATGAAGCCTCAGTCGAAAAATTGGGTGTAGAAATTAACACTAAAAGTAATTCTCAACACCTTTTACCAAATCATTTCTCGTAATAATATGTAATTGTAGGCATATTTGGTGTTAGTTCTAACATGTAAATTTTTTTCCTTTTCACAAGAAAATTTTCAACTACAGTCATATAATTTCGTGTGCGATCGTACCTTGAAACCAAAATTGAGAACGGAAGGCTATTGTGATATACTGTTAATGGAAAAGCAGGTTTATTTTCAAAAAATTTTTGAAGAAACCGAAGAAAGTGAGTGAATCTGGTACCAAGTATCTTTAAGCAGTTTTCTGTATTTCAATTTTCACTGTTTTCATTATATTATGCATATTACATAGAAAAACAAAATTCGATGATCTTCATATACATAAATTTAGTAAATTGCGAATTTTAAGAAGTTTTTTCATTTCCTCCACATTCTACCCTAACAATAAGTTCAAGTCAATTTTTCTAGGTAATATGCATAAAAAGCTGGAAAGGTCTTTGATCTCCATGATTCAATTTTGGCCCCATTCCAAAGGATTTTTAGATTTTGTTTTTTTGGAGGAATATGGACAATTATTTGCGAAAATACCTTTAATTTCTAACGCACAAACCGAAAAAAAATATATTTTTACGTGTTGAAAGTTGGAATGATTTTCTACAACTTACAATTAGATACATTAGTCTTTAATTATAGCGTCATAAAAGGAATCTTCCTGTGTCTCAAATAAATCCTGAAATTTTTTGACATAATTTGGAGAAATATGTTACAGGCTTGAATTTATAAAAAAAACAAAAAAATCCATTTCAAAGTCAAATTTTAAATTTTTCCGAATATAAGACAAAATATAACTAACAATATTACATATAACTAGTCTGGGCAAACAGCGGTAACAGTCAGTGTAGGTAGGTGCAGAGTCGGTGATTATTTATTTCACGCGTTCATAGCGTCAGTACTAAATTGATGCTGTATGCGAGTAGTTCTGTGTATATGTAGGCTCATATGTCTTACTTCGTAATTGTACGCTTATGTTTGCTTTATAAATGTCGCAGTTAGGTACGTCATGGAAACGACCAATGGCAGATATAGTTAAAAACTTTATAGTGGACATGCCGGACTTAATTTTTGATGGCGCTAAAATTCAATGTCTAGTTTGTAAGCAAACAGCATTCTTCTGCAAAAAGTGGCATACGAGACCAAGAAAAATTTACATTTGATTTATGTGTTACTCTTATTTTATGTAATCTGTCGTTTCGTTTACTAGACAAAGAAGCATTTGTCTTCTTCTGCAATAAATATGCGGACTGTAAATTACCTAGTCGGACATCGATACGAAATGTAGTGCCATTTGCTCGTGAACATATAGAAAAAAGAAGGAAAACGGAATTGAAAGATAAAAAACTGTGGTTGTGTGTGAACGAAACAACAGATCGTCAAAAACATTCTGTGGTTAATGTAATGGTACGTACAATGGAAACACATCGACCGTCATTCTTCTTCTTACTTGCTTCCAAAAGAGTTATAAATTGTACTGCCGATGAGATTTTAAAGGTGGTGTTGACCTCATTGAACAAATTTGAAGTTTCAACTAAGCAACTCTTAATGTTTATGAGTGATGGTGCCGCAAACATGCGTTCTTTGGACCGATCTCTTAAAGAACACAGTGGTAACTTCTTACATGTAACGTTTAAAATCCATACTCTAAATCTTGCGGCACAAACGATTCCTACATGTTTTCCACTAGTAAATGCATTGATTGCTAGTACAAAGCCAGTGTTTCTAAAGTCCCTGAAACGTACCCGACTATTTTACAAACTGTATCCTGATTTACCTGAACCACCACAGCCGATTGCTACACGTTAGGGAACATGGTTGCAGGCTGCATTTTACTACAACAAATATTTTGATCAAGTAAAGAAGGTAGTTTTAAAATTCAATCCGACAGAAGCTGCAGCAATCAAGAAAAGCCAGGAAATATTTCAAGATAGTCAGGTTAAAAGAGATTTACAAACTATTCACAACAATTACTTCGGACTAGCGGAGGGAATAGAAAAATTACAAAATGTTTCGATGTCGCTAGTGGATTCTGTTCAAATTGCGAAATTGCGCTGTAGAAGGCGAAACAAATTGGTGTGTAATACGAAAATTTGAACATGTTTTAGAGAAAGACTCCGATTTTCTTATATTAGGACAAATTTGTGAAGGTGCGTGTGAAGATGAATTAAGTTGTTTCAAGGATTATTTTAAATACGCAAATATAACATCGCTAGATGTCGAACGGTCGTTTTCGGCATTAAAAAACATTTATTCCGCACGTCGTACTCACTTGACTGAAACAGCTGTGGAAATATATCTAATGATTCAAATATTTAACAGATGTTACCCAGTTTGTGATTTCACGGAAGACTTTTAAATGTGTTTAAATGTGTTTATGTGTAAACTTTTATGCGCTCGCCACGCCTCTGGCTCTTACCGCATATTTGCCCAGGTTACATATAACTATACAAAAACATAGCCAAATATACAGCGTGATAAAGTAACGTACAATATTCATAACCTTCGTATTGACCTTTTGAAAAAAGTTCAAACAGGTTAAATTTATTGTTATAAAAGGCACTAGTTGTTACAAAAAATATTTTTTTTTTCATTTGCTGTTTTATAGCTATTACGTCATCAGATTTTTTTTAGAATTGTAATTCTATTTCTCTCCAACAAAAATGAATTCTCTGCTGTTCTCAGAGTACAATGATACCCCACCCTGTGGATCATTTTGTTACTGCTTCCCAGAATTGTTAGAAATAAACTTAAAAAAAAAACATGATGACGTCACAACTATAAAACAGCAAATGAAAAAAAGTATTTTTGCTTCAACTAAAACCCTTTATAAAAATAAAATTGGGGTGATTTACAAAAAAGAAATACTTAATAACAAAACAGATTACTGTACGCTACTTCATCGACACACTGTATATAACTAAAGCTTGTGATTTACATGTCAAATATTTCAACTTAAGAAAATTAGTTTTGTTACATGGAAAAAAATGCTATAAAAAATCATACAATTGTAGAACAATTTACTATAATTTGTTTGAGAATATACAACTGGCTACAACCTGCGCAAATCCATACTACTCGATTGTAGTTAACGGATTGTATTTCTATTAAATACATTATTGTTGTAAAAATTTAGTCAATGATTTGTTACAAAAGTTGCTACAACAGTGTGGAAGTTTTTGTAACACACGTTGGAAAAAAATGTAAAAATATTGTTCTAAAGATTGTACTGCATAAAAGTAGGAAAAAGTTTCATGTCAAAAATTGTCTTGCTCGTTTCGACAGAAAGATTGTTAGAAAAAATGATACATTTATGTGAAACAATACAATAGAAACTTAACCATAACTTTAAAATATTACCTGTACAATATGTAATAATTAACAAAAATCTGCGGCCGGGCTACATAATTATGTAAATGACTCCTGCACATTTTTCTTACAATATTGTAGTACATTCTATCAGGTGATTTTTTCTGTGTACACTTGATACAATATTAAAGTAACATATTCATGCTTTCAGCCAAATAGTGCATTGTCCTTTTAAATATTAATTTCAATATATAAAAATAAATTTCTCAATTTAAAAGCTGCTTTTCAAATTTTAATATTTCATGTGAAAAACTGATTTTTCAAAGTTTATTACAGACTACGAGGACTAAAAATATACAAAAAGCAAAAAGTGGGCGTTTCTTTTGAATCTAACTAAATAAAGTGTCCTTCCTTAAAGAATTATATCTACATCTAGACTTTGAAAAATTGATTTCTGTTTAAGTTAATCATGGCATAAAACCAATCAAGAGTATCCTTTGAAAACATTAAGCTGCTCCCAACTACAATTGCTAAGAGCTACTGACTAAAAACTATGTTAAAGAAAACAGATTTAGGCAACAATCAACATTCAAGAGATAAATTTCATGCATGAAATAAGCAATTCTCTCACTATGAATGTTCATTCTCAATATTTTACATTTAGATAGTCTCTATCTGTAGTAATGCCTTATCTTTAACTCAATGAACATGGCTGATTGAACATTTAATATCCAATGACAATTTATTAAAATTCTTGATGAAAATTTGCTGTGCTAATAGGTACTACCCATTTTTAGGTTATGAAAGTGTGAAACAACGCCCCATAAACCCCAAAGATGACTTATTTATAAAAAAGGGCTCATCGTTAATAAGAATTTCTAATTCACTTGAAAATTATTTTTTTTATATTATTTTATACTTAAAGCCTAGTTTTTCAACAAGAAACAAATATTCTCTGAAATTTTTCAATAAAAGGACTCCTTTCCTTCACTGGTATTTTCTTAGCTCTTTTAGAATCACGTTGTTTTAAGGTAGTTCCTCCAAAATCAATGCACCAGCAAGCAATGACTATATTTGATTTCAAATATTTCTGTAACAACGTGGCACTCATTTTCTTTTAAGGCACCCATAATTAAAGTTCAAAAATAAAGAGTTTACAAATTGCACTTAAATAATGCACTTAGTAGTAGCATTTGTCACTTGGTCACGCAACACTTAACTAGAAGCAAATTAATATCTGTACAAATGGTATATTAATTTAGCTTCATCAATGTCTGCAGAATATAAGCTTCTTAATAGCAGTTTTGAAACGCTTAAGAAGAAAACGTACAGTTCATAGAATATATGGCATTCAGGAAAAGGCAAAGAAGGCTAATGAAAGACATTTGTACAACTACATAAGTGTATGGAGGACTTTTTTGTTTCATTGTATACCTAAAACATAACATCAGGTTGTGCCTTGTTTACCCAGCAATAGGAAACATAAAAATATGCGACTGTGAGGTCCCGCACCTCGGGAATTACGACTTATTACAAGGGGTTATTATCGTGAAGTGTCAAACATAAACAGAATTTATTGATTTTCTTCATTAGTGTGCCATCACCGTTCGGTCCATACGATCGCTTCTTTTCGTTTTTTCTTCTCCTTTTTTCGATGTTTCGTCTTAAGCGGGCCAAAGGGGGTTGCTGCTGCGCTGCTACGTTGTGTGCCCGCGTTCGTTCTTGGGGGTATTGTTTCTTTTTATTAGAAGTGGGTGTTAATTTTCAAGTAAAAGTGTCAAGTCGATGATGTTTCTCCGATGAGATGGAATGTTTGGTAGAAATCGTGAAAGGTGTTTAACTGGAGGATGGATGGTTTCCTTTTGTTCTTTTTTTGTTTCGCGTTTCATTGTTAAGGCAGGTTTAAAACTATTCTCATTAAGATTCTTTGTTATTTAAAGAAGGGAGCGAAGGAACCACGTGTTTCGACGTACTATGTTAGAGTGTGATTGACAGATTGAAATTCTAACGCTTTCAAATAATAAGTTTGAATAATTTAGTCAAATATTAAAAGAGAGCATAATTTGTTTACAAAGGTATACAACTGTACTAACCGATGTTTCTCATATGAAAGCCATTTTTAGCAAGTTCTTTATGCAGTTGTTTAGATCCCATATTTATTTTAAAAAATTTCTAATTTTGGTGAATAACCTGTCTGTTCCCTGTATTGTAAATTTTTTGGGGTTTGTCGATCTAATAGTACTTTGTATCAATAAGAGATTTGGCAATATTTATAACCACAAATATCTTGATTCACCAATGAGTTACAGCTATTAAGTCAAATATTTCCATAAACAATTTAATCTTCGTTTTGAACGGCCCCAAATAGACATCCGTTGTAAATGCGAAGCACTTAATGTCAAAATAAAATGCCTGTCTCTTGGAGAGCCAGGAGAGTAGCCGTTGCCGAATTGGTAGCACATAAGAGAAAAGCAAAGAAATTCTATAGTTCAATGTAACAATCGACTGAAGAATGTAAACACCTAGGAGAAATGGTAGCTTTGACTGTTGATTTCACGCAGAATATTCATCATTTAAAAAACAAGCCAGGTATTTTTTTACATTTACCATGAAGGACTGGGCAATAAGGGGCCAAACGAAGTTTACTCCTTTTTGATGAACTTGAACAAGTTCGTATTTGGATGCAGGAGTTCAGTCGTTCGGTTATTTATCAGATTCTCATCGTGTGTTTTCGAAAACACGGAACGTAAGCCTGGTGTACCTCTTGCATCGCATGTGAAGAAATATATTTGGAGTTTCCCAGGTTCGCACATTCGTTGCAAATTTTGCGGTATAGGGTTGCTAGGTCGCACGACATTTGAATATAGAAGTCATATTAAAAGTAAACGTCATGTATTGAATTTAAGAAACAATATTCCGTACTGGCAATTTTTGGATGACTTTATTTTCATGTTGAGCACGTGCAGCATCCCACAACACCTAGTAGATAATGAAAACTTTCGTCTTTTTTGAGATAAATATGTTCCATCATGGAAGCTACCAATAAAAAGACAATTGCGGTACAATTTACTACATGTGCAAGGTACAGTAAAAGACTGTATAAAAGACGAGTTGGGAAATCAAAAAACCTGGCTCACTGTGCACGAAACTACCGATGCTCAGAAACACAGCGTGATCCACATTGTGGCGCGTCCTTTAAAACGTAATGGTCTAGCAGCTTCCTTGTTGTTAGCCAGTAAAAGAATTGATGACGAAACCGTTGCAAACATAATAAAAAATATGTTAAGGGAATTTTGTATCGTAGGAGCCCAAATCACCATGTTAGTTTCTTACGGAGCCGCAACAATGCTGAAAGCTGGTAGGATATTAAAAATATGCTTTCCGACTCTTCTTCACATAACATGCCTCATACATGCATGTCATCTCGTAGCAGAAACAATTCAAAGCAAGTATCCTAGGGTGAATGATTTAATATCATCCACCAAAAAAGTGTTTGTGAAATCTCCCAAACATATCCGCGTATTCAAGCCATTGTATCCACAAATTCCGCTACCACCTCAGCCTGTATTGACGCGATAGGGAACATGGATCGAAGCAGTATCTTACTATCGCAAATATTATTCCCAAGTGCAAGATGTCATTTTCAAACTTGATTCTTCTAATTCTCAAGCGGTTCGCGAGAGTCAGCAACTTTTTTCCGATTAGGACGTTCAAAAAGAAATAGATGACGTTTCCTTTTAAACTTATTTTAGTGACAGGAAAGTTAGAAATCCATCACTATTATAAAACTCGTTTTAATAATAACATATTTACATGGCCGCTACTAAAAAGCAATTGCGGTCATTACTAATTGCGGTACGTAAAAATTATCGACGAGTTTAAATAAAAACCGGCTATGTGCCGAAACTACGATGTCAGAATTCACAGCGTGTCCACATTTGGGCTAAAAGGTAATTCTAGCATTTCCTTTTTACCATTAAAAGTGATGCGAAACCGTTAACTATAAAAATATAAGGAATTTTGTTCTAGGACCAAATCCGTAGTTCTACGGACCGCAACAATGCTGAAAGCTGGAAGATTTAAATATGCTTCCGACTCTCTTCACATACATGCCTCATACACGCTGTCATCTCGTAGCAGAACAATTCAAAGCAAGTATCTAGGTGAATGATTTTAATTATCATCCACCAAAAGTGTTTGTGAATCTCCCCGAACATATCCGCTGTATTCAAGCATTGTATCCACAAATTCGCTACCACCTCACCGAAATGACGCGATAGGGACATGATCGAGCAGTATCTTACTATCGCAATATTATCCAGTGCAAGATGTCATTTCAACATTGATTCTTTATTCTCAGCGGTTCGCGAGAGTCAGCAACTTTTGTATCGTTAGACGTTCAAAGAAATAGAGACGTTTCCATAACTATCTGTATGATTTTTTAATAGCAGTTGCTAGGATCTTCATATCAGGGGTAAATTATGTCCGTTTCATGCACACAAACGGTGTAAAACCCCTCCCACAATTATATTTAGCTATAAAATAGATACAAGATACCAATTTTTTTGAACATCTTTCAACATCTATTAATACCGTATACAACAAAATAAAAGTACGATAGTGAACTCAATTGGTGGGACACTTTCTTAAAACAAATATTTTAGGACAATAAAATCACTACAATATATTTAAGCATTCTTTGAATTCCATAAATCGATTGCGATTCTCGTCCAAGAGAAAAACAAACCGAAAAAGATGAGAATACATAGTTCTTGCATTCAAAACCTAAATTAACGATTCTATCGGATCGTCAAATTATCCACTCTCTTATAATTGCAATGATAGTAATACCAAAAGCGCGGTGGCATCGAATTTCAGCGTCTGAATTCGTAGAAACGGGCTCGCATCCGCAAAAAAACCGGAGGCCGTGTGGTATTATTCCAGCTTGTTGTAAATCGTAATTTATAAGGACGGCAACCGCAATGGGCATAATATCGGCCAATTACAAGCGGCCGAATCGGTTCGTAAGAAAGCATATTATTTATATGTATACAAGGAATAAACTTTAAATTCGAAATGAGAGATCATGCTGCACGAGTTTAAATACGAAATATGTACCGTCTTGAATAAATTACGTATTTTTTCTTTTCGTTGAAAGTCCGGAGGGCGTAGACTATAAGTAGGATGTAGCGGAACGCGATAAAACGCACGAATTTTGTGTTATTGCCGTTTGCTACAACTTCTGCTGCTTTAATTATATGCGCAGGATCGAAAGGGTATTCATGCAGTCGATTGCAAATTAGATGTTTTTTTAAAACCTTGCACTTCGACTTCAGATAGTTCTCGAAACTATGGCCAATCATTTCAGAACTTTTAGACCTCGATACCAAAGCTTAATATTTTGATTAAAAAATCCTTTTTCTTTCCACTAAGCGTATCGGCGTTATACCAGGATGACGTCTTAAGTTTTTACAAACGACCACTAAATGACATTTTTTATTGTTGAAGTGACAATACAGAAATCGACCGAGTAGGTTGTTTACAGCCAATGAAATTAAGGATTCTTGTACTGTTATATGACCTTTCCTAATTAATTTTGTTTTCCTGAGATAAGGAAGGAAATTTCCCTTACCTTTTCCTTCCCCAGAAGCAGTTGGCCTCGTGTTAAATATCTTGTGCCCAGTAAAACGTGTGAGTCAAATAGAAGTCTTTGGCCAATGCTTAGAAGACCTTCTTACTCTAGCATTTAAGAAATAGCTAAGCAAGAGGCTAGTTATACAGTATTGTGCGAATTAATGTGAACGCAAGTGATAATTTGAAACAAACAACATTTATTTATAAAAGTATACAATTTAAATTGTTTTAATAGGAAATATGTCCTCTCTTGGCTTTTAGAACTTCTTTAACGCGTGTTTTTACAGTTTTCTGACATTTGCTGGTTTCGAAACCATATCTGGTTTCGATTACAGCCTCAATCAGTTTTGTTTTTGTTGTGCAATCTAATTTACGAAGTCTAGCTTTTACAGTGGCCCACAGATTTTCTATCGTATTAAGATCCAGCGAGTTTCCTGGCTATTCAAGGTATGATATGTTTTTCTCCTTGAAATATTTCTTCATGACTTTGGACACGTGACATGGAGCCGAATCTTGTTGAAAAACTGCTTGACCGTTGGCATCAATTTTTCTTAGTTCCAATCTCTGTTCTAGCAAGTCTCTGTATTTTTGCGAGATCATCAGGCCTTCGATCGGCACAAGGGATCCGATACCTTTATAAGGAAAGCAGCCCCAGAACATCTTTAACGGATGTTTAACTGTTTGATCAATATGAACTGTCGTAAGTTTTTCGTTGTTACTTATTCTAACAAAACGAGATCGCCGTCCTTGTACCAAAAAATGGCTCTCATCTGAGAACAATACTTTTCTCCAATCTTCAACAGTCCAGCTCAGATATTTTTTTGCCCAATCATATCGTTTCTTCATCATGGCGGCAGTCAATAATTGTTTTTTTTTAGGTCTGATTGTTTTTCTTCCACCTTCTATAAGTCGTCTTCGTACGATGGAGTCATGAACAATAACTCCAGCGTGTGCTAAGTCTTGCTGAAGTTCTTGGCTTGTTTTCCTGGGGTTTAATTTACTTTCCCTTATTAAAAAAGCTTCATCCCTTGCTATTGTCTTTCTCTTCCTCCGACACTTCCCTTTTATGTTCACCTCAATCGTCCCAGTGTCCCTTTTTTGCTTCAAAATCTTGTTTACGGCTCCTAAACTTATACTACACTGCTTGGTGCTTTTTGGGAGTAATATCCATCTTTAAAAATAAGAAGCAAGTAAAGCATACTTCGGCAAAAACACAATAATTCTAAAAAAGAACAAAAAAGGAACACGTCTGTAGTTTGGTCATTACTCACTGACTGTCAGAACAAAATTGTCACCACTTTGACATAAACCTGTTGCCAACTGCTAAAAAAAGTAAAATTGCGAAAATTATGATGTGTTCACATTAATTCGCACAGTACTGTGTAATAATAATAATATGCCATCTCTTTAGACAGTGAAGCAGTGTTAAAGGTACATAAACAAAGTCGAAACTGATGTGGTATTGTATGAACGCGCTAAACAGAATGGGTAACTCGGCTAAGGTGGCCCTGGTCTTTACATCAGAACATGATGGTCATCGAAGGAACATCAAAGCAGACGAACTAGACTGTAGATTAGTCAACTTCTGACAAAAAGCCTAGGCTCTCTATTGGCCTGGCAAACATGGTAGTTAAAGGATGTTGCTAAAGAAAAATATGAGAGAATGGCGGAAACATATTCTATGTCAGAATAAGGCCAACCAGTTTCCGATTGGACACAGACGTAAATTTATAACAGACGTAAAACAGGAATTCTTCATAATATCCAAAGATTCGTGTACCATTCTCTTTTTGGTAGAGGATGGTTCTGTCAAATACTTTCACATTGTCATGGTCGATGTTATAGTCTTCATTTTGACATAGCTGTTGTTACTGCGACAACCTGAGATGTATTAACGAGGGCCACCTAAAATTACTAGAGAATGGTCCACAAATTTTTGGAAATTATGAAGAATTCAAACAATCAACAGCATCTGGAAGTCAACTAAACGTCAGAAAAACACTGACTAACGTGCGCTCGTTTGACTTACGTTTCAAATGAAAGATTTGTTTGTCAAACAACAATAATCTCGGCACACTCCGCACCACACAAATTATTAATTAATAACAAACGCATTCTATTCCTACTGTTCAAGAAAAATTTATACAAGCGCCTACTTTTGCCGCTTAAGACTAAAAACAAGCTAAAATAAGGTCAAAAGGCGGAAAAGGTCTTGTCGCCACAAAAGGCGAGACGTGGCCATTCCACCCTAATAAAAATAAAAGTCGAGTGAGGCAGCGGTTATCCCCTTTCTATCCGCCAAATTTGTGTACTTTCTGCTTATTCCCCTAAACTAAAGATTAATCACATGCGAAATATACGGAAGGATCAACGTCTCTTATTATTGCAGCACATACCATAAGTCAAATAATCGCCTCACCGTAATAAATCGAAAAAACAGGAAATGTGTAAAGGTCCCTTTTCTTTATTGATTAGGTTTGCATTCTTATTCACCAGTCTACTTCGTCTGCTTTGACGTTCCCTCAATGACCATCATGTTCTGATGTAAAGACCAGTCACCTTAGCTTAGTTACCCTTAGTTCTGTTTAGCGCGTTCATATACAATACCACATCAGTTTCGACTTTGTTTATGTGCCCTTAACACTGCTTCACTGTCTAAAGAAATGGTAACAGATATATAATTAGCCCCTTGCTTGACCATTTCTTAAATGTTAGAGTAAGAATGTCTTCTAAGCATTGGTTAGGGACTTCCACTTGACTCGTTTTACATGTTTTACTGGGCGCGGGATATTTAACACGAAGCCAACTGTTTCTGGGAAAGGAAAAGGTAAAGGAAATTTCCTTCCTTATCTCAGGAAAACAAAACTAATTAAGAAAGGTCATTTCATTGGCTGTAAACGTATTTTTTGGACCAAAAACGCACACAAATCTATTTCAAAAAAATCTTATTCTCTCATACCACGAAACGGTTTATTTGATGTAGTTTACATCCTATCTCATACTCGCATCGTTTTCTACTCTTCTTTTTCTCGGAGATATAAACTCCTATCATTCACTTTTAGTATTGCTAACGAGCATGTCGTCGCATATTAACTATCGCACGCATCGCAAGTTATGTACACCTCTATCGGTCCTTACTTATTCCAGTATCGCCTCTTTATTATTCCGCCGATTAAACATTCAAAACGCACAATTTAGTTCTGCATATTTAAATCGCGGCGTAATTGTACGGTCTCGCTTGATAATTAGTACCTTCAATTCTACATCTTTTTAGCCGCAACCTACGTTAGTTACACCTGCAAGTAATAGTACATCGTTACAGTACCTTGTTATTGAAATGGCTTGGCTGGTTTGAATTTGAGGAGGGGGACATTTTGACATTTTTATAGGCCCGGCCCGACACTTTATTAGCTCAGCCTGGCTCGACATATTTCTCACCTTGGCCCAGCCCGGCCCCTCACGTTTATGTGCTTTTTTTTTATCCATCGGATCGAAGCAATGATGACATCAGTTGTTAACCAAACTTTTTCATAATTGGATCTGTAATGGATGCATTAGTTATCGTTTTTGTTTGTATTTATGGTGAGTCCACCAAATATCAAATTTTTCGACCTGCTTTTAAAATGAGTAGATTATTGTTGTGGATTTTTCATGTTGACAGGTCATAAAGATTGGTGAAATCCATCAATCAAGCGCGTTGGATAAAAAAACGGGCATAAAGCCTATCTCGCTTGGCACGTCGGTCTAGCAGCCTTGCCGATTGTCGGCCTATCAAGTCCGTTCGGCCCAACAAACCTATTTTGTTCGACAAGAAGATGGGTAGATCCGTTCGACCATACTTCAAGGAATGTAAAACAAAAACTTATTTTCAGTATTAAAAATTTAATAATAATCTAAATGATGATTTACTTATTACTTACGTATTTAATCCTAACAAGTAACATGGATATACTAAAACACGAAGAGATTCTTTCCTTTTTTTATGAAAACACAGGTTTTTTCGTGTGAAAAGATAGGAAACCAGAGAAAATAGGAAATCTGCGGTTGCCTTAAATGTGAAACAAAGTATTTGTCCTTCCAAGTGAGCACGTCTTCTTATTTTTTTATATTTTTCGGTATCAAATTATAGATTATTAAATTTAAAAGAAAATACTAAGGTATTTGAGTAACGTCTTATCAAAAGAAAAGACTAAATTTCAAAAATATACATGAAAAAAGTGCCTAGTAACAATATTAAAAAAAATTGCTAATGTACCTCACGGTATTGATGGATTCATTTTCGGCAAAAACAATGTGAGAAATCTCCATTTACATGTGCAGCTCAGGTGTAACGCCATCTTGTAGTCGAAGAACTGCTCGAGAGGTGGTTTGGCATCTGTATTCCGGTTTCGGTCGCTACTTTCTAGACGGCGTGACTATATCTCTTGGCACTAGGTGGCGCCAGGAAACATTTCAGTGCTGTTTTTGGAGATTAGTGGCATAAACTGAGAGACCTGTTTTTCTCTCAGTTTATGCCACTAATCTCCAGAAACATGTGAACAGTAGAAAGAAAGTGTCCGGAACAACGCTGATGACGCCGAGTAGGCAGAAACATGTCCGTCGGTTAGTGCTTTTTCTCTTCTCACATTGTTTTTGCCGGGAATGATTCTACCAATACCGTGAGCTATATTAGCAATTTCTTGGTTATTCAAAAGAACGTTAAAAATTGACATCAAACTTATCGGACCAATCGTACTTGACGGGTCGAAGGAACAAGAAGTCAAACGGGCCACCCGTTCCATTTTGAAAATGCCCGGTCCAGCCCGCATTTAAAATATTCCAGCCCGACCCGACCCGACCCATTCGCACCTCTAGTTTGATCGAATTTTGGTTAATTTCGAAAGTTTAACTGTTTTTTCTTACTGGTGGTTAGAGTGAGGTAATCGTCTCTTCGATACATGGGCGTTTCGCTGGAGTAGTGGGCTGTTAATGTTCGGTAATTCCGATACAGTCCGCAAACCTACTTGTTAACGCTGCTTAAAAGCGTGAGTGTTCCACAGTTTTTCAGATATTATAATTCGTGACTAGCTGAAAAACCCAAACCTCAAGGGTTTAGATGAGGGGAACAGTTATCGAGTACACACATAGGTATACCAGCAACAGTTTACCCATGCCAGCCAATTTTCTAGGTCTATATTCATAGGAATACCAGCTGCAGTTTACTCACAACAGCAAATTTTCTAGGTCTATACTCATAGGGATGCCAGCTACAGTTTACCCACTCCAGCAAATTTTCTAGGTCTATACTCACAGGAATACCAGCTGCTATTTACCCACCCCAGCAAATTTTCTAGGTCTATACTCATAGGGATACCAGCTGAAGTTTACCCACCCCAGTAAATTTTCTAGGTCGATACTCATAGGGATACCAGCTACAGTTTACCCACGTCAGCCAATTTTCTAGGTCTATATTCATAGGGATACCAGCTGCAGTTTACCCACAACAGCAAATTTTCTAGGTCTATACTCAAAGAGATGCCAGCTGCAGCTTACCCACCCCAGTAAATTTTCTAGGTCTACACATACAGTTCAGACGTGCATGCTGTGATCGCAGGACGTATTTTGCTTACAGTCCCAGTGTACGACTAAATTTTCTCTTTTAATCGAAATTACTAAGTGAAATCAGTGTCCATGGCATCGGAAACTCGTTCCTGCTCCTCAAAAGGAGATGATGTCCTGCAATTTATAAAAAGTTATGAATTTTCGAAATTAATTGCTGCAATTGTTAGAGAAGAAACAAAATGCCTTCATGATACTATCGAGGATTTAAAGAACGAAATTAAAATTTTGAAAGAAAGTAGCATTGAAATGTCACCCATAAAAAGTGGATTGACGAAGATATCCTTGCTGCCAGGAATAAATTATTATTTCTGAAAGACATTTATATTAAGTATCCCCAGTTTAAGAATGATTATATACATTACGAATCCTTTTATAAAGAACTTATCAAATGTAAAGAAAGGGAAGCAAATGACCACTTTATTTTAAATTCGAAAAATAAAACTCAATCTATATGGAAGGTAATTAATAGAAAACGATCTAATCACTCCCATAGTACAACTTTACCGGATTCTATACAAAACATTGCTGACGAATTCAATGATTACTTTGTGACGCTTCCTACCAAACTTTTGTCAACATCTCAGTTCTCTGGTATTGACTTGGGTAAATGTACCGCCTCTCTGATTTCACAAGAAAAATCTTTCTAGGTGTATACTCATAGGGATGCCAGCTGCAGTTTACCCACTCCAGCAAATTTTCTAGGTCTATACTCACAGGAATACCCGCTGCAATCTACCCACCCCAGCGAATTTTCTAGGTCTATACTCATAGGGATACCAGCTGAAGTTTACCCACCTCAGTAAATTTTCTAGGTCGATACTCACAGGGATACCAGCTACAGTTTACCCATTCCAGCAAATTTTCTAGGTCTATACTCATATGGGTATCAGCTGCACTCTACAATATAAAACCCATGGCTCCTTGTAAATTTACAATGTTCTCAGTAATTTTAATGTGTAATAGGTACTTAGCGCATATGTAATTTTCATGAGTAGGAATTAATGAACACATAATTTTCAATCAGTTTACTAGATACCCAATACAAATTGCATTTTATTTTTCATTAGCAGACTATTTTCAATAGATCATCTACATCAGAGGTTCCCAACGTGACCGGTCTCCTTAGGGGTCAATAACATTTGTTATATTACTTGTCATCAGTGAATATTAAGAATTTTACACACTTTTTAAAGGAAAATTCTGCAAGAGTTTTTCTATCTCAAAATTATCCAAAAAATTACTCTTACTTAGCGTTGTAAATTTGAAACGCTATTTTCAGCAATATTACTAACACACCCAAATAAAATTACTAATTTTTTTGTTAATACAGTAGAGTTAAAAAGTATTCTGATTTAATGTTTATTCATTTCATTAAAGTGTCTTTCATATTAGGTAACCTGCAAAAACTACCTCTCCATCCTCTACGTGTCCATCTAATATCTAACAGCGTGAAAAATGTACCACCTCTTGTACCCAGAAATTTGAACACCTGAAATCACAAGATGCTGCTGCATAAATTTCACACCCAATGTAAATACAAAAGTATTTGCAATTTGTGTTAAAACAAAAAACACCCAAACACGGCAAATGTTGTATTCCCCAACTTCCAATCCAAGGTTCTGAATTAGACTGTACTTTATTTAAATAGCTAATTGTCCCTTTTCACTGATACAGTTACAAGCACGTATTGCAAAAATAACCCCTCATTAGGGTTACTTCAGTTCTAAGGGACTGCACACGTACGACCGGGACTAATCTCGAAACGTGACAGAATGAAAAATTCGTTCAAGTGGATGAACGATCAGTTTACATTATTCAATATCCTCTGATATAACGATCTCTGGCGTATATATAGCTACCATAATCTATTATTAGTCCTTTTTTCCTAGTATTGTGTAATTAATACTAAGTGGTCATAAATAATTCGAAAAATGGCGGCAATTAACTTGTATGTATGATATTTTCGAACCGACAGGTAACAATTTTTTTTTATTGAAACCTTTACAAGGTATTATTATCACTTCGCGTTACGATAACATTTCTTTTTTCTCATTTCGATCGAGTACATGGCATCCATAATGGATCTGATGGCGAACCTTAACTATTTAGAAGGCTAGTGTATTTTACAAAAGCAAAGATCGTTATTAATTATAGATGGATGGCATTTATTCGAGATAAGACTTTACTTGACCACTTCAAAACAACTAAATACTACCATAACATATTTTTTTGGGAATACGGATAACCATTTACAGATCAAGAGAACTGTGTTCTTATTTACAGCAGTGTGCAATGTAATGAATAATGATAGAGATTAACAAAGTCATGTAAATTATTAATTAAAAAGCTCGAAGCAAAATGCAAAACTTCATTAGACAAAAAATTAATGACATGCTAAATGAAAATATCCTGAACATGCTAAGGTTTCAATGCATTCACGAGGTGTTTCGTGTCAGAAACATTTTGAATTGCTTCGATAAATTCTTGTATTGTATGCAGTGTATTTTTAAAACCACAATTTTAAAGTGTGGAAAAACAAAATAATCTAAAATAGTTACATATATTAGGAGAACATGGAGGAATATCTACTACACGGTTATCAAAATATTCTTGTAAGTGGTTCATTAGGCAATATTTATAAAAAGAAGCATTAGGGTAAAATGCCCAGTAGTCAGCCTTTTAACTCAAAACTTAACTTGTGTATAATGTATTCTGGGTAGGAAGGACCATACAAAAAAAAAGAATAATACCAAATGAAAGGTTATTTAATAAACTTTCATACCAACATAGAATAATATCAATAAGCGTGTACAAATATAAATAATGAAATATTAATGACAACAAGGAACTTTTCACCAGTGCTCAATCTCATCAATCCAGTAGTCACCCCCTAACGGCCCTATAGTCGGCCTTTACATTTCCATTGAAACATTGCCGTCTTTTCTAATTAGTATTGCACTGTTTACATTTAAAAGGAAAAATAATGATAGCAAGGACTGTGGGGTAGTATGGTAAACACAATATTCACGGCATACTTCGCACCACATAAATTATTAATTAACTCGAAGACACGTGGGTCATCATCATCAAGCCAAGTACCAATCGGTACTTGGCTTGGTGAATATTGTGTTTAAAAGGAAAGTTTACTACTTCCTCATAGCGTTTTCCGGTAAACTTCGTACACTTCAAATGATACCATGCTGGACAATTATCGCAATCAATGTTTTTTAAGTCGTTATTTTCCGTCTTCATATTAAGCGCATTTTGTTCTAGTATCGGTGGAAGATATAGTTTTATTTTGCATTCGTATTGTTGTAAGTTATCCTTTCTATTTTTCTTTTACGAAATTCTTTCTTCTTTAGTTTCTTTTCTTTGTAGCTTTCTTCTTAAAATATCAGCTTTCTTTTTTTCCTTTTCTTCTTCTTTTTGTTTCTCAAGTTTCCTCCATTCTTCAAATGATATAGCTTTAATTCTATTGATTGATCTTATTATTAACGACTTTCTTATTGGTGACGGAATCTTCAAGTGTTTTTTTAATGCAAGTGATATTCCTGCAGGTTTTATTACAATATCAGACAGGATTACAGCTTGCGAGATATCGTTTTCCTTTCCTTGCTCCTTGTTGTTCACTTTTTCCCGCTCTTTTTGTTCGTCTCTATCAGGGTGAACAGGAATTAAGATTGAATTCTTTCCCACTTCGAATGTCCTTAATGATATCTGATTACTATTACTAGAGCAAAAGTTGTTTATTAATGTGTCATTACTAAAGCTGGCCTCGAGCGGTACCGTGCAGTAGCGTAGAGTCGACCAGGCCTCGCGTTCCACTAGAGTTATTCTGCTAATAGAGATGTTCGCTGCCGCAAATAATTTCGCTCATCTTTTAAATAAAAATTAAATAACACGTGCTCAAACACTTACCATTTTAAGAGTCCTCCGTGAAATCACAAAGTGAATAATGTCTGTTAAATATCTGCAACATTAGATATGTTTCAACTGTTGTTTCGGCAAAACTAGTACGGCATGAGGAAAAAATGCGTTTATATGCAGAGAACGAACGTTCTACATCTAGTGACGTAATATTTGCGTAAGTAAAATAATCTTTTAAATAACTTAACGATTCTGTTGACGCACCTTCACAAATGTGTCTTAATGTGCCAAAATCAGAATTTTTCTCAAAAATACTTTCAAATTTTTCTAGAACAGAAACATTTTTTGCGTCTTCAATCGCGCATAGCTGTGCGTGAACATGTTGCACTATTTGTAGAGATTCTTCTAACGGCACCGCAGGATTTTGTAATTTTTCTATTGTATCTGCTAGCCCGAAGTAATTGTCGTGAATGATTTTTAAATCCATTTTAACCTGACTATCTTGAAATTTCGACTGGCTTTTCTGGATAGCGGCAGCTTCCTTTGTATCGAATTGCAAACACCACGTTCTTAATATTGTCAAAATATTTATGATAATAAAACGCGGCCTGCAACTATGTTCCCCGAGTTAGAATAGGTTCTGGTGGCTCTGGTATACGGGGACAGAATCTGTGAAATTCGCGAATACGTTTCGGTGATTTGACAAATACTGCTTTGGTATGCGCTATTAAAGCGTCTACCTCAGGATAACATTTTCTGATACTATCCGCCACAAGATTGAGAGCATGAATTTTACACGTAATGTGTAACAAATTAGCAGAATGCTTTTTAAGAGACCGGCCTACAGAAAGCATGTTTGCAGCACCATCACTCACTAACATCAAGAGTTGGTTTGTTGAAAGTTCAAACTTGTCCAATGTATTTAACACTAACTTTGAAATTACTTCGGCAGTACACTGTTGTATTCGTTTGGAGACTAATAGAATTGAAGGTGCCGATTGATGAGGTTCCAATTTGCGTGCCATTACATTAAGAACAGAATGTTTCTTCCGATCTGTTGTTTCGTCGACACATAACCACAATTTTTGATCTTTCAACTCCGATTTTATTTTTTGTTCAATATGTTCGCGCGCAGATGGCACAATTCTTCGTAACGATGTTCGACTTGGTAATTTGCACTCCGAATAGTTATTCCAAAAGCAGATAAATGGTTCCTTGTATAGTAAATTAAACGGTATATTACATGCGATAAACGTAACGCATAAATTAAATATAAATTTTTCATTGTCTCGTGCGCAATTTCTTTTTGAGACACGCTTTTCACTATTTACGTGTCGTAGACAATTTTGTCTGGACCAACTCATTAACGGGATTTTACAGATTACACATTTAATTTTAGCACCTTCATATATTAAGTCTGGAATTTCTGCAATAAATTTTGGAAGTTTGTCCGACCGCGGTCGTTTTGCTGACGAAATCATAATTTTTCTAGGACAGATAAACAATTGCGCAAATGACCAGCAGCGAAAATGTCCCTACTGCTCCGCAGACGACGTAATACTACCGTTCCTCTCGGTCCGAACTGATTCTACGCCGATGCGCGGTACCGCTCGTGGCCAGCGTTAGTCATTACCGAGGATTAGTAAACTAATATCCATCAGCCATTGTTTGACTTTCCAAACCATCGAGATTTTGCGTATCTTCAAATTGGCTGGAATTACTATTTAGACTTGCTGTATTATTTTTAGCGGTTTCAATGAGAGCAAGTCCAATTTCGGCATTAACCCCTGAATTAGTTAAATCCTCTTTGAGGCAATCAATGACCTTGGATGCAATTTCGTAATGTCTTTTTTTTGAGCGAATTAGTTTTTTGGAAAGAATTCCCTCTGCAGTTATCTGTTGCAGTTTCCGATAGTTGTTTTATTTTAATATTACTTTGTGTACATTTCGTGTTACTCTACTGCGGTGGGATTAAATGGAAACAGACCACATTTCCGAAAACCATTCTTAATAGTCATCACTAAATTTTCTTTACCTAAAACCTTCTGTAATAAAGGACAAAATGTTGATTTTGCTAAAACACTTAATATTTTCAGATCGCGTTACCCAGTCGTGTACTGTGTTCTTCCATTCTGATTTAAGAGGTTTGAAAACACTAACGTCAGCAGGTTGCATTAAATGAGTGTAGTTTGGTGGAAGGGAATGCAGAAGTATGACAAAAATGGCTCAAGCTCATGGCTAAATGACTTTTATGGCCATCAACAAAAACAATAATCGGCTTTTTTACATTATAATCATCAATCCATTTGTTTAACCCTTTTGTTATATAATCATAGAATACATCCGCTTTCATCCAGCCTGTGTCAGATTTCCCCAAAAACCAATCACTAGGCATGCTGTTTACATCTACGCCGAAGACTAAACAACTTTCCCTGGAAGTGTCCAATGCTGGCGTCAATTACTTACTTAATCATGAAAATGTTGTTCCTTTCGGTGTCGAGTTATATGGTAGTTGAGTTTTCCAACAGTTTCCTTAACACTTCTTTCCATCTCTCTCTCTATCTCTTCCCAACACTTTTACTTCTTCCCATTTCGTTTCACTAGCCACGTTTTTCTCGGTTTACCTCCCTCCCTTCTTACCAATTTCTTTCGCTTCACACTTGTTTCACTAGCCTACTTTCGTCTCTTATCATTACGTGACCAACCATCATAATTGACCTCCTATAGTTGTTTCGACAAGGGTTATTTTAGAACTTTCTTGGAATACCGGATTTCTGATTTGGCCTTTTGTGTTTTATCCTCAATTCTCCTCAAAAATTCGAACATGACAATGCGTCAATTACTCTTAGCGAAAATATGCAAATTATCAAATACATGAGACAACAGAGTAAGTTGCCTTTCAAGGCGTTCTGGAACTAAAAAAGAAAACTTTTTAAAGCAATAAACAATTCGCCCATTCGCAGCGATTACCAATGTTAATTCTTTCAAGAATATACTCTGCTTTGTGATCTCTCTTATTTAAAAAAGGAATACACAAATTCTTGTTTATAAATTCCAGTGAATATTACGATTGCAGCGCCGCCACTATTATTTCATCCACATGGTAACAACTGCTATTCATCATCTTTTAGTATGATGCACTTAAGTAACGATCATCATGCAAAGATCTAATCCGCTCGATTCGAATGATCGGTAATCGGCATGAAGCGCCGACCAAATCGGCCACAACGATGATGCGATGGGAAAACAACGTTCACGTCTTCATACGGCGGCGTTTCACTGTAGGTAAAGCCAAGCAGCGCCCGGGAGGTATCGACCAAAGTGGAGAATTGGCGATCATCGTCTAAACGAGTCATTGATGCGCTTGAATCGGAAAAAGCTCAGTAAAATATGCGGCTGGGATTTTGCAACAGACACGTAAAAGAGAAGAAGACGAAGAAGAATGAAACAAAATGGCTCCGAGGTAGATACGTGCGTATATCTGGATATGGGTAATTACTGGTTAACCTTGAGTAGTAAGCCGCGCTAATAACGTCAAATAAACACATGCAGATTGCTGTGGGAATATGACGATTTCAGTTGTGGTTAATGCGGTGTTTTTCGCAAATCATTTGAATTTGATCATGTTGTAGTGAGGTTATGAAGGATGTTTGGCATTCTTCTAAAGTATTTTTGATTTTTTTACATAGTTTTTCTTTCGGAATTCTGAAATTTTTTTTTACCATACTTGTTAAAGTAATACCTCTGAAGTTGCTACATATTTTGCCGTCTCCCTTCTTTTATATTGGTGTTATTATTCTCATTCTCCAATCCTCGGGTGCTTCTTTTTTTCTCGCTATTAAGTTTAGTAAAGTTAGTAGTTCATAGTCTCCCTCTCTCATCTATTTCATCACTTCAGTAGTAATCTCATCTTCCCCTGGTGCCTTTCCTATTTTCATTTTTTTGTATTGCGTCGTTCAGCTCTTGTATATGTTTTATCTTTTTGTGAATTCTCGCTGATGTGTGGTGTTTGGGCTTTTGCTTTGGGATGTTCGCTTATGTCTTCTTCCAGTAACTCTTCGTAATACTCTCTCCAGCGGCTCACTATTTTCTCTTCCTCTGTTAGTATGTTTCCTTGTTTATCCCGTATATTTTTTAAACAGTTTCTTTTTGGCTTCTTCATTTGTTTCAGCATTTCGTAGAATAGTCTTTGGCTCTAATTATAGGCATTTCCCATCTTATTCCTGAATTCTTGCAGGAGTTTTTGATTGCTTCCTTGTACACTTTTCTTTACTATAAATCGTTTTTCTTGCAAAAGTATATATCGTTTCTTAGCCGTTTTGTTTAATAATTTATCAAATAACCAAAAGATTGTAACGTAGAATAATGTTTTATTTGATAAAACAAAACAAAACAACAACAAAAAATTTAAGTGTTGTGTTAGTTGACAATGTTCTATTGTAAGTTAAAAAAAAAGCAAACAAAGAACTGTATTACTAAAAACGAATTATTTGACTTGTTACAGTTTTGGACATATACATTCTGAAAAAGACAATAAAATTTGTCGAAACGTAAAATGTTAAGTTCTAATTAACTCAAACAATAATATATTTAGCAATTAAGCCGCTAAAATCAAGAAAAAAAAAAGATTTTTAAATCGTTTTTCTTTGTATCTATCACAGTTATCAGTATTTCTACTGGCTCAATATTTTCTCCGTCCTGTTTTCGTTTCTTTTATTACTTTTCTTTAATTTCCTCCGTCCACCGTTCTTTTTATTCCTCTATTTCCGACTTTTGTTGCAGCTATTACTGTTTTGTTTTTAAAATTACGCCATCTTACTTCTACATTTTCTAGATATTTATTTATATTTGGGACCCTTGTTAATTCTCTTTTATATTTTTCCTGTTTCTATATTTCCAAGTTTGTATGCCTTAAATTTCTATTATTTTGGATTAACAAAGTCTTAAAGTGGTCGGCGAACATTGCTACGTTAGGGTTTATATTTCTACTACCTTGTTGTCTAAATTGGCAAAAGAAAATTTCAAGTGTATTTTGATTGCCTCTTCTTGGTAGAAAGCACTTTCCTACATCTCACTATTCTACCTCACCGATACCAATTAAAACTTAATCTAAAATTAAGTTCGAGCGAACAGGACGGAAAGTGACAACACCAGCGGAAGATCGTCGAATAGCTATGACGAGTAAACGGAATAGACGAAAAAGTGCACCTGAAATAACGGTTGAAATAAATATTGAACGGGATAAATGAGTTAGTTTAACCACCGTGAAAAGGAGATTAAGAGAGTGTGCTTTATTAGGATCGCGCCAAATCGCGTTGCTTAAACCACTCTTACGCAAGCAAAATATAATAAAACGGCTGCAGTGGCCCAGGTAGCATAACATTAGACAGCTGATGAGTAGAAAAATGTTTTGTAGACCGATGAGTCCAAATTTGAACTTTTGGGGTTCTTTTGGCGTCGCATCCGTAGGAGACTTGGTTAAAATAGATGGAATTTTAAGAAAAGAGCGCTACCGGGAAATTTTGGAAACAAATGCCATACCATCTGGAATCAGAATAATCGCTAACTACGAGGCTCATCCGGAAACTAATACCCTTTTTGCCAATTAAATCCCAACCAATAGATATATCTGAACAAACTTTTTATTAGACATATACATGTACTATACATTACTTTTCTACATAATCACCTCGTAAATTAAGACACTTGTATCGTGGGATGAGATTTTTTATGCCGACGTCGTAATCCTCTACCGCCAGTGTGGCGAGAAATGTGGTGACCGCCGCTTTGAGAGCGTCATCGCTGCGGAAATGTTTTCCGCCTAGAAAATCTTTCAATTTTGTAAAAAGGTGGTAATCCGACGGTGCTAGATTTGGGCTATAGGGTAGGTGATCGAAGACTTCCCAGCGAAACTGCTGGAGCAATTGGCGTGTTGTTGCAGCAACATGGGGACGGGCATTTTCATGCAGGAACACAATGCCCGACGACAACAGGCCTCGCCGCCGATTTTGAATTGCCCGCCGCAACTTCTGTAGCTTGGCACAATATGCTTTCGCATTAATGGTGGCCCCTCGAGGAATGAAGTCCAAAAGCAAGAGACCATGTCTGTCCCAGAAGAAGGTTGCCATGAGTTTGCGACTCTGCTGTCTTGAACTTTTTTGGTCTGGTCGGTGAATGAGAGTGATGCCATTCCACGGACTGGCGTTTGCTTTCGGGCGTTGAGTAAGCAACCCATGTTTCATCACCCGTAACAATGTGTGACATTTGCGTAACGCTCCAAAACATTCCAAGCCGCACCCATACGCTTGTTTTTGTGTTCCTCTGAAAGCATGCGCGGCACCCACCTTGCACAAATTCTTTTGTAATGCAGATGATCTTTGACGATTTCATGCGTTATGGTGCGGGAAATCTGTGGAAAACGTGCACTGATGTCATTAAGTGTGACATGCCAATCCTGATGTATGAAGTCGTCGACTGCACGCAGCAACGCATCAGTAATGACGGACAGACGTCCTGGGCGCTCTTCATCGTGAACGTTTTCTCTCCCCGCATTCAAATTGCGACACCATCGCCGAACCGATGATGCGTCCATCGCATCGTTGCCGTACACTTCTTGAATTTGACGGTAAATGTCACATGGCTTCACATTTCTGGCGTTCAGGAATTTTATTACAGACCGCACAATTGGCGGTATTGTCGAGTGTCTTAAACATTTCAAACTCACACTGATGCGATATTCTTGTAGATAATTCAACCAAATCTCCTGCGCTGACAGCTAACAGATCACTGCGTCACGAGAAAACTACTCGGCGGCTCGTCGCACAACTGCTGCTCCGCACGGCGCGAACGAGTACTAGTTTCCGGACGAGCCTCGTGCTTTATATTTCAACATGATAATGATTCGAAATGTACCTCTAAACCGTGCCGCGAATATTTAGAATCGGTGGAATGCGAAAGCAATATCAAAATAATGAAATGGCCTCCTCAAAGCACAGATCCTAATCCTATAGAGCTTTTGTGGTAGGAACTCGATAGGCAGGTGAAAATAGAACTTTCAACTTCCAAGGAATCGTTATGGAAATTGATAAAGAGAATGAGGCAAATGTGCGCCCTAATTATTAATAGTCGAGATTGACATTTCGACGAAACAAAGATTTTTTTGTGTCGAACAAATTTTATAATTGAATAAAGTCTATCAATTTCTTTGTTTTAAGAATATTTTACTAAATACAGTTAACACTTCCTTTATTTATGCGGTGAGAAAATAATTATGGCCGATAGTGTACCTATAGCTTGAGTTTATACCCGTATTCCAGTTATAGCTATCAGTTGGTTTGGAGCTGTTGTAATATTATCGAGTAATTATTTATTAAACGTGGCTCGCCTATATGCGTACGTGTGGCGGTAATTATAAAATTTCGATAATGTATTCTACTCGTATTACGTACGCCATTAGATGTGTAAATATTTTGCTTGTAATTGATAATTATAAATTTAATTATATTCGTAAAATTTATCGCCCAGATATTTACTGCTTTCCGTAAAAAGCATCGCCGACCAATCGCTACCTGTGATTAAAACTGATTTATGTTCCATTGAAAGATACCTTGCGTACGTGTGTGCAGCGCATATATTATCATTATCGATGACAATTTATTTAGAATATTAAACGCTTGAACATGAAAGCAGAAGCGCTGATCATATGGCTTGAAGATTTTTTAAATCGTAGGGAGTATAATTTTTATGTTGTAGGATTGGGAACAATGTTCTCTGATGACATTTGTAATCTGCCATTAACGAATTTGCTGGTATTTTTTTTATTATTCACAAACTTTCATGTCTTCCAAAATTTTTGACAGATATTTTTAGAATTAATTGATAGAATTGATATCGAAAATATCTTTCACCACTACCGGCTTCCTAAGTCAATCATTACTGCCCTGATTAGAGGAACGTAAGCAGGATTTACGGCTTATTTATCTTGGAATCCTTACGTCTCCAGAAGCGTAAAACAATAATATATTAACACAGGGATAGGTCTCAATACGTAACAGAAATTGACAACTTTGACAATTATGGAAATATATAAGCAAATGCTCATTTTTTCCAAAAAGTCTCTGGGGACCAATGCATTATTTTTTTTTAAATGCGGCCGTTTTTCCGCAATTTCTACCTTGTCAGCTTGACCAGCTTGTCAAGTAACGATGCGCCCCAACTCCATAACTCTCCCTAGGTTGTCGTCATCACTTACCCAGACCTTTTCGGAGCTGATTCACGCTTCGCAGTCCATTGTTTCCACTATGTCATACCTTCAGGTGTGCACTGGTGTATTCAAGCTTCATCTACAGTTATCAGTCGAGGCCAAAATTCCGACTTATTAGGACTACCGGAAAGTTTTGTCCGTTTGTGAAGTGAAAGAAGATAAATTTTTCATACATTCAATAATATTTATAGTACAGTATACACTTGCCAGCATGATGGCAATTTGTAAGTACAATTTTTGAAAAATACCTTGTCTTTAGAGGCGAAAAACTCGAGCAGTGCTTGCCTGACATCTGCCTTATTTTTCCCTTCAAAACATTTTGAGAAGAAAGAAACAAGTGACAATTGGAGGTGCTGGGTCTGGGAAGTATAGTGGATGCGGCAAAATTGCCCATCCTAAAGCAGCATGTTGTCTAGCATTATCACGATACAGTAAGATATGGTTCCTATTGAATATCACGGGCCTTTTCTTTGAGTGCTTTGTTTAAATCATCCATTTACTAACAGTATCTCTCCGAATTGGGCTTTTCCTTAGGTTGCAAAAGCTCGTACGGTATTGGTCCTTGGACGTCCTACAATATACACAACATTCTCTTATTGAGGCTCAAGCTCGGTTTAGAGGTGGAAGAGGCCGGTTGTCCGGACTCACAGTACGCTTTTTTGCTTACGATGTATTCGTCACCAGCTACCATCCGGCCCAAGAAGGGTTAGTTTTTGTTCCGAGCAAGCAGATATGTGCATATGACGACTCGATCATTCAAATTTCTTTCACTTAACTCATGAGGTACCCACCCGGAATATTTCCATACCAATCCTAGTTTCCGAATATGGTCTGACACGGTTTGTTGAGATGAATTAGCTTTTTCCGCAATCTTCGATGTTGTCAAAAATCGGATCTTGCTCTAGCGTGGTCTTGACAATATCGTCATCGACCAAAGATGGCCGCTCAGAGTGTGGCTTATCATTTAAGGTCGAAATCACGTGCTTCAAATTTTTCGAACCATCTCCTGCACGTTTTATCCGAAACTGTACCTTCACCAAAAACTAAATTTCTACACGTTTCTGTAGCATTTTTTCCTTGTCGTACAAAAGTCGTACAAAATACAGTGATGTAAATGAACTTTATCGGTATCCATGTTTACACGACCACGTCTCACTTAATAATGACATGAGACATCTTTGTTTCAGGTAATTTAGAAGAGTAGAAATGAACATGTAGATACGTATTGAAACTTGAAATAACGTTACCGGACAGAACTTTCCAGTAGACCTAATATTTCGCTTAAACTGCTTCAACAGGGCTTTGGAAAAGTTAATTCGAATGCGTTTTTGGTCCTGCGAGCCAACGCGGCACCCAAGGCGCGGTTACCTTTTCATACCTAAATCTTCAGTCAATATATACAAACACGTTCTATCGAGATGCCATCAGCTTCTGCTGTCTTTCTAACCTTAATTCAACGGTCACCTAGCACCAGTTGGTGAACTTTTCTGATGTGAACTTTTCCGATATCGGTAGTGGTTGCAGTTTTTGGCCATCCGGAAAATTAATCGTCAACCAAGCTAGTACGACGATGTTTAAATTCAGCCTAAAATGTCACTGTGGTAAATGATGGTGCAGAGTCCCCGCAAAAAGCGTCCATCTTGGCTTTCATTTGCGTAGGCGTATTGTCTTTCAAATACCAGAATTTAATGGCGGCTCGATATTCGATTTTTTCCATTTTTACAGGAACATCAACTGACACAAACGACTGCTAAACAACAAATGAGCGTCCAACATGGCTGATATTTTCAAAAGTATCTTTCAACGCAAGCGCAAGTATATTATCAAAATATTTTTGACGAGTAGCACCATCTTCATGTTGAAGCTTGAAGCTTTTCAGACCATCCTCGTGTATAAGCTTGATAATGATAACTGATAAAGCCTGTGTGCCATTTTATGTAGGTTACAAATTTGCCTACACATTCCTACAGAATTTGACTGGTAGAATTTGAGTTTTGAAGCAAACTATATTGGGATTCTGGTGTTTAACGTTTATTTATTTTAATTAACATGTTGATAATAAGCCATTTAACATATGCCAAAATATCAGCACATGCTTGTCTTCTCTCAGAGGTCCCCTAAAAGGCATTTTTAACAAAATTTTTTCGACGAGGTATATTTCTTTTGGCTAAGAAGACAAACCCACGTATGTGTATGATAATACGAAAAATGTTATTAAGTCAATACTATTAGAAAATCTGAACTACAAAAAAAAAAATAAAATCCTGCAAGCTGCAAGCAACAACATGGAGACAATACCTATGGTTCCATTATTCGCAAGTTCCTAATTCATCCATCTTTGATAAAATCGCAGAATGTAATAAATTAGAAACAAATCAAAATAAACAATAATTCCAATAACATACGAAATAACATGAAATTATTATTAGACTAGACTAACTGTAAGTATTCTCTCTTCGACTTTGTCTGACTTTGTGTTATATTATAATGGTATTGAACAGTTAAAGGAAACGCAGAGTTTACGTTACAGATTACAAACAGAAATTCTGAATAATTATGAACAATAGCGATACGAGATCCAAGCAGTCTATAGAAGAACCTCAATCATTGACATGTTCATTCTACTTTGACACGATTCTCGAAAGTAATAGAATGCATATTTCTGTGACTAAAACCTGGCACTAATCAGTGTATTGAATCTCAAACAATCCAGAAAACTGTATTGGAACCTATAAGTGTTGAGGCTTGAAACATTGCACACTCCCTTCTTTACACTACTGAATGAAAGTATTACATAATAATTTGACAAGTGACAGCTAACCTCATTTTCATCTTTTATTCTTTAATGTATTATGCTAAATGTACGAGGGCATTCCAGAAAATAGTACCCGTTTAGTCATACAGATGGCGCCATTGATTCAATTAAAGGCAAAGTGGCGCAAATGTCAACAGTAACATCGTAGCTTTGCGGGAAAAAAGAGTTGAAGTTCTTCCAGTGCGTGGTGTGAGTTTTATGATTGTTTACAATGGCGCATAAAATAGAAAATCCTGCTCCGTTTTTTGAATGCATAAAACGTCCGTCCAAGCGAAATTCATCGCAGGATTACTGAAGTGTATGGTACGGGAACAATGGTTGAGTCATCTGTAAGGCGCTGGGTTCGAAATTTCAAAGAGGGAAGAGCGGTCAGGTCGCCCGTCCCTTATCACCGACGTTCTGAAGAAATGCGTCGATGATTTCATCTGCGCAGATCGACGCGTAAAACTGAAAGAAATGAGTAAGCAATTTCCTGAAATTTCACAATCATCGGGCCATCTGAATTACAGAAAAATTTGCGCAAGATGTGTGCCCAAAATGCTTATCGATGAACACAAGACCAACCGCATGGGTGCAGCGTTGACGTTTTTGACTCGTTAGGAGCAACAGGGCGATGCATTTCTTGACCAAATTGTTACTAGGGATGAAACCTGGATGTGCCATTTCACACCTGAGACAAAACGCAAGTTCAACGGGTTGCACCATCCACGATCTCCAACAAGGCCGCGCAAGTTTAAGCAGTCGTTTTTCAGGAAAAAGGTTATGGCCTCTGTGTTCTTGGACTGAAAAGGTCTGTTGTTGGTTGATTTCATGCCCCAAGGGACGACCATCAATGCGGACACATGCTGTGAAGCACTTCAGAAGCTGCGTAGGGCCATCCAAAACAAGAAGCGGGGAATGCTGACAAGTGGCATTGTTCTTCTGCTTGACAATGCTCGTTCCTACACGGCTCGAAAGACCACTGGACCTTCTTCGGAAGTTCAAGTGGGAGGTTTCTGACCGCCCTGCGTATAGCCCCGACTTGGCTCCAAGTGACTATCATTTGTTCAGTAAACTCAAGGATTTCTTGTCAGGAGAACGTTTCCAAAGTGATGATGATTTAAAAGCAGGTGTACAGCATTGGCTGGCTACTTTAGCGGTAGAGGTTTACGCGGAAGGCATAAACAAACTGGTTTCAAGACACAACAAATGTCTCAACAACGGCGGCGACTACATTGAAAAATGAGCAAATGTATTGCTTTCATTTAAATAAAATCATTATTTATTTTCCTTCATTTTTCTTTTAATTATATGTAAACTGGTACTATTTTCTGAAATGCCCTCGTATTTGAAAGTAAATTCTAGCTCATTTAATATAATTGTATGAATGATTTGCAAAAATTCAACATATATTTTATTAACAAATCTGCCATCTTTTGAAATATCCTGCATATAAATTAATTTCCCCAATTCCGCCAACTTAAACTAAAACTACCGCTCCCATATTTCCCGTTTCATTCGTTTAAAGATCCCTCCAATTCACCATATTTCTTAAACCTTACTTTCTCCTATTTTTAGCACTCGTATTTCGCGTTCCTTTCGTCTTATTCTCGATTGCTTCTCGTTCTCGTCCTCATCCTCCGCGCAGAACTAAATTAATAATGAACAGAATCCACTCGAATTTAAAATGATTCCTCTCTCAGATTAATATAATCCAGTATTAGCTCTCAAATATTGTTCGGGCGCAACTTTAAATTAAATTCGGTGCACATGAAATAATATAATTTGATGGGGGCGGGCGTTTAGAGGGGGGCAGACGGAATGGGAAGCGGACCAGTTAGTGATGTCGCGCGCCCGGCTTCTGGTAATTATATTTATTATATTATTTATCGCCGATGCACGCGACCAAATGCTCAGCTCTGAAGTGGTAGAAGAGGAAGTAAATATCGTTCGAGAAGGACGACGGTGGCGGCATCGGGAGGGTCTTCGGCTGAAATTTCATTTGGGGAATAAAATCGAGTGGACGAATTAGGCGAGAGGACTGTTTTCGAATACTTCGGGAGCTCGTTTATTAAATAAGTAAGGAATCATTTGAGGATGTTTTTCTGATGTCATTACACTTTATTTTGATGAAATTTTAACGAATTTAGAATAATGTTGCTGTCTTTGAAGTTTAAAAGGTAGGTAGAAAGTGTACTTATTAGAATTACTTGACAATTGTTGATGGGAAAACAGATCGAGGAAGCATATTCTATTTTAAACCGAACTAAAGCGAAGTAAAGGGAAGCAATAGCTATTTTAGAAGAAAAAGTACGTTTAACACATATAATGAAGCCCATGATGCGCCAAGGGTATGCACAAACACAGTATATGCTCAGCAAAAGTCATTTCTGAGTCGAACATGACATCTAAGAGTCGTATGCACAGTCGTTCGCTAGCGAGTTAATTTCTCGCTAGTGTGCGCTTTCGTTGTGATTCAATGATTATATTAGAGATGCACTGGAGGGAAGGGAGACGGTACAGGCGATGGTTTTAGACATTCACAAAGCTTTTAATTCGGTTTGGTATCAGGGTCTTTCTATACAAATTGATTCAGCTGGGTATTAATGCAAATATAATTAGGTTGGTACAGAGTTATCTACAAGGGCGAACTTTCTCTGTGAAACTAGGTAACATCAAATCTTCTTTCAGGCCCATATCTGCCTGCGTTCCTCAGGGTTCACTGCTGACTCCAGAATTGTATATCCTCTATACCTATAATATTCCGAAAGAGCCAGCGGTAGAATTAGCCATAAATGCGGATGATATCATCATCTTTTCGTCCTCCCGGGATAACCGGATGCTAACCCGGCGATTACAAGGAGCCCTAAACCGCCTTACAAGCTGGTTTAGTAAGTGGAGCTACACAGAAACACATGAAGTGTGTGGCTGCTCGCTTCACTTATAAACTTAGAGAAGCACCAGCAAACATCATAGCCGGACTTCAGTGAAGTACCTTTTCCTTGTTACAGACAAGCGACTTACATACATGGAACTAACGTATGGCAGAAATTTTCAGAAAATTCCACATGACCAGAGGGCTTCTTATGCCTCTCCTCAGCAGAAATAGTAAATTCGATGTAAAAGCCAAGTTGTTGATATACACATCAACTTTGAGACTAGCTTTGACATACGCCGCAGTTGCGTGGTCAACCATCGCTGAGGGAAAGACAAAACGCCTGAAAACCGAGTAAAATAAGACACAGCAAATTAAGAAGAGATGCGTAACGAGAGAATTAGGAAAGATCTACAGATATCCTCGATCAAGATGTTTCTCAAGAACTTGTGGAAGAAATCATGGGAAAGGGCGATGGTATCGAACAATCTACAGGTGCAGATGACGGTCTACCCTCAGGTCAGACCCCCGCCTTATGTAAGAATTCGCAGAGTGAAGGATAGTGCACAGCAGGAGGATGGAATGGACCGGGAAGAGGACTGAATGAACAGTGAACGAATATATAGAAGACAATGTACTTAGTCAATCATCAATCAATTCCAATGAAGTCTAGAAGGACAAGACGGCCAAAAGGGTCAAAAGGCGAAAACCCAGCTCTAGTACGATGTTACGCTCGCCAGCAATCCTTTCTCGGTGTTGCCTAATCAATCGCTCGCTCGCTAACACAAGCGCACTAGTGTAACTTTCGGTTAATCGACGGACGTCAGGAGGTGCCCCAACGCATTGTTAGACGCGTAATTTTCGTGGTGGTAATTTCGGACACAATTGTTTGAATACACGGATGTGTTTGGGAGATTTGATGAACACTTTTTTGGCAGATGCTATTAACTTATCCACCATTGGATACTTCTTTCGAGTGGTTTCTGCTACGACGTGACATGCGTGTATGAGGCATGTTATGTGAAGAGTCGGAAAGCATATTTTCAACATCCTACCAACTCTCAGCATTGTTGCGGCTCCGTCAGTAACGAACATTGTGACTTGGACTCCTGTGATACAAAATTCTCTCAACGAATCTTTTATTATCTTGACAACGGTTTCTGAATCCTTTTACTGGATAACAACAATGAGGCTGGTGGACCATCACGTTTTAAAGAACGCGCTACAACATGAACGACGCTGTGTTTGTGAGCATCAGTTGCTTCATCCACACATAGGCAGATTTTCTTATTTCTCAACTCGTCTTTTATACATTCCTTTATTGTACCTTGCACACGTGGCAAATTGTATCGTAATTGCATAGATGTTGGCAGCTTCCATGAGGGAACGTACTTAGCCCAAAAAAGACGAAAGTGTTCATTAGATACTAGATGTTGTGGGATGTTGCACACACTTAACATAAAAATAAAATCATATGGAATACTGTTTCTTAAATTCAATACATGACGTTTACTTTTACAATGTTTTCTACATTCAAACCTATCGCGACTTAGCAATCCGCTATTGCATATTGTGCAATAAATATGCGGGCTTCTATATTCTAATCTAGGGAAATGTCTGAGATATTTATTCACATTCGAAGGGAACGATACACCCTTTGGGCGTCTCATCTCCACGTACTTATTTGGCGTGCAGCGTGCAACGTGCGGTACTGTCGAGATCGACAACGAGTTGAAAATTACCCCTACCCACGCCGCTACCGCTACGCTACTGCCATCCGGTACCACTTTTTTAACAAATTCTACTAATATCTCACCGCGAGAGAACTGCTGAACGGTCGAGGTGTTCCCATTCTACAGAAGCAGCACTGGGGGGTTCGCCGATTGGTTGATCGGTCGATTCGTCGGTTGAACACCCCGCGATGCGGGAGTTTCGTTAGACGTCCGCGTCAAACGCACATAAATTAATGAATTAAATTAAATTATATTCGCGATGCGAACGCAATTATCCGCACTATAATTAAATTATACGTAATTTATGTTAACTGTAAATTTAATTAAATTAATATATGGATTCCGAAATGGTACCAATTCAATTAACGTTTCCATAATATAAAATACAATTAATAGAAATGTATGTATGTATATGCATGCGTGTACGATGCTGTGTCGGAGTTCTCCAGCTCGATGGCATCACGTTGCGCATAATACGGCACCGAACGCACGTACAAACGTACCTGTCCGGGCGGTGCTCTCGCCAGAGGTCTGCGTTTGTCAGCGTGTATAATTATTATTGTTACCGTAGCTGCTATTGTTATAATAACATCGTATTGTTGTATTTGGTTTTCGCATGTCCGTGAAATGTGTTCGAATGCATTCAATATAAGTCTGCTTTTTTATTATTAAATTAGATCATTAATCCTACCTAGGTCTACTAAATTATAATACGGTTCAATTCGAGTCGATTTTGACAAAAAAAAATACATCCAAGTTAGATAACACGCACAATATCTTCCTACAGCAAATAACAGCATAAATTCGGAAGTACTTGTATTTCTAGCCTTATTTCGAATATTAAATATATTTCGTTTAGTTGTTGTTTAGAGCGCCAGTATGTTTTATTATTGTTGGGTTGTCAATGGTATTCTTTATCATAGAATAGTGTAATTTCAGTCGTCTAGTCGCGTCACTACATCTATTCCATTATACTACTTTTATAAATAGGTTTATTCATCGAAAATTCATCGTCAAATCGTATTTGGAAGAGGATTATGAAAATTTTCTGTGAATGAAACAATCGCCATCGCAATGAAAAGAAAGGAGTAGAAGGACGCCACTTAATTTTCTGACTTTGAGTCAAGTTTTCATTGAGGTAACACGTGTTTGGCTGTGTTCCAAGTTTCAAGGCGGTCAATATTTCAAATCGTGCTACAAATTCAAGGTAGAAGTGAAGGTTGGTGGTTAAGAATAGGCAGGTTTCCTGCAAACGTCACATAAACATTAAGTTTATATGACATCGTTATAAGTTAGTTTCAAATTTTCAGGTTTAATTTTCATTTAAATTCCATTAATTGATATTAAAATTCGTCTAAATCGCCGAAAGAGTGTTTTAGAACGCTTCCGAACCCTCAGTTCGTATAATTAATTAACTAATTTGCGTAAAATTAATTTTATTCAACAATTTCCCACATGTCGAACATTTCAATACATATTGTTAACTATTGTGAAGTATTAAGTTATTGAAATTCCATGAACAATGAAACTAGACACAAGTTCAATTATCCTATTCAAAAATATATTTTAAAATGCAAACGTAAAATATTCAAACTCAAACACTTCGTTTTCGTTCTATACAAGAGCATAATTCGATCTGGAATCAAAGCGGTTGAACTCACATAAAACACTACTGTTACGCCACAAAGTAGGGGCTAAAGCAAACTGAAAAAGAAAGAAGTGAACTCTACGGATTGAGCTTTAAATAAAAGATAATCCGACATGGGAACGCTACGCTCTATCCTAGTCCTTTGTTTGAGTAAATTACACACGTTATAATATGTAATAAATCCTGAAAAGAGAACCCATCGTTATTAGTATTATAAGTTATTCACGCCGAACCCACAATCGACGTTACGACTGAAAATTACTGCCCTTCAATAATGCATTACGAAATTTATAAACTCAAACATAAATCGATGACCTCTCACACACATGTATGTATATACAATGCAGGCCTTAAGTGCCCCCCCCCCTCCCTCCAAGAATAATTTACGCTTTTGGAATTGAGATTTGACAGTTTGGCAATTGTTAGATTACTTTCCTTAGCAACGAGCTCTTTAGATCAGTCTGATGTCACAAGAAACAATTTGGTGCTCTTTTCTAGCCAACTTTGCATGTATGCAGGTTACGTAGACAGTCATATTTATTTGAGTCTTCTACATCCAGAGAAATTGTTCCTTGCATCAAGAAATTACATTTTTTTGCAAAAATCAATCTCTATTCAAGAAAATATTTTTATTTCAAGACTATAAAGATGTTTAATATAGGAAAATATTTTTTTTTTAATTTTATTTCTATTAAATAATTATTTTTTTGGGGTTAAAGCATTAAAAAAAATCCAAGATAAAGTGTTTCTTCCAAGTAAATAATTTAGTTTTACGTTAAGAAAATATTATAAAATAACAAATAGGTATTAAAGAGTAAATGTTCCTCAGATAAGGTCCCCGTGATGTAGTGATTAACACGCCCACTAGGCAAGTGGGAGATGTGAGGTTGGATTCTTTACCGTGGACGAGATTTTTTCAGTAATTAATTACGTGTACAATTCCAATGAAAATTACAGGTTTTTATAATTTACCGATGGAAGCCAAGTTATATTATTCTATGATGCATTATTCCAAATAATAGACATCAACAGAGATATAGCAAAGTTAAAGCAAGAGGATTAGCAAAAAAATATTAAAAATTACAAGTTTACATGCGATGTAATTCTGTGGCATGATATTTTCTTTGAAATAAATTCAGTCTTGAAGCTATTGCAATCTGTAACTATAAATTTGTCAGATTACGTAAGGATGTTATCAGAAACCATACAAAAAGTGAAAAGTTATAGACAATCTGGATATGATTAGATGAAAATTGCTACTAATAAAATAGCAGAGAATCTGGAATGCAGTACAAAATTTCCTGCCGAAACTGATGTTAGAGTCAGAATGAAAAAGCATCAATTCGACTATGAAGAAGCTGTCGATTGACATTACCCTTAATTCTCCGAATGAACGATTCACGCTTCCGGAAACCGTAGCAAAAATGTTCAATTTTTATATGACATTTTAAAACTCAAGGATATAGATGACAAAACGTTAGAAAAGTATTGTACCAGTCTCCACTCAATACTTTCAGTCGAAAATGAATCAAATATAGATGGAAATAATCTTCAAGAAGAATTGCGCGATGTATCCCGATGCTATCATATTCTATAAAACCTTTAGATGTTTTAAATTATTTGTGCTAAAATAACTTAATTACTGTTTATCCGAATACAGTTGTAGCTCTGAGAGTTTTATTAACACTCCCTGTCTTTTTAGTTAGTGGAGAAGGAAGCTTTTCCAAATTAAATTGAAAAAAACACTACCTAAAAAGTTCAATAAACTAAACAAAACTTGAAATCTGTTATTAATTTCTATTGAATCTACATTGCCAGCCACTCTAGACTACACATTCCTAATTAACGAATTTGCTAAAGTTAGAATGGTAGAACTGTAATAGACAGCTGTAGTTGATACCTGATATCATACAGCCTTGGCAAAGTGTCTTAGGCACTATTGGTTTATTATAATACCACTTTATCTACTTCTCAGAAGGGTTTGGTTTGTTTATAGTAGGCTTATCGGGAAATTTAAAAGACGGTTTTACAAATCTGTAAGCTCTCAAGAAGCAATAAAACATCTGTTTACCCGATATGTGATGTATTTTCTGCATCCTTCAAAATAACGTCAGTCATATTTGACTGTCTGTCCAAAGCGAATCCTAAGTATGTTTTTACTGTTTCGTGTTTTTAAGTTTTAGTAAAATATTACATTAACCGGCAATGTTTATGAAGCGTTGTGCGTTAAAGGTCATGGTATGGGTAAGTATGGCATCTGTATTCCAGTTTCTGTCGCTACTTTCTAGGACGTCATGACTATATCTCTTGGCACTAGGTGGCGTCAGGAAATATTTCAGTGCTGTTTTTAATAATAATAATAATAATAATAGCCTTTATTGCCTTACATTAAACAATAAAAAAAAACAATTAACAGGCAAACAGCTAAGAGAAAAAAATCTATGTCTATACAATCGTGTTCTATAGATTGTGATCGTGTTCTATAGATGTCTATACAATCTATAGAACACATTGATCAAAAAATAAACATACGCAAGTACATAACTACGTATTACATATAATATAGAACTAAGGTATTCTGCCTTATCCGGAATACGAATCGAGAAGTTGCGCAAGGGAACAATTAAAAATATCCCACTTATGGCAAATGCTATTGTACGTAGAGCATATAAAACAAAGAGGTAATAGCAAATTAAACTTGGCTGAATCCAAATAAAAAGTATTAAATAAGCGAGAAGATTGACGGAGCACGTGAAAGCCAAGTTTTGTAATTAGATCACCGGCGTTTGTTCGATTTTTTAATAATTTAAAAAGAAATGTTAGGCCGATTCTCTCTCACGAATACTTTCGACGTACTACAAGTGTTGTCACAGAAAACTCGGCAAGCAGGGTCTCGTATGGGAATCCTCCACATGGATAAATGTTGTATTTTTTATACCAAAGATATTTCAAAAATCGTCTTTGAATTTTTTCAATCATATTTTTATACGTAACGTAGTACGGATTCCAAACAAGGGATGCATACTCGGACTTTATTGGTGATATATCATGAAATGACCGAGTGTTACGTAGTACAAATCCTATCATTCTGTTAGCAGATGATGTTTATTGAAAGTTAAACTACTGTCGAAGTGTACAACAGTCACGCATACCACTACTTCGAGTAATTGTACCCGAAACCAAAGCATAATTGAAAATTATTGGCCCTTTTTTCCTTGTAAACGACACAACTCTACACTTAGATATGTATGTATATTTAAATTCAATCTATTTGATGAGCACCAATTAGAAATAGATATCAAATTCGCTTGTAGTTTCACGCAATTCTGCAGACCGATACAGTTTAACATCATCGGCAAACATTAAAGCGTTACAATCAATATGCTTCAACAAGTTATTAACAAATCGGAATAATAAAGAACCGAGATTAGAGCCCTGTGGAACACCAAAAGTAACGTGGCATATCGGACAAAAAACCATTGTAAGATACGAAAAAACGACGCTGGAAAAGGTGGGATTGAAACAACTTAACAAGGGAGCTACCAAAACCAAAGTCCTGAAATTTTCTCAAAAGAATACGGTGATCTATGCGGTCAAAAGCTTTGGATATATCTGCTTACAAGACGTCACCTTGACCGTGGCCATCGATAACTCCAGAGGCGTGCTGAAGGAAGGTGCACAAGTTACGGTCGATTTTCTGTCAAGAAAATCATGCTGCTCACCTATAAAGGAACTAATCTGAGGATATGTTGACCTGTATAGAGTAGATTCAAAAACCTTAAGGATGTTTGTTAATATCGAGATTGGCCTATAATTAGATATGTCAGACATATCCCCATTCTTCAATATTGGACAGACTTTACAAGCTTCCACACTTCAGGAAAAGTAGAGGTCAAAATAAGATTAAAGATACTCAACGGCGGCTTCAAAAAGATTGGTGAACAATCTTTGAGTATAAAGCTTGGCACTTGATCAGATCCTGATGTGAGCGTATTTTTCAGTGACTTAATGGCAAAGTTTTTGAAGATTAGTGACATAAACTGAGAGATGAATAGCAATGTGGGCAAGAGCAAAAAGCATTAGTGCTTTTCTCTTCTCATGTTGTTTTTGCCGGGGAGTGATCCCATCAATACCATGAACTTATATATCAGCATTATCCTGTTTTAACCTCTACCTTGGCCTTTCTAAAATCACAAGCAATGTGAATAATTTACTGCATTATGTACGGATACGTCGTACTATTTTCAACAAGGTAAGTGCAATCGATAACGCGGATATAAATAATATGCAAAATACCCAAACACTTTCTTGAATTAAGAAAATTATTTACTATCCTTAAGAAAATATTGTTTTGAGATATAACGGCCATTTACTTAAACTAAGAATCCTTTTCTTCAATTTTTCTGCAAGATTTTCTTGCATCAAGTTAACAAATGTCTTCAACAAAGAAATACGAAGGATGATCTTAAAATAAGGTTCCCAAAGCCCTACAGCAGCAATAAGACGTGTTAGGCGATATCCGACGACATTGGTGTGTGCAACACCTCCCACTCTATATACGTGCCGCTCAGTGTTGGCTAAGCAGCGGTCCGAGATGGAATTCCCGATCGCCGCTACCGCCAGGAGCGAAATTCGCGCTGTGATTGGGGGTTGAAGGGGTTTCACCTATAGACATTCATCGTCAATTACCCGAAGTTTATGGAGAAAAGTGTATAGCTGTTCAACGCGTCCGCAAATGGTGTAAGGAACTCACTGGAGGTCGGACGGAAATTCACGATGAAGAACGGAGCGGAAAACCATCAGTTTCAGAGAAAATCGTTGAAAAAGTCGAGAGCATACTGCTTGAAGGTCGGAGGGTCACCATTCGGCAACTCGCTCTTCGGATTCCTGAGATTTCCAACACCACAATTGAGGTTATTCGATTCTTGAAAGTACTGGCGGCAGAATTTTACGACATAGGGGATACAGAAGTTGGATTACCGTTTGCAAGAATGCTTAGATAGAAATGGCGATTATGTAAAAAAAATAGCTTAAGTCTTTGCTGTCTATTTTTAAAAAATATGGGAACCTTATTTTACGATCATCCCTCGTACAATTATTGTATTACAAGCATATACTTCTTTCAAACGGAGAAAAAAATGCTAAGAAAATATTTCTTTCGATTTAAAACAGTAATTGTATTGTGGATAATTGAAACGGTAATTGTCTTTTAATATGAATAAACCAGAAAGAATGCATTTTAAATAATTTAAGGAAATAGATTAATTTTAGCTAAATAGTGCCTATTTTTAACTCTATCTAGATTGCATGACGCAATATTTATCGACAATATCGTACTGTAAAGTTTATCCATTCTACCTGCACGATTTTACTGATACTCTTGTAATATTCCATGTTATAATTTATAATTCCAATGAAATAATGCATACGCCTTTATATCGGGCGTGCTTATAAATGCAAATTATGAATTGATTTTATAAATACCTAATTGGTCAACAACGATGCATCAGCAAGCATTTTTCCGATATTACCGTGTACTTTTATTAAATAATACAAGTTTGTCCGTTTGTAGAAAGTAATTTGTTATCCTCTCGATTACGTTGTTCAAAAGTTTTAGAATTGCTGTATAAAATTTATACCTCCAACAAGTAATGAGGCTAAATGGACACCTTTCTAACTTTGGATATTGTCACGTTTAAGAAACGATATTCCACTTTCAACAAATCATATGTTAATGAAATATAAAAATTCCAAAAACGCACTCGTATGTAACCGGTATGCTGAAGATGAATAATTAATTTTCATTAGCAGCCTAACGTGCTGGTAAGTGAATTTGATTGATTGATTAACGCTATTAATGCATTGAATAACAATTGATATCCAGCAGCTTCTAGTGGCGCGAGGCGAATATATTAAATGAAAGCTATTAATATGATTTTTTTCATTGCTTTTTGCATTGTCTTGTGAGTATTTATGTCATTCTTGCACTAGTTTTGATGTGGTAGAACAGGTTGTTTCTGACGGCTTGGAACAATTATTACAGATAAGACTCAGTCATAATTAGAGTTGCTCAATTTGCGCCAACAGCTAGTGGCGGATGCATAAAATTTTACACAAAATAAATGGTCAGAAATAAATTATAATACGTGCTCAAACACTTACCGTCTTAAGAGTCTTCCGTGAAATCACAAAGTGAATAATGTCTGTTAAATATCTGCAACATTAGATATGTTTCCACAGTTGTTTCCGCAAACCGAGTGCGGCGTGAGGAAAAGGTGTGTTTATATGCCGAAAACGAACGTTCTACATCTAGTGACGTTATATTTGCGTAATTAAAATAATCTTTGGAACAACTTAATGGTTCTGTTGACGCACCTTCACAAATTTGTCTTAATGTGTCAAAATCAGAATCTTTTTCTAAAACACTTTCAAACCTTTCTAGAACACAAACATTTTTTGCGTCTTCTACCGCGCATAGCTGTGCGTGAAGATGTTGCACTATTTGCAGAGATTCCACTAACGACACCGAAGGATTTTGTAATTTTTCCATTGCCTCCACTAGTCCGAAGTAATTGTTCTGAATAGTTTTTAAATCCGTTTTAACCTGACTATCTTGAAATTTCGACTGGCTTTCCTTGATAGCCGCAGCTTCCTTTGGATTGAATTGTAAGATCACGTTCTTAATATTCTCAAAATATTTATGATAAAACGCGGCCTGTAACCATATTTCCCAACGTGTAAGAATAGGTTCTGGTGGCTCAGGCATACGGGGGCACAGTCTGTGAAATTTCTTCTTTCAACTCCGATTTAATTCGTTTTTCAACATGTTCACAAGCAGATGGCACAATTCTTTGTAACGATGCCCGACTTGGTAATTTGCAGTCCGAATATTTATTCCAAAAGAAGACATATGCTTCCTTGTCTAGTAAACTAAACGGTAGATTACATGCAGTAAAGGTAACACATTAATTAAATTTAAATTTGTCATAGTGTCGTAGTCAATCCCTTTTGGACCAACACGTTAAAGGGATATTACAAACTACACATTGAATTTTAACGCCATCATAATTTAGGTCAGGCATTTCTGCTATAAATTGGTCGTTTTCGCGAAGTAGGCGACATTTTTAAAACAAACGTAGAACTACGAAATAGTATTTACGGCAGCGTACATGTATACACAACAGATCTGGTTGAGACTTGCAGTTATACTGAGGGTTGTATCGAAGTTCGTATCGAGTTTTCAATCAAAATGTTGTGCATTCAGAAGGGCACACTATTTCGAAATTTGATACATATGGATAAGAACACATAGTGCTAATATATCTCTTCATAGTATTGATGAAACCACTCTCGGTAAAAGCAATGTGAGGAGAGAAAGCACTAACCAATAGACATGTTGCTGCTTACCTGTCACTCTTCTTGCATTTTTTAGATACATAGTAGATATTTCTAAATACCATACCTTAACTGTTTTTCTTTGTTTCAGTAACAAAATACGAACAACTAATTATCTTAAAATTCCCTTCGTTCAACATTAAACAGAAATACATATCAATCAAAGCGGTTAAAGGAACCCGTTCGTTTGCTTTTTTCTTCTTTTTTTCTGAACAGCAAAATAAAGCAGCTACGGACATACAAATGCAGCGAAAGAAGAAAGAATAAAAAGGAAAGACAGACGTAGAGAGGGGAAAAAACATTGAAAACCGAGACGTTTTGCGCAATAATCGATGACTAAATTATTCAATTCGAGACAACGAGAAGCATGGAATAATAATAAACGTGAACGACTACTATGTATATACTATGAAGACGACGGCAGCAGCAAAAGCATATTCATGTGTACGCTCGTGGACGTTTATAAGTTGATAATAGTAAATATATTTGTTAGTAGCAAAATTAACTAAGGATTTTTAGTAGAAGCAATTTAAAATTATTTTTCTGGTTTGGCTTTCCAAGCCGTATATTTTGTCAAATAAAAGATAGTTGTTAGGTAAATGCAGCCAAATTCAAAATCATCAAGTTATCGGTGCACTATTATTATTTCCGGTATTTCTAGAGCTACGAGATTGGTTAAATTAGCAAAGTTGCAGTATTGCTCCTCCTGATTACGATGGTAAAGTCAAAAAACAATTGAATGACACGTTTTCGAAATATTCATTAAGATGGCATTTTTTAAAATCGAACACCTTCCATACTTTTACATATTTCAAAATAAGATAAAATTTTGAACAAAAAATTTCAAATACATAACTAACATAAAAATAAACAAATGAAATGTATGATATGTTTTAATATCGCTACTTGTAAACATCATCCTTTATAAAACCCCATAGATGAAAATCTGGAGGTGTCAAGTCAGGCCAACGAATGGGCGCGTTGGTTCCTATCCATTTTTGATTAAAAGTTTCATTTAGCAAATTGGTAATGCCAACGTAATTATGAGGAGGTGCCCCATCCTGCTGAAAACAAGTACGGAGCCTATCAGGCACTGACATATCATCTAAGAGATCATCCAGAATTTCAGTTAATAACCCAACATAGCGGTCTCTAGTTAAAGTACCATGATAAAAAACTGGACCAAGAATTCTGCTGCCCATTGATCCGCACCACACATTTAAACTAAACCGATGTTGGGGATTGCGCGTCTCTGAGGATTTTCTCTACTCTAATAATGCTGAATTTTTTTATTGCACACATCATAACCAGGAACAAAAATACTACAACTTTGCAAATTCAACCAAACTCGCAGCTCCAGAAATAACGATAAAGATATCGATAGTGCACCCATAATTTTTTACACCGTGGATGCTATAGTGTTGGTGTGTCGACACTACACTTTTAAGCATTCGATCGCGGGTACCTTGATGAACACAAATCACAGCTTAAAAACCGGCTTACATTTGTTGTCCAAAGAATAATTAGGATGCAGTCATGGAATTCTCTTATAGGGCACATCAGCTAATGCTACAACTACTTTTACTGTGGAGAAATAAATAGTAACAACAACAAGACCGGTACGCATGAAAAGAATGCCTGGTAACAATAACCAAAAATTAATGCTAATATAGCTCATGGTTTTGGTGGAATCATTCCCGGCAAAAAAAAGCGTCATCAGCGTGGTTCCATACACTATCCTCTCCTCACCATCGTTTTTCACGTCTCGGGTTTATGTCGTTATTCTCCACGAACAGCATCAATCTCCCCACGCCACCTAGCGTCGAGAAACATAGTCATGCCGTCCAGAGAATAGCGACAACAACTCGAAATGCAGACTCCCACCACACAGTATACGGAACCACGCTGATGACGCCGGGTAGGCAGAAACATATTCGCTTTGTTCTTTGCCGGTAATGATTCCACCAATACCATGAGCTATATTAGTATTAATTTTTGATTATTGTTACTAGGCATTCTTTTCATGTGTATCTTTAATACATCATGGTAAGCCTGAGGAATCGTTTATACCTGTAGACACGCAGCGCTTAGGCCCTACGCCATCTTGCGTTAAGCAGCCCAGGAGTTGCTCGATAGGTGGTGGGGATCTGCATTCCGAGTTGTTGTCGCTATTCTCTAGACGGCAAAACTATGTTTCTCGACGCTAGGTGGCGTGGGGAGATATATCTTGGTGCTGTTTGTGGAGAATAACGACATAAACCCGAGAGGTGAAAAACAATGGCGAGAAGAGGACAGTGTATGGAACCACGCTGATGACGCCGGGTAGGCAGAAACATGTTCGTGGGTTACGTTTTCCCCTTCCTTACTTTGTTTTTTGCCGGGAATGATTCCACCAATACCATGGGCTATATTAGCATTAATTAAGACCGGTTTTATGATTTCCACAAAAAATAAAAACGACTTATGAAGTACTAGTTTATTTAAAGTATCTTTATTTAAACTGAATATCTCGCAGGTGTTGATTTCTGATCAATTTCTTGGAATATTTCTCACGATTCTTCCCCTATATCTATTCCAGATTGTTAACCTGCAATTTACCGCGATTGTACGTACAGCAACAGTAGGAACGACGACGACTTCGACAACGGCAGCAACAATAACAACAACAAAGCGACAAGAAGAACGAAGAAACGGGAAACCACTGTAGCCACCGCTACTAATAAGAAGACAATGGTTTGACTTCGACTCGGACGGACGGGAGCATATTTTGCGAAAAATTTACATCATTTTCGTGAACTGAAATAATGTATTGAAGATTGAAATTAAATTCACGTCGTCACGAGAAACGTGAACGCTTCATTTTTGCGTCAAATGTGGACAACCGTTTTCCTTTCTTATTGTTTCTTTTGCCATTATTCTTTTCTTTCGATTTACTCCTCACAAATGGTTCGTTATAGAATTGTTTAAATAAACAAGAGTACAATTAATATTAAAATTGAAATAGTAAGATCATGCAGAATTTAATCATACACAAGTACTTCCAGATCGAAACATTTTTTTAAATAAAAAAACAGAAGCATATTATATACTTGTATGCTATGCAGATTTTGCAGGGAATATTCTCTTTCTCTCCTATTAAAGCACTCAGAAGAAATGTACCTAGGTACTGATTAAGAAATCTGGAGGCTTGTTTTTGTAGAAATCACAAACTAGTCAGACACAGTTTGATCGGCTAAAAAAATCCGGTACTATTTTCTGACTGATTTCAATCGATTGGCTCTAACAGCTTTGTGATTTTTGCAGAAACAGGGCTTATATAATGAGCTTCTTTGGTTATATTCTCGTGATTATTTTCTTTAAACTGTTTCTGTTTAGTTTTAGCAGTTTTTTTTAATACTTTTAAGTATATAGTTTCAAATACGTTTGAGTTTTTCAATTAAATTTCTTAATGCTTAGTCGAAAAAACGTCTTCTGTCAGAAAGGTTATTTTTGTATCTTTACTTGTTTACTCGTTGTCCCGGCATTGCCAATCCAACGACTTGATACTTTTGACTTTGGCGTTACGATGTTCATTTTCAATACTGTAGATGACGTGGATTTTGATAAATGGATTCCAAATAATGTGTGATGTATGTGAGTATCGTGTCATTTTTTACAAAAAATATCTTTAAAATGTAAATTACTGAAAATGACTCGGAACTTTGATTATCCCCCACAAAATAATATTAATGGAGTCTTTTTTTTAAGAAATAAAAGATAATATAATATAAATTATCAAAATGCCGAAATGCGAAGGATAACCAAAAATAATCCGAATTCTGTAAATGCTACGTCAAATTCTGATATTTTACGAATATTGACATTAAAATCAAAAAATTAATGAATTGAAGTAGAAGTGTGTGGAAGTGCATGCAGCTCACCCCAATAAGTCCCACTATAATAAATATCCAGACATCCTTTCCTTATCTAAATATGTGTCAATTCACTCTGTTTTCCTTTCTAAAAAGAATAGGTAATTATAATTTCATTAATCAAGATTGAAAAGAATACAGGCTCCAAGTTTGACCCTTGGGGTACGCCAGATGTTGGATATAATATATGGGACCTATGGCTTCTGTACTCTATAAACTGTTTTCTTCCGAAAAATAAGAATGATTTCAATAGCTTCAACAATCAAGAGACATAACAATTTAATTTAATTTTTCTTGGAAATCGGTACACCCAACGTCAACATGTCATTGTTTCTCCAAAACTTTAGTTGTATATATTGAGAAAAATATGACAAATTACTTATTGTAAATCACTTGTTTATAAAACTATAAATAATAGTTTATAATACATTTATGCAATAGTACGCCGAGTAGGGTAGGGGTAGGAGAAGGGTCAATTGGTAAAGAATGAAGATCAGTACTTATTAAAGAAGGTCAGCCAGCTGTCAGCAAAATATTACGTTAATTAAGTTCCAAGCTCCATGATGGATAAAAATAGAATTGTTGAGCCTAGAAAGATTTGCAGTGTGCCTATGAACTTATTCATGAGTAAATTATGTTAGTTATGAAAAAGGACACCGTATATTTTCCTAGAATCTGGCTTTGGTATGTGAACGATATTTTCGCGGTCTTTGATATTAAGAAAAGTAATATTTTGGATTTCCTCGCGACATTTAATTCAAAAATCGAAACTATTAAATCTACAGTGGAAGAAAAAGTGAACAAAAAACTAGAAATAGATGTCTATAGAAAGAAAACAAAACACTAATAGATACTGTTATGTTCAACGTTGTATGTATGTAACAACTACAGCCTCCCTCGATTTTCACTTCTGAACGAGTAAATGTCAGGTTGGCCACTCGTTGGTAACTAAATACCCCTCTTGCGGGGAAAAATATAAATTTCCTCGTTACCATCTCCCCTCAGCCAACTGGACTTGGGGCGAGGACATTATATTTATAATTATAAGTCCAGATAACGACGAGTGTGGGGTTGCATGAACAAATCTACTTGTCAGTTAATTTTCCTATTCACGTAGTTCGTCCAAATTCATGTAGAAATCGTCTGAAATAAGCAACAGCGTAAATGGAAAGGTATTTTTAATAATATTTCATCAATTAAATCTTTATGTGAAAAGTTTATGTAAATTAGTAGAGAATTTTAACGTTTAAAGCTTGTCAGTGACAGTTTGTATCATAGAATCATCGAAATACAACCTCCTAGTTGAGTCGCTGCGTTCATTATCGTATGCTGTTTGCAGAAATAATCGCATTTGATCGAAATTCATCGTAAAAGTTTCTATTTGGGTTAAATTATCAAAATTGGCTGTGAAATAAAACAATCGCCGGTCTTTCGCGATTTAAAATAAAAGAAAGATGAACGACGCCATAATTTTCATCAATCTTTATTCAGCCTTGGTTGAATCAAAGTGTTTCTTATCTCCGATCCCCATATAAAGTGCTCGATTGTGAAATCAAAGTCTTTATTTGAAGAGATTAGGGTTAAATTTCCAGATCAGGCAGTTTCCTGTAGAGGTTATATAAACAGAGAGTTTATATAACACTGGCATCGTTCAAGTTTCAAGGTTAGTTACTTTTAGAATCTTAAAATTCGTTAATTTAATTTTATTAATTTGGAAATTCGTTATAAAATTGCCGAAAGGGTATCCAGGGATACTCTCGAACCCACTAAGAATCGTTAATTTAGTTTAAAAATTAGAAAATTTAACAATTTTCCAAAAATCCCCTGAGAAAGTTATTTCAATACATTATGACCGATTCTAACCACTGTGGACAACACAAAATGGCCGCGATTAGTTTTTTAATTAATAGTTTCGTGAAATTACCTTTTGGTAAAAGTAGGTACAATAAAGAATTTAAATTCATAAAAAAATGTAGGTATCTACAATGGTTACTCTTCTATAAATGTCGATCGCATTCTTAAAAAAGTCCAACGTAGGTATTATGTAAGAAATTCCACGACCCCATTCTCGGCAGAAACACGCGATAAGAAATTTGTGAAATTTCCCTTTCACAAAATATCGAAAGATATTAGTAAAGTGTTCAGGGGGCAGTGACTGTGATAAAGCCTATATTGGTCAAACGAACGAGTGATAGCTATTATATTCAATGAGCACATCAGGTGCTACAGGTACGGGAAGATTGAATCGTCAAGTGTAGCACAGCACATAAACGAAACCGGGCATCATATTAAATTAAAAAACCTAAAATTGATTAAGAACGTAACTTTACCGCGGGAATTAAGCGCTTACGAAACCATTTACATAAAAAGGAACACAAATTTGATGAATAAAGAGAACGGACCGCTGTCTTACTCAAGTCTTTTTGATTTATAAGGATAAGGCGGACACATGTTTTACGTTTCGTGCTACAATAAGAGACCCTTTCGTCTATTTTTCCGTATATTTCGCATGTCTTAGTTTTAGGGTATATACGCCGCAAAAGTAGGTACTTGTAAATATCTCCTCGAGAGTAGGGATAGAACAGCATGTTAGAATTTGAGTTTTTTCCCACACCATTCGGTCATACGGTTGAAAACGGGGATCTACGCATTCTTGAAACAGCTGTTCCGGATTAATTAATAACTTGTGTGATGCGAAATGTACCAACACTTTGGTATTATTTCCTAGTTCTGAGGGTGTTGGTAGTTCTGCTGACAAGAATTTTTCACCCAATGAGTTGGCATGAATGTATTTTGTGTTGATAGAAAAATATTGTTAAATTTCTGTATTTAACGTTTTCACATAATCGTAATTTATACCAACGCAAGAATGTCCAATATGCTATTAGATTATGCCTTCTAAAGCACACACAGCAAAAATGTAAACGAATTCCAATTTCTCGTCCCAGAAGGGCTCTTAATACTAAATCGTGTACAAATAAATACAATTACTCCAGGATTTATCGGGTGGGAACCAAAATCAAATTGTAACTTTGACAACCCGCGCTTTAAACACTTTCAACTGTCGCCTTGGATAATTTGGATTAAATCGTCATACTTCAGCATAAGAAATTCGTGATAGCATTTTTTTTATTAAAATGGATAACTATAAATTTTCTTTCTGGGTTTTCTCAATAAATGTAAGCGGAAAGTTCTTTGTGGTAATGGTGGTATTTGCGTATTATAAACTACTCATAAAAAAAAACAAAAAACGAAGATCGAAGCTACAAATTAACCAGAAACAAAATCAGATTTCTATATTATATTCGATACAATCGTATTCTCTTTGTAGTGCCGAGACGACCATATATTTTAATTCGTAATTAGCCGAGACATATAGTCGCACAGTAGCCGTGTCCCGAGGGTCCCGAGAAGCCGACCGATCCGAAGAGATCGCAGAAGAAGAAGGTTCCTCCTATAATAATTACGAAGCCGATACGAAATATGCGGCAGAATGTGCCGATCGAGCTGGTGATATGTCGCCGAGATGAGCAGCTCCCGAACTCCTTTAATCTTAATTTCTGATCTTGTCCGAGACGAATTACATATGCAACGCCCTCTAGCGATCACGTTAAGTTATCTATATTATTGCATATTGACACCCGCTTAGCCTGTTTAAGTATAATCCTTCTTCTTTTCCATTTTTCTTCGTTCTACAGTGATTCGCTTCATCTTCTCTTTCTCTTTATTGCTTCTAGTTATTTTTTTGCTTGCTCCAATCAGGGAAGACCAAAAGAGGGATATTCACGACTAGCAGTGATATCAACTTCTTTTTCTTCTCTGATGCGCGCTCCATAAAAAACTTTGGATCGTTTGATCTTTATTTAAGCATTTTTATTGCTCATTATTGCCATTTAGCATCGATTGAACATCGTTTCAAGGCGGAGGGCTCGGGTAAAGATACTTTAACTGGAAGGTAAAGTCTGGTTCTTTCAGACGCAAAAAATGTGAATGTCGTCTTCGTACGCTTGGTGTCTTGTTTAAAGCAGTAATCAATCAATTCGAATTGCACGCATTTTTGTGAGCAACGTAGCAATTCCTTGCTTTGGGTAATTTTCTACACGTTTATCTATATCATAAACGTTAGAAAAGTATACGAAAATTTTGGATAAAAAACTATTTTACAAGAAAGATTAATTAGAAAGGAATTACAAAGAAGGAATGTAAGAGGAAGGACAAGAAAAATTTGGGAAGCTGCAGAGGAAAGAAACACCCAATGGAAATGAGGAAGCTGACCCAGGATAAGAAGGAATGGAAAAAAATCAACTCGACAGTTTAACACCTGACAATAGGAATAAATGCTGAAACGTTTTAAAACTGGTAATTTGTTCAAAAAAATTTTCGAAAATTAATAGCTTAATTATATTAACGGTGGGTTCGGAAGTGTTCTAAAACACTTTTCGGCAATTTGAACGAATTTTAATATCAAATAATGAAATTTTAACGAAATTTAAGACTAAAAATTAAAAGTAAAGTGGATTTTATGACGATAACAATATAAACTGTATGTTTATATTACATTTACAGGAAACTTGCCTATTCTTAATCACCAACCTTCATTTCTATATTTAATTTATATTACGATTCGAAATAATAACACTTGAAACTGGGAGCGCAGCCAAAATACGAATTACCCCGATGAAAATTTAACTCAAAGTGAGAAAACCAATTGGCGTCCCTCTTCTCCTTTATTTTAATCGCGATGGCGATTAAATTATTTATCCACAGCAAATAATTCCTTTTCAAATATAAATTGATGCATGATGAAATGAATGTAGTGACGCGACTAGATGATTCTAAATATATTACTCTATGCTACAAAATTCCACTGACAACCCAATAATAATAAAACTTGCTAACGTTCTTGACAAAAACATGACGAAACATATTTAATTTACGAAATTATGCTCGAAATGCCTCTGAATTTACGCTGTTACTTGTTATATGATGATATCCCACTAAATTTGAAGAGTTACGAAAACAAGAATATGAACTGAAGAGAAGTTTCTTCTTCATTACCCCACGTTTGTCGTTGGCTGGACCCTTATTAAGTCACTAGTACCCCCGCTCCACAGATCGGAGGTTCGAGGTGGAGTAGAGGCTACCGAAAAAGAACTAATAGCCGCCAGAGAGAATTTCACATAGAATGAGTGGCCATACTGAATGCACTATACGTGCTGTAACGATAGTTGCTTCCGACGATGAAAAATACATACACTTTTGGTGACAACTGTTTAATTCGTATTTCATTTATTTTTAATGCAAGATTGTTTACACAAACTTGGCACCAAAAATGCAGCGTAGCCGGCGGCGCAAAAAATATGTACCGCATTCGGAGATGATGCTGTAAGTGATCAAATAGCACGAATGTGGTTCAAGATCCAATGTTATCGTTCAGAAACCTCCAGATAGTGCACGTGTGACGATATGGTGTGCACATGGTTTATTGGGCCCTTATTTCATTGAGAATGAAGAAAGCAATGTTCTTACCGTTATCCAAGAACGCTACAGACACTTTTCAAGATTTGAGAAGGTTCTGCCGTACCAAAAACCTAAGTCTGAATCAACAGTGGTATCAACAGGACGGAGCAACCCGCCATACAGCTAGACAATCTCTATCCATTCTGCATGACAACTTTCCGGGAAGATTCATTCCACCTGGTATTGACTTCCCTTACCCGTTCCATCCCCTGATCTAACACCACCTTATGCCTACTTGTGGGGCATGATAAAGGAGGGTGTGTTCAATTGTGAAGATCCACCAAAACCAATCGTCAGCTATTATCGGACTCTATAGCAACCTTTGTCTCGGAATATGTTTAAGGATCTGCGTGAACGATATGATCTCTGTCCACAGGGAGGCGGTGCACATTTCGAACACTTACTTTATACATAACAAACTAAATAAATTTCAGTACTGTATATTTTGGCTGTAAATAATGTTTACAACGAATTTAAAGCTGTACAATAGGGAGTGTCCCAAGGTACTGTCTTTGGCCTTATCATATTTATTATTTACTGTACTGACATTTTATGTGGGGCAAAACTTGTCTCCGAATAATTTCAAAATACCAAACCTGTAGCATGTGCTGCGGGAACTGAATATCTTCTATACTTGAGTATAATAATAATAATAATAATAATAATTTTATGTTGTGCAGAACTTGTCTCTGAATCTTTATTTAAAAACTGTTTCTCTAAGGTGCTCAGAGAAGGAATTACCATTAATTTGTTCTCTGTTCTTATTGTATTGTTGGTATTAAAATGAATAAGCTGCAATCGCTACGTGCTCTCTCTGGACGAAACTTGGAAACTTCAACACATTGAATATGAAACAATAACTTTATCAGACACCAACTTGTTCTGAATTGGCAATCAAAATGTAAACAAACTATTTGACTTAAGCGTTCCTTATTTTAAATGATATATTCTCACGCTTATTGATGACAGGGATCCTATATTATTGGCTTTATAATATAGTTGTGCCTTCCGCCGCTGGATGTCGCTAGGTATATCATGCACATATTTGTCAGTCTATAAACACAACTGCTGCGAAATGAACAATCAACGCCTGCCTCCTAATCAAAACAAAAGATGTCTGCGGGTTTAGTGACTAAGAAAAAAAACAAAGTGAGTGACTTGTGTTGTTAATTAAGCACATCGTACACTGACAATTCTACCAGTGGCAGCTGCTTATGTTCAGAGCTTCATCAAACAAACAACAAAAAAGTAAATAATAACAACCAATTTTATTTACAACTAAATCAAAATAAAATTCCTTAAACAATAAAATAAAATACGAGGTGTGGAAATTAAATAACCGGACTGGTGCTACAAAACATTTTATTGATCACCAATTACATTACAAAGTTTATCCCCTTCAATGTACTCTCCTTGCCGATCCCTACAACGTCCCATACGAATTTTCCACTGCCGAAAGGAGTGCTAGAAGTCCGTTTCTGTCAGCTTGTTGAGAGCCTCCGTCGCTTTCGCTTTCATCGCTTCCACACTGTCAAATCTTATCCCCTTAAGCTCCGATTTTACCTTAGGAAATAAAAAAGTCACAGGAGGCCAGGTCGGGCGAGTACGGTGGGTGGTCCAACACGGTGATGCCGGATTTCGCAAAGAACGCCTTCATAGACAAGGCGGAATGCGCTGGCGCATTGTCTTGGTGGAGCATCCGGGATTTGCTCTTCCACAAATCGGGTCTTCGTCTTCTCACTCGTTCACGAAGAGTAGTTAGAACCTCGTGTTTCACAAGAAACTTGAGGTTAACTCGTTGCTCGATCTGAACACTCTGCATTTTTCCGACGCGACGCTAGCGTAAGGACTTGAACGGACGATTGCTACAGCGAGACTGAGCGACGTACAACCGTGCCCATCGAGCTCAGGATGGACAAGCACAAAGATGTTCAAACCTGCCGTGGCGTGCTCGCTGTTTGCCGATAGTAGCACTAGTCCGGTATTTAATTGCCACACCTCGTATCTTTCGGATTTTGCCTTTAAATAGTCAAAATATACAAGAATTACGGTTCAAAATAAACTAAGTCTAATTAAGGTGTTTGCATCAAAAGTGAAATGAAACTGACTTAAATTATTCGGTATTTATATTTCGATTCAGAAAAATTACTCTAACTTCAGATCCGGACTTTGAGCAATTTTTCTTTTTAACTATCAAAGAAAAGATAAGTTACGCTTTACAGATCTTAACGTTTCGGTTACGGTAACAAGAGATACGGACTTATACTTGGTTCAGAAATTAGTGCTTCACAAAAGGCAGCCTGAGGCCGTTCAATTGTGGGACATTGACTGTCTTCTCATTCAAACTTCGCAATAGTCGGTAAAAGCCGTCCAAATGCGGAGTGTGGGTGAGTTTCTGCCGGCTATTGCAAAAAACGGCTCCAAAATGCCGTTCAATTGCACAGTCCAGAGGGATTCCTTCTGCCCAGCTATAAGACCGTGGCAAATTTGGACGGTTTATATACTCGTTTCTAGAGTGACGTTGCACCTTTTGTTAATGACGCATTGTGGCCTTGTACGTGACGTGTACAAGCACAATAATTTAAGAAAATATATCGTTACACAAGATTCATAATGATTGAATTTACATAATATGTACACTAAAGCTGAACATGAACAGCAATATATACAAGATACATTCCCACTCAAAATAATCGGTTCAGGTATTTGAAAAATTAATAAAACAAAAGCTCACAAAATTGATACATACTTTTACAAATCAAATAGTCCCTAAATCGGACGAGCTTCGGTGGTACGTCACACAGTAAAGTTCGAAATCATATTTCTAATTTTCGAGACAAACAATATGTTAATCATTTTAATTTATGATTTCACCTGATATATCTGCTACGAATTCTTTTATTTGCTATTTCAAGAATCAACATGAAAGACTTAATGATCCTACGGCACTAAAGAAACTGAAAAGAATTCACCTCAAATACATCCACAAATATTGTATGTTTTGGTTAAATTTACATACATTCAATATCTCGCTAAAAATAAACCTGTTCCCAAGTTCCTTTCGCAAACTTCAAAAACGGGCTCTCACTTTTACACTTCAATCGGTGTATCCGAGCTCACACTCGCACATTCGTACATTCACCAAAATACAGTGAATTCTATTTGGAACAATCCTATTCAGAGCGCCATTGTTACTTAAACTGTTTTCAATACCGAATGGCATTATCTCTTCGTACAACAATTGCATTCATATTTTGCAATCGAGAGAATACCAATCCAAATAATTCATAGTCTCGCAATATCTCGAAACAATTGAAATATATGGTCTATTATAGGAGAGGAGGTTCACATCTATGTCTGCACGTATGTACATGCGGTTATATCTAACAGCAACAGCAACAGACAATGTATACTTCGATGCAGCTGTAATTATTTTTAGTAATTATTGTTTCACTTTCTCTAGAACATCCTATGTAACGTGTCGGTTATGGCACGTACCGACTCTTATGAAAGAACAATTCTTAGGTCTTTTGTTATTAGTAAACGTTATTGTTGAAATTATCGACGTAACAATTAGGTTTGTTTTCCTTCTACACAATAAGTTACCTTTGGTAATTAATATATATGTCTATTGCTGGATGTTACAGAATTTTCCCATTTATAAAACAGCCTAGCTTATATTAATGATATTGAAAGCGCTATATTAGATAATAACATACTTATGAATTTGTATGCTGCGTCTATTATAATTACTGATAATGATAGGGATTCTTTGGAGCGCATTTCTGGATAGAATTAGTCAGTGACTGAGTGACCATAGTCTGCATATAAATATAGATAAAACACAGTATTTAGTATTTTATAGTCATCAACGGCAAACACCTAAACTGAATTTGCATATTCATAATAATGAATTAAGACAAGTCAAAAATTTTAAGTTCTTGGTCTTAAATATGGATCAAACTTTAAACTGGAAAACTCACTGTAATCAAATTGTTTCAAAATGAAATAGTTTATCATTTCTTTTTCGAAGTCAAAGTTTGGTGAAGAGTAGATTGCGATATGGCATCTGGGGAGCCTCACCTGCTAACGTTAATTGGGTTACATGTCCTTGAGATGTGTGTATATACATATTTGAACATAAATAAGTTTATAAAGAATTCTGAGGTTCATCAGCGCCACACAAAGACTGGTGATCGACTTCAGATTTCCTTTGCAAGGTTGAAAGTATCTAACTTGTCACAAGGTTGCATCGGACCAAAGTTGTACGTGACCTAATTTGTTGCATATGAAAAAGAATTTTATTTGAAACGTATTTTTAATGTCTGGTACGTAGGCTTCCTCGGTCGTCAGTAACACTACATTCTTGGTGTCTGGGTTGGAACCGCGTCGTTGCCGTAGCCTTTGCCGACGTTTCATCCGCACTCTTCTGGGACATCTTCACAACTTGTGTTAGTGCAGCAGTGCAATTTAAATTAAGCAGATTAGAAGAATGGTTAGATGTTAACCAACTATTCGTTAATACTAGAAAGAAAACTAAGGCTGTGATATTAACCCTAGGATGCATAACACGGGCCTCCGAAGCCCAGCGTGGTATTCTAAGCTTCATAACTTCTTTATCTTTCCTGCGTTTTGATGACAAAAGAACTCATGATTTTCGCCTACAGGCCGATAGATTAGCTCCGATATGGTATATATGGAAATTATTTTTGCAACAATGCAGGTGATCTTGGGTGCCAAACGAAGGTGCCAAACGGTGTTACCATTCACGAGCAGTTACTCTCGTATAGAGGGAGATGTTCATTTATTCAGTATATGCCAAATAAACCGTCAAAATACGGTACCAAGATTTTCTGGATCTGTGAGTCAGAATCAGGATTTGCAATTGATGGAATGGCATATACCGGACGACGACCCAATCAACCTATCCATACAAATCTTGCTTCTAAAGTAGTGCAAACTTTAATACGCAGCATCCACTTCTCTGGACTAAATGTTACAATGGATAACTTCTTTACAAGCATTCCATTGGCTAAATGTTTATTAGAAAAGAATCTAACAGTGGTTGGAACACTAAGAAAAAATAACAGAGAAATACCAACTGAAATAAGAGATGTAAAGAACAAATCGGTCTACTCTTCTAGATTTGGCTTTTATGACAAAATGACTATGGTTGGCTACATTCCTAAGAAAAACAAGTCAGTCATTTTGCTCAGCACCATGCACAATGACATGTCTGTAAGTGAAAATGTTAAGCAGAAACCGGAATTAATACTTTATTATAACAAGACCGAAGGGGGAGTAGACGTAATGGAATTAGCTAAGCAATTGGTAATACCGCATATAACAGGAGGTCAAAAAATCCGAAAATACCAACAAATTCAATAAATTGTATGGACAAATTTATTAACATTGAAAAAACTGCGACTGATGCCGTCACAAATAAAAGGAAGAGATGCATGATGTGTCCCTCTAGTTTAGACAGAAAACACACAACTAGTTTGTGAAAAGTGTCGCAATAATGTGTGCAACGAACATAGTGTAAGAATTTGTGAGAATTGCTACTTTTGAACGTGTATTTACATTTATAAGAGCTGCAATCTCAAGGTTTTGTTTAATTATTTAAGATTTTTACACGCACAAATAAATGATTTAAATATATTTCATGTTCTTATATATTTTTAACAGAGTAAAAAAAAACCGGGCCTGAGAGACCCGAGAAATGTTAATCTGTATATCCGAACACCCATGCATCCTAGAAATTCCTTGAAATTTCAGGATAGTCAAGTTAAAACAGATTTGGAAATTATTCAGAACAATTACGTGGGACTAGCGGATGCGATAGAAAAACTACAAAATTCTTCTGTGTCGTTAGTGGAATCTTTGCAAATAGTGCAACATGTTCACGCACAGCTATGCGCGATAGAAGACGCAAGAAATGTTTGTGTTTTAGAAAGGTTTGAAAGTGTTTTAGATAAAGACTCTGATTTTGGCAATTAAGACAAATTTGTGAAGGTGCGTCAACAGAACCGTTAAGTTCTTTGAAAGATTATTTTACTTACGCAAATATAACATCACTAGATGTAGAACGTTCGTTTTCGGCATACAAAAACACTTTTTCTTCACGCCGCACTCACTTTGCACTTTGAAACATATCTAATGTTACAAATATTAAATAGACATTATCCACTTTGTGATTTCACGGAGGACTCTTAAAACGGCAAGTGTTTGAGCACGAATCACATTTAATTTATTTTGTGTAAACTTTTATGCGTCCGCCACTGGCTTTCAGCGCAGTTGCGTTGCTCTAGTTATAATCGATAACAGATTAACATTTAAAATTCATGCTATTTTTTGTGTGTAAGATCTGTAGTTTTCCAATATTTTCTGTCACTGAGCAGAAATTTTCCATCTATACTCCTTTCAAGTTACATAACGTAGAGTAATAATGATATTTTTGTATGAAACAGCTAAATTTAGAGTCGCTAATATGAGTCTTATTAAAGTAACGTTTCTTATACATTCATATCACTTAGTCGCCGCAAAAAAATAACCTAGGAGGGAGGAAAAGAGCGGCAAGCAGTTTCGCTGTTCATCTAATGACCGCTGCCTGCCCGTTTGTTGCTGCACACAAGTTCATTCCGTAATTGGATAACGAGTTTTGTTGCACTAATTACCTATTACGATTAATTGGGTTGAATTCGCGATACGACTCCTTTTTATTTGCACGAATTGCCTGGAATTAAATGTAATTGCGTCTTCTTGCCCTTCTATATGCTCGTTTAGCGCCCGAAACATAACGCGATCGTCTTATGTTAGGTCCGACCGCGATGACGACCTTTTCTGATAAATTGCCGGATGTACGAGGAACAGTAAAGAGGATCAAGGTTGGTCGAAATTATAAAATCGTCGAAAAATAGAGTAATAGTAATAAGAGAACATGGTTAAGTGATATTAGTAAATGAAGAGGATATGCAGCAATAAGAAAATTGCGAAGGACACAAAACATTAAAGGTGCTTTCGCTAAATTAGCAATCCATCAAACGAATAAGTAAATTGTAGGGGTATTAGGCTGTAGTTGACAAGAAGTGGAGGATCCTAGATAAGCTGTAGACGAAGCTTTTGAAAGAATTGATAGGCATTTGTTACACCCTAATTTACAAATTTCTTAAATCTATGTTTTAAATACTTCAAATATTTCATTTCGCGCCGATTCCTCTATTTTAATATATAACGAAACTGAACATCTGCAAAGGATGACATCACCGCGTCTACAAGGCGTAGTTTTTGTGTGTACATGTTTTAGTTAAATTCATTCCCCTAATTTGTCCTATGTTTTGATCTTTATTATGTAATAAAACCATTAATATTAACCCTTTCAAAATTCTACACCGCCAATAATCTTTATTTTGAACTCTACTTGCCTGTGATAACAATAAATATGAGTTATATTCTTAAACTAATGAGTAGAGTAACCTAAACTTGCGGACTCGCATAGGCGTCGGTATTACGGGTTAATATAAGAATACGAAAAATTTATAAATAAACTAAACCGGTAGAGAAGCAGGCATGTAGTGTCGACCTTGAATATAAATCATGTTAAACCGCGCTGAGAGAGATTTCGTTTTAGTACCGGTTGAGCTGTTGCAGAGATTAGTCGAACGGTTAAGGTTATGTACTTACGTGTCGCTTTTGAAAATATAGCTGGTGTTTTTGTGTGTTGTAGTATTATACCAAGTACATAATTAGTGTATCGTTTCATATAGAACTAATATTTACATACCTAAGAAAACAATGCCTCGTAATAGATTTGCTATAATGTACATAAGTAGTGTCACTTTTTCCCCATTTAAAATATGACGGTAGCGGAGTTTTTTGCTTAATATGCAATGTTCGTTTGGCTGCATTGGACAGAACTGATTGCCAGAGGCATGTCAATGGTATTAAGCATATGAGAAATGCAAGAACTGAAATACCTTATACACTATTCCCCATACATTTATTAATTATGTTTACCTCTTGTAATCTTCCGTTGTCGTTGGTGAGAAAAGCAGCTTTTAAAACGTTTTGTCGACAATACGTTCCAAAGTACCCATTACCCTCACAAACACAATTACAGAATCATTTACCGCGAATGAAGGAGATGCTAGAAAATGTGCGTAAACGTGATTTGTGTTCCAAAAAAATATTGATTACCGTGGATGAGACGACCGATATAAAGAAAAACAGTATTGTGAATGTAATAGCTCGCATTTTATCTAGCGAGAACACAGCATCTCGATTTTTGTTAGCTTGCAAACGTGTTCAACAATGCACCGCGGAAAATATTCAAAAAGTGATAATGAACGCTTTGAAAAAATGTAAAATTGCCCAAGATCAAGTTGTGATGATTGTGACAGATAGTGCAGCAACGATGTTAAGTGTTGGGCGATCCTTAAAACATATATTTCCTAACTTAATACATATAACCGTGCGTGCTGCATGCTTTGCATTTAGTTGGTGGAGTTGTTCGACAACATTACGGAAACGTTGATCGGATGATTGGAAGTACTAAAGCAGTGTTTCGTAAATCTCCTAAACGTTTAAAAGAATTTTGTAAATTTTATCCAGGTATTCCAGAACCTCCCGAACCAATTTTAACGCGATGGGGTACTTGGCTAACAGCGGCTTCTTACCATTTGATCCATTTTCAACAAATTCAATCAGTTATAATTGCGATTTAATCGGAATGTATCCAAAGTAATTAGAGAAAGTCAAAGAGAATTTCAAATTCCTCAACTTTTAGAAGATTTAACAACAATATGTACCAATTATACAGTATTACTAGATGCCATCAGAAAACTACAGTGTACTGAATTGTCATTGCAGGAATCATTAGACATAGTGGAGAGTGTAAAAAATAAATTACACACATTAAATGATACGCCAGGATCATGCGCTAGTCAAAAGTTGGCAGATGTTTTAAGGAAAAATCCCGATTTTAATACTTTAGAGGCCGTTTATAATAAGTGTAAGAATAGTGAACTTTTAAGTGATTCCGAAAAACAGTTTCTACATGCAAATGTAACTTCCTTAGATGTGGAGAGATCGTTTTCTATGTATAAGAATATTTTTTCTTGTCGACGCACAAGGTTTAAAGAAGTAACTGTGGAAACATATGTCATGATGCAAGTTTACAGTAGTTCACATCCTGATGCCTCTAATTTGTTGAATAATTAGCAAGTAAGTTTATTTATGAATTTTTCGTATTCTAAGTCCGCAAGTTTTGGTTACTCTACTAATGAGATATTTAATAATTAACTGTTTAGGAACCAGTCATTCCTGTTTCTTTCAATTCTTTAAGCCCCGTAGCTTCTTTGTTTATCAAAGAACATAAATGAAATTTTGTCAACAAATACTATAACTTCCGCTTTACATTTTGGTATCAGTTGAATTAGATTTCATCCGTAGCTAATTGTTGTAATTAGCAATTATCCAGTTCAATAGACACGCAAATACGTTGCTAAACACCCATCTCGCATACGTCATCATATCTTTGCTTCCGCATTGGTTGAATCAGATCTCGCGATTTCTCATTGGATTTTCGTAAAATACATAAATAGAGGCGCTCTGACGCCAAGAAGAAATTTATGAAGAATTAGTCACGAGATCGAAATTACACATTAGTTGGCAGCAGCAGTTAGTGTGGCCATAAGTGGCCAAATGTGTTAGAAACCTGGTTTCCTCTGAGGTACCACAATTTGTAATTTGAACCCTACCGGGGGATATATGGTGCCCGGGCTCCTGTTTTCACAACGGCTTTTGTTTTGCGTTTATATTTGTCGAATTGAGTCGTACGGAAAATCGCACAAGTTGCGGATTTTAAGCTTTGGTTTCTTCGCCTGGATTGTGTCTGCCCTCTGGTTGTCAACCACCGTTTCCTCGATCTGCGAGCCCGCCGCCCGTTCTTTTAACTTCACCGCCGCTAGAACACCTGTACCATCGTATCTTGCGGACAAACCTCCTTCCCTCTGCGTGTCTCTCCGAACCCAGTCTTATGTAAGTTAATTTAAGATATTTTATGTAACGTTGCGAATTACAATTCACATTTCATTTTGATTAAACTATTTGGTGCATTTAATAGTCATTCTTTCGGTTAATTATGATTCGTACCTAAGATTTAAGAACTGAGCTTAACGCCATTACTGCCCGTTCTAGAAACTTATAAATTTAATTATTAACCTTGTTGTTTAGATTAGTATTAATTTTTAAATATTTTCTTTGACGCCTTTATTCATTTCTTTAACTTTGTTAATATTTATAGTAATTGTTTTGACACTGAGATATTAGTCTTTTTGTAACATTTTGTCGATCTTTTTTTTTATTCAATATACAGTTTGTTCAAATATTTGCTACGTTTCGAATTTTCTTTTGTATACTCCTTTCCTTCCTTCCCGAAAACTCTGAATGCTTTTTTAAAGGAAATATCGACCATCAGCCAGGCGACGAAGCTAAACAAGACGTTCAGTGGCGCCCCAATTAACATCGGAATTCTTGCTAAGGAATTCCAACACCGGGTCGTCGTCTCGTCGAGGAAATACAAAGAACCTTCGACTTCCGCAACAAAAATAAATTTTGAACGCCGTTGCATTATTACCTCACTCCTTGACTCCTCTCCTTGTAACTCTACGTTAAATAGCAATCTGAACAGCACCATTCTTTAAATCTATCTTTCTCTCATTATTTTTTTTTTTATTTAACCGTAGCACATTCTCTCAGATAAGCAACGAAATCTGTTGTGAAAAGGTGAAATTTATGTATCAATCATAGGGGAGACTAGTATTTCATTTTGTTCTGCTTTTTGTCCACTTATTTATGTTTACTTTATTTTTGTGTGTCAATAAAAAGTTAGAAGGAAATTTTCAGTGCTGTTTTTGAAGGTTATTGGCATAAACTGAGAGATTAACAACGTTATCGGCAGGAACAAAAAGTGTTCGTGTTCTTTTCTTCTTACATTGTTTTTGCCGGCAGTGGTTTCATCAGTATCATGAGCTATTTATATTAGCATTATCTTAGTTATTGTTTCTAGGCACTTTTTTCATGTGTATTTTCACATCAAGTTCACTTTTGTTTCATTACATCTACATTATTCTGTAGATAACCTCTACCTTAGCCTTTTTTAAATCACAAGCAAAGAGAATAATTTACTGCATTATGTAAGGATATAAATAATATGCATTCTAAGTAAAAAAAAAAAACAATACCTAAACGCTTTCTTGAATTAAGAAAACTATTTACTATCCTTAAGAAAATATTGTTTTGTGTTATAAAGGCCATTTATTTATATTAAGAATCGCTTTCTTCAAATTTTCTGCAAGATTTTCTTGAATCAAGTTAACAAATGTCTTAAACAAAGAAATACAATTATTTCATTATAAGTATATACTTCTCTTAAGCGAAAAAAAAACGATAAGAAAATATTTCTTTTGATTTAAAACAATAATTGTATTGTGGATAATTGAAACAGTAATTGTCTTATATTGAGGCGAACGGTCTTGATACAAGTAAACGTTACTCTGCGTGTACGGCGAATATTACAAGCATCAAGCGTGCGCATGACATTTTTGCACCTCCATCTACAAACACGCACCTAAATGCGAGCATCCTCCCACCTTTCGACGACCTAAAAAATAATAAAACCACCACGCGCATTTATCAACAAATAAAGCGGGCGGCGAAAGAGAATTCAAAAAACCAACATAATATCCATCGACTTACATCACCAACAAACAAAACAGCAACTGAACGCGGCACCTAACCAAGCCAGCAAGTCAGCAGACGGACAGAGACGACGCGGAACAGAACACGAGGGAGGAGGAAAAAGAGCCACGCATCGTCGGATATTTTAAAAACATTCCGAATGCATAAATATTTGATATATTAATTGGAAATATTGAATGAACATTTGGGTGGGTTCAATACAAATAAAGGCGGGGTTATTTGAACTCCCGACCACCCATATCGTTCATTATATCTCTCGGTTCGGCGCGGCCGATCGTATGGCCCACCACCACCACCAGCGCCACGGTCAAACGTCCGACATATATGTATATATGTATATTCTTACCTTTTTATTTAAATATTTACTATTTGACCCTTTATATTTACGCCTCCTTCCCCCCTTGACCCTCTTTTTTACCGCGATGAAACGAAGAAGGATATCACACAAGCGGATAGACAGAGATGAGTGTAAAAAACAGGTCAGGACCGGGCGTGTGCAACCAGTGCAGTAATTGGAGGAGGCGGTAGATTTTTCAGGGGCGGTAATTCCGTTCAAAAAAAATCGCTGAAAAAACGTACTACACACATAAAAATTTTGGGAGCTATTTTTCAATTCGAAATCAAATAATTGAGTAATTCAATTATTTATGACAGAAATTCTAAAGCATTCATTGAAAATATTCTTGATCCAACGGCTAAATATTATGTTGAATCGTCAGAATTATGTACTTTATCTACAAGCAAACATATTTCTCTCTTAACTTTTTGAAACAGTACTAAAGAAACATGTTGACAATCGACATAGATAGTATTAAAAGCTTCCAGCCCAACACAGAAATAAGTTTTCTCTTTTGTTGAATAGAATTTTATTTCTCAACATAATCTCGTTGTAAGAATATACGCTTTTGAATAATCCATTTTGACTCAAGTGTGAGATGATACTAGTAAAGGTCGGAATAAAAAACAATGATCCAATTTCTCACAAAATTCTATTAAAAATATGAGACGATCGGTTGCGTATTTTGCCAACATATCCTCAAGCCAGAATTACATATAAGCAGTTCGACATCACTTCCAACTGCTTATATACAGGCTGTTTATTAAACATACGGCAAAAATTCAAGGGGTTATTCCATGAACTATTCTAAGAATATTTTGTCCTTTGATGATTTTTGAAAAGCCCCTTTGTTTCGAAGATACAGGGCGAGAAAGATTTTCGACAAAACCAACATTTTATTAGCAAAAATTACATTTAAAGTTTCTTAATCTACAAGGGGAGCTTGGATGCAAGAATCCAATCTTCTCCTCATTGACTGCCGAATTCTTTCAAAAACACCAGGGTCGGTTTTTATTGAGTTACACCCAGCAATTATCCGATTTCTTAAATCTTCCACATTTTCCACTGGAGTAGAATAAACTAATGACTTTAGATGGCCCCATAGGGAATAATCCAGGGGGTTTAACTCCGGGGACCGAGCAGGCTATAAGTGAGGTCCACCTCGACCAATCCAACGATCTCCGTATGTTGCTGTTAAAAACTCACGAGCAACCACACTAACATGCGCTCGTGCACCATCGTGCATAAACCACATTGCATTTCTTGTTGCCAATGGTACATCCTCCAGAAACAGAGGTAGCGTTTGTTCCAAAAAGATTCGATACACCTCGCCGGTAAGTCTTCCTGGTAGAAATACCGGTCCAATTAGCCAGCCCCCCACAATTCCTAACCAAACGTTCAACGAGAACTGATGTTGAAAACGATTTTCAAGTACCTCGTGTGGATTTTCTTCAGCCCACACATAGTTATTGTGAAAATTCCTTATTGCATTTTTTGAGAAATTCGCTTCATCGGTAAAAAGAATCAGTGTCAGTAGTCGAGGGGTTTGAACCAATGTGTACAAAAGCCACTGACAGAATGCAATCCGTGGAGGAAAATCAGCAGGAAGAAGTGCCTGAACGCGTTGTATGTGGTATGGGTACAACAAATACTCCCTAAGAATTTTCCAAACAGTCCCATTACTTACATTCAAAGTATTTGCAATTTTTCGAGTAGAAGTACCTGGATCTTCCTCTATCATGTCCAGCACATTCTCTTCTAATTCTAACGTTCTTACTGTCATTGGCCTTCCTGGTCCTCCACTTCGTTTCAATGTGCCGGTTTCATGAAGACGTTGGTGAATACTTTGGAAGGTTTTTCTATCAGGAACATTACGGTCAGGAAATCGTTCAATGCACAACCGTCTAGCTTCTAATGGATTGCTATCAGCAAGTCCATAAATGCATGACAGTCATCTCAGCGTTCGTACAGCGATTCATGATAGAGGACTTCAGTAACAAAAGTTTAAGTATTAAAAGACAGAAAATACACGGCAATCAGTCTCAACAAATTTGACACATACAAAATGATCAATCACGAAACGTATTCAAATGAAATCCACGTTTTGACTGATTTATTTTTCTATGTCTGCACCTGTCTATTGTTAGTGGCTAAAACAGCCGTTCTTTGTAATCGGAATGTCCAGTGTTGAACGCCATATTTTTATTTCAGCTACATTAATAATTTCAAAAATATCAAAATTGGTTTTGTCGAAAAATTTTCTCGCCCTGTATCTTCGAAACAATGGGGCTTTTCAAAAATCATGAAAGTACAAAATATTCATTCATGGAAAACTCCTTGAATTTTTGCCGTATGTTTAATGAACACCCTATATAATTTTGGCCTAAGGATGTGTTGACTAAACACTAAACCTGTCGCCTCATATCTTTAATAGAATTTTGTAAGAAATTGGACCATTGTTTTTTATTGCTACCTTTATATACACTTTTCCAGACGATGCTCCTATGTCTTTAATCTGTCCAAATAGTAGTTGGCATTTTGTTTTCCAAAATAGGCCTTTACGAATATAGAAAAATAGATGGTTGATAGCTTTAAAGGAAACAAAGAACAAAAAATTCGTCCAACAATGTTTGCTCAGCTCCCGTTTAAAATTATATTACATATATTATCAAAGAGAAAAAAGGTGTTCATACAATTTTGCTGGATTACTATTACATCTTCGGGTCCAAACAACCTAAAAGCATTGAATTATTTACGAGCTACATAAAAGCCTATATGTACTCTGCTTGACTACAATTGGTGAAACACAAATCAAGCAAAAACTTAAGAACAAAAAACATCTGTTTACCAGACTATCCAATAAGACTATATTGCTGTCTTCCAGCTTAGGAAAATATAACTTTTTATTACATATATAAGAAACTTAAATATACTCAACGAAATTAAATCAACAAGCAGCATATAGTTTTCTTGAGCCGGCCCTGAAGCAGTCGAACAGAAAAAAAATAAACGATTCAAGTCGTCCAACAAATATGTCGAATTGGACAGCATCTCGTGATGGACGTATATAAAAAAGTTATGTTTAAATGGTTGGTAACTTAATATTTTTCTTTGATTTTCAATACATCGAGAACTAAAATAAACAAAGATAGATTCGATTTGTCGTTTGAAAAATAAAAGAATGGATGTCTAGGTATAGACATTCATAAATGTCGTTCTTATAAAGCTTTAGATATAGAAACAGTTAAAAATCGTTCAATTGTTGCTAACATTTTGATCTTGTTTGTATAAGAGAAATAAAAAATCGTACAGATTACTCTCAAAGAAATCAAAGTAGAAGTCATACCTTATATCTAAAGGAGTACAAATGTAGGTGGTAATACATTCCATTACTGACAAGTAGAGTTAGGATTTTATGGATTTTATGCAAAAAAAAAACATTATTTCTTACTATGAAGAATATGTCTAAATTACATTGAAATAAAAGGATTAACAGCACAAAAAAATTACATATTATGCAAAAAATTAAGGTCCAGTACCTTCGTGCATAAAGTGAATATTTTCTGCTTTCACTAATATTGTATATTACGTACCTACTTTTACGCGGTGCGCCACTGCCGGTATCACCTTTTTAACAAACTCCAATTATTATTATGTATTATTTTTATCTGAAAATGTATGTTTATCTTATTTACAGTTATGTTATTGCTTTCTTTGTTGATCAGTCTAACCAAGCCATTTTGGGTAACTGGATGAATCATATTATAGATTACTTTTGTTCTCAGAATTGAAAGCAGACTCGTTCAAGATGGATAATATTTCTGTTCAATCGATGTAAGAAATTTTTTGTAAGACTCTTGCGCTTAAATTACATTATTCAAAGCTGTTGCATAATGAAGATAGAATCTTCTTCCGTGTTTGCACATTTTACTAGATATCTCAAACGGTGAACGCTCGAAACAATGTATGGCCAAATCTGGAGAAAGATTCTGCAAAATGTCAAAATTTCCAAAACAACAGTGCCATAGTCTCATTGTGAGATCTTAGCTTTGAATTTTCGAGTTACGAAGCCAGTCTGAAAAGTTTCCAGCCTAACGCAGAAACAAGTATTTTCTTTATCAAATTCAATGTTATTTCTCAAGATAGTCTCCTTGTAGGTCTATTAGTGGCGAAGGGTCAATGGAAAATTGTGAAACTAAGGCCGGCAGAACCACCGAGAAAGGCTGTAATACATACAAGCTTATGGTGTTTTGCCCGCGGTTTCGCCGGTCGTGTGCGACCACCTTAAGACCAAAGTCCATCGACGCTTTTTCTAGCGATGCTCCCATATCGTTAATCCCTCCAAATAATAGTTGACAACTTGTTCTGCAAAAATGTTTACGAATGTGATCACCCTAGACAATCTATCAAGTCGAACTGTAATTCGTCTTGATGGAACAAAACATTATTTTCCTTCAAATGCAACCGTTTTGCCGCAATTTCTGCCTTCAGCTTGTCAAGTAATAATGCGTAGTATGCCGCCGTTATTGGTTTTCCTTTTTCAAGACAATCAATTAACACAACTCTATGACTATCCCAAAAAATAGTCGAAATGGAACAGTCTTCGCCTTTTTCGGGGCCGATTCACCCTTCGCATTCCACTATTTCGACTGTGCCTTGGCTTTAGAAGTTTTTGGGAGTATCTAAGTTTCATCTACACTTATTAATCGACGCCAAAACTTAGTCTTATAAACAGGGCTTTGAAAATGTTCATTTTTTTTTAGTCTTGTGAGAGCAAGCCCGATTAGCTTTTTCATGCCCAAATCTTCAATCAATATATGACAATTACATTCTTTCGAAATCCCCACAGATTCTGCTATCTCTCTAACCTTAATTATCGGAAGTGGTTGCAGTTTTTGGCCATCCCGAACGTTCATCGTCAACCAAGTTGGTACAACCACCTCCAAATTCAGCTGACCATAGTACAGAGTCCCTGTAAACAGCATCCAACTCAGCTTTAATTTGGGTAGGCGTATTGCCTTTCAAATGTAAGAATTTTATGACAGCTTGATATTAGTTTTTTTTTATTTCTACAGAAACACTGACACAGGTTAACAGAAAGGACTGCTAAATAACAACTGAGCGTAGAACATGGCTGAAATTGTCGAAAGTATCTTTCACGTACGTTCAATTACACTACCAAAATATTTTTGACGAATAACGCCATCTTCGCGTTGAAGCTTGAAACTTTTGAGATTAATTTCATACTTACCTTAAATACAAGACGTCGTCAATATAAATCACAATTTAATAAATGACAGATTTTCTTATTTTCACCTAATAAGAAATAAGAAACGTTTTTACAATCACTAAAGATATTTATATTAAAAAAAAAAACATCGTTTTTCTTTCGGTTATTGCTGTATTCTTATGGTAAATAAAGGTTTATGTAAATGCACTTATTTGAAAAACCACGTTAAACTTCCAATTACTGACTATTTAACCGTAGATACCTTACAATTCTTTGTCGGAACATTTTGAATTGTATACTCCTATATTTCAGTGTATTTCTTGAATCGATACCGTATGTGTGTGTGTGTACCTATCCAATTCACAATATATCCATATCCGCCTACTTTTGTATGCATTCGTGTATGTGTGTACAATATATGCAGCGCAGTGGAGATATTTACTTTCGTTTCCAGCGTGTAAATCTGTGTACTGACCGTGCCCCTGTGTACGTACGAAACGTCGAAATGGGATTTCCCTTAAGTAATATTTACAAGGACAGTAAATTGATGTGAATTATTGATGGTTCCTGTAAAGTGGACGTAAACCTCTACTTAGAGAATCGATTGAATGATAAAGGGTAGACGTGTTTGGTAGAATTGTTCAACAAATATCCGGGGAATTGCTTAAATAATGTACGCAATTTGTGCCAATATATTTGCGAGCAACGTTAACGTGTATGTGTATTTGTTGGTGTGTATACGAATCTATACGCGTACTGTACGTGTATAGTGATGTCGAGGTTTGATGTCGAGAATTTCATAGGTATTCCCATTCGCTCTGACTATGTTATAAACATAAACATAAACATAATTTTATTGGTGTAACGTTCACATAAAAGGGCATTGACATTGTCATAAATAAATAAATAAATAAATAAATATATATATATATATATATATAATAAAAAGACAAAAAACGTAAGTAAACTGGACCAGCACAAACATATTAAAATTCTATAGTGAAGTATTCGTCGAGGGTGTAAATTACATGTTCCACTAGCAGCTTTCTTACCCTCATCTTAAATTGTTCGCTTGTGAGTGCCTTAAATCTATTTGGCAGGTGGTTGTACAGTTTGCCGTTGCTATGGAGGTGGATGTTGTACTTGTTGTTGTGTATTGGGCGAAGCGTCGGGTTACGGAATACAGCTCGCACTTCTAGGCATCGATTACTATGATCATTAGCCAATCCCACGAATCCAGAGATGTTCCAACCTTTGGTAGGGATCTTTAACGTGCCAAACATCGTATTGACACGGGGCCTACGGTTTCACTTCCTTATCCGAGAAGAAAGCATACCTTGATTTTTATCCGTAATTAAAAAACAACCGCCTCGACCGGGATATGAACCCGCGCCGTTCGGATCGAAAGGCAAGTATGCTAACCACTCGACCACCGAGACGGTCGGTTGTTGTACTTATCCTTGTTGTTGTGGATGCAGTCGAGGCAGGCAATAATGTATGCTGATGTCAGGGTGAGTATTTTTTGTTGTGGGAATAATTCTCTACATGACGCTCGATAAGGTGCATTGCACAACATTCTGACTGCTTTCTTCTGTTTTAAGAATACTGCTTGTGTTTCTGGCCTGTGTCCCCATAGGAGAATTCTATACGTCGCTTGTGCGTGGAACAAAGAAAAGTATGTTATTTTTGCTGCCTTATGTGTCGCTATCTCTTTAATTCCCCGAATTACATATATTGCAGATGCCAACCTTCTATCCAATTCCTCAACGTGTTGTTTAATTTAAATCGTTTGAGAGATGAAGACCCAAGAAGTGTACTATACAACCATTTTCTGCCGGGATCTGCTTTGTGGTAGGTATAAGCTGTTGCGTTTCTGCTTGATTTAAATGCATACCATTGCTTGCGAACCACTCGTTTGCTTCTGTCATTGCAACCACTCCTTTATTTAAAGCATCGTCCTATGTTGTACTTCGTATCGTCTGCAAATAAACATATTTTGTCACAATTTACACTTTCTGAGATATCGTTGATGTATAGGAGGAAGAGTAAAGGTCCCAATATTGTTCCTTGTGGCACACCTCTACTTGTTTTTTCAAGTTCTGATTTATTGGTCTGATATACCGTTGTCTGCTCTCTCCCAGTTAAATATGATTCTAATAGCTTGTGTGTCGTGCCTCGTATGCCATAGAAGTTTTATAACTTTTTCAACGTTTATAAATAGAGCGAGCTAATCTGGCCATACATAGGAGTTTCACTGGAGTAGCGGGCTGTGTGCAAAAATCGATTCTTGCATTGTCAACGTCCGCTTATTTATTTTTCGTTCAGTTTAGGAAACGAGAGCGTGCGTTGTGTTTTGTGGTACTTGTTATTCGCTATAAATATATAATTATTAATTTAAAATGTGTAATGTGAACAAGGCTAAAAAACTTTGCTGGCACAGTAAATAAGTTTATCTGTGACTTTCCGGATTTGTTCCACGACGGTGCTAAAATAGTTTATAGAGTATGCGAGAAACATTCGATGTGTTGGGACAAGGCGGACTGTAACAAACGTGTAAATATCGAAGAACACAGAAGTAGAAAAAAGGGCATGCTATCGAGAACCACCTTTATTTTCGATTTACTTGTCATGATGATAACCTGTAATTTGTCACTTCGCTTACTCGAAAAGGAACCGTTTCAGAACTTTTGGTATAAGTACAACCCCGAGCTGAACTTGCCAACTACGAAAACGGCACGTCAGCATGTTTTACTTGCACGCATAAAACGAGGAAAAGAAAATTAAATTTACATTAAAAAATTAATTGCTTTGGTTGTGTGTTGACGAGACAACAGATTGTAAAAGAAATTCTATTCTAGATGTTATAATACGTGCACTGGACCCGCATAAACCGACATTTCCTCTGCTACTAGCTACTAGCAAAACTTTCAAGTCTCACCACGTCAAGTGTTGATGTCTATGAGCGATGGTGCCGCGACAATGCGTTCGGTAGGCCGTTCTCTTCTTGAACACGGTTGCAAGTGTTTACGTGTTACGTGCTGCTTCTACTTTTAATGTTCGGTAATGTCGATGCAGCTCGTCAAACCACTTGATAACGCTGCTTAAGAGGGTGAGTGTTTCACAACTTTTCAGATATTGTAATTCTTGATTGGTTCTGTTGTTATCATTCGATTTATTACTTATTTTTTACCTCGCTTTATTTATAAAAATTATTCAAAATCGTTATAACTTTATGTAAAATTTAAAAAGAAATCTGTTAATCCCGGTTTTAGAATTATATTTGGCCAAAAAATTATGTTTTAGGATCATATGTAATGCAATTATATGCAAATGCATTTTAACTTGTATTTATGAGAGTATATAATTAAATACACCCTAGTCACTGCAAGTGTCGAAACTAAACGCTATATCGACCTCTACAGAAGTGAGCAACCAACGTTGCATCGGTTTTCTTCGCAGAAAACCGATGCAACGTTGGTTTTCTTCGCGGAAAACCGATGCAACGTTGGTTTTCTTCGCAGAAAACCGATGCAACGTTGGTTTTTTCGCAGAAAGTCGATGCAACTTTAGTTTTCTTCGTAGAAAACCGATGCAACGTTGGTTTTTTCGCAGAAAACCGATGCAACTTTAGTTTTCTTCACAGAAAACCGATGCAACGTTGGTTGCTCACTTCTGTAGAAGTCGATATAGCGTTTACTTTCGACATTTGCAGTGATTAGGATGTATTTAATTATATACTCTTATCAATACAAGTTATCATGAACTTCGTATATACACGACTTATCAACTTAGATTGCCATCTTCCACAAAGACATGCTGAAGAGTTGTATAACAGCGAAACGCGTCCATGTATGATGGTTGATGGCAATTAGTTGTAATTTCATCGTTTGTTAAATGCATTTTATTAGTTTATCGTCCTTGTGTTAAACAACCACCATTTGTTAAATTTTTTTTGCTGACTTCGTATTTGGGACACGACACTTGGGGCATGATTCTTTCAAGTACTTTTTGTACCTTTTTGACAATTTCTTGCTTCACAGATTTCCTTTTAAAATCAAAATGTCCCTTTAAATCAAGATTAATATACAACCTAATAGCTCATATAATTAGTACTTTCATATTTCATGGTAACCATATGGTTAGATTTTAAAGCTATAAGCGAACCAATTCTTTTGAACATAAAATATTTGGAACAAACCGTGAATGAATGCTCAAAACTCTCTACCTGTAACCAAAATAACCATATTTATTATAGACATACGTATTATAACTTGACGTGGATTCATATTTTGGTATCTTCTTCTATATATATATGTAGAGTGTAATTTGGAGTCATTCCTCAACTAAAACGCTCTAATTATACCTATAGATATTTGGGCAAATTTATTATTGAGACATGACAAAATGTATAACGATAAATTTCTGAGTAGCGCATCGCCTGGTGTGTTATTACCGCGTTGGGTTCGGGGATAATTTTAGGAGCCTATACGAGATCAATACGCAAGATCTTTATACTATAAATATATATTTAAAAGCGAGGTATGCGCATAAATTTAAAAGATGAGATATGTACATATTTACTCGCAATCCAATGCATCATTTTTCTTCTTCTTCAATCTATATAACTCCAAGGATCTGTAAAGATTATGGAAAAACTAAATAGCTTAAGATTTCAAAAAATAAATAGGATTATAACGGACGTAGACTCTCAGCCGATGTTTGATGGTGGTGTTTTAATTAATGTGCGAGTGTGTAGATTACAGACTGACGAAGATCCCCCACACGCATTTTCGCAAGTGTTTGTCCTAAAGCCCCTAGGAACTTCATTTTTTGTACATGATATTTTCAGATTGGGTATACACGACACAGTATAATCCATTACTACAGTTTACTGATTAACCCTTTACAAAAAAAATATATTATTACTACAGTTTACTGATATAGGGCGAGAATAGACATGTGAAACGTATAGATGCATTCTCATAGCTTACGCCTTGTAAAGATTTAATTTCAGTAGTGTACCGAGAGGCATTTATTAATGATGTTTTTCTGTACTAATTCTTATTATATGAAGTAGTCCATTCTGAATACATGGGAAACGACTAAATTACTTGTCTTCACTCCATTTACTTCAGGTTCTAAATGTTCGTTTCTAATTTAATTTCTTTCTAGAGACACGTTCAAAATAAATTCTGTTTTGTCTTTACAATAATTTCGCAAATAGTATGTCACTTGGTAATAACCAGGGATACGATTTCTGCCCACTTCCAAGATGCAAAATAAGAAAATTTGCTGATCGGAGTGTAGACATAGATAGGTGGGAAGTACGGACGAGGCCGTTGGTAGGGATTGCAGTTTGCTGTGTTTAGTATAATATACCGTACTAAAAATGTATGTAGTATAGTATCGAAAGAATTGATTTAATTCAATCGCAGGCACAACTGCTTTCTCAAGGGAAAATTTTATGCTCAACGCTATATGATGTTTACACAAATATTTATATTTGTGAAACAATATTATTAACATGTCGCAATAATTACTTGCAACAGTTTTTATTCGCCAAATTACTATTAAAACAAGTAAAAATTAAAGTAATGTATGATTTGCGGTAACCATCAAATGCTTCTTTATATTTTCAAAGATCCATTCCAGATCCATTGTCTCGCAACAAAGCTTTATATTGAGAGAAACTTCTCTCTACGTCACAAGAAACTACCGGTGCAAAAGAAAGTTTTTTTATTCCATTTTCGTTATAGTTTAAACTGTGAACAAGGACATTATCTCCATTTTGGTGAAAAGCAGATATTATTTTCAATTTACTCAGAATTTTTGTTAAAAACAACTTTAAACATTTCTAAAGCTATATTGATTAGTGAATCGTCTCATTTTGATAATTTTAGTTCTACTTCATGTAACAAATTCAAACTCTGTTGCAATGGGAGGGTTCTGTTTTGCAACTTTACAATTGTGGATTGTCCAAAGCATACACATTCGAAGACTGTGCTGGAATATGGCAGGGTAAGCATACCGTATTGTGTGAAGACACTTTTAGAAGATTCTCTTCTTTTCAGGTTAAAAATGCTTCTTAGACACGATTTTTGCAAGATAAACATTCGATCTGCGTCAACGGAGTTGCCCCATATAAGTCGTCAAATCGGGTGGGAAATATCCATATTTTACGGTTACCAATATTCACTAATGTCAGCTCGTTAGATGTTAGATCGCGAACTCGTACGGCATATTACAGGCTATAAAGATATTAAAAAATGTGAAATATTGTCTATATGAAACATGTAGCGTAGTTGGCCATGATTTATATTTAACAAAAGCTTGAGAAAAGACGTGTTTGGTAATGTTGAAACCACACTAACGTCTAATGACGCAAAGTATCACGTTATTTGAATGTGACTCCACCATAGGTGGTCAATTTCAAGTGTTAAAGTGTTAAAATAGTATTTCATGTACAAAGCCAATTCAAATTTGCTATAACAAACGAACGCGGGGTTTTGTTATGTAATGCTCTAGCATAAACATTAAATTTTGAGGTTAGTTTCTCTTTTCCATCGATTTATCGTTTGCAAAACGTTGTTATTTGAATTTTACTCATTTGTAAACCACCGAGCGGATGTCTAAGTGATAGTCTCGGATCTACAGACTGAAAATTATCTTTCAATAAGAAAGCAAAGTTTCAACATTACAGTATTTTACAAAAGCTAATAAATAAGAGATATTTTAATATTTGTGGGGGCCAAATCTGGCGAATATGGTGGATGGGGCACCCATCCGTAAAGTAATTCGGAATTTGAATTAAAAGTCGCGAGGGAAATCCGGAATAGTGCTCTTCTTAATGTCAAAAACCGCAAAAATATCGTCTGCATAGCTGAGCCAAATTCTAGGAAAATATGGGGTGTCCTTTTTCAAACACGTTTCAAATTTACTCATGAACAAGTTGGCTATGAAAGGGGACAGCGGATTGCCCATCGCCGTACCTTCTAGTTCATAATATTTGCCCCTATTTGAAAACGATTTTGGTTCACGCAATGCAAAGTTAGTCTTTTGTGTTCCGCAATTTTGGCATCGTCAATTTTGTTAAGTTCTAGGAACTCAAATATTCTATGGTTTCTAAAATTGGTACGTTTGGGAAGGGAACAAATTTCCCCATCTTCCAATTCAATATTATTAATATTATTTACAAAATCTAATGAATTTTCTACTTCTAGAATGTCTACTTTTATGGGTAAATTTTTGTATTCGTTTACTAGCCATTTGGCCAATTTGTACGTAAGTGGGTTGGTCTCATGGATTTTCCTGGTTTGTGGATTTTTGGTAGGCAATACATTTTTGGAACTGTCAGGTTAGGGATTGACAGTTTTAACTTAAGGTTCGCGTTAATGAGTTTTGGGCAATTTTTAATGACCTCTTTTGTTTCTCTAATCATGGATGGTAATGGACTTTTTCTTAATCCTAAAGATAACAAATTATTGACTCGATTGAAAAATTCCGGCTTGTCCAAAATGACTATTCTGTTCCCTTTATCTGCTTTTAAATAAGAACAGATTTTGATTTTGATGCCTTTAATAGTCCCGAGATCACCTGTGTTATCTCCCAAACTTTTTTCATCGTTCAAGTTTTTCGAAATCGTAATTTTGCACGCGTTTCATACATAATCTTTCGTTGTGGCATCTAGGTTTTTATTGACGCAATGGGGTCTTCCGTCGGGATTTTTGAGTCGCAAATTCAATGTTTTAGTCCCCTTAACAGTGCGATTTCAGTTTTAATGAAGGTCTCTGTTGATTGGTTACAGATCAGTGGTGTGCTCTCCACGGAACATGTGGTATTCATGTCCTTGTTGAGACAAATTTTGCGAAATTTCTTGTTGAGGCAAAGCATATTTAATTTTAACTTGCAATTAATCCGTTCAATTACGCGTTTGGAAATCACACCATTTTTGAAAATTGTTTTCGTGTAAAAAACGCGTTGTAACGCGGTGTAACCTGTATAATTCTATTTCTAATTGGCTACGCCTTGCATACTGATATCTGATTTCGTTTCGTAGCCATTGCTTTTTAGCATGATTTATGACGTTTTGTGGTTTTTTGCAATTACTGGAAATGTTAATCTTCATCAATTTTGGGAAGGCATTATGTTTTTTACACCGTTTAAGAAATAAGATATCAGCTTGTATCAACTTAGAGGCTAGAGGCTCGTCCGGAAACTAGTACCCGTTCGCGCCGTGTGGAGCAGCAGTTGCGCGACGAGCCGCCGAGTGGTTTTCTCGTGACGCGGTGATCTGTCAGCTGTCAGCGTACGAGATTTGGTTGAGTTATCTACAATAATATCGCGTCAGTATGAGTTTGAAATGTTTAAGACACTCGACAATACCGCCAGTTGTGAAGTGCGGTCTGTAATAAGATTCCTGAACGCCAGAAATGTGAAGGCATGTGACATTCACCGTCAAATTCAACAAGTGTACGGCAACGATGCGATGGACGCATCACTGTTGCCGTCGGGCATTGTGTTGCTGCACGACAATGCCCGTCCCCATGTTGCTGCAACAACAAGCCAATTGCTCCAGCAGTTTCGCTGGGAAGTCTTCAATCACCCACCCTGGAGCCCAGATCTAGCACCGTCGGATTACCACCTTTTTACAAAATTGAAAGATTTTCTAGGCGGAAAACATTTCCACAGCGATGACGCCCTCAAAGCGGCGGTCACTACATTTCTCGCCACACTGGCGGTAGAGGATTACGACGTCGGCATAAAAAATCTCATCCCACGATACGACAAGTGTCTTAATTTACGAGGTGATTATGTAGAAAAGTGATATATAGTACATGTATATATCTAATAAAAAGTTTGTTCAGATATCTCTATTGGTTGCGATTTAATTGGCAAATGGGTACTAGTTTCCGGATGAGCCTCGTAGTACTCACATCACTATACATATGTCGGCTAAAAGTACACTAGTAACCATTTTATATAACATCCGAAACAATTACATATTCCTTCAAAATTTTATTTCCAATATTAAAATAACATCAAAATCAAAAGACGAAATAAAAGGAATACAATACTTCCATATCTACGATTGAAAAGGAGAAAGATAATTGGTCCATCGGACTCTTCAACGCAATCGGTTTCATTTTTTTTTATTTTCTTGCTTTTATAAGATGGCAATGCTGCAACGCAGTTATCATCATGGTGTGTAACAGACCCATCATTTTGTGGAGCAATCAGAGATGTTTGCAATAAAGCGAAATGAGGAGAGGTATAATTTCGTGCAGCGGCGTAATATTTATTATTAATTTTTGCATAATTACGATTAATTACGAACTCCGAAGAGACTGAATTTATATCTCGTAATTATTACATATAAATCTGAAGGTTGTTGGTGCTGCTGCAGCATACCCCAGCATCACCCCACCGCGCCGCGTCTGCAGAATCAGAGCTGGATTTTAATTATATATTATAAAAGTTGCCAGCGAACTTTAATTATTTAATTATTTTTTAATATGATGTTATTGCGACTACACACTTCTTCTTGTTCTTCTCCTCTGTCTCGTTCTTGCAACGTGCTTTGGTTTCTTGTTTCTTCTTTCTTCGGGACCGCTTCTGCAGACGTTTTCTAGGCCCTTGGAAACTTTTATTACTTCTGTTTTTAATTAAAAATTTTATTGTACTACCATCCCTACCTCCCAACCTCTTCAGAGCAATACGGATACTGGAGTGGAAAATATCCAGACGATGGGGCAAGTAAAACAGAAGATGAGAACTTTGTAAAACATCCAAAATAGATTGTTTAGGAGGGTGGGTCAATATGTCTGTGATTTTTTGAATTTATCGCGTCGCAAATTGAAAAGCAACACTGCCCCCGTCAACCACCAGCTGTCAATGCACTACTGTCGAAGTTTGAGAAAGCTGCGTCATTTAGTTAAAGTTTGATAGCCATTGAAAGTAGACGACGTGGTGCATTGTGGCGAAAATGGAAAAAAGTAAATTTTGTGTGCTCATAAAGCATTATTTTTTGCGGATGAAAACCTTCTCTCAAACCAAGGCTAAGCCTGATAAATACTATCGGGACTCTGCACCATCAGAATCAATGGTAAAGAAGTGGTTTACTGAATTTCGTTATGGTCATACAAGCACTAATGACGCTGGACGTTCTGGACGCCCAATTGAGGTCACTACACGCGAAACAATCGAAAAAATCCACGATATGGTGTTCGCCAATCGGAGAATGAAGGTGCGCGAGATTGTGTAAGCCATAATTTTGAATGATCACTTGCGTATGAGAAAGCTATCAGCAAGATGGGTGCCATGTTTGCTCACAATTGATCACAAACGCACATTGATCATGTCACAACTTCGAAGGAGTGTTTGACGCTGTTTAACTATAATCCGGGCGAGTTTTTGCACCGTTTCATAACCGTTGACGAAACATGGATGCATCACAACACACTCTCCGGGTGAATCGACGCCGAAGAAGGCTAAGGTGAGTCTGTCAGCCAACAAAGTCATTTCGACAGTTTTTTGGGATGCAAAAGGGAAAAACAATCAACGACGAATATTACGGAAACTTAGTGGATAGGTTCAATCATCATTTGAAGAAAAAACGATCACATTTGGCCAAGAAGAAAGTGCTCTTCCATCAAAACAATGCACAGGTGCGTAGCCGCCACGGCGAAATTTCAGAACAAAAAAAAAAAAAAAGCAGTTCACTTACGAGCATGATGATGAGGCAATATGACGAATTGAATTACGTTTCAAAGTTGATTGCTTTTTTGCTGTGCTAGATTTTAGCATTCAGTGTATACAAGAGAGATTTACATTATTAATGCAATTTTCACATAACTTTAATTTTTTAAGTAACCTTTCAAAGTTTTTGCAACATTCAGAAGAAGAGCAATTAAAATTTTGCACAAATCTTGAAAGTGTTCTAACAGACAAGAATAAAAATGAACGTGACATTAACGGTAAAGAATTATTATATGAATTACAGTTTTTGCTAAATTTTGAGTTAAAATCAGAGATGATATCATCCCCAATTGAGACATTAAATTATATTATTAAAAATAAATTAAATGATGCATTTCCTAACACTACTATAGCATTGCGAATATTATTAAGAATGCCTGTTTCAGTGGCTACAGCTGAAAGGTCTTTTTTAAAATTAAAAATTATTAAAAACTATTTAAGGTCTACAATGTCACAAGAACGGCTTGAAAATTTGGCTATTATTTCAATTGAATCAGATTTATTAAATAATTTACACACAAGAGGTGATAAAGCAATTTGCCAAAAATAAAGCGTGCGACGCTAATGTTTTGTAAATTTCGATTATTAACAATAATAATTAATAATTATATCATGTTGTTTTTAGATAATAATAATAAACATATGTTAGATATATTTGCAGTTTTAAGATATATTCATTTAATTATTATCTATTACTTTGAAAATCGTGTATTATTATTTAATGTTTATGTTCCTACCTGCCTGTGAATAAAAGTTTCATTTCAAAACAGTATTTTTCTTTTTATAATTATTATCCTAACCCTTAAGAAATAGTTTGTGTACCGATTTATTAAAGTTGCAATAAATTACTCATAGAGGGAGGGGGCGTCTAAATTTTCTTGCCCCGAGGCGCGGTACTGTTTACAGGAGCTTGCTCTCAAACCCATTCTCATACGAAATCTTTGTAAACCAACAGTGTAAGGTCTACCACATTCATAATAACATTATACTAAACTTGTTCTTCTTTGTAGATCCATTCAATTCAACTCGTTTGAACTTACATTAAGATTAGTTTTATTTTAAGAACAAATCGCTAAATTACAATCGCTTTCTTTTGGCATTTGTGACAGCAGTTATCATGACAAAACTTTTGACTAAAATCCCATCACTCTAGCAACTAGGAGATCGTGATCAAGTGTGTATTGAGCTGTCAAAAAGATAAGAGTTAGGTACAAAGAGCATTTGGCTCATCTCAAATTCAGAAGGTTTGATAAATCTAGTGTTGCCCTACATATGCTGGAAAATAATCATAATGTTTATAATGTAAAGTTAGTTAAGAATGTAAACAGCATTGTTCAATTCAATTCTTGGGAAGGCATGGAAATTTATAAAAACAAATATAACTTAATGAATTCAGATTTAGGACCCCTAAATTCCAGTTTTTATCCTTTGTTATATCATGTTATGTCATGTTATATCATAAGTGAAGTTAGATATCCGTAACATTAAATTTTGCATAATTTAAGATCTGCATATTTTGATGTTGCATATATTAAAATTGTTTTAAAATTGCATAATTTAGATTTGCATATTTTTGGACTCCCATACCAAAATTACTTTATTAGGTTAGATATTCAATGGTGACTCGTTGCGAGTTGCTCATATTAGGAAGAAGGGTTGATAAAAAGGGCCTTTTATTCGCAAAATATAATATAACTAAATAAATTGATATGTCCATTCATCGCTTTACATCTGGAATATATTTTTTATTGTTAGACGACTTTCGAACTGTTATTAATAAAAATTCTTAGCCTGAGGATGGGTTTTGATCCGAAACCGGTCGTTATTTAGTTATATTAAAAATAATTTTGCGAGTGAAAGGACCTCTTTATTAACCCTTCTTCCTTTTATTGGGTTAGTTTTTCGCTTAGTCTGTTAGCTTGGCTATTGAAACCTGCGTCCAGTGCGAGTGAAACATTGTGGTAAGGGTTTCCAGTGAAGTGTTCCAGTTCTCTAAAAGATTAATTCTTCATCTATTCAAACATAGTCTTTCTGGAAGCATATAGCTCTTTATTTTGATCCTACTTTAGTAAAAAAATATTTTTTTATTGCTTTTAGTATGCAGATACTATTCTTGTTTCCTACTAAAATTTTTCTAACCACTTGAAAATATATTCAGAAATATTAATTGAGCACAAAATCCTTTTAGGAAACACACCTTGAAATAACACAAAGAGATTCTTGACCAAAATCACCGCGACACATACTTGTATGTGCAGTAAACTCGCTACCTTTACGACGCTTGATAAATCCTCTTCATGCAGTTTGCTGGTCATTAATGAAACGTCCATACAAAATCCATCTTCCGCGCAACTGCTTAGAAATACCAACAATGTCGGCGGTGAAGAAGAACCTCCCGCAAAACCAGAGAAGACAAAATTGCGTAATTGTATAACCTCTAATAGCATGTACATGGAAGCATATAAAATTACAGTTCAAGTTGCGGCCCAACACGAGTGAAAAATGAGTACCGCATGTTAAGACCAACGCAACAACAGGTCGCGATGATTTTCCGAGCGCATTTATTAAGTCTCACGGACAAGATAAACAGCAACACACCCAACTCTCAACATTTAACTGCGGCTCTCTCGGTAATACTTTATGTATTATAGATTATGTGCGGAACGTAATTATTTATAATAAACAAACGGGTTGGTAACTAGAGACCAACAACTAGAAACGCTGGCGTGTAGCGTTGCAATTAAAGTAATGCAAAATGGGATGATAAAATCTACACAACATTTGTAATTAATGGTAAACATAAACGCAGATGTATTTTCTATTAATTACTTTGCTTTAAAAATATGCTACAAAAAGACGGAATACATTTAGGAAAGTCTATAATTTTATAAACATGAATCTTCACTGTAACTTTCATCATGTACACCAGTAAGTTGCCGGTGCTAGACGACTGTCGAATTATGGTTAGAACGAAAGCAGAGGCCGTAAACATCTCGAAAAAAAAAGTGTTTGTCATATACTGACTGAAAGTTTGGGCAAGAAAAAGCTAACCGCGCGTTGGATACAGCGCTTGCTGACAATAATAATTCGACCTATAACTCCTCAATGGAGCAAAGGTCCTCAACAAACTCTTTCCACGCTTTCCTATCCGTGGCTATTTCCTTGATTTCCCGCCGAGACTTCTCCAGCCTCTGTACTTCTTGGAAGATGGTTCTGCACCAGGTAATTTTTGATCTGCTTTTCCTTCTGCTTCCTGAGAGTTCCACTCCAGCGCTTGTCTCGCAAGGCTTGTGTCCTCTCTTCTTAGATCGTGCCCAATCCAATTCCATTTTCTTCTCCGAATTTCAACGAGTGAATCACTTTGGTTGCACGTCTGCCATAATATTTTGTTGGGTAGAAAGTCCTTCCATGAAACCTTGGGGATTCTACGAATGCATCTGTTGATAAATACTCGAATTTGGTTATTTTGGAGTGATGCTTTCCATGTTTCACAGCCATATAGCAGTACCGACTTGACGCTCGTGTTAAAGATTTTTAGCTTTGTTGCCTTGGATCTTTGCATGCTAGCCTATATCTCCCTTAACATCCAAAATGTCTCGGGTCTCTTTCTGTTCCTCCATCCGTAGTTATAAGGCTACCCAGATAGCAAAACTCTTGGGTACCTTCCAGGTCTTGGTCTCCTATTTTCAGCGAAGTTTGATTGTTGGTACCAATCCTCATCGTTTTGGTCATAGTGACGCTTATTTCTAGGCAGACCTGGAGTGTTCTTCGTGCCAGCTCACCGAGTCTTTTTTGTATTGCCTTCTGTGTATCGGTCATTTGGCAAATATCATCAGCGTAGTTCAGATCTAGCAGTTGGTCTTGCAATCTCCATTGAATTCTATCTTGGCCGCAGTTGGCTTTCTCCATTATCCAATCCAGCACAATGTTTAATGTTGGCGAGAGAGGACATCCCTGTTTCACCCCGATGCTTATCATTATATTGCGACGTCCTTTATGTATGACTTTGCAGCTGACTTCTTCATAGAGCGCCTGTACCATTTTAATGATTTTGTGGGGAATTCCTTTCAGCTGTAGTATTTTCGACATGGTCTAGTGTTGTATTGTGTCAAAGGCAGCCCTAAAGTCACTGAATGCGAGGTAGGGAGGGCATCTCCATGCAACTGTTTATTTGGCCTAAATGATTTGATATTCATTTATTCGATTCTTTATTATGTATGCTATTATTTTGTTAATCATGTTCACAAGAGTTATGCCCCTTCAATTCTCACACCTACTAAAGTTTCTCTTTTTTGAGCTTGCAGATAAGACCTTCCTTCCATTCTTGTGGTATTTGTTCTGTAATCCAGATTTTTTCTAGTATTGCTGTTATGTGGGTGTCTATTTTCATCAGTTCCGCTGGTATTTAGTCGGATCCTGTGGCTTTTTCATTTTAATCCCCAGGTCGTTGGTTAAACAGAACTCGACAAATCTTTCTCCGTTGTCGTTTTTATTCCCTAATCCATGTTTGCCCATGATATGTTCGACCCCCCAATTACTATTCCCCACCTTTGCGGTCATGTCTCCCATAAACAGTACCATATCGCCCATCTTGCAGTTCTGTGATGTTTCCTGTAGCTGCCCATAGAATTCGCCCTTTCCCTCACTCTCTTCGTATTCTATCGGTGCGTAGCACTGGATAATTGTCATGTTTCTGGCTTTGGTCTTGAATCTAGCATTGATTATCCTTTCTGAGACAGGACTCCAAGACAATAGGCTTGCTCTTGCCTCCCTCGATAACAATATTCCCATTCCGTACATTTTCCTCTCGTTCTTTCAACGGCCCGAATAGGCTAGTGCGTTCCCTTCGCTGGTTTTCGTATCTCCTGCTTCAAGTCATCTAACCTCGCTTAGTCCAACAATTTGAATCTTGTATCTATTCATTTCCTTAACTACTTGTGCTAGTCTGGAGGGTTCTAGTAGTGTCCATACGTTCCGTGTTCCAATTCTTGTAGGTTACTGTATTTATATGCTTCTTAAATGTGCGTAATGTTTCTGTCGTTATCAAGGTTGATTTTGGGTTTGAGTTTGTTGAGGTTTCAGTAACCCTAAGGTTCAAGATGAGTCGTGGATTAGTCGTCTGCACCCAAACTTGCGCATGCATGATCAAAAACATTCAAATGAACATTTCCGAAGCCTTATTGAAGCAGTTTAAGCGAATTAAGTCGGAATTTTGGCATCAATTAATAACTGGAGATGAAGCTTGGATACACCAGTACACACCTGGTCAATCAGTGGACTGCAAAGGGTGAATCGGCTCCGAAAAAGGCGAAAACTGTCCCATCGGCCGGGAAGGAAATGATAATTCTTGAGATGTTTCTTGGGATTCTTGGGATGTTTCTTGGGATTCTTGGGATGTTTCTTGCGATTCTTGGGATGTTTCCTGGGATAGTCATGGAGTCGCGTTTATCCTTTTTTTTATCAATCCTTTGAACTAACAAACTTAAACAAGCTATTAGCTTCATAATATCAAAGATTATGTGGAAAACCGTAGAATTTGTTGTTGCTACATCCATTTAATTACAATGAGTGGCGAGAATTTTGCTCTTGACTGTACAGACATACATACAAGTACGACATCCATGTTCACAATACAATATTCCTCTTCTCTTGCCGCATGTACGGCGCGGCGTTCGAGTTGTTCCGAGTCCGTTGCAGTACCAACAACGGCAGCAGTGGCGGCAGTCAAGTCCCAGAGCCCTCCGCGATCCTAATAACAGACTGCACCGCCGCAATCTCGACGGGGTTGCCGGCTACAATTATAGATATTACAATACATTGTCTGTCTGCTCAAATTACCTGCAATCACAGACATTACTGGCCTGCCCGGTTAATTGTTGATAACATTTCCTCTGCCCCCTCGCCTTCTGCATTCCTTGTACGATGATGAATTATCCTTAACTCCTGATTCGGTTTGATTAAGGGTTTGATCGCGATCGTATATTTCTCCAACGTTCATTGCTTTTCTTTGCATTGCGCTCAGTCCTTAAGTAAATCTGATTTAAAGGAGTTTGCTAGGTTACGTTGTGGTATTTATTTAATCTAGGCTCAAAACAATCTTTCAAAACACGTTTATAATATTCTAAATGCGTATAACTTCCATATTTCTTGCAGGAATATTTGATATTTTCCTCTACACGTTGCATACTGAGGTTGTTTGGAAGTGGCTTCTTCTGGGAGATCCTTTAAACATTGAATTTCACACCAATTAGTTTGTCCAATCACTACGTCAGCTAATATTTGATCAACAAAACAATTTTCCAGATAGCTAAGATATTTTCAGAAATTCAATAAAAGATTAAAATTCTTAAATATTTATATCTATTTACATAATCCAAATCTACAATTTCAATTTTTTTATGATTTACATAAGGTTTATTATTACTTAATACAAATACAAAGATTTATCAACATACGAATATGATCGAATGCCAACTGAAGAAATACAAAAATCAAACGTAATAAAATATAGCCAATACACCACGACGGCGGTTTCAAAACGAGTAGTCTGGTGGTAATTTATCAAGTCACCGCCTGTCAAACGCACGCCACGACAATAGCGCCATCTCCGGCTAAATCGCGGCGTGGAAAACCCATCTCTACAGCCGATTCGGTCGTCGCGGTATAAATCGAATCCGCGCCGCTAATTGCCGTAAAGCGGTCGGAACACCTCGAAATTTGCGCCCCCTATTGCTCGACGCAGCCTCGAGCCAAACAACCGACGCGACGGAGGAAATCCGCAAGGAAAATCTTGGGAGGGTGACTTGTACTTGGGTTCTTATCCTGCGAGATGAGCGAGATAGAGGAAGAAGGCGATAAGAACCAATACACGGATGGACCCCACGCACCTCGCTCGGTGGGTGGGCCGCGGAGAGCTGCCCGATCGGGAGAACGGGGGGAATATTTAGATTGATATTCGAAGAGCAGAAACGCGGTGATTGACGGCGGTGTAACGGAACCCCGGCGTTACGTTTTATTGGAGGGCTCGTCGACGTGTAAAACTGACGCCTGCAGGTCGTCCGTTTGCGCGCGAAGGTGAACGTCGAGGTTAGGGGTTAGCCGCTGCGAATTGACAGCGAATAGCTCGCTTGGTATTTAAGATGGAGACGGCTAAGATCCTTTAAGATATTCTGATCTAATCAATAAAGGATATCTTTGTAATATATTATTGTTGGTAGATGAGATTCCCCATTTTGCTGAACGAAGAGTATTTCGATCACCATAAACTAGATAGACAAGATCCATAATGGAATTTCGACGAAATGTTTGCTGATTTAGATGACAAAATAGTATACGATTTCAGCAATGAATATGGATTGTACAGGATGAGGAGTGAGCGAGGAACGGACCAAACTCCAGGAGTGTATCGTGCACGTAAAAAAACACATATGTTCTTATCCGATTTCCATTTGTTTTCAAGTTATAGCGTAATTACAAATAAACAAAATTTCATACATTAATATTCTTTTAATCACAGCGTTCTTTTAATAAATGTTCAAAAGTACGCCATTGACCTTTAAGGAGCGCTTGTTGGTCTTCTAATTGCTATATGTCTTTCTTTCATATCGGCTGCAGTATTTGTAAACTTAATTTTTGAACCAGAAAAGATTGATTCAGGCCATCGGTACGTCATATGTGATAAGAAGCGAAAAAAGCTTTTAATGTCGAACGTACTTGACTTTTTGTTTTAGATGGGTAATCAATGAATGGATATTTTTTTTATTTAAGACCTACTAACTCGAAAACAAGCGAAAATTTGGACCATTTACAACAAGACGTATGCAACTATTTGTGTCGCTCTATCTCTTAATGTTCCTTCAACTGAACTTGCTCTAATCGTTCCGTCCAATGCGAGGTTAAACAAAGCAGCTGATAACATTGGGGAACAGCAATTTCGCTGTCTTAAATCTGTGACTTGTCACAACTAACTTTTAGCCTCTGGATCCAAAAATAACCGCAGTTTTAGTCAATCACGTCAACTTTTTAAGCTACAGGGTACCCTCAAAAGTCATACAAATTGTGGATATAAAGGAAAATAAAGTAAAAACTTATCAAATATTCTGTTTATAAAGAATAATTTTATTCATACAAAGGCTATAATTAATAGTTACTGCAAGTTAAATTGTGTTCATACAAATAGTTGTTTTTTTATCGAACGGTAATTACATATTAAGGCAAAATTTTTCGCTTATAGCTTTTTCTGGAATGTTTAATCTGTGGACACTCTCGCTTGATGCTCCAATAATAGTCAGCTATCATATGTACATCCTATCTACTTTGATACCGTGCCTCCATGACCTTCAAATCCTGGTGAAATCGCTCACCCTGCTCATCACTGACTGCACCAAGATTTTCCGGGAAGTTAGCAAGATGGCTATGTAAAAAATGCAATTTGGTGCTCATGCTGCAACCTAGCAGCTTGAAGCTCTCCAAGAGTTGCTGGACAATTTTGGCGTAATTCTGTGCTCGTGTATTTCCAAGATAGTCTTTAACAATGTTTTTGAATGCCAACCAGACATTCTTTTCAATTTCTGACATTGTTCCGATGAAATGTTCATCTTTAAGCTGCCGAATCTGTGGAACATCAAAAACACCGGCCAGAGGTGGAAATATAATGTTCTTTCTGTCGACAAGTGGCTGGTGTACAATGTTTCCAGGTTTCAGGTCAGATCGTGGCAACCAATTCGACTGCACCCAATGCTTCCCACGAACTCTGCTGTCCCACATATACAAAAAGCAGGGATACTTGGTACATCCGCGTTCCTGGCCAAGAAGGAAGCTAACCATTTTAAGGTCAACACAAATAATCCATTGGTGCATGTGGTATTGCAACAAATCAATGACTCTCTTTATGTCTTCATATTCTTCACTCAAACGAACTGAATGGCCTATCGGGACTAAACCCAATAAATTTCCATTGTGGAGGAGAATACACTTCAAGCTCCGCTTTGAGCTATCGATTAACAGTCGCCATTCAGTTGCGTTATAGGCTGAAATTCCCAACTCTTCCATTAAACCATGTACGTTATGGCAATACACAAATCCATCATCACTTCGAACGTATTGTAGAAACGCACTTTCTCTGAAGCTTTTCCATGCTCGATTTCGCGGAGAGTGGTTACATTCTCATAAGGTGTAGAGATAAAACTTGACGTGGTAGAAGAAAACTAATTACAGTTTTGAAACCACCATGCCTAATTAACTATAAAACAGCCCAAAAACCAAACTCAACAGAAATTGTGTTACAAATTGTTCCCCAGTGTAATCCGTCGCCCTACCTTACACCTTTGTTAATATGACATTCCTTAAGTAGACTCTCCTGCGTTATGAGTGTTATGACTGATGCTTTGGATCCCATCATTGACATTTTTGTTAACCTAATTAGCTTGCTCGGTACTCCTGCTTCTTTCATCTTTTGCAATAACACATCTCTTTTCAATGAGTCGAATGCCCGCTTGAAATCAACAAAGACAACATGTAGATCTATCCTATTTTCGTAACGTTTTTCGGTGATCTGTTTCACTGCATGTATCGCATCTACGATTGATCTTCCTCCTCCGAACCCATTCTGATACCGGCCAATAACTTTTTCGCTGTAGCGCTTTATTCTTTCATGTAGTATATTTGTTAAGACCTTGTAAGTAATGTTTAGCAGCGTGATACTTCGGTAATTTCTACATTCTTTTGAGTTCCCCTTTTTGTATATTAGTACAATCAATCCTTTTTTTCCACCCTTCAGGCATTTGCTCTTGTTGCCTGCAAACAGTCACGTAAAAAAAATTCTAACTAGTGGAGAAGGAGGGAAACGGAGAAGAGGAAGACTTAAAACGAAATGGTTAGAAAGTGTTAAGGCCAACATAAGAAAACTGGGGATACTGGACTGGGAACGAAAAACAACAAATAGAGGGAAATGGAGAGAAATTGATATATATATAGAATTATTAATTGATCGTTGAAATAAATGTATTGGAGTTAGGGGAGATTATATTGAAAAATAAAAATTGTTATATTTTACCAAGTTTAACTCGTAAACGTATTAACTCGAAAACAAGCGAAAATTTGAACCATCTACAAGAACATTAGTTAAAATATTTTAATTACGTTATAACTTGAAGGCATATGAAAATCGGATAGGGACATATGAGTTTTTTTACACTATTTTTACATGTACAATACACTCCTAGAGTTTGGTCCGTTCCCCCCGACTGAACCTGTACATTAGTTTAAATAACTTTATATTTTAATACTATTTTTCAGCCATAAAATTGTTGTTCAACTGCTTTAAACACTTCAAAACACTTTTTGAAAACCTCAAATGAAAAATTAATAAGCTATTTTTTCTAATTTTTGATATTTTATCCTTTTTTTAATTTAAAAATTGTATTTAGATAAGAAATCACATCGTAAACAACTTTTTTTAGTAAAATTTGTCTGTATTTTACCTAATAAGTTTTTGTAATTATTTTCAAAAAATATATCAAATTTTATAGCGGTAAAGGAAATGACATGACAATTTTTAATTCACTTATTGGTAATCTTTTTTCAAGTACATACGTCTTATCGTCAGAACCTAATTTTCCAAAGAGCTATAAATATTTTTTTCCATGAAAGTTTAATATGAATTGTTAATATATCTCTGGGGGATTTAATTTAATTCCATATCTCATTAAGCAATAAAAAATCAATTAGATTAACATCCAAATAAAAAAATAAAATGAAAAAATCAGCTCTTTTATTGGCAATTTTGTACACTCAGAAAGAACTGCTAACGTTTATCAATGCAGGTATACTCTCATAATCATTGACTGTACTACAAAGAGGGGCTAAATATGACATAGATGTAGTAATTATTTATGATTTGCCGGAATTAATATTTCAGGTCGCACTAAGTTTTGGAATAGCACCTGTGTTAATTACGGGGGTTAAAATCGATTTAAAAACTTCAATTCGAGAAGGCAATGGAGGCGGACAGAGAGGCAAATTCGGAATACTGTCCTGTATTTTATCTTTATTTTGAATTACTTTAGGGGGACTTCTCAATGTACGATTACTTCTACTAAATGCTCTTTCCTCTACATCAGGTTCAACATAATAATTTTCCTCGTTATCTTTAGACCCTGATCTTAAATTGTATTTCCCTGCCTTACCAAACATTTTCTTAAAGCCACAAATTTATACTGAAGATATACATGTATCAACGATTTTAACAACAAAGTTAGGATAACCGATCGAAAAATGATTACAATACAAAAAACATAGACGATGAACGCAAAGCAGCGGAAATCCAGTTAGCGTCTTTTCTAAAAGTAAAAGCAAAGCGTTTATTCGCGACAATATATCATACCGAACGAATCTGCTTCGAACTCACTTCTAAGTACCGTTACCCTTCCCTGTCCTCCTCCTTGGCATAATTATCTACTCGTCATCGGCTGTGAATCATCGAATCATCGTCATTATCCGACAAACACCGACCTCATCTGCATTTCGGATTTTACTATTCGCCCATCGGCACCCCGGCCGGGATTTATTGTTATTTTAGCAAGTCGCAAGTCGTTAAAGTGTACGACAACGGCTGTATTTCGTAATGGCGCAGTCGGAGAGGATAGGGCAGCTCAACGGGAGTATCATTGGGAGCATATAAATCGACATGGCCTTTTTTAATGTTATTTATGAATGTCTTTCTACATACATAAATTTATAAGTTTTAGATTGCGTATATTTCTCTAGCTAAAATTGATATCAATCGTAATTAACAGGAGGCATGTGTGGAATTATCACACTATGTTATTCTAAGCACGTTTTAAGCAGATAAAAACTGCTAATTTTGTACTTAGATTTTTGGCTAAACTTGATTCTTGACCATAGGTTTTCCATTGAAATTATGATGTTAAGAAGTATCTTTTTAAGAGCATTCACGCAAACCACATCTTTATAACGTCCTCCTTTCATCATTCAGGTCATTCAAAACCTTTCGTACTTAAAAAATACATCCTCACATCACACAATGTTCAGGTTCAGAGGAACGGTGCGTTGCTTTATCGCATCCTGGCATAATTTACGAAAATCCTTACATCATCCGAGCACCGAAAACGGCAAAAGAGGATAATTTCGTAACGCGAAACACGACGCCGACAAAACCTAACTCCCGGCGTACCCCAAACGTTCAACAGCAATAACCGTTGCGATCGTCGCTTACCACTGCCGCCAGCGCCACCACTCAGCCGCTCGGCGAGAAAGAAGTCTCGCTTTTCCGTTCTTCCCCTATTTTGACAAATTCACGCCGAGATCGCGCCAACGACGAGTATTCAAGGGTGGTAGTCGCATGACGTTACCTGAGCCTGAACGCTATACCGAAGAGTGTGCAATGATACGAAAAAATTCCGGATACACTTTTATACCGGCGCGTTAAATAGAATATGGAGTTAAGGTTAATAAGTAAAAATAACTAGACCAAGTAGATGTGAAAGATAAGAAAATAAAACAGCTTAGAGAAAACGTTCCCACAACATAAAATTATATACAAGCTTACAGGATGTTGAAACACTTCACTTACCCTTACCACAATACTTCACTCGTACAATGCGAGTGAAGTATTGTGGTAAAGGTTTTAGTGAAGTGTTTCAGTGTTCCAGTGCCGCAGAGTTCGAATATTTGATTACAGGATGTTCTTTTTCCGTCACACACGATGCAAGCTTGTTTTCTTTTAATTGGAACATCCTATAACTAGAAGATAAGAAAATAAATAGTTTACGCATGCATTACGTTATTTTTCAAATTAGCGATTTCCTTTACCAATCCAGCAATTAATCACTTGAGTAAAATTAAAAAATCTCCTCAAGTTCCTCTACACTTGGAGTACGTCCATGAAAAACCAGAAATGCTCTTCGTAGCGAAAGTTCTTACGTCAGCTGCCGAAAGACCAACGCAAGCGTGATTATTAAAGCTGGCCACGAGCGGTACCGCGCAGTAGCGTAGAGTCGACCAGGCCTCGCGTTCCACTAGAGTTATTCTGCTAATAGAGATGTTTGCTGCCGCAAATAATTTCGCTCATCTTTTAAATAAAAATTAAATAACACGTGCTCAAACACTTACCATTTTACGAGTCCTCCGTGAAATCACAAAGTGAATAATGTCTGTTAAATATCTGCAACATTAGATATGTTTCAACTGTTGTTTCGGCAAAACTAGTACGGCATGAGGAAAAAATGCGTTTATATGCAGAGAACGAACGTTCTACATCTAGTGACGTAATATTTGCGTAAGTAAAATAATCTTTCAAATAACTTAACGATTCTGTTGACGCACCTTCACAAATGTGTCTTAATGTGCCAAAATCAGAATTTTTCTCAAAAACATTTTCAAATTTTTCGAGAACAGAAACATTTTTTGCGTCTTCAATCGCGCATAGCTGTGCGTGAACATGTTGCACTATTTGTAGAGATTCTTCTAACGGCACCGCAGGATTTTGTAATTTTTCTATTGCATCTGCTAGCCCGAAGTAATTGTCGTGAATGATTTTTAAATCCATTTTAACCTGACTATCTTGAAATTTCGACTGGCTTTTCTGGATAGCGGCAGCTTCCTTTGTATCGAATTGTAAAACCACGTTCTTAATATTGTCAAAATATTTATGATAATAAAACGCGGACTGCAACCATGTTCCTCAACGAGTTAGAATAGGTTCTGGTGGCTCTGGTATACGGGGGCACAGTCTGTGAAATTCGCGAATACGTTTCGGTGATTTGGCAAATACTGCTTTGGTATGCGCTATTAAAGCGTCTACCTCAGGATAACATTTTCTGATGCTATCCGCCACAAGATTGAGAGCATGAATTTTACACGTAATGTGTAACAAATTAGCAGAATGCTTTTTAAGAGACCGGCCTACAGAAAGCATGTTTGCAGCACCATCACTCACTAACATCAAGAATTGGTTTGTTGAAAGTTCAAACTTGTCCAATGTATTTAACACTAACTTTGAAATTACTTCGGCAGTACACTGTTGTATTCGTTTGGAGACTAATAGAATTGAAGGTGCCGATTGATGAGGTTCCAATTTGCGTGCCATTACATTAAGAACAGAATGTTTCTTCCGATCTGTTGTTTCGTCGACACATAACCACAATTTTTGATCTTTCAACTCCGATTTTATTTTTTGTTCAATATGTTCGCGCGCAGATGGCACAATTCTTCGTAACGACGTTCGGCTTGGTAATTTGCACTCCGAATAGTTATTCCAAAAGCAGATAAATGGTTCCTTGTCTAGTAAATTAAACGGTATATTACATGCAATAAACGTAACGCATAAATTAAATATAAATTTTTCATTGTCTCGTGCGCAATTTCTTTTTGAGACATGCTTTTCACTATTTACGTGACGTAGACAATGTTGTCTGGACCAACACATTAACGGGATTTTACAGATTACACATTTAATTTTAGCACCTTCATATATTAAGTCTGGAATTTCTACAATAAATTTTCGAAGTTTGTCTGACCGCGGTCGTTTTGCTGACGAAATCATAATTTTTCTAGGACAGATAAACAATTGCGCAAATGACCGGCAGCGAAAATGTCCGTACTGCTTCGCAAACGAAGTAATACTACCGTTCCTCTCGGTCCGAACTGATTCTACGCCGATGCGCGGTACCGCACGTGGCCAGCGTTAGTGATTATACGTGAGCTTGTAGATGAAGTAACCGTCTTATGCTTTTCAATATTAGCGTTACAGCAGTTGCAAACAAGCATTTCACTTTCTAACATCCATTAGCAGAGCAGGAAAAAAGCAAGAACAAGGACAAATGCTTCACGTTGACGTGCCTTTCACAACGTCTTAGTGGTTAGACAGTGGATCAAAATGCAACAGCAAAGACTCTAAAACAACATATGATACGGTGAATGAACTCATGCAAATATACCGCAGAAGAAAAGTCCGAAAAAAACTTTAAACGTACACAAACAAGGAAATGGAAATACCGCACAATAAACTGTGGTTGAATATATAATAAACTTACCACAGAAATTTTACAAAGTATATGGCAAATTTCTGGTCGAATTTGACTCTAACTTAGGCGGATTTTCTAGATGTACCTAATCATGCAAATTAGGTTTTAAATAACTAGTTTTAACCGGATGAAATACTACATTAAAGAAGCCTATATATCTTTTAAACATTTAAGATCTCAATTATTGTCTTCTATATTAGCTTACACAAGGAACACTACGTTTTGTCTTGCATAGCATCTTCAGGTTCCATGTTGCAAGCAAACCATCAAGTAAAAGTTACAGAACTCTTTCGTATGATAGCACCCAACGGCTGATGAAAGTGAGACGCTAGCTACACGGATGTTAGGTAGGAAAGCTATAAGTGCGAGAGAGCTAGTAACAACAGCCACCCCATACAACCGCCGCCGCCACCGCCACCGCAATCCCTTTCGGGCCCTAGTATTCAGATGGAAATGTCGACAGGAAATAGGAGGTTAAATACCATTTTATACGCGAGCGAAGGGTGAAGGGAGAGCGCTATACAACAACAACAACAACAGCGCGGAACAACGCGACGAACCGTTGTTGTGTCGGATATCTTGTCTGATGGGAATCTTCGACGATAAACGTAGTGTTTTTTCGATGTGGGGGATTCTCGCCAGAGGGGGTTCTGCGCGACATCTGCGAATCCGCGTTAAGTGAATATGATGTTGCGTACGGCGTAAAATGGAGAGAAGTGATGATGGTGATGGAGGTGGTGGTTGAGTTGTTGATTGAAAACGATTTGTGACGATTTAAACGAGGGTATTAGAGATAGAAATGTAGACGGTTTTTTATGTGAAGGATAAAAGCCTAGCAATTGGTGTAGATAAGATTTTTATTTTCATATGCAGAGTAAAATGCAAATTAACATGCAACTGGGACTGATTTGACACCGAAAATAGCGCCTACTTTATAGTTAGAAAGGTTGTCGTTGCTAATATAAATTATTGCTTGTACTTACTGCTCAGCCTCAGAAGGAATGTCATTATTCAAATCAGAACACTCCGTCTCGATTGAAGTAGTTTCACGGTATTCCTATATAAAGCAAATGAAGAACATCTAAATCCCAGCGTTCACAGAAATTACTAACAGCAAGTATAGATCCCATAAGAATTTCGTGTCTTTGTAAATAGCAAATTATTATCATGTATAGGGAGCACAGCCAACAGTTGCATCCCCACTCCCAAAAGCCATCGCCTCCTATCTCTACAGATTTGAGGCTGCATCATACGTGCATAGTAACCTTGAGAATTTCGAGACGAGTGCTGGACTACATGACTATTTTACAAGAAATCCAGACCATATTCGCTGCGATGTGGCAAAGTTTCGTAATAGCTACATTCGTCTAGGTACAAAGATATACAATTATTTACCGGCGGAGTTGAGGCAGGGCTCACTTGGACGATTAAGGTGCCGTCTTAAAGAGTCTCTGAAAGATAAATGTTACTATATAGTCGATGAGTTTTTTTGTTCTCCTGGCCTCCTGCTTGCTGCGCACTGTGAGACCAGGTAATATATGTTCTTTGTAGTTGTAGTTGATGTATTGTATTGTTGTGATTATGTCGTTGTTTATTGTAAATTCCGCACCACTGGTAATGAATCAAAGTCTATCTATCTATCTATCTCGAACACCTTCTTCTTGTAGTTCCCGCTCCTCCATCGCTCTCCGCATATCTTCAACCCATGATTTTCTCCCTGGTGGTTACATTGATCCATCTGCCATGGCCATCCTTGTTCGTCCATCTGCAGAACGTATCTGAACCACGTGGGTCATTTTCATTCAATCCTTTCCACTACCGTCTCCTTTGCTTCCATCTGCTGTCAAATATCTTCATTTAATTTCTCATTCCTTGAAGTCTACAGACTTCCGAATTTCTCCACAGGTAGTTCTTTGCCACCGCCAAAAGTGTTGGCTTAAATCAGCTTAAATTAATGGCCCACGCTTCGCATCCACAGCTCTTGACTGATTCTATCATGGCTTACCCTATTCCCACAATGTCAAATTCAGGGCAGCTATTACGTTTAGAGCTTTTTCTATTCTTTTCTGAATTTCAATGTTGCACAAACCTTCCTTCGTGAGTGTTACTCATAAACACTTGAATTTGTTGGCTTAATAATAATAATTTATTTCTCCAAGTATAAGAAATATATAAACTAAATAATGTAGGTTGCGAATATCAACATATAAAAAAAAAATACAAAAAAAAAATACAATGAGCACAAGTTTTAAATAGAATAGGTTTTACTGACCGTTAGGCCGTTCCAAAAGCGGGATACGTCGAATAATACATACATGTAAAAATAACAATGCTTAGAAAAGGTTGGTTTACAAGATAAAATAAGGAAAATCAGCCTGAACTTCCACACATATCAGCTACTCTTTGCAAATTCGTGCGCCAATCAATTCATGTTCCGGCCAGTTATAACAGTTTTGTTCAATTAGATATTGTTTTAATGATCGAGACACCAATCGAGGCCCGGATGCCCGATGGGAGTCCATTCAAAATTCTAGAACCTGCAATAATTGGTGATCTTCTATAATAAGTGTGATTGGGGAGAAACAAACAAATAAAGCACTAAAAATAGCAGGTTGCATGCAGAGCGTCATAAATAAAGAGTGACAAACGGTTGCACCCGCAGAGACGCCTGTACGGGGAGGGTGTATGTACGTACGTGGATGCAGAGTTCAGTAGTGCGGTAGACATTGAGGAGTTCGGCCATTCGGTTATTTATCGGATTCTCATTGTGTGTTCTCGAAAACATGGGACGTAAGCCTGGTGTACCTATTGCATCGCATGTGAAGAAATATATTTCTGCGTTTCCCTGGTTTGGAATTTACAGGTTCGCACATTCGTTGCAAATTCGACGGTATAGGGTTGCTAGGTCGCACGACATTTGAATGTAGAAGTCATATTAAAAGTAAACGTCATGTATTGAATTTAAGAAACAATATTCCGTACTGGCAATTTTTGTATGAGTTTACTTTCATGTTGAGCACGTGCAACATCCCACAACATTTAGTAGATAATGAACACTTTCGTCTTTTTTTGGGATAAATATGTTCCATCATGGAAGCTACCAACAAAAAGACAATTGCGGTACAATTTACAACATGTGCAAAGTACAGTAAAAAACTGTATAAAAGACGAGTTGAGAAATCAAAAAATCTAGCTCACTGTGCACGAAACTACTGATGCTCAGAAATACAGCGTGATTCATATTGTGGCGCGTCCTTTAAAACCTAATGGTCCAACAGCTTCCTTGTTGTTAGCCAGTAAAAGGATTGAAAGAACTGATACCGAAACCGTTCTAAACACAATAAAAGATATGTTAAGAGAATTTTGTATCGTAGCAGCCCAAATCACCATGTTAGTTTCTGACGGAGCCGCAACAATGCTGAAAGCTGGTAGGATGCTAAAAGTATGCTTTCCAAGTCTACTTCACACGACATGCCTGCATGTCATCTCGTAGCAGAAACAATTCGAAGCAAGTATCCTAGGGTCAATGATTTAATATCATCTACCAAAAAAGTGTTTGTGAAATCTCCCAAACATATCCGCGTATTCAAGCAATTGTATCCGCAAATTCCGCTACCACCTCAGCCTGTATTGACGCGATAGGGAACATGGACCGAGGCAGTATCCTGCTATTGCAAATATTATTCCCAAGTGAAAGATGTCATTTTCAAACTTAATTCTTCTAATTCCCAAGCGGTTCAAAAAGAAATAGATGGCCATTCCATTATTCTGTAGTGACACAAACTGTTTCGCATTTAGAAAATACTCACCTATCTATACAAGACTCGTTAAATAACATCAACAATTTAGCAGCCGCTCTAGAAAGCTTAACAGATCCTATAGAACTAGATGTCGCGCAAAAATTTCGTGCAGTTTTAAATAAAAATACGGATTTAGAAAAGGTTCGATCTATATCTAGAATTGAAGACTGCACAAAAGAAATACAGGAGTATTTGAATTTCGTAAATCTTACTTCATTAGATGCTAAACGCTCATTTGCAAAGTATACGAGAACGTTTTCAGACCGTCGTCGAGGTCTAACCGAATCGACAATGGAAGCATTGCTTATGTTGCAGTACTACGCGGCGTACCATGACAGTCACACATTACCGCAGTGGTCAATAAAAGGTAACAATCTATTATTTTTTTATTAATACTGTGTCTACTCTTGCGCGGTACACCCTGGACGGTTCCACTAGTTTCTCGAATATTATAAATAGTACACGCACTCCGATCAACCGATAATAACCGAACGTCCACGCAGCTAAGATCAGAGCAGACAACTCCCTAACAAAATCTGCATTATGAATTGAGATGGAGATATTAAGGAGGATAACGAGAAATACACTGCTTAACCGAAGAAGAAACATGGACATTAGAAGCAAATGTAACGTGCAGGATGTCGTAAGATGGGCGAGAAAGTGCAGAAGAAACCGGAATGAACAAGTATCCAGAATGACTAACGACAGAATAGCAAATAAAACAATAAGGAAGTAAAACCGTAGGCCCCGTGACCATACGATGTTTGGCACGTTAAAAATCCCTACCAAAGGTTGGAACACCGCTGGATTCGCTAAAATTCTAGTAAGGTTGGCTAATGATCATAGTAATCGATGTCCAGAAGTGCGAGGTGTATTCCGTAACCCGACGCTGTTCGCCCAATAATACAACAACAACGGACTTCTTATAGATTCAATTGGCAAAACATTCAAAGTTGGAAAGCAACATATCATAGTTGAAAATGGATCAAACAGTGTCAAGTGACAAGGAATCACTTCTTATTCATTTTAACCACAGAGACACGCAAAATTCGTCTCTAGAGTTTATAGCAATACTGGGCTGCAGCTTTATAACAGCTGGAATTATACACAGCAGAATCAAATGAAATTGTAGGACAAGGACCGTTCGAGAACACTCCTGGCTTACCGCGCTCCTCTCAAATTGAATCCGTACGTCCAGCCAACACCGCCGTCATCATCGTCAACACACTCGAGCGTAAACCGCATTTTATATACAATAATTGACGCGTAATCTTATTGTTAACTTTTTGAATGGGCAGAAGCGATCGAAACAAGATGGAACATCGAATCCACCCCATGCCTTTCACCTAATTCGATAACCGTTTAACGTAACGGGATGTCACTATTGCATTATTATTACTATTATTGTTATTACACGACAATAAACGTCGCGTCGAATCCATTGGAAAAGGTTATTCCGTTATGCAGGTACTATTCGATTTGTACGTGGGTGGTCTTTTTCCGTATTTGAATTGGTAAAATTGGATTATTGACTTGTAGATCGGCATTAAGTTATCTTGAACGAATAAAGAGAACTGTCGCTAATAGAATATGGATGGCATTTGTATCTAATGAAAGCGAAGAGAATAAGATTCATAAATAAAAGAAGAAGGATTATATTGAAAACGAATACCAACAGTACAACAAGAAGAACAGTAAACAGTACTTCATACTTTATAACTAAATATGAATTCATCAAAAATTCTTACCGATTTCTTTGGTAAGAGGTGTAAAACAGAATAGCAACAAAATCGAATTATTCTACGTGGTACACGAGCGAGATAAAAGCAAACATCAAAACTAAACATTACTACCGTAGAAAATACGGGGGTAAGTCAAATATTATCTACACTTTCGCCATAACAAGCTTTGAAGGTTATCGTAGTGGCGGCCGCTTGCGCATGCGTTGAGTTGGCACCTCAGTGGTCATGTGTGCGGAATTTAATCACGATCGCGTCATTTGTCTGCTAGCTACAACAGCATAAGCATGTCAGCTCCGCTATTGCACCAAAGAGGAACAACGAGCAGTAATCCGATTTTTGTGGTGAGAGGGTGTGAAAGGTGCTGAAATTCACCGGAGACTTTTGTCACAATACGGGGACAGTGCTTTATCTCGTAAAAGCGTTTTTATGCGGATCGAAATGTTTTCAAAGTGGCCGCACGTGCGTAACACAAAAAAAGGGAGCTGGGTGGCCGTCAACCTCGACCACCGACGACAACATTTAGCAAGCTCGGGAGATGGTTACAGCAAATAGGCGAGTTACCATAGGTGAGGTTGTATCTTCTTTAAACATCAGTCACGGTTCTGCCTATCAAATTATCCACGATGAACTCAAATTTTGTAAAGTGTGTGCGCGATGGGTACCACGAATGCTTACCGCAGAAAACAAAACCAAATGTTTGGACATCTGCCAATGCTTATTCGATCGCTTCAACGCGGAAGGCGACGCATTTTTAGGTAGAATAGTGACCGTTGATGAAACGTGGGTTCATCACTACGAGCCCCAATCGAAACGCCAGAGTATGGAATGGAAACACCCAGGATCCCCTAGCACTAAAAAATTTAAGACCTCGCCATCGGCTGGGAAGGTGATGCTAACTGTGTTATGGGACGAAAAAAGCGCTATACTGGATGACTACTTGGACAGGAGGACTATCATAAATAGTGCGAGGTACAGTGATTTGTTGGCGAATAAGCTAAAACCAGCAATTCGAAACAAACTCCGTGGTCTACTCTCAAAGAAAGTTTTGTTATTGCAAGACAATGCCCGTCCGCACACGGCCCATAACACCATAGAAACTATCAACAGGTTGAGCTTTGAGACCCTGGAATACCCTCCCTACAGCCCTGATCTCGCTCCCTCAGACTTTCATCCCTTTGGACCGCTCAAAAACGCTTTGAGAGGTCATCGATTTGCCTCAGGCACAGACGTTCGGGATTCCGTATGCCTTCTACCAGGAAGGCATACGGAAGCTTGTGGCTCGTTGGACCAAGTGCATTGCTAAAGGTGGAGACTATATCGAAAAATAATGCATCTGTTGTATACCTATCTTTGTTTAATACAGTTGTAGAACTAAAAGTGCAAGTAATTTTTGACTTACCCTCGTAGATTGTTTCAAAAGACGTGGTATATTACAAAGAATTGAAAAGATTGAGAACGTCGGTAAAGACTTTGAATTCAGAGGCGTACAGAAGAATATATTTGCCTAACATAGAGAGCTATATTAGAGTCAATCCATCTGCCGTCTGGAAATTTCTGAATGACAAACGTAAAGTAACCAGATTACCTGGGAGGACTTCACCATGATAACATTGAGTTTACTGAGCCAAAGGACATAGTAAATGCATTCGCTACCACTTTTTCTAAGGTATATTTAAAATCTAACTTAACTATTTATCCTGAAAATATTGGTAGCTGTCCTTCGTTTTCATTTGCTCCAATAACAGAAACAAGTGTACTCACTATTATGGCTAAACTAGCAAACAAACGCACTACTGGAGATGACTTATTACCGAGTTCTTTCATCCGGGATTGTAGATTTGTCTTTTGTAAGCCTAATGGCAATCATTAACCTCTCTATAAAGTCCTCTACTTTTCCCGAAATTTGGAAGCGTGCAATTATTTGTCCTGTTCATAAAAAAGGCGACAAATCCGTGGTAACTAATTATCGACCTACTTCTATATTGTCTAATTTTGCCAAAAACTACGAGCAGATGTATATTAAAATCTCTATTGATTCATGGATTTTTCTACTATAATAGTTAAGATTGCGAAATAAGATGTGGGTAGAGTTAAATTGAATTTTCAAACGTCCCAACAATTTGAATTGGGAAGATGGCTATCTCTTACATCCCACGTGGAAATCCCAACTAATTAAACCTCCTAGCAATCTCTACGTTTCATTGATCCATAGTATTTCCGCTCCGTTGACTCGAAACAAGCCCTATATAAACCCCCCCGGAATGAATAATCCTCAGTCAGTTTGCAGTAACACCCCTGAAGATGTCCCATCTTCAAATCTTTCGAAAGTAGTCAAACTATGCGCTGGTGCGCAAAATTGTTCACGTTTTCTCGTGCTACATGCATGGTAGTCACCGTGAGTAATGAATGAACTTCTAATAAGTATAGACTGGTAAGAGTCAAAATTCCCAAATCCCGAAAGTATTGTCGACAAGATGTTGCACGTACCCCGACCAAACTTATGACTGCGCGTTTTTACAAGCGAAATATCCTACCACTAAAAGATGAAGCTGCCCAGAATGTAATACCGTGCGATAATCTTGTTTACACTTTCTAACAGTCCAGAAGAGTCTCATAAGGGTGTGGACGAAACGTCGGCAAAAGCTACGGCGAGGCGTCTCCAACCCGGAAACCAAAAGTTTAATGTTATTGACGACCGTGTAGGTTAAAACAAAGAAAAGGTTTATATCGGGTTGTATTTTACATTTACATATTTGACAAAAATTAAGGTGGGACTGTAAGAAAAAATTCATTGCTTACACGTAGTCCAGAAAAAAAAACAGAATGTTACAATTTATATAAAACTAATGATATCAGGTACAAAAAATAAATACTGTAATGCATAATAAACTTATGTAAAATGAACAGTGGACAAAGATTAAAAATATACTCGGTACATATACATAAATTTGTGTCTCCATATCGATAGACATTGCCTAACCTCCAAGAACAATTTTATTCTTTTCCCAACCTTTGTTTTTTTTCTCTCAATGTGTCTCTCGCAAAAACACCTTTAAAGTTTAGAAGTAAAATTCAGCACGTTTGAACCTTAACCAGCTGGCGAAGCACGTGAACATAGGCTATCATATTGTTTTGGATCATTTATTGGGTATTTTTAAGATGGCAGATTTAATTCTTTACCGAAGCTTGCGATTCATTCGACCTTCCGATACCGTCTCCGTTACGAGGGGATCGAACAACATCAATGTCCCCATTAAGGGCTTTAATGTCACCTTGGTTCGTTCCGAGTAATGTCCCGATGACGCCCATATTATGACTACAAGGTTCGATTCAATCAAGGGGAACCGCGGGTATTGTCCGCCCTTTTTTTATATATCGCCATTCGCCCGGTAGTATTATATCAACGGACTGGTTCTCGCAATGATTTTAACGCCTATACGCCATTAACCAGCCGTTACACGCACATGGAGAGCGGCCACATTCATATATCTATTGAGAATTATTATTTATGTGATTTTAATGGGAGATACGAGATGATAAAGCTCCTGCTGTATTGACGTGATAACAAAAGAAAATGAAATCGGGTATTAGTTGTAGTAGTTATCTGCGTGCTATTTGGTATATGCGGTTATTGATTGTAACATATTCTCGACAAGGGCTAATAGATTGCGGGGTGGAAGGAAATAAATACATGTAGAAAGTTGATTAGTTTTCTATTGTATATGTTTATGTAGACTTTAAAAGAATTCTTTAGGTATTTATGTATTTCCCATTAATATTTTATAGTAAGGTACCACATTTGCTTTATATTTTACGTAAATTGTTTCTTAATGCTAATGTTAAAGCAACCAATCTAAATCTTTTGATAAAAATCTCTATCAATTTCCATCAACTTTGTCCACTAGAAAAAAAAATTGTGTTTGTCTTTCGAGCTTCTAAACGGATACTCTAAGCTTGTGGATCGTTGGACCAAGTGCATTGCTAAAGGTGGAGACTATATCGAAAAATAATGCATCTGTTGTATACCTATCTTTGTTTAATACAGTTGTAGAACTAAAAGTGTATGTAATTTTTGACTTACCCTCGTAGATTGTTTCAAAAGACGTGGTATATTACAAAGAATTGAAAAGATTGAGAACGTTGGTAAAGACTTTGAATTCAGAGGCGTACAGAGGAATATATTTGCCTAACATAGAGAGCTATATTAGAGTCAATCCATCTGCCGTCTGGAAATTTCTGAATGACAAACGTAAAGTAACCAGATTACCTGGGAGGACTTCACCATGATAACATTGAGTTTACTGAACCAAAGGACATAGTAAATGCTCTATCAATTTCGATGATCGTTATCGTTTGACATTACTCCACACTCTTATGGGACATCTTGAGGGCTGCGCAGTCTGCAGTAACAGCCCCGAAGATGTCCCATAAGAGTGTGGACAAAACGTCGGCAAAAGCTACGACAACGACGCGGTTCCAACCCGGAAGTCAAGAGTATAGTATTATTAACGACCACAGAAGAATACGTACCAGAAAAACTAGTTATTTTACAATTCGGCCTCTAAAAGGTTAACACAGATTCTCTAGATGATCTTAAACTTATGAGCGGTAGTCTATATATTGTGTAGTAATTTCCATATAGTATATTCTTTAATATCTAAAGTGTTAATATAATAGGTTTCGTAATACGTGAGTGGTTCAAATTTGCTCCACTTTTTATAAGGTTCGGTATTGCCTCCACCTATAAGCGAGGAAAGGCTGAAGACCCAATCTGCCCCTTATGGCAAGATCATCAAGAAGACGCACTCCATATCTATTCAAGAAAACATTTTTATTTCAAGACCCGCTTTCCCATTACCCAGATTAAACTTACATAAGTTTAATGTCTGGGGATCTGATGGTCGAAAGTTGGTATGGAAAAAGGGAGGAGAAGCTCTAAATCCCAAAAATTTAAGACCGTCCGTCAAGCACGGTGGAAGGTGTGGAATGGTGTGGGGGTGCATTGGGGCTAATGGCGTCGGAAATTTACACATCATTGCAATAATATGTCAATAATACGTCGGCTGAAGGTACTTCAAGGCCTTGTCTTCTTCAGTGCATCGCTGAATATAACCACACCTTTTCATTTTTAGATTCAATAGCCGTTTATTGCAACGTTTGCAAAACAGACGTTAAATGTATGCAAAAATTGCAACTAGCATAGCATATTCACACAGAAAAACACAGGCAACAACAATTGCAACAAGATCAAGACGAGCATGAGCTGCAGCAGGAATCAAATAATGATGACGAGAATATATCTAATAGAGATTTATGTGAAGCTTTCATTGCGGCCAATATTCCCCTGTCAAAATTATAAAATCCTACTCTAACAATTTTTTTGCAAAAATACACCGGTAGGCATATCCCCCATGAATCTACAATGCGCCGAAAATATTTACTCCAATGTTATGGTAAGGTCATAAATGTAATAAAAAATGATATTAGTGATAATTTTATTTGGGTTTCGTGATTTGCCAGCTTCCATTACATTCTTTGAAACACAAAATATTACTTTGGATCAAGGAATGCCGAAAATAAGTGAAGTAGTTAGCCTAAGACAAAAAAATCGCAATGATTTTTAATAAGAATCTGGACTTCACGATACTGCGAACATTAACAACGAAAAAAGTCGATAGTGGTAATGCCGAAGAAAGGTACAATGAATTTAGAGAATATTTCCACCATCGTCCCGCTGAGTAGTACAGACGTTGAACGATTGTTTTCTCTGTTTAAAGTTATTTTAACGCCAAAAAGAAATAGACTATCAAAAAAATATGTAGAACGCTTAATAGTTGTAAATGTCAACAAAAGAAAATCAAACAAAAGAAATCTTCGATATTGGTTTATTATTTAATTAGCTTGCTGTTTGTCGACGCCTATGGCAGCATGCTCGAGAAGCGGCATTTGATATTTTTATGCGCTTAACGACACCACTAACGGCATTACGTACAACCGCTCTGCGGACCAAAATATGTGAAACCTATCACTATTTATTATATATTAAAAAAAAACTATAGTCAAATTAGTACACGTGGTAAATCTTCGTCCTGAGGCCCAAAATCACCCATGGGTCGGTCGTCTGGTGCGCTGCGGCGCCAACAAACATCAAAATCCTTGAGAAGACCAAAGTACTCAGGATGATCGCTAAGGCGCCGCCATATCTGAGCGCCCAGACACTAAGGAGTCTTGGACCTGCCGAGTGTCAAGGAGCTGATCGCTTCGATTGCTCGTGCCGCATGGGCCAGGGCTGAGGGTTGCTTCAGTCCGACGCTATAGTTTACCCGTATGCAAGACCTGGGACCACCCTCGAAGATGGTGGTCAGGAGGCCTAGACAGGTAGAAGATGAGACTGGTCCAGAGGTGTTGGATCCCCGACTGAGAAGACTGGGCTATCGCGAGGATATGGAGCACCGCCGATCGGAACCAGACAAGAAGGTCAAAGGACGCAGTTTCGTCCGACCTTGAATCAATAGTTTGGCTCATGGATGTGGGCAGGAGCAAAAAGCGTTGGTGCTTTTCTCTTCTCACATTATTTTTTACGGGAGTGATTCTATTAATAGCATGAGCTATTTATAATTAGTATTATCTTGGTTATTGTTTCTAGGCATTCTTTTCATGTGTACTTCTACATTCAGTTCACTTTCGTTTGAACATTATTTTGTAGATAACCTCTACCTTAGCCATTTTTAAAATTACAAGCAATGAGAACAATTTACTGCATTATGTACGGATATGTCGTACTGTTTTAAACAAGATAGGTGCAATTAATTATGCGGATATAAATGATATGGATTTCAAAAATTCTAAGTAAATAAATGCTTTATGTTAAGAAAATGAAACTATTGATTTATAAACAATACCTAAACGCTTTCTGGAATTAACTTATTCATTATTTCTTATAATTTACTATACTTAAGAAAATATCGTTTTGTGTTATAACGGCCATTTACATACTAAGAATCGCTTTCCGCAAGATTTTCTTGAATCAAATTATCAAATGTCTTAAACAAGGAAATACAATTATTTCATTACGAGTATATACTTCTCTTGAGAGGAGAAAAAAAAACGCTAAGAACATATTTCTTTTGATTTAAAACAGTCATTGCATTGTGGATAATCGAAATGGTAATTGTCTTGGATTGAAGCGGACAGTCTTAATACAAGTAAACATTCTCTGCGTGCAGTATTTCAGTGAGACAATTTTTAATACTCAATTAGGACGGGAAACCTAAATTCGAATCTTGTTGACCAGTGAGGTAAAATAGGACTGTTTGTCTTCGTTATAATAGTAAACATTTTACTACCTAGCTGTTCTATCATGTTGGTGGTGGTCTGAAATATATGCACCACACTGTATACACCTAGTATGAATATATAGTTTTCTATGCCGTAACTTAAATGATTACTGTAATTTAGACAATGATCCTGAGGAGAGTGGGCTTGTTTCGTTTGCCATCGATCGCGTCCGAAGACTCAAAGAGAGAGAGTGTAATATTTGAAAAAGCAAAGAAAAGATATTACGGAAAAAAGGCCAGGCCGACCCGACATCGCGGGTATTACTTCTATACCTATACATTATTATTAGTTATACGGTGGTAGTGTATATAAGGCGGTCATAGTCTTCGTCGTGGGTTTCGTATTAAATTATAGAAGTTGGATATTCAATTATTTTCTTGTTGCCTAATAATATTAATGCCCTTCGAGGCAGAGCTATATTTCTAATAATATTATATTTCGTCGGCAGGCGAATTACATCAGATAAGTTTCTAGCGTTAGCCTCTCCGCTATTTACAGTTTATCGATTTATAATATGTACAGAGTGTTATTGATTTCGTCTCGAAATATATTATTAGATATGGCGGACCTCGAGGTTAAGGAGAGTTAGATTTATTGGCAAAATGGCGTCATCTGGTCTGTACGTAACGAGACCCATGCTTAGGTTTGTATACGTGAGTACTTCACCTACTGTGTGTAGGTTGAGATCATTTTGTAAATATGAAACTACCGACTCCAAGAAGTGTAGGAATGGGTTTTTTGATACATCTTGCGTTACAGATTTGAGAACAATTCGTAATTTATTGTTTCTGATATAGAAGCCAATAAGTTTACTTTACCCTTCAAGATCTGTTACATTTAGAAAATTTATACAGAGTTAGTATAAAGTATGGAACAACTCAAGTAAATTTCTGGTGGTAAGACTGGGCATCTCCATGATAAACAATCTAATGATTCAGAGAATGATTTCACTCTTACTGGTTTGCTTCCGGTTTAACCGGAAGTGACATAAACCCCAACTTTCTAAATAGAAATTAAAAAATAGGTAACTTAAATTTTCTATTTTGAATTCCTTGTAAAGCTCTAAACAAAACAGGCTGCCATACTGATATGAGATGCGACCCACGTATTCTAAGCCATAGGTATCTAGTAAGAAGCTAATCAGAAACAAAAGCTTCCATTTGATAGATCTGTCTTCAGTTAACATTTAAATAATAATTTGGCAGTTTATTGCCATTGCTCAATTAAGGGAGACAAAGAAGTTGAGTGGTGCATGGTAAATTTTCAAAATGTCCAAAATTGTACATCATGCAGTGACAACATATCTCATCTTGGAAGGAAAGACACCTTCCAAAATCAAAGAGCGAATGGACACGGTTTATAAAGACTCTGCACCATCGTATGCCACAGTTAAACTTTGGTCGAAATTGTTTCGTTGGGGCAGAGAATCTCTTGAAGATGATCCACGCAAAGAAGGGCTCATTACCGTAGTAATACCAGAAAACATCAAATTGGCTGAGGAAGTCACATTGAGTGATCAACGGCTGAAGGCACAAAGATAGGGGAACAGGGACTTCAAAAACTAGTGTTTTGAAGATCCTGCACGAGCATTTGTATATGACAAAAATTAGCGCAATATGAGCCCCAAATTTGTTCAGCGCGGTTCAGAAGAAACAACGCGTCAAATATAGCCTAAAGTTTCTTGAGCTGTACGACAACACGACCATTAACCAAATAGTGACTTGGGATGAAATGGTTCTATACCACGATCCTTTGTCTAAAAGAGAAGCAATGGAGTGGCATCGGAAAGGCGAACCCCAAGAAGGCTAAAGTGACAAAAAGCACAAAAAAGGTGATGGCTGCAACTTTTTGGGATAGCGTGGACATCTTGATAATCGATCACAACACTACAGTAAACGCAATATTACGCCGATATGCTACACCACCTAAGACAAGCAATCATCGAGAAACGCTGAGGAAAGCTGGGACGAAATGTCTGACTCTTGCACGACAGTGCTCCTGTCCATACAGCTGTAATTTCGAAGACTACTGTACGTCAATGAGGATTCAAGGAACTCGATCACCCACCGTACAGCCTCGACCTTGCTCCAAGTGACTATTTTTTGTTTCCAAAATTAAAAGCGGAGCTAAGAGGGAGAACATTCAACACCAATGGAAAGATCCAAGAAGCAGTTTAAGAACATTTTGAGGAGAAACAGCCATCGTATTTTCATAGTGGTATCCAAGCGCTAGTTAGACGATCTAAAAAGTGTATTGAATTAGCAGGAGATTATATTGGAAAATAATAAAGAGATCTTTTCTTCTAGACGCCCTCTTTCTATGTTAGGCTTAGAATACGCACTCCGTATGTACCGAAAATCCAGAATTTGTCCGTAAGATGGTATATTCAGATGAAGCTACATTTTGCCTTAACGATCAAGTTAGACAAAATTATTGCATTTGGTCTAGAGATAATCCCCATTGGATGCGACAAATACGTACTCAGTATCCGCAGGAGATAAATACATGGGCGGGCACCTGAGACAACAATGCGATTGGACCTTCCTTTATTGAAAATAGTTTTACTAGGCCTCGTTACTTGGATTTGTTGAGAAACAATATTATACCTGCTATTGCCAGTCTTTATCCTCATTCAAGCAATAATTCCTGTCGAGGATATAATACGGTTTTAGCATGACGGTGCGTTTGAACATTATTCCACAATTCTAAGAGAATATCTGGATAAAGTTTTTCCTAGACGATGGATAGGGAGACCTCAGGCCTCTGGATTCTTTTGAGTAGGGTTATCTCAAACACAGCGTTTATAAAAGTAGACCTGCAAATATAGATGAGCTGAAAATCGGTATTTAAAACGCTAGGCGAATTTTTACAGCCATCTTTGCGAAAATTCGAGTACCGGTTAGGGCACAGCCAGGTAGCAGAACGACAATGTTTAGAACATTTACTTTAATCTGTAATTTTTTATTTCACCGCTTCAATAACATTGTTAAAGTGTTGGGAGTTTATTAGTTATTTTTAAAAATAAAGTATCTTTTTTCTAAGGCGTCGGTCTATCTGAACCTGAATCAACGGTTTGAGAGCGATGAACAGCTACAGGACAGTGTTACAGCGTGGCTTAATTCACAAACGGCAGAGTTCTACGAAGAGGGCATTAAAAAACTGGTTCATTGCTATGACAAATGTCTCAATCTTAATGGCAACTATGTAGAAAAATAGCTGAAAGTAGTAGTGTATACAGATTGAGAGTCGACCCTATAGTCGCACCTACATGTATAATCGGTAATAAAAAAGGAGGTGATACGTCAAAACTCAAACGTAATGTGTAATTAACTGAGAATTAACAGCCGTCACATAATACATATTTCAGTAACGAAGGAATAACTCCTCTCCCGCTCCAAACGTATCCGATCAAGGTAGGTACGACTCTCAATCTGTACACAGTCCGACAAATAAGTTCCGAGATTCGAACCATATCTGAGTAACTAGTGGCGCCATCTATGTGTTCAGGCGTTTAAAAGCTGTGACATTCCTCTTTCCAGTAATACCAATTTTACTTCAATCGGTTGACAAATAGCAAAGTTATGACAGTTCTTCCAAAACAACTTTTTTGTCGATGTTGAAATACTAACATGGAACAAAAAGCAGTTATCAAATTTCACGCAAAACTTGGTAAAAATGCATCAGAAACATTCCGGTTGTATGTAGCAAGTGTTCGGCGATAATTGTTTGAGTACAGCAAATGTTTTTCTGTGGCATAAACGTTTTTTGGAAGGCAGAGAGACGTTAGAAGATGATAAACGTGAAGGAATGCCAATTTCAGCTCGGATAGCCGAAATGATCGAAAAAGTACGGGATTTTATTGCAAATGATCGCAATGCTTCGCTAAAAATGATGGAAGAGGCTTTAAGCATCAGCAGAGAAACGATCCAAACCATTCTTCACGAGGATTTGAGTAAAACAAAGATCTGTGCAAAATTTGTTCCACACTCTTTGGCGGATGACCAAAAATCGATGTGTGTCAGTCATTCCAAAGAAGTCGTTGCAGCCGCCAAAAATAATCCAAACTTCCTGAAATCAATTGTTGCGGGTGACGAAACATGGTGCTTTCAGTACGATCTAAAAACCAACCGTCAAAGTGCGAAATGGAAGTCGAAAAATTCACCACACGCCAAAAAACACGGAAAGTTCCATCAAAAGTCAAAACAATGCTCATTACATTCTTCGATAGCAAAGGAATTATCCACAGGGAATTCATTCCAGCTGGCCAAACAATTACTGGCGCATATTATCTCGAAGTTTTGAAGCGTCTGATGGCCAGAAGCCATCGTATTCTACCCCAATATCTTGATCTAGAGACCTGGTCTCTGTTGCACGATAATCCACCGAGTCACACTTCACTCATTATTCGTCAATTTTTGGCTCGAAATCAAGTCTGTGTATTGAATCATCCGCCATATTCACCTGACTTGGCCCCGTGCGACTTCTCTCTATTCCCAAAATTGAAGCTGAAAGGATGTTTTTTTAATGACATTTCGACCATCAAAACAGCTACATGAGCACTAAAGGCAATTCCACAAAATGAGCTAGAACACGCATTTGAATCACTATTGAACCGCTGTAACAAGTGTATTGAAACTAGAGGAGAATATTTTGAATAAAAAAATCGAAAAATATTCGGATATCTTTGTTCAATGATGTTTTCTACGGCCAGTCTCGAAACTTATTTGTCGCACTGTGTATAATAAAAACCTGTTCATATATTGGTGTTTTTTTTTTAATAACCAAACGGAACTTACTTTACGAATCGGCCTCGTATTTGTAATGAAATAATTGTATTTCTTTATTTAAGACTTAACTTGATTCAAGGTGGTGCAATTAGGCAACAGCTGAAGGCTTGCTTTTTATGAACCTTGCTGTACACAGACGTTGCAGTCCAAGACAAAAGCCGCATAATATCGCAGGACGGTATTCATTCAATTTCAATATCTAATCCGACCGAATTTAAATTTGAAAACATTTGAATTTTAAATACGCAGGATTTAAATTTAAAATATCTGTCGTCTTGCCCCGACGCCGCGTTCCTAGTCCAATAGAACGGACGATCTAGGTCAACTACATATTTAATTTCAAAGTCAGTCGTCTCCGTTTTCTTTTCTTTCTTATTTTGTAATTCCGATTATAATATGGAATCCAATGTAGTGCTGCGGTGTTATACTAATGTATATAGCGAGATGGTATCGTATAGTAACAAATGCTTCTGTCTCGGAAACTTTTTGTAACGCGTATTACAACGCCATGCATGGAACCGGCCATGTTATGAATAAATAGAACGTTTTGTAGCGGAATAATTGAATATTAAAGGTAGAATTTGTATTATTTATAATGGAATCCCGTTTAGTCTTGAATAAGTATATAAAGTAATAGTTTTTAACTATTTTGAGGTTGTCAATATAAAAATCCTTTATTTGACAATTGGATTACTTCCAGGACCGTGCCGTGCGGGGGGACAACACGTGCAATTGCACGGGGCGGCAAAATTAGGGCGGCGGCAGGCGGCACGGACAAGAAAAAAATACATGACACAAAAGGAGGAAAAGCATTCATACCTTTTCAATTTTTTTACAGTAAAAAAAAAATCAATCCCTAATTTTCTATTTAAACGAAATCGGGGAATTACAAAAAAATACCATCAAATGCAGCTGCAAAATAACATTTTTTTGGGAAGCCCAGAAAGAAATAGGTCACGCCGTCAACGGTGTTGGAGCTTCTCTTTCGATCTCTGTCTTTTCTTTTCATTTTGCTTTAAACGATTCTCGTTCTCTGTTTTTAAAGGAAAAAACCTTTATTTCGGTGAAATATATTGGTGGATAATATAAAAGCATGCGACAATTTTTAAAATGTTTATGAGTTGTTGACCGTTGAGCGTAATATTTGGTCTGTTCGTGTTCGAAATTAATTCGTGTGAAAGTGAAATTCTAACCCCGCTGGACGTTGTAAGGGGGTGATTGGGTGGTTGAAATCAGTTTTTATCGTCATATTCGGTTTCAGCGCCCCAAAATACTTGGGGAAAAGGGGGTCTTCCCTCTGGGTTTCAATTTTTTTTTGTATGTATTTAATTCACTTTATATATAATATACATAATATATTGTATTTATTGAACTTTTTTTTTTAATTTTACTAGATTAATACCGATTTTTACAAAATGTCGGGAAGTAATCCAAGGAAGGAATCAGAGGCGTTTTATCACAAGCAAAAAAGAATAAAACTAGAAGAAAAGGAGAAACTTAGGGGAGGGGATCCTTGGATATTTTAAAGCTTCTTCTGAACAAATGTGATCAACAAGCAATGAACAACAACCAAGTACATCCACTGCAAGATTCTCCGATTCAGATAGATTGGATGGAGCAGATTCAATGCCTGAAGAGCAACCTTTGGTCGAATTGGATGAAAACCGCAAAGAAGAAAGCGATGATAGTCGCGTTATCGATCTTTTGATTGAAACGGGGCCTTTTCAACTGAAAGAATATAATTTTCCTGTATAAAGTTAATGTTCTAAGCAAAATGTCGAAACCCGAAAATCAATATAAGTGAATGTCTTACGGTTTTGAACAACTTAATTAACTATATCAGAAAAATTAGAAGCGATGAAGATTTTGAGCTATTTATTAAAGAGGCAAAGATATTAGCGGAAAAAGTTAATGTTGCTCCCGAATTTCCTCTTGTTCGTCAGAAAAAAATTCCAAGGCAATATTCTTACGAGTCAGAAGATGATCCTATCGCAAATGCTATGCAGAATTTTACAATCAATTTTTACTTTAGTATATTACACAACAATGCAATCAATTAAAGAGAGGTTTTCTATTTTGGAAGAAAAGTTTGATGGGATGGAACAAACCGTGTTAAAAAATTCTTGCATAGATCTCGATAATTTTTTACAACATTCTGAAATCGGTAATCTCCAGAAAGATGTTGATTCGGTTATTTATCGGATTCTCATTGTGTGTTTTCGAAAACATGGGACGTAAGCCTGATGTACCTCTTGCATCACATGTGAAGAAATATATTTGGCGTTTCCCTGGTTTGGAATTTACAGGTTCACACATTCGTTGCAAATTTGCGGTATAGGATTGCTAGGTCGCACGACATTTGAATATAGAAGTCATACTAAAAGTAAACGTCATGTATTGGATTTAAGAAACAATATTTCGTGCTGGCAATTTTTGTATGACTTTATTTTACTGTTGAGTACGTGCAGCATCCCATAACACCTAGTAGATAATGAACACTTTCGTCTTTTTTGGGATAAATATGTTCCATTATGGAAGTTACCAACAAAAAGACAATTGCGGTACAATTCACAACATGTGCAAAGTACAGTAAAAGACTGCATAAAAGACAAGTTGAGAAATCAAAAAATCTGGCTCACTGTGGACGAAACGACGGATGCTCCGAAACACAGCGTGATTCATATTGTGGCGCGACCTTTAAAACGTAATGGTCCAGCAGCTTCCTTGTTGTTAGCCAGTAAAAGGATTGAAAGAACTGATGCCGAAACCGTTGTAAACATAATAAAAAATATGTTAAGAGAATTTTGTATCGTAGGAGCCCAAATCACCATGTTAGTTTCTAACGGAGCCGCAACAATGCTGAAAGCTGGTAGGATGTTAAAAGTATGCTTCCCGACTCTTCTTCACATAACATGCCTCATACACGCATTTCATCTCGTAGCAGAAACAATTCGAAGCAAGTATCCTAGGGTGAATGATTTTATATCATCTACCAAAAAAGTGTTTGTGAAATCTTCCAAACATATCCGCGTATTCAAGCAATTGTATCCGCAAATTCCGCTACCACCTCAGCCTGTATTGACGCGATAGGGAACATGGATCGAGACAGTATCTTACTATCGCAAATATTATTCCCAAGTGAAAGATGTCATTTTCAAACTTAATTCTTCTAATTCTCAAGCGGTTCGCGAGAGTCAGCAACTTCTTTCCGATTCGGTCGTTCAAAAAGAAATAGATGACATTTCCATAAACTATTCTGTAGTAACACAAACTATTTCGCAGTTAGAAAATACTCACTTATCTATGCAAGACTCGTTAAATAACATCAACAATTTAGCAGCCGCTCTAGAAAGCTTGACGGATTCTATTGAACTAGACATCGGGCAAAATTTTCGTTCAGTTTTAAATAAAAATCCGGATTTAGGAAAGGTTCGATCTATATCTGGAATTCAAGACTCCACTGAAGAGATACAGGAGTATTCGAATTTCGCAAATCTTACTTCATTAGATGCTGAAGGATCATTTGCAAAGTATACGAGAACGTTTTCAGACCGTCGTCGAGGTCTGACCGAATCGACAATGAAAGCATTGCTTATGCTGGCAGTCGCACATTACCGCAGTGGTCATCGATACGTCAATAAAAGGTAACAATCTATTATTTTTTTATTAATACTGTGTCTACTTTTGCGTGGTACGTCCCGGACGGTTCCACTAGTTTCTCGAATATTATAAATAGTACACGTACATCGATCAACCGATAATAACCGAACGTCCACTCGATTCCTTGTATGTTCACAGTAAACACAGCTCCTTTCACGGCGCCGCTGCGGGTGCAACCGTTTATCACGCTTTAATGATATGTCAATAAACATCAAATGTAATATGAATTGTCAAACTTATTAAGAATGTCAAACGTAATTTGAAGTTTCAATCTCGGATTAACCGTCGGACGTAGTTATAACCAGTATAAAAAAAATAATTCAAGAAAGTTGGAATTTGCATATAAATATGTTTGTTTTAAAATGGAAAATGTCCAAACAATTTAGGATTTGTGGGTTAATATTTATATTACGTACAGAATTTTGCAAAAGCATAATTTTCTCGGTTGCTAAGCTTTAATTTTATCAATTGGGTCCTCAAAAAAATTAGAACTACAATTTACGTACGATTCTGCCGCCATCCATGAAAGAATAAAATTAAAAACATAATACGATGACTCGTTCCTATAAAATATGCACCTGGAACAATGTACTCATTCATAATGATTGATTAAGTAATATTAAAGAACAGTATTTACAAGTTTGAGCTCGAGGCGTGGCAGCTGTACTCAATATCAGATTTTTACTCGCAGACAGTTTCATTAACCTTCTCTATATTCATTGCATCTGTATACCTGTATAAGAAACACGAGCACCCATGTGCTAAAAACGAGGTATGCTGTTCTTTTCGCTTCTAGCGATATTTCTAAATACGGTTGAACACATGAAAGCGATTTTTAACGCTTTATCAGCGTCCTTTGTATTTGCTCTATATAGTATTGTTTTCTGAAATAGGAACTGCATGTTTTATAATAATAATACGCATGCAAATTGAAAAGTTGTAAAATTGGAATCGATGCCGTTTTTGGTGTTTCGAGTTGTAAGTCAATTCTGTAGTAATATTATTAATAAGATACTTCGCAATGTGTATTTTATTTTACATATACACATATTTGGTAGTTACTCCATATCCTTATTTATAAACATACAGTTAATATGTTAATAGCACAATATATCTTAAGGTGGCAAAAGTACTAAGTGCAGATTGTCCGCATAAGGCAGATGACAGCTGATTTAATTATAGACGCCATCTTGGATGCAATTAATTCCAAGTTATAGGTTATTGGCCATTGTCGGTAACGCTAGATTATGAAAATCATCGCATCTAACGAAGCAAAGACAAAATTATCGGTTATTAAACAAAATTTTAGCTCAATTAAATCAATCGCTTGGCAAGAATCAAAAAAGTAAACAAAAACATACTTCCACCATTTACAAGCCACATCCAAAGATTATGAGCTAAAATTGAGGAAGAACAAAGTATAATTGATATTGTAGACCAGTCAGGAAACAAAAGCAAGAATTCCAATTTCAAACGTCCTTATCATTAATTCTGGAACTTCAGATGCTGACACTTTCGAAGAACTGCATATGTATGTAGATGACACAGATAAATAAAAATACGCGCCAGTTTAGCAACGATAAGTTTACTCCTGAGCTCACAGATGGCGCTTCAGCAGAAATTGTTTACAGATGTCAGTTGAACGGAATTTTCGGAGTAAAAGGATCATAAATATCTTTGACAGTTGAAAATAGGGACGTAATTGCAATTTTGCGGTCGAAAATGTTATTGATGAGACCCCAAAAGCATTTACGGGGTGTCATGTTATAGTTTCCCTACCACCAACACAAAATTTCGAAAAAACCAGCATTTTACGAAAATCTTTAACATTTGCTTATATACTTCCACCATTGTCAAAATTGTCAATTTGCGTTATGTATTGACACCTATGCTATGTTAATGTATTACTACTTTACATCCCCAGGGACGTAAAATTAAATTACGTCCCGCTGTCAAGGGCAACAAAGGTAAACAGTCCGTAATTGTACGTACATCTCCCAAATCAGGGCAGTAATGATTGACTTACGTAGCAAGTAGTAAGAACATTAATTTTTCTCAATATTTTAGTTGTGGTACAGACAAGTACGAATTCAATTTTTGTAAAGTATGGTGTATTAGGAGCAGTTATTGTTTGGCTTACGAGGTAGGCGCCATAAATTCTCGGCCTGATAAAATAGTCCATCTGTTTCAAACTACCTTGAAGGTAACGGAAGTGAATGAAATCCTGGTATTCTTCAGTTTTATTTATAGCCACATTTTGAGAACTTTCAGGTATCACCTCCTATGTAAAAATATACTGGATATTCCATTTTAGTTCAGAATAAAGAGATAGTGAGGAAATAAATTTGGAGGCAGTGTATATATGCACATAAAAAAATAAAGCCTATGTGATTGTATTTCTTTAAAATACATTATTGAAACCTGACATACACCTACCACACCCCTCCCTTCAGCCATTGGGCCGTAATGGAACGCCGTTGTCTGCGGACTGCAATAACACGAATGCGAAAGTGAATATTTAAAAATTAAATTAGAGAGAGCCAGAGAGCAGAGGTATTATGCCAACAACTCGTCCACGTGATCCCTTATATCGAATTCGCAACTGGTTTTTATTTATTGTTTGGGTGTTGGTAGACTCTAAGGAGAGGAACTACCCAAGACGCAGGTGTAGGAATAATATTTTCGATGCAAACCATCAGCTACTAATCAAGTAATTCCTACGATGAGTAGAAGTCTGAATGATCATGTAATTTTTTGATACAGAATATAAACATAGTTGCAATATTGCAGAAATAGTCTTTTCAAAAATTATAAAAATATCAAAATTGTCACCCAATCAAAAAAAAATTATAATTTCTTTCTCCAAACTCAAGGATAAATATATAGGATCTCTATGCATAAGACTAACGTTCGCAATGGCTCTCCAAACACAGCCCTTTCTATTCAATGACAACACGGAGGGAGCATACTTGATTTCGATAGCGCAAGAATTTTCAATTGAAACGAAATTGTATTGAAATGTATCATATTTCTAAGAATTTGGATTCCATTAATTGCGGAAAAGATATTGATTACTAGAGCGAGATAACCGCTTTTACGATACATAGGCGATATATATTCATTTAAAATGTCTAGTGTGAACAACGTTAAAAAACGACCCTTTCCTGACACCGTAAATAAATTTATCTGTGACTTTCCGAATTTGTTCTACGAGGGTGTTAAAATAGTTTGTAAAGTGTGCGAGAAACATTTGATGTGCTGGGATAAGGCGGACTGTAACAATCATGTAAATACCGAAGAACACAGAAATAGAAAAAAGGGCGTGCCAATGAGAACTGCCCTTATTTTCGATTTACTTGTCGTGATGATAACCTGTAATTTGTTCCAGAACTTTTGGTATAAGTACAACCCCGAGTTGAAGTTGCCAATTACGAAAAGGGCACGCCAGCATGTTTTATTTGCACGCATAAAACGAGGAAAAGAAAATTAAATCTACATTAAAAAATTAATTGCTTTGGTTATGTGTTGACGAGACAACAGATTGCAAATGAAATTCTGTTCTAAATGTTACAATACGTATACTGGAGCTTCATATACCGACATTGCCACTGTTACTAGCTAGCAAAAGACTGGAAAAGTGCACTGGTGCAGCAATTGCGAGGTGGATAGGAGTACGTTAGAAAACTTTCCAGTCTCGCCACGTCAAGTGTTGATATTTATAATGGTGCCGCGACAATGCGTTCGGTGGGCTGCTTTCTTCTTGAACACGGTTGCAAGTGTTTACACGCTACGTGTAAAGTGCATGCTTTACGTCTTATGGCCGAAGTTATTCGACAATGTTCACCAGAGGTAGATGCATTAATGGCAAGTACAAAAAAGTGTTTCTCAAATCTCCAAAACGTCTTCGATCAATTCACGCACAGTGTCCTGGTATTCGTTAACCACCACAGCCGATTCTTACACGTTAGGGAACATGGTTGCAGGCAGCTCTTTATTATGCTGGATATTTCAAACAAGTGAAAGTTGTTATTCTACAATTCACTCCCGCCGAAGCTACAGCTATTAAAGAGAGCCAGACAACATTTCAAGATATTTCCATTGAAACAGAGTTACAAACTATTCATAACAACTATAAAGGATTACGTGACGCAATAGAACAATTACAAAATAGAGCTTTGTCGTTAATGGAGTCACTGCAAATAGTGGACGAAGTACATACATTGCTAGGCATTATACATGACGCAAAATATAATCGCGTTTTAGAAAAGTTCGAAGGTGTGTTAAAGATGGATTCCGATGTTATCACATTAAGAGAAATTTGTGATGGTGCATCGACTAATTCATTAACTTTATGCAAAGAGTGTTTTAATCATGCATGTATTACATCCGTAGATGTTGAACGATCTTTTTCAAAATATAAACACATTTTTATTTAAACACCACGGCACACGTCGTTCAACGAGACAACTGTGGAAACATATCTAATGCTGTCAACTTTTTACGACTCTTATCCAGTGTTTCACAACTTTTCAGAAAATGAAAGGCTGCCTAGCCTTTTGTCTAATCCAGAAATGTAATTCTCTAAATATGTACTAAGAAACAGGCAAAAGTGATCGGAAACAGTTGAATATTGAAAAAGTTATCACACCTAAAAGTTATTACGGTTTGTAGCTGAATAGACTACCGCGGACCATATCGTCTTCTATGGGCCGAAAAGCACCTTCAGAAGGAGAGAACAATCTCTTAAAACGAGAAGGATTTCTGGCTTTCAACTAATATTTATGCAATATTTCCGGATACTCGATTTTTGATAGAAAAAATACGGTTTGGAAGTGATAGCCTTGCAATTGCAGAACACTTACATAGATCTACTTTAAAAAACTACCAATAACAAATCAACAATTACGTTATCCTGCGCTACACTAACAGCTTGAAGTATTCATATCGAGCACGCCGTTAAAACGAACTGTGTTATTGTTGATTGGAGGCTTTCTGCCCGTTTGTTTCCGATCCGCAGCTGCGTTGAGTACTTTTGGACCGGATTTGCTCCCGCCTCTATAAGCAACCATTAGCTTCGATCGCGAAATCAATCAAAAGCAAATTTCAGATTGATATCTACGACATCCTTCATTCTAATACGCAAAAAAGTACGGATTAATCGCGTTACCGGTACGTAATTTGAAAAATGCGCAATTGTAACGTGGAAAAATGAGATATTCGTCAATTTTATGACTTAATACTTGGGGAAGGTTAATCGGGTTCAATGTAATAATATGGCTTCATTAGAAAAAATACCATACATACGCTGGAAATATGATTTAAGAGTTATTAACTATGTGACGTGGCCGTGTCCATTAACTACACACAGAGAATGTCGCTTTTAAAATCAATAAAGGCTTTTTATTAAGATTTTTTTGTTTGCATTATATCAAAGTTGCTTTACTAGTGCCTTCAGCTGGAACAGGGATCAAGGCAGAGTATGGGAGAGATTCTCCGGAGAGAAAGCCGAGATCCATCAAAGATTACAAAAACAAAGAAGGAAAAATTAACTAAGAAGGGCATCAGGAGCATTTTTGAGAAAAGCTGCCAAAAAACTTTGATACACATCTTCTCGAATTGTGAAAATATACAACTCATAAATTCAAAATCTTAATAACAATTTTATTTTAAAATAAGATCTCAACTGTCAAAATTTGTTGGTTCATACAAAAAAAAACAAAGATAATAAAAAAATTTTGGAACGCCTGAAGAGTCCTGTGATTCTGGGAGCGTCGTCCTCGGTTCAAAAACAGAGTGGATCCTAGTAGTTGAACTAGGTAGCTACGGGGTCAGTTTGAAGGTCATCGCCTGTATATTTCTTATGGACATTCAGGAGCTGATAAGAGGAATTTTTACTTCCGGTCTGGGACAACAAGTTTGAGCAACATTTCACATCCGCTTCTTTACTTGATCAAAATATTTGTTGTAGTAAAACGCAGCCTGCAACCATGTTCCCCAACGAGTAACAATCGGCTGTGGTGGTCCAGGTAAATCAGGACACAGTTTGTGAAATAGTGGGGTACGTTTCGGGGACTTTAGAAACACTGTCTTTGTACTAGCAATCAATGCATTTACTAGTGGAAAACATGTAGGAATCGCTTGTGCCGCAAGATTTAGAGTATGGATTTTACACGTTACAGGTAAGAAGTTACCACTGTGTTCTTTAAGAGATCGGCCCAAAGAACGCATGTTTGCGGCACCATCACTCATAAACAATTTATAACTCTTTTGGAGGCAAGTAAGAAGGAAGATGACGGTCGATGTGGTTCCATTGTACGTACCATTACATTAACCACAGAATGTTTTTGACGATCTGTTGTTTCTTCCACACACAACCACAGTTTTTTATATTTCAATTCCGTTTTCATTCATTTTTCTATATGTTCACAAGCAAATGGCACTACATTTCGTATCGATGTCCGACTAGGTAATTTACAGTGCGCATATTTATTCTAGGAGACAAATGCTTCTTTGTCTAGTAAACGAAACGATAGATTACATAAAATAAGAGTAACACATAAAACAAATGTAAATTTTTCTTGGTCTCCTATGCCACTTTTGCAAAAGAATGCTGTTTGCCTTCGATGTGATGTTGACAATGGCGTCTGGACTAACACATTAAAGGGATTTTACAAACTAGACATTGAATTTTAGCGCCATCAAAAATTAAGTCCGGCATGTCCACTATAAAGTTTTTAACTGTGTCTGCCATTGGTCGTTTTCGCGACGTACCTAACTGCGACATTTTTAAAGCAAACATAAGCGTACAATTACGAAATAAGTTACGACAGCCTACAAATACATAGAACTACTCGCATACAGCATCGATTTAGTACTGACACTGTCAACGCGTGAAATAAATAATCGCCGACTCCGAACCACATATCTACTACACTGACTGTTACCGCTGTTTGCCCAGACTAGTTATTATTTTAATTTGCTTGCAATTTAATTCTGATTATTTACCAATCTAAAAGATATGCCAGTACCAGTCTTATGTTTAGTCTTAAGTAGTGCAAAGATATTTTATACTGGATACTATCGAAACATCTGGTATACATATTTAAATAATAATTTTGTTAGAAAAATTGTTTTGTAGACGTGCTACAATACAAAATTTATGGTTAAATGCATTATAGACTGCAGAAGAGGACGTCTTGTTGTCTTGTCAGCCTGACGAAATACAAACATGACGATTAAATTGGTCTTAGCTTGCCTTGCCACCCAATATCCATACGGCGCGGTGTATAAAATATTCGTTAGCATTGAAATAGGAAACACCGATTCTTCACAAGTTATAATGATTCTAATTTTAATAAAACGTTACAACTGAACAATTACCCACGTATCTGTATACGAGTGTAGTTTGACATTAATCTAGCCTTCGATAAATGCCTCTGCGTGAGAACGAATTGCTCTCGATTTTGACATCTGCCATCCATCACACGACGTCTGTCAAAATTTCAAGCAAAAAACACAATGAGTTTGGTTTTAGCAGTCACTTTTGTGTTTTTTGAAAATGGAAAAGGTCGAATATCGTTCAGTGATTAAGTACCTTCATTTGAAAGGGAAAAACAATGCAGAAATCAAAGCCGAACTGGATGCTGTTTATGGCGAGTCTGCACCGTTGTTAGCACATGAAATTTTGGAAGCTGAATTTGTTCGTGGTTGTAAAGTTATTTGATGATGAACGTCCGGTGCCCAAAACCGCCACTACACCAGAACAGTCAACAAAGTCTAGATATATCTGGCAACCGTCGAACCAAAGTGCGTGAGATAGCAGAGGCTCTAAACATGTCAACTGAGCGTGTACACAACATCATACACGAACATTTGAATATGAAAAAGCACCACCCGATCGACCGGAAAGGTGATGACGACTGTTTTTTGGGATGCCAACGGCATTATTCACATTGATTGATGATTCACAATAACTGGCGTGTACTACGCAGATTTATTGGACCATTTCGACGCCGATTTGACGAAAAAACGCCCTAGTTTGGCTCGCAAAAAGGTTCTCTTCCATCAGGACAACGCACCTGTTCACAGGGCGGCCGTTGCACAGGCAAAATTGCACCAATTGGGCTACGAATTGATCGACCACCCACCGTACTCGCCAGACCTAGCCCCCTGCGACCTTTTCCTGTTCCCAAACCTAAAGAAACTTCAAAACTTCACACTATTTTGAGGAGCTCGAGCAAAATTACTTTTCGGAAGGGATAACAAAGTTTAAAAACCGTCTCATCAGGTGTATTGAGGTAAAAGGAGACTATGTTGAAAAATAAATGAGAAAAAGAATAAAAAAATCGTGCGTTTTCTTACTTAAGCTAGATTAATGTCAAACTACCGTCGTATTTAAGCACAAGGCGGATTTAAGTGATCTACCATGCCTTCTGATACAATCTACTTTAACATACTTAAACCAACTAAAGAACTACATAAAAAAAATATACATAAAAAGTGTTTACCCGTTTATTACATGGCAATTACGAATACTAAACAACAATGTACATACTGCTTCTACTTATAATTAGTATTTTTCAGGTTAAGGAATCACTTCTTTATACACACGTTTGTACTTTCGAAAGATTCTTAATGAAGTGCATTACAAACACAAAAAGAAAACAGTTTTTTCTCTTCCCACTAGATTCCATCAAAAGCATAGAGATTAGGTATCAACTCACAAAATATTATATTTTATACAAGCGATAACATAACCTTAGTTATGTACACGTACCATTATGTGTGTGGTAACACTTCTTTTCCTGTAAATAAGTATACACAATATATTGTATAACACCAGACGAGCAGCGTCTATAACCTACACGCACCTCCTCCCCTCTCTGTTCCTCCTTTAAATATTTAAGGATGCCTGACAAATTAAGATAAAGATAAAGTGCGTTTAAAATATTTCTCTCGCACCGTTTTGGTGGTGTTCTATGTGTTCGGCGTGCCCGCGTAAAACCGTAATATAACAGGCTTTCGATTCATATCTAACAGGAAATTAGTACACGTTTAACTTCGTATTTAACATCTTTATTAGGTCCTATTCGGTATAAAGTCGGTAATTTATCGTTTCTCATTTGCATTTAAGCGTTATTTATAATTGTTTCGTATTTATAAATTTCTCTCGCGGCATATCGATCTTTTCGTCCCCTTAAATGGATGTCGTATTTCACCGTAAAACCGTCAAAAAATTAAGGGAATAAGTTTGTCATTCGATACGTCAAGGTGTTATTCCGGACGTTTAACTCGGTCTTGTGTTCGTTAGGATTAGCGTTGTAATATATTCTGTTGGTCGATTTAGATATGTTGAATTGTAATTAATTATTTTTGGTTATCCGAGAATCGAGTTCAAGAACAAATATTGGTATTTTAAACGTGATTAAAAGGAAACTGTAAACATTCCATAATATATCTAGGTTTCGACATAAATAAGCTTCTAGATTATATCTTGAATATACATATAAATTAAACTTAATGCTATTCCTTCCCCGTTATATACATTACATCGTGACAGATGATCAAGTAAATTGTGTTCCATTTGTTCTTGTTCTAATAGAAAAAGCGTATATCCATATTAAAGTATATTCTTTTTAAATCTGACACTAAAACGCTGCCTTTTAACCGGCTATTTTCAAGCAAATTTATGGAACAAACCCAAACATGGTTATGAGAACTTCCGTTGTTACTAAAGCGTGTACGGGGGGGTGTATGCACGTATGTGGATGCAGAGTTCAGTAATGCGGTAGACATTGAGGAGTTCGATCGTTCGGCTATTTATCGGATTCTCATTGTGTGTTTTCGAAAACATGGGACGTAAGCCTAGTGTACCTCTTGCATCGCATGTGAAGAAATACATTTGGCGTTTTCATGGTTTGGAATTTACAGGTTCGCACATTCGTTGCAAATTTTGCGGTATAGGATTGCTAGGTCGCACGACATTTGAATATAGAAGTCATATTAAAAGTAAACGTCATGTATTGAATTTAGGAAACAATGTTCCGTACTGGTAATTTTTGGTTATTCTTGTGTTGAGCACGTGCAACATCCCACAACACCTAGTAGAAAATGAAAACTTTCGTCTTTTATTGGGAAAAATATGTTGTTTGCACAGTAAAAGGCTGTATAAAAGACGAGTTGGGAAATCAAAAAATCTGGCTCACTGTGGACGAAACTACTGATGCTCAGAAACACAGCGTGATTCATATTGTGGCGCGTCCTTTAAAACGTAATGGTCCAGCAGCTTCCTTGTTGTTAGCCAGTAAAAGGATTGAAATAACTAATTCCGAAACCGTTGTAAACATAATAAAAAATATGTTAAGAGAATTTTGTATCGTGGGAGCCCAAATCACCATGTTAGTTTCTGACGGAGCCATCACAATGCTGAAAGCCGGTAGGATGTTAAAAGTATGCTTTCCGAATCTTCTTCACATAACATGCCTCATACATGCATGTCATCTCGTAGCAGAAACAATTCGAAGCAAGTATCCCAGGGTGAATAATTTAATATCATCTACCAAAAAAGTGTTTGTGAAATCTTCCAAATACTACGCGGATGTATTTGGAAGATTTCACAAACACTTTTTTGGTAGATGATATTAAATCATTTACCCTAGGATACTTGCTTCGAATTGTTTCTGCTACGAGATGACATGCAGGCATGTCGTGTGAAGTAGACTTGAAAAGCATACTTTTAGCATCCTACCAGCTTTCAGCATTGTTGCGGCTCCGTCAGAAACTAACATGGTGATTTGGGCTTCTACGATACAAAATTCTCTTAACATATCTTTTATTGTGTTTAGAACGGTTTCGGTATCAGTTCTTTCAATCCTTTTACTGGCTAACAACAGGGAAGCTGTTGGACCATTAGGTTTTAAAGGACGCGCCACAATATGAATCACGTTGTATTTCTGAGCATCAGTAGTTTCGTGCACAGTGAGCTAGATTTTTTGATTTCTCAACTCGTCTTTTATACAGTTTTTTACTGTACTTTGCACATGTTGTAAATTGTACCGCAATTGTCTTTTTGTTGGTAGCTTCCATGATGGAACATATTTATCCCAAAAAAAGACGAAAGTGTTCATTATCTACTAAATGTTGTGGGATGTTGCACGTGCTCAACATGAAAATAAACTCATACAAAAATTGCCAGTACGGAATATTGTTTCTTTAATTCAATACATGACGTTTACTTTTAATATGACTTCTACATTCAAATATCGTGCGACCTAGCAGCCCGATACCGCCGAATTTGCAACGAATGTGCGAACCTGTAAATTCCAAACCAGGGAAACACAGAAATATATTTCTTCACATGCACAATTGTATCCGCAAATTCCGCTACCAGCTCAGCCTGTATTGACGCGATGGGGAACATGCATCGAGGCAGTATCTTACTATCGCAAATATTATTCCCAAGTGAAAGGTGTCATTTTCAAACTTAATTCTTCTAATTCTCAAGGGGTTCGCAAGAGTCAGCAACTTATTTCCGATTCGGACGTTCAAAAAGAAATAGATGCCATTTCCATAAACTATTCTGTAGTGACACAAACTATTTCGCAGTTAGCAAATACTCACTTATCTATACAAAACTCGTTAAATAACATCAACAATTTACATAAGCGATATATTACAAAATATGTCATAATATGTATTTTATATGTTTGAATAAATTTTTCTACCACTATCAATTGTAATATCGACATCCGAAAGGCATGCAATATTATTATATTAATTAATTTTTATCTAAAACATATCTATCCAAAAACATCAAAATTTACGTTACATTCCTTCACAGTCTCTAAAGACGAAATATTAAATATCATTTTCCTCATTTTTTTAATAACTGTTTTACAAAAAGTGAAGTACGTTTTTGGAACTGCTTGAAGGGCTGTATAACATCCACAATATGGCATTTGAATAGGTTCATTCGTGAAAGGATGGGGGAAGGCACCACCAAATTTTTAAATAATCAAGAAAACTAAGTAAAATGTCGGGGGTGGTTTCACCCTCTTAAAACGAAATTGAGCCGATAAGGAAAATGGCTTCGAACATCTTGGCGTGAGGACTGCTTGTCCACAAAGTTACATTTTTTTTGGAATTTACGGGTTCGGGATGTTCCCTTGTTAGAAGAAACACTTCCCTGTCTTGGATTTCCTTGATTTTCTAACCCTAAGAAAATATTTATTTAATACAAATAAAATTTCAAGAAAATTATTTTCTTATATTATACATATTTATAGTCTTGAAATAGAAATATTTTCTTGAACAGAGGCTGATTTTCTTCTCTATGTGTAGAGCCTCTACATGTTTTATTTTCTCTACGTGTAGAGTCTCGACCTTGCCCCAAGTAACTATTTTCTGTTTTCGAGATTAAAATCGGGGCTATAGCAGGAGATTATATTGAACGACTATTTTTGACGATATGATTGTTTATGTAATAAATATATAGTACCTAAGCATATAATATATAATTAAGAAAAACACAATGATATCACCGTTGAGGATAAATTTAACGTTTGATCCTGAATGGGAAATTATACGTAACGGGTATTACAAATTCTAAAATAACATAGCAATAGATTGAATAGAAACAATTGCAAATTGATATTGAATAACAAATTATAATCACCGTCCAACAGAGATACTGCAGGCAACAATAAATTGTAATTTAGTTATTGTTACGTTGTATTATGAGGTGCAATACCTATAAATAAAGGTTTTCTCAATGTATGATCGTTTTAAATATGCATAACAGTTGCGGCGGTAGAATAATAGAAGTAATAGAAATCGTAATAATTACAGTTTATAGAAAACACTTGAATAAACGGGCAAACTGTATCAATGTAGTTTTCTTAAAATGTTTTTTCTTATTTTTTACGCATATATCATTTATACATCCTATATAGAGCAACGCAACTGCGCTGAAAGCTAGTGGCGGACGCATAAAAGTTTACACAAAATAAATTAAATGTGATACGTGCTCAAACACTTACCGTTTGAAGAGTCCTCCGTGAAATCACAAAGTGGATAATGTCTATTTAATATTTGTAACATTAGATATGTTTCCAAAGTTGTTTCGGCAAAGTGAGTGCGGCGAACGTTCTACATCTAGTGACGTTATATTTGCGTAAGTAAAATAATCTTTCAAATAACTTAACGGTTCTGTTGACGCACCTTCACAAATTTGTCTCAATGTGCCAAAATCAGAGTCTTTATCTAAAACACTTTCAAACCTTTCTAACATTTCTTGCGTCTTCTATCGCGCATAGCTGTGCGTGAATATGTTGCACTATTTGCAAAGATTCCAGTAACGACACCGAAGAATTTTGTAGTTTTTCTATCGCATCCGCTAGTCCCACGTAATTGTTCTGAATAATTTCCAAATCTGTTTTAACTTGACTATCTTGAAATTTCAAGCGGCTTACCTTGACAGCCGCAGCTTCCTTTGGGTCGAATTCTAAAATCACGTTCTTTATATTCTCAAAATATTTAAGATAATAAAATGCAGCCTCTAACCATGTTCCCCAACGAGTAAGAATAGGTTGTGGTGGTTCAGGAATACCGGGGCGTAGTCTATGAAATTCCCGAATACGTTTTGGGGATTTTACAAACACAGCTTTTGTATGTGCTATTAGAGCGTCTACCTCGGGATAACATTTTCTGATACTATCTGCTACGAGACTGAGAGTATGAATTTTACATGTAATGTAGTTAGCACAATGTTTTTTAAGAGATCGACCTACAGCAAGCATGTTTGCGGCACCATCACTCATAAACATCAACACTTGATTTGTTGAAAGTTCAAACTTTTCCAATGTATTTAACACCAACATTGAAATTACTTCGGCAGTGCGTTGTTGTATTCGTCTGGAAGCTAGTAAAATTGAGGGTGACGGTCGATGTGGTTCCATTGTGCGTACCATTACATTAATCACAGAATGTTTTTTACGACTTGTTGTTTCGTCCACACATAACCACAGTTTTTTATCTTACAACTACGATTTAATTCTTTTCTCGACATGCTCACGAGCAGACGGCACAACTCTCTGTAGTGTTCTCTCACTTGGTAACTTAAAGTCCGAATATTCATTCCAAAACGAGACGTATGCTTTCTTCCTTAATAAATGAAATGGTAAATTACATGCAATAAATACATAAATTAAATTTAAATTTGTCATAATCTCGTGTGGAATTTTTTTTTTGAAACATGTCCTGCACTATTTACGTGCCGTAGACAATCACTTTTCGACCAACACATTAAATCTATTTTACACACTACACATTGAATTTTAGCGCCATCACACTTTAAATCGGGCATTTCTGTAATAAATTCTCTTATTGTGTCCAACTTTGGCCGTTTTCGCGACGTAGGAAACATTTTTAAAACAAACGTAGAACTACGATATAGTATACGACAGCGTAGATGCATACACAACAGATCGGCTTTCGAGTCGCAGTTATACTGACGCTTATACCGAATTGTCCTGGCTGTGTTTATTTTGTGTAAACTTTTATGCGTCAGCCACTGGCTTTCAGCGCAGTTTGCGTTGCTCTAATCCTATATTACAACTTAGCGGAACATATCCTTTCCCTTTTTCTTTACATATCAAGGTCGCTCAAAATTTGGACCACCGAACAATCGCTAATTGTGCAACTTCCTGTAAAATTGTATGAAAACCTGTGCTAAAAGGAGTTAAATACGCGAAATTCTCATTTCCAGGCGACCTTGACTTCAAATTATTACGTGCGCTTTTCGCACAGTAGGTCTACATCCCAACATTGTTCCAAGTGAACTAGCATCTCCCGCATCGAATTGCTGGGATATCACTCAGTCCCCTCTACGCTCTCTCGCATGTACGGCGAGAAAGCTCTCTCGCATGTACGGTGAGAGAGCGAGGAGGGGATACCGATACAGCTAATTTCTCATTTTCCCAATCGGTATACAATTTAGTGCTGGCAAATAGGCTTTGATCCCGCACGCCACTAAAAAACAGAATACATTTATTAATGTCTAATGAAGTCCTAAAATTTTGTTTCGCTTCTCACACAGTAAGTTAATAAACGGGTATTTATTATATTAATAAATCGGTTTCGATTTGATAAACGTAGTTCATTGTTATAATAAATTTATTAGTTAATATAATAAATTTTTCAGTCAACGAACACGATTTACTCAATTCATTTTTTCAGTGTGAAACCATTTCTTCTAAGCCTTATATGATAATCTTCGAAGAATATATTCTTCCTTCCTTTGAAAATTTAGTTAAAACGTTTATACATCGTACATTTCAAGATTTTCCAGAAAGATTGGTATACAATTTAAAAGCTATAATACGCAATATTTTATTTTACGTTTCTCCACCACGGTGCAATACTTCATCAGGAAAAAAATTAGTTAAACTCAAATTAATCCAGCGTTATCAGATGTAAAGTTAATTAGTTGAACACTAAATGAGGAATGCATTTGACATGATGCACATCTTGAGTTTCTATTGCTGTTTCTGTCATACATAACCTCAAATCTATTTATGAATCTCTATTCCTTTTTTGTCCGTAATTGTTTAAGATTTGCTTATAAACAGCTATGGAAAATGTCTTTTATTTCAGTCTGACAGTGTATATGTATGTCCATCGATGCCTTCCAGCGATGAATAGATTAAACGAATAAAATTAAAGGAATTTCTAAAATGTCCTCGATGTTGTTTAAGCGAAGAACGTGTATTTCATCATTCAGATTATATTTATTCCGATTCGTTTTGCGGTTTATTTTCATGAAACCGCTGATATACGTATACGTAGATTGTATTTATTTGCTTCTTCTATACCTTCTTGTTCTTATTTCCAATTCATCTCGTATTATACATTCGTCCGTATGTAATAACCGACGGCGATGGAAAAAACGAAAAGAAAGGAAAGGAAAGAACGCGAAAGATAAATTGAATTATTCTGCAACAAACTATATACGTTCACATTAAATAATATACTTACGCCCTGGACAGCTCAGCGGGATATCTATTGCGTCTCGTATAGCCGTCTCCTTCTGTTGGTCTTCTTTTAATATTCTTACGAGGCTGGCGTGAAAAGTTCTGGACGTGACAATGAGAAAATATTTCAAAATTATTTCGATTTTCCATTGTAATCTTAACCTTCCTTAAAGATAAAAATCGGCAAGAATCTTTTCTGCCATTGCGGTGTCCTTTCGAAGAAATTATGTTTTTGGAACGAGAGGAAAATCAAACGAAGGCAATATCTTTGAAATAAAGAAGCTGATCCAGCAATTCATTGTATAGATTGCTTCCAAATTGCTAGACACTTTTGTAAGCAAATACGTTGTCCTGGACAAAAATTCGATTATTTTTATTTTTCCACCGAATGTATAGTATAGTAACATAGAAAAAACTCAATGATGAATAAAGCGACGTAATGTCTCTGCGCGGCATAGGCGTGTGCTTCCTTCAATGAGAACAATACCCAAAAATACGTAATAAATCGAATAATAATAACAGAGCCAATCAAGAATTGTAATATCTGAAAAGTTGTGAAACACTCACCCTCTTAAGCAGCGTTATCAAGTAGGTTAGCGGGCTGCATCGGAATTACCGAACATTAACAGTAGAAGTATGGATTATCAGTATTATCACCCACTGGATAAGGGTCGTAAAAAAATTTACAGCATTAGATATGTTTCCACAGTTGTCTCGTTGAACAACGTTCGCCGTGGTGAAAAAATGTGTTTATATTTTGAAAAAAATCCTTCGACATCTACGGATGTAATACTTGCATAACTAAAACACTCTTTGAATTCGGTTAACAAATTAGTCGATGCACCATCACAAATTTGCTTGAATGTAATAAAATGCAATCTTTCTTTAACACGCTATCGAACTTTTCTAAAACGCGAATATAGTCCGCTACTCCGGTGAAACGCCTATGTATCGCGGAGACGATTACCTCGCTCTAATAATGAAACCGAGGACTTTTCTATTGATCCTCGTATATCCTAGGAGCATCCTTACCGCATATGACAGATGCGTTGCTCGCGGACATGTCGTATCCATCTCCCGCTGCATATAACATCGGTCGGTATTATCTATGCGTCGTAGGAATAGAGTAGAAAGGTGTCCCGCTAGGAGATACAATTTCTATTAATTATTTGGCGTAATTGTTCCAATCGATTGTGTCAATGGCGCGCTCCAAAGGGTACCGTCGATATGACAATTGGTAAACGAATTATGGGTCGATCGTGCTGTCGATTGGCATCTCGCGGTGCTATTTTGTTACTCTATTATTGTTAGTATATTAGATTATGTTTATTATTTTTTCTTGAATAGGCAATAAATCAATTCATTCAAAGAGAACGAGTAAATGCAATATTTTCTTTTATTGTATTCGTAAAGTTCATTAAATGTCAAATTCATAATATTCGTCGATAAACGCGACTACCACATTATACACATATTAAAAACAGCGCGAAATTCAAAGTATCTCCTTTCTATTTCTAGCAATGCCGCCATGAAATTACTCGCAAACCTCCTCACAGCTTCTATCGTACTTCTCAGCTTTCCTACAACAATTTCAACCGTTTTATCGCCGAATAAACAACATTACAATTTATATAAGCGTAATAACTTGACATTTGTCTTCTCAGATGATGATTCCGCCGTCGGAACTCGTAACTATCGTCATATTTCTCGCATTTTATGCCGTCTATCGACTCCACAATCGACGGTGAAACTCACAATAACGGATCCTAGGCGCTGATCACAGTCGACCGTACGAAATGTCATTAACATATAATATCGTGCAACTTTGTGCAATTATAATGTTTAACTTTAAATGATGATGATTATCATCGGTAGTTTGCGAAACGTTGTTGGGGTCTACGACGCCGTGTAAAATGCACGTTTATTTAATGTTCACGATTCCTCGGTGCTTCGACTCAAGGAGGCAAGAGAAATGTTAATGTTAAAATTTATTTTATTTTGCTTCGGACTAGAAATAACGATAAATATATAGATTTCTCTATTTGTTTAAATATATTCTCCTAACTTTCTATTCTCAGCGATAAATGTTCATATTAAATGTCGGCGGAGGATTATATAGTCGTAGATGGCCGTGGGAATGAAAATGGTTAACTATTTTATGAAAATGAAGTAAATAAATGGATACTTTGTCAGTTTAACGTATTAGGTTAATGGATTATTTATTAAAGGTTCATTCAGTTCCTTTAGGATCATCTGTGATTAACATTCCTTTATCAGTGCTGTCAACTTACAAGCAAACTGACAGAACTGACCCCCTCCGATTTCGATCAACCTCGGTATATTGGTAGACCATCAAAAAGTAAAGGACACGTATTTTTTTATCGGCTGATATTCACCTTAAAGAGATGAAGGGTGCGTCTGAAGTTATCCCCAAAAACGCATTTTTCATCATAACTCCGGAACCGCGCAAGCTGTCGGAATGAGTGAAAAACCAAAATGTTCTACTTCAAAAGGGCTTTCAAATGGACCGTAGATGAATGCCCTTCCCTCCTTAGTGGGGCAGGGGGCGAAAAATTTTACCCCTTTTCCACCACCCTGGCTACAATTTTCGCCCTAGACAGGTCACGATTTTTTTCTACAAATTACATTTAAAAATAAATGATACCTCTTTTTGCATTTTTTTCCTCACTGTATACTACTATATTTTTTGCAAAAAGATATTTAAAAAAATTGTATTAATTATTACATTTCATGTACCTAACCTATCTTAATTCCACATGTCAAATTTTCATATGGGAGAATCAGTTCTCCGCGTCTTAGAAGTTTAAAACGTGTCTGAATGTAACAAATACTTTTATTAAATATTATTAATTATTCTATAAAAGCCGGAGGGAGACGTCGGAAATTAAGGGCTATAGCAGTATAGTAGCGGTAGTAAATTTGGATCCGAGTTGAGACACTAGCCGTAGCGGCGAAAAATAAAATACATGTAACTAACTGTTAATTACAATTAGAGCCCGGTAACTGGAGAGCAATCGCAGCGGCGCTGTGACTGTGTTTAGGTGGGCGGGGAGAGCTGGTCGATTATGATACGACACGACAAATCATCACCACTCAGTTCAGTATAGCATTGGATAGTGGATAGGGCGTGTTGATTTTATTGATACAGACGTAGTTATTAATTGTAATTTTTAGTGAACATGTCGAAGGCTAAAAAACGACCCTTTCAAGACATAGTAAATAAGTTTGTTTCTGACTTTCCCGATTTGTTTTACAACGGGAGTAAGATAGTTTGTAAAGTGTGCAAAATACATTTGATGTCAAATAAGGAGTGGAACTGTACAAAGCGCGTAAATTCCGCACAGCATAGAAAACGAAAATTGGGCATGCCACCGAGAAGTGCATTTTTTTTAATGTAATTCTTATGTCGATAAACTGTAATTTGCCACTAGGCTTACTCGATAAACAACCGTTTAAGGACTTTTGGGACAAATACAATCCCGAGTTGCGGTTGCCAACGGAGAAAACGGCACGTAAGCATGTTGCATTTGTACGTGATGACGTGGAAAAGAAAATGAAACGCATATTGAAAAAACAGTTTCTTTGGTTATGTATTGACGAGACAATAGACTGTAAAAAAAATTCAATTGTAAATACTATGGTACGCATACTAAACCCTAGCAAACCTACATTACCACTGTTACTAGCTAGCCGAAGACTACAAGAGTGTACTGCTGCAGCAATTACGAAGGTTGTACTTAGTACGTTGGAAAAATTTTAACTTTCAAAAGATAAAGTGTTGATGTTTATGAGCGATGGCGCAGCGATAATGCGTTCGGTAGGCCATTCTCTTCTTGAACATGGTTGCAAGTGTTTACATGTTACGTGTAAAGTGCATGCTTTACATCTTGCGGCAGAAACCATTCGACAATGCTCTCCCGAGGTAGATGCATTAATAGGAAGCACAAAAAAGGTATTTTTGAAATCTCCCAAACGCCTACCATCATTTCACACAGAGTGTCTTGCTATTCGTCAACCACCGGAGCCAATTGTTACACGTTAGGAAACATGGTTGCAGGCAGCTTTTTATTATGCTGAACATTTCAAAATAGTAAAAGCTGCTGTTGCACAATTCAATCCTGCCGAAGCTGCAGCTATTAAGGAGAGCCAGTCGAAATTTCAAGATATTTCCGTTGAAACAGATTTAGGAAATATTCGTAGCTACTATAAAGGATTAGCTGACGCAATAGAACAATTACAATATAGATCGTTATCATTATTAGAGTCTCTGCAAATTATGGACGGAGTGCATACACAGCTTCTGACTATACATGACGCAAAATATAATCGCGCTTTAGAAAAGTTCGAGAGTGTGCTACAGAAAGATCCCGATTTTAGCACACTAAAACAAATTCGTGATGGTGTATCGAATAATCCACTGACTAAGTACAAAGAGTATTTTAATTATGCATGTATAACATCGGTAGATGTTGAACGCTCTTTTTCAAAATATAAACTCATTTTCTCACCACGGCGAACATCGCTCACCGAGACAACTGTGGAAACACATCTAATGGTGTCAACTTTTGCCACTCTTATCCATATGATGTTCATACTGATAATGGTGCTTCTAGTTTCACTGTTCCGTAGCCAAGGCTGCTTAAAAGGGTGAGTGTTTCACTACTTTTCACATATGTATTATAATTATGTATTAGTTCTGTTATTTTTTTTCTATTTTCTTAATATTGTTTTTGTATACTAGGCAGGTACGGTTATGGCATGGCTCCCTGTTACCGGGCTCTATTTATAATTTACCCGCACAGAGAATTACATAACATGCAACACAAAGGTACAAGTAATCATGTTACTACACTTTACAACAAAACCAGCAGTATCATTCATGAATTGTAACGAAATACATTTTTTTTCTTACAATTATTCATGTAGTTTTGCGACTATAAAGTTAAAAAAAAGCAAAAGTGTCTCTTAGAATTCAAGCTAAGTTTGCTTTTAACGAGTGTAACTTTTAACCAATAAGAACAGTAAACTGTTTGACGCAAATTTTACGGTAAATACATCAGATATACTTTTTTATTGATTCCAGAATAATTTTACTGAGTCATAATATTGAAAAATATCCGGTTTAAATGCCTATATAAAAATTAGATCTATTCCCTAGCGATTACATACACTCAACTCTAACTTCACTAAACTTACTTATTCAACGCCTCCCCTAAAATTGAAGGCAATTACAATTTCTAACGACCAAAAACGGCCGCGGTAACCGCTCTATCTAGGGAGTAATAAGCACTAAAACCCCGATACAAAAGATATATGCTAATATTTTGAAGAGAGCGCGGTTCTAGTTGTAAAAATCGGCCTATACGCCTTCTCTTCGGTTTGGATATACGATCCGAAACGCCGCACAGTATAGGTACGCGTACGGATATGTGCCATTTGCAATTTTAAACTCTATTTCCATAACTTTTATGCACGAAGGCGAAGAAAACCGAGACCTCGCCGTTTATACACCGGACATAAATATGCGTGTACAAGTTGCAATGGAAATATTACCCGAATGCGGTGTAAATGGATGAGGATTCTGAAATTGGATAACGATTTTAAAATTCTATATAGAGTACCGTTCATGGAAGTTCGGGTAAGCTGACAAATTATATTAACTATTTAGGAAAAAAAATTAAAATTATGTAATATACATTTCTGTGAGGAATTATTAAAACTAACCTTTCCTGGAAGCCTTTTACAATTCCCAGGTAGTATTTGTCTATTATAAGATCGTTATCATAAAATATATAATTATGTTGGAAATCCCCAATAATTACAGTGATAATAAAGCTTTATAATAATCCCTAGGAGGGTTAGCTGATTCGCTCGTGTTACCTGGAAATATTCGTATACCCTTTATAAAGTATTATAACGTTTGTAAACGCAGTAGTTCTGAAGAGATTGTTATTGTGAAAGGATCTGCGGTTGTGCAAGTGAAAAATAAAATAATTTCGGTTTGACTGCTTAAAATGCCCCGTGGAAAGCCTCTAGTCGTTTCAAAACGATCTGCTATTATTACCTTGCATCAGGAAGGGTACGCAGAAAGACGGATTGCGGATACATTAAAAATAAAAAAATCTACAGTACATGTTACTATAGTTCGATTTAAAACAACCGGTGACGTGCAAGATCGTAATCGGCCAGGACCGTCAAGAAAAACGACTCCTGCGGAAGATTTTAGAATAAAAATAATTAGTAAGCGCAATAGAAGACTAACAGCATCAGAAATTGCTGCAGAATTCAATAATGAGCGAGATTCCAAAGTTTCTGTGAGTACTGTGAAACGTCGGCTGAAAGAGGCTGGGTTGCATGGGCGAGTGGCTTGTCGAAAACCGTTACTCCGAAGAGGAAATAGGCTGAAACGACTGAAATGGGCACAAGCTCATAGAGATTGGACAGTGGACGATTTTAGAAACGTTTTGTTGACTGACGAATCCAAGTTTGAGGTTTTTGGAAATAGACGGAGAGTTTTCGTACGCAGATCAAGAGAGGAAAGAATGTTACGGGAGTGTATAGTTCCTACGGTGAAGCATGGAGGCGGATCTGTAATGTTTGGGGTTGTTTTTCCTTAATCGGAACAGGGGACTTGCTCAAAATTGAGGGCATAATGAAAAAAGAAGAATATCGGAAAATCCTCGAGGAAAATGCCATACTGTCAGGAGTCCGATTAATTGGTCGTGGATTTGAATTTATGCGGGACGATGACCCCAAACATAAATCTAAATTGCGCACAGATTACCTGCAGCAAGAAGAAAATGAAAGAACCCTAAAAATTATGGAATGGCCGCCACAGTCCCCCGATCTGAACCCGATAGAGTTGTTATGGGAAGAATTAGACCGATGTGTTAGGAAAAAGTGTCCAAAATCGAAGGAACATTTGTGGTCCATTCTCCAGCAAGTATGGACAAGCTTGCCCAATGAAACATTAGCAAAATTAGTGAATCGGATGCCGAGAATAGTGACAGCAGTCCTAAAGGCAAAAGGTGGATTTTTCGATGAAAATCGGATTTAAATTATTTGTATTACATTAACTTTTTCTTTTTAATAAATTTGTGTTTGAAAATATGTAAAATCATGTAAGTGAGTATTAAATACATGACTATTTAATATTTCTCTTATTTTCTTACTCCCGTACATTTTTTTGCTTGCCCGAACTTCCATGAACGGTAATGTATGTACTAAGAGGCGTGTAACGTAGTTCCCTTCGGAAATCAGTTGAATATTATCAGTATTGGTAACATAATTTAGTACTTAAATATCGTAAGAAGAGTAAATCATTCAAGTAAGCAAGTAATAACGTAATTTGCAAATTAATTATTGTAGGGCGGTTGCGCTGGCGTTCGCCGAATATACAAAATGGGAAAATCACAGAAACTGCAACGAAAATTACACTCACCGGCACTGTATTAACCGATTGTCACTGGTTGCTTTGCAGCGTATTTTCTCCTCTCGTGGGATGTCGTCGGCACTCGCGGTAATACGGTGATTTTGTTTTTCGCGCGATATTTTATTTAAAATAAACATTTTAAAGCAAAAGTGAGTCCAACAATTATCGATGTTCAATCAATATTAATGTAATAACAACTTATGACGAATATGAAAATTCAGGATCGCTGCATTACCGACCAGGGGGTGGGGGCTCTTGGAATTCAACGAGAAAACTATTTTGGCTCCTCTCGTAGATATACCGCAAACTAACTTAAATGCATCTCTTTCATAATTGGTTTGTAACTAGGGTTTCAAAGTTTGTAAGGTTTGTAACTATAGTAACTGTGGTTAAATATGTCATTCTCTAAGTTCATACCGCGTTCTTGTTTAGTTTTGGAAGTTTCTCTGTATTACGGTATGTATTTTTCAATGAATTATAATGGATTTGTTCATTTCGTACTTCTTTAGTTCTGTTGCTTGAAGTTTTCGTTTCAAATCGGTCTTTTCAAAACTGTCTGTACGGACAAATTTAACAATTACAAGTACATATTAGAACAACAGCAATAACTATGTTTATTGTTTATGATATTTGTAAATTATGTTACTTAGAAATGTGTTTATTTGTAATACTACCGGCATTTAACCACAGGATTTGGGTTAAATACAGTCAAACAAAAATGCCTCTTGGATTAACAAAGTTAATTTTATTGCCATTTGTTTGTTAATATAACTACTTTACGAATGTTGAATTGACAAATCGTTCTTTTCCGATCGAAACTAAATAATTTTATTCAAGTAAAAATGCGCTTTTGTTGGAATAAGGAAGGTGTTATGTGACATTAACCTAGAGCAATTTATTACATCAACAACCCAGTTGGGCAACTGAAAACACAATTCTATGTTAAATGAACAAAACAGGTTTCGTTATTCTAACAATATTTAAATGCTGTTGTGACTTTAATTTCGTATCGTATTAATTAAAGAAATTTGTTAGATTAATAGTACAAAATGGATAACATAACTTATCTATTTACTTGAAAAGACAATGTATTTACATTGAATTAATTGATTATTGTTGTCACTTTCACAAAAATATGTTGTTAGTTATATCTTTTATAAACAGTATGTCCCCGGATGGACTGAACAAGAGGGAAAAAAATTTTATTTGTAACTTAACGCAAAAAAGTAATTCTTTATAAAATTTTTTGCTTGTCTCAAAACCACCAATTCTAAACATTCTTTTTAGCAGCTGAGAAAATTACAAAAACACAAATTTTTAAGTAAAAAAGTTTCTAAGTTTTATGTTTTTGATTAAATCAGATTATGCTGTTATCTTCCATGATAACCTAATAGGTAAATCAAGTTACATGTTATTTGTCAATGTCATAACGTATTTGTGAATCTTTACTGAGACTTACTTAATAGTAATACTAACTTTAGAACAAAGAGTTTACCTCGTTCAATGTTATGGAACTGGTAAGGCAAAAAACCATTTCTCTGCGTACACTTTTAGCCAACCCTGTATGTATAGTATGTATGCTCATTATGTCTAGTTTTAAATTACACTCAAGTCATTTAATAAAAAGATCAAAATGTCCTCTAGAATTAAAAGATAAATGTTCATGTTTTGATTATAACGTAGCCCACTTGAATATTTGCAAAACACATTACAGGATCATCAAAAATATTGACTCAAAAGCTCTTAAATTAATTGTTGAATAGAAATGAGCAATTAATTATTATCAAGGTTAATGGTGGCATAAAAGTTATCTCGACTAATACAAACATTTAAACAAGGAACAAGTATGGAGGCGCGTGAAGCATTTCGAAACACATTAGTAGAAATAAACAAGCGCCAACCGCAAAAAGCGCGGTCAGGTAAGTAAATATATATTTATGTGGGCTGTGAGTGTGTTGTTCACGGAACAATATGAGGTCACATGAAAAATAGACATTATTCTCCGGGCAGTGCAGTTATGTCATTGAACATTTATTTGAAACAAAATCTCCGGAGAATTTTCCGGATTGTAAAAATGGCCGGGTCCGCCGCGCCAGTAATTTCGCCGGGGTACACATATGAGACCAACATAAAACTCTACACAGTTGTAAATTATTGATCTCGACTCCCCTTTATTTATTTTACCCACCCTAATTTATATTCCACCGGACAGAACCCATTGGTTGATGACTTTTATTGTTTTAAACACGAGCGACTTTTTTACTGACCCCGAAAAAAAGCGAATACAAAAGCGTCCGCTTGTATATGCGTATACGGTTTACGTCACGAACATTCAACCCCCTCGAAAAAAGCCGGCCACTTCACTTAAAAATTTATACGCGTTTTACAATAACACATAAAAGTAACTGTTTAATAAAAGGGCCGCTCGAATTTGATGGAATTCGAAATATGTTTAGATTTTGTTTCTGGAATGGATGTATGTTACAAAGCGCACGTGAGAAAGAGAGACATCTTTGGTATTTTTATTGAATTAACAAAGAGAAACAACTGTCAATTTTAGCAACTTATCACAAGTCAAGGTTGATAGAATCATTTACTCTAAAGGTGGTCTCAGTTTAAAAATAGCGTGCGCAATGACGTCAATAGTAGTGGAATATAGAACATATAAGATCCATCAATTTAAACGTACTTACGAACAAGTATATCGGTACATTACTACCAATGACGTCAAAATATGCGTCCTTCCGTTACCTTCTATAGATAAGGCCTAAGCGCTTTAACGTCAGTAAGCTGTGACGTATTTTGAAGCAGCAGCAAGAGATTTTTCTTTAAAATTTCGTCACCTTTAGCTCGATACCGTAGAATGGCACGAAAGTTCCCTTCATTCGAAAATTTCTTGTCAGATTCGTAGTTTATATCAGGCTTATTTTTATATAAAGATCCATCGTCTCTATGACCACGAAGGGCTATTCTTTGGCGTCCACACAAAACTATGGCGCTAACTATGGGTTTGGGTCTCATAATTTTCTTTCTTTGTTTTTTCTTTCTGCTCGTCCATTTGTACATCAATAGATTTACTTCTACCGAGCTCAATATCACGTAAGTTTTCAATACCCAAAATGGATTTTTTATGGTGATCCAGATTCTCGTGGTTTTGGGAGGTTTCTTTAGCGTGCTTTCAAATGTTAAATGGCTTGTTAACGAGTTTTCCCAGCCTAATAACTCCTTTTCTACCGGTTTTCACTCCAATAGCTACGGAGTACTTACAATATCCACCATTTTCTTTAGCCGAATATCCCAACCAGTTAAACTCCTCCAACCATTCTATTTGGAAAGACAAATTATCTGCAAAAAGAGGGATTAAAAAGACATTTAATCCCCCGAAATCCTGGATCCGTCCCTGGTTACAAGCGATATCTTTCTTATTTGTAGAGATACAAGTGAAATTGAACAAAATTTCAAATAAAATTGGATGCGAAAAAGGGCTCAGTTGTCGACGGGCGGCATCCTCTTTAAATCGGAAGTCCTTCAAAACTTAAAAAAGAAATGCAAAAAAAAGAGATTCCTTTACCGCTTAGGTTACTATCGTGCAGGGCGATACATCACCTAAATAGCGTGACATCATCGAAGAGCGCTAAGGCCTTGTTATAGCGTAGGTAAAGACTGAGGCAACCTTCAGAATACATACATTTTACCAACCTTGATCCAAAGTGGGTTACTAGGGATATTTAGGATTTTCTGTATGTGTCATATATTACTATTTAATCCCTACAAATGTAGCGACTTTGAAAATTTTTATTAATAAGAGAATTCTGAGAATAATCTTCGTTATTCATCCACTATTTCAAGAAGCTATGTACTACAGTAACGGTTCTCAAACTTTTTTGGTCATGGAACCCTTTGCAAGAATTTCCTTTTTACTCGCGAAACTTAACAACTATTAAAATTGTAAGTATATTTATGTTGAGCCGGGAATACATTCGACAAACGTTGTCATTCGTTCGCATTCGTTTGCTCTCTTGACAATTTAATTCCTTCCAAATGATTTTTCTCATCCGGTAACTAACAAATAACAATAGAAAATATGTTTCAAAAACTATTGTACCAATCCAACCATTTCTATATGTTTATAAAAAAAACAGGCACGCCTTTTGGTGACATGGATGTCAGACACTCTGTTAGTGCCCAACCGCCCCAATTAAAGAATTTTCTTATTGCTAAAATAGGCAAAACGCTCTAACGTGCGGAGGTTTCGAAAAAAAACCGTGTTCCTCCGTCTTGTATACGTGTGTCACTTAGTCGTCCAATAAGAATCAGAAAATTTTGAATTTCGTTTTGTCTTTTTTTACGCGGAACTCTTGCAAGACTTCAAAGAATTATTTTATAAATAACACATAAAGAAGGTTATTCGAGATTTAAGGTTTATGAAATGAATTAACGAATTTTAGTGCTCTAAGAGTGGACAGAAGACATCTAACGCGTTGGCAACATTGAAAATAAAAAGAAATAGGTATTGTCAACTTATAACATCTCAGACTGAATCAGATTTTGATAAAATGAACTAGTCAAAAATAAAATATATGTACATCAACTAATACGATACATTCACTAACAATATGGTTCAGAAAAGAGCTTTAAAATATGAATAAATAAATAAATACATATATCCATATACCAACCTTTAAAAAATTCGACTCCATTTTAAAAACTTGTATATTATCAACATTAAGCATAGTTTTCATTTCAACGAATACAAATGAAAATCTATAAAATTAATTATTAAAAATATTCGTTAAGGCATTTTTAACAATTAAAAAGTATTATCGCGGATTTTAATATCTTAAATTTTTGATAAAATACAAAATTAAGCAGCCATAAATACACATTATAGACCTTGTTGTGACATCTACCACTAAGTAGTCGAACTAATTGAAATTACCCAGCTAACATTATACAGGTTACGATAATTTGCTAGCGTGAACATCCATGCAGTCGTGAAATTGTACTCTATATCTACAATCCTTTATTTTTTTGTTATAAATATAAGTTAACAACCTAATATCTGCATTTAATTATCTAAACTTGTAGTGATTAAAAATTCGAACGAGAGAGACTAAACATTTATCGTGATAAGATACTAATAGATTAACTTATTCTAATTTGGATTTTGTGAAAATATGTTCGCAGATAATAACTAGATCATTCTTTCTATTATACAGTAGGATTAATTAATCATTTATATCTTAATATTTCAGAAAATAAATGACATAATCTGCATGGAATGAAGGTGGGTTGATCCTCTTTTTTCTTATTTACAACCGACATAACCTAACTTCTGCGAAAGTATCTATTCTTTGTATATAACTTATAAAAACAATATTCATAACACAACGACCCCTAATCTAATCGATAACCTTAAACAATCGAAGCAAACAAACTCAAAAGAAGCGAAATAAAAGAGATATCAATGACAGACGCTGGGCGTCTTTATATCCCGAAAGTTTAGATTAAGAAAAAATAAAGCACAACGATCAAGATGATGCATAGAATGAATAAAAATTAAAATAAAATCAAAAATCTCACCTATCGCCCGCGAAAAAGCAAGAAACAAAAAGGAGATGCACGAAATTAAGCAAACTAAAACACGAAAATCGGCCTGGTCTATGCAAAAAAAACCGAAAAATTCACACACACAAACATGCAAACAGTGGACGGTCAGGAAACCGTCGTTGCATCGGAATGTATTACGAACAGGTGGAGGGACGCGTCGTGGCGCGGACAACGTCGTAAATTGCGGCGCTGTCGTCGCGGCGCCCGCCACTTGTTGATGTCGTTCAAACCAGACGCTCGATTCCAGACGATTTTCCGGGAAGTTGCCAGCTCGGCTAACCTATAAACGTTCTGCTGTCTAAGCGTCAAGATCTTGTTTACAAATTCATAACAGAAGCACGTGCTATTTGACAGTTATTAGTTGTGTTTCTTATAAATTATAAATATTTGTGGTGAAGACACCTCGAACTAACAGCGTCGGTTTTAAAGCTGATAATACAGGAAGCTGTAGATCGATTTACAGGTTTCTGATCGCTTTGTTAGAACAAGGCATTAAATTATTATGGATAAAATGTATCTTTTTAAGAGATATACATGAGGTAAGCATCTGTATTTGATAAAATTCTTTCTTTTCTTCGTTTGTTTGGTTTAATTAAAACTATTATTTAAATGTACTTAGATTAATCTCGCCATTTATCGGTCTTTCAAATCTTTTAAAAATTACTTTATTGAGATAAAAACTGAAAAACTATTATTTAAATTATGGAATGGATCGCAAAATTAAAGCTTATTTAAATAATGGTACTGTGAGAGAAGTTTCTCAACAACTTACATTAATTCAGGACAAAACAAGAAACCTATTCAATTTCTTGTGCTATACAGAGTTTCCTCAAAGTTAAGGCACTTATTTTAGCAGGTTGTAAAGCTCGTGAAGGTAAATCATTTTATTGAAGTATATTTACAAAATAACGGAGATATTCTAATTTATTCCATTATAAAAATCGTTCAAAGTTGTCAACGTTTGTTTGAGGTGCGCACAAACTTCTAAACGAAGGCATTGAGACTGTTCATGTGGGAAAAATTAAAAATCGAGGAACTATAGTAGAAAATGCTATGCGCTGTTGTAATTTTTGCTCGTTATTCACTTCTCCACTGCGATAGTTTATCGTGTTTTAGATACAGGAGTAACGTACATTTCAAGGCAGTTCCCACAGATCAAGTTTAATTGACCGATTACAGTTATTCAACAACAGTTGAATAAAAGTTATGGAGAGAATCTTCGTTTCAATAAACTTAATCAACTTTTTGGATGCATATTATTCGCTCTATTTCTTGTAAATGTAGTTACGTCGGCAACCAAAATAGGTAAGTTTAGTAAAATCTTCATTTCTGTGGCCTTGATGTAAAACACTTGTACTCTTTAATACTGATACCCATAAAATTGTTCTTATCTGGGTTTTTTATATGGGCTTCCTACTTCGGCGCGAGCCACTCCAACTTGAACTGTTGTAGACCTGATGCTTGTTGTTGGATAGTTTTCGAGAAATTCAAAAATTTCGTCCTATCTTCGCTATTTCGCGTGGAGTAGGTCTTCCAGCGTAACCTCCTCGTTGTTCCTTATGCCGGGTTCCCACCAAACGGACAAAACAACACCACAACAGAAACTCAACAAAACTGCAACTTTTCTCAATCTTTTTGAAGATTTGAGTGTTTTGCAACTGTTTCAGTTTTGTTTTTACTGTCCCAGTTGGTGGCGGTAATATCAAAAGGTTTGGGAAAGTTTCGAAACTCGGTCTGTTCAGCGCAAATTGTTTGTTGTCGTTGTATTTTATCTTTCTTTCTCGTAAACTTATTTTGTGGTGCAATTCTTTGGTAAGTGAAATAAATAATCTAATAATAGTGTAGTATTTAACAAGCCTGTACTGTTAGTTCATGAAAAAATATGAAATAGCAGTTCGAAAATAATAAAAATTGAAAAAAAAATGCAGATTATGTTGAAAGAAAAAAAAAACGGTGGACTCTTGAAAACACCAGGGTAAATAAATAACCGTTAACTTCTCTTAAGCAGATTCCCCAGATTGGCAGCCCTGCACCTCGCTTCTCGCGATTTTTCTGTCAACTGGCAGGTGTTTTCAATATTTTCCAGTACTTTCGTAAGAGCTGGTAAAACAAAATTTATAAAAATACAATTCAATGAGATTTTAGATTCGTTGTTAATAATTCTGAAAAACTATTTGCAATCAAAGGAGGATATTAATCAAAGTGGGAGTGGAAGTGAAACTAAACACTCAGGCTCTTCCAATGTAAGTTCTTTATTCCTCTGATGCTTGTTTTCTTTTGATATGTAATTATAAATTATTATTTTAGAAAAAGTATCGTTATTTTCAACAATTTCGAGAAAATTGGATAAACGAATTTAAATGGGTAATAGAGCTTTTTGTAAGTATTGCCCAAATACTATACAAGGGAGTAGGTATTTCACATATCAAACGACACGAGGAGAGAGATTCACATATCCAAACTGAAAGGTGTTATAAAAATACTGTGGCATTGAGAAATCAATTGACTTTTTTAAAAACAGTGAGCATTTTGATCTTAACATGAAGGAGGGTGAATTTAAGCTGTGTATGCTTCTAATTGGACACAATCAACCGTTTACAATTATAGAACGCCTTCCAAAATTAATACGAAATCTAAACCCCATCTCAAGATAGAAAGCAACGCAAAACAGCAAAGTTATTGGGAAAAGCTCAAAAAATTGGTAGAAATGTTAATGACGATAGTTTTTTCTAGTTATATAAAAGGCTACAAATAATAATTACATTATTAATTCAATTTAAACATTTAACAAATAATAATTCTCAGTTAATATCCAATCAATTCTCAAAGAAAATTTGACATTTCGCTCGGACATCGACACGGGTCCGCCGTGTTTTTTCCACTACCGCGTCGACTTACCGAAGGCCGGTTAATAAACTTGCGGGTCCCCGTTTCGAACGAAAATACGCCCATTTTCGATCTACGTCGATCGTGCGCGTTCATCCGCTCGCCCTTTTTCGCAAGTCCCGTACAGTTCGCTCCCTTTTGACTCTCTTTCTCGTCTCTCTCGCGCCTACGGACGACCGATCTACCGCGTTAGTAAGTTCCGTAGTAAAGTGAACCGCTAAAATATATGGACAGTATTACAACGTTTACCTGCTATGAAAGTATAAGCACAAGCGACATTATTCGCTATATGTATGGGACTCGTGCCTATAAATGAATCCTTACCTACCCTAGTATAACCGAGGACGCAAGGGAGGTTACGCGATTTTCACAATCACATATTATTATTTATAATAATATAGAGAGCTATCGAATCTATCCAATGCAACAAAACAAGAACTTAATTTAGATTTTCATTTTGGTTTAAAATAAGTTGCTTAAAAAATGTTGATAATGATGTTATTTATAAAAATATTTCTAATTTCGTAATGAACATACCTCATAGCAGAGCGAATTCTTAGTTCACTTAATAAAAACAAAATTAAGAAATCGTTTGTTGTCTGAAACTTGTAACTCCCTATTGCTAAAAAAAGGATTATTAAATGGAAACAGCTGTTACATAACTGGAGATGAAAAAATGCCTAGTAACAAAACCATGAAATAATGCTAATATAGCTCATGATGTCGGTGGAATCGTTCCCGGCAAGAACAATGCAAACAGAGAAAAAAGAGAGTATTAAACATATGGATATGTTTCTGCCTACCCGGCGTCATCAGCGCGGTTACGAGCACACACTCCTTTGCTCTGCCTGGATGTGTCTATCTTTCGGTTTATGACCCCAATGCCCACAACAGCACTGGCGCAACGGCGCCCTCTAGCGCCAAGAAACACAGTCACGCCGTACTAGATCGTGGCGACACACACCGGAGTACAGATGCCCGCCACCTATCAAGCAGCTCATGGGCTGCCGAACACAAGGTGCCGTTGCATCTAAGCGCTTACGCAACTGCAGGTACAAATGATCCCTCAGGCTCACTATGATGCATAAAAAGATATTTTCAGTGCTGTTGTGGACATTGAGGGCATAAACCGAGAGATAGACACAATGCAGGCAGAGCAAAGGAGCGAGTGTTCGCAGCCGCGCGGATGACGCCGGGTAGGCAGAAACATGTCCGTGTGCTAGTACTCCCTTTTTTCTCTGTCTCCATTGTCCTTGCCGGGAATGATTCCAATACCTATATTACCATTATTTTTTTGTTTTATTTAGGACGTATTAACTCGAAAACAAGCGAAAGTTTGGACTATCTACACTAGTTAATTTTTTTTATTACGCTATAACTTGAAAATAAATGAATCATATAGGAGCACTTTTTTTATGTGCACAATACGCTCGTGCAGTTTGGTCCATTCCTACCGATTCATCCTGTAGAGAATTAAGTTTTTTGCTTACCAAAAGTGAAGGAAAACGAGAACCAACACTCAGTACGAAATAGTATATTTACGATTGTTGTATAAAATTAGAAAATTGACATAATGTAATTAATTTAATAACTTTTATTATTATGGTAGTACAAAGTCTATAGGAGGAAAATCGTTAAGTAACAATTTCTTTTGATATTCAAAAAGACGTGTAAGAATCAATAAGATCACAATTATATACAAAGAAAAAAATACATTTTAAATTCCACTGCAATTCGATAGTATATCTAAGTACATAACGATATTAAATATATCCACCCATAAATACGTTCTTTTAAATGCCATATATATATATATATATAAAATAGCTCTTATCGAGAAAAGTTTTTTGATTGGTTGCATTAAGTACCAGCTTATTGCTCGTCTTTGTCTTTAGCTCCGTGCTTAAGAATACGTGTGAATTCGACATAATCGAAAAGACCGTTTTTAATTGGTGCTTCTCTGTACATTTCATCGACCTCATCGTCAGTAAATCGATCACCCATGGTGGTGAGAAGCTCACGAAGACGCTCTTCATTGATTACACCATTATTATCTTCATCGAAACAACCGAATGCATTTTTTATAACATCTTCTGGATCTGTACCCTGAAGACGTTCACCAAAAAGGGTCAAAAACATGGTGAAATTGATCGGTCCTGGAGCTTCGTTCATCATGCCATCGAGATAATCATCAGTTGGATTTTTTCCTTGAAAAAAAAAAAAAAAAAGTTTGTTAAATTGACATTTCTAGGGTGTTTTGGAAAAGTACATGTGGCTTTAACGGACAGTTGAAAATGCTAAATAATGTAACGTTAGATAAAATATTTCCATAAACTTTAACGAAGCAAGAACTTACCTAAAGATGCCAACATATCATGCAAATCCTCCTTATCAACGAAACCATCATGATTCTGATCGATCATATTGAATGCTTCCTTGAACTCAGCGATTTGAGCTTGATCAAACATAGCGAATACATTCGAGGTAGCTCTTTGTGCCCTCTTTTTGGTTGTTCCACGACTTCTGATTGTTTTGCGGGAAGACATCTTAAAAAAGCGATTGCCTCTCTCAATACAAGGAAAATACACGAAATAATACTAATGTGATTAATCTAGACTAGAATTTAGGTTATTTCCAACTATTTTATTGCCAAAACTTACTTTTTAGATTGTCAAATGTTCGTTAAATATCAAAATAAAGATCGTCTGGAACAAGTGGAACAACTCCTTTTGTCTTATCAGCGAAATAACTGCCAAGAAAATGATTCATACGAAAATCAACATTAAGGCATCCACCACACCTAAGTGAAAACCAATAAGAATCGTGAAAGTCGGGATGTCGCGGGGCGCGAAATTTAAATTTTCTGGTTATAAATCTTTTACAGCAGTTTTTAGTAATTGATTTTATCTAATTTATTTTCGTAATATAGATTCTGGTGCCTATTAAAATTATCTAATTGCGATAATACTCGTTATAAAGTTCAATAATTACCAAAATAAAAGCAGATGTTTGGCATAGTTTAGAAGTTTCGATTTTTTTACAAATCAGGTCAAGAAGTAATTCGCCTTATATGGATATAAATGGTGTAATGTAAATAACACAGATACATCTGTCTATAATCGCTTAAATTTCATAGAATCTTATACTAAAACGTCACTGCAATAGAAGGAATCAATTAAATAAAACTAAATAAGTAAAGGTACAGTATTAAAAATATATTTTATTTTACATATTCTACAAAAATAGATACAGTCACTCAATAATACATATATACAGAAACACTTATTCTACGTATTAACGTTTACTTCTTTACATAACACACAATTGACTATAAACACGTATTATACAAATAATTTACAAAATCTCGTTATACTCATAAAAATATACACTACATAGTTCGTCAAGAGAATAAGTTTACAAAATTGGTTAAAATTTATAAAAGCTGGGACATTCTAACTTTGTATAACGTAGCAAAAGTAGAGTTTTAAAAAATTTTATATATACAGGGGGAGGTCTCAAATATACAGATGTGGTTCGGTTCTGAACTAATTTTCATAAAATTTTACACTTCTTTGTGTTGTTGCGAAATATTTTTATTTGTATATATAAAACATAACATCAAATAAACAAAAACGCTAGTCTAATTCGATGTAGGAAGATAAATTTGTAAACCCATTTATTTAATATCAGACACACTTGAAAATTTTGATAAGATCTTAAGTAAAGGGTACTAGCAATATTATTATTTTATCTATGCATCAACAAAAATAAATAGACAGAAATGGAATGTTGCAATAAGGAAATAGTTTCGCCATTGATAAACGACAGTAATAGGATTATTTTTATTCACTTCATTTAGTATCAAAATCGTTCGATAAATCCTAATCTTATCGTACGATTTGATGATATTGATTGGATATTTTATTAAAGATTCGAAGTTATTGAAGAAATTTTCTTAATTTAATTGTGGTTGCACATTTTAAATTGTCTTTATGATTAATCTGTCATATATCTGTCAAATGTAATTTTATTTACAGTGTTGCCAACCGTAACTTACTGTGTAATGAATCTACTGCAGGGACCTTTTATGATGAAAAAGCAGCAACCTAAAGGTTTCTATTTATTGTACTATCGTTTTCATAAAAATCTGGGACAAGCGATACTATTATGCCATTATCCATTTTAAGCATGTCTTATAAAATATGACAGTCAAATAATTTAATGTCAAATTGTCTGTTAGTGGCAATCGTAAATCGACAAGTGTGCAGTAATTATTGAAGTATAATAATGCCCCATCGATGAAATATGGTTTTCAATAAAAATGTTATAAATATTTAAAAATAATCTTTGATATATTTTTTGCTGAAAGCAGTTTTTAAAATAGACGAAAATAACCTATAACTTTTAAATTAAAATCAAAGATTCATTTTACACTTGAAGACCTTTCCTTTTAAAAATTCGGGCGCTACGATACTTTAATATTACGATAACATTTCTTGTTTTTCTGTCTTCATGTGATTCTCAATGTCACGTTTGTCCATATGAGCCATTGAAATTGAAAAATTGTAAATATTACAGAAAACTTCTCTTGTGTTTTTTCCGTTTTTAAAATAAAAGCCTAATCAGAATAACTCATCGGAATAAATCCATTTGCACTTGGACATCATATCTATTTTGCTGATAATAATACTCGAGAGAATAACACAAAAACAGAGAAAACCAAACTGGGTTATAATTAATTATAAACGGGGTCTTCATACAAGGGATTCTTGGACTGGGTAGCATTGCGCATGTGCTTTGTTGAATAATATTGCTCCTGGTGCCATCTCCCATTCATTCGCATAAATTGAGAGTTTTCAAAAAGTAGAAAAATTCCAGATTTAATCAAAGATGTGTTTCTTGTTGCTTTCTTATAGTAAATCGATTAAAATGTATTTCTTGTATTATATAGCAATTGAAAAAGGACGGCATTTGTTGATTTCAATATCCAATCCATTAGTTACATTAGATAACGAGCTGCCCTGTTGTCATCAAATGACCAAATTTCTTAAGACAGATTCTTATTTCATTACGTCCCATGTAACCAAATGACGGATGATGTCGTCAAATTGACGTAAGCTTTAGGTTATTATAGGTCACTTTCGTCATTCGGCAGAATATGACATCCAAGGTACGTCTTATTTCCAGCTTATTTCTGACGTCCAACTTCCGTCATGAGTTTAATGTCCCAGTGACGTCTTTTTTAAGAGATATTGATTATCGTCGTTGAATATCACTACAACCAAGTGATATCTATTTTATTTAGCGTTTCTATAATAGAGGTCAAAAATTCTATATGTGTACCTATTATAGTGCCCACTATTTTTATTGAAAATAAAATTTGGTGATGTAAGGAAAATTTGAAAATGCATTCACATTTGTGATATAAAAATATATTTGTTAAGAGAGCTTTAGAAGATATTCTAATAATTTTTGTTCGAAATAAATATTTGTAAGACGTTTATTTACCGACTACAGCGGATGATGCTCGCAAGAGGACTCATGTGCCGGATACATAACGAATTGCGAAAGGCGGTATAACCGGTATATAACTCAGTACCGTACTACATGGAATGAAAAGTTCCGGGCCTCGCACAGAGATGTCGCGGCTAGTATCAAATCGTGTACAAATGTCATCGTTGAGAGCCATTCGTCAGAGGGCCTCATTTCAAATTTCATGACATTTCAGTTGTTAGTATTCGAATGACAGCCGATTGTGTTACACAAGTATTGCAAACGATGGAAAAAGACGAGTTTCGCATTTTGATAAAACATTAATTTCTGATGGGAAAAAACACCGTCAAGGCCAACGAGTGGCTGGATAAATGTTATCTCACATCCGCGTCATCGATTACAACCGTGAAACGCTGGTTTGCGGACTTCAAACGTGGCCGTACCAGCACCAAGGACGCTGAGCGTAGTGGACGTCCTTCCGAGACCACCACACCGGAAAACATAAAAAAAATCCATTTGATCGTTTTGTAAGATCGGAAAGCGAAGTTGCGAGAGATAGCAGAGGCCGTAGGCCTATCCATTGAACGCATGAACAACATTTTGCACGAACATTTGGGTATGAAGAAGCTAATCGCGTGATGGGTGCCTCGCTTCCTCACTCCGGACCAGAAGCAGAAACGTGTTGGCCTTGTTCCGGCGTAATCGACAGGACTTTTTGCATCGATTCGTGATTATGGACGAATCATTGATTCACTATTACTCGCCGGAGTCCAATCGGGAGCCTGCAGAGTGGTTGGAAGCGGGTAGCAGCCGTCCGAAGACCCAACAGTCGATCGGGAAGGTTATGACCAGCATTTTTTGGGATGCTCACGAAATAATCTACATTAATTATTTGGAGAAGGGAGGAACCATCACGGGCAACTACTACGTTGCTTTACTGGACCGTTTGAACTACGAAATCGAGAAAAAACGGCAAGGACATGGCAAGGAAGAAAGTGCTGTTCCACTACGACAATGCACCAGCACATTTTCATCGGTGAAAGCGACGGTCAAATTGGATGAATTACGCTACGAATTGGTCTACCACCCTCCGCATTCTCCAGATCGGGCCCCCAGCGATTAGTATTTGTTTCCAAACTTGAAAAGATTCCTCCAGGGAAAGAAATTCACGTCGAATGCTGAGGTCATCGCTGAAACGGAGCCCTATTTTGCAGACCTCGACAAATCGTTATTTTCAGAGGGCATCAAAATGTTGGAGGACCACTGGGTTAAGTGTATTGCTCTAAATAGAGACTATACCGAGGGATAAAAACGATTTTTCCTTGTTAGGCCCGGGACTTTTCATTTCATGTAGTATTAATTCTTTTTTCCGTTTCGCCCAAGACAGAATGAATTGTTTACGTCTGGTTTCATCTTGAAATAGGTATTTTTAAGGACACACGTCATTATTACGTAATATGCGCAATGAGCCGTTATTGGTCCGTACGAGTTCATGAATCAGCTCATTGCGCAGTTTATGTTATAATGAGGTACCTATCTGTCATTAGTATTTGTACTCTACATGAGCTGATTTATTGAAAATTACGTTACTACCATACAGGGTGAATGTTATTAGAACGTCACAATTAACGTCATTTAAGATAGACAATGGACATCAATTAGATGAAAAAGGGACGTTAATGGTATATGATTAAGTAAAAATGACGTAATCCACTGACGTCGTGAGCCTGTGACATTTACATCTCAAAAAGACGTGATAACCATGTCAAATGCTGAAGTCCTTTGAGCATTTTAATGACGAAAGACTGACGACATTTTAATCTGGTTATTTGGGGTTACTATAACTGTTATCTACTATTGGATAGAGACTTTCCAATTTAAATCGACAGTATGAATAAACGTGTGTTTCATCCTTTCCTTTTACAAGTCAAGAGAATTCTTTCTACTTCGCAGGTTAGGTGAATTTTCCTGGATGATGTCACGAATCCCGGCCAGACGTCCTCGAACATGCTGAAAATGAATATCTACTTACCCTATCGGGGAGTAACCCAACTGCATTTGACACTACATTTACAAAATTTATCTTTAGGTTACTTCATGAACAACGTTTTTGCAAGATTTAAAATGTATTAAAGAAAACAACACTGTTGCCGTTTTTTCTCAAGCAAACGGGTTCATGTACACAGTGATGGTTTAAAAGCGTCTGGGGTTTACAGATGGCCAATGTACATAGTGCAATTGGACACACGCCACTAAAACGGTTTTATCAATTGAGTTCCCCAATCTTATTGATAGTGTGTCAGGAGCTTAACATAACATGGAATAAATATGGAACGAAATATTACTAATCTAGAGACCTTGAATACTTCTAGATTGTTATTGAAATACAGCACCGATAACTTTATTTCCAATGGTGGCGATAGTTGGCAACACTGATGGTATGTGACATTTCAACAGTAGGTGTTTTATACATCAACAACGTAGATTCATTGCTCCACCCGTAAATTCGTTCACTAAGATCCCGGTCATCATTTTTTATCAGAAAGTCGATAATAATCTTGAAAAATCATACGATAAGTTAAATGTGTTGTCGTTTTTAAACACACGCTAACAATCATTGGAATGGGTGTCATATCCCCACTCTCACACAGTATAACAAAATCTATACAATAAAATATAACAGTGTATTTCGTTTTTGGCTTATGCTTGGACGTATTCTACCTCACAGCAACTCCATTTATTGTGACGACGTTGCCATTTCTTCCTACCGGTTCAGGTTCGTAAGTACCACTATCCCTTCCAGTTTCTTCATATGGAGAATCATATAACGACTCTCCATTGGTGCTTCCGTACATGTTTCGGGGAATCCCCGCGTGACTGTAGCCGTTTCTGTCGCTCAGAGTGGCGTAACTCATGACAGCAGCGTTCCTGTCTTCTTTTCTTTCGGCGCTTTCGACATTTTCGGTATTTTTAACGGGAGTTGCTTTCCTCCTATAGGAATCAAGAGACCATAAGGAACTAAGCAGTTTAAATATGCTGAAAGGAACTTACAGTTTAAGATAGATGATACCTATGATGATTAGTAAGAATATTATGACGCCAGCTCCTATTCCTATGTTTGTACCGAGATTGGAATCTTGTGGCTCTTCCACCATCACTGAAAGTAGATAAGAAACTTTTGTTAGTTTGTACTTGAAAACTTAGCATTGTCAAAGGTTTTTGAAATGTTGTTCTCCATTCTTTTGCTAGATTTTTTGGGATTTTTTTTTAAATTAAGCAATACCTTTAGAATGCTCACAAAAATACAGGAAATAAGACAAAACAACTCAATATTAAAGTAATCAAACATTTCTTCGATTTGTGATCTTTAGCTGGTCATAATTGGCCTTCTCTAATTAATGGTGACACACCAAAAGGAAAAAAAAACATACATTCACAACGCGGCTCTTCTCCTGACCATTCACTATTGTCCATACACTTCCGTAGATATGGTCCTATCCGTACATACTGTGGCACACAATGATATTCAATAGCGCTATTGTACGTAGTTCCATTCATAACAATTACCCGCCCATTTTGTATTTTGCCAGGCATTTTGCAATCAATAGCTGAAAGAAAAATATACACTTGCAACTCTAATTCATTCCTAACATATGCCCATACTTACGAGTACAAGTTGGAGCTCTTCCACTCCAAAAACCATTATTTAGGCAAACTCTGGTGGAATTTCCCTGCATCACATGACCTTTTGGACAAGAATACAGTGCTACACCTCCAACACTGGAGGTACTAACTTGTACTTTCATTCCTTCTATCGCATCCGGTGCCTTACATTGAATTTCTGCCGAAATAGTCAAGATGGCTTTTGTTTTTTTTTTAGATTAAGGTTATATTACCTCTACAAACTGGAACGTCTGAACTCCAAGTTCCATTTTCCAAGCAAAGCCTTCTGGAAACACCATCGCGTTCGAAATTGTTATCACAAGAATATAGTGCTAAAGCTCCGTAATAGGTGGCGTTAGACGCTAACGTCACTTTTCCATTGAAGAATTTTGGAGGATTACCGCAATCAACATCTATAAAATTTTTGTTATTAAATTTTTTAATCGTATTTGTAGTTTTGAGTTGGCAACACTTACATATACATTGGGGAACATCCCCACTCCAATGACCAGTATCTTCGCAAGTGCTGAGGGGCTCGCCTACAACCTTATAGCCTCTTTCGCAGCGATATTTAGCAATAGCTCCCACCTTATAGGATCTAGTTCCATCGCCTGGGGTCTCCGCTGTTCGAATTAATGTTCGACCGTACATCCTATCGTTTCCGGTTACTGATAAGATGCTATGTTCCGGGATTATGGGTTCTGGACATCTTATCTCTGCAAAAAAATTAAGTTTAAAGTCAATGGATGTGTTTAGGGAGAGTTTCAATGCAATACCTTCACATTTAGGAGCGTAGTCACTCCACTGTTTGTTCTCCAAGCAAGTTCTTTTCGGAACTCCACTCAGACGGTAGTTATTAACGCAGCTGTATAGAATTTGGCTTCCCAGGTAAGTTGTTTCATTGACGTATTCGCCATTACCGTACAACAATGGTGAGACTTTGCCACAATCGATATCTGCAAGGGAAACGTTATTTTAGAAGAACGAGTGTATCGGTAAAGATTATATGCGTTACATTCGCATCTCGGAGCTGCTCCTGACCACCCACTTTCTCCTTCACCTTCACAAGTTCTTTCGGCGTCCCCTCGAAGTATAAAACCTTCTTCGCAATGGTAGATGATGCTGGAGTGGATATTGAAGTCGTAGCCCACTACGTAGCTACCTTCTGGAACTTCTGGTTCATCACAAACTATTACTAAAATAGAAATAAATGAACTATCAAGCTTCTGTAATTATATTTGAGTGATTTCGCTGCTTACATTCACAAGATGGCGCGTCTGCAGACCATTTTCCTTCCCGTGTACAGTATTGACTGTGTTCGCCAGCTAACCAATAATCTGGCTCACATGAATACTGCAGATAACTTTCAAATGTAGTCGTTCCATTCTTCAATTCGTATTTGCCATGATCTATGTTCGGAGGTGCTCCGCAATCAACAAATTTGCAAGAAGGTGGCTTGCCAGACCATTCGCCTCCCAATCCACAGGAAAGGATCTAAATTAAAAAAGGAAAATAGTAACAGATGATGCTCAAATCCATGTTAATGTTTAAAATGACTTCTAGGCAATGGCAACTTCTCCATTAGGTCAATTGGTCAACGACCTTCCAATAATATTACCAAACAACTGACGAAATGTTAAAATAAAATAGCTGCTGCCGTACAAGATTTTGTCAATTGTTTGTAAATATTTTTGGGAGTTCATTGACCAATTGACCTAATGGAGAAGTCGCCGTTGATTCCACGTAACGCCACAGTCGTTTATTTAAGATGTATGGTTGATAATAGTGCTTACACCTTGTCCAAATAGAATATGACCAGGCTGGCAAGTATAGATTGCTGTATCACCAGCGCGTCTTCCTGTAACATTGACAATTCCACCGGGAATCGCAGGTGGATTTGGACACCAATCGAAAAGACACTGAGGTGCTGTATCGCTCCAAAGTCCATCGTCTTGGCAAAGTCTATGTTCGTGTCCGATTAAAGTATAATTTTCATGGCACGTGTAAACAGCTTTCGCACGATGTGAGGTCCTATTGTCTTCCAATCTCACAGTGCCATGTTCCAAGTCAGGAAGATGACCACAATCGACATCTACCCAAAGAAATGATTAATATTATAATACTAAATTTAAGTTACTAAAGAAGTGCTTGGTTTCTTACATTTGCAACTTGGTGCTAGACCCGTCCAAAACCCATCAGTTGAGCAAGTTCTATTTTGATTCCCTTCGAGCATATGACCAATAGGGCACATGTATTTTATGGAACTCCCTATGGAGTAATTTGTCCCTACGATTGTGCTGTTAACTAATTTATCTGGGCTTCCACAGGATGAAGGCTCTAGAAATGAAGTGAAATTATCAAAATTCTTTGATAAGATGTTACAATTTTTAATTATATAGCTTCGTCATACAAAGAATGAAATGAATAACTATCTTTGTTATTATAATCGTGTACTTTTTACGACGAAAACGAGTTTTTTAGACCTCGCATACGTAACCACCATACCATAACTTGAAAAAAAATGTTAAAACACGGCTTAAGGTCAACACACTCGTATTTCGTTGCCTAATATTAAATTGAATATTCACCGTGTTTCTTGAAGCATTGCAAGACAAAAGCGAGTCTAGATTTCACTTATTTATAATATGTGGAAGACCCTAACTAAAGAATCTCAAAGAAGATTCGTTAAAATAAAGTCAGAAATGTAACAAATGGACAATTAAACAAAGCATTGTCTTCACTAAACAATTTCACATTTCATGGACAATTTAAGTTAGTAGTTCCGCTAATAAGGAACTTATTAATTAATTTCTTGGTGTGCTACATGTGTATTTGATCTTTATTGCCGAAGCTGCCAACTTAAATTGTTGGTAAATTTTAAAAATTTGATTTGAAATTAGCCTCATTCGATCCGACTAGACCCGGTATACATTCAAACGAGTGCAACTCGAATCGAAATTAGGAATCACTCGAGTTGGATCTTCAATCGAATTGGCGAGTTAAAACACTCGAGTCATTACATCACTGGAACCAAGTTTGAGAAATTAATTTAAAAAAAAATGTTGACAGATGTGATCTTCAATTTAAACATAAATATTTCTTCTTTACCATTAGATATGTAAATGTCAATGTTGAGATTCTTACAAATTATATATTTATAGTTATTAATACATATCAAAAATATTATACAGGTTATTCCGAAAATCCAGTCCAAACCTCAGGAAAAAAGGGATTTTGTTTTTCAAATAACTCATATTTTTGATCATCATACCTGATTTGCATAGCCTAGACCAAAGAAGAAATATTGTTTAATATATTTTGGGTTCCGTCGGTGAATTATGAAAATCTGTAATCTCCTTGGAATTTCAGACGTAATTAAATATTTGAAAAAATCTCGTCCCGATAAGGAATCGAACCTGACACCTCCTGCTTGCCGGACGGGCGTGCTAACCACTACGCCACAGGGACCTTGATGCCTGGAACGTTTACTTTTTAATACGTAGCTGTTACCGGGACGAGATTTTTTCGAGTACTTAATTACGCCAAAAATTCCAAGGAAATAACAGATTTTCCAGAGATATTGTTGTTTAGAAGATTGACATCCGTTTCCGATGTAATCAAGAGTGTGATGAAATTGAAAATATTGTTAAGAAACAGATCTTTTTGAATTAATTTTCTTGGCAGTAGCGGCTTGGTTTATTAAAAAATTAAATTCAAATTTGAAATAATAAAATATAAACCATAATGTTTTTTTTTTTTTAAAAAGATCAGTTAAATCAATATACAGAATTAACTTTATTTTATTAATATGTAAGTAATACGATAAAAGAAAATATTTATGTTATGAAAAAAATAAATTTGTTATTGAAACGTTAAAGTTGGGGTTTAATTTTATATAATTGATAATTTTTTAATAAACGAAACCGTTACTATCAGGAAAATTATTTAAAAAAACCAAAAAATTATTCTAAAATCGGCTGAGAAACTGTCATCAATTGAAATAGATCTCTATTCTTCAAACAAATGTTAGCGGAGGCAGTCAAGTGTGTACAGAAAGACAGACAATACTCAACTAACAAGGAGATCACAAATAATTGGATAAGGACTAAATACAAAAGTAGCATTACAACGCAAGAAATCGAAAGAAAAGTCGTAATAAAAGCAGAGAATGGGAAGCTGCATGGTTCTAATAATTTAAGTATTCTTGTATTGAATATGGCTCTATATCGCAATGACGCCCTATTAATTGCTTCTTAAATAAACCAATATTTGTTATAGTTTTTGTACAATTAGGTAACTTATTAAAGAAAGTCAACTGCATACTGTACAGGCTTCTCAGTGGCAGACAGTCTGTGTTGAGGTAGCCTGTATTCCTTGTGTTCAAGAAAGCATTCACTAACACTACATTTATGTTTGTTTCCAAAATATTGTTAAAATGTTACTTCCAGAGTCAATTTCTCACATGTCACTTTTAGTTTCTTCTAATCTTTATCCTCCAGTGAGATTCTTTCCCCAGTCCTGGTCACATGTCCACTCTGACACCTAAGCGATTGTCAGATACACTGGTGCCCCTTCGAGTATTCTTCGCCATCTTTCGCAGGGACTGCGTCAATCATGGCGGTCCAGCTATTAGTCGTAGCATATGATTTTGGACCATCGTGGGCCATGCCAGAGCCCCATAAGCAATTATCGGTCTTAGGCACACTTTGAATGGTAGCATCTTTGTCCCAATGTCCAGCTGGCTTCTCCTGCACAGAAGTGGAAGTAGTAAATTTTTGGCCTTGGCGAACTTTTCCTTCGTCTGTTCCACATATTGTCTCCACGTTAATCCTCTATCAAAGACAATCCCCCGCTACTTAACCAGGTCCTGACTGTCGTAAATGCTGATCGTTTATGACAATTTCTGCCGCATTTGCTACACCGTATCGGACTCGTCTATGTTCAATCTCCAATCCTCCGACCAATCAACCAGATTAACCGCCGCCTGTAGTCTCCTCACTACTAAATCTTTACTGTGGCTCGCACAATACACGGCAGTGTCATCTGCGAATATTGACAAATGCACTCTTTCGTTCCCGAAAAGTAAGCTTTGTACAAGGAGGTAATGTAAAAACAGTTTCCTTAAAATTAAATTGACAACAGCAGCCAATTACTTAAGGAAGCTTTAATAAATAACTTCCAACGGAACCATAAATCACTTACAGGCAAATAACGCAATTAACTCGTCAATTTTACAGACAAATCTTTGCAGTAACATTTCTTACAAAAAGACCGTTCATCGCATTCATCACCTCTCTAATTATATTATTATTGTTGAGGCAGAAGTTCTAAAAACCTACTTCCTGTATTCAAGAGATTATCTACATATACCCCGTCCTGAATTCATATTCTCATAATTCCAACACAAATGCACGCAATCAACAAGTGTCACGCTAGACAACCCTCATTATTAGCACTGTGGATGCTAATTGCTATATTCAAAGTAGCAAAATACATATTGCGCTTACTGTGTTGGCAGATCCAATGCAGGTAATCCAGATTGCATCCGACATCGTTCCAAAGCCAGCCGCGGCCTCCATCAAGGACTGCGCAGTTTTGTTCGCCGTTATAGTTGTTGGGTTGATCTTTCCCCCATGCCGGTCTAGAGACAAGGTCACCTAAAAACATAATTATTGCACTTATAGTGTATGTGTTACATTATTTTGAAATTTAAAGTTCAATTTTTGCCATTTGTTTAAGTATAATAAATAAACCAAAAGAAAACTAAATACATATATGGAAATGAGGAGCGGAATATGGGGAAAAGAAAAAATTATAAAATTTTTTGGAGGAGATGAAGAGTACTGCTTTGAAAATGTAACAGATCGCGAGTATCTGGGAGCAACGATAACAAATACTAATCAAGAAGAAAAAGAAATAAATAAAAGATTAGGAAAGAGTAGCAGTGTGGTATGTGCCTTTAGAACAATGGTGAAATCTGAGATCATATCTAGGAAAACAAAGTTTAGAATATATTAAACAATTGTTACGCCAGCAGTATTATATGGGTGTGAGGCGTGGATCCTTAACAAACAAATGGAGACAAAACTAGAAATATGGAAAAGAAGAATTCTGAGGAAGATTCTGGAAAGATTAAAAGTCGTTAGTGCAGGTTGGAGAAGACAAACAAACCAAGAAGTAATGAACTTGTATGGAAAACCGCAGATATCGCAAGTAATCAAGGTCCAGAGGCTGAGATACTTAAGACATACGATGCGAATGCTAGAAAATAGAAATGCGAAACGAGTATTACGAGCTCGAGAAGGTGGAAAGAGAAAAGTGGGAAGACCGAGAAGAAAGTGGATGATAGCAGTGAAGAAAGACCTAGCACACTTGGGTGTTGAGGACTGGCAAGTAGTGAAGAAATGTGAAGCCATGTGCCCATAAGGCCTGTAGAGCTATATACACATACATACATACATACATTTAGCATCTAGAGATCAGCCTAAAACCACGATAACATAGACTCTTGAACTCGAATTATAAATCCTAGAATATCAAAATTGATTGCCAACATTTTTTTATAGTATACTTTCATGAGGTCAGCGTAAAGAAGTACATAATAGGGTGACACGTTAAATTGAACCGTATTGAAAAGTCACTCAACAATTTTCTTTTCTGGGCCTCTCAATATACTCTTCCCTTCTTTATAAAATACCAGGACATTATTCGATCTTTGTTCTAAAGATAATTTTTGGGAAATTAAAAAGAGGGACCAACGGCTGCCTAGTAAACCTAAAATGTCAAGGGGATTTAAAAAAAATTAATTAGGTTAGATGTAAGCAGTTTAAATAATAAATAATGGTAATGGCAGCAAGGACCGTGAGGTAGTATAGTAGTAACGCTGAAATATCACCACACCAGTGATTTGAATAATTCGGAACGATTATTTCGTTGTCAACCGTACGACCGAATGATGTGTGAAGAAGATTTTAATTCTAACATGCCTTGTTTTATTCCTGCTCTATAAGTACCTACTTTTGCCGCCTGCATACTTTAAAACATGCGAAATATACGGAACTAAAAGGAAGGGTTCTTGCCTGCAGCACAAAACGTAAACATGTGTCCGTTTTACACATAATCCATAAAAATGTAAAACTATTAAGTTGTGACCTTTTCCCTATTAACAGATTGTTCTTTTCTTAAAGTTCTGAGCGTCTAATTCTTGCGGCGAAGTTACTTTCTTAATTAATTTGAAGTTTTCTAACGTAATATTATGCCCGGTTTCGTTTATATGTTGTGTTACACATGACGATTCAATCCTTCCAAAGCGGTAATGAGTTATATGTTCTTTGAATCTGGTGTCTATCGCCCGTTTCGTTTATCCAGTATAGACTTTATCACATTCACCGCGTGCGATTTTATAACTTCCTAGTAGCTTGTTTTATAAATAAAATTTACAAATCAAATGGCTGATTTGCTGTTGAGCAAAGGGCAAATTTTGCAAATAAATTCTGAAACCAAAGGGTGAGTTCTACTTGGATAAAAGAGATATGTGCTAATTCGGCATGTGTACACATATTGAACCGAAAATATGTAATTTTAAAAACATTTCCAAAACACAGAAACATTTTCACAAATAATAATGTGGATTTGCCAAATATCTAACGTATAATGTTATGATTGTTGCCTCAAATTCATATGTTACTTGATAATTTTTTACCACATAAAACGCTCGCAACATTTTTAAGAAGTATTTTGGAACACACCAATACATAAACTTTTTTTATGATTAGTAGAACATGCTTGTAAACTTTGGCCAATGTTACAGTAAACATCCTGTATGACAATAGAAGAGGTAAACCTTTACCAGTACAAATTCAACACTTTAAAGCTTAACATTTCACTCAATTTAGCAGTGCATTTGCATGTTATTGAAAAACAGAACGTGAGGCATGTCACTTAACCTACTTTTTAAAAGGGATTTATATTTCATTGATGCCCCTCTTCATGCAGAAAATCAACATAAATTTGCTTATTTCAATAGCCTATCAAGAAGGAGTGTATATCCCATAGTATTGTTGTATGCTAATGAATGAATATAAATCAATTTAACATCGGATTTGCGTCGATCCGAGATGCGGATCATGATCATGTTCTACTTTCCTGGTGGTCCCGTTTAGAATCACAATGAGGTACGTACTTTAAGATATATGATTGGTCAATTTGTGCTATCTCCTTTTTTACGTAATCGCGAAAAGGATCGTCTTGTTATAGTTTGACATTTTTTGCTAAATATACGGGGTGGGTAAAAAGCATTGCATCAGATGGAATGGTCCATGTTTAGATTTGACATTTCATAAGATTAAACTGTTTAAATTCATAGAGATAGAATTTCTTATGTGGGCGAAAAAACATGAATGCCATTCAAATTTGTAGGTAGCATTGGTTTCTTCATTTGATTCTGAAACTCATAAGTTAATTTATAGTTTATATAAAGCGAGTAATGGAAGTTAGTGTTTAAGAAGCACTTGAAACAATGTTATATAAAAAAGGATAAAGTGCAACAAATAAAATATTGTAGATAAGGAGAGTATCGGCAAATAACACGAAACTGATGTAGATGGATAACTAGTGAAAATAAAATGATAAATTTTACGTCTAGATGCGTACACATCACACAAATGATATTTAGTTACTGTAGATAACGAAAGGAACAGAGAAGCAAACAATTCGTTTTTAATGCCACCTGCACTTTAATTGATTCCTTTAAAACAAGTAATAATCGTTGAATAGTTCGAGCATAGTTCAAAAATAATTCAGGAATAGATGAAGGATGGTTCAAGAATAGCTCAAGAATAATTGTAAAGTTTGGATGTTGAATCTATGCATGTTCATAACCAAAAAAAGCTTATGTAAGTAGTTTACGAATTTAGTACAACATATACAAATTATATTTCGTGACAGTAAACGCATAACAATAAATTTAAAAGCCTTTTTGCTAGTACATTTTGTAAATTACACGATTCAACAAAGTTTTGCCACCCGAGCAAGACAAATCATTTACTGTACAATTTTTGATGCTGAAACCAAATCCGGCTGTAGAATTGGCCTACCACGTCAAAATTTCGAAATATCCTAACCTCATAGTGCCAACAAGATGGTTCTCGCTGATATTTGAGGTTATGTTATAAAAGCAGTGAATATTTTTTCTCATTTCTGCTGATGTTGTAATTTAGTACTAGTCTTCCCCTTCAAAATCCATGTTCGTCTGTTTCAATCCAACTTTTTTTTCCCTAGATATACCAATTTCAATCTATAGTATTTCGCAAACATTAAGCATCATAGCTTAATGTTCTGTTTTAAATTAGTTGCCTTTCGAGAAAAAAGGTTTCAAATAAAAGGTATATATTTGACCGTAGGTCAAATTGGCCTATAAGGCCATTAACGGATCAGAAAATGGTTTTAATAGAATCTGTTTAGGATAGCATTTTGGAAAAAAAGTTTTTTCAAGTAAAAATTATAGGATCAGAGAAGGCCGACAAAAAGTGATCTTGACCTTCCATAGCTTACGATTTCAAAATGGAAACCCCTAGTTGTGACTCCGGAAATGTAGAAAGCGGAAAATTTTCCCGAAATGCATTCGGTCAAAATTACTCTACATCAAATTTGCAGGGATCAGAGGTGAACTTTTGATAGTGCGAGATCAAACGCGCGTCTGCTTAACATCTTGACGCTAAAAGCCTTATTTTTTAGCCTTATAAATTTTATTTTAACAAATTTACTCCAAAATGCTTTCCTAGGGAGATATTCTGACTACAGATTTGTGATCAGTGATCCCGAAAACCCTCGAGTAACCATTTTCAAGCGATTGCGAGATTATCAGGAAATGTTTGAAAAGTTTGTTTAAAAATTTTTTAAATGGGACATTAGGCTATGATGCGTAATGCTCACTAAGTACTATAGACTGAAATTGAGTTATCTCAAGAAAATAAAGTCAGATCAAAACAAACGAAAATGGATTTTGAAGGGGAAAAATAGTACTAAAAGACAGCATAAGCAGAAATGAGCAAAAAAATTCTCTGTTCTTTTAACATAACCTCAAATATCACCGAAAACCGTCTTTTTGGTACTTTGAGATTGGGATATCTAGAAACCCTGACGTGCTAGAACAATCCTCGGGCCGGATTTCGTATGAGGGCCAAAAAATCTGTAAGAAGTGGTATATTTTATTCAGGTGGCAACAAAAAAGTCCAATTTTGTTGAATTGCGAAGAGAAAAGGAAGCAGCAACAGAGGAGATTTCGATGGAAAAGGTGGAAAACCAAAATCAAAGTTGTTAAAGCACCTAAAATAAGGAGTGAAGGAATAAGAAGAAGATTGGGAATAGGGGGTATTGCCGATAAAATATCAGCTCAACAACTTGGATGGTTTGAGCACGTGACCAGATTGGGTGAAAATAGAATAGCAAAACTCGTGTGGGAAACAAGGCTAACAGGGAAAAATAGCAGAGGTCGACCGAGAAGTACATGGGACACAGAAATTAGCAAAACCCTAGAGGAGAGAGAACTCACGTGGACCCAAGCAAAAAATATGGCAATGAATAGAAAGGCATGGAGACATGCCATCACCTCTACATCGAAGTTAGAAGAGATTTCGTGATAAGTAAAGTAAATATATTTGGAAATAATTCCAGAAGACATTTCCAAAGACCCAAATCGCAACATAATTTTTACCGAAATATATATTGTTATGTTAAAATTACAAAATCGCTGTCATTACACAGTAGCCGATTGCAATCCGAGAACCTATGTTAAAGTAATTCTTTTTCTGACCCATTTTCAATTCTTCAGCGGCTTTTATAATCGTGATACCTCCCTCGCACGATCGTCTAGGTTTTATTCTGGGAAACGGCTAAATAACTTCTTTTCGTTACTCTTCGGGTCCTTAAATGTTACTTATTCTTACAAACACGCAGATAATAAACTTTATTATGTCTTCTAGTTTCGAAAATCTTACTCAAAAAATTGTTTTTTTCTTGATTTTTGCGAACGTAATTAAATTTAATGAATGGAATAAAATTTCAAGACGCCGGTAGGATTCGAATCTACGACTCCCGTTTGTCGGATGGGCGCGATGCCAAAACTGAACTACTTAAATTAAGTTTTAAACCCTTATCTCTTTGAAAAACTCAAGACACTAGTTATTGGCTGGTGCGGATTTGCTTGAACAACATTGTAAATATACATATTTGATTATATTGTTGCATACTTTGTCACATTAAACAAAAATTAGAATCAATCAACCTTTCACTACGCTTACCATTAACCCATTTCCACGTCTTCGCTATTAGCCCGGGATCCTTCTGCACGCCGATCCATACCAGTTGTGTCTTCAGACTGGCCTTTCGTCGTTCCAGTTCCGCGTACAGAAAAGAAGTCGCCGCTGGCGACATGGCGTGAACTAGATCGCCGCCATGGTTGCGACACTGCGTGCGGGCCTCTTCGAAAGAACCGCCACGACCTACGCCAAACTCGTAACACGTATGATCGAAGGCGGCCAGTTGGGCGTCTTCCGGTGCCGATCGAGGAGCGCATCGGTCAACAGAAAATTCTAGAAAAAAGGTAAAAAAAGGTGAAATCTTTATTAAATGTATATATTTAGAATAGTGGTGTAGGTATCCAAAAAAATTGAGATCGGGATATCTGGATCTAAAACTATCCGGATCCTAGGATCCTGATCCACTATTCGATTCTTGGATCCGGATCTGCTATCAGATTCTCGGATCCGGATCCGTTATTATTTTGCAATATACATAGAAAGTGTTTAATAAAAACACATCGAATTTGTGTTAAGAATGGAGGAAAAGTGCATTCAGAATAATACTGGATTTCCATGCGCAAAATTCAAAGTTATTTTGCATTACAGAGTGTTCAATAAATCTGGTGATTGTTACAGCTACATTGTTTGATAATTACTCGACCTATTGCAGGTATTTGCTCGAAAAAGTTGTCAAAGAACGAGGCTGGATTCACTTTATCCGATAATGAATTCGATCAGATAAATAATCCGAATTCAAGATTTCGGATAATGGATCCGGATAACACCAAGATTCGGATAGTAAATTATCCGAATCCAACATTATCCGGATCCGGATAACAGCTCTAATTTAGAACCACTTGGAAAAGGTCATTGATACAATTAAGGTAAGATATAGCAAATTCTAAAAGCGGTCAAAATTTGAATATCAAACTGTAGCGTCAATACTTTTTACAGTAGCCATGATCCAAAAGACTTCTTGTTATTTTCTCGAAAAGAGAACCCGGGGCATGGTTTCCTTATAGAAACATTAACAGCCTTTACATAGATTTTAAAGCTATAATTAAGAAATCTTTCATTAGAGGCGGTCCCCACCAAACAAATTTCAAATATTCCAGATCTAATATGCACTTACCATCAGTACTGAATACTTCAACTTCACACAGAGACAACGAGCCTTCCACTCCAACAAGCTGAAGAAAAACGTACTGCCCAATTAGGACCCTTGCACAGGTGAAAGTCTTTGTAATTCCTTCATCTGAAACCAAAAAAAAAAACATTTGTTATTGTTTCCTTTTTTCCTAAATCAAGTAAAAGTCAAACTTAAATACAATTCATGGGTTTTCAAATCTCAAAGATTAATTACTCAAAAATGGTTGGATATAATGAAAATCAGAAAAAAAAAACAATTGCAATAAGCAGGTCCAAGACGGCTAGGCTAGCATACTTTGGGTGGAGAAATTGGCAACCAAAAACACGTCGGGGTTTCTTAAAATGATCTCAATGAGTGTTTTGCGGTTTAGAATCCATATGCCCAAAATTAATTAAATTATTATTTCAATGAAGTAATTCCTTCCCATTATTTTAATATCAAAATCTATAGTGAAACAAAAATAATTCTTATAATAACGTAACAATTGCAAGCAATCTATTCAAGTGGAAAAATATAAAAGACCCGTTACAATAACAATTAAAATAATCCAAATAACTTAACGCAAATATCAATAAACATCGCTTCAGCAACATTTAATTAGATTTATGGCTAATTTGGTTACTTCCATTCCATACTTATTTACAACGGCTAATTCAAGATAATACGTTAATTTTATTGAGCTCGGGAACTACATCGATCTGACCGGCTTCCATTCAATAAAAACATTAACAATTACCTACTCTCCGAAGAAGAGACTCGTTAGACACCGTCATTAAGATTCAAAAGCGGTTACCGTTGCGCAGCCTCGATTGTGCATCAAGAAGTTCTTCGCTATGGCGACGCGATTTAGGTCAGAACTTTTACTTTCAAATCATCGGGTGTATACGGTTGCGTTGAAGATGTAATTTATGGAAGTAATGAATTCTACGGACAAAATTAACAATTGTTTGTTATTTGAAGCGTAGAAATAGTATGAGAAATACCGTAAAATTATATTTAATTTAATAAAATTGAGTTATTGATTATTTATAAAGGCTATGGTTGTTGGATACTTCTTGTTATAAGATATAACTTGCAAGATTATTGTACATGATGTTAGGTAAGCTTAGTCGGACATGCCTGAGAAGGTTATTTTACAGGGCGTTCCAGTAGCAATTGACCAATTTCATTGTATGGACTGGACATAATCCCGAATGAAATATCTGAATAAACTTGTTAGATTGATGAAATTAAATTCAGAAGAGGTAATATGACAAACTTTAGTAATTACTACTAGTGAGCAGATGTGGTCAGTGTCTGTCGACTAAAAGCCCAATATTAGCCGGAGATCCGCAAGGTTCTTTGCCGGCACCAAAGCTGTTTATTTTCCAGTTATCAAACCCGGCGACACGGCAATGTGGGAGGGTAATCTCGTCTCAAGCCTCAACATGAAGAGCGTTACTAGTCAAAAATATTATGCTAATATAATTGCTTATGCGTTGAAAGATACGTTTGAAAGTTTCAGCCATGTTGGACCTTCAGCTGTTGTTTAACAGTCCCTTGCGTCTGTCGATGTTAGTGTTTTTGTAGAAATGGAAAAAACCCAATATCAGGCCGTCACTAAATTCTTGCAAGCCGAGATGGACGTTGTGTACGGGGTATCTACGCCATCATTTGTCACAGTGAAATTTTAGGTATCCAAATTTAAACATGGTCTTACCAGCTTGGCTGACGACGAACGTTCGGGACAGCCTGAAACTTCACCACTACCGATAACGTCGGAAAGGTTCACCAAATGGTGCCAAACGACCGTCGAATTAAGGTTAGAGAGACAGCAAAGGCTGTTGACATCTCGAAAGAACGTATTTGTTATATGTTGACTGAAGATTTGGGCATGAAGAAGCTAAATGCGCGTTGGGTGCCGCGCTTGCTCACTCAAAACCAAAAACGCATTCGAATGGACATTTTCAAAGCCCTGTTGAAGCATATTTTTGACGAGTAACGTCCTTTTCATGTTGCAGCTTGAAACTTTTTAGTCCACCCTCGTATTATATGATATCTAGAACTAAGGAGCAAACATCGATCGCAAAAGGGTTTACAAAATGCCATCAAGTTATTTTTTGTACAATCAGCATCTCGCACAGCTGAAATTCAAATTTCTCAAATAAATAGGCTATGTCATAAATACCCTCCAAAGATATCGTGGACACAAGGGCAAATGTGAGAGGTAAGCAACAAAAATGTTATGAATGTCCAAACTGTTAAGAGAATTTGTGATATTTTATCAATAATTACTCGGAAGTATAAGGTTTTTTCAAGTATCAGAAGTCTTATTTATCCCCAAACGTAAAACAAAAATTACTGACTCTATCGAGGCAGCGTTCCCACGGGACATGAAAATGAAGCTGCGTTTCCATGGAGCGTGAGACACGCTTTGGTGGAACACTCCCCATGTGAACGTAGTATCGCGAGCTTGCTCCTAACGTCACAGGCATGCGTGGTGGCTTACGCCTCGCATTGAACGTGTTTGATATTCAGACGTGGGTTTGCTTGCAAAATGTTGGGCCTTCCATAATCAACTGAACACGTTTTCGTGTACACTTAATTCCGTGTGAACTGTCCACGATCCACGACTGGTGGGGTCACAACAACATATTCACGACCCTAAATACGAAAGCGTGACACACATTCCAGTCGCGTTCCCACGGGACGTGAAAGTGAATGTGTGCCACGCTTTAGTATTTAGGGTCGTGAGTACGTTGAAGTGACCCCACCAGTCGTGGACAGTTTACACGGAATCAAGTGTACACAAAAACGTATTCAGTTGATTGTGGAAAACCCAGCAATCAAGAAACCTTGTGGTTCTATGATCTAGTAATTTAATTACGCGTCCAGACATTTCGTAGGTAAACTCAGGTTTGATACGAAGCGTAGGCCGCCGCGCGTTATGGTGCTCACGACGCTACGTTCACATGGGGAGTATTCCACGAAAGCGTGTCTCACGCTAGCGTTTTACGCCCCATGGGAACGCAGCTTAATGGATACTACTGCTCATTTGCGTAAGTAAAAACTGTTGTTCGCATAAAGGTTAAAATTGACGAGGAATTGGAATGTTCTCTCGACATTCTTCAAGAAAACACGCTAACAAAAGGTCTGTCAAATCTTCTAAACACGTTCAAGAACTTAAAATGTTTCATCAATTGAGCAAAATTATATTCTGATATTTAAAAGATTGTCGGAACATGCTGAATGTTGATTAGATTCAATATCGAGGTGGTTCTTGACCTATTCCACTGCGACCTTTTCAGATCTATTGTGGTTCCTCTATCATTAGATCAATTACGCTAGCTTTGCCTTTCTCGCCAGACCTAGCAGCCTTGTGAGTGATCCCTCTACGTAGGTTTCGGCTTTTGAATATTCCGATCCCACTTCTAAGAGCCGTATTCCTGCTAGTGCTGTACACTCGCACAGCACGTGGACGACAGTCTCTTCTTTGTCTGGCAGAATTTACACGCTATTTTCTCTGTCAGGCTTAAGTTGCTCATATGTTTCTTGAGCATACAGTGTCCTATTACCAGGCCTACTATTGTTCTGACAGACTTTCTGTCCCTGCTTAGTAGCCTATGTGTAATCAGAAATTGCTTGGCCTGTCTCTGACCTGGGATACTCTTCCACCAGTCATGAGATTTCTCATTTTTCCATTGTTTAGAAGTTGCCGTATATGCTATGCCCACCGAATGTTTTGGGTTTCTGTCAGCATTTGACGAGCCTGTTCGGGTTAATTTGTTTGCCATAACATTCCCTCGATGACCTTCGAGTACTGGTACCCAGACACCCAGACCAGAGTCACCTTAGATCAGCTGCCCAGCCTATTGAGGGCATTCATACATTCCCGCACTAGTTTCGACTTTATCTGTGTGAAGTCCAGTGATGTTATCACTATTTGACTGTCTGACTAGATAGCAATAGATTGATAGTTACTTTCTTGCTTGTCTAGTTCTTCGGTGCACCTCAGCACTGCTGCTATTTCGGCTTAAAATACTGTGGTGCTTTAAATTAGGCTTAGGTCTAATCCCGCAAATTCCGACTGCAGTTTCGGTCTTTGAGCCGTCTGCGTACCAGACAGATTCGGCTTTGATAGGCGGGCCTTTCTTCCATTCTTCTCTATCTGGTATTACCGTTTTATGATTCTTACCGAAGCTGTATTTGGAACTAATGGCGCCACTGGACCTGCTTCTTATCGCCCCACCTTAAGTTCCTTTAACAGTTTCTGATGATCTGCACCATGCGATCTAATTATGGGAAGTTGACCATTCATTAGCCTGTAGCTTGTTAGCCCGGCCTCTCCTTGGATATGTATATGTAGTGGTTCTAGGTTAAGGATGACCTCCAGAGCAGCTGTCGGCGTGGTTCTCATGGCCCCTGTGGCACACAGACATGCTAGTCTTTGTATGCCATTTAGCCGCCTTGTTGCCTCCACTTACAATGCCTTTGTTCACCATACCACCGAGCCATATGTTATCATTGGTCTTATGACTCTCATGTATAACCGCAGCATCATTTTTGGGCTTAGTCCCCATGTTTTTCCACACTACCTTCTACATCTGCCTAAGGCAATAGTACATTTGTTGATGGTTTTATTGATGTGAAGATTCCATGTAAGTCTTTGATCGAACCATACGCCAAGGTATGTCGTTTCTTTGACAAATGGGATCTCCATTCCCCCTAGCATAATTGGCTTTAAGCCTGTGCTGAATGTAACTTGACCAAATACATTGCTATGACAAATTGGAATGAGGGATAACTTTCCAAAAAAAAAACCAAGCCAGTGCCTTCAATATACACTTAATTTCCAACCAAAAACTGCATGTCTCTACTTATTATATTTTAATTGAATAACGAACAATTATAAAACAACATTATAATTAAAACAAAAATAGACATTGCAACCTTCACGTTCAAACAATTACACCTGTCACATTTTTTAATGTGTTGGCGTTGCTACTGCCATTTTAATATTATAGAATACGATCCAATATCCCACTTACCGTTTTAGCTAACTAGCGGCATTATTTGTCGTTATTATTATTCAATAACAATTTCTATAATAAAGGTGATAATATATCTGATCAATTTTTAAGTCCATACCTACTCGAACATATAACTGTGTCCCCTTATTTAAACAAGGTCATCTACTTTTATTTTCTTTTTCCATTAGTCGACTACAAGTTACACAGTTGAATTAACGGTATAGACGAGTTATTAGGTAAGTATGCAGAAAAACTAGGTTTAAATGCAACTTCGTTGTAGAGTGAACTATATACGGAGTAATCAGCAATGTGGAAGACAGTTTAACTTAATGATAAGTCGACAGATGCTAGCAGTATTAGCAATATTCTATTTACAAGTCGGCGGAACTGAGTAAGACACAGTTCTGGTCTTATTTACATTTATATGCACTATTTGCTTAAACTCATGTTCTATAGGATTAAAAAAAGGGAGAAAACTGATCATTTTCTATTAAAAATAAATCTGACTTTTGAATGATACAACATACCCTGAAAGACAATAAGAAAGTTAGAGGCTTTTAATAAATCTTAATACTATTCCAGTTTTTGTTCTTCCTTCAATTCAGTAGGTGCAAGAAATGGACAATTGAAATGTTGGTGTCGTGTGGGACTAATGCCAATACATTTACATAGGATGTGTTCTGCCGTCTCCAGATCTTCTTGGCACACAAACGACAGATTTGATCTTCAGCTTTTCCTAGTTTAAATAAGTGATATTTTAGGGCTACATGGCCTGTCAGAAATCCTGCCAGTAATCTAAGATCTCTTGTTGAACGATAGCGCTATTTTTCCTGTCTTTGGCGAGCATGATATGAGTGCTTTCGCTTATTTTTGTCCTGGTTATTGCATCCCAATTGTTTTGGATTGTGTACACATTCATGTATCAGAGGGGATTCGTATGTGTAGGCCTTAGTAGAACTGCCTGACTGTCGCTGGTTATATTTATAGTTGCGCCTCGTACCTATTTATGGAGATTCTTTATGGCGCATATGTTTAAAGCAGAAATCTTAGCTTGAAATATGTTGGTGTGGGATGCTGTAGGCATTTTTAGGCGGTAGTTAGGACCACTAACGCCTATACCTGTTCCAACACTTTCTATTCTCGAGTCGCCCGTATACCATTCCAGTGTAGGCACCTCTTTTGCATTGAGGCTTACCGGATGCCCACTCAGTAAGGCTGATCAAAATTGTATTGCATAGAGATCACGTCCTTTGCAATATACATATATCGGATAGTTTATGTTGGAATCTTCAAGGATTTTGAGATGCCCTCTAAGATCCCCAGTCTGTAATCCCTTCGTTCTACTAGGAGTGAGGGCACTCGATATAGCCTGTTTCTGAATATGCATGTGAAGTGGTGTTATTCCCAGCAGGACTTCCAAAGGTGCTGTGAGACAGGTACGCATCACTCCTCTAATGCAGTGACATGCAAGTCTCTGAATATGTTGAAGCTGCTATTGCACAGTCTTCTGAGTTGTTTGGCCACTAAACCAGAGAGGTGTAGGTGATCATGGATTTGATTATTGCTGTATAGGACCAGAAGGTCATTTGAGGCTTAAGACCCCAGTTCTTACCAAGCAACCTTCGACATACTAGTGATGCCGTAATGGCTTTTTTCTGTAAGTTGGAGATGTGGGAGTTCCATGTTAGTTTTTTGTCAAACGTAACTCCCAAATATTTATTTCGATGAAGGATGATTTAAGACAGACTTTTCTTCTCCTTGTAAAACGATTGTAATCTTTTAAGGGTTTATGCGCAGGGTATGATTTTGACACCACTTACTTAGGTGTCGTCAAGAGCTCTTTGCATAGCTTGCGGTGTGATATTCTTACCAACCTTGCCCATATACTTTCTCTAGCGCCAGTCTCGTTTACATGATGAACTGCTGCGGGTATTCTTTATGGATCATAATCACCCCTTCACTCCCTCTCGACTTTGTTGACTTTTATGTTCCTTAATATTGTTATTTGAGTAATAAAGCAATACAGTACGTATCATTTTGGTGTAGCAGGTAGGAATAGTTTAATTTTATGTTTTTTATGATGTATCGTGGGTGTGTCTTGTACTTAAATGTAGTTTTTGTTGGACAATATATGTTTACTATTATTATTAAGTCATTAAGCATCAGAGTCTTAATTTGTGAACATAATTACATTAGCAGCAGTGGATTTTGCTTTAGTGATTTATGCTGGGATTGTAATAAAGAAGAAAAATGAAAAGAAATTTATTCCCATAATTTCCAAAAAGGAAAAACAATAGCAAAGCTTTCTCCTTTATTCTTGCAACTGCAATCCAACAAATCCGAGAAAAGAAAAGCTTACATTCTTATCCTCCTGTCGCCTCTGTCGCTCACAAAGTGTTTTCAACTGCCTCCGGAAGATAGCGATTCTTTCTCTTTTATAGTCGTGTAATTCTAATACAATTCTCGCGATAAATACCATGATTGCGCGCCTTAACTCCGAGCACGTACTTACACAAACACCAGTATCTGGGTTAATTAAGCGCCGTCCGATAACACGATGAATTGCATTTAACTTATTCAATCTCTTGTGCATGTGCAGTGCATGAACAGTTAGGTTGGAAGTGAAAGATGCCGCTCGACTAGAACAATGCAAATATATGTGTGCATTCGCTGTAGGGGTATGTTAATAAATACGTAGCGAAATGTAATTTACGTAGTAGCAGATAGCTGGTTTTGGAAGTGGGTTAGTTCCAGAGTGAATGGTTGTTACGTATTATTGTTCATTTGTTTAGCAAATTATGAAGGAGATTAAGTTGAAACGCTATCGTATTTAAGTGCCTTTTCAGAACTATAATATTAATGTCAAAACGTTTTTTGTTTATAATATTGATGTTTGTATACATTTATACTTACCTATAGTGCTACATACATTGACAAGAACTCTTTCACTTTACGAGACCGTTTTATAGTTTTTAGGTGCTACATATCCCATTTTGAAAGTAAATTTAATCAAATGGAAGCCAGATATTGCCTATTTAACAGATTAGTTTACTAAATTTAATGCCGTTAACTTACAGTTACAAGATGAATTTAACAAAAACAAAGTCCATCATTGCAGCTTTTCCTGCCAGAGCTAATCTAATGAAGCAGAGCATAGGAAGGCGCGAATTTTCCTCGTTCCCCAGCTTGTCGTTGAGAAACGACCAAGATGATGACGCTTTGGCCTACGTTCAACATTTAAATGACCTTCACTTACTTACTTAATCCTAAGAAGCTTCCTACCCTTTAGCGTAAGGTTATATGGAGTTGAGTTCATGTCTTCTTCTATATTTTTCTCTAATCCCATTTGGCACGTTTTTCTTCTGCCGCTTTTCTTACTTCTTCGTTTCATGTCTTTCTTGGTCCTCCTTTTTTTTTGTTTTTCCGCTTGCTCTTAGCTCACAAACTCTTTTAATCAATTTGTTTCCATTCATTCTTAGAAGGTGTCCCAACCATCTAAGTTGTTGTATTGTGTTTGATGCCTCGACTGTTTTCAGTTGTTCTCGATATGCCTCGTTTCTTATTTTATCTTTCCTTATTTCATTTATTTTTTCTTTCTGTCTGCTGGTGGTAGTCCATGCCTCGCATTCGAAGGTTAGAATTGGTTTAACTAACTTCTTTATAACTTCCATTTTAGCTATTTTTGGGACTTCTTTCTTTCCGAGAAAGTTTGTTTTTAGAACATTGAGAGTCTTCCAGTTTTATATATAATAATAATAAGATCCATTATTCCCCGGAGGACATAGTATTACCCTCCAATACTGCTAGCAGTTCAGCTTGTACGATCCTGCAGTCTTCAGTCCTTCAGTTCTGCAATGCTTTTGCCCGTTTCTTCTGTTAATGCTCTTCCCCACGTAGTGCATGGTCTGCTTCTGCTTCTTCTGCCTTGTGGTTTCCAGTATAGTGCAGCTTGACCTGAAGTTGTGCCCAGCTTTCTCAGAGTGTGGCCTAACCATTTGTACCTTCTTCTTTTGATTTCCTCGTATACTGTTTTTTGCTTGGTCTTTTTTCCACAATTCCTCGTTTGTTATCTTTACTGGACATCATATGCCCATTATGTTTCTGAGGCACCGGTTTGTGGAAGTCTGGAGTTTTCGTTTTGATGATTTTGTTACGCCCCAGGTCTCCGAACCATACAGCAGAACTGATTTTACACAGGAGTTAAAGTCTCTACATTTTGTTAGTTAGTCCTTGGTTCTTTGCTCTCCAGATGTTTCTCATCCTTGCGAACACTTGTCTTGCTTTGTCTATTCTGTATTGTATATGGGCGTGGTTCCCCCCGAGCTCGACACCACGCTACTCATATATGTAAATTCTTCCTTTCTATCTTCATCCCATCCATCCGAATTTCAGTTTTCGATATGCGTTGGTTTATTTCACCTTCCATATTTCCTTTGTTATTTCTTGTCGTTTCCAAATATGTAAATTTTTCTATTTGTTCAATTTTTTGTCCTCCGATCCTTATATCAGTTCTGTAGCCTTTTCCCACTACCATGACCTTTGTTTTTTCTATATTTACTTTCACGTGTATTTCTCACGAACCACGGGGCGCCTACAATCATCCTGGGCACTCGATTCTGCAGCGTCTCTAGCCGCTTGAGATAAAAATTAGTAAATGTACATCATGACAGCGCTCCGTAAGTAAGAACCGGTCTTAAACATTGCTTATAGAGTAGCGGTTATGTGTGTACGCCCAGCGTGCTGCTCCCGCCAATTAGAGGGAGCAATTGGTTCCTCGCTTTTATAAACTTCACTCTCAGGTCCTTTACGCGGCGTCCCCAGGTGAGCCGCTGGTCGAATATAACGCCAAGGTATCTAACTGTGGAGGACTAAGGGAGGCGAGTATCATTGTCTTAAATATTTTCTTCACGTAGAACCCGGCTTTTAGTAAATCGGACAGCGATGGTTCTGGCCTGATTGATATTGAGCCGCCATCTGTCGGATCATTCAGTGAGTTCATCCACCGCTCGCTCTAATCATAATCCCCTCATTGCGGTTACTCATGAAAATCATAGTGTCATCCGGGTAAGCAGCAAGATTAACAGTAGAACTCTTTGGAACATCATTTGCATATAAGAGGAATAAGCTTGGACCCAATATTGATTCCTGCGGGACTCCAGAGCTAATGGGATGCTCAGAGGAATGACATCCAGAACTTATCACGGAAAAGTATATGTCTCCTGGAAAGATATGATGCGTCGTCTCGTGATGTCAATCTCAAATCCAGCTCTAATCATCTTACAGATGATCAAATACATCCAGAAATACCGCCCCAAGGATCTCCCGACGACCGAGAGAATCCCCTATAGCTTCAGATTGTCGGATCAATTGTAGTTCGGTCGATAAACCTTCCCTGAACCGGAACTGCTCGTCTAAAATAGGGTTTAAATCGAGCAGATTCAGCTCGCTCCTATATCGGGTTAGTATAAATCGCTCCACTACTTTAGTGCCGACAACAATCTTTGGGGTGGTAATTTTGGGGATGCAGGGTGTCATTACCGCAGTTCGAAATGATAAAGACAACTGCCTGTTTCCGGGCTTTCTGAAAATGGGAATGTTCCAGGGTAGAGTTGACAACCGCAAAGCCCTAATCATACCGGAAGGAAGACTCTATAAAGCCATGTTTGTCACACCGTCAAAACCAGGCGCTTTCCCGTTATTTAGGCGCTTAATAATAGTATCCAACTTCTCTCTCGTAGCGGGCTCGATTGGCTCTCCCCTGGGAGTGCCAATCAGCCCCAAAATCACCAGACAAACTACACGGTCCTTCTCTCCATAATCCCTTCCGGAGGGACAAACGTCCTCCAGGAGCTCAGCATGGGCTTCGCCTTGTCACAGTCGCGGTTACAACTCTGTTCTTTCGCAGGAATGGTTTCAAGCTCCTACTAAATGTTCACCTAAGAGACTCGACCATAGTTTATTATCATCAGTGACTAACTTATCTTTATCAGTAGATTTTATTATGTAAATTGCACAGGTATAAGAGGCGTAGCAAATAAGTGGATAGACAGTTACTTGACTGTTCGTTCGCAAAAAGTTAGTTGTAAGAATGCCAAATCTAAATCTCTTAAGGTAAGCACCAGAGCAAACCAAGTCTCAATTCTTGGTCCTACTACGTTTTTAGTACTAATGATTGGTCAATTATTTATAGACCACCAACACCACGTTAATGACATCTTGGTGACATCTCCTTCCAATCACGTGCAAATGTCTTTTAACTCCATCGCATAGTGAACCAACTACTCAACTAAGATTCTAGATATTTTGTTTAATGACAGTTTGAAATGGAGTAACCACATTTATGTACCGAAGTATCTAATTTGTATCTCTTTCACAGTTCAATTTACAAACTTCTTGACAAATTCATTCACACCCATTACATAATTGGAACAAACCAACACCGAGTTACGTATACCTTTTCTCTTGTCGAAACAGCGTGTTGTAAGCGACCGTTAGCTTCTCTACGCTCCAATTTTGTCCGAGAATGTGAAAGAAAAAAGAAGTAATAACAAGATCTCTTCCATTCAAGTGTATCGCGCGCTTTCGAAATCAATATTACGAGACAAAATAGCATTTCCAAAGGTTCTACGCGTTATGTTGAGTATTTCACCTTACCTATTGTTCCGGGAAACCAGGCGCACAGCGGATTCCTCTGCAAATCGCTGCTGCTATTTCCCACGCGAATTTCCAAATCCTGCAGCGGCTGATGTCCGCAACACCCTCTCGTCGTTACGCGGACCACTTTGATCGCGTATGGTCGCAACAGATCGACTTGCCAGGACGGGCTGACTTCCTTTTGCGTTTCGGTGCATCGTTTTCCGTCGTGTTCGGTGCTTTTCTCGCCGTCGTTCGCATTGTGGGCGCTTCCACCACGAACCGTTGTCGATTGGTTCGCCGGTTTTCTGAACGCTATGTTCGTACCTGAAAAATTGAAGGTTTTTAAATTAGTTGCGTCAAATTATGAAGGCGGAAGTTGATTTGTGGCTAGAGTAGGCTTTGTATTAGTCGAAAGAATTTCGGTGGGATGTACTGGGCAAATTTTTGTCTTTAATTAATGTATTTGTTTACCGGGCATTGAACTTCTAACGCCAAATATGAAATTGGAGGTAGGCAGAAGATATTTTGATGTTGATTTATATTACAACGTTGGTAGCACGGATAAATGCTGCGAGATTACGTTTGTAGCAATGTTTCTACATTGAAAGGCACATTTAGTTAAATGAACTAGTACTCAATGAATTTAGAAGTTGGAACTAATTTGGTGTAGATTATATCTCTGTTTATTTGCTTATCTGCTTACACATTTTTCATGTTTGTGGCTATTGCCAGACGTACAGTCCCTGGCCATATTACTTGAAACATAAATCAACTCTTTTACCTGGAAATTCCCATCCTATTATAGTGATATTCTTTTGCTTTGAATCCGATCGTTTATAGGGGGACTAGATTATTGTATCAATAAATAAAAATACCAGAGAAATGATATTTAGAAGAGTAAAGTACGTATATATAAATATTTCAGTTATCAACTTACATTTAGCGAGTTCACAGTTTAGAGAATGCATCGATATTTTTTAAAATATTTCGTCATAACCGTATAGAAGCTAAGTTGTGGAGTATCGTTAAGTGTTTTGTGTTGAGATATCGTTATTGTAAAGGTAAAATTGTTATTCTATCTCTCTCTTAATAATTAATTATTTGGAATTTGAAAAAAATGGAAATATTTGGGGTTTTTAGTAGAAAATGCCCGGGAAAGATTTAACAAGTGAACAAAAAGCCGCTATACAAGCTCTTCTACAATCAAACAAACATTCACAACGAGAAATTGCAAAATTACGGAAAGTATCTCCTACTTCTGTATCGCATTTAGCTAGAAACTTAAACGAAGGAGCTAGCACATCGACACAAAGACGGGCAAAGTGCGGTCGGAAAAGAAAAACTTCGAAGAGATCTGACCGTGAAATTGTTCATCAGGCTTTGAGCAATAGATTTGCTACAATTAAAATGATTCAAAAAAATTTACAAGAGAGAGGAATAGACATTTCGAGCAGAACTGTCAGGCGCCGATTGCGTGAAAATCGCCTAATGGGTCGAAGACCTGTAAAAAAGCCGCGTTTAACAGAAAAAATGAAATCTGCTCGTCTCAACTTTGCAAGAGAATATCGACATTTTACAGACGAGAATTAGAAAAAGGTGAATAACTTAACAACATGATTTTTACTGAATTAATGTTTGCATTATTTAATAGGTTTCCTTTAGTGACGAGTGCTCGCTCTGTGTGTTAGCGCAGCGAGCACAATTTGTTCGTAGACGACCTGACGAACGTCTCACAGAGTCCACGGTTCATCGAACTGTAAAACACCCTCCGCAGGCAATGATTTGGGGAGTGATTAGTGGAGACGGACCCGGCCCTTTGTATTTTGTAGAAGGCACAATGCGTCAAGAGCAGTACATAAATGTGTTAAAAAACACGTTATTACCGTATTTTAAGCCAGGATGTCGCATACCGACAGGGCGTATATTTATGCAAGATAATGCTCCTTGCCATGTGGCAAAAAAGGTTAAGAAATTCTTTGAAGACAATCACATACCTCTTTTACGTTGGCCCGGAAATTCACCGGACCTCAATCCCATCGAGAACGTATGGAATCGACTAAAAAGTATAGTAAGAGGAAAGAGAAAACCCTACAAAGGAAATATTAATGAAGAATATAAAGGATATATGGGAGAACGGTGAAGATATAAAAGAGACAATCATATCTTGCATTGAAAGTATGCCCTGAAGAATTAAGGGTGTTATTAAAAATCATGGGTTATGGACTAAATATTAATTACTTATTTAATATTTACATATGTTACATATTTTTACAATATATTTTGTAAATAAAAAATATAATACATGTATAGTTTATATTTTATTATGAAGAAACGACAAAATATTGAGTGTTTCAAGTAATTTGGCCAGGGACTGTAAACGAAAATTCTCATTGTTAGAAGTGTTGTTTAGAGTACTGAAAAACATGTATGTATATTACTCCTTTAACTCGAAAATATCTGTAAAATGGTAAAATTTCCAATGCAAGTTAAATGATGCATTTACTGAACAAATGCTTTAACATTTTTGAGGGCGTACTAAATACATATATATAGTAATTTATGTTTCTTTAAGTTTAAAAGCAAGAAACCAACAGAATGCTTGGATTTAAGATATATTTCTTTTGCACTAACAAACCGACAGTGTTGTATCAGAAGTTAACTATAATAGCATTTTTATGTAGATGTATACCACTGGTTCTTAATTTTTCTTTGATAAGGGATAACCTTTCTTCGATGAAGGACAAAAACAACGGAGACCCTCTCCCAACCAACCTTTTAAGAAACTTAGAATCAGGCTAATTTTATATATGAAATGTTAAACATCTACACGCAGAGAAACGTTTACTTGACTGTCCGCCTCAATTCAAGACAATTACTGTTTCACTTATCCACAATACAATAACCGTTTTAAATCAAAAGAAATATGTTCTTAGTGTTTTTTTTTCTCCGCTTAAGAGAAGTACGAGCCCCGTCCAGTTTCAGTTGGCCCACACACAAAATTTGTAGTGTTGTTGGCATTTATCGCTCAAGAAGCAAAACCAGCCACTACAATGTAATATCTAAGACAAAATATGCTATGTAGAGGACTTTAGGAGAGATCTGGGTTCAATGGAGCGTGTTGTCTCATAAAAAATCGAAAATATTAAAAAAATGTAATTTTCTTGCCCTCCATTACCCAAGTACTGCTAACGATGAGTATTAAGGTGGATATGGAAACAACGCTTTTTTTACGGAAATGACGGTGACAGATGTTTCAATTGTAGAACAGTTAATTGATAGTGCAATAGTTGTCAATAATAGGCAGGGGAAAGTCAATTGATGAAAAAATTCTATCAATTATCACTAATTTATACAAATCCGGAAAATCAAACGGCGAAATCGGAATATTGCTCAACATATCCAGATACAGTGTTCGAAATATTGTAAAATTGTACAAATCATACGGTTCAGCTGCCAAAAAGCCCCGATATATGAAAAAGTCCAAATTAATAGACCCTGATAGACGAACTTTGGCCTGTTGCAAGATGTGTTTGCAGGTTTACGTCTCATTCAGAAGCAAGAGAACTTGGCTTTGGTACTTACAAGGTAAGTTTCATGAGTTCAATCCTAAGGAACAAAAGATAATTCGTTTTTCCCTTCGTGAAGGCAAAAGAAAAACCGTGATTGACCCTAAAGCAGAAGCGAAGCAGGTTAAAATGGGCTAGAGACCATCGAAATTGGGATATGGAGAGGTGGAATAGTGTACATTGGAGTGACGAGTCGCGATTTGAAGTTTATGTCGGTGATAGCCGGAGCAGAGTTATTTGCCAGAAACATGAAACTTATCATCCTGACTGTCTTAAGCGCAAAATTAAATTTCCATCTTCGGTAATGGTCTGGGGTTCAATGTCGGCTAGAGGAGTTGGAAAATTACACTTTATCAACGGCATTGCTAACGCAGACAAATATTTAGACATCCTAGAGAAGTTTTTGTTGCCTACTTTGGAAGAAAGCAGGATTTCTGGAAATGACATTTTTCAGCAAGACGGTGCTGAATGTCATACTTCCAAAAGATCCATGAAATGGCTTTCAGACCATGAAATACCGGTTCTAAAATGGGTTTCTAGTAGTCCGGACCTTTCGTCCATTGAGACGTTGTGGCATACCATGAAAAAGAGGTTGCGAGCCAGTCCTGCCAGGACTGTGCAATAACTCAAGCAAAAGCTCCAGAACATTTGGAATAATTTCACTGCAGAGGAGTGTCAGGATCTAGTAAATAGTTTGCCGAGAAGAATGGAAGCAGTTATTAAAAATAAAGGTGATGTTACTCAGTGGTAGAATGAGCTATATCTTAGAGCTGAAAATCACAAATTTGAGTTCTTCTTTTTTCATTCCTAATCAGTTCCAATTGTTGTATTCAGTTGCATTATTTTTGTGCAATATATTTTCAAACTGTTATTTGCAAAATAAAAATTGAGAATTATACCTCTATTAGTTTAAATGATCTTCAATACATGCTAATAACTGAAATTTTATCGGGTGGGCCAACTGAAGCTGGACGGGGCTCGTATATCTGTAATTAAATAATTGTATTTCTTTGCTTAAGACATTTGTTAACTGAGGTAGAGGTTATCATGAATATTTTCTTAACTTAAAACAAAATGATTTACTTGGAAGAAACATTTTTCTGTCTTGGATTTTCCTAATTTTCTAACTCGAAGAAAATATTTATTTAATACAAGTAAAATTTCAAGAAAATTATTTTCTTATATTGCACATTTTTATAGTCTTGAAATAAAAATATTTTCGTGAATAGAGACTGATTTTTGCAAGAAAATCTATTTTCTTGTTGCAAGAAATCATTTCTCTGCGTGTATGCGGTAATTTGGAAACAAGAAAATGATTTTTTTATGAGCACAATCTTTGCGGACTACTCCATGGTTTCTCGCGAACCATAGTTTAAGAACCATTAATATAAATTAAACTGTGTATCCTTCTATATGTTCCAGGTTACTTTTGTCACACCTATAACTGAGAAAAGAAGCCAATAGTAAGACTTTTATATTTCGCTACCATCACCAAAAGTTGGAAAATCTTTCGGGCGATCTCTATATGAGTTCCAAAAACATTTGTGGCCACAAATGTTCTGATATCTTTCACCGATGATAAATTTTGAAGTAGTAGCTATTGGTGATGCTTGGGAATAGCTGCTGAAGTAACTTAGAATACATAAATTTCTTAACAATTATCTACAGTGGCAATTGGTAAGCATTCTAGTTCACATATGTGCTCAATTCCATGAAAATTATTGTCAAATATAATGCAAGGATTTACAATAATTTTTATAAGTAGACATCCTCAACTCTTCCCTGAGATCCTTCCTGATGTACAAAAAAAAGAATACTTTGCAGTTAAGGAGAAACACAGTCCTGTTTCTTTTAAGCACGGAATACTATCGTTGTTGAATGATATATTTTGACCTACTTATCATATGCAGAAGACGTTACTTTGAAAGATGATAAATTTTGGAAAAGCCAATAAATTGAAAGGATTTCTAAATGACTTCTAAACTATTTTGGAATTCAGATAACCCTTGTTATATCCAATATTAGGTACTAGTACTATTGTTTATGATAAAACAACATAAATCAATTTACTATAGCCACACAAATCGACTTTGAAAATTAAGAAGCTATACAATTCTGATGGATCCCCCAGAATATTGAAAGAGGTTATTACAGAATTTCGTAGCTTCGTTGCAGCTTTGGTTACTTAGTGATGTCAATTTTAGTAGCTGGTTAAACATTTAAACAGCCACTGCAACGAAATTAATTCTAAAAAGTATTTACAGCTTACTTCGATTTTGGAATATCCAATGATTATATTGCTAATCATAAAATGGAAAGTATTTAATCAATGGCAAACGTATCGGCACACTCCGCACCTCACAAGTTATTAATTAATTCGGAACAGCCGTTTCGAGGACTCGTGGGCCCTTGTCCTCAACTGTATGACCAAATAATGTGAAAAAAAAACTCTAATTCTGACATGCCTGTTCTTTCCATACTCTCGAGAAAATATTTACTCGTATCTACTCTTACCGTCTATACACCCTCAAACTAAGACATGCGAAATATACGGAAAAATTGACGAAAGGATCTCTTGTCAGTGTAGTACGAAACGTAAACCATGTGTCCGTCTTACCATAATAAATCAAAAAGACAAGAGCTCTCTTTATTCATCAAATTTGTGTTCCTTTTTATATAAATAGTTTCGTAAGCGTCTATTTCCTTCGGTGAAGTTACGTTCTTAATCAATTTTAGGTTTTCTAATTTAATATTATGCCTGGTTTCGTTTATGTACTGTGCTACACTTGGCGATTCTATGTTCCCGTATCTGTATCACCTGATGTGCTCGTTGAATCTAGGACCTATCGGTCGTTTCCTTTGATCAATATAGGCTTTATCACAGTCACTACATTCAATTTGACAAATTTCCCACCTTTCTTTCATTCCGGTTTGTTTTTCGGATTACCATGAAGGTTTTTTAATGTATTTCGCGAATTAAAACATACATTCATATCTTGCCCCTTAAAAACTTTACTAATACCTTCCGATATTCTATGGAAGGGAATTTTCACAAACTTCTTGTCGCGGGTTTCTGCTGGGTCGCGGAATTTCTACCACTGTAAATAGCTACGTTTTTTATGAATTTAAGCTCTTTATTGTAACAAGTTATTAATGAATTTGAAACAGCCGTTTCGAGAACTCTTTAATCAGCGTGTAGAGTTAAGACATTTCAAGTAATTCTGTTTTTGCATCTATTAAAATTTCTAAAACCTTAACACTAAAAGAATGAATTTCGAATTAGTTTTATAAAATCGTAAAAGTGCCTGTTATAAATAGGAATTTTGACTTAAATTATATAGCACCAATTAACTTAATAATGACATATGGTATCCCAACGGAATTTCTTGCGATAAAGTAGCATGAAACGCGTTACATACGTTTTGTCTGTTTTTCTTTTAATTCCCACTGCATTTATGCAATTTATTATTGCAAGTACGTTAACATTTAAACATTATTATGCGACAATAAAATAAGTTTACGGCCTGCATAATTCATTTCCGCGAGACAAGAAAATTACAATGCAGGAAACCATAATGAACGTTTACGAGAAAGTTACCTCCGAACTCGCCGATTGTTATTTTTAAATTTAACCAAACCGGTTGGCCGGTTAAAATATCTTACGTCAAGCCCTTCAAGAGCGTATTCACAGTTTATATACGTAAGTGCATATGGTTACAAATAAATGGCAAATCAACGCAAACAATTTTGTTGCATCGCCAGCATTACAAGGTTTTTCAAGACGTAATACAAATGACGATGAACCAGGACTGGCTTCATCTTTTGCTGTTTACTTGCAAAAAGGTGTTAGCTGCGTTCAATAAATTGAGAACGTCTCTTAGGGGTCTATTTAGTAGGGTACGAATATATTGTGTGGATATAAATGGTATTTCCAATTGTTATTGTGGATTGTGACTAAGAAAAAGGGAACTCAAAACCTACTAAAAAATATTAATAATTAATACGTATTTCCTTTTTATTTAAAGATTATGTGAAGTAACATTTTCCTTTACGAATAAGAGAAAATGCAAGCAATCAACAATATTAAACTTGTACTTCTAACGGTTCGGTGATCCAATTGTGACAGACTCAAAAGTCGAGGGTTCGAGTCCGACTGGAGCTAATGCCCGTTCTTCTGGCGAGGATAGCATACTACTCAGGTGAGTCTTCGCGTCGTCTCCGGATAACAGATCCATATTTTGGGTTTAAACATTATTGGTATTAAAAAATCTGTTTTTTTAGACCATTCAAGTCTATTTAAAGTTAAATTGTTGGTTATCATAGATTATCTTCTGTCATTTAAGATTAACTTATATCGTAAAAGAACATCTAAGCTTTCGGTGGTTATCTAATTGCATGTATTGTTGCAAACGCTGTTGCCTATATCTATGCGATTTCACCGTAGGCGGTAGAGGAAGATCTGGCACATATATTTATGATGATTAAGTTCCATCATCTTCGAACTACATTGAGATGCGGTTCGGTTTCAACGAGCTTCTAACTTACAAGGAAACACAGGTAAGTGCATCTCACCGATTTAAATAAAACTTTGTGGGTTGATAGACTATCTAGTGTAGATCTAGTGTAAGAAGAACGATATTATCTTAGCTGCCCAATCGCTCGCTGGCAGGGTGGAAAGCACTCTAAGCTCAACACTACCCTTCGCTGTTTGACTCAATAGCTCAGAAGCTATGAGAGATATCAAAAAAAGCTATGACAAGATTTAAACTGTTTTATATGTCCTTAACGATGACGTAAATATTTTCTTTATAGCTATTTATTTAGGGAAACAACCCCCACCCCCGGTTTTTTTTGCAAATTTCAGAATTTGTATATACTACAAAAATATAGAAGCTACGTAGAATTTACATATGTATGTTACCGTTACTTTGACAAATGAGGATAGTATGCGTAATAACCGGGTATTATACATAACATCAAGCGCTTCTGATTACTATGATAAATATTTTATATTTTAAAGAATTAATCACATTAACGTGTTATTATGAATAACATCCAGCACCCTCTGGTTAGTATGATAAATGTCACACTTATGCAGGTTTGAACCTGTGTGTCTGTGTGCAAGTTTCAACCTGTCTTAGTTGCACGTGGCATCTGATTGCTTGCTTTCCTGACAATTGAGGTTGAGTGTTTATTGAGTGCAGATGCCTTATGTTATCTTGATATAGATACCGGTCGTTTTAATACAATGGAGGCCCATTTTAATGAAAGTTTATTGAATGTTTTTGAGAATAAGAAGGAAAATAGTGGGATTGTAGGTAAAGAACGCTACCAGAACTTAATTGAGAAAGTGCGAGTGTCAAAATCTAAAACCAGTGGGAAAAAACCTGAGGATTATCAACGATTGAAGTTGGGCAATAGTGAAAAATTAATATACCCGGTGAGTGACGAGTTATCATTAGAGACGGGATTTTAGGACGTAAAAAACAGCTAAAAAGGCCCTTTTTTAGGCCTTAAAAACTATGTATTTAGGACGAAAAACTGTGATTTAGGCATGTTAGGCAAATACTTAAAAAACGGTAAACACAAAAATCATTTTATTTTAAAAAAACATGAATAAGAAGACGATATTTAATGTAATTTTAGGTACATTTCAGCCATAAAAAGAAATAAAACATACAAATTTTAACTAATAACTAAAATATGTAGATTAGCATAAAAAACTACCGCCTCTAACCAAGTTCCCCAACGTGTTAAGACAGGTTCGGGAGGCAAAGGGTGATCTGGCAGATTTTCTTTATACACTGCCACACGCAGTGGAGCTTTTAAAAAGACTCTCTTGGTATTTGAAATTAAACCATTAACATTAGCATATTGATTTCTTAGACATTCACACACCAAATTAAGTCCATGTGCAAAACATGTTAAATGATTAAGATTTTTATAAAAAATCTTCAAATTTGTACCACATTTGCGCATATAAGAAGCACCATCCGTGACTAAAAGCTTGACTTTTTCGTACTTAATTCCATCTGTTGGCCACAAAATACCTAAAATACGAGAGTTGCCTTTAACTTAAATATCTAGCATTAAATTTACAATATTATTAAAGTAAGTTTTTTGCATAATATATCTTACCTAAAGCTTGGTTCACGAATCTTGCCATTGTATTGCAATTTGTTCTTTCAAGTTGAATGATGAAAAGGAAGATGGACAAACAGGGGACGGAGATAGTGCTGTAGAGGATAATATGATTTCAGACAAAATCAACATTATTAAGAAGATGGAAATTGCCATAAGTGCATTGCAGTGCCAGGCAAAAAATATGAGGCTAATGTCTGAATCGAAGTTTCCAAGAGGCAAGATTGGAGATACTGTAAAAATACAGGCATCCATTGTATAACATAGAGTCAATATAATGCAAATAAGGTAACATTTTAATAATAAAACGTCAACTGTAAGCAACTAGCAGTTAAAAGACGTGACATAAATGTAATACATATTTCAATAATGAATGAATATCCCCTCTCCTGTTCCGAATATATCCGATCAAGGTAAGTGCGATTATAGGACCGACTTTCAATCTGTATATATGTATGTACGTTAAAATACTTCCTAAACAACATACAATAAAATCTAAAGCCGGTCCTGGCTCTAACATACCGCATCTAATTGTATATAGAAGATACAAGTAGAAGAAAAACAAAAAGGAGCTAACCCATGCATGTTGTACCTATACGCACATACATACATGTTCAAAGGATTTAGTTACCATTGGAATGATGTACAAATATGGTAACTTACCGCAAAATGGTAACTCTCCGACCCATTGACCTGCAGAGGAACAAGTTATCTGTGTGCTTCCGAAGGTTTCGTAACCTTCATCGCAAAGGTAAGTCGCCGTCGTACCAGGAGATAATGCGTTGCTACTCAAGGTTACCTTGGCGTTAATAGGAACCGCCGGGTGGCCGCACTTCAGTTCTGGAAACAAAAAGAGCAATAAAATAAAGGTAATTAAAGGTTCGAATTAATTAGCGTTTAGCTTTCTGCTTTTCGGTAGAAGCGAAATCGTTTTAACGCTTTTACCACAAAACATTATGCTAATTTTTCTATTTTCAAATCAAATATTGTTATGTCTATAAAGGCATAGCTAATCGATTAAAAAAAATAAAATGGTGATAATGTTGAAATAGAAAAAGTTAACAATTAGATCAGCAAAAAATTTGAGTGAGATTAAGTTGGTAAAATTAATTTAATATCTGAAACCGTCAACTTCGTCGACTAGAGATGCATCCCTAAGGTTAAATCCAACGAAAACTACGGCGATGTCGATTTAAAGCCTCGTTTTCACGTCGTTTTTGGAAGTCCGAAAACTTCAAACGCCGATATCTCCAAAACGGTTAGAGATAACGGGCTGAAATTTTATTCCGCAAATGTGCGACCATAGGGCTACAAATCGGTACCGTCAGGTTGGCGAAATTCCGACTTTCACTTTTAGGCCATTCAAAAATTTCATCACTTTGGGTAGAAATTTTTACGGCTCTCTTGTATCTCGACATCCGAACGAGCTAGAAGGTTAGGTTTAGATCCGTTCGAAAGCTCTCGGCGAGTACTTTAAAACTTAAAAAGGTCAACCCTCTAGCTTTAACCGTTCCGATGCTAGCGCGTCTCAAATTCAAGAAAAAAAGATTCCTTTTTTTAAGTTTGAAGTGCTGTAGCTGCCTAACCAAACAAGCTAGGAGGTTCTGCTTGGTCGCAATCGATTCAGCGGTTAATTTTCTATATGAAATCGTCAACTTCGTCGACCAGAGGTGCATCCCTAAGGATAAATCCAACGAAAACTACGGCGATGTCGATTTAAAGCCTCGTTTTCACGTCGTTTTTGGAAGTCCGAAAACTTCAAACGCCGATATCTCCAAAACGGTTAGAGATAGCGGACTGAAATTTTATTCCGCAAATGTGCCACCATAGGGCTACAAATCGGTACCGTCAGGTTGGCGAAATTCCGACTTTCACTTTTAGGCCATTCAAAAACTTCATCACTTTGGGTAGAAATTTTTACGGCTCTCTTGTATCTCGACATCCGAACGAGCTAGGAGGTTAGGTTTGGATCCGTTCGAAAGCTCTCGGCGAGTGCTTAAAACTTAAAAAGGTCAACCCTCTAGCTCTAACAGTTCCGACGCTAGCGCGTCTCAAATCAAAAAGAAGATTCCTTTTTTTAAGTTTGAAGCGCTGTAGCTGCTAAACCAAAAAGCTAGAGGTTCTGCTTGGTCGCAATCGATTCAGCGGTTAATTTTCTATCTGAAATCGTCAACTTCGTCGACCAAGAGGTGATCCCTAAGGATAAATCCACGAAAACTACGCGATGTCGATTTAAAGCCTCGTTTTCACGTCGTTTTTGGAAGTCCGAAAACTTCAAACGCCGATATCTCCAAAACGGTTAGAGATAACGGGCTGAAAATTTATTCCGCAAATGTGCGACCATAGGGCTACAAATCGGTACCGTCAGGTTGGCGAAATTCCGACTTTCACTTTTAGGCCATTCAAAAATTTCATCACTTTGGGTAGAAATTTTTACGGCTCTCTTGTATCTCGACATCCGAACGAGCTAGAAGGTTAGGTTTTAGATCCGTTCGAAAGCTCTCGGCGAGTACTTTAAAACTAAAAAGGTCAACCCTCTAGCTTTAACCGTTCCGATGCTAGCGCGTCTCAAATTCAGAAAAAAAGATTCCTTTTTTTAAGTTTGAAGTGCTGTAGCTGCCTAACCAAACAAGCTAGGAGGTTCTGCTTGTCGCAATCGATTCAGCGGTTAATTTTCTATATGAAATCGTCAACTTCGTCGACCAGAGGTGCATCCCTAAGGATAAATCCAACGAAAACTACGGCGATGTCGATTTAAAGCCTCGTTTTCACGTCGTTTTTGGAAGTCCGAAAACTTCAAACGCCGATATCTCCAAAACGGTTAGAGATAACGGGCTGAAATTTTATTCCGCAAATGTGCGACCATAGGGCTACAAATCGGTACCGTCAGGTTGGCGAAATTCCGACTTTCACTTTTAGGCCATTCAAAAATTTCATCACTTTGGGTAGAAATTTTTACGGCTATCTTGTATCTCGACATCCGAACGAGCTAGAAGGTTAGGTTTAGGTCCGTTCGAAAGCTCTCGGCGGGTACTTTAAAACTTAAAAAGGTCAACCCTCTAGCTCTAACCGTTCCGATGCTAGCGCGTCTCAAATTCAAGAAAAGAAGATTCCTTTTTTTAAGTTTGAAGTGCTGTAGCTGCCTAACCAAACAAGCTAGGAGGTTCTGCTTGGTCGCAATCGATTCAGCGGTTAACTTTCTATCTGAAACCGTCAACTTCGTCGACCAGAGGTGCATCCCTAAGGATAAATCCAACGAAAACTACGGCGATGTCGATTTAAAGCCTGTATCTCCAAAACGGTTAAAGATAGCGGGCTGAAATTTTATTCCGCAAATGTGCGACCATAGGGCTACAAATCGATACCGTCAGGTTGGCGACATTCCGACATTCAATTTTAGGCCATTCAAAAATTTCATCACTTTGGGTAGAAATTTTTACGGCTCTCTTGTATCTCGACATCCGAACGAGCTAGAAGGTTAGGTTTGGGTCCGTTCGAAAGCTCTCGGCGAGTGCTTTAAAACTTAAAAAGGTCAACCCTCTAGCTCTAACCGTTCCGACGCTAGCGCGTCTCAAATTCAAGAAAAGAAGATTCCTTTTTTTAAGTTTGAAGCGCTGTAGCTGCCTAACCAAACAAGCTAGAAGGTTCTGCTTGGTCGCAATCGATTCAGCGGTTAATTTTCTATCTGAAACCGTCAACTTCATCGACCAGAGGTGCATCCCTAAGGATAAATCCAACGAAAACTACGGCGATGTCGATTTAAAGCCTCGTTTTCACGTCGTTTTTGGAAGTCCGAAAACTTCAAACGCCGATATCTCCAAAACGGTTAGAGATAGCGGACTGAAATTTTATTCCGCAAATGTGCCACCATAGGGCTACAAATCGGTACCGTCAGGTTGGCGAAATTCCGACTTTCACTTTTAGGCCATTCAAAAACTTCATCACTTTGGGTAGAAATTTTTACGGCTCTCTTGTATCTCGACATCCGAACGAGCTAGAAGGTTAGGTTTGGGTGCGTTCGAAAGCTCTCGGCGAGTGCTTTAAAACTTAAAAAGGTCAACCCTCTAGCTCTAACCGTTCCGACGCTAGCGCGTCTCAAATTCAAGAAAAGAAGATTCCTTTTTTTAAGTTTGAAGCGCTGTAGCTGCCTAACCAAACAAGCTAGAAGGTTCTGCTTGGTCGCAATCGATTCAGCGGTTAATTTTCTATCTGAAACCGTCAACTTTGTCGACCAGAGGTGCATCCCTAAGGATAAATCCAACGAAAACTACGGCGATGTCGATTTAAAGCCTCGTTTTCACGTCGTTTTTGGAAGTCCGAAAACTTCAAACGCCGATATCTCCAAAACGGTTAGAGATAGCGGGCTGAAATTTTATTCCGCAAATGTGCAACCATAGGGCTACAAATCGATACCGTCAGGTTGGCGAAATTCCGACTTTCACTTTTAGGCCATTCAAAAATTTCATCACTTTGGGTAGAAATTTTTACGGCTCTCTTGTATCTCGACATCCGAACGAGCTAGAAGGTTAGGTTTGGGTCCGTTCGAAAGCTCTCGGCGAGTGCTTTAAAACTTAAAAAGGTCAACCCTCTAGCTCTAACCGTTCCGACGCTAGCGCGTCTCAAATTCAAGAAAAGAAGATTCCTTTTTTAAAGTTTGAAGCGCTGTAGCTGCCTAACCAAACAAGCTAGAAGGTTCTGCTTGGTCGCAATCGATTCAGCGGTTAACTTTCTATCTGAAACCGTCAACTTCGTCGACCAGAGGTGCATCCCTAAGGATAAATCCAACGAAAACTACGGCGATGTCGATTTAAAGCCTGTATCTCCAAAACAGTTAAAGATAGCGGGCTGAAATTTTATTCCGCAAATGTGCGACCATAGGGCTACAAATCGATACCGTCAGGTTGGCGAAATTCCGACATTCAATTTTAGGCCATTCAAAAATTTCATCACTTTGGGTAGAAATTTTACGGCTCTCTTGTATCTCAACATCCGAACGTGCTAGGAGGTTAATAATATCGTTTTATTCGCAATCAAGCTATTACAAACATTGTTATATAATATATTTAGTGTAAAAGTGCACTTTGTCAAGGAAAATCAATATAAATAATTAAAACAGAATAAATAAAATAAAATAATGTATAAATAAAATAATTCGGTATCGTTAGTGAAATCTCTGCAAGTAGTGCAACATGTTCACGCACAGCTATGCGCGGTAGAAGAGCAAAAAATGTTTGTGTTCTAGAAAGGTTTGAATGTGTTCTAGAGAAAGATTTGATTTTGGCACATTAAGACAAATTTGTGAAGGTACGTCAACGGAACCGTTAAGTTGTTCCAAAGATTATTTTAATTACGCAAATATAACGTCACTAGATGTAGAACGTTCGTTTTCTGCATATAAACACTTTTTCCTCACGCCGTACTGGGTTTGCCGAAACAGCCGTGGAAACATATCTAGTGTTGCAGGTATTTAACAGACATTATTCACTTTGTGATTTCACGGAAGACTCTTAAGACGGTATGTGTTTGAGCACGTATTATATTTTATTTCTGACCATTTATTTTGTGTAAACTTTTATGCGCGCGCCACTGGCTGTTGGCGCAAATTTTGCAACTCTAATGATAAGACTCCTACGCCATATAGGTTATGATTTTGTGAGTACAATCACTACAGCAACAAAATAGAAGTATTTTAAAATAGATGAAAAGTCTCAATATACAAGTTGGACATTCAGTGTTCATAACATAACGAAAATAATCTAAATATCAAAACTAATTCATAATTATCAGTAGTAACAACACAATGTTGTATAATGTTAAATCTTGAAAACAACATCGTTATTTCAAAAGATAATATTTTCCAATTTTAAGGAAGATATAAAACCGCTAGCTAACAAACTCTTGAACAGCAACAAGTGGTTTATACCTAAATGCATTTGCAAATAAGCCAGCTAAAATAATGACATTAAAAAAAAGTTAAACACAATGACATTTTCGAAAAGAACATTAACAATTAACATCATTGTTATAATATTCTGAAAGATAAAATTAATAATTATGCCATTTTTGAACTAAATACATTGTAATGTCAAGTACAAAACGGAACAATTATCTACAAAATAAATTAGTTGAAAATACTCGTGTGGTAGCAGATAGAAAATATGCGCATACATTCACTGTAGACGAAAAAGCGCAATTCTCTTGTAAAACGTATCAATCACGGAAGTATTTCGTATAAATATCAACCTTGAAATTGCAATAATGCTTAGAGACGGAATTATCGAGTAATCAAGAACTTCATACATTAATCCGGCCATTATTTTTACGAAGAAGAATTCAATCCGATTGCGTCTCGATTCTTGAATAAAATCCCAAAGAAAAAGCATGCAACACTTAAAAACCAACACGTTAACAAGGACCTTTCATGTCAACGTAATTTCAAAATTGGATCTTTTTTCTGGTTCTTCCCACTCCCAGAGTTAACCCGTAGATTTTGTAGTTCTCCATCAATGGCACAATTTATCAATTCCGTTGTGTACCATTACCATCATCAAAATTTGTAATGTTATAATTTAGAAACATTTATCGAATGATGTGCATATTAGATTATAAAATTACAAAACGTTCTCGTTAAGATGGTACAAATCAATATTATTTTAGAACAAGTGATACAAAGGGGAACTGCAAGGAAATCTTACCCGTCCAAAAATGATAGAATCGACTTTACACATACAAACCTATGCACGAAAATAACAGTCTTCAATGGGAATCAGAATTTGTTCATTTCTTTTTCAAATTGTTTACATTATTGACGGAAGGATGTCATTATATTGTTTTGTAGTACTGGTAGTATCTAAAGCTAACGATAATGTAGAAATCGTTCTGTCACTTACCGGGGAATTACCCATCTTTAAGGAATAACCAATTTCTCTATATGCATTAAAATAGCAGTGTCATTACAGAGTGAAATTTGATAAAACAGTAGGTTCGTAAAATGTTATTTATATCTTGAGAGAATTTAATTATATAAATTTATTCAGTAGATTACTTTTTGTAATAATGGGTCGTGCAAAACATTCCATCACGTATGAGCGAAAGTTAATTCTCAAATTGCGGAATGAAGGGAAAACATAAATTTATTCAAAATATATTAGGTTGTTTGGCAAAAAAGTTGCAAAAGCAATTAAATGGTAAGATAAACCCGAAAATCGTGGTGGCAAAAAGAAAACGACAGATAGAGATGACGTAAATTTTAAGGCTGTAAATATTGGTAACTCAACTGTAAGACGACGCTTAACGAAAGCTAACACGTTTGCCCGTAGACCCAGAAAAGTTCCCTTTCTAATGCAAAGACGCGTGAAGGCCCAAATTGAGTTTGCAACAGAGTACGTGAACTGGTCACCTTCACGTTAGAGGAATATCCTCGGGACGGATGAATAAAAAATAATGTTATATAGTAACAACTGTTCTTCGCAGTTCGTACGACGACCACCAAGCACTACTTTGCGTCCACAGTACACAAAAAAAATTATTAAGCATGGTGAGTCTAGTATCATGATTTGGGCATGTTTCTCTTGGAATGGGGCGGGCCCTATTTTTAAAATAAGGGGCATTATGACGCAGGACAGTTATCTGCAAATATTAAGTGATGTTATGTTACCATATGATGAGGAGGAAATGCCTCTTAGGTGGGTCCTACAACAAGACAACGACCCGAAGCATACGGCAAGAAGAGTGGCACAATGGTTTTCTGACAACAATATTAGTTATGCTTTGGCCTGCACAGTCACCGGATCTCAATCCGATTGAAAATCTATGGAACGACGTGAAGGCAGCTGTACATAAGGCTAAACCATCGAATAGTATTGAATTGTGGGACGTTGTGCGTACTGCATGGCTGTCCATTCTCCAAGAAAGATGTCGGCGATTAATTGACAGCATGATAAGAAGATATCACGATGTTTTATAAAACAAGGGACAAGCAAAATATTGATTTAGTTTTGGAAAAAGTTTTTCAGTTTTTATTATATTTATAGAATTTTGATTTATTTTTAATTAACACTGCTATTTTCATGAACGGCAATCATTGAAAATTATTTTTTATTTTGCCAAGGCTACTCTTTTGTTCTCGTATTTTAACTTTCTTTGGAGCAAATTCGCTTGTAAAACATACCCATCATTTGTATTTACAACTGCTGTAAAAAATATCAATAAATAGATTGTCTTCCAAAAACTGCTATTTTCATGCACAGGTTTGTATATTCTATCACAATCTAAGAAGCATTTTTAAAAACGCAATTAAAAGAAGCAATTCTGAAACACGGAAAGTTCATAAAATTGACACGCAGGGGCAACGACACGATTTTAGCGCAATTAAAGCCAAGTAATCGTTTACGCTGGCTTCTTTTTATTTTGTTCGCGGCTCCTATCACCGTAACACTGCCGTTCCATTGTTTTAATACCGTGCCAACAGTTGGTTTCGCCGTAACTATGAACTGGAACAGCCCGAACGCAGCCAGTGAAGTCACGTTGTTGATATTTAATGCTTTTCGCAGCGGCAATTTTTTCCCATTCCTCTCAGTTTCAGGAAAAAAACACTACCTCTTGGTACTTTACGGGGAATGAGTGCCGTATACTTGCGCAATCTGTTATGGGTGTCGTGTCCGTTACGACATCTAAACTGGACCTTTTGAATAAAATGCTCTTTCTTTTTTCTTCTTTGACTTCTCCTAGTTTCTGAAACTCCCAGGAATTTTTTGCGCTCTTTGATAATAATGTCACCTGCTAATCGGTAGAAGATGATGAATTTTTTCTTAGATGGGCAATCTAATGTAATGATGGCGTGTAGAGCTTGAAGAAATGTGACTAATGGTTCTAACTAAATTTGAAAATAATTGGTCGCGTAGATTGGGCAAATATTACACGCTTGACTTTTGTTTTTACGCGAAAAAGAGAACTTTCCAATTTAAAACATTTGGAGTCGGAGAAATTTTATCAATTTTGGTTTAATATCTAAAGTAAGTGTAGAAGCCGCAGACTCTAAAATGTCAAATAGGGATTTAATAAAAACACCCGAACCTACTAGCCCCAAAACTAAAAAAGATGAAAGGCTGGGGTTAGTTCCAAACAAAAGTTTTATTGGCTTAAAAATCATTAACACTGAAAATCTGTAATTTCCTTGGAATTTCAAACATAATTAAATCTTTAACAAATCTCGTTCCGATAAGGAATCGAAACTGATACCTCCCGCTTGCCGGACGGGCGTTCTAATCACTACATCCAGCAAGCGGGAGGTGTCAAGTTCGATTCCTGTATTTAAGTATCCAGTTACTAATCAAGTACTCAAACTCTGTGGTACTGGAACACTAAAACCCCTCACTACGATACTTTGCTCACACTGGACACACGTTTCAACAGCCAAGCTACGAGGTAGACGCTATAAGTTTTCTGCCTGACAGGCTTATACAGGGTCGAGCGAGCGTCATGGTTGCACATCTGCGGGGCCTACTCTAAATATATTAGGGCTCGAAGAGTAGTAGCTTTTAGTTGCCAACCAGACACGTCATATGTATTGTATATAAAAATATATTGGAAATTGTTTTAAATAATCATTATATCGGTTCTAAAGGTTCAACACACATAACCATTAATTGTTGCGTAACAATACACTGGGTGAAATTATTAACATATTGTTTAATGAATAATCAAACAACGGTATTAACAAGTATGTATGAATTCTCGTTTGAAATAAGAGGCACTTTGATTATATTTATTATTACATGCATTCGTTTCTTCAAATTCCTTTCACAAGTTAACATGCCAATTTAGCTGCATTTATCAAATGGTGTTCGTATCGCTCTTAGTCAATACATGAAGAAAGCTTTTAACATATCACGTTCAACATTCACCGAAACATAATTCAATAGAAGAAATGTAAAGAACATATACATGCATTGCTCATTCAAGACCATCGTGTCTATACGCCGAAAGAAAAATAACTGTTGAAAAATTACCACACGAGCCCTGTTAGCAGTACTCGCTACGTAAAATTATTTGTACAATTCTCATGCGCCTCTAATAACACGTTCAAGACAATGTTAACTATTGTAATTACTGATCCGTTATGCCAGATACCAGTAGCTTGAGTTGGGTTGAGCTTAAATTATAGACTTGTCTGTCATACGTGATAAAGAAGTATAATGCAGTTTACGCTGCACACATTTTACAAATGCCAATTGATATAAGCTATTTCTTAAGAAGAAAGAAAGTTCCCTAAAATCTCGACTATGAAAATATTTTTGTGCAAATCCAACACTTGAAATAAAAAATATTTCCGAAATGTTTTATTTATACGTATAGAGCATACCGTATTTTCTATTTTATGTGTAAACATTTACTAGTGGAAAACATGAAATCGTTTGTGCCGCAAGATTTAGAGTATGGATTTTACACGTTACATGTAAGAAGTTACCACTGTGTTCTTTAAGAAATCGGACCAAAGAACGCATGATTGCGGCACCATCACTCATAAACATTAAAAGTTGCTTAGTTGAAACTTCAAATTTGTTCAATGAGTTCAACACCACCTTTAAAATCTCATCGGCAGTACAATTTATAACTCTTTTGGAAGCAAGTAAGCCGGAGGAAGACAGTCGATGTGGTTCCATTGTACGTACCATTACATTAACCACAGAATGTTTTTGACGATCTGTTGTTTCGTCACAACCATAGTTTTTTATCTTTCAATTCCGTTTTCATTATTTTTTCTATACGTTCACGAGCAAATGGCTCTACATTTCGTATCGATGTCCGACTAGGTAATTCACAGTCCGCATATTTATTCCAGAAGGAGACTTCTGGACTTCTTCTTTGTCTAGTAAACGAAACGATAGATTACATAAAATAAGAGTGACACATAAATCAAATGTAAATTTTTCTTGGTCTCGTATGTCACTTTTTGTTGACAATGGCTTCTGGACCAACACATTAAAGGGATTTTACAAACTAGACATTGAATTTTAGCGCCATCAAAAATTAAGTCCGGCATATCCACTATAAAGTTTTTAACTGTGTCTGCCATTGGTCGTTTTCGCGACGTACCTAACTGCGACATTTTTAAGCGTACAATTACGAAATAAGTTACGACAGCCTACATATACACAGAACTACTCACATACAGCATTGATTTAGTACTGACGCTGTGAACGCGTGAAATAAATAATCGCCGACTCCGCCCCACATATCTACTACACTGACTGTTACCGCTGTTTGCCCAGACTAGTAATCATCTTACTCTACGGATATACATTGGTCTTCATCCCGGATTCCGACTAGTAAGCCCACAGTAGTCCCGAGCACACCTTCAGGGACATTATTTCCATCTGGATGAACCCGTCAATGCATTTACTTCGTCGAGCAAAGCGTGTCAACAGCCCGTGTGTTTATATGAGTTAGTTTTAAGCCTTCACTTTCTTTGTATAACATCACGAACTATAATTGAGATCATTTGTTGTCCATTTAAGCCGCTTTGTATGGCTATTTGATGTCATTTCTAGTTGTATGATCTTTAATTACTGTTCGTACCATTTTTAATGCATGCTCGATCGAATAGTGAATTTTGTATTTAGTTAAAGAAACCGAAATTACGCCTAAAGCTACTACCGCTCATTTTACATATATTGTTGAACAAGTCATACTCTCCAGTTGATCAATTTTAAACTTGTTAACTATTTTGAATTTCAATACCATATGCTTGCACGTTCCCTTCTTGCCTCTCCATGAAAACTCTGAAACTCTGAATGGTTCTTGAGAAGCTTTTACTATCCAGAGAGACGACTGAATTGCATTCAGTGGCTGCCCAATTTATCATCGTAGTATTACCCAGGAGTTCGAATACCACGTCGTCGCCGTCGCGAAGAATACATGTGAGTTCAAACCACAACTTTAGCAACGATTTAATAAAATTATAACTACGTTGTTTTATTTCATTCTTATTGTTTTAAACATATATACAGATGTTCATTTATTTATCCAATCAGCAATGACTATATGTCAATATCCAATTACAAATCGCACAAAATTTAATAAAACCCACTAATCACGGTTATCACTGATACTATTGAAGCAAATTATTAATTATCCCAACCATTTTTCCATCTCTAAACCGCAAAGACCGAAATAGAACACTTCTTTTATAACTTCTTATGGCTTGCGACATGTCCGTGTCTACAGGTAATATGAGACTTGAGCTCAAACATACCACATGCTTGTAAACTAAAGAAAAAAAAAGAAAAACACCTATAAAAAAAGACGGTAGTAAGTTTAGTGCGAAGATGACGCAACATTGAAACACATTTTACAGTTAATTCTAGCTACGATACGTGTAGCCATCCATAATAAACGTGAAACGACTCGATTCAAGAGGAGACTGCTATTATAAGCTGTTGCTCGTGATGCGGAATTGGAGCGGCAGCCGATATTGCTCGATTGACTCAATGAATTGCTCGCGATTCCGCGCACGCATCTCGCATTTAACACGACCACAGTTACACGGTTTACTTCGATCGTAAAACGCGTTGGATATGGAAATCTGAAGGGGTATTAAAAGAACAAAATTGGAGAATGTTTCTTAAGGTGTCGGTTTTGAAGGGCGTTCAAGTTAAAACTGTTCATAGAGTATTGAAACGCCTTTAAGAAAGATATGCTACATGACATGAAAATTGCAACACCAACTATTCATTGATTATAATTTTGTTGCGATGGATCAAGTGGTCATGGCATATCTGACACTTCACGCAGTATTTTCTGACAGTAATGTCAGGTGTATTTCTTGCGCGGTTTGTTTCAATTTTTACCGTTTTCTCTTGTCATATTTTAGTTTAACGTGTTTTGAGGATTTGATTATGCCTAGAGTACGGCAATGTGGAAATTACCGCCAGTTGAGCGAATTCGATAGAGGTCGAGTTATTGGCTTGCGGGAAAGTGATTTTTGGTTCAGGAAAATTGGGAAATCATCATGCGCTGTTATCAGTAATGTATTAGGGAGGGTCAGAGAAGTCGCCGAAGAGGAAGCGGGAGCCGAAAGAGAACTAAAGATGTGTAGAAGCGCCATCTTCGCCTAATGGCACTAAAAGACCGATTCTCCAGTACCAGGTCAATTGCTGATCTATGATTAGGTAATGAAGGTTGTCCTGTAATCCTGAGAACCGTTTATCGTCGAATCAGGACTTCCGGCTTGCAATGTTATCGACCACATCTTGGGTTACCACTTACGGTTCAACACCGACAGCAATGTTTGGAGTGGTGTAGATTGTGAATGCACTGAAACGTGGAGTGACATAAGGTGGTGCTCAGCGATGAATATAGATTTTGTATAGTGATGCATGATGGACGCATGAGGGTCAGAGGAAGACGTGGGGAACGTGGCGGTGTTTTATTTTCTGTTGAAAGGCGTGTACACCGAGCCATGGGAATTATGGTAAGGGGTACTGTAGCATATGGGAGTAGGTCTCAATTGGTGTTGACCTGAGACACCATAAGCGCTCAGCATTACGTTGATGAGGTGCTGGAACTCGAAGATCTAACAAGATGATGCCCGTCCCCACGTAGCGAGAACTTCTCCAAACCGGTTCTAAGAGGTCCATGTCAATATCTTGCCATGGCCATCCAGATCTCCCGACCTCTCGCCAATCGAACACGTGTGGGATATTATAGGAAGGAAACTGAGGAAATTAGCGAATCCTCCGCAAACATTGAAAGCTCTCCGGCATGAATTGCAGGTTGCTTGGGGCACGAAGGACGAGGGAGCGTGAAGCTGATAGGGGGTTGTAACCTTTGAATAGTTACACGTTCCTGCCAAGTTTAGTCAAAAAATTCGCACCCCTTCTTGGTTCCATGTAATGTATACTTCAAAAATTTATTTCAAAAATTGTCAAAACATACTTTTGGGTGGAAATATAACACACACTTCTATATAATTCCGCCCTAATCACTCTAGAAGAGCAGACTGGAGTACGTATTGTGATTGTAGCAAAATTGTATCATAAATAACATTGAAAAGAGAATAAAGTTCATATAAGATAATGCTATTCAATTAAAAAAAAAAACAGAACAAACGGGAAAAGAATTGGATTTATTAAGACACACAACGAAATCTGATCTTGTTTTCATTAAAAGGCTTCTAAATCAGAAAAAATCTAATTTCGTAGAAATGATACAATAAAGGGCGCTGTCATTGGGAGGATATTAAACAAATAACGAAAAAATGTATGAATCTACGTTTTTTAAATCAAAAATATTCTTGTTGATATTTTTATTGTCAATTATCGTCGATTCGTAATCACTTTTCCAAGCTACTATTCAACAACCTTCGATTTCGATTTTTTTTGCTGGCTGTTCGACTACTTTCGACGATGGATTTAATGTCTTTAATGTCTTGAGGAATTTTTATTCGCTTAACTGAAATCAATCGTCGCGTGAAAGTATATCGAACTGGCAAAAGAGTTTCTTTTACACAAGACGTTATGGTTTAGAATGTTAATTGTTGATTTTACTTTTCCATTTTCAGGCGAGGCCACGCGACAAGATGATGCGCGTCGTCGCTGTCTTGCTTTTGTGGAAGAGACACAATCGCGTCTGTAGCGATCTAAATGTCGAGGACTTTTACCTACAGAAGCAATGTGTTTTAGTGTATGTTACAGCAGATTTTATAGGAAGACGAGCGCTTATACATAAACCACTGCCATAACTTTAGCTATAGTTTTATATTCTGATGGTGATTTGGGCTATGGCAAGCCCAAATATGAATCCAGATTATCAATACTATTTCTTTGTAGTACTATACAAATTGCTGTTACACCATAGAGATTTTACTTGCATTATATTTGATTACTATCTGTCAGGATTTCTAATATACAGGGTGCACCATTAGTGTGTCGTCGAAGTTTGGCCTAAAAACTACCAAAGATGAAGAAATGAGATTTTCTGAACGTATATAGTATACCACAGCGTATTTTGTAAAATTATCAACAAATATACAGGATGTTCCCAATTTTGGGCAACCACATTCAACATTTTCATTTTAAATGGATTGCTATATTTTTATACACAGTTATGTGCACTTGCGATCATTACCATACTTTTGGCTATATTGCAATTTTTTGTTAAAATTTTGACGATTCCAGACTCTGACATTTTAAAACCTAGCCAGAAAACAGATGTAGTGCCGTGAATTACTATTTTGCTATCGATTTAGGGGTTAACGCTTTATATGTTTCAACATGGTTTAATGTAAAAATATGTATAGGATATTAAATCTGTCGTGCAGAATTTATCGAAATTCAAACGCTTTTCTTTGTTTTTTTTTTTTTTAATAAAACCTATATTCACATGAAAAAATGCCTAGTAACAAAACCAAAAATAATACTAATATAGTTCATGGTATTGGTGGAATCATTCCCGGCAAGCATAATGTGAACAGAGAGAAGAAAGTACTAGCACGCGAACATGTTTCTGCCTACTCGGTGCCATCAGCGCGGCTCCGAGTACTCTTTCTCTGCTGTCTGCATTATGTCTACCTCTCGGTTTATGCCCACAACAGCACTGAAAATATCTCTCGGTGCCTCCTAGCACCAAGAAACACAATCATGCCGTCCTAGACCGTGGCAACACACACCGGAGTACAGATAGGTGGCGGGCATCTGTACTCCGTGTCGCCTAAGCATTTTCTTGAGTTTTATTTTTTTATGATTGCAATATAATTATTTATTCTCAAAATAAAACTGATCTCAACATAAATTCATTCGAGTTGAACTTACAAGAAAATTAATCTGCAAACAAGAATAAGTCTAATACAGTGTTATTCTAAATGTGGCTTACGGAGATTTCGTACGAGAGGTTTGAGAGGAGGCCCTTGTGAAATGAAGGCGTACCGTAATTTGATTAGCAAATTTGAAAAGACAGGGTCTGTGATTGACCTCCCGAGATTAAGAAGGCCAAGAATTAGTTATGTCCAAGTTGCAGAAGTAACAAAATGTATCCTTATAAACTGCAATGACTATTTGATTTGAAGAAGGCAGATTTGGCAATCAGGTACGATTTTTCTTTGCGAATAATGGCTCGGATTAAACTTGCATCCGAATGGTTATCCCGTATTTTATAGACAGAAGAGGCCCTCTTAGTGGTGGAGTCAATTCTAAAAACTCGAACATGGTCAATAGAAAATCCGGAGGCAATCATTCAGGAAGGTCTTCACGACAAGAAAGTTACAGTTTGGCGCAGTTTCACAACTAATTTCATCATTGGTCCGTATTTTTTCGAGGAAATACAGAATGATGAGGTCGTAAGTGTAACTGTTAGTGGTGAACGATACCTGCAGATGTTAGATTATGCAATTCCACGGTTGCAAAACAAGGACGCAATTGAAAACAATGTTTATGCAGGATGGAGCATCCCCGACCAGTTGATTTGTTAATTGCTGTTTTTCAAGATCGTGTTATAAGCAGACATTTTGAAAATTCATGGTCACCAATCTGAACTCAGCAGATTTTTGACTTTGTGTGTATAGAATGCAACCACAAACACTGGACGAATTAAAAGACGGCATTATTCAAGAAATTCAGCTTCTGTTGATTTTTCTTGTTGGCTTTTGCTGAAGTTGTATAAGTTGAAATATATCCCTTACTTTATAATAACCTTGTATATTACAAATTCCTTTTTGATTGGCAGAACACAAACAGCAAGATGTAGCAATATTTTATCAATGAAAAAATGTACATTAGTCGTTGTTCCCCAGGGTTCCGTTTTGGGCCCTGTGCCTTTTTCAATTTATAACAATGGCATACTTCAAGATGTTATCGCTGATGTTTTGGCAGATGATCGTGGTGCGCAATCGAACATCTGTAATAAATTGAGACTGAACAGTAGTAAAACAGCAATGATAGTCTTCATTTTAAGAAAAAATACGGCTGACTTTGAAAATCCGGTGTATTGTGATGTTTCAAATAACGATTAAAAATATTGAATAGGAAGATAGTATGTGTTCCGTTTATTATAAGTTTTTCACTTACAAAGATTAATTTTTTTTTTTAATTACTTACTGTTAATGTGCGGGTGTATTATATGTGTGTGTGTGTGTGTTCCTTTTCTGATGTTTCCTCTATTTCGGCTGTTAATGTCCAATATCCTCTTGAGATAACTCTTCTGGTCGCCTTCATGATTAAATTTTCTTGATTGTTTCTGTTTGCATAAATACTCTTGATTATTGTAACTGTTTCAGTTTCACTTTAACAGTTTTTCAATACTTTAGAGTTGATAATTTCGGTATCGTTTAGGTTTAAAATACAATTTCTAGATTCATCAGTCGAAAAGCATGTTTGTTTACTGTCAGAATTTTCGTATCTAACTTCTTGTTTAGCGGTTGTCTGGGTGCTGCCAATCTAATAACTTGATATTTTAAATTTTGATGTACTGATGATCGATTTCGATGTTGCAGATGACGTAAGGGATTTTGTCGCTTGATTTTCAAATACAGTGTGTTTATATGTGTCATTTTTTACAAGTTATGTTTCAAAACGTAAAATACTTAAAATAACCTGGAACTTCCATTATCCCCTTTAACATAACATTAATGGTGTTGTTTTTTTTTTAATAAAAGATTAATAATATAAATGATTAAAATGCCGAAATTCAAATCCTTAATCTGAAATAATTTGAATTGCGCAAATGCTCGGTCAAATTTTAAAATTTTATGAATTTTAATATAAAATTAATTTAAATGAATATAGTAATGTATAATCGCTCGCCCTTCATGTGTGATGTCCCACTACAGTATATTAAATTTCTTAGTGTCCATTTCGATCCTACGCTAATTAGGATAAATATATCGAAATTCTGTCAGATAAGTTGAGTAGTAATACCTTTGCAAGTACCATACAAAGTAAGCCAACGGATAAATCAAGAAAGAACAGTTAGGCATGTTTTTAAAAATTACCAATTTTATAGTTACTATAATTCCAAAGTGTATACTGTACAGTTATGAATAACTTCAATAAAATTGACATCCTCATGTTCGTTTTACAACCATTACAATTTACTAATATGCACAATTATAACGACTACAATACGAAGGAAACGATTAGGACCTACCTGTCAACAAAGAATTATCCAATCCATTTCGCAATTGAAATACTTGGATATTTTTTTATTGCAGATAATTGGATAAATTCCGCAAGAATCCTGTTATTAGAAGTATTATGTATATCTAGTTCCAAATTTCCTTTAATGACTGTACAGTTAATAGCAATTAATTTATTCCAATTTATGCGTAGAATAAATACACACGTCCTGCTTTAATGTTTAATTTCATATTCTTATTGTTTATATAGAATATTATACAGTATGTTCAAATTGTATGTGGAATAATGTCACTACAGCCGTTATAGTACGTTATATGAAAAGATTTTTTGTACAAAAATTGTGTTAACATTTAACATTTTATTTTATTCTGTAAATTCATAATTTTATTTGTTTTATTTTACGAATTCAACATTTTATGTGTTTTATTTGTGAATCCAACATTTCGTTTGTTTTATTTTCTTATAAATTCGATATTTCATTTCCCTTATTTTGTACAAGTTCATATATTTCATATTTATATTCATTGGAAATTTCACGTGTACGCATTTAACGTAAAAATTGATTTAATTTCTTATCATGCACGCAAATATTTCAAATTTATCAACGCACAAATTAAAAATATCTTAAATAATCACTTAAATATTTGTATGATGGAGCTACCGCTAGCGCATGTATTGGGAACGAGCGCTACATAAGGAGTTACCGCCGAGGAAGAAAACATAATACCATGATTGTCATCCGTTGCTTCTTCGCTTTCGGTATAACATAGCGTTTATTCATCGCACAATTTTTGGTTTCCATCTTTCTCACTTCTGTAGGGGACAGTAGCGGGAGCAATAGATACTAGAGGTGGTGTATCAAATAAATGCATGAGATGACGAGAGCGTTTGGGTAGCCGTTCATTGTATGGTTTCTTTTTGTTGTAGCGATCGGCTGTTTGTTGCTGTCTCCCAACCAGACGCTCAGACTCCAGTATGGTTTGGTGGTGGCCCTAGTATTACAAATGCGTACACGAAGTAGATAAATAAATAGATCTTTATTCAATAAGATACAACCGTTGAATGTGTCATAAAAGCTACACATATGTTAGAAATTGTCTTCTGAAAAGAAATTGTTTACAGAGTAGCAACTTTTGTTTAGAAAATACTTCTTTAGTTCTTTTTTAAAACGGTACACAGGTAATTGTCTGTTAATATTCGATATATGATTATGCACTTTTAACATTTGTATCACAGATGCTTTTAATATGCTGGATAGTCCCGTTTGAGGAATCTTCGGATTTGCATTTTGCGCCGCACGTGTACATTATGATTTAAAGACATCTTGACGTGTAGAAGAATGACTTTCAGTGACTTCTAACAACACGTCCTCATTAGTTCTTTCCTGCTCCAGATTTAGGAAAAGTCTTCACACTACTCAGGATCTTTATAGTAACCAACAGCTAAGCGACTTTAAATGCACTTAGTGCGTCCAAAACATCAGGATTGGTACAGGAATGTATTCAGATACTAAATACACTCGGAGGAAAGAATGACCTAAAAGACACCAACATACCAAGCAAAGAGCGGCAGTGCATTCCTGTTGATCGGCCCTGAGCCTTCCTTTAGGATCCCATTAGAGTTAGCTAAGGCAGAGATCGAAAGTTAGCTACACCAGTGATATGAAAAACAATGGAGAGAAGAACCAGGCAACGTATATTCAAAGGCCTTCCTGGCAGGACCCTCAAAAGAAAATGGCGGCGAAATTGCTGGTTATGAGCAAATATGTTAGAATGTAGACGAGCACCGCAACTGGTCACTGTCCACTAAAGAAGCATCTAAACAAAAGGGACTAGTCTCTGAACCAGTATCTAGAGGATGCGATGGGAAAGAGGAAACTCCTCTACAACTTATAAGCCAGTTTGAAGCATACAACAGCATAAAACACAACGGCTTAAGGGCACGGAAGACAAACCTGGGAAAACTCTCAAATGTAGATCTAAAGAAAGTCCTGAGCTTTTAAAGTCTGCAGAACTCCTACGGGATTAAGAAATTATGCAGAGGGCATGATAGCTCGCTCGACCGTATTGCAGGAAATCGCTTTGGGACTACCCCGTTGCAATAATAAGCTATATTGTGCCGCCACGAATCCACCCTAGACACGAATACAAATATGTCCTGGCAAGCAATATCACCTTTGCTTTCAAAATTAATTGTACAAAATATTCCATTGTATAAAATTGTACGAACATTCCGCCTGTTGTATAGTATGAAATAAAATACCAAATAAAAATAGAATGGTTTCAACTTAATATTGGGGCCATTATTTGGGCAAGATGTTGGGGTGGAGGAGAGAAAAAAATAAAATAATAATAGTAATAATAACGGTTCAAAGTTTTCCTCACAACGGACTCTTTGTATATTTTTTCATATACCGTACTACAGTGGCTCTAAAAGCATTACTCCATACAATTTAACAAGCTGTATAGTCTTCTCTATTTTGCAAGAAATTATATTACTCTATGCTCTGAGAGAAAATGACAATAATACACAGATACTTGCATCTTAATTTTGCAATATAAATGGGAAATCGTTGAGACAATGGAATACCGATCACTATAGATATAGAGTGGGCTGTGGATGTGACAAGAGTTCACAAAGAAGTGAGTCATACCTCTTAAACAACTGCATAGTATATATATATTGCAATGTATAAAACGAGGGAAAAATTTAAAAAAAAAATTAATTTTTCGAAATGAATTGATTAATTGTCGGTCTGAAGGTCCGGGAGTGTTCCTAGACACTCGTTCGGCAATTTAAATTAAACTAGATAGCATTTAATGAAATTTTACGTGTATTAAAACTGGAAAAGAGAAAACTAACCTGGAATTGTGGAATTGTGTGCGTATTCTCAAACAGCTAAACGTTACTTTTACCACGTATTTATGGTAGAATTTAAACGCTAAACACTTCGAAAATAGGAATTGCCAAATTCGTGTTACCTAGATGAATATTTTGACTAAAAGTGAGAAATTGATTAGCGACCCTGTCCCCCTTTGTTTTGATCGCGATAATTTGAATAACCATGTCGTGGTTACATGGCAAAACTCATCATGTCATGAAAATCCTAGGTAGTTCCTGAAACGTCTGCGTGTCGTGTAAATGCTCATAACTTCATCTTCTGACAAGGCTCTTCATGAAATGCCCAAGTAACTTAGTCATATCGTGCATTAAATCTTTGAACACTATTTGCCACATCGTAAGTGTCGAAGTTTCACGAAAAGCCTAGCAGGGATAGGCAGATTACGGTATTTGTACTATTTAAAAGCGGCTGCTTTCAAGTTCTTTATTACAAAATAAAACATAAACTCTTTAACAAAATTAAATTTACTCTCATCTTAACAAGTGCTTTTGTTTGTTTGTTTGTTGTTTGCAATAAGTAATATTCCCTTCTACTCTTTTTGTGTTAGTTTCTATAGCGCGTGTAATTTTCCTGGCAACTGTAGATCATAACCCCAAAAGCAAATCAAATCAGCACCACACCTACCTCTTCCATCTGACTCATGGTATGCGGACACTTATTAGGCTTTTCTCCACAGTAACGGTTGTAAAGCTCCTTAAATAATTCTATACTACTCCGTTCATGCCTTCCTTCCATGATAGGTATCACTTTTAATACGTTTCGGTAAATATCTACTCCACAGGCGGAAATACAATCGGCCTGTTGGAATCAACGCAATACAAAGATTTAATACACGATATCACTAAGCTAGTTGGACATTTCATGATAAGCCTCGTCAGAAGGTGAAATCGTAAACGTTTACAGGATACGCCAACGTTTCAGGAACTGCCTATGATTTTCAAGACATGACGAATTTCGCCACATGACCACGAGAACTATACTTTTCGAAATATAATTTGATAATAAATTCTTATTTGATAATATATTATTTTTAAAAATGGCATAATGCATGCCATGCAGGGACGCAACTGGAAGACTGAATCTGTGCTACTCTGTGACATTTAACACCAACAACAACTGTACAATATTAAAATTTACTGACAAACAAGACGATTACTTGCCGATCTTTAGCATCATTTTCGAAATGATGCTAAAGATACAACTGAATTTATACTGTCAATTGTTGTAGGAAAATATTCCATTAAAATTGAAGATTTAAGATGTGAAGAAAATGAACAGAAGACAAGTTACTTATCCGTTCCACCGTGATCGTCGTTGACTGGACCTAAAATAATTTTCTAGCACCCTCGCCTCCAGCGTAAGGAGGCTAAGAAAGTGCTAACAGCCGTCAGAGGGGTTTTGATTATGAACGAATGGACATACTAAACTCACTGGACGTGTCGCCAATGAAGTAGTTCGAGTCGTAAAATTATACGTTACAGTAATAATACATACAATAATGGTTAATATAATCCTTCGTTTATCATCGAAGATAGGTTTCCTGCAATTGAGCTGTCGATAACATCAAAAATTAGAAAATTAGAAATCGTTCAATATTTTCTAAAACGCCCTCTTTTGCCCTTTATATAGTTCTTTTACATTTTATCCTGTTCACATAACATGGTACCTTTTTGTACATTCCGCTTCAGAGCAAGTTACAATTGCAAATGTGCATAGAACTTTAAACAAAGAAAACAATAACACATAGCCATCAACAACGCAATATTGTTTCTGCGCGGTTACTAAATCCTCCACTAGATATTCACACAATTATATTCTTTTTTATAGTCAAAAGGTACTAACTATAACGCTTTTTGTTACAAGAAGAAAAGAATTGTTTGCAGCTTTCATATCCGTAATAAAACGACAAACATGTAGTTGTTCGTAAATGTAATTCGTAAATGTAAAAAAATTATATCCTATACGTGAATATACTAATTACAAAGACAGTTCACATCATTTGAATAGGTAGCATCTAGGCTGAAAATTTGAACAGAATCGCTTATATGAGTCATTTTTAAAACGCAAATTCTGATTTTCGGCGAAGATATAAGCAGGTTAAATCTGAAACCGGAGCCGCTCAGACTCGTAGATTTAAACCGTTAAACTATCCGTGAGCTCATGCATTTCAATACACACGTAAATTATTTAAATATATATTTGCATTTATTGTTATTACTAAAAGACCGACTTAAAGTGGGTTAATTCTGTGTTAAAGCACGAAATGACACGATCTCATCACGGCTAAACGCATGTATTTGCGATATCTATACCGTTAGGCGACCTAAAAAGGCAGCCCACGTGGTGACACAAGCCTGACTTGTCAAAACAATCCGCGTTCATCATATAGGGCACCTACATGGAATTAAATGAAAATTAATTTTCGATAAATACCCGGGCAACCTGAATCCAGGAAGAGATTAAAATTTAAAGATAAAAAGATAAGCATAGACGTTTCGTGGCGTGGTTTATACTTACTACACGTGGTAGAAGTATTAAATGTAAAAATGGTGTTTTATAAAGATAGTCTTCTTAACTTTTTAGCAAGAGATTTCCGTATCATATGAAAGCATATGTTTTTCATCACGAAGCTTCGTTTTACAATCTAAGGAGGTCTGAAACAGTTAACTAAAACCCTTACCACAACACTGCCGAGATAATTAACCCAACTGCATTAGTTAGAAACGAGTCACATGAGTCTTTTAGCAAAGAAGAGATCGACTTATTAAACAAAGGTTTGAAATACAACCTGAAATTTAATAAGCCTCCGGTTGAAGAAATTATAGTTGGCATAGAAAACGCGATCAGTAATTTTGATGATAACACAAAAAATTTTATTCGTACCGCCTGTAAAAGTCAAATTTTGGAAAATATGCAAAGGAATGCACCTGACATTGCACAAAAAGATCAAATCATTGCTAGAAGACTAAAAAACAAAAATTGCTTTTATTTAAAATCCGACAAGGGTAACACTGTAGTCATCTTAGACAAAGAAGATTATTTTAGTCGAGTCAACACCACTTTGTCACAAAGTTCTTATTCAAAATTATCAAAAAATCCTTTGTCTAAAATGATTACAGAAACCAAAAAGACCATGTTAGAATGTAAAGCTGTCATTAGCGACAATTTAAGATTTAGACTAACGGTATCAAACCCAGTACTACCTAGGATGTATTGTTTACCTAAAATACACAAGCCCGGAAAAAGCATGAGACCCATTGTTTCGAATATCAACAGTCCAACTTACTTACTTTCCAGGTGGTTATCTGACAAATTGAACCAGTTACCAATTTCCGGATTTGGCTATTAAAAATTCTTACGAGTTCATTGAAAAAACTAAGGACATTGAGCTTACTGACAAAGAAATTTTAGTATCGTTTGATGTAAGTTCATTGTTCCCTAGTGTCCCAGTTGATTTAACTTTGGAATATTTAGAAACACTTTTGTTAGATAACCAAATGGATAGAGAGGAAGTTACTAGCTTCATTTCTTTGACAAAACTTTGCATGAAACAAAATTTTTTCCAAATTAACAACACTTTTTATCAACAAACGGAAGGAACAGCAATGGGTAACAGCTTATCTCCGTTTATGGCTAACCTCTTTATGGGTAAATTTGAAACTGACCTGAAGAATACTTTCGCTTATTTCCCTCGGCTTTGGATCAGATACGTCGATGACATTTTTTGCATCTTTGACATCAGTAAATGTTCAATAACGGATTTCATAGAACAACTTAACTCAAAATTTCCCTCTATCAAATTTACCCACGAAGAAGAAAAAGACAACAGGATTCTTTTCCTCGACATGTTAGTAATAAGAAATAAAAATAAGTTAGAAATAGACGTATATAGGAAACCTACTAGTAATAATAGATTCATCTTACAGGATTCTAAAAAAAAAAAAAAAAGTGTTGTGGTAAGGGTTTTAGTGAACTGTTTCAGTGTTCCAGTGCCACAGTTTTAGAGTATCCGTTTAATCTAAGGAGGTATTAAACTTTTAAAATAGGCTACAGATATATGTGAAATAATCAAAAATTGAAGCATAAAATGACTGCTTTGGGAATGTTTCTAAACTACAAGCCAAACCGAGAATTTATGGCGCCCAATAAATTCTCGGCTTGACAGGCTTATCAGATACGAGCGTGTTCAAATTCCGTTGCATCATAGTTGCACATGTGCGAGGCCTACACTATATACATTACGTCTCGAAGAGTAGTAGTTTCTAGTAGCCAGCCAGACAACGTGACTAGTGCATGAAAATGTGTCAGGTACCGAAAACTGAGTACCGCGTGGGGCATATGCCTGATCATATTAAGCAACGTTTATACGGCGTTTATTGTGATTTATTGCCTTCATACTCCCCTGTAAAAAAGTAGGCAAAATGCTCCGTTTGGGGCAAGAGTCCCTTGAAGATGATGAGAGCCTCAAAATATTTCAATTATTGAAGAAATGGTATTAGCGAATCGCTGTTTGAAAATGATGGAATTAGCAGTGATGTCTAACATTTCTGAAACAAGTATTCGCCGAATTCTCCGTAACCATTTGGGTATGAATAAGATTAGCGCAAGATGGGTACCGCATCTTCTTTCTGCTCTCCAACGTGAACGTGGGATCGAATGTACGCGGTCGTTTTTAAACATGTGTGGAGACGACCCGAAACCGATTTTGGAGTCCATTATCACAGAAGATGAAACAATGGTTCTTATTTATTTTCTCATTTAAAGAAAGACCTGAGGGGACGTCGTTTTAAGGGCGATGGTGAGTTCCAAGCAGTTGTAATACAACATTTTGAAGGAAAAACTTTAGATTATTTTTACAAGAGTATGGAATTATTAATTGATCGTTGTAATAAACGTATTGAAGCTGAAAATTATACTAAAACATAAAAATTGTTATTACTGTCTTACTTCTTAAACCATAAGAAGTGGTAAATTTACTCTTTTGTTAAGAGACATCGCGTATAAAAATTAATGGAAACAGCCCCCTTCTGTAAAGCAAGCACCTTATTTACTACAATACTAACGGCCTATATCCTACAGACTAAAATCGAAAACTATCTCTATTCAGCATGGGTATTATTATTAGTTTTGCGAGAAAAAGTTCTGATCAAAAGTTAAAGAACTAATTATTTGCCATAATTAGGTACTTTTCAATTTTTTTGACATCATCAGTTCAGTCTATGACGTCATTGACACTTTTCTGAAATAGCAACCATACGTTTGGTGTCAAAGTATTTCGTAGTGTTCTCATTTCTCTTTGTAACGGTTGTAGTGACATTTGTGTACGTAATGTAATGGTACGTACAATGGAACCACATCAATCGTCACCTTCAATTCTATTAGCTTCCAGACGAGTGCAACAATGTACTGCCGAAGTAATTTCAAAGTTAGTGTTAAATACATTGGAAAAGTTTGAACTTCCAACAAACCAACTGTTGTATAGAAATACACGTGGAAAGAATGCCTAATAACAATGACCAAAAAATAAATGCTAATATAGCTCATGGTATTGGTGGAATCATTCCCGGCAAAAACAATGTAGCAGAGAAAATAGCGCTAACACATGGACATGTTTCTGCCTACTCGGCGTCATCAGCATGGTTCTGAGCACTATCTCCTGCCGCTATCATTGCGTTTGCCTCTCAGTTTATGTTGCTAATCTCCAAAGCAGCACTGAATATGTCTCTCGGCGACACCTATCGCCAAGAAACACAGTCACGCTGTCCCAGAGGGTAGCAAGACAAACCGGACATCTACACTCCGGTTTATTATATTTAAGAACGTGGTTTTACAATTCGGTCCAAAGGAAGCTGCGGCTATCAAGGAAAGCCAGTCGAAATTTCAAGATAGTCAGGTTAAAACGGATTTAAAAACTATTCAGAACAATTACTTCGGACTAGTGGAGGCAATAGAAAAATTACAAAATCCTTCGGTGTCGTTAGTGGAATATCTGAAAATAGTGCAACATGTTCACGCACAGCTATGCGCGGTAGAAGACGCAAGAAATGTTTGTGTTCTAGAAAGGTTTGAAAGTGTTTTAGAGAAAGATTTGTTTTTGGCCTTTAAAGACAAATTTGTGAAGGTGCGTCAACAAAACCGTTAAGTTGTTCCAAAGATTATTTTAATTACGTAAATATAACGTCACTAGATGTAGAACGTTCGTTTTCTGCATATAAACACACTTTTTTCCTCACGCCGCACTCAGTTTACCGAAACAACTGTGGAAACATATCTAATGTTGCAGATATTTAACAGACATTATTCACTTTGTGATTTCACGGAAGACTCTTAAGACGGTAAGTGTTTGAGCACGTATTATATTTTATTTCTGACCATTTATTTTGTGTAAACTTTTATGCACTCGCCACTGGCTGTTGGCGCAAATTGAGCAACTCTACTGATGAATTAACACATAAAAATGAACATCTGGTGTAATTATCTGCTGTTGTCCGTTACTCTTTTACTATCTTTAATTAATCACTTTAACGTATGAAGAACATATTTCCTTCACTGTTACTTCCGTTTCCTCTTCTATTATACACATACAATGTTTTTAGTGTAAAATAAAACACTTCCCAAATATTCAAAATTATTTACTCGTTATTACTACCAACTTGATCAGCTTAGCACAGGTTTGTTAGCCATGAATTTTTTTTTATCTTATAAAACGAGATTTTTTCAAGAGTCATTGATTCAGCATCCCTCAGGTAGTTCTCAAAATAACATTTTTATCACCTCAGATAAACAGATATGTAAAAAATAACAACTTTACCTAAACTTTATATTAAGCCTTGAAGATCTTGTGGAAAGCCCTCGGTTTAAAATTGGCACGTATACCTTTACATATTGCTTTGTTAAAAATAACCCTAGGTATATTGTGTCACATCTAATTATAACTATTAAAGAAGTATAAAAGAAAGTAATAAAACAATTTTTATTATTGACAATATTTATAACATTGTAACATATTGCAACATGTTCTACCATGTTTATGGATACCTCAAATACCGTACGTAGAAATTAAAATATTTCCTTTTGCTATATTAATTGGTATACCGTTACTATACGACCTTTGTGGAATTGTTAGAGGTCAGTCTTGTTCGTTCTGTTGCTAATTAAATATGAATTCAACATTCCCAGTATTCAACGTATATCATTAATTAAGCATGAATTATGCTAGATGATAGTAATCTAGAAATCATAATGTTCCTTTCGTGATACGTTTATTAGGTTAATAACAAATTAAAAACGATATTCCAATAAAGTCAAGATTCTAAACCAAAGGCCATAATATCCTCTGACTTACACCAAAATCATTTGAAATGTTTTTAGAATGTGATATATGTAGAAGGTATGTACAGTACCGTTCATGGAAGTTCGGGTAAGCTGACAAATTATATTAACTGTTTAGGAAAAAAAAATTTAAATTATATAATATACATTTCTGTGAGGAATTATTAAAACTAACCTTTTCTGGAAGCCTTTTACCAATTTCCAGGTAGTATCTGTCTATTATAAGACCGTTATCATAAAATATATAATTATGTTGGAAATCCCCAATAATTACAATGACAATAAAGCTTTATAATAATGCCTAGGAGGGTTAGCTGATTCACTCGCGTTATCTGCAAATATTCGTATACCCTTTATAAAGTATTATAATATTTGGAAACACAGTAGTTCTGAAGAGATCGTTATTGTGAAAGTATCTGTGGTTGTGCAAGTGAAAAATAAAATAATTTCGGTTTGAAATGCTTAAAATGCCCGTGGAAAGCTTCTAGCTGTTTCAAAACGATCTGCTATTATTACCTTGCATCAGGAAGGGTACGCAGAAAGACGGATTGCGCATAAATTAAAAATAAAAAAATCTACAGTACATGATACTATAGTTCGATTTAAGACAACCGGTGACGTGCAAGCTCGTAATCGCAATTGTCTTCTCCAACAGCAGTGTTAAAAATCCTGAGGAACTCGAAAAAGATAAAGTCTATCACTAAATGGAGGGATATAAGCTTTTCACCTGATCGGACCAACATGCAACGCGAATTCATCGAACTATGAAGCAGATTTGCAGGATTTTTGAACGCAGGTAAACGCTTAAAATGAATATTTTCACGGTATTCATCATAGGCGTTGGAAAAAACTAAAATAGTTTCCAACAGCCCCCCAACCCTGAGAATTTTTATAAAAAACAACGTAGTCTTGTTCAAAATACGTGCTTTTTTCTCGAGTTGTTGTAAATTTTTTTATGACATTATTTTTTTCCCGAAACCTGGCTTGAGATTCTTTTATAATTCTAAATTTTTTTCCAAAACATCCTATAATATATAGATTGACCGAAATTACATTTTTAATAGCCCTTTTGGTGGTGGGTTTTATAGCATTTAAAATGAAAATTACCTGAAGTTATAATAACCGTACTCTCACTATGCGCATTGATAGATTTTGTATTGTAAATTTTAAATGTTTTCCTCTGAATTTTTAATTGCGGCTATATAATCCCCCGTGTAATCAAGATTTTTTGGAGTTTTTAGATGCATTTGAAATCTTTTCTTAAACATTTTTATTTATCGCGTTTAAATTTTTCCCCGCTTCTCGAATGCAAAAATGGAAACCCGAATTCACAATTTTTTTTTTTCTCGTTCTGGGGTGCAGTAAAGCTAAATCTTTTAATGATGTCCTAAATTTGACCATGACTTCTAGACTTAGTTTTATGTAATTCCATTCTATTTTAGAAATCGTAAGAGATGACACCCTTTTTTACCAGAAGACCCAACCACCCTGTTTTTATTAGTTTGAAATTTTAAGTTACCGAATGTACTACATTCCATCGCAGGGAAATTTTGCGTAAACTTCGAAAAGAAAATTTTTGATAAACTTACGATCACCTTTTTAAATTATGTTGGCTTTGTTAAACCTTTCCGAGTCAATTCGCGTTTGCCAGTTTTTTTCGGTTGTAAAAAAATGTTTTGTGGGGGTCCCCAAGTTCCTTAAAATCGAATTTCCCCCTTTTTCTTTTTTGAAATTCGAAATTGAATTAAAGACTACTATCGAAAAAATGAAAAAACGAAAGACTACTTTTTCTTCATGAATTTTAAAAGTTTTCCTCTTTAAACAAAAACGAAAATTCACGTGCTATAAGTTTATACAAAAAGGGAAAGGTGCTACAAAGTAAAAAACCAAAAACCCCTAGGGTCTTTTGTACGAAGTAGGAAGGGAACTACAGAAACCCCGGTAGATGTGCTCGATGGAGTAGCCTCGACGTCTCAAAAAAATTTGTTGAGGGTTTTTGAAACGTTTTTCTCAATTTTAATTTTGCCCAAACGTACGACCCTCCGCCAATTTTCCCACAACTAAAAAGTTTATTTTTGGTTTCCCACAAAAGAAAAAATTTGGTTACTTTATGGCTGCCTTTTCCAGATAGGCCACCGCGGGCGATGTTTGGGTGCGGCTTCTGTGTTAGGAAATTTTGTAAGCCTTTGCGATATTTTTATGCCAGTTATTAATCTTGCCACAGGACCCCCATTTTTCCGGATAGAGGGAAAACGTGCACGAATTGTACCTTTTCAAAAAGGGGAGATTTACTTCAAATTCAAAAATATGGGCCCATCGCTATACTTAATAATTTTTGCAAAGATTTTAAAAATATTTAATACTAGATATACAGAATATCGCCAAAATTCGAAACTTCCAACAGGGCTTTGGAAGGGCGCTCGACAGTAACAAACCTGGCCTGTTTCACAAAATTTATAAGCAAAATTTAGATGACTGCGAAAAAGTTGACTTTATCTTTACCGCTTTCAATGCTTTGAATCTCAGTCTGAATACTTCATAAAAAAGGACTCGTTGGTTTAGCTCCAACTTCCCTTGAATTAAATCTTTTGGGTAAAAAAACTAACTATGTTTTTTTAAAAGGGGTTTTAATTCGTTTAAATTTTGTTCTAGCGCGGTACTCAAAAGGACCAATCTTGGTCCTTTGATTTTCATTCTATACATAAACACCTCTTAACATCCTTATTTGCCATGTCTCGCTTTCCCGCGATTTTAAACTTTTTTTGAATAAACTGAAAACAAATATCGAGAGTTTTCGACAAACTTTAATATCTGCCCGAGGGGTAAAAAATCAAACACTGAATTAATTTTGTAAATGTAATTTTATGTGTTTCCCCGAAAAAAAACAAACATATATCTCCATTATCAAAAAACGATTTCCACGAAAGTTTACAATTTTAAAGATCTTTCACTTTTGATCCATCTTTATCTTTTAAAACATACATATTGAACAAATTTGTTCATCGCCTCTAAAGAGGGGTTTTCTATGAAACGCCAAATTTTCAATACGCACTAGTGCAAAATCCCTTTATTTGCATTATACTTCAAAATTGGAGAGTCTTTTGTTGGTATCCTTTTCTAATGCCCCATAAAGCTCCAATTGAACGTGTTCAGCGTCGATTCCTCAAATTTTGCGTTCAAAGTTAATGGCAAATATCCCCCTTTGGCATATTTTTACAACACCCTTCTCGAACGCATCAATTTCTTTTCATTGTCATCCCTCGTGTTTCCCAAAGCGCATTTTTTTACACAAATTATTAAATGATGGGATCGACTGTAGCAGCTGGTCTCCCCATGGGATTCAAGACCTCGTTATGCCCCAAACCCTTTTACTATGCCGACCCCGAGGACAATCTTCGTTGGCGGTCCCCAAATCTTCACTGATCAGGAACGTGAGAAAATTTGTGTTTTTTTCACCGGAGATTTGGGCCCCAATTACACAAACATATTTTTTTTTGTATAGTTATTTCATTTTTTTAAATCAATATGCTTCTGTTCAAAATGTGTTTTTTGCCCTTTAAATTGGGTTTACCTGTGGAAAATAAACATTTTTTTATATTATTATTATTTTATTAATTAAATTATTTTATTATTATTATTATTATTATTATTATTATTAATGTTTTTCAACTTTTTTCCCCTTATCCAGGGGTGACAATACTGAAAATGGTGCTTCTACTTTAATTTTTGGGGTATCTGATGCAGCCGCGCCTACTTTATAACGCTGCTTAAGAGGGTAGTGCTTCGCAACTTTTCAGATATTTTTATTTTTGATTTGGGTTTTTCTATTGTTTTTCGATTTACTATTTTCTTGGTATTGTACTTACTGAAGGAAACGCCGTCTATGTGGGCAGACATTACCCCGTTTATTCAAAGCTTAGTTTTCACAATCGATTATGAATAATGATTTGCATTTTAAAACAAAATTGGGAAACAAACTAAAACATCTCACAAAAATTTACTCCCGGTTTACAGAAAGGAATTAAATATTTAAACACAAAAGATTAAAAACGCTAACTTGTTTAAATTTAAATTCGTGATTAAAACCCAAAAGTTACTTTTTTATCTGTCAATATTAACGGAAATGTAAATCCCCCCAAAAAAAAATTATTGGATACATTTAAAATAATTTGTTTAAAATAGAACAGTGTGCTGCCGATCATACAAAGTCATTTTAATTCTAATTTGTAATTTTAAATTAAATCACTAAGTAAATTTTAATTGAAGATTACTTAATTCATATTTAAAAAATGTTTTTAAATCGGGGGTCAGTAATTCTAATTCAGGAACCCCCAAAACCCAAAATTTCCCCTTATCTCAGTATATAAAAATAATTCAATAGTATACAATTAATTTGAAATTTCCCTTAAAATAATTATAATAAAAGTATATAAATATGTAAATGTAACAAAAAAATACGTAAGCATTAATACGTCTTTAACCAAGGGTAAGGGCATGGGATTTTTTTTTCGAAGTGACTAGCAAAAGAAATATTTACAAAGGGTTTTCCCCTTATGGGGGCGAGTTGTGTCGAGGGGGAGGCCCGCGTAAACGCTTTCTACACCCACGAAACAAGTGTAAACGGCAGCGTCGGGCTTTTTCCCCATTCTCGATTCCCTTTTTACCGATTAAAGGAAATATACACTGCAAATTTTTAAAAAAGTACAGCTTGGCAGAATAACCTGGCCCTTCAAAAGCCAACAGAAGAACAGTATTCTGCCTTTACAAAAAAAATAATTCTTCACATTTTTTTGTAAAAATTGAATTTTTTGGGGACATAAAGTAAACAAATTTTACAAAAATGTAGAATGTTTAAATTAGGTGCAATAGTAAATGCATTTTTACAAAACAATTTCATTCAATAAAAAAAATTATTTAATTATCAGCTTGGAAAAGGGAAGACAAAGAATCGTTTAAAGTTTAAATTTTTAGGTGTAATATAATTTTGAAAATGAAAGAAACATTGAAAATCGAAAACAAACCACTTTATCCTAACCTTTTAAAAAACAAATTATTAAAACGGTATAACAGGGTGTCGGGGAAGGACGTGGACAAAAATGGCTTTCCCCTTTTGAAATCTATAAGTTTGTAGCCCAAGCGTGTTCTTGAAAGCTGGGTAAATAAGACCTGGAACCCCGGAATTTTTTAAAATGGCATGAACATGTTTCGATGTTTCCCCTTTATAATGCCCCACCCCAAACCTTCATGACTTTTTTAAATTTCTCATTATTTTTATTTACTGAGCTTTGCAAATCTTTGGGGTGTCAGGCGGATCCAAGATTTCCAGGGTGAACGTCCGTAGATTCTAAAGATGACCCTCGAAATCTTTGCCATGTTTGATTGTATTATTTGATCTTTTTTTAAAGGATACCCGTATATTTTTTTAAAGTCCGGTAGAGAAGCTCTTCTAGAAAAATTTTTTTTAAAAATTTTCCCTATCCCAAAAATTTGTTTTTCTTTTTTAAATTAAAGTTGCTATGCAGAGGTTGTTTTAATTAAAAGTTGGAGTATTGCGACGAAACCTACAAATTTTGTTTTGCTAAAGATATTCATTAAAATTAATGTGTAAACTTTTCTTTTTTTGTACAATTCTAACAAAATACGGTTTAAAAAAATAAATAGAGTAACCTAAACCTGCGGGGCTCGCATAGGCGCGGGTATTTGGGTAATTAAGAAAACGAAAAAAACTAAATAAAAAAAACCGTAGAGAAACAGGCATGTAGGTCGACTTTAATATAAATCATGTTAAACCCCCGTTGAGAGAGATTCGTTTTGTACCGGGTTTACTGTTTTCCGGATTAGTCGAAAAGGCAAGGGTTTTTACTTAGTGTCGCTTTTGAAAATATAGCTGGGATTTTTTGGTGTTGTAGTATTATACCAAGTACATAATTTTGTATCGTTTTATATAGAACTAAATTTACATACCAAGAAAAAATGCCTCGTAATAGATTTGTACTAATGACATAAGATGTGTCACTTTTTCCCCTTTAAAATAGACGGTTGGGCAGTTTTTTTTTAAATGCAATGTTCGTTTTTGGGTGCATTGGACAAAAATGATTGCCACGGATGTCATGGGATTAAGCATTGAGAAAGCAAGAAATTTAAATACCTTTACACTATTCCCATACATTATTATATGTTTCCCTTTGTAAATTTCCCTGTCGTTGGTGAGAAAAGGCTTTTAAAAGTTTTGGCGACAATACGTTCCAAAGTACCCCTTACCCCCACAAAACAATTTCGAATCATTTGCCGCGAATGAAAGAGATCTATAAAAAGTGTGTAAACGGGTTTGTTTCCAAAAAAAAAATATGGATTACCGTGGATGAACGACCCATATAAAGAAAAACAATGTGAATGTAATAGCTGCGTTTTAAACTAGCAGAACACGCATCTCGAAATTTTTTAGGGTTGCAAACGTTTCACAATTACCGCGGAAAAATTCAAAAAGTGATAATGAAAAGCTTTAAAAAAATTTAAAATTGCCCAAGATCGTTGTGATGATTGGGGAAGTAGTGCGCAAAGATTTTAAGTTTGGGCGACCCTTAAAAAAATATTTCCTAACTTAATACTAAAACTGCGTGCTGCATGCTTTGCTTTAGTTGGTGAAGTTTTTCGACAACATGGGAAACGTGATGGGATGTTTGGGAAATACAAAAAGCAGGTTTCGTAAATCTCCTAAACTTTAAAAGATTTCGAAAATTTTTGTCCGGGATTCCAAAACCCTCCTAAACCCAATTTTAACGCTGGTATTTGGCAAACAGCAGTTCTATATTTGACCCTTTTTTAAAACAAATTCAATGGGTTTAAACGCGATTTAATCGGAAGAACCCAAAAGCATTAAGAAAGTCAAAAAAATTTTCAAATTCCTAATTTTCAGAAGATTTAACAACAATATTACCAATTATACAGTTTTAATAGTCCATCAAAAAACCCCAATGTCTAAATTGTTTTGCGGGAATCATTAACATAGTGGAGAGTGTAAAAAAAAAAATTACACCTTTAAATGATACCCAGGATTTGCGTAGTCAAATGCAGATTTTTTTAAGGGAAAAAACCCGATTTTAATATTTTAGGGGCCCGGTTATAATAAGGAAGAATAGTGAATTTTTTAAGTGATTTTAAAAAAACAGTTTCTACATGAAAATTTAACTTTTTTAGATGGGAAAATCGTTTTCTATGAAAAGAAATTTTTTTTTTCGACGACAAAGGTTTTTAAAAAAAGTAAATTGGAAAAAATATGCAAGATGCAAGTTTACAGTATTCACATCCTGAGCCTCTAATTTTTTTTGAATAATTAGCAAGTAAGTTTATTTTTGAATTTTTCGTATTCTTTTAAATTAACCCGTAATACCGACGCCCATGCGAGTCCCAAATTTGGTTTCTCAATAAAAATAAAGCAAAAAAGCAGAAAATTTGTTTAAATTAAAAATAAAAGAAAATTTATTTAAAGATCGCACACAAAACTTTAAGAGTAAAAAAAAACAATAAGAACATATCCAATCTAGTTGTGCGTAGCTGTATGTAATAAAACACCTCCTTTTATTGAATTAAAGTTAAAAAATATTTTCATACTTTCTCACATGCAAAAATTTTTAAAAAAGACAGGGATATCTCAAGCAACTGGGGTAATGTGAATCCATGCAAGAAAAAGGGAAAAATAAATTGTAAAAACCAAAAAATTTTAAAATGTTTTCTTTAACATTACAACAAATACAAAACCTACGTTTTTCTACAATCTTCAACATTAAAAAAGTCGGTTGCATCCAAACAAGCCCCCATAAAACAAATTGTTTTCAAAGTGAAAATTACGAACCCGCTGAAAAAAAGCAAAAAAGACATCCTGACTTGCCAATAAAATGAAATTTTCATTCCTCTACACTATTAATACTTTATAACGTGTGAAAAGGGTCAATTTAGTCTTCTTAAGACTGCATTTTTTTTTTCAAACTTTTGTTTCCTGCGGTGCAGAGATCAATTACAATACTGCTTTCCCTTTAAATTTTTCGAATAATTCCCTCGGGTTAACCATTGGAAATAAATTTAAAGTTTCTAAAACTAAACGTTTTTAGTCTTACAAAACTTAATTTGGTTTTTTAATCAAAAAAGGAAAAATGGAAGCAAAAAATTTCCCCTTTAAAGGAAATATAATAACGGAGATCAGGAGAAAGTTTCATTAGTGCAGTAATTATGATATCTTTTATAGATCAGATGTATCGCTAATCGCTACTGGAAAGGAGTGATTTGAGGAATGAAAGTAAAAGGTTCGGAAAAATAGAATTCAACAAATTCCATTCTATCAAATAAGTTATTATAAGTTAAATTCTTCTTAACTATTTCACTAAAGCACGCGTTTTTTGAGTGTATCTAAAGATAAGTTGTATGGGGAATTCCATCAGGTTCCATATTAGGACCGATACTGTTTCTCACGTAGGTTAATAGTAGCACATACAGCCTCGGCCAATAAAGCGGAGTACCTGTAGATTTTCGCAAATGCATAAAAAGTAACCGTTGTCTCAATATTATTGTTAAACAATAAAATATTATTCTGAGAATTGCCCTAAAATGACATGCAGGTGTTCCTCTGAGAAATCGAGACATAAACAATTCAAAAAATCAAAATCGATTATACAAACATGTTGCTTCAATGGTTAGTAGTACTGACGTTTCACTTGCGTACTAGCTGTTAAATCAGGCACTAGCAAAGAATAAGTGCTTTTCTATAAATATTTACAATTATTATGGCAAAAAAGCGAGTAAGTGAAGCGAAAAGGACACAAATTGTAATGTTGAATTCTACAGGAATCCCGCAAAATAAAATTGTTTAAAAATTAAAGTGCTTGTGTCGTGTTAGCCATAAATAGGTTTAAGACTACTGGATCTTATTAAAATAAGCCAGGAAGCGGACGTCCCAAAATAACAACAGGCAAGAAGGTCTATTAGGGAAACTTTCTCTTCGGAATGGAAAGAGACTACTTTCCAGCTGTCTGCAGAAATTAATGCAGAAGATGGTCGAAAAATTTAGGCTAGTACTGTTAGGGGACACTTAAATAGTGTAGGATTGAAAGATTGTAAGGCAAGAAAAAAGCCGTTATCGTCCTAAATCAACGGAAAAAAACCGTTTAAAATGGACAAAAAGACATCAGCATTGAACAATTGAAAACTGGACAAGCGTGTTATGGTCCTATGGAAGGCCAAAAGCGATTGCTTCAGCCGGAAAAGTTATGGCGACGGTTCTTTAGGAATCGCAAGGCATAATCTTAATTGATTATTTCGAGAAGAGAAGGGCAACCACGGAACAATACTATGCTGATTTATTGGACTGAATCGACGCTGAACTAAAGAGAGAAAGACCCTAACTAGCGAAGAAAAAATTCTCCATCATGATAATTTCAACAACAAAACTAATCCAATTACGGTACGAATTGGTGCTCTATCCACCATATTTGTCAGATTTGGCCCCCTGTGACTTCCTTCTTTTTCCAAACTGCGCATGAGAATTTTATAATGTATTCGCCATTGTAAATATACGAAGTGTGGCAATTAAATAACCGGACTGGTGCTACAAAACATTTTATTGATCACCAATTACATTACAAAGTTTATCCCCTTCAATGTACTCTCCTTGTCGATGCCTACAACGCTCCATACGAATTTTCCACTCGAAAGCAGTGCTGGAAGTCCGTTTCTGTCAGCTTGTTGAGAACCTTCGTCTTTTTCGCTTTCACCGCTTCCACACTGTCAAATCTTGTCCCGTTAAGCTCCGATTTTACCTTAGGAAATAAAAAAAAGTCACAGGGGGCCAGGTCGGGCGAGTATGGTGGGTGGTCCAACACGGTGATGCCGGATTTCGCAAAGAACGCCTTCAAAGACAAGGCTGACGCATTGTCTTGGTGGTGCATCCAGGATTCGCTCTTCCACAAATCGGGTTCATGTTTCACAAGAAACTTGAGGTTAGCTCGTTGCTCGATCTGAACACGACTCGACACGACGCTAGCGTAAGGACTTGAACGGACGATTGCTACGGCGAGACTGAGCGACGTACAACCATGCCCATCGAGCTCAGGGTGGGGGAAGCATCCACAGGCACAGACATGTTCAAACCTACCGTGGCGTGCCCGCTGTTTCTCGATAATAGCATCAGTCCGGTTATTTAATAGCCATACCTCATATTTCAATAAAGTTTTAAGTTTTGCAAAGTTTAAGACTGTATGAAATAAAAAATCAGACGTAACCTTGTTTCCGATAATAACTTTATGGGACCATTTCATTTGAGTCTGTATTTTATACAAATGTAATTCTAAAAACCCGAAATCTGCGGTGACCGCAGCTCAAATGCGCATGGTTTTGAAGGATTAGAAAGTAGTAAGATAGGATTGCGAAGCTGGAATCGATGTTTGCACTCCCAAGGGAACCACTTTGAAGGTGGCAGAGGAGAATTAAATCCTGGTATTCTGCAACTCTATTTTTCGCTACATTTCATGAACTTTTTGACACCACCTCCTACCATCACATCTTAGAGACAGGCTATAAAGATGTATTAATACCTTAAAAACGATTTTATCACTAGCCGACTAGCTTCTGAGACTATTACCTTGATATTTAACATCTTTAAGTGCTGCCAACTACTATAAACTAGATTTTATAATCGCTTAAAATTAGAATGTACCATCATATAATTTTAATAGACTATATTTGCTTTGTTGTAATTATATGGACCATTAACACTTGCTGTAGACATATACATACGTTTTATATCGCAAAACTGGTTGTAAAGCTTTTGATTCATAATTGATTGTTCGTGGAATATTGGTTTTAATCCGTATACAGTGATATCTAAAAGTAAAGAATACAGATTTTCCTCGTTGTTTTTGGCCTTTACCTCAGAAATCACTGGTTCATTTTGTATTACAAGCGGACGCATCAAGAACTAAGAACTCGCGCTTTGCAACGCCTGCTCCCCTCTCTGAATCAGGTACTTCGGTTTTGAAGACTTTACAACATTTATAAAATGCCTAAAATATTAATTAAATGAAAAGTAAAAATTAATATTATTTATTGCGGACTTAAAATTGTCTGAGAAAATTAACGGACGGAAATGAATAAAATATTCTCTAGCTGAGTGTCGGTCGTCTGAGATGCCTACCAAGGGCAACTCAAGCCGTCAGCGATGTAGACAGGAAATATCGACTAAGGACAGTTCAAGCCGTCAGCGATGTAGACAGGGAATATCCAGCAAGGACAGCAAAAGCCGTCAGAGATGTCGCAAGGTCGGAAAAGCCTACCAAGAACAGCGCAAGCCGTCAACGATGTGGACAGGGAATATCCACCAAGGACAGCTCAAGCCGTCAGCATTATGGGTTATGGACAGATTTTGTACAGGACAGCTCGAACCGTCAGCGATGTAGGAGGCAGGTACGGGAAATGACGGGATAGAACTCCTGCAGAATGAGATTCTGCACGGCTTTATATACCTAAAATTCGGTTGACGTATTATTTCGTCGTACATGATGTGTGGAGACAAAAACAATATCAAAATGAAATGTTACACATTTCAAAAGTTGTTCTACTAATGATTTTATTCTCTTTTTTAGTTTGAGTCTTTAAATTCGTCTTTCTTCTTACAAAAATAAAATAAATAAAATAACACGATGTTCAACCTATTAAAGACTGCTTTATACAGTACAATACAGAAAGGAGTGATTTAGTAATACATTACCATAAAGGTCCTATTAAAAATAGAATAGGTAATATATTATGGATGAATATGATAATGTGTATTTCTAAGAATGTATGTATGTATAGGAAATACTGTGCATATAAAAGACGTTTATTATTATATACGTTTATTGTTGTCCCCGATAAACTAATAATGATGGGCGACTGTATAAAAGTAACACTCACAATCACGAGTCATAAAATAGAATGCTTTCAACTTCAAAGGAAGAGTCCACGCCCAGTTTCCTATTTAGAAAAGTTATGTTGGGAGTCATCGGTAAGATATTTAATGTTGTGAATGTAAGAATAGATGGTCTTGTATATAATCGAAAACTAGAAGTTAAATTGAGTTGGGATATCAAATATTGTGATCAATTGCTTTCTATCAAATCTCGTAATGCCCCTGCCAACATATTTCGCTCAAAATGGTTATCATTTGTTCAGCATTTGTCTTGTCTTATAGATTTGACGTCAGAAGGAAGTTAGATGTCGCAAGGTGTTAGTATATGTAGCATCTAAACCTACTAGCGTTTGTAAACGTCAGGTACATTAGATAATAGGAAAAAGAATAAATATAGGTGCGGCGCAGAGCAATGTCGCCTCCGTTTTGTGCTCATTACCGTAGCTGGTTCTCGGATCAAGGTTAGATCGCTCTTAATACCTTGATAAACGTATTTAAATAATAAAACATCTGAACTAAAATAAATGTACTACATTGCTTAGTAAGAAATGTTATACAGGATATAAAATATTGAACAATGCAATATTTTTTTAATAAACATAGCAGAGAGTTTTAATGTAAATAAATGTCTCATTTTTCGCATCCACATCAGCTGATGGGAAACACCTGTGCTTATATTTTGGTTGGTACTTTGGCGATTTCAAAGAAGTCTGGAATTGCCCGCATGCTAATAAATCGCTTGATCTCTAATGCGTTGTAGAAATAACATGATATGGTGACAACATTTCAGGGCTTCTTTATTCGGTACATCTTTCTCATATGGGACCCTTTCTTCATCGTCTTGTTCTTGTTTATTTTTTGTTTGGGCCACTGTTAATAATAAAATTAATACTAATAATTCATTGGAAATATCGCTTATTTTCTCTTGATGGGATTCAGAATCCTGAGCATCCTGCACATATCTACGTGGTAAACAAGCTAACGGAATAAAATTCACATTTTCATCATTTGTTTTTTTACGAGTTAACGTGGAACGTTACATGTTTGTATCATATCAACCTCGATTGCCCCTGCATGCAGTTTATGAATTGCAAAAAAGCATACAACTCTGTGAATAGAAAGGAAGTAATTGAGGCTCTGAAAAAACTACAAATCCCAGGAAAATTAATAAATGCATCTATTAGTTCTTTTTCAAACAAGAGATAACCGGAAGGGAAAAGGAAGAAAGGGAGACCCAGAGAAAATGGAGGGAAGCCATCTTAGAGGATTTAAAGGAGAAATAGATCGCAGATTGGAAAATTAAAGCAAAAAATCGCCGAAAGGAGGAGATTGGTCAGCTAGTTACGGTGGTAGAACCTTCTCGACGGCGTCGATTCGCAAAGGACGCCGCGCTGATAGACCGGGAACAGGAGTGATGTGTGATGAGCATTGGGCAGCAGACAACGGATGAACGCAACTCGACAGAAGAAATAGATTTCCATATCGCGCAACTCTACGGAAGCACCAATTTCCAAAATCGGATGTCCACGGAGGAAATCAATGTCCAGATCCGCATAGAGCGTTATTCCCGACGATTTGCTCAAAGGCGATTAAATCGCAAAACCATATAATCGCCAGAAACGTAGATCATGGATACCAAGGAAGATCACCAAACAGGGGTTATGTCCGATGACAAAAGTCTTGGTACTCCGGAATAAGATTGTTTCACTTACTGGGCCACTTACGGCCTAACTACTGCCAAACTACTTCCTTATGTTAGGAAAATGCCTCTATTTATGTATTTTACGGGAATCCAATGGGATTGCGAGATTTTGATAACCAATAAAAAAGCAGGGATGTCATGATGTAAGCGAGATCTGTGTATAGCGACTTATTTGTACGTGTGTAAAAAGCACTACACCGTTTAGATACTATCAGTATCTAGTATTAAGCTGGTAATGTGTGACAAGTCACAATGTGTATGGAGGGGACGATGGGACTTCAAATGTGTTTAACCGCGAAAGAAATTGGAAAAATAAAAGCGCTCCATCAAGAAGGCTGTTCCTCAAGGGCTATGCGCGTACTTGGCTGTAGCGAGCAGCAGTAGAGCTGCGAGTGCGAACCAATGTTGTTGTGTTTTTGAATTCATTAAAGTAATATAGAAGATATCTGCGTTTTATTAGTTAAAGAATATTACAATTACTTATATTCTATTATATTTCTAAAATTTATAGATTACGTAGAAGAAAATTAGCTTTTTAAATTAGATATAAAGAACGAAGCTTTGTAGAAACAATTAGTACCCAAGCTAGAGTTGAATTTCCACCTTTGATCTTACTCGGATGCCTTCGAAAAAATCGGAAACAAATTACACAACTATGGGCCTAATAGGCTTGTTTAACAGGTAATATAATATACGAGACAAAAATTGCATTTATCGAAATTAGCAAATTAATTTTACGACCTGTAGGTCCGGGAGTATCCCTAGATACTCTTTCGGCAGTATAAATTAAAAAATTAACACCGAATATTTACGTTTTACAGGAATTACTTTGAAAAGAGAAGACCAACCGCAAATTGTAACGTTTCGATATAAACTCTTTGATTACGCGTTCTCAAAAACCCCGCGTATTTTTAAATAATCAAACTTGACTCTCACGTCGTAATTAACGTTAAATTTAAGCACTAGAAATTTAGATTCACAAGACTCTTAGCCAAAAACGTGATAAGACAACGGTAGTTCGAACTAAATTAAGAAATTTGTAAACGTCTCTTAACTCCTCTGTTGGCGATAGCGATTGTTTGATCAAGGCCAATTAGAATTACAATTTGATATTAAATTTCAATCTAATTTTCTTATTCTAAAAATACCATAATGCATGCCATGCAAGGACGCAACTAAAATACTGACTCTATGATTCTCTATCGCTTCTGAGATTACAGACAACCTTTCAAAGTGGAATATTCCTAACGAACTTGACAATTTTTTAACGAACGAGATTTAATTTACGATATTACGACTGAGATACAACTGAATTTATACTGTAAATTGTTACAGGAAAATATTTAATTAAATATGAAAATTTTTAATGTGAAGAACATTGGGAGAAGTGATACTCAGCCGTTTCCCTAAGATCATCGTTGACTGGAGATATAATAATCTCCTTACAACCCCCACGACAAGGATAGGGAAACCCGAGAGGCTATAAAAAGGGCTGGAAAAAGAGAAAGAGGTCACAGGAATTTTGATCATGAGTTGGTGGACATAGATAGTTGGCTAAACGCATCATACCTGGCGCTAATGACTACATTCAATGTTAGCTGCTTTCGATTAAACCATTGATTAGCAATCACGTAAACCGGATTACCCCCACTATGGAAATTTTGATCGTGACTGCAAATAATCTCAGCTTTTGTGATCTGACTGACATAAACGCGATTCATATAGGAACGGGTACATGACTGTTCGTCCCTAATTAACATGATTATTAATCACAATTGGTACTGTTTACATGATCGTAATACTGTGCTAGAATTGGAGACTTTTTTTGCAATAAGCTGGGCATCCGGGAGGTGAACCTAATTCGAGTATGCTGAATCCAATGATGCTAACCTTTTTTAAATGTTGGCTCGCGTTTTCGAACAACCTCAATTTAAAAATTTTAGGCCCAAGACCCAAAAGAAAAACGTAATTTTTATCATTTTTTGACCATTTATTGAATTTAGATCGATAGAAATCGATCGAATAGACATCGTATTGTCGAATACACATCGAATAGAAACTATTAGAAAAAAATTGAATCAATTCAGTCGATTTTTCATTTTTTTGCAAAAAAAAAACATTTTTCATTCTCTGATTGCCGTGATTCTTCTATATCGTCATCTTCTTTTTGTAAATTCCAGCAAATGTCATCCAAAAGAGCATGTAGCTTTTGCCACTACGAATGGTCCATGAACGATCCATGGAAAGTTCTCGAAGGTTCCAGAAAGTTCTTCGGCCATTAATCAGCTTTTCCAGAAAATTCCAGAATGTTCCAGAAGGTTCTTTGGGCCTAAAATTTTTAAATTGAAATTGCTCGAAAACGCGAGCTAACTTTTAAAAACGGTTGGCACCATTGGATTCAGCGTACTCGAATTGGGTTTACCCCCGGATGCCCAGCTTGTTGCATTTTGCAACTAGCAGTCATAATTATTACGATATACTTAAACGAAAGCACCTGTTGTAATTTGTAACATTACAACATATATCTATACGCAACGGGAAGATTTGGACTCCTTTTAAATTCCTTTGCCTTTTCAACAACCAGCAGTTTCAACTTGTAAGCACCGGAGACATTGGCATAAGGCATGAAAGTAAACGTGTCCTTATTCACTTTGCCACCCGGTACCGGTTTTTTCGTTTCGGCTTAAGAGAAGTTTTATACTGCAGCGACAACGTTATACGTTTTCGCTTTGCCATAACCAAAGGATATGGAAACTGCAGATAATGCTGACTATACGAAAGGAGATAACAAATCTCGTATTTGCACAGTAAATAATGTATTTTTATCAACACTCGCCAAATTAATGAAGTGAGAATCTCAAATGAAGCTTGTTCGGATATTCGCATATTTGGATTATAGAAGCTATACTGTACATTCAATTGCAGTTCTGATAATCTCACCATTTTCCGGACGTTTTACAGTTCTTTGACCACCAACAGCCATTCATTTTTGAGCTAAATCTGTCTCTCCAAAAATCCTAGCTCCACTGTTTATTGCATGAGCTGACGGTGCATTATCTTGTCCTAACCTCTTTGGATCTCAGTATCTATACTGTTACAAATTCATTCTATTTAATGGCCTGAGAAACATTATAATTAATTAATACCAAACAATACGCCGAATTCGCCTCATTATATTAGGGAGCTCTCACAGAAATTCATGCAGACTTATGTATACAATATGTACGCAGTTTTTTCGCCTAATTAACCGTAGATACCCATTGTCAAACAGCGAGTCGCCTATGCTTATGTTTAGCCATTATACAAACAATTGCTTGCGAATGTGACTTATGTGAAACGGTAGCTTAAGTAATAGTCAACTGTCAACAAAACGAAAGCTACCGGAGACCACTCATAGCGCCAAAAGGAGAATGAAAATGTCTTCTTTAATTACCAGCGTACGTTTTATGTTTTGGGTCTTTCTCCGACGAATACACGACTGGTCACTTTCTCTTCAACGGGTTCATGATCGAAATTAACAACTAGCGAAATGAATCAAATACGGCCAGACGAATTAATCAACGAAACGCCTTCCTTTCCCACTAATTGTGAATTGGTCGGTTTCTTTTTGGTGACTTATAGATTAAATTGGTCGAATACAGAGTCTACATGCAACAAATTATCGTTCCAAAGTTATTAGTAAAGAGAGGTAATGTCTCGGTAGCAAAGCTGGGGTACACATAACACCTTTCCGAGTTAATTAATAATTTGTGTGGTGCGGGGTGTGCCGAGAACATTTGTTTCATAAAGGGCTTGTTTTGAGTCAATGGAGCGGAAATGTTATGCGTCGATGAAGCTGAAATGTTATGCAGGGGTAGCCATCTTTTCAATTTAAATTGTTGGGATGTTTGAAAATCTCTATTGATTCACTGATTTTTCTGCTATAATGGTGAGGATTGCGAGATAAGATGCGGATAGAGTTAAATTGGATTTGGTGGCCAGTTTCCAGTCGATGCTCAGCCAATGCGGACCCGGCTACACGCAACAACCGCGTACAAAGCTCGTGCTCGTGCTCGTACTCAGTAACACGAGTGCTGACTGATCGCCTTGTTTCACCGGTATACACACTACCGCATGAACATGGAATCTGGTAGACACCAGAGGCTTCCAGATGATTGTGTTCTTTGATGGGAAAGTAGTCTGAGAGTTTGAAATTGGGTTTGAAGATGCTTTTTATATTGTTCCGGAAAAGAATCTTGCTGATGCGATCTGTTACACCATGACTGTAAAATAGATACGCTTGCTTACGGAAATTAGGGTTAGATGAGGGGAGTTGCTGTGGAGGAGGGTTGGCTTAGCGGTTAATGGTAGTTTGAATATTTTTCCTGGAATAGTTTTTGCGGATCAAGATTTCAGTGATGTGGTTCAGTTCTTGAGGAAGCGAATTGGGTTCAGATATGGAAATGGTCCTTTGGATAAAATGATAACACTGCAATTTGGACTGGTTGATGGTGTGGGAGGCCAGGTAAAAGTTCTTTCAAATGTCACCAGAAGTTCGCGAATGAAGTTTAGATGTCCTTGTTAATCATTGATATTTTTATTTTAGTTGAGTCTGGTTTTATAGGTTAGCTTAAAGTACTGTGGGGGCTGAAGTTAGGCGTACGTTGAGGATAAATGAGCATTAAAATACTAGGCGCTAGAATTAAAATAATTATTGAAATTTCTCGAATCGTGTCAATGAGTAACCAGATGTTAGTTTCTTCCATAGATTTTTATGGGAAATCGATTAATTCGTTCTGAAGGCCAAAAAACCGAAATAAGTTTATAGTTCTTAGTTTATTTGATGCAAAATCAATATACATGACTACATATCAATGAGTTCCGGGTTTCCTTGTCTGTGAAGTATTAAGGAGTCGTTCCAATCTCGATTGCATCTCTCCACGAAAATCCTTCGCGAAAGTATCGCGATTTATTCATTATCCGGGCTGTTCATTAACCGATCACCCACTGTATCCGGGATTACTTTTATAAATCTAACAATAAGAACCTTATTGCAAATTTCTCCTAACTAATAAACAATTGCGGCAAGCATAAAACGAAATAATTTTTTTGTTTGGATTTCCATATAATAAAAATGCTTGGTGAATGATTCACCTACAATATTTTAAGGCTAAGCCCAAGTTAGGTAGAAACGTCAACCGTGAAGAACGGTATCCAAATTTCGTATTTAAACCTCTAATGAATCGCGAAGATAGCTACCCCTTACATCACCCATGGAAGCTCCAACTGATTAACCCTCCTAGCAACGCATAACATTTCCGTTCCAGTGACCCAAAACAACCCCTATATAAACCCCACCGGAATGAATAAATCCCCAGTCAGTGTGCAGTACCAGGCCTGAAGATGTCCCATAAAAGTGTAGATGAAACGTCGGCCAAAGCTACAACAACGCAATTCCAACCCGAAAACTGAGAGGAAAGCAGTTTACTAGTCCTGAGTTACTCAAATCTTTAAACTCGGTCAAATTCGTTTGTAGTTAACACCTCGATTATGTGACAAAGTTTACTGGCCAAAAATCAACAATACATGCACTCACAACAAATAAGTGGAATTGCAACATGTATATCTGATTTTAAGAAAACCTTAGATTTATTAATATTTGCAAGTATGTTACACATCATTGAAAATAAAACGTCAATGGAGTATTTTTCAACTCTGAATCATTTGACCAAAATATAACTAATGTTTGTCATGCATGAAGATGGTATTGCGTTTTTAAAAGAAATAACATAAAATCATCCCATACTTTACGACAATTTTTCCACGTTGTTGGTTTTAAATTTAACTTGAATTGTTAAGTAATAGTACCTCAGCTCGTAAGATCTCCGGGAATTCTGCATGGTTTCAATTAATTTCTGTCTAAGAACAAGATGAATATCTGTAAGTCATAAAGTTAAGATTCTGGAAATATTTATGTTATCACCATTGGAAGAAAATAAGGCTAAACTTCGAAAACTTAGTTGGTTAGCTTACTGTTATTTTTTTTTCGTTTGAAAATTTGAAATATGGCACCTTTTTTGCTTCAAAATAATATTGCGTCTTAAAGTTAAAGATGGCTATTACGATGAAAAATTAACACACTTCATTTCCAAATTTCACGCACACAAACACACCTTGTTTGCAGAAAATGTCAGATAAATTATATCCGAAGAATTCCAGTCAAATGAAGTATTCCCACCACATTTTTTGGGTTAATAGCATCGCTTAGGACATCGAATATGTAAACCGGAAACAGTTAATTTTAAAAATACGCAACTAAATTTAAATGTCAAAGAAATAAATAACATCTCGTGAAATCTAGCCTAATTAAAATTTTTTTCGTATAAAGAAGGATTGTCTTTTGAATTAATTAGTAACGCAAATCTTCTACGGACTTATTTTTGATAAAATTCATTGCTAAAATAAGGAAATCAAGTTACTTACATCTACAAGTATATTACAAACAGTTATCTTTACATAAGAACAAAATTTCGATTCGTTTTCGCCATTAAGATATCTAAATTGACACGCTTTTAGCCAATACACTCATTTCAATGTAAAATGTAAGAAAAGTGTGGCAGTGACACGATTTCCTAAGAAACCCTTTTTTTTTCGCCTTTGAAAATCGTGAATGTATTACAAGAAATGAGAATAAGTACAGATATAAATACATGCAAGTCTACTTACGCAGATACAATCCAGATTTCTGGTAATTATCTTGTAGATTCTAGAAACGGAAATATTTCAATTATGCATATATTAAGCGATGTTAATACAGCTAGGATACGCGTTTGAATTTTTTATGTAAATCATATTGATGTCACACACATTGGCATTACACTGCATAAATTAACTTAAATATTGAGACCTCTCCACAATTTTTATATTTGAAAAGTAAAGTTAGAACTTAGAACAGCTTACGAACGTTAAAAACAGTGTTTGAAAATAAAATATTACTGTCAAATTATTTTTTATAACGACATAGGATAATGCCTACAATAAGATAAAAACAGAAAAGATAATCATTTTCCTGTAAGATCTCACCATGAATATTCATAATTTCGCATAATAATAGTCTATAAATCGTATTTAATTTGAGCTTCCGGTCATGCCCGTAATAATTTTCATATATACACATATGTCTCTACAGAATATGTTAACTGATATCGTCAAATATTTCACCTTGAAGAAATATAATAGCTTCCACGCTCGTGTAAATGATTATTTTCCTTTCGTTAAGAATTTTTTTTATAAAGAAGTATGCTTTTGTAAAATTCCATTTAAAAGATCTAATTTACATTTCAACCAAACACGTAATGTACTAATGCACAAGTGGAACACAAGTCATTACAAAATATTCTTTAAAAGCACTTAATAGAAAACGAAATTGTAATATCAAGCTTTGTGATTTCTTTTTCTTTTGTAAATATGAGAGTGTGAAACCGGAAACTTAGTATGTCGAAAATATTGTGCATAAATCTAGTTATTTTTGTTGGTAAATACATATTCGAGCTATTATATTGAAGGTGTATTGATATATGTAATTCTATATTGAGTACATATCGTTTTTAAAGAAACCTTATAGATGTATTATGCATAAAACAAGCACTTAGTGGTTTATTCCAAATATAAATTCGTCACGCATTGCACTTCGGAACTTGTTACGGTTGCAAATGTGTTTGTGTCTTTATATGTAAAATTACTTTCCATTTTTGCTACCATATAAGCCCGTCTGCATTTGGAACTAGCACATTGTATTCCTTGCTGATGGTCAAATTTTGTTTGTAAATCAATTCCTGTTAGAGGTTATGTAACGATAAACAGTTGGTATTCGTTTGAAGTTGGCTTTACCTAACCTTTATTTATTTATATCCTTTCATTAGACATACCTATTGTTTAGTGAAAGTGTACATATATTCAATATTACTAACAGCTGTCGATAACAATCAGTTCGAAAAGGTAGGAAATGCGAGTTACTTAACACATACACACAGAAGTCAAAGCGGTCAATGTATATTGCACAAGCGATTCTTAAGTGCGATATGGGTATAGATATATTATTTTGCCAGGGTGTTACTAAAATTGATATCGATAAACACGTTACGAATTCTGAAAACAATTTAAACACCCGTCGATTTTATCCTTTTATTCCAGATAATTCTGGCAATGTTTTAAGTGGCTTTAACTTAAGAATCCATGAGTCACGCTTATGAATCTTTCTCGACCACCAGAGTATTGTTGGATAACAACATCCTTGAGATTGCTTCTATTATTGTGTGGTTGCTTTTGTGTAATTATTGTATTATTGGGATAAACCAAGTTTTAAATATAAATTAGGATTTTTTATAATTAAAGGATACTGTTCATTATGGGATTTTTGAGAAAGGTGTTTTTATATTCTTTAGTTATATAAAGCAATCTTAAATCAATTAAAACATAAGTCGATAAAGAAGTTATGTCAGGATAGATTTATACAGTAAACGAACATTTTGAATGAATTACTGACAAAGATTTTTGGAAGAAATCTTGTGTTTGATATGTGACGCTTTCGTACGTTATTTCGTTGCGCCACAGGCGTATGGTTTCTTCAATATTTATAATGCTGTCACGAAAATTGCTTCAATACTTATAATGCTGTCATGAAAATTGTCATGACGCCAGCGATTATTGAAGGGCAGTAGGCGTTTACACAGCACGGTTGCTGTTGTTGGCCTGGGCCAATGTCAATAATACTATCCGTGCAACGTGGGTAGGTCCATTAAAAAAATGTAACGTAATTAAATACAGATATAATCGAATTACATCACTTACCGTATATTAAAACTAGAGTAAGATAATCGTCGCGTCGCGCCATAGGCGTGCGGTTTCTTCAATATTTATAATACCGAAAAAAAAGTAATAAAACGAATAATAATAAAATGGATAAGAATCGTAAAAAATTGATAGCATTAGATATGTTTCAATAGTTATCTCGTGGAACCGTGTTCGTAGTGGTAAAAAAAATGGGTTTATTTTTGGAGAAAGATCGTTCGACATGTACCGATGTAATACATGTATGATTAAAATAATCTTTGAACTCAATTAATGGATTAGTCGAAGTACCATTACAAATTTGTTGTAATGTGATAAAATTGAAATCTTTCTCTAACACACTCTCCAACTTTTTTAAAACGCGAATATTTTTTGCATCATCTATAGTGCGTGACAGAGTATGTACTTCGTCCACTATTTGCAGTGACTTCACTAACGACAACGCTCTATTTTGTAATTGTTCCAGTGCGTCATGTAAACATTTATAGTAGCTATGAATACTTTGTAAGTCTGTTTCAACAGAAGTATCTTGACATTTTGACTGGCTCTCCTTAATAGCTGCAGTTTCGGCAGGATTGAACTGTAGAATAACAGCTTTTACTTTTTTGAAATGTTCAGCATTATAAAAAGCCGCCTGCAACCAGGTTCTCCAACGTGTAAGAATCGGCTGTGGTGGTTCACGAATACCGGGACACTGTGCGTGAAATGTTCGAAGACGTTTTGGAGATTTGTACTTGACATTATTGCATCTACCTCGGGATAACATTGTCTAATAGTCTGTGCCACAAGATGTAAAGCATGCACTTTACAAGTTACATGTAAACAGTCGTAACCGTGTTCAAGAAGAGAACGGCCTACCGCACGCATTGTCGCTACACCATCGCTCATAAACATCAACACTTGACGTATTGAGACTTGAAAGTTTTTTAACGTAGTAAGTATCACAGTCGTAATTGCTGCACTAGTACACCCTTGTAATCTTTTGCTAGCTAGTAACCGTAAAAATGTCGGTTTATGTTGATCCAATACACGAACTGTAACATGTATAATAGATCTTTTTTACAATCTGTTGTCTCGTCAACACACAACCAAAGCAACTGATTTTTTAATGTAGATATGATTTTATTTTCCACCTCTTTGCGTACAAATAAAACATGCTTACGTGCTGTTGCCGTAGTCGGCAATTTCAACTCCGGGTTGTATTTGTTCCAAAAGTTCTTAAACGATTTCTTATCCAGTATGTTAAGTGACAAATTACATGTTATCATCATGACAAGTAAATCGAAAATAAAGAAATTTCTTATATATTTCTGTGTTTTGCACTATTTACATGCTTCCTACAGCCGTTCTTTTGCCAGCACATCAAAGTTTTCTCGCACATACGCATAAGCTATTTTAGCACCGTCGTACAACAAATCTGGAAACTCACAGATAAAGTTTTTTATTTTATCAGCAAAGGGTCGTTGTTTAACCTTGCACACACTGGACATTTTTAATTAAAAATTTTCTTGAATAACTAGTATTCCGTTCGCCTTATTTAATTCACACCCATCCATTTCATCATCTCTGGGGCGACATTATCTTCTCCACCTGCTTTTCCCACTTTATTATTTCTGAGCGCATGCTCGTCTTCTTCATGTGTTATTTCTTCTATTTCATTCTCTTCGATTTCTTCATCCACTTCTTCATTTGGAGTTCCTTGTCTTTGTTTAAATTTGTCAGCATAATGGCTTTCCCATATCTTTAATACTTCAGGTTTTTTTATTTTTATTTCTCCTTCTTTATTCTTAATTCCTTTTATTTCTTTTCTTGCTCCTCCCTTCAGAAATATGTACGCGAAATATTTAATTTTAGTAAGAAAGAAGTTATAATATGATGATTATAATTATCCAATGTTTGATTAAAACGTTGTTTAGAAAAGGCTTATTTCATACATTTCAATTAATTAAAAACATGGCAACCAATTACATTTATAATAAGTTCTAAATAATGCTGTCGTATTACATAAGCGTTAAGAATATTACGCAAAACGAAAACCACAAGCTTTAATTAATTAACCAAACGCAAACTTTCTACGCAAGTCATTTGCATAAAAGGAGTAAGCAAATTTGGCGTAACCTGTATATTTTCTTATAGCAAGTAGCAAATAATTAAGAAATTAAGTTATTTAGCAAGTTAAATTTATTTATAAGATACTTCTAAATTAGTTATCTCTGTTTCTTTTTTCTTGTTTTGTTATATAAATATATATGGTAAAGTCTAGAAAGATATATTCTAGATTTAATCCTGTTGTGAAGAAATACGGAAAAAATAACCTTGAAAATTGTGATCGTAATATACGAAGTCTTAGTGAAATAAAATAAATCGATTTACTTATATTGTAATGGTCTCTTTTTATTGGCTTGAAAAGGTGAGAGCCATTTTTCGTTATTTTGGATAAGTATTAATTTTTCACATTTAACGTATTCAGTATCTAATGTAGGATTTTTACATTTCACAAACTCTATATATATGTATAAAGCATAAGATTACTTGTTGACCTTTTAGCAAATTCCAGGTATTCTTATTTATAGATCACGAGCAATTTGGAAATATTATCTTGTTCTTATAATGGTTCTGAACGTTGGCAAACCACCTGTACATCATCTATTTCACAAAATTTAATCCATTATTGATTGAGAAAGTAACTCTACCTTGAGAAAAGACCTTATCCGTCAAGCTGAAAATGGTAAGCGTCGTCCAAAACACCGTCAAAACCACATCACAGCCCAATCTCAAATTCGCGCATTTTTCCCGCAACCACATTATTTCAAATGAATTCCGTCACCTTTCTTTATTTATTTATTACGATTTTCTATCGAAATTCCTTTCTTAAAATGCAGAACGAGTGGCACTTTCTAATTTGATTATCAACACCTTGTTCACATTTCAAATATTTTTAAATGTCCAATGACCATCGCAGTACTTGGCACAACTACCTGTCGCGTCGTTCTTAATGCACGTCTATTCGCGAAGAAGTGAAAACCTCAGTCCTGTGTTTAGCGCACACACCTTGCTCTACCACGGTCGATGGCAGAATGAAAGTCTTCAGGTCTGGGTTTCTTACACGCGTTAGGATTACCCGTACCTATCTAAAATTATGAGTGTAAAAAATACGCTCTTCTACGGGTGCAGTTATAAGAAAAATATAATTGGATTAAGTCAAAAAGTTCATAAACAAATAATGAAGCTCAGTGTCTAGATAGGTACCTTTTTTTTAAGGAATTAATTCAGAAGACCTTGATGGACTTTTGGCGAAAATCTACGTGGTAGGCGCCATAAATTCTCGGCCTGGCAGGCTTATACCGGCTGGAATAGTAGTTTTTAGTAGCCAGCTGGACAACTTGACTAGTGCATGAAAATGTCTCAGGTAACGAAAATTGAGTACCGCGCGCACACCTAATCACATTAAACAACGTTTAGACGGCGCTTATGGTTATTTATCTCCTTCATATTCCACTGTACAAAAGTGGACAAAATGTTTTCGATTGGGGCAAGAGTCCCTTGAAGATGATGAATCCCCCGGTTGGCCAATTGAACTAATAACGTCTCAAAACATTTCAATTACTGAAGAAATGCTATTAGCAGATCGCCGTTTGAAAGTGAAGGAATTAGCAGTGATGCTATCATTTCTGAAACAAGTATTCGCCCTGCTCTTCAACGTGAACGTCGGGTCGAATGTACGCACTCGTTTTTAAATATGCGTGAAGACGATCCGAAACCGATTTTGGAGTCCATTGTCTCAGGAGATGAAACAGTGGTTTTATATTACGATCTTCTATGCAAAAAGGAATCGATGGAATAGTGGTGACCCGATGAACCTCGTCCCAGAAAGCTGTAATACAACATTCTGAGGGAAAAACTTTAGTACTTTAAAGTATTTTGTATTGGATTCAACAAGAAGTTGATCAATTTCTAAGTTTACTTATAGTTTGAGTTTAAAACATATTTTATTTTTCAAATATAGGGCGAAATATAGATATTTTAATGGAATGTACAAAATTGCCAATAGTTTTTTTGTAAGAATTTGTTGACAGCTATGATTTTTATGCACGTTTAATTTATAAACTTGTAATTTAAAATTGACAAACATAAAACGCTAAGAATCAATTTGATCAAGTAAAAACTTGGTCAATTTATCGAAAAAAGTCCACAAATTTCCAATTGATCAAGTTCTACCTCTGTAAAATTGTTATTTTGTTTTGATAAATGTGAAACTAGCTTAAACGCCAATACCCTAATCACAAATCATACCAAGTATTTTCAAACGCATTCCAAATTATCTCTAATTTTATGTCTCACTTACGGAAAGCAATAGATCTTGAACATGTTTCACTTCACATGCCTCATTTCGACTATATTTTTCAATTATTTCGAAAAATGAACACAAAATTAGACATTTCATAATTATTGACGTTCCTGTCAAATAATCATAAACTACTACTGCATTCATAATAAATACAAGCGTTTTCTTCTTCTATGTATGTGATATTGCAATAATAAACATGAATACAACCTGTAAAATTATAAATAAGCACTAGAACTTGCAAGTATCCCTTAATTTTGACAATACTACCAATGTTAAAGCAAATATTTCAATTCCTCTCGTATAACTCATCAAAACACATGAGGACATGAGTAACGTGGAGTAGTGTATTCATACGTGCGGCTGGAACACCAACAGTGGAGGCAGGTGACTCCAGCAGACCGTGACGTCATAGATTTAAATGCGGCATGATGAATACAGAAGTTTCGACGGTGAATTCAACGACTGGTCATCCGGCCGTCTCATTATTACGAACAGGTTAGCGCGAAATTAACGATGGCGGCAAACGAAGAAGGCCTTCTCACGAGGGAACTTCAATAACGGTTTCCCCGGGCGATAACAGTTGTTGTAAAGGCCCTGCGGACATGTGTTAGTATGTCTCGACTTGTTTGCCATAAAAATATCGATGTATTTGTTCCAATAAATTTAAGTAATTTTAGAGATATCTACAAGATGTTATTGCACGTAAATATCATTATTTTGTGTTTAAAGAATGTTGAGTGTATAAGGAAATTTTCAGTTGGTCATGATTTCTATACAAAACTTTGTATTTTATCTTTAACTTGTCTAGATTAGCAAATTCAAACTATGGGTGTTAGAAAATGTAAATTTTGGTATTGGCATCAATAAACAAAAAATTAAGAAATATTTTTATTTAAAAAAAGGTTTTCATCATAATATCGTAATATTTATTACATTTCTTGTGCTCTTAATGTTGTTATATATACATAAGTAAGTTAGGCAAATATGCGATAACAGCCAGAGGCGTGGAGAGCGGATAAAAGTTTACACATAAAATAGAAGGTAAGAAATAAATTATAATACGTGCTGAAACACTTACCGTTTTAAAAGTCTTCCGTGAAATCACAAACTGGGTAACATCAGTTAAATATTTGAATCATTAGATATGTTTCCACGGCTGTTTCGGTCAAGTGAGTACGACGTGCGGAATAAATGTTTTTTAATGCCGAAAACGACCGTTCGACATCTAACGATGTTATATTTGCATATTTAAAATAATCTTTGAAACAACTTAATGCATCTTCACACGCACCTTCACAAATTTGTCTTAATATAAGAAAATCGAAGTCTTTCTCTAAAACACTTTCAAATTTTCGTATTACACACCAATTTGTCTCACCTTCTACAGCGCATAACTGTGCGTGAACATCGTTCACAATTTGAACAGAATCCACTAGCGACATCGAAACATTTTGTAGTTTTTCTATTCCCTCCGCTAGTCCGAAGTAATTGTTGTGAATAGTTTGTAAATCTCTTTTAACCTGACTATCTTGACATATTTCCTGGCATTTCTTGATTGCTGCAGCTTCTGTCGGATTGAATTTTAAAACTACCTTCTTTGCTCGATCAAAATATTTGTTGTAGTAAAACGCAGCCTGCAACCATGTTCCCCAACGTGTAACAATCGGCTGTGTTGGTTCAGGTAAATCAGGACACAGTTTGTGAAATAGTCGGGTACGTTTCGGGGACTTTAGAAACACTGCCTTTGTACTAACAATCAATGCATCTACTAATGGAAAACATAGGAATCGTTTGTGCCGCAAGATTTAGAGTATGGATTTTAAACGTTACATGTAAGAAGTTACCACTGTGTTCTTTAAGAGATCGGACCAAAGAACGCATGATTGCGGCACCATCACTCATAAACATTAAAAGTTGCTTAGTTGAAACTTCAAATTTGTTCAATGAGTTCAACACCACCTTTAAAATCTCATCGGCAGTACAATTTATAACTCTTTTGGAAGCAAGTAAGAAGGAGGATGACGGTCGATATGGTTCCATTGTACGTACGATTACATTAACCACATGTCTTTGACGATCTCTTGTTTCGTCCACACACAACCACAGTTTTTTATCTTTCAATTCCGTTTTCATTCTTTTTTCTATATGTTCACGAGCAAATGGCACATTTCGCATCGATGTCCGACTAGGTAATTTACAGTCCGCATATTTATTCCAGGAGGAGACAAATACTTCTTTGTCTAGTAAACGAAACGATAGATTACATAAAATAAGAGTAACACATAAATCAAATGTAAATTTTTCTTGGTCTCGTATGCCACTTTTTGCAGAAGAATGCTGTTTGCTTTCGATCTGACGTTGACAATGGCTTCTGGACCAACACATTAAAGGGATTTTACAAACTAGACATTGAATTTTACAGCCACCAAAAATTAAATCCGGCATGTCCACTATACAGTTTTTAACTGTGTCTGCCATTGGTCGTTTTCGCGACGTACCTAACTGCGACATTTTTAAAGCAAACATAAGCGTACAATTACGAAATAAGTTACGACAGCATCGATCTAGTACTGACGCTGTGAACGCGTGAAATAGATAATCGCCGACTCCGCACCACATATCTACTACACTGACTATTACCGCTGTTTGCCCAGACTATACATAAGGTTCGACAAACGAGTGCAACGTCAGAGGCGTATCGCACAAAAGTAGGTATGTATTATTAATAAATAATATATTCTTACCTTTTATTGGGTAGTATTTTGTCGCAGTGGACAGCAAGACGTTAATAAAAGGTAAGAATATATTATTTTTTAATAATACTGCTTGTTCAATGTAACTTGAGAAACGAAATCGGATGCGCACTGGTTCACCGGGCATACAGACAGCGGAGCTCATTTACCGATTGAAGTTTGAAGAGTTTACATCGGCAGTACAATCTTCTTTAATACGGGGAAAAGCCTGGTAAGTACAACATCATTTCGGAATGAAATTAAGCCATAAAAAGTGGTTATTATTTTTGGCAGATATTCGAAAACAAATGTCTAAAGTTTATTGTTAACTTAACAGGATTATGTTTCCAATAAAATTCTTGTAGTCAACTTAACTGTTATAGCCCAAGAGATATCTTATGCCTGAAATATAATGAAACTATTTTCTGTAGTTCATTCTTTCTTCAAAAGGTCCCCATCGCAGATTGGTACATCTCTGAAGCTTTTTAAAGAATATTTGGCTTATTTTTCATCTTTAAAAAAGTCATGGAATTTTCTATGGCTTCTATCAAGAAAATTATTTTAAAATGATAAATTTCTTTTAAAAACGTCTTTATTAAACGAAGTATACATGTAAAAATTAAGAAAAATTATATTACATCAATAGTTCGAGAAAGAATCACTCTGGTCCACAACTCCCAGCAGCTAATAACTTCCACAATTTGAACCAGGACCAATTTCAACAGTACCCATATCTTCTTATTGATCTTAAATATCCGGAATGATAATTTGCGCTTCTTCTTTCGTTATGCACTCATCTTCAATCGTGGACGTGTACGCCGATTCAAGTTTAATAAAACTGCTTTCCTCTTTATTCTGCAGGGCTCTCTGTTCTAATTCCATTACGACCGCGAAGACTTTAGATTTGGCTTTGGCGATCATTTCAGGTTCGAAGTCTTTCACCATAAGCGCCATGCTTCTGAAGAAAGTGAGGACTGAATCGTATTCGTCATTTGCCTTCTTTCTTTTTGATGCAGATTCTGTATGGAGCTCTTGATTTTCTTGCGATCGATTTCTGATTGTAGCTGAGGTACTTTCGTCGCTTCTCAGCTCGAGGGGTAATCTTCTTTTAACCGGTGAGTGTTTTATAATATGTCCCGTGAAGTCGGCAGCGAGTTTGGAGTCGTTTGGAGAAGTGTTGTCAAACCTAGAAACGAATTTGATAGGTGCCTATTAGCAGATTTTGTCATAAAATTCGGATTGAAAGGATAATGAGATATAACATTATTTGATGATAAGTTTGTCCTTAGTACATTCAAACAAGAGCAGGATTCACATATATAAATACCTTTTTTCTGATCCAAAATTTTTCAGAAACGTTAGGTGCTCCAGCAATGACCATGTTGGTCTCTTTAGTCTACGTCCGGTACCAACTTGACGTTTATATTGTCTTTGGGCTCTAAAGAATGTATCTCGAATACTTCGCCAACGCTTTTTGCAGTCAGAAACTAAAATAAAGGAACACTGATTTCGTAATCATAATTAACATTGATCGAGTTACAATTGCGAGCAACAAACATATTGTAGAGGATAGAAGATAACACTATTATGGTCTTTTGGAACATTTGGTGGATATTATTCCTACATCGCTGCTTACTTTCGTCAGTAATTACAAATTCATAACCGTTTTGATTACAGAATCATGTTCTTTTAGTGAAAAATAGTTTTGTGATTCATCTACATTCATAATTATTATTCGTAATCCTATTTCTCCTATAGAATACAAAAATTCACCGATTAAAACGTTATTCTAACCCTAAAGGGTGATAATTTTGGATTCTTGATTGATTTCTATTTTCTATTTGTTGACAAAAAAACTCTTTAATTTCTCGAATCATCAGGCAAATTATTGATGTATTCGTTTTTAGTAGAAAAGCGTTTTACAAATAATACGGAAGACAAACTTAAAGCGATTTTAAGCGATCATACGAATTAGTTACGAATGGTAGAAAGAACAATCACTTAGGAATGCGTCTTTTAGTTCAAATTCGTAAAAAGAATATAGCAAAAAAGTAAAAATAGTCAGATGTCAATCAAGCAGGCTGTGCACAAACTATCAAACGAGTTACCGTTCTTTCGAGAAATTAAAGCAGATGTTTTTGGTTTCTTTTTTGCTTGAGTTTCGCAAACATGGTTTGAACTTTGCTACGAAAAGAAACAGCTTGAAGTAATATTTAATTTGTTTATAATGTTGCTTGTCAAATTCTCATTGTTACGTTATTTTTTTAGCACCACCTTTTAAACTTATCTCCCTTCACTTACACGAGGTGTGGCAATTAAATAACCGGACTGGTGCTACTATCGGCAAATAGCGAACACGCCACGGCAGGTTTGAATATGTTTGTGCTAGTAGATGCTTCCACCACCCTGAGCTCGATGGGCACGGTTGTACGTCGCTCAGTCTCGCTGTAGCAATCGTCAAGCAACCTCAAGGTTCTTGTGAAACTGGGAAAGACTGTGGTTCTAACTACCCTTCGTGAACGAGTGAGAAGACGAAGACCCGATTTGTGGAAGAGCAAATCCTGAATGCTCCACCAAGACAATGCGGCAGTCCATTCCGCCTTGTCTGTGAAGGCGTTCTTAGCGAAATCCGGCATCACCGTGTTGGACCATCCACCGTACTTGCCCGACCTGGCCCCCTGTGACTTTTTTTTATTTCCTAAGGTAAGATCGGAGCTTAAGGAGACAAGATTTGTCAGTGTGGAAGCGGTGAAAGCGAAAGCGACGAAGGTTCTCAACAAGCAAACAGAAACGGACTTCCAGCACTGCTTTCGACAGTGGAAAATTCGTATGGAGCGTTGTAGGGATCGGCAAGGAGAGTACATTGAAGGGGATAAACTTTGTAATGGAATTGGTGATCAATAAAATGTTTTGTAACACCAGTCCGGTTATTTAATTGCCACACCTCGTACATTGCAATTAAAGCAACCTGCTAGAACTGTGACGACGTCTAGTGTTATTACTTCTATACAGACTATGAACAAGGTTGCCAAGTTAAGCGATAAATCGCGAATTGGACTATTAATTTTTGAAATTTTCGGGCTGTTAAAATCTCTAAATTTAGCTATTATTAAGTGAAAAGATTAAAGTAAATGCAGTAAAATTAGCGATTTTTAAAATTCTTGATTGGTAATTCTGATTACAAAAGCAATTTTCATTCAAAAACAATTATTTCCCTTTTAAGATTAATTGCTAAAGTAACAAATTTTTAATTTAAAAAATAAATTTATCAAAAGCATTTATATTATTTGTCAAACGCTGCATTATACGATTTATTTTTTTAACTAATACGTTTATTACCAAAAATACAATTGTTCAATTACTTTTCGCACGCACTGTACGCTGAACCTACCTTTCTTGTCGATGTTCTCCGCTATCTGATCCCACAGGTCGTCGCGTGCGTCTTGATTTTTGTAGTCCGCATTCTTCGGATCGTACAGCGCAGGATACTGTCGGACGTAATGTATCAGCAGTTTATCTTCTTTTAAATTAAAAGGACACTTCGTCATCTTGAAGCAAATAAAAAGACGATTTTTTTACGTTGAAATTTACAAACAACAAACACGACGAATAATACGATCGCAGATTTAACGCGTCGTTGTGGTGACCGATATGCAACCGATCGGATACGTCTGACGCTCGGCGGGACATGCGCACCAACGTCCCGCTTTAGCTTGTCGTACGCAAAATAAGCAGTTTATCAAGTAGGTTAGTCATAAGAATGGAAACGTAAATGGTTAAGGTCAGATATTTTCTTTACGCGAGAAGAAATTCTCACTACAGACGTATGATGGCGCTATTGAAAAGTAAATTTACACTATTGTACGAATTTAAACCACTCCAACTTGTACTTATATATACGAAATTATTCCCTTGACTTCAACAATATCACCTCGCGTTCGTCGTGGCGAATTATGATTAAATGAAAAATACATTTTTCATCAAAGCAAATGGATACAATTTATAGTAGTAAATTGCGTAAAAAATAGTACATATTATTATATTATTACAATCACACACTTAAAGTATTTCTTATATAAATAAAATACATTTTTAAATTTTGTAAACGTTTTAAGTTGGTGATAGAGATGTTGGCAAAAAAGAGAGGTTGGTAGCAATGGTTGAAAGAAAGGAGGAAAACGGCGGGAAATGGGAGAATGACGCGATGAGAGTTATAAATTATTAAGCTGAATTTATTTATTAAAACGAGTGTTTAATTGAAACCCTAGAGCCCAAAGACATAGAATTTTGCAGGTATTTTATGTAAAATTAAATTCTTTTCAACAGAAACCACAAACCATCCGAATGCCATCTGATTCTAGTTGAACAAGATCACAAACTCTTTAAAAACTAATTTAACTCCATCTAAATCAGTTACGGAATTGTATACTATACGTAGTAAAACTAATGAATAAATGAAATTAGTCTATGCAGTGTTGCCAACCTAATTGAAACTCTCATACACACTTTTAATTTTGGGGGCAGTTGTATAGAGTTCAATGGTGCGAATCGAAGCTCCACAAATCTTCGATTATTTATGCAACCGAAACTACACATAATACATGCGTAATTCTGAATTTCTCGTAAATAACGATTAATTAATATTTGAGAGCATGCTATTATTTCTCACGTTTTTATAAGAAGATTTGTGCAGCTTTGATTCGCATTTAATTTGAAAACGGTGATACATGAACTTGGAATCAGCTTTGGAATGGCTCTGTATGGCACTCCCGATATAGAAATAAATGCTCTATTTCGAAATTACTTTTAGTTTTTATGTAATGTAGGCCTAACATCTTTAATATTTTGTTAAATTAATTCAAAAACTTTTTTCTTTTAATACAAATTTCAATAAGCGCTTACAAAGAATAATAGGCTTATTTGAACTAATAAAAATCATAATAAAGAATAAATACAACTTCATTGAAATTTAGATCAATTGCCGCTTTAGCAACAATGTATATCTGTAACTGGCGCAGCTGTCAAACAAAAAAACCTAAATAATACGTTAAAAACTCGTATTGACAAGCCTAACATCGAAACGGGTATTATTTATTATAGCAATAAGTATGATAATTATACACTGAACCGCATCTCGGCTCATAACCAGCACCAAAAATGAGCAATAATAAGCGAACACACTCCAAAGCACTATCGTATAAATCTTAATTATATCTTCCTGGCACCGTTATAATGATCACTTGATATTAGAAAAACGAATTTACGCACCGCAGAACATGGAAAGGTAATCTTGAACCGGCGCAGGTTGTATTCGTTAATATACAGCAATATTATTTGTAGTACAAGCACTGCCGAACAGGAGACTCCTCCTGAAAGTAAGGAGAAGAAGCCGGAAGAGTCTACCCAACCGCCGAGTCCTAACGCGTTGAAAGTGGCCGCTACAGAATGCCTAAACAGTTGGATTTATTATTTACAGGTATCGTAGCTTAGTTTCGAGACTAAAAAGGCATATCGTGCTTTATTATATGGCTAAATCGAGGGACTGATGAAAAAAATCTATACAAGGTGACGCACCATGTTCCCGTCGATTTACATACGAAAAGCGGCAAAATATTTTGAAAATATTTTCATTAGGATCTATCTAGGTTTATTGGGAGCAAGTTTTAAAATTGTTTTGATATGTACAGGGTGATCCAAAGAAAAGTTACACACCAAAGTTGTGAAAATTTAAATGGAATACCCTGTATATTATTACATATTTTGATAGTGCTGACTAAATAAAGACAAGTTACTGTTATGTTCCCTATCCCTAACTCAGGCCGTTTTTGAGAAATTTAACTATTCTTGAAAATATAGACCACAATCTAAGAGGCGCGCCTGTCTTACGTATCTAAGCTAGACGTTTCTAACTATTTATTTTTTTAGTCGAAGCATTTTTGATAAAATAAAAATTATCTCTAAAAACTATACAAGCTGGACGAAAATACACTTTTAATTTGGGCTATCATTAAAGTCAAATAACCTTCTTATATTAAATGGAACCCCTGTATTCATTATCATATTTAGATTCTAATTTTAACCATTTTTAAAATTGTATTAAGGTTTCCTATACTTATATCTTATACTTTCTATGTCGGAGAATAGTTGCTACATTTTGTTTTATGTGAAATTAAATAAAGAAACAAGAAATTACTAAACAAGACTTTATTGTTTCAACTAAAAACGAACATTATTAACTTTGCACTACATTTATAGTCGGTTATTTAAAAATTCTTGTCTTTGTAGGTGTTACAACCATTATGTAATAATGTACATACTTTCCATAGCTTTCTGGAAAGACAGAACTTTACATGCGTAAGCCAATGATCTTAAGGTGCTTCGTTTACAAAGAGGAATAGTAGCAATATTTTCAATTTATTGACTATAATCTTTTTCCTTGCGACCACATTTCTTTTTACGAGAATCAACATTAATGGTCAAATTGTTAATTTGGCATTCTCGAGTCGAGAATTGTTGAACAGGAACAGCAAAACTTACGAGCGGCGGCATTTTATCGCACCCCTATTAAGTTTTTCGTCTTTGAAGTTTTGCAATAAATAATGTAAAATTTGTTTACGTTCATTATTATTAAATTCTCCACACTTTTTTTTCCACCTGGTAGAGTATTTTGTAAAATACTTTTAGCCATTTTGCAATAACAGCGGTTAAATTAATTACAAATACACGCGGGTTCATATCCCGGTCGAGACGGTTGTTTTTTAATTACGGATAAAAATCAAAAGTATGCCTTCTTCTCGGATAAGGAAGTAAAACCGTAGGCCCCGTGTCAATACGATGGCGATGGCACGTTAAAAATCCCTACCAAAGGTTGGAACACCTCTGGATTCGGCAAAATTCTAGTGGGGTTGGCTAATGATCATAGTAATCGATGCCTAGAATTGCGAGGTGTATTCCGTAACCCGACACTTCGCCCAATACAACGACAACAACAAATACACTAAAATTTGACATTTGACAACTGCATCTCAAAGCAAGAATGCAATTTCTAGATGACGTTTTGATCATCGCACGCTTAGATTCACACATAATCTACCTACTACATTGAACAATTTACCTGTACTTTTTGAAAATACACCACTTAATATCCGAAAGAGAATTAAGTAGGCAATTGTCGGAGAGGACGCGGAGGTCCACAAAATTGGCCAGTAAGGTCCCCAGACCTAATGAGTCTCAATTTTTTCTTGTGGGAATATATCAAAAACATTGTTTATGATATACCGCCCACCACATCCGACAATATGAAAGACCGAATAAGAACAGCGTTTCGTTCTATAACGTCAGATAATTTGTTTAAAGTGAGTATTTTAAGAAAGAGTTCTCGTATGCATTAAGAATGATGGACATAATTTTCGAGCACTTGTAAAAACACTAGTTTTTTTTTACATTCAAATTTGCTATTTGTTTAATAAAGTACGTATTTGCAATTTATAGTTATGTCTCTTTTTAATTAGTATGAAGGAAAAACCAGTTGAAGGGTTAGATTGATAAATGTCATCTATTTGTGAGTAGTAATAATAACGTTAGTTCCGTCAAAGCCAACTTTCGTAAAATAAATTGCAAGAAATGAATATTCGAAATTGAAAATTCTAAATTACTAAGAAAATTAAGATATAGGTATAGGAAACCTTAATACAATTTTATAAATTGTTAACAGGGTGTTCTATTTAATATAAGAAAGTTATTTGACTCAAATAAAAAGTATATTTTCGTCCTCCCTGTATAATTTTTAGGGTTCATTTTTATTTTATCAAGTCTAATGCTTCGACTAAAAATAAATACAGTTAGAAACGTCTAGCTTAGATACGTAAGACAGGCACGTTTCTTAGATTTTGGCCTATATTTTCAAGAATAGTTAAATTTCTCAAAAACGGCCTGAGTTAGGGATAGGAAACATAACAGTAACTTGTCTTTATTTAGTCAGCACTATCAAAATTGGTAATAATATACAGGATATTCCATTAAAATTTTCACAACTTTGGTGTGTACCTTTTTTTTGAGCCATTCTGTATATGTCAGTACAATTTTAAAACTTGCTCTCAATGAACCTACAGTACCGTGCAATCGAATTAGGGCCACTATATAAATTTGAGTTTTAGCTTAATAAATAATACAAAGTATCAACGTTTGATAAAAACAATTTTTATTTATTTATATATATATATATATATATTAACACGTACATTAATATTTCGTCGAACAACCCCTTGCTTTTTTGACAGCAGCAATTCTTTTTGGCATGCTTGCTATACACACTGCTGCAACTTCTTTAAGGTGAGCATTATTTTGCCAGCTATTTGTTATGTTTGCTTTCAAAACGTCAACTGTTGTATTGGGAGATGCATAAACTGTATGTTTTAAAGAATTCCAAACATTTTCGATTGGATTCAGGTCGGGGGAATTGCCTGGCCATGACAATATCTTCAGTTTTCTTGCTGAAAACATTTTTAGAATTGTTTTTGCCCTGTGGCACGGTGCACCATCTTGCATAAATGTGTAAGAGTAATTTTCAGGGTCTAAAGATGTCATATACGGGATTAAGATTGATTCCATAACTTGTTTATATTGAATTTGATTCATGGTACCCGTTACAAAATAGAGCGGTCCAAGCCCTTCCCCTGATATACAGGACCAAATCATGACTGCCGGTGGATGTTTCACTGTTTTTACCACTGCGCTTTCATCATATCGTTTCGATGGTCTTCTTCTAACGAAACGAGCAACTTCAGTTACAGCCTCTAGTCGTGACTCGTCACTAAAAACAACCGTTAGAAACAGAAATTTTCATTACATTTTCGAATTTACTAAAAATGTTCCAAATTTTGAAAATATACATAAAATATTGATACATACTTTTTTCCAATCCTCAACAGTAAAATGACGATGCTGTTGCGCCCACTGCAATTTTGCCTTTTTCATCCTTGAAGTAAGTTTCGGCTTTTTTGCAGGGCGTCTACTTCTGATATTGGCTTCATATAAGCGCGATTTTAATGTTCGATCTGATATTTTTATATTATCAGCCTGTAATATACGCTGAAGTTCTTTAATGTACAGTTGCCTGTTTTCTAATGCCCTTTTTATGATAATTCTGTCTTCCCGTGGCGAAGTTTTGCGAATACCGCGACAATGAGAATGACCACTTGAAGTCGCTGGTAAATTTTCTTTCTTTGACATCGCTAGCCTGTGGACTGTTTGACTAGAAACTCGTTCTCTTCTGGCTATTTCCCGATGCGAATACAGCCCCGTCTCTAATAACACTTGAATTCTTGTTTTTTTCTCATTTGAAATGACTTTACGTTTGCCCATTTCACAAAATTTATTAATAAAAAAAGAAAACTAAACGTCACGAAATTTCAATTTAATTACACTAAAACAACATGTAAAACGAATATTATAGCACGAAAATATAATACGTGCACTTTACACCATCAAAACTACACGTAAACTAACTTGAAGCAAGTAAAGCCAGTCACCGATTACCGACCCTAAACGTACCTTGGATAGAAAGGAATGTTTGGTGGGGGTTGTAATAACGAGAATTTTATACCTATTTAAGAGGATTATCTCAAATACAATTAAAAACATTTTAATGCGGAAAATATTTAGAAATTTTGGTTATTATAATATTAATAGCAAATATTTGTATAAAATCAAAGTGGCCCTAATTCGATTGCACGGTACTGTACATGTCTTAACAGAAATATTTTTAAAATATTTTTTTTCGTGTGCAAACGTGTGGTGCGCCAGCCTGTATAACACGCATAATTATAAAAGTGACGGGATGCTTATTGCAACGAACTGCAATTAAATTCTATATAATGCTTTTTTTAAGATTGGCTCTTGTATTTTGATGAAATTTTACAGACTAATACTTGAACCCAATGTTAATGTTTATTTTGACATTCAAGTGGAAAAATATTGTGTATCAAAATTTAGCAGTAAAAGTTCTAAAAGAAAAGCTGACAAATAGGTTCACAAAATTGTTATATTTAAATATTTTGTTACAAAATGCTTTTTTTAATACCTCTCAATAATGAATCAAAATTGTTAAGGCATGCGTAAGAGCTTCTGCATTTTGAAACTTGGGCTACGTTTTCAGCTTGGCGTTTCCTTATTGTTTGTTAGCAAATAAGCTTTATTTAATTTTTAAAAATCCACCTATTGCCTTGGAAAAATTGGTTTTTCAAATCTTTTTGGATCTTTCAAGTAAATTCTATTATTTTCTCTAATTATGTTTTTAGATGTTGAACAGTTTATGTTCAGCTGGTCTCCGCCTATCACAAGCACTTTCGAACCTTGCGCAAATGCAAAACGCCTCCTTAGCATCCCAATGCACGGCCAGCTGGGACGAGCTAGCAAAATCGACGATAGTCGCCAGTCACACCGTGAAAACCCACATCGCGGCAGCTATGCAAGACATGATGATCGGAGAAACCTTTACGGAGGACGACGCGCAGAGGCAACAAGAACACAATCAACAGATTATTACCGAGAACATCTTGACTTTCATCAACCTCCAATACCAATTCTCATTGGCCGGTTGCGAATGTTTAGGCCATATGGCGATGTGCCCTTCGTGTCAGACAACGGCCGGAGGAACCCACGATCCGGAATGCAGCATGGCGACGTTGCAACAATGTTTCGCGCAGTTGAGCTCGCACGATATCCATTCCCAAATGTCCAGTCCGCATTTTACGACCGATAAGGGTATCTTGGACAGCCCGAAAGGTCACGAAGTCTGCAAGCCGCTTTACCCCGAGTATTCCCGCCAGCAAAGTCCTTTAACAACGGAACCTCGCGTATCATCGCCGTACAACGAACCCATCAGAGGTCCGAGTCCGGTACACTCTTTCGCGGATACCATAAGAGGTCCGGGGCATATCGAGAGCATTCGCGGTCCGCTACCGAATCCCGGACAGTTACATACGATGAAGTATCCATTTCCTGGGCGCGGGTCAAGATCGCCGTTGCATTTTCCGTTGTTTCCGCTGAGCGGACAGAGGAGATGGTCAGAGGCGGCTGCGGGGGAGGTGACTAGCGAAAGCGGTGAGGGTACGATGAGAAGATGGTCGATGCCTTGGGATTGCGGTAGAATCGAAACGGCTCCTTGGCAGCAGAGATATTTGCCTTCGAAACTAGCTGTTCCGCCATCAACGTCGCAGGATAGAAGCAGGAGTGCCACACCTGGTATGTTTTACTTGATTTACACTGTTACTATGCCAATACTGACAAAAGTATAGTGGAGGATAAGATTATTGTTGCTATTGATTCATGTATTACATTGACGTCAAACGTGGAAAACAAAGTCGTGTTTATTGTATTTGATTTCTTACTACCACACCTTTCTTTCTATTTCTAGACACGTCGCCTCAACCCGGAACAATTACCAGCGGCGAAGGATTGGCTGAAGCGATCCAATTACTTTCCTGTAGACCGACCCGTTGCGTAATACCTCATGGCCCTCTTTCCGGGCATCCCCTTCAAGGCATTCCATATCCTCCGACGCAATGGCCAGAAACACACGAGGAACGTATGCATCGTCGTATGTACGGTAGTCATATGCAGAGGTAAGTAGCTCTTTTCCTTTTTAATTCAGAAAGAACATCATTTACTAATTATTGGCTCTTTTGTGCAGGGGCAATTGGCAATCGATCGATGTGCCATCTTCGAGCGGAATGTCGGTCACCGAACACTACGATATCTTTCCGCCCGGCATGCCTCTGACGTCGCGAAAAAGCAGCTCTTCAACCGACTCATCTTCTTGCCTATCTATCCATAGCAGATCTACCACCAGCTCCTCAGAACGAGGTTCGGAAGGCTATTGCGGCGGCGGCGACGCCCTGCGGATGCCTTCGAATTTCTACTCGATGTGGAGCGGTAACGAACACCTGCCATTTATTCGACTGCCCGAATCTCACGAACCGCAAGACGATAGCGATACCGAAGATACGCCGACCGAAGGCAAACAGTATCCGAAACCTTCGTAATCTCGAATTCTCGAAATTTTTTTTCGTATTTAAATGAGATCTATTATTCGTATAAATTAAATTAAGAACGGTACCCGTATAGGAACAGCGATAACACCAGTATTAATTCTTTCTTCGCCTCTTCTCTTTCGACAATCAGTGTTGTTATTCGATGTATGATTAGGCATGATGATCGTTTCCCTTCGATTGGATAGGTGTGTCAGTTAGATGTCGTCGATTTCTGTTGTATTTGACCGGGGGTTGGATGTAAGATGTAGCCAAATTGTGTGATTGAAGCATATAACGTATTTTTCAAAAATATCCACCGAAGCCTTACAATAGCCTTAATAAAATCTCTAGGAAGACAACCTTCGGGCGTTGAAATAGCGGTAAACATATAATAATGGTAGCAAGGACTGTGGGGTAGTATGTTAAACAACACTAAAGTATCGGCATACTGCGCACCACACAAGTTATTAATTAATTGGGAACAGCCGCTTCAGGGACTCGTGGTTCCCCATTCTCAACTGTATGACCGAATAACTTGTGTGGTGCGGAGTATGTGGATACTTTAAGTGTTGTTAGCGGTAAACGTAGGTAATGGGATATTAAAACAATTTATTTTTCTTTCTAATCAGCACTGAGTGTTGTGAATAGTCCATAAATGGCGTCCGAGTTTTACAAATGCACTATAACCACAGATAAAAAAAAACGCTTTGAGGAGAAGGTATTGGTAAGAGGGGCGCTGTGTTTCCAGGTTTCTGCGGTTCTAGTTGTCTGCATTTCTAGATTTCTGCATTATCATGTATCAATTAGGCAGAGAATACGTTTCAATCTACGCGTAAAATCAACTACAGTACAAACAATTAAAAAATAAAAAAAAAATTGCCGATATTTCCGGATTACTGGATAATGAATACATATTAGGTTTTATGTATTACTGAGAAGTAAGAAAAAAGCTATCAATAAAACAAAAAAGTTATCTTGAAAGATATTTATTAAAAATAAAAAAGAAAAAAATTAAAAAATACATGAATTAAAATGTACATTTCAATGATCAAAAAAGAAATCGGTGACACGGGTTTGTTTTTTGGTAGTAATTTCTTTTTTAATGCATTGTTACTTGTTGAGGAGCTAAGGTGTTCCATTTTTAAAATCAGAGCACACAGACTACAACGCCGATTTCGGATTCGTCCCCTATACATGTGGAATCACAGTTATTACGGAAAGATACCGAAAAAACCTGTCATGCTGAGATCAATATATTGTTCTTACAGAGCTAACCAGACATTGTTTGATTTGTAGCAGTAAAGTGAAACAAACACTTCCTGCCAGAAAACTACTATACGAGTTTCAAAAGGAAAGTAATATCTGTTGAATAGGTAGTGCGTAAAATGACGGTTAAATAAAACGTGCCTCTAACTGCGAATACAATCTGGTGACTATTTTTGAAATATCTTTTTTAACTGACAAAACTTATACCAACACACAAAATATAAAGTCACTAAACAGTACATACCGTCGTTGGAGGCTACTTCGAACAATTTTTGAGTTTTTTTGTTGATTATTCACTTATTATTATATTCATTCATACAAAACATATTTTTCTGAAACCCTCTTTGCTTGGACAATAATATGAGGAATTGAAATTCATAAAATATTTTATTTGTTTATATATTTTTTTTTATATTGTCCGAATTTACCCGACAAGGTGGGGCAATTTCGGACACAATGTAAAACAAGCATAAATCGATGATATATCCTGCCTAGAACTAACTTCGGACACAAATTGGTATTTTAAATATTTTTTTTAACAATTTTGAGGAAAAATAATTCTCCAATGAATCAAAGGAAGTTATCTTTATTAATAAAATATTCTACATATAAGCTTAACTCAAAGATAAAAAAAAGTTAATTTTAACGGAATTTCCTTTACTCTTAAGTGAAATTTTCTGGGATGGTTGCAAACTTATATCTTTCTCGTCTCATTTCAACAGGTTTTAATAAAAGAAAAGCAAGTTCGCATTTTGCAATGATGTTTTCGTCGGGAATATTAAGAAAAGCAAAATACATGCCATCACCAGTTTTTTCCCTTCTTAGAAATCGCACCAGATAATTGTTTTCTTCTCCATATTTTTCTAGAACTAGGGCAACAAAATACTTGAATTTGGAGCTCGTTGCAATGGCAAGTTTTACTATAACAAATAAATTCAATGTAGGCACCAAATTATTGTTCTCATTTTCCTCACAATCATTGTTTTCGTTGCTTAAAGGCTCTTCTTCGTCCAAAGGCACTGCCGTAGGTTTTCCAGGAACGGCATTAAGATTACTTCTTTTCCTAGTAGGGTTTTCTCGGGCATTCTAGTTTCCTTCAGAAACTTAAGTAGTGATGCCGTTAATGTCGTGTTCGATGCGTCGTTGACAGTTTCATTGGTGTTTGTGAGACGCTTAAGGACTTGGTTATACCCGTAGCACGAAATTCCGATTTTATATTTTGTGCTGAAGTAGCTCCAATCCTTTTCAATGTTTTATCCAGCAAATGAGGAAAATCCGATTTTTGAAATGGGCCTCTTCTCTTCGTCTTCCATTCAATCAAAATTTTCCGCCAAGTCTTTTTCATGGGTGCGAAATACACTGTATCAACAAAGTCTCCATACACTTGATATAAATCTTAAATTCAGTTATTCTTTTAATAAAAACAGCATTTATGGGGGAAACAAAAATTGTACAGTGTTTAGAAGTTTCAAAGAAATAAATCATCGCGAAATTAAAGTTATTTATTCACAAATAATAAAATAAAAACAGAAATATTGTTTTAAACCAACACAAAAGTTTCCATACACTTAATAAATATCAAATTTGATTGGTGTTTTTAAGAGTTTCTAGTAACTAGTGGAACCTTTTATTCGTATGACTTCTAACATACGTTTTTTCATGCCATTTACCAATTTCTTCGTTATATCTGGTTCTATAAAATTCCACTCTTTCACTATTGCACTTCTTAACTGTTGTTTGTTGCGAATGGTACTTTTTTAACTCTTCTTCCGATTTCGTCCCATAAATGTTCAATTGGGTTCATGTCGGGCGATTGTGGGGGTGTATGAAGTTGTTTGGAAACCATTATAAAGCAACCACTCTTACGCGTCTGGCGGTATGCTTTGGGTCATTATCTTCTTGAAAGGTAAATGACCTCTCTAGGTTATATTTCTCTGCACTTGCTTTCAAATTTTCTCTTAATATATTAAAGTAAACATACTGGTCCATTATTCCTTCAATAAATTTTAAGTTCCCAACTCCTGAAACACACATACACCCCCACTCATGCACATTACCGCCTCCATGTTTCACGGTGGAAATACATTTTTGTTTTTCAGGTGTTCATTTTTTTTTCTCCAGACCATTACTCTTCCATCGGATCCGAAAACATTAAATTTCGACTCGTCGCTAAATATAACGGAATCCCAAAATGCTTGGGACTGATTAATGTGTGCTTTTGTAAACTCTAAACGCAGAGCTCTATTTTTCATATTTATTAATGGCTTTTTCCTAGGAACTCGCCCATGAAAACCTCTTTGCCTGAGCACTTTTCGTATTGTTTCCGGTACTACTTGTATACCATATTCGTCTTGAATGATATTTGCAATCTCAGGTGCACTTGTTCTCGGAGTTTCATTAATAATTTTCACGATAGCTCGATGATGAACAGATTCTAACTTCCTTGGACGGCCGGAACGCGGTCTATCTTCAAATGTTTTCTGTTCTTGGTATCTGATTGACTATATACTGTACCGTAGCATGAGATTTTTTTACTATTTTACCTATTTTTCTGAAAGATAGGCCTTCAGCTCTTAGTTTTATAATTAATTAACGAATTGGCGCTTTCACTTCCATTTTAACTCGTTTGATACGTAGACCTTCACAAACCGAAAGAAAATAAAGTAGAATCACAGATACTATTGATAGAGGTAATTTTCCTTTTCAGGGAACGAGGAATTCCCGGACTATATTAAGTGTATGGAAACTTTTGTGCTACCTTAGAACAATGCTTCTGTGTTTATTTTATTATTTATGAATATATAACTTCAATTTCGCGATGATTTATTTCTTTGAAACTTCGAAACACTGTACAATTTTTGTTTCCCCCCTAAATGCTGTTTTTATTAAAAAAATAACTGAATTTAAGATTTATATCAAGTGTATGGAGACTTTGTTGATACAGTGTAACTTACGTCTAGTCTGGGAAAGATGAGTAGAATTTCCAGCACAGAGATGGCAAGGTGACTAGATAGATTGTCGCCTATCATTACTTTTTTCTCACCTTTGTTACGAAAATAGGGCACTAGTATTCTTGTGAACCAATTCTCAAACGTTTTACTTTCAAACCATCCGGATGGACTAACATCATATTGGGCACCGGGGGGACCGTTTTCTTCCCATTCTTGATATCGGTGTTTTACTTTAGAAACTAGAAATGGAGGCAATAGCGTCCCATCTCCGGGCCCTCACATCATTACTGAATTGCTGGTTTTTGATGAGTCGATAATGCGTTCATTGTGTTGAGATCCTCGTTTGCAAATAACATTAGCTTTTCCGGAGTCGTCGCTGAAGTTTGTCTCATCATAGTTGACGATATTTTTGAAAGGAATTCTGGTCAATGATTTTTCGACTTCAGAAAAATATTCCTTTATTATTTCGGCTGTTATTGCGCTACGGTTTCTTTTAATATTTTGGGCAAACCTTATTGACAAAGTTTTATGCCTCTGTAAAAAATTTTTCATCCAATCTTGACCAGGTAGATTGCCTTTAAATGCTCTTATGACCACCCCTTCACGGTTGAGATAGTTTTGTACTAAACAGATGGGACACCGTGAGATAGGGGGTGTCCATTACGCAACTTATCATGCAACGTAGACTTTGGAATGTTATAAAATTCCGCCGCTTCCCTTATTGTTCATTTACGGTTTTTTAAATCTTTTAATGCCTTATCGAGTGTTTCCATAGAGTAGTTGCAATAATTGCGACCCAACTGCCTTTTGTACGTCCGCACCATCGTACGAAGTTGCCCCTACAAAAGCAGAATTCTCACTAAACACCCTGCATATTCAAAATCTTGTATGTGTTTACAACAAAACTAAGGTCATGTATAGAGCAAACCTTCAATTAACGATAGCTGACGGTCGTTTTTTATTTTATTCACGTAGAAGGTGATACAGAGATTACTTTTTCGATATATGGGAATTGCAAAATTTTGATTTTTTAAAATAAACTTGATTAATTCGAAAAAACCGCTTCTACCACCCACCACAATAAACGTTGTTAATGCGGATAACACGTAATACACGCAAGTATGGAAACAAATCAGAAACTTTGGAGAGGAATAATTCTTGACCTCTTGTCCGAAGTAGCCCACAACGACGGTATTTAAATAATGCTTTGACACATTACTAACACCCCCACTATCAAACATTTTTTCAACAGTACTCACATTTTTCAATAAATGATGTTTCTTTACAGATAAGCCTTTAGTTAGTATATCGACAGGCATCAAATTTGTTTCTAAGTATTCAAAAACCAAAAATAATGCTAATACAGCTCATGGTATTGGAGGAATCGTTTTTGGCAAAAACAATGCGAGCAGAGAAAAGAAGCACTAACACACGGACATGTTTCTGCCTACTCCGCGTCATCAGCGTGGTTACGAGCGCTCCTTTCTGCTGCCTGCATTGCGTTTACCTCTCAATTTATGCCCCCAATCTCTAAAACAACACTGAAAATATCTCCTGACGCCAGCTGTTTGATTTAAAGAAAAACCAAACTTGTATCGTTTATAGCGGAAATTGAACACTCTGTTTGCTTGGACATAATCTTATGTTGTGCAGAACTTGTCTCCCAATATTTTTTTTTTAAACATTTTCTCTAAATTGCTCAGGAGAGGGATGACAGATTCGTCCTAAGAAACTATCAAATAACGAAACATTAAACTGCCATTAATTAATTAACTTGGAGAACCCGGTCAAATCTTCAGGACATATTTAATATTTTTCACTATACATATTCGGGGCCAAATAATAATACGTAGATGTTTGTATATTCATCACGGTGAGCTGGATATTAAATGTGATAATTAGGTTCTTTCCTACACGAATTTTCTTTATTTTAGGCGCTCAATAATGAAAGTTTAGGTGTCGTAATTTGATCGGCGTATAAGCTTGTTAAAGGGTACAACAGAATTCATCGTATGTATTACGTATTTATAGCACCACAAAGGGTAATTTAGATGTTTATCTTATTTATTTATTTTATTTTGCCTGCACTGAAAGTGGTGATATGTATTTTGTTGTACTCTATGTGATATAATTTTGTTGAGTGCAATATTGTTGTATGTATAACATTTAGAAGATTAAATGTATCGACGTATCAACCGTATTTGTTAAATATTCAACTTTTTATATTAAATTTCGATGACACGAAACGTAAACTTGGATGTTTCAAGTATGTATTAACTGTGGCATATACAAGGTCCATGCTTTTAAGGTAAAATGTCTGAGTATGTTAAGAATTGATAAGATTTGTTTGCGGATAACTCAGTATAAGTGGTTGCAAATTTGTAAGCAATAAGAAATGTTTTTAGTTTCATGAATTTTTTCTCGGTTTAAATCTAATGCAGGAATATTTTCCGAATCTTTAACGTTCCGCTGATCACAAAGACAGTATCTAGTTGGGAAAACGTCTTGAACAGTGAAATATTAAGCTTAAGAATATCTCCATCCCAACATCCGGAAGATATTTGTACATTGCAAGATGCGCAGTTTATAAAATTGGTTCTATTTTTTTTGCGCAAATGTTGATTATTGTGTATAAAATGACAGCCCTTGAAAAATAATCACAAAAAAACAAATCTTATTAATTTTTGCCAATAGAATTTGTCGTAGGAAAGTAATAGCAAATGGTAGTTTTCTTTGCTTCACGTAAAAAAAAAATACAAAAATTCTCTTTATTTGCAGAAATTCTATTTTATAAGGGCGCCTTACGTAATTCGTGGATAGTAACTTGTTTCTTAGTTGTTTTTTTTTTTTAGTTTGTGTTCTAAATATAACGGATTCCTGAAAACTGCGCGTGTTCAGCCAGAAATAGGACAACACTATATCTCGGGAACGAATGAAGATTTTAAAATTCTGAAAGCTTTGTCATAAGTGTAGGGTGGGGACATATGTTTTTGTGGTAATTTTTTTTAAATTAAATGTGTGATCTTTGATATGGAATACCCTAGAATCAAAAATGGGCTGCGTTGTTAACGGCTCTACTCTCCGGAAGAAGCAGTGGATGCCTTTAAAATGATAGTTTTGACTGTTCCAACTAGTGACTGGCATATGCAAAACTAAAAATATATCCTTGTATGAGTGCCATCTTTCGCAATTTGTTGGAACATGAAATTCACCTCAGTTTGGTGCAGCCAATCGTAATCACTTAAAAATAATCATTTGAATTCAGAACTAATAAGAACTTGATCAGAATCCAAACTTACCCGTTATTTGAGTCGCCTTTGGCACTAAAAATAACTCCGCAAGATGAATAATAGTGAAACAGTTCACTAAAACCCTTACCACAACACTTAATTCGTACTGGACGCACGTTTCGATAGCCAAGCTATCATCATCAGCAGCAAGACTGAACTAACAAGCTAAGTGAAAAACTAACCTTATAAGGAAAATAAATTATGCAATATGTAAATTTAAAATCGTAAAATTTAATGAGCCGCTTCATTGCACAGGACTATAAATAGCCTAAAGGTAAATGGGCCGAATGACGTGAGTTAATAAATCCTAGATTACAATGAAGCGGTTCATTGCACATGGTTAAAATTACAACTAAAATGATTAAACATGATGTAACAAAGGATAAAGGCTGGAATTTAGTGGTCCTAAATCTGAATTCATTAAGTGAGTTTTGTTTTTGTAAATTTCCATGCCTTCATAACAATTTAATTGAGAAGTACTCTTTACGTTTTTAATTAACTTTATATTATCAACATTATGGTTATTTTCAAGCATATGTAGGGCAACGCTAGATTTATCAAACCTTCTGAATTTGAGATGAGCCAAATGTTCTTTGTACCTAATTTTGATTGATCTTTTTGTCTGCCCAATATACGCTTGATCACAATCTTTACATGAAATTTTGTAAATTCCTGATTTATCCATGTTATCCACTGGGTCTTTGGAATTTCCTAAAAGGTTTTTAAGGTTATTGCTCGAAGAGAAAACAATCTTGCGGTCAATCCTAGAAAAGATTTTTTGAAGACCCTTGGTGTAACATGGATAAAAGGGTAATTTAACATATTTCTTATTATTACGGCCGTCAATGCGTTCTAATGTGCTTACATTTCTAATTCTTAATCTATTCTTATGTTTCCTAATAGTATTATAGACGACATCTTCAGAGAATCCGTTAAAGTTAGAAATATGGTGATTTCTTTTAGTTCATTTTGATATCTATCTTTCGTTAAAGGAAAATTGAGTAACCGGTGCACCAAAAAGTTAATAGCCGAAAGTTTGTGTTCATATGAGTGATTAGAATCCTGTAAGATGAATCTATTATTACTAGTAGGTTTCCTATATACGTCTATTTCTAACTTATTTTTATTTCTTATTACTAACATGTCGAGGAAAGGAATCCTGTTGTCTTTTTCTTCTTCGTGGGTAAATTTGATAGAGGGAAATTTTGAGTTAAGTTGTTCTATGAAATCCGTTATTGAACATTTACTGATGTCAAAGATGCAAAAAATGTCATCGACGTATCTGATCCAAAGCCGAGGGAAATAAGCGAAAGTATTCTTCAGGTCAGTTAAATTTTACGATTTTAAATTTACATATTGCATAATTTATTTTCCTTATAAGGTTAGTTTTTCACTTAGCTTGTTAGTTCAGTCTTGCTGCTGATGATGATAGCTTGGCTATCGAAACGTGCGTTAAGTACGAATTAAGTGTTGTGGTAAGGGTTTTAGTGAACTGTTTCAGTGTTCCAGTGCCACAGTTTTAGAGTATCCGTTTAATGAATAATAGTGATAATGATAATAAGGACTGCGGGGTAGTATGGCAAACAACAATAAGTGTCGGCACACTCCGCACCACACAAATTATTAATTAACTTGGAACAGCCGTTTCGAAGATTGCCCTCATTGTCAGCCGCGTGATGTGAGAAAATATTTGAATTCTAACAAACCCGCTCTATCCCTACTCAAAAAAAATATATACAGGTACCTACTTTTGCCACTTAGGTCTAAACCATGCGAAAATAAGTAGAAATGGGAGAAAGGGTTTTGTCACCACCAAGCGCAAAACGTAGCTGTCCTACTCTAATAAAAATAGAGTGAGATGGCGGTTAACACTTTCTTGCACCATTATTAGGAAAGAAAAAAGTGTTACGTAATATGAACTAATTCCCACAGAGCATTGATTTTTGCAGCATACTTAAATGTAATAATTTCTTATACATGATTTATCACTACGTAGTAACATATGACTGATAAAACACTTGAACAGTGAGCTGTCAATTAATTTTTCAAGAAACGAAACAACGTCACTGAGGTCCAAGATTATCCCGCCAACCCAGGTTCGAGGTCATATTGTAGCCGGCTAGTTATAACTCTGATTTTGCTCTAAATTCTTCGAACTCTGTAGGAAAGAAGATCTCTAAAGCCGTGTTCCCACAATTTTACTATTAATTGATCAATTTTTGATACTAAAACTTATTTTAGCCATTTCGGCATTCGTTTGAAATGGAATCAATAGATATTCACAAATAAAATTCTAACAAATGAAGTTATTGCGTGTCCACTGCCCCCTGGCTGTGAAAACTGAATTTAAGTCGAATCAAAAAGTTTATATGCTTTAAACTAGTATTAATTCAAACAATGACGCATTTGAAATCCAAACAACTTAAAAACTGTCAAGTATGAGTATATCAATAAACATTGAATCATGAAATGGTGTGAAATAAAACGACGCGACACAATCGCAACACGGTGCCGTATGTGCGAATTAGCCCTAACTTCCCAATGTGGTTCTTTTGCAAATTCTTTCAGTATCGGAGTAAATTTAGAGAATTTTTGTATTCGCAAACATACGATAACATTTCATACCTTTCTAGTCAATTATCTTTTTTTTTTTGTATTGTAAATTATTTTTTTCGTTTGTTTAAATATTTAAACGAGGTAACGATATATCTACTATTACATAGGAAATAGAAATGTTCTGTAACAATACTGGCGATACTATTTTTAAATATATTTATTTTTTTAAGTTTTGTAAAAATTTGTTACAATATTTTTTGTGGTACATAATATAATAATAATAATAATATATCTCTTAAAATTTACATTTACACCTAGTACTTTATCTTCTAATACTGTCCGATTACGTAATGGGGAAACTTTTAGCATCTATAGTTCGTTAACTTCCATCCTTCAAGGCGTGTAACAGCGATAGTAATAAAAAAAAGAATAAATACAAATCTAAATTCAGCGGTAAAAAAGAAAAACAAAAAAATAATGTACACCTTAAAATTATATAAGAGAGAATTACATAAAGTATCTGTATGTTCTATATTATATAAAACAAACATTTGAGAAAAGAATTTAGTCAAAAAAAAAAACAGTATACCATGCGATACCTACTGAATGCAGATATGATTGACATCATTATGGTATATTATTGATTAAATAAAATATACCCATGTTTTGCTTACGCTTTTCTAATATATCTGATAATTAAAAAGATAATTGTTGAAAAGCAGAAACAAAGCGTTGGTTATAAAATATAAGAAAATAAAACAAAATCAAATCAATTATTGTTATCAACAAAAATAAAAACAATAAGGAGATTTCGTCTGTAATATTGTTGTAAACAAAATCGTTTTAACTAATATCCACTTGGTGGTGTTAGAAAAACGTAATTTAAAATAGTCTGTTTAGTCCAGATCCTCATCATCAACAGCAATATTGTCATCGTCAAAGTTCATGTCATCATATTGGCTGTCATCATCGTACCGCACCTCCTCCTCCATTTGCTCAGATTGGGAACACTTCGAGCATCTGGAAATTCAAAAATAGTTATTTATGCAACACGGAATGCATAACAGTAGCTTTAGATAAATGTTGCTTACAAAAACTTTTTATTGTCTGTAGACACACAGTCATATATGTTGCGTCACAGATCGGCTGTACATACAACATGAAGAAAACAACACAGTTCGACAACAACGCATTTGTCGATTATATTCGCCAGCACGAGTTCGTTCGACAGAGCCAGTGCGAATGCGAGAGGAGATACAGCAGTTGCTTCTTACATTTCAAGGTGTACGTAACACTCGCATGAAGCAGGAGACAATGCTACTTTATGCGACCGACGAAAAGGTTCAAATCATTCAATGGTATTTCACCGGAAATTCCTACGAGCGCACAGTAGATTTATTTGCTGTGCACTATATCGATTCCATGTCGAACGACGATTGCGAATATCGTCTCGACATTTAAGAAATATGGCTGTGTAGTAGGAAATTGCAGAAAATGTCAACGAATGGACGAACAGCGTCAAATCTCTCCAATTAATCCCGAGCGGGCGGAGAGGAAGGTGATGGTTTGTACGTACGTAGAAATGAGTGAACCTTGTTCGAGTCGCCAAATTGCAAATGAAACCGGTGTTAATAAACGTAATTGCAACGTATTTTGAAACGCAAGAAATACAAATGTTTCAAAGTTCAAAAGTGCCAGGAGATTTTTCCCGAGGACAATATTGAACGAGTGGAGTTTTGTAAGTCCGTGATGGAGAGGGCCAATCGGGATGAAAGTTTTATTAAAAATATCATTTTCGGATGAGTCCTCTTTTCCTCGTCAAGGCCACCACAATCTTTCAGTGCTTCGATATTGGTCTCAACATATCAATATTTGACCCATAATGTTAGAACTCAGAACTCCGAAAAACTTGACGTTTGGGCGGGTATTTTGGGTGATAACATTATAGGGACATTTGTTATCGACGGCAATTTGAATGGAGCGAGATATTCCTGCAGCCCGTGCTATTAACGCCGATTTGGATGGAATTTGGTTCCAACAGGACGGTTGCCCAGCGCATAACACCAGAGCAGTAAGGGAGTTTTTAGAAAACACCTTTCTTGCTAGGGTTATTGGCAGGACGGGTACGATAAAATGGCCACCTCGATCCCCCGATCTTACTCCCTGCGATTTTTTTCTTTGGGGTTATGTCAAAGAAAATCTCTACAGGATTGAAACAGTACCAAACTTGCAACAGTTGCAAGTAGATCTGTTAAGAATTTTCGCGACAATAACCCCTGAAATTCTCGAGCGAGTAAGACGGGAGTTTTACGACCGTCTTGGTTATTATTTAGCCAAAGAGGGCGGCCATTTCGAACCCTTTATCAAGTAACGTTGTCGTAGTGCGGTTTAGAATTTTTATTTATTTTCTACATAGTTATGTAGAGTATTTATTTTTCTTTTCTTTTCTTTTATTTCATCAGAATATTTTTCATTTTATATTTAGAATTACTTTTTGGTTTCGTATACGCCTCCCAGCAGCAACAACATAAATATGAGAACTCATTTTCAACATAATTCGCGAATAGATAATACGTAAATTCCGTAATCGTTCTCTGTCCCAACGAAGTTATGCCTACTGCCTCTGTTAACGCACTGAAGGCATTCGCTGCTGGATGAGACGAGTGTAACCGTAGTAGGGGGATGCGGGCGCTGAGTCACAATCGCCACGATGCACATACGTACTTAGTATTCCACTTTGAACAATTGAAAGCCCCTATGTATAGCCGCTCAGTATCGCAACGTGTATGTGGAGGAGTATGGTGAAGGAAAAGTTATAGTTGCTAACGGTATCTTTGATGTTGAAGCGTTAAAACTTACTGATAGGGAAGAGGTAGTAACAGTGAGATGGCCAGAACAGTGAGACAACGACCTTTTCGCGGTAAATATTTATAATCGAATTTTGAAACTATCGCACATACTAACGCTACTTGCCTTTAGATGGCGCACAATAGTTAAGATTGAAATTGGTTGCCACCTAAGATAGTAGCAACTCCATGTTGATAACCTGCACATGTGTGTAAATTTTACGGTGAAATTCAAGGGCAGTTTACATGATTAACGAGTAGTGTTTACCTAAGTATGTTAATTTGCAATTATTCAGCATTTTTTGGCTATAGAAATTACGTATTTTAAGTTTGAAAAATTTAAAGCTTTTAACCAAATCACGTGCTTGAGGAACAGTGAGACAATAACGCCGTGAGAACATTGAGACACAACAAAAAAATTTTATAGTGCTAATATGTTGGTACCTACAGGAAATAAAGGAAAAATTAAACAGATAGGGTGGTGGGGAGACCACAGTGAGACAGGCCATTGTATTGATAGAACAAGAAGATATGAGCATTCGCCAAGCAGCAAAAAGGAAGAGACTGTCTTTTCAAACACTCAGCAAATATGTTCGCAAATTCAAAAATAATCGTAATGCACGAATGTGCCCTAATTATAAAGTAAGACAGCTTCTTACGCAAGAACAGGAGAAGGAGGTCTGTGACTATATCGTAACATGCTCAAAGATGTTTTATGGCCTATGTAGGGATGATACACGTCGATTGGTCTATGAATGTGCAATACAAAATAAAATAACTGTTCCCGAAAAATGGCATACAATGAGGAGAGCATCACTAGCATGGTTGAAAGGATTCCAAAAACGTCATTTCGCCTTATCTCTCAGAACTCCTGAAGCTTGCAGTCTGTCGAAAGCCACAGGTTTCAATCGGTTTAATGTTGAACAATTTTTTAACTACAAGAGGTGTTGCAACGTCACCCTTCCTTTAAGAATGGAAGTCGCATATATAACTTGGACGAAACGGACACTAGCTCAGTTCAAAAATCAGCAAAAGTATTCGCACCTAAGGGTGTTCGACAGGTTAGCAAAGCTACGGGTGCCGAACGTGGAATAACCGTGACCACGTGTTGCATTGTTGGAGATCCTGGGGCTTCTGTGGTTGCTATCCCTCCAGGTATAGTTTTTCCGAGGATGCATTTTGAAGAATTTATGACTAATGGTGCTTCGCCTGGTACTCTGGAATTAGCTGCTAAGGGAGGATAGATGAGTACAGAATGTTTTGTCCCGGTTGCGCTTCACTTTATCAAACACACTTGCAGTTCCAAAAAAAATCCGATTTTGTTAATTATGGATAGTCATGTAACCAATATTTCCATCGAAGCAATTGACATTTGTAAAGAAAATTATGTGACAATATTGACTATACCACCACACTGCACGAACAAACTGCAACGTCTCGATGTAGGTATTTTAAAACCCTTTCAAACACTTTACAATGCTGCTGCAGATTCATGGATGATGAACCACCATGAACAAACATTTTCTATTTATAACGTTGCTGCTTGTGTTGGAGTGGCGTATCCTCGAGCTATGACCAAAGTAAATATCAGAAATGCTTTCAGAAAAACAGGAATATTTCCATTGGATAAACTCGTGTTCACAGATGAAGACTTTCTATCAAGTAGAGTTCAAACTTCTGAAGCTGAAACAAACGACAACGCACATGAACCAGACGCTTCTGCTGTTCGTTCAACCTCAGCACCGAATACCGATACCACTCCAACATTCATAGGTCCACAAACGTTTAAAGGGTTTCCAAAGGCACCACCAAGGAAGGATGGTCAAAAAACAAAACGACGCATGATCGCGACGGACACTCCAGAAAAATTGGAACTGATGAACAACAAGAAAAGTATGCCTAATATAGGTCCCAAAGGAAAACAAATTAAGAAGAAATTATTTGCAAATGAAATAAAAGAACTCTCTTCAGAAGAAAGTGACTACGAAATGGAACTACCGGACTCGAGCGGCGATGAAGACTATGTAACCAATGATATTGATTGCGACAATTTTAACTTCGAAAACTTGGACCGGTTGCCAGTTCCTGGTGAATATGTGTTAGTGCAATTTAAATCAAAACAAAGTATTTATTATGCGGGAAAAATTTTATCACAACCATCAGAATTAGATTTTAAGATAACATTTTTTAGAAAAAGTGTTAACTATCAAGACAAATTTATAATGCCCGATGTTAGAGACACTGTATTAGTGAACAAATATGACATTAAGATGATTCTACCGCATCCTACGGCCCAAGGCACAACTAAAAGAAAGCAATGTATGTTAAAATTCGATATTAACTTTGATTCGCTAAATGTTAAGTAAAGAATTTGTTCACGTCTCACTGTACCCACCCAGGCTGGTACAGTGAGACAAAACATTATTTTCAAAAAAAAGGTTTTCCTCGTTTTGCATTGTTTTGTCCATTGAGGAGTTTAACATTTTATTTTCTAATATTCTGGGTGTTTATTAAACATACGGCAAAAAATCAAGGGGTTATTCCATGAACTATTCTAAGAATATTTTGTCCTTTGATAATTTTTGAAAAGCTCCTTTGTTTCGAAGATACAGGGCGAGAAAAATTTTCGATAAAACCAACATTTTATTACCAAAAATTACATTTAAAGTTTCTTAATCTACAAGAACTGTTGAAAATGACTACCTTCAGCTAGGATGCAAAAATTCAATCTTCTCCTCATTGATTGCCGAACTCTTTCACAAACACCAGGGTCGTTTCTTATTGAGTTACACCTAGCAATTATCCGATTTCTTAAATCTTCCATATTTTCCACTGGAGTAGAATAAACTAATGACTTTAGATAGCCCCATAGAAAATAATCCAGGGGGTTTAAGTCCGGGGATCGAGCAGGCCATAAATGCGGTCCACCTCGACCAATTCAGCGATCTCCGTATGTTGCTGTTAAAAACTCACGAGCAACCACACTAAAATGCGCTGGTGCACCATCGTGCATAAACCACATTGCATTTCTTGTTGCCAATGGTACATCCTCCAGAAACAGAGGTAGCGTTTGTTCCAAAAAGTTTCGATACACCTCGCCGGTAAGTGTTCCTGGTAAAAATACCGGTCCAATTAGCCAGTCACCCACAATTCCTAATCAAACGTTCAACGAGAACTGATGTTGAAAACGATCTTCAAGTACCTCATGTGGATTTTCTTCAGCCCACACATGGTTGTTGTGAAAATTCCTTATTGCATTTCTTGAGAAATTCGCTTTATCGGTAAAAAGAATCAGTGTCAGTAGTTGAGGGATTTGAACCAATGTGTGCAAAAGCCACTGACAGAATGCAATCCGTGGAGGAAAATCAGCAGGAAGAAGTGCCTGAACGCGTTGTATGTGGTATGGGTACAACAAATACTCCCTAAGAATTTTCCAAACAGTCCCATTACTTACATTCAAAGTATTTGCAATTCTTCGAGTAGAAGTACCTGGATCTTCCTCTATCATGTCCAGCACATTCTCTTCTAATTCTACCGTTCTTACTGTCATTGGCCTTCCTGGTCCTCCACTTCGTTTCAATGTGCCTGTTTCATGAAGACGTTGATGAATACTTTGGAAGGTTTTTCTATCAGGAACATTATGGTCAGGAAATCGTTCAATGTACAACCGTCTAGCTTCTAATTATCTCGGCGTTCGTATAGCGATTTATGATAGAGGACTTTACTAACAAAAGTTTAAGTATTAAAAGACAGAAAATTCACGTCAATCAGTCTCAACAAATTTGACACATACAAAATGATTAATCACGAAACGTATTCAAATGAAATCCACGTTTTAACTGATTTACTTTTCTATGTCTGCTCTTGCCTATTGTTAGTGGGTAAAACAGCTGTTCTTTGTAATCGAAATATTGTTAAAAGATAACAACCCGTTTTTACAATTTTTTTATACTCGGTAAGTCCAGTGTTGTACGCGATATTTTTATTTCAGCTACATTAATAATTTCAAAAATATCAAAATTGGTTTTGTCGAAAATTTTCCTCGCCCTGTATCTTTGAAACAAAGGGGCTTTTCAAAAATCATCAAAGTACAAAATATTCTTAGAATAATTAATCGAATAACCTCTTGAATTGTTGCCGTATGTTTAATAAACACAGTACATGTATATACATGTACTTATAATATAAAAAAATCACAAATTCTTATTTTTCTGAATACATTTGAGAAGCAATTTTGAGCTCACTGTTACTACCTCTCCCTTAGTTGTAATATGCATCTGAAGATTATGTACTACTATCCTAAAATTGCAGAAGAATCAAATATCACTTACTTTGCTTCATTCAATCCATAATTTATGCACGTATCTCCTATGCATTCGCAACAGCCATTGTGAAACCATCGAAAACTGGAAGCACCCATCGACTGGCAGCTGTTTTTGCACTTGGCCCAACTCATGCACTCTGCCATGAAGGCGACTGTGCAATTCCATACTGGTAATGGCTTAGCATCTGGATCTGAACTTTCTATAAAAGGAAAATATGGTTAAAATGCATTTCATAACATTTATTCTTTACAATTGAGTAACATTCACATAATGCAAGAAAACGGCCAATTTACTAGTAATGTTTGGGTTGGATAGTGGTCAATACTTACGTAATTGCAATTTATAATCTTTTATTGGCGCTATGTGGGCTATATCAATGTCTACAGGATATGTGAAGCTGACCCATCGATCTTCGCTGTCAGGACTTTCAGTCAAGGCTTTAAATAGTTCAGGCATTTTATCTGCGAAATCCTCAATATTGGACTGCTTGCTGAGCTTCACACCTGTGTCGTTTGGCTTAGGGCATAAGTCTACAACAAAATTTAATTTGGAATACAACATCATAGCTTTATAAACCCCAGGAAATAGCTCATCATTTATTTATTTAACACTCACCTACACACGAACAGCACTGACTGTACTGGAAACTTAGACAGCTCGAGCATTCTTTGCAACAGCTACAGTTTTTCAGGTCACATTTACATGACTGCGTCAGAAGGCATTTGCTTACTATACTACCACATAAGGCCTCGTTGCAGCTACTCGCCTGTTGCAATAGAACGAAGAAACCGATTAGAAATATGGATACTACTGCACACCTCCACATCGCAAATCTGAAAAGAAAAAAATCAAAAAATATGTGTTAATGCTTCCACTCTGATCTTGTTCAGATAAAGTAAGACCATGACGGCAAATTAGGTATGTAATTTTGTCTTTGAAAACTAGAAAGCATTTTTTTTTGTCAAAGAAGATCATGGTCACTGTTTTCTGACTAACTGAAATGAGTCTGAGGATTGTTAATGCTTTCACCATAGCGCTTTGAACAGGTTTTTGTTGGAAGAAATTATATCCAAAAGAAAAGATGATTGTTGTCAGGGTCGACTGGTGCACTGTGGCATCTTAAACGCTTTGATTTCCTCGTACACTTCCTTTGCATATCGTGTACATTGTACTATGAAACGGAAATACACGAGGAAATCAAATCGTTGTAATTGACCTCCTTTTTGCTAGTGATTGTCACTATCCTTCCTTGTTTTTACAAACTAAAGGTTAAATTACCATTGATTTCAGGAAATAAAATCAAATAAACATAGTAACATACTAGTAACAAGCTATAACTTCCATAATTAAAGATTACAACAATTTCTTTGTCCACCTTTCGAAGCAATAAAGGGTTTAAATGACAAACGCGACAAAATAAAACAACAAGAATAATTTACGCCTTTGGAATTGAGATTTGACAGTTTGGCAATTGTTATGATTACTTTGACTACCCAGTCTGGTGTCACAAGAAGCAATTTGGCGCTCTTTCATAGCCAACTTTGCGTAACAACAAAAACAGATTACCAAAACCTTTACTGCTGCATATCGTCATATTTCTTAAGTTAAAGTATACCATATGTGGTATCTTTGGATTCGCCTTTCGATTATCTTTCTAGAAATGTAAAAATATACAGGGTGTTCTATCTAAAATAAGAAAGTTGACGTTACTTCCGGTAACACCGGAAATACAATTGAATTGCCGATAACGGCAAAAGTTAGTTGACAAAAAATAGAAATCGACCTTTTTTTTCTAAAAACGCTAGCTTCTGTCATTCAAAAGTTAGCATGGGGGGAGGACACTTTAGGTTCGTACTGTATATGTAGCCAGACCCAAAGCTTAGTGATTTTTTTCCTATCCGTTGCTTCAATCTTCCGGTTTCCTATACTTTTTTCCTTTAAGTCTGCTTCTACCATTTTTCTCCATCTCTTTCCAGGTCTCCGTCTCTTCTTTCTGTACATAGGTTCTTCCCATGCTACTCACTCTCCATTCTTTCTATATGTCTCAGCCACTGTAATCTTCTTGATTTTCTTACCTCATTTATTTTACAGTCCTTGTAAATTCTGCATATTTCCTCATTGACCCTTCTTACGTAACCCTCCTTCACTAAGTATTCTTGGAGGTATCTTTCTTTCTCATCGCATTAAATTTTCTTCAGTACCTATTTTTATTGAGAGTTCATGCCCCACACTCATAGAGTATTGTGGGTGTTCAAATGGTTTTATATACTCTCAATTTCGAATTCGCAGAAAGGTATTTCGATTTTAGCAAATGGTTTAATGCCTTCACTACTCTCAGGTTAACTTCTTTATTCTCCTCACATTTCCTTGATACTAGTACACCCAGATACTCAAATTCTTCAACTTCGTCGAATTCCACGTGCCCCATCTTAAATTTCCCTCCAGTTTTTGTTGTTCCCACGGTCATTATTTTGCTTTTTTCTTCGTTTACTACTAGTCCTATTCGTTCACACGAAGGTTAACGAAGAGAGCACGCTAACCTTCGTGTGGTTTCTGTTAACTCTTTTCTGTCTCTGGCTACTAGTGCAATATCATCTGCATAACTTATTAGTTAGCCCTCCTGTTCAATTGGCTATCTCTCACAATTTTTTCCATGACTAAGTTGAAGAGTAGTGTCGACAGAGAGTCACCTTATTGGACTTCAAATTCTTTAGTGAATTCGCCTTTAACTTTAACACTACTTGTTGTTTGCTCCAGCGTCATTCCGATTAGCCTAATTAATTTGTAAGAAATGTTGAATTCTTTCATGACGGGATATTTTTCATATACTTTCTTAAAATCCATAAAGAGCACCACAGCGGGATCTTGTACTCATAACATGTCATTAATAGTTCTTTCATGGTAAATATCTGATCAATTGTTGATCTCCCTTTTCTGAACCCTACCTGGTATCACCTATCTGCGACTCCGTAGCCTTCTCCAATTTATATTTGATGGTGGCCATTATTTTATAGACTACACCTTTTTTATATTTTAATTATTTCATAATTCATTTAACTTTTTTTACAAAAAAATTATCTCAAATTGTAATGGTCAAAATACATCTTCCTTCATTGCTTACATTATCCTGCATAAAATCCACTTCACAATTCCTACATGCGTTCATAAAACAAACATTTACAAATTCACCTCTCCTTCTTTAAAACGCCTCTTCTCTTCATCCCGATCGATTTGAAGCATATATTTAGGTGTATATCGGCCAAAACTGCATTGTGTAAGCAGCAGTGAGCTACTTATCGTAGATCATTATCCCAAGGTGTTTATTTTACTTTATTTTAGGAAGGAAAGAATATCTTGCCATTTATGTTTACGCTCTCTAAGACCCGTTTTTTTCAATGTGCTCCTACTTCAAATAAACAAACCCGTTTCTAAGTGTGTGCGTGCTAATATAAGACGAAAGTAAATTTAGTTAGCTACATGCTTTTGCTTCGGGTAATGATCGTCGAAATGATTCTATTAAGAATCGTGAAAATTTGGAAAATATATATTTTGAAGACGTAGATGCTATTAATAAGCCTGGAGGATTATTTTTAAGTTTTGAATTACAAGATAAGTATAAATATGTGAGTTTGTGTTGAACGGATGTTTTCTTTATTGGCTGGAATTTCAACAACATCCCGGGAATCAATACAAGTAAACTATGGGTTATAAATTATAAGTTTATGTTTGATTTTACATGCACAACACCATATCCAAGATTGTCTATTAACTGCTTCTAATTGTAAGATTGTTGGTGGAGCTATAAAGACTTAAATTAGTGAATTCGCTTGATCATTTTTAAGCACGTTAAAATGGCAGAAATAAGAAAACACCTAATCCAACAGATTAAACAAAAAAACAAACTTTACGAAAAGCACCGAAAGCACTCGCAGAACGCCAAATTACGAGGCGAATATAAACAACAAAAAACATACGTACCAAACCTAATCAAAGACACAAAAAGACAATACTATTAAAAGAAATTCAGAAAATACAAAAACGATTCAACCAAAACATGGTACATGACAAACCAACAAATACGCAAACCAAAACTCTGACCAAAATATAACTATCTTAAAAGAGGACGGTACGACAACCAAAACACAAAAGGAAGCAGCAGACGTAATCAACAAATACTTTACCACAATAGGGAAACTGTTACAAGAAATCGTTTCCCTCTAGCTCTTTGAAGGCCACAATAGAATAACTCTGGGGTGTGGCTCAGAAATATGACGATAAAGTAAAGAAACTTTGACCTCGTGATGCCGAATTCAAGTTCGGACTACAAGAAGATTCTTGGTGACATTCTACTTTTGATATTTTAATGATTTCATAATTCACTTAAGTTTTCCTACAAAAAAAAATGATCTTAAATTATAGTGGCCAAAATACATCTTCCTTCATTGCTTACATTATCCTGCATAAAATCCACCTCACAATTGCTTCGCTACATGCGTTCGTAAAACAAACATTCACCTATTTCACCAACGTGGTACATAATAAACCAACAAATACGCAAACCAAAACTCTGTGGCAAAAATATAACTACCTCGAAAGAGGACGGTATGACAGCCAAAGCACAAAAGGAAGCAGCAGACGTAATCAACAAATACTTTACCACAATAGGGAAACAATTAGTAGAAGACCAAATTCGAAAAGGTGCAACACCACCACAAACTATAGTAACAGAAAACCAATACCCACCTACAAACTTTCAAGAAACAACTGAAAATAAATAAGGCAAATTATATAAAAGTTACAACTTAATAAGGCGCCAGGACTTGACGCAATCACCAATAAGGAAAATTAACTTCCATTTGAGAAATTACAACAAACAAAATATTTCAAAACGGCGTTTACCCACACTGTACCCACGGATCATTGCGACGTACCTGTCAGAATTTACAGTAACTGTTTGTCCGTTGTTTTCACGGGGGTTTATTTTAAATACAAGCGCGTGGTCACTTGAAGCTTCAAATTTCTCTGCCAGCGATAGATGGTGCCACTCAATTGGTTTTGTAGTAGAAGTTTGTAGTGTGAATTAAACTGCTTCAAAAAGTATCTAGAAGGAGTGATACACTACAAAGGAGGAATGCAGCGGATGCTTTTAAGAAACTAGCTGATGGTCTCACTTCATTTCAGTATCGCTTTTTAGAATGTCAAATAAGAAATGCAAATCATAAGAAGATAAGCAGTGCATATACGTTTGAAGATTGCATTGTGGAAAACCAGCCCACGCATGTACAAGCTTACGTCACTTAACACCCGGTATTAATACGGCAATATTTGACATACTAAAGATTACATTCAAGAAATGTGCAGTGAAGGACCGACTTTGTACGCTAATGTTTGATGAGATGGCAATACAAATAAATGTATATGTAGCATTCTTGTTGCTTTATTTTCCCTACTTCGATTATATTTCAGGAAATTATAAATGTAGCTCTATAAAACTAATACGTTTAATAAGCTCATAGTTTTTCAATACAGTTATACATATGCATACATAGTTTTTGTTAATTGTAGTAAATTACATATATATTTTATTAATGTATTATATAAATATATTGCAGCAAGCAACAACTATCTATGCAAATTCTGTAAACATTTAAAGCGATATATGTGAATTGTAACATGAATACTTTCCCTGCAGGCGCTAGATGGCGCTTATACGCACTGTTTTATTTTCATTGATATCGTATTCTATTTGACAGGTGTTCTATGGTTATTATTTTCAAAAAAGTATGGTTCTATTATGCCTGTGAAGGATATTGCTACCCATACAGTAACTTTGAGCTAATAATAATGGAGTTTGATGTTTCTCCCGGGGATTTTCCTGCCACTAATAATGACAATTTTGCTTGTTGACATATTCAGATGAAAATGTACGTCTTCAGAGAAGAAAATTCTGTTAATATCGTCAAATCTTTCCAACATTTGGTTGGCAAACGTCAATTGTGTGGGGTAATTAGTTTCCTTCAATTCTTGCACTAACTGGGTTTTAAAAGGGTGTAGTTTCAAGTTTTATTTGAAGATGCGAAAAACAGTAGGCCTATTTAACTGCAAAACCGATGCTGGTTTTCGCACTGATCGGCGTGGATCTTGTGCTACTGTACCGCGAACGCGGTCAAAGTTTTGATTAGTGCGCCCACTTCGCGGGAGTCCCGAAAGGTTAATATTTACAGTCGAACCACTTTCATTAAATTTCTGTATCCAGGACTTGATTAAATTGGTATTAGGTGCTTCATTGACATTGTGAAGAGCATAACGAACATTCATAAAAACCGTTCCTTTGTGACATATATCAGACATTAAATTTCCAAGGCTTGGTTTATTCATTGCAAAAAAACAGGCAATTATATGTCAACAGGCTTTAAAGCTACATATAAAATAAAAATGCAGAACTATCTGACACACCTTGTAGAATTTAATACATCTTTATTTAGATTATTTAATTTAAAAACAAAAAACTATTTTATGGAGCCACCCTGTATAATAAAATCGATTTTTAGAACTGTTTATATTTCTTATATTCTCGGATAATAACAATTGTATTCGTAGGAAAAAGAAACGAATTTTTAACTTTGTTTACTTTCGCCGACTGGTTGACTCACCCTGTAGATTTACGTTTGTATTCTCCCGAATCCTAGACAAACATAAACAAAACGCCACGCGTTCGTCGAACGAATAAACAAATTATCGGACTCTGGACACGCGCAAAAAGAACAAAGCTCAGATATTTTTACATGAGACTTCCGTTACAAAAACGCGAAATCGCGAAAATAATACTGTAATGTTTGAATAGACCGATATTTTCGGCACGGCGTGATCCGTTTCGGTAAAAGCAGTAGGTGTATAGGAATGTACACAAGTTCAAGAAGAAAAATCATCTGTTTCGTGTAAATCTATGATGATTATAGGCGAAGAAGTAAACTTTAGTTAAAACGTAAAGTGGCGGTATGCGGTTTTGGAGATTATACATGTTCCAACACCTCTAAACTGTTACGCACGTACAACATCGACATGTATGTATGTATGTGTCTAGACGTGACTGTTCAGAAAAATGAAATTGAAGGAAAACCTGACAGCGATACTTTATTTTTGGAAATATTTTTATTATCTACTAATCCTAATACGAGGTGGTACTCAAAAGATCCTAAAATGTGGTTACAATGAGGAAAGTTATGTTTTAACTGGTTTTGATGCAATTTTTGATATTTTGGGAATCACTATTTACTTAAAAAGGAAAACTAACAGAACGCCATGTACAACTGAGATGCTACAAGCTGCCCAGGAAAGATTAGATGCTGGCTTATCAAAAAGGAAAGTTGCCGCTGAATTTTGAACAACTGTAACAGCCTTAAGAGAAAGATTGAAAGCGGTAAGCTTTTCCTATAATCTATAGCAGCAAGTTTGCAAAAACTGGCTAGATCTTTTCTACATATCACAATTCCTTGACTTTAAATGATGAATGAGAGCCCATTTACCTTCTGTAAACTATAAATAAACTTCCACTATAGTTGCAATCAAGTAGAGTGTCTCAGCCGATTCTGTGACCTCCTCCTTGACCTTGACCATGCATATGCTTAGATCGAGGTCAGTGAGGAGGTTCCAGAATCGGTCGAGACAATTCAAGGTCAATCCCAAGGTCAAGGCCGGCCTCAAGGTCAATGCCAACCCTGGGGTCAAGGCTCACTACCAGGGAGGAAGTTGTAGAATGTGGAGGTTCCATAATTAGTTGGGAGGTGTCAAGGTCAGAGGATATATCATTCCTTCAGACTAAGACCGTATCTCAAGGTTGATGATTGTGTATAAAAGGGTTACAATAGTGCATAGATGTTAGTATTAAAAGTGGTAACCATGGACAGCAGATATAGTGTCGGAAGAGAAGCTTGTGAATGTTATCATAAAAATAAAGAGAGTGTATCGAATAACGTCAATGTTGATGAAGGTAATTCTTCGAAAGATCCTGATACACAACCATTTGAAGTAGGTGGGTCGAGTGATTGTAAGGATAAAGTAAATTTATATACGGAGACGTTTCTGCGAGAAGTATCATGGAATATGCCATTGTTAGGAGAGAAAATATATTTCCCTATTTTTTAAATAAAAGCCATTCTAAATGGATATGCGTTGGTTTGTCTGCAGAAATGAATTTTGAATCAACTGTGAAGATCGTAGGAATAAAGAAGCAATTATCTATCATCTTCAAACAGAACGATTTTGCTTTTGACAATACTAAATTCATAATTAATGTTAATTTTTTACTTATTTCAAATTTGTACGAATTTTTATAAGTAAATAAATCCTTTATTAAATTTGAAACTGCTAGTGTTTGCCTTTACCCTACTTACGTCTTTCGAACTTTTATCTCGCCTATGGCGTAAGATTTTTACGTCTTCTTTTAAATACATCTCTGGTTGTATTTGAGAAATTATCAAAAAACTGATGTTAATTGAAAGATAAGATCTTGAAGTAGGTATCTTATGAATTTGTAGGTTTTGCAGGTTGTAATTAGGATTCTAGCTTATGTTGTACATTAAGTGCAATCCTTTGCTCCACTCTACTCTAATATCGACTGGCGGTTGTCCGGAACTTTCATCGTCATCACCTGATGTTCGGTCGTTTCTGAAATGTTTAAACTAGTCATAAGTTTGTATGTGCTTCCCTTAACATTTTGTGTTTCTACAGCACTCTTAAAACAGAACTTGATATTAATTACAGTCCCTGGCCAAATTACTTGAAACACTCAATATTTTGTAGTTTCTTCATAATAAAATATAAACTATACATGTATTATATTTTTTATTTATAAAATATATTGTAAATATATTGTAAAAATATGTAACATATGTAAATATTAAATAAGTAATTAGTCCATAACCCATGATTTTTAATAACACCCTTAATTCTTCGGGGCATACTTTCAATGCAAGATATGTTTGTCTCTTTTATATCTTCATCGCTCTCCCATATATCCTTTATATTCTTCATTACTATTTCCCTTGTAGGGTTTTCTCTTTCCTCTTACTTTACTTTTTAGTCGATTCCATACGTTCTCGATGGGATTGAGGTCCGGTGAATTTTCGGGTCAACGTAAAAGAGGTATGTAATTGTCTTCAAAGAATTTCTTAACCTTTTTTGCCACATGGCGAGGAGCTTTATCTTACATAAAGATACGCCCTGTCGGTGTGCAACGTCCTGGCTTAAAATACGGTAATAACGTGTTTTTAACACATTTATGTACAGCTCTTGACGCAGTGTACCTTTCAAAATACAAAGGGCCGGGTCCGTCTCCACTAATCACTCCCCAAATCATTACTTGCGGAGGCTGTTTTACTGTTCGAAGAACCGTGGACTCTGTGAGACGTTCGCCAGGTCGTCTACGAACAAATTGTGCTCGCTGCACTAACACACAGAGCGAGCACTCGTCACTAAAGAAAACCTATTAAATAATGCAAACATTAATTCAGTAAAAATCATGTTGTTAAGTTATTCACCTTTTTCCAATTCTCGTCTGTGAAATGTCGATATTCTCTTGCAAAGTTGAGACGAGCAGATTTCATTTTTTCTGTTAAACGCGGCTTGTTTACAGTTCTTCGAACCATTAGGCGATTTTCGCGCAATCGGCGCCTGACAGTTCTGCTCGAAATCTCTATTCCTATCTCTTGTGAATTTTGTTGAATTATTTTAATTGTAGCAAATCTATTGCTCAAAGCCTGATGAACAATTTCACGGTCAGATTTCTTCGAAGTTTTTCTTTTCCGACCGCACTTTGCCCGTCTTTGTGTCGATGTGCTAGCTCCTTCGTTTAAGTTTCTAGCTAAACGCGATACGGAAAAAGGAGATACTTTCTGTAATTTTGCAATTTCTCGCTGTGAATGTTTGTTTGATTGTAGAAGAGCTTGTATAGCGGCTTTTTGTTCACTTGTTAAATCTTTCCCGAGCATTTTCTACAAAGAACCCCAAATATTTCAATTTTTTTAAAATTCCAAATAATTAATTATTAAGAGAGGGATAAAATAATAATTTTATCCTTGCAATAACGATATATCAACACAAAACACTTAACGATACTCCACAACTTAGCTTCTATACGGTTATGACGAAATATTTAAAAAAATATCGATGCATTCTCTAAACTGTGAACTCGCTAAATGTAAGTTGATAACTGAAATATTTATATATACGTACTTTACTCTTCTAAATATCATTTCTCTGGTATTTTTATTTATTGATACAATAATCTAGTCCCCCTATAAACGATCGGATTCAAAGCAAAAGAATATCACTGTAATAGGATGGGAATTTCCAGGTAAAAGGATTGATTTATGACATGTTTCAAGTAATATGGCCAGGAACTGTACGTTGTTCTCTAAAATCAGCCATTGAGAAATCGCTCACAAGCAAATACGACAATGAAAAATTGTTCGCCAACAAAAAACACATACAATGATGCCGTTTGGCTTACAAAGAGTGCATAAAACTCCACGTATCGGCGTTTAATTATAACTTCGTCCATTCACACGCGTGATTGAAATTTCAGTACCACCTCGTAGTTTGGTATATGAACAATTTTGATATTTTTGACATCTAACCTTAAAAAAAGAAGTTGCAAACTTACTTTAGAAATTATATTTTCAAAAACAATCGTCAATCATTACCAAATGGGGTACTAGTCAATGGAGGCTTCTCTTAAGAGGCTCAAGGGCTTGAACCTGCCAGCGAATATTCTTTGCTTGAACATTTTCATTGAAATGTATGCCAGTATAAGTATTATACCACATATTAGGAATATCTACAAAACTCTAAAGCATGGAACGAAAACACTGGTGGCAAAGGTTCTGTAAAATATTAAGTAGCTAGGAAAGCTTGTGACAAAAGTATAGTAGGATTTCATTTTTATCACCACAAAATAACTTTGTACAATGTTAATCCCAACAGCTGAAATATGCTGGGGTGTATTAAAGAAATCGATAAGCAAGAGGTTGATTATTGACCCGTTGGCGTCTATTCAGGTAGTCAAACGAAGTCGAAACTGGTATAGGACAGCATGTACGCACTAGATAGGCCGGGAAACTGGACTAAGATGTGCCTCGTCTAGAGGACAGCAGAACAACACTACTCCAAGCAGGATCTTCGATAGTTGATAAAAACCTAAACGATGCAGAGAAAATAAATCTAAAGATTGGTGGGAAAATGTTTCTGGTCAAAGACAAGCCAAATAATATCTGATTCGATACAGGTCTAAATTTATGGCAGATCTACTAGGCGTGAATAGAAAGTCTGGTAAATAATAATGGGCCTGCTAATAAAGCGTGTCTATCGCATAAAAAAATGAACAATCTTAGCCTGACAAAGGAAACAACATCTTGGTTCTGCCAGGCGAAAGAAGAGACTACTGTCCACATACACAGGACTAGGAATACGGCTCTTAGCAATGCGCTCGACATATTCAAAGACTGAAACCTACGCAGAGGGAACATTCACAAAGCCGTTAGGTCTGATAAAAAAAAAGGCAGAGCTAACGTAAGTAGTCTAGCAACCAGGAGAAACCTAAATGGATTTGCAAAAGTTGTAGTGGGGCAGGCCAGGAATCAAGTAGTAAATAATCTAATGTGATCTAATACCGAAAACATTCGAAGCAATTAAAGAACGAAGAAGAGAAATAAAACTGAAACGCAGTACTGTTCTATCCAGAAAACCATTCTTAATATTATGATTTATTTACAGGATATCCTCGAAAAAAGATTTTTCGAATAACGCTCATTGTTTACTAATTAATTCAAATACCGGTATAAAAAATTTATGAGACTTTAAAAATTGCAGTAAAATATCACGAGCCGCAATAAAACCAGGTGGACGACACATTACATAATCCTCTGACTATAATTGATTAACAACAAAACGTGATGTAGTAGCTTCAGATTTCACTTGCTTGCGGTTTCATTCTTATCAATTTATCCTTTTTTTCGATTACTTAACTGTGAACAAGAGTTATTTGTTAGCGGTTGATAGAATTTAATGATCTAATCATGACCGTTACGCCATTTTAAATGATTAAATTGGTCCATATTAATGATCTGTTGTATGTTAAAGCCTGATTCTCACATATGAATGTCCATTCTCCATAAACGAACGAAGAAAAAAGCTCAATACATGTCTAACAATACCAGATTAACATTAACAAAATGCTAACAAGAAATTATATACATAGGACAGAAATTAATCAATGTCTAACTTAAAGTAGGATGCACACATTGAAGTATTGGTTAAATATAACAAGAAAGTCGCTGCAGAGATAAGTATCCCATGCTTATATAACAGCATAGGAAAACACCACCAAGAATAATCTCAACTGTCGTACAACGGGATGAGAAACAATAGCACTAGGTGGTACGTCTGATGTTGCCAGATATAATTATTCCTTAATTATTACATTATTCAGTAAAATATGCTAAATAGAACCGTTATATGAGGTTCATCCGGAAACTAGTACCCATTTGCCAATTAAATCGCAACCAATAGAGATATCTGAACAAACTTTTTATTAGACATATACATGTACTATACATTACTTTTCTACATAATCACCTCGTAAATTAAGACACTTGTCGTAACGTGGGATGAGATTTTTTATGCCGACGTCGTAATCCTCTACCGCCAGTGTGGCGAGAAATGTAGTGACCGCTGCTTTGAGGGCGTCATCGCTGCGGAAATGTTTTCCGCCTAGAAAATCTTTCAATTTTGTAAAAAGGTAGTAATCCGACGGTGCTAAATCTAGGCTGTAGGGTGGGTGATCGAAGACTTCCCAGCGAAACTGCTGGAGCAATTGGCGTGTTGTTGCAGCAACGTGAGAACGGGCATTGTCGTGCAGCAACACAATGCCCGACGACAGCAGGCCTCGCCGCCGATTTTGAATTGCCCGCCTCAACTTCTGTAGCGTGGCACAATATGCTTCCGCATTAATGGTGGCCCCTCGAGGCATGAAGTCCAAAAGCAAGAGACCATATCTGTCCCAGAATACGGTTGCCATGAATTTGCGTGTCGACTCTGCCGTCTTGAACTTTTTGGGTCTGGTCGGTGAATGAAAGTGATGCCATTTCATGGACTGGCGTTTGCTTTCGGGCGTTGAGTAAGCAACCCATGTTTCATCGCCCGTAACAATGTGTGACAAGAATGCGTCACCTTCATTCATCCAAAACATTCAAGGCCGCACTCATACGCTTGTTTTTGTGTTCCTCTGAAAGCATGCGCGGCACCCACCTTGCACAAATCTTTTTGTAATGCAGATGATTTTTCACGATTTCATGCGTTGTGGTGCGCGAAATCTGTGGAAAACGAGCACTGATGTCATTAAGTGTGATACGCCGATCCTGCTGTATGAAGTCGTCGACTGCACGCAACAACGGATCAGTAATGAGGGACGGACGCCCTGGACGCTCTTCGTCGTGAACGTTGTCTCTCCCCGCATTGAAATTGCGACACCATCGCCGAACCGATGATGCGTCGTTGCCGTACATCGTTGCCGTACACTTCTTGAATTTGACGGTGAATGTCACATGGCTTCACATTTCTGGCGTTCAGGAATCTTATTACAGACCGCACTTCACAACTGGCGGTATGTCGGTGTCTTAACTTTCAACTCACACTGCGCGATATTATTAGAACTCAACCAAATCTCGTACGCTGACAGCTGACAGATCACTGTGTCACGAGAAAACCACTCGGCGGCTCGTCGCGCAACTGCTGCTCCACACAGCGCGAACAGGTACTAGTTTCCAGACGAGCCTCGTAGAATGATATAAAATTTAATTTTCTTTCACGATATAAAAGGCTTTCCAATAAGAATGAGTTGGCAACCATGTTTAAAATGTTACTAGTTGTCATGTATTTAGTATACTCTGTCAATTCATTATGGTTAAATATACGCTTCAAAAATGTTTGGTTACTATCCAAAAATTTTATGAAAATACTTCACTTCACAGCAAAACTATGTGGTCCACATAATTGCTAATGTGCTTGCTATCCGTCGAATCATTGAAAAAAATTGAAAGGAATTTTACTCTTCACCATGCAAAAACACCGACAAAACGTCGAAATGTAAAAAGTATAGAGAACATTGCTGCTGTTAGGGATAGTGTTGCAGAGGTTCTAAATTTATGGATTCCTCGGCGGATTTCTCACGAGGCATACGTCTGAAGCCTAACAAGTCAAGGGGGCCTTCAACTCTCAAAATAATAAAAAAAGATAATGAAAGTTTAATTGATAAGTTTGCTAAAGCTAAAGCAAAAAACTTCCGATTTACTTTGCTTTCCCAGTCTCCGTTCCAGTCTGTCTTGAGTTTGCATCCACACAAGATTATGTTGGCTCAAGAAATGAAGCCAGTGAACCTTGGTAAACGCCATGACTTTGCTGCTCGGGCTTTAAAACAACTTGAAACGGATCATAATTTTGGGCAAAAAATAATGTTCTCAGATGAAGCTCATTTTTGGTTAAGCGAATACGTTAACCATCAAAACTGTCGTTTTGGTGTGATAACAATTTAGAGCAGATTCGCGAGAAGTCTTTGCATCTGCAAAAGGCCACGGACTGATACTGATGATACTGATTGTTGTTAACAGATTTGTTTGTAGCCAAATTTAGACGAAATTGATTTGGAGAACATGTAGCTCCAACAAGAGCCGGATGTGCCACGGTGCTACATGTCACACTGTTAATGTCACTATCGACATATTGCAAAAACAGTTTGGTGAAAGGATAATTCTAAGAAATGCAACTGTTAGTTGGCCTTCAAGAAGTTGTGATGTTTTAACTCCGTTAGATCTAACTTTTGTGAGGTTATTTAAAATCTATAGTCTATGTAAACAAACCACGAACCCTTGATGCATTAAGACTAAATAACGAATGCTGCATTCATGACATTAAGCCCGAGTTATTGAATAAAATCATTGATAATTGGGTTCATAGAAGTCATGGTGGACAGTTAAATGATGTGCTTAAAATAATATAAAAAGTTTGGTTGTATCTGAAATGGTGTTTATTTAATTTCATTGTAAAATTATATTATTCATATTCTGAAACTCTTTACTTTTATTTACCTGCATTTTCTTGATTGGAAATAACGTGACACGATAGCGACACATTACGATTAGTAAACGCAACACCGCATGTGTGACTTAGGCTTTATTCCGAATAAATCGACCTTTCTCATCAATCATGAATCACACTTTTTTACTTTTGAATCGCAACATGACTCAAAATCAACATCGCTGTCGCTCAGCGACAAAAAACGCCCACCACCTCGCGAGTGGCAGGTTACGGTACGCATAGGTTAACTTTTAAATACGTGAAACGTACGCTGACGGTTTCGCAACGACGCAAAAGCTAACGCCTTCGCGACTCGTTAAATTAATTCGTTATTTGTTTGCATAAAATCGGACGCGGCCTTGCAATCGTCGGTCGATCGAAACGGTTCAGTCGAACCCGATCGGCGGCGTGTATTTTTGCCAAACCGTCGGGTCTGCGAGTCTGTAGGTGAGTTTTTCCCGATCAATCGTCATCGCCGCCCATCTCGGGATTACCTGCTTCTGTTACCAATTTCTTTCTTCTTTGTTTTTGTTAGGTGAAAAAAACATAGGCTGGAGAATTTTTCGCTTGGGAGCTGGACAATGGAAAGTAGCACGTAACATGGTTCTTTTCACGGTTATAGTTTATTTACTTCGTAGATAATTTAGCTTTTGTTTTCACTGGTTTACGCTTTAGCTCACTGTTGTATGTTTATATTTGAAAATTATAATTCATTGTACTGTCTTTTGAAAGCTAAATTTAATAGTCAAAATTGAATCGGAATGCATTCTTTTGATTTTAACGATTTCTTCTGAAGAAGCAACAAATTTACGTTTACAAATGTAAAAAAAGAACTAACATTAATGAGAAAAATTTTTTAATAACGTGTATTCCCTCCTCTTGCATTATTGACTGCTTGAAGTCGACGAGGCATACTCTCAATTAAATGACGGATCACATTCTGGTCGATGTTATTCCATGCAATAAAAGCTCTCTCAGCTCCTGGGCAATTCTTGGTGTTGGTATATGGTTTCGGATACGTCGTCCCAACTCATCCTAGATATGTTCAATGGGATTCATGTCTGGACTGAGTGCTGGCCAATCAAATCTTCTAATGCCCCCCTCATCCAGATTTTCTCTAACAATTCTCGCTACATGAGGTCTTGCATTATCTTGCATGAAAGGCATGACATGGTCTAGAATTTCCGTAATGTACCTGTGAGCTGTCAGGGAGCCATTCTGTGTGAAGACTAACTCTGTGCGTGTATGTGAAGAGATTCCTGCCCAAACCATAACCAACCCACCGCCAAATGGAAGTCGCTCGTCAATACAAACTGCAGCATATCTTTCTCCTGGTCCTCTCCATACTCGCCGATGCCCGTCTGACCCATTGAGGCAAAAACGCGACTCATCTGAAAACAGTACCTTGCTCCAGTCCTCATTATTCTATGCCAAGTGATTTCGGGCAAAAGCCAATCTTGCAAATTCGTTGCCGGCGTTGCAATGGCAGACCTGTAGCCATCTTTCTGCTAGACAATCCAGTAGCACGAAGCCTTCTTCCAACGATCCATTCACTAACATTCACATCTCTTACTTCTGGGAGTTAACTTCGCAGCAAAACCGTAGAAGCTGTTCTATTCCGCAAACTTGCAGACACCAAAAAGCGGTCATCTCTTGGGGTGGTGACTCTTTTTCGCCCGGATCCTGGTTTTCTGGTTATTAAGCCAGTCTCCTGAAAGCGCTGGTACACATTTTGTACAGCACATAAGCTTTTACCAACAATTTTTGCAGTTTTACGTTGTCCTCGACCGTATTGTATCAACATTACAATTCTTGCTACAACAATGGGATCTAAAGGCATTATGACCTGTTAAATAAACACTACAAACACAAAACCATGCAACCGATAGGTTTTATAGAAAGAAATCAACGCTAAATTGAAAAATAAACAATGCAATGTGAATTTGTAATTAGAGCTAATGCGCGCTATTTCATAAAAAGTAGTAAATACCGAGGCAATACATGACAGATAACACATATTGACAGATAACATTCCTCCGAAAACAAATGACTCAGCACCTACTAGTACAATGATTTACAATTTGCAAACTATAAACTTAGAACATCACAATTTATAAAGTGGCCTAAATTTTTTGCTCGCCAGTGTATATGTTTAAAAGGTACCATCTGTAATTGGCTAATTTAAAATAAATGTACGAAAATACCAACATGGATTTACAATAAAAAACAGAGTACGTTTATCTTGAAGATGGCATGGCTCGTCAAAAATATTCTAGTAATATAATTGCGCATGCATCGAGATATAAATTTCAGCCATGTTGGAGGCTAGACTGTTGTTTAACAATCGTTTGTGAGATGGACGCTGTTTACGGGGGCTCTACATTTGCCACAGATATTTTGGCTAGCTGAAAACTGTAACCACTACTGATAACTTCGGAAGAGTTCACCAAATGGTGCTAGACATCTGTCAAAATTATGGTTAGAAAGACAGCAGAGGCTGTACGTATGTCAAAAGAACGTGTTTGTCATATATTGACTGAAGATTTGAGAATGAAAAAGCTAGCCGCGTGTTGGGTGCTGCGCTTGCTCATTCCAAAACCCTGTTGAATCAATTTAACCGAAATAAGTTGGAGTTTTGGCATTAATTAATAACCATAGATGAAGCTTGGATAAAGCAGTGCACTCCTGAAGCCAAGGCACAGTCAAAACAGTGGACTGCGAAGGATGAATCGTCTCCGAAAAAGACGAAGACTGTTGCATCGGCCGGGAAAGTAATGGCGACTGCTTTTTGGGATAGTTATGGAGTTGTGTTAATCTACTATCTTGAAAAAGGAAAAACAATAACAGGGCCCTACTACGCATCATTGCTTGACAAGCTGAAGGCAGAAAAATGGTCGCATTTGAAGAACACCAAGGCAACTCACACTTCAGTGGTCTCCATGGCAAAAATTCACGAATTGGGGTTCGAATTGGTGGACCACTCACCCTATTCACCAAATCTGACTCTCAGCGGCTTCTGTTTACTAGACTCAAAGCTTCGATCGAAGGACAGAGGTTTCCATCGAATCAGGGGGCATATTTTGCAGAACAAGATGGAGATAGGAGTGTCGCTGGGAAAACTGTATAGACTTATAAGGAGACTATGTTGAATACAAATGAATTATTATATTAATGGAACAAGTTATTCTTGTTTCATTCATTAAAAGTATTAAGAATTGCTATTACATCCTGAATTCATGAATCTATTCTGTATTTGAACATTGCATGTAGGTGTGAGAATCACATAGAACGAGTTTATGGTCGCTTAACGGAAACAATAAACATCAAAGCTCTTTTCTCTGGTATAACTTTAAAGTAGCATCAGAGCATTTACAGACATTAAACGTAAGCAAACATCTCACGCAAATAGAACTGGACAAGAGCATTATTGACATCTATTAAGTAACTTATTTAGCCTTTCATGCCAAGGACATTTTTACAGTTTTATTCTTCTTGATGATGATAAAACAGCTCATTGAGATTTAAGGAAATCTATAGGCTGTCTTGGGAGATTTTTCATAGAAAAATTACAAAAAAAATACATAGATTTAATGTATGAACAGTTGTGAGTAAAATGAATAAACACCACGGTCTCACTGCACAATAATTATAACCTCACTCCTCAAAGGAAAGTCTTCTATAAATAATACGAGTTTCTAGATTCTAAATTTAATTGTATTCAAGGAAGCACAACGTAGGTGAGATTAGTAAATCTGAAGATATAAGAATGGAACTACATACCTACGAACAATGACTAATCAGATTACCCTTCCCAATAGAGACGGATTGCCGATACAATATTGAAGCGTACACACAACGTAAGGACCGTGGTTATTTATAATCTGGATAATTTATTGCCAACGATGTGAACCGACCGCCATAATTCTTGCATCCATTAACCACCAATTAAGAGAATTAGATAAATAGACAATGACTAATTGATTACTACCAAGAATAGCATTCTAGTACTAGATTTAAATCTAAACGTAATTACGTAATCAGGGAATTGCTTTTGTTTGTAGAAATCTATGGAATTAGTTGACTTTAACCCATTCAAGAGGATTCTAGAAAGTGGTAGCAATGAATGGAGCGGCAATAAAGGATACATTTGTCTGTATTACGTTAAGAAATTGGCGTATATGTCATTTATTGCCAGAACTACCAACTTAAATCATCCGCAAAATTTAAAAAGCGCCCGCTCTAGCAATGAATAATTTTATTGCAATAAAACAGTTTATTTGTAAAGTTAGCTCTAAAAATTTAGATAAGATGCATTGTACATTGTCGCTAAAATATTTACAAATAGCAAATAAAATTGACGTAATCAGAAGAACATTTTGAGAACCGCTGCAATTAATAATTTGTTCCTCATTATCTACGTATGTTCCGCGGCTAGCATACAAAATGCACAGGTTAATGAGCAGAGAGGAGCACATTTTAGGTAACTAGTACCGCTTTATATATACAAGTAGTCTGGGCAAACAGCGGTAACAGTCAGTGTAGTAGATATGTGGTGCGGAGTCGGCGATTACTTATTTCATGCGTTCACAGCGTCAGTACTAAATCGATGCTGTATGCGAGTAGTTCTGTGTATATGTAGGCTGTCGTAACTTATTTCGTAATTGTACGCTTATGTTTGCTTTAAAAATGTCGCAGTTAGGTACGTCGCGAAAACGACCAATGGCAAACACAGTTAAAAACTTTATAGTGGACATGCTGGACTTAATTTTTGATGGCGCTAAAATTCAATGTCTAGTTTATAAAATCCCTTTAAAGTGTTGGTCCGGAAGCCACTGTCAACGTCACATCGAAAGCAAACAGCATTCTTTTACAAAAAGTGACATACGAGACCAAGAAAAATTTACATTTGATTTATGTGTTACTCTTATTTTATGTAATCTATCGTTTCGTTTACTAGACAAGGAAGCATTTGTCTCCTAGAATAAATATGCCGACTGTAAATTACCTAGTCGGACATCGATACGGAATGTAATGCCATTTGCTCGTTAACATATAGAAAAAAGAATGAAAACGGAATTGAAGATAAAAAACTGTGGTTGTGTGTGAACGCAACAACAGATCGTCAACAACATTCTGTAGTTAATGTAATATTTTAATGAAGAACGCATGTTTGCGGCACCATCACTCATAAAGATGGTGCCGCAAACATGCGTTCTTTGGGCTGATCTCTTAAAGAACACAGTGGTAACCCAACCCCACCAAACACAACGCTTGCAAGCGCGTCAACCTAAGCTGTGATAATTCCAATCTAACCTTGAATTCGGCTGTAAAATTGGGCCATCTCCAGAAAGAATTGCCACTCCAGAGTAAACCAACCCCAACAAGCACGATGTCTGTAAGCCCGTCAACCTCAGCTCTGATAAATCCAATCTACCCTGGATTCGGGTGTAAAATTGGACCAATCTATGTTTAGCTAACAGTTTTCAACATTTCATCTGATTCTTAGGATTCTGTTTGTTTTTGTTTCTATCCACGTAAGACTTTAAATGTTGAGAAATAAACGTGAATTTTACTTAAAAAACACTTGTTTCTGTGTTTGTCTAGAAAAGCTATTTTTTGTGTATATTTCTCATACAAAACAGAACATTACCCCCCAAGTAACCTCTGTTTATTCTAATCCTTCTTCTTGGCCTACAGAAAATTAACCTGAACCATTAGCTGAAATCTTACCCCTCAAATAACCTTTCAGCTTAAAATCCTGACAGTGTTCCTTGTTCATCTCAAGCAAGACACTTTTTCTAGCTAAATTGTTGCTCTTCACGCTATCTGTGGACAGAACACTGTCTCCTTTAGTTACCCCTAACGAAACCCTGGCTTTCCTTGGACCAAGGTGTATTTTTCACCTTGGCCCGAGGAAAGCCTTGGTTTCGTAACTAAAGAAGACAAGGTTCTGTCCACGGATAACGTGAGGAGCCACAATTTAGCTAGAAAAAGTGCCTTGCTTGAGAAGAACAAGGAACATTGTCAGTATTTTGAGCTGAATGGTTATTTGGGGTAGATTTCAGCCTGTGGTTCAGGCTGATTTTCTGTAAGCCAAGAGTAAGGATTAGAACAAGCAGATATTATTGGGAGGGGGGGGGGTGATTCTGTTTTGTGTATATTTCTCCTCTTGGGTCGAGGAAAGCCAGCGTTTCGTTGCAAAGAATAATTTGTAGTTTATGGCGGTAATTTTATATGACTTCGGGCTATCCTCGTAGACCTGGTGCTGGTTATTGGATCGTCTTCGAGAGCTTCTAAAATTTCGTGGAGAATATCTTCCACCATGACCTCCTCGTTGTTCCTTCAAATATCCTGTCTCACGAGCTCCTAGAACTAAATCAACAAACATCTGTGGCGCCGGGTAATTTCTTAACGGAAACCTTTTCGCGTACCTTAAAGTCATATCTACAAGATCTAGAATCTGTTATTTATAAATGCCTCAACTTTGAGAAAGCTTTATAATAAGAATCATCATCACTGACGGATTCAACAATTTCGTTATTATGGCTGCGCTTGACACACAAGTTTTGTGAGCTGGGACATTAGCCTATAGCAAACCGCTTAAGCCCAATTTTCTCTATCGGTTTTCCTTTATTGCTTTACGCACTTTCGATATGTAAGATCCACAATCAACAAGAAGAATCCCATCAAAGTCCAATAAAATTGACGCCATTAAAAATATTGCATTCGTCTGTCAAATGCCCCTATGTTAAAGACGCGATTCTACTCGCAATAAAATCGCTTTTCAACGTGGATAAGCACGGTATTCTATTTATTTTTATATTTGTAGACGAGTCTCCAGGTTTTGAAGTGGATGTACAGTATTCTAAGCAATAGTTAACAAACACGTTCAATTTCGGAGTATTTATTTGTGGAAAAAGGCTTCGAATCGTTTACGTTTGAGGTGCTATACAAGTAAATACTTTCATTTGATTCTAATCCAAGAACCAGGTCCACGTTATAATATTATAAAATTTTGTCTCAGCATATTGATGCGAGAAACTAACTCATCAACTCAGTAAAAACAATAAATGATTAATATAGGCATTACATCTTTAAAGGGCATAATATATTATTTACTATGTTTGTTTAAAAATTATCTTATTTCTCTGTAATGATAGTATATTTATTTCTGTTCGAAAGAATCTGTGCTATATTGAACTTGGTTATCAAATATTGTTCTTTTTTTGGGAAATGTAATCAGTTTCCTCATAATTCTCTGTTCATTACAAGACGATCTATAATTAGATCAATGAAATAATGTTGCTGTTATATGAAGCATATTGATAGTGGTATAAATATAGGTTCAGCAAATGTGTATACGAATTTTTAATATCTATCTTTGAGATTTCAAACAACGTGGCTCGTTATCAAAACGCTCTCCAGGATTGCAACTAGCTAATTTCTTTAGTTTTTTAGGCACTGGTCGTTAAATTAACATTCTTTACTATGAATTAGTTATTGATGATTAGTATATTAGTAAAACTTTCAATTATCAATATGAATGAATAATCGTCCGATTCACATTTTAGTAATTTTCAATACGAAATGCATATCTAAAGGCATTTAGATTTGGTTTAGTCTTTCTGCAAACATTTGAACAAGGTATCTTGTATTTCGTTTACCAAAAGTCAATTTTTAGAACCAGCGTTGCCAAATTACAAAAAAAGGATAATACCAGTATCAGGCATAGTATGTACTAGTTAGGCGTCATAAATTCTTGGCCTGATATAGAAAAAATAAACTGGTAATGATAGCCATTAAGACACGAGTATGAGAATTACGACACGAGCCTTGGCGAGTGTCGTAATGAATACCAGTGTCTTAATGACCATTAAATGAAAGTTGTACGAGGGACACGCTATATATTTTGAGATACAGGAAAAGTAGAGAAGTTAGAGCTGGCAACACTGCATTTCTAAATACCACCATCCTTGAGTAGTAAACTCTGACTGTCAGTTGAGTCGCTGCTGTCATAGAGTAAATGTGGTAGGTACGATTTGTCATCGAAACATGGACTTGTCAAGAGAACATGTACGCGCAATGATTTACTACGATTTTAAGGTCGGTTTAAGTGAACAACAAAGTCTTGAACGATTGCAACTCGCATTTGGTGATGAAAGTCCTTCACGTGCAACTGTGTTTCGCTGGTATAGCGAATTTAAAAGAGGACGGATATCGCTTGGTGATGAGGAAAGTACCGGTAGGCCCTGTTCTTCGGTTACCGCTGGAAACATTGAGAGTGTGAGACGTATGATCGACGAAGATCCGAGATGCATCTATCATCTGATTGAAGCAACCCTTGGTGTTGGATCCACAACAGTAAATTCAATTTTACATGACCATCTTCGGATGATAAAAATTTTTGTTACTCGTTGGGTGAGACACACGATTACCGATTTCCAAAAAGCAGAGGGAGTAAGAATCGCTCGGGAAACATTGGAAATGTTAAATAATGGCGAACATCGCATTCTATCAAAAATAGTAACAGGTGATGAAACTTACATCCCATTTTACGATATTCCTACCCGCCAGGAGAGCCGCGTGTGGATCCACGAAGATGCACCAACACCAACAATGGCCGAAAGGCAAAGGGCTGTCAAGAAAGTTATGTACTCAGTTTTCTTCCGTAGTACCGGATTAGTAAAAGCAACGAAGCTGGAAAATCAACGTACAGTCACAGCAAACTGGTACACCACAAAATGTTTACCTGTAGTTCTTGAGTCAGCCAACATTCGCAGGTTAATGTCGCATCACGACAATGCATCGTCACACAGTGCACAGCAGACAGTTGAATTTTTACGTGAAAATAAGGTAAAAGTCTTTGAACATCCACCCTATTCGCCTGATTTGGCCATGTGTGATTTCTGGTTGTTCTTCAACCTAAAGAAACATTTACGTGGTCGACGTTTCACGACGGAGGATGAGATAGATGAAGCAATTCATCTATTTTTTGAGAGCATTCCAAGAGATGACTGGCTTCACGCTTTTACGTTGTGGAAACTTCGGTTACAAAAGTGCATTGATGCAGGAGGAGATTATTTTGAACATAAATAAAATCATTTTCGTAAAAAGTTTACTTGTATCTCAAAATATATAGCGTGACCCTCGTATACACTATTTTTTCTAAGACCAATTACAATAATGGAAGACATTATTATTCATAAGTTTCAACTAGAAATACCAAAGGAAATAAACGAACAGAATATGCGGAGTGACGGAAGTAATAATTATTTTAAGACGCCATATTTGCTTTGTTGCAGAAAAGTTGCTACGGTTATAGGAAATGTCATCGGTAAGGAACAACGTTGAAAGTGAAGAAGACAAATTGTATCCACCTATTAGCAAAATCCGGGTATGTCCCAATTCCCATTGGCAAAAACTGTAGGAGTTGCAAAATCCACGGTTCAAAAGATACTTGCAAACTTCCATTCAACTCGATTGAAAGAAAAGGAAATTCTGGAAGAAAAGCAGGTCTAGTAGATAGGGCAACGGCAAAAAAGCATAATTAGTGAGTTTAAGCGTAATCCTAGTCTTTCCGTCCGTGATGTCGCACGCAGAAAAGTTGTATCGAAGTCGTATGTGCAAAAAATAAGGAGAGTGTAGGATTACGTTCCTATAAAGTACCGACAGTACCAAATCGCGACCCTACCAAACAAGGAATATGTAAAACCCGTGCGCGTAAACTGTATGAAATTTTTTTAACTAAAGCTGACTGCATTTTGATGGATGATGAGACCTACGTAAAGGCGGACTTTCAACAGTTACCACGTCAACAGTTTTACGTTGCACGTGAACGGCTGGATGTTCCAGAAAGGCTTAGAACCAAAAAGATGGACAAGTTCGCTAAAAAAATTCTTGTATGGCAGGCGATTTGTTCTTGTGGGCTAAAGAGCAATGTTATTGTCACAAGATGCATGATAAATCAAGATATCTACATACAGGAACGTTTAGAAAAACGTCTCCTGCCACTGATCCAGGGTCACCAGGGCTCAATATTATTTTGGCCTGATTTAGCGACGGCCCATTATGCTAGAGCTACTACGAATTGGTACGAAAACAATGGAATTGCAGTTGTACCAAAAATTGCCAATCCTCCAAACTGTCCAGAATTGAGACCTACTGAAAGATATTGGGCAAATGTTAAAAGAAAATTGAAGAAGACGGGTAAATATGCAAAAGACATGAAACACTTTACTAAACTGTAGAATGCAGCTGATGTAATGATGACTACTGAACGTGTACAAGTACTGATACGTGGTGTCACAAGAAAAGTTAGAGCATTCTACACTGCTTAAGATGTTTTACACAATTGTGTTTAACGTGTTATAAGCTACCGAATAATTCTTCTACTACTAGTAAAATAAAGTTATCTTTCTTGTCTCGTTATTTAATATTTGCGATTAACATGGACCACTTTTTTTCGTGGACAGTCCTTATTAAAGTGCAATTGCATGGGCAATTTTGTAATATTATGAGTGGATGTCGTTGACGTTGAAGGCATAATGTTGATTGCGTTGGTAGCGTCGTTGTACTCAATTGAGTCCAAAATTTGATTTCCCACGTTCACTTTATTTTGAACTGATTCATCGATGTATGTTTCAGCGACTGCTGTGGATTTCCATCCGCCGTGACGTTTTAATGAAGTTATATCGCCACCAGTTTCAATTAGTATTGTGGCAGAACTGCGACGAAAGCAGTATCCAGTATATAAATTGGAATTTGGATGATTTAAGAAAGTGGCAATCTCTTTTCCCATGTTTCCAAATGTATTTATTCCTACGTTTTGTATGGTGCATTTACCGTTGACATAGTTGATAAAAAAAGAAGGGGTTACACAATTTTCTGGGCGAAGACTTATGTACCTCTCACATATTTCGTAATACTTTCCTGTAACGGAAAATTTCCGTGTTGTTTTGGTTCTAGTATCTTTAATTGTAACTAAAAGGGTTGATCCAAAATCATTTATATCCCTATATTCCAACTTATGCAGCTCATTTCTTCTGCAAGCTCCCATGTGACTTTGGATAATAAATATTTATTGTCAGGGGCTTCTTCAATAAATTGCTTTATCCCATTTATTGAGAACGTTTTAGCCTTTTTGGCTACATACCCGTCAGATTTTTAACGTAGATTTTAAAATTGAATAATGAGTCCATAAGCTTCTTGATTTTAATTCTTTGGATAATTCATCGAAATACACAATTAAAATATTTTAAAAGAGGTATGTGATTGCCTTCAATGAATTTCTTAACCTTTTTTGCCACATGGCAAAGCGCATTATCTTGCATAAATATACGCCTTGTCGGTATGCGACGTCCTGGCTTAAAATACGGTAATAACGTGTTTTTTAACACATTTATATACTGCTCTTGACGCATTGTACCTTCTACAAAATACAAAGGACCGGGTCCGTCTCCACTAATCATTCCCCAAATCATTACCTGCGGAGGGTGTTCTACAGTTCGAAGAACCGTGGACTCTGTGAGACGTTCGCCAGGTCGTCTACGAACAAATTGTGCTCGCTGTACTAACACACAGAGCGAGCACTCGGCACTAAGGAAAACCTATTAAATAACATTAATTCAGTAAAAATCATGTTGTTAAGTTATTCACCTTTTTCTAATTCTCGTCTGTAAAATATTGATATTCTCTTGCAAAGTTGAGACGGGCAGATTTCATTTTTTCTGTTAAACGCGGCTTTTTTACAGGTCTTCGGCCCATTAGGCGATTTTCGCGCAATCGGCGCATGACAGTTCTGCTCGAAATCTCTATTCCTCTCTCTTATAAATTTTTTTGAATCATTTTAATTGTAGCAAATCTATTGCTCAAAGCCTGATGAACAATTTCACGGTCAGATCTCTTCGAAGTTTTTCTTTTCCGACCGCACTTTGCCCGTCTTTGTGTCGATGTGCTAGCTTCTTCGTTTAAGTTTCTAGCTAAACGCGATACAGAAGAAGGAGATACTTTCTGTAATTTTGCAATTTCTCGATGTGAAAGTTTGTTTGATTGTAGAAGAGCTTGTATAGCGGCTTTTTGTTCACTTGTTAAATCTTTTCCGGGCATTTTCTACAAAAAAACCCCAAATATTTCAATTTTTTTCAAGTTCCAAATAATTAATTATTAAGAGAGAGATAGAATAACAATTTTACCTTTGCAATAACGATATATCAACACAAAACACTTAACGATACTCCACAACTCAGCTTCTACACGGTTATGACGAAATATTTTAAAAAATATCGATGCATTCTCTAAACTTTGAACTCGCTAAATGTAAGTTGATAACTGAAATATTTATGTATACGTACTTTACTCTTCTAAATATCATTTCTCTGGTATTTTTATTTATTGATATAATAATCTAGTCCCCCTATAAATGATCGGATTCAAAGCAAAAGAATATCACTGTAATAGGATGGGAATTTCCAGGTGAAAGGGTTGATTTATGACATGTTTCAAGTAATATGGCCAAGGACTGTACGTTTAATGTTTACAAGTTATTAGCCATGATTTTTAAACGCAGTTATACCAACGGAAGTTAACAACCACTTGTCAAAATCGAATAACGTTAAATCTCAAAGAAATTCATATTGAAGATAGAAATTGATAATGAATAACTTCACTACTCCATTGACAAGTTTACCGTCAGACAATTTATTTTAAATTACTATTAACTGACTAAATTTTAGGTAAATGTAAAACTCACACTAACAGACAAACAACACCTGATGGAATGCAATCATAATTACAACCTGACAACTAGTTTTTCTTCCTTGGGGTTTCAAATTCAAGAACACGCGGAGATTTCAACGTTATTGTAGATACAACAGTTTTACATTTATATTTAAAATTATTTTATTATTCTATACGCAGACCAGATTCGCAATTGTGTACAAGTACATTCTGCAGATGTTATTCAGATGTTAATAATTCTCATTTCTCTTAAAAAAAAATACACGCAGAAGATATCGATATACAATAAAGGTGTAAAATTGCGGAAGACTTTAAAAAATATTACATTAACATCTGAAACCTTTTCTTTGCTACATTTTTATTTGTTGCAATAATAAAGAAAAATAGAAAGGAATCTATGTATATATAAATGTTTGCTTACATTTTAAATGTATTATTCTTGTTAAAGTGAGGTTTGTAGAACTTCCTGGAGATATTAAAGATTCGCGTGAATGTTAGGAGTGTTGTTTATTAAATTAATTTTAAAATTACTCTATCCTGACATAGTTTCCATATGCGATATGAACTCCGAAGGCAAAATTAATTGATATCAACTTAATTGAAACAATAATAAAGGAGATAAAACGAACAACAAGCGCTCTCAACGAGATTTTTATTATTCTGTTCGTTCTGCGATGGTTTTCTGTTGTTTTAGCGCTGATAAAACATTTTTTTTCCAGCGTGAAGCGGGAAATGAAAAAGAAACTCGTCTTCGATGCGAAAAAAATTCTTCAAAACCGCGTAATATATTAATTATAAAAGTTGAAAAGCCGCAGGCGATTTAAAGCCATTTCGCGGTCGCGGTCGTCCCTTGTGGCGTTCGAAAACGTTCTAAAAGCGGCGAAGAAAAACGGAAATCTGTCTGCTTACCACGGGGTCGTGCCTTTAACACTCCAGATCACCAATATTGCACCCGAAAATATTTCACTTGCACCTCACAGAATCAAAATATTTCAAGAAACATTGCAGCATCGTGCCTTCTCGCTAAGAAACTTGTTTTGCTACTGATATACCCCACCACCGGCGACTAGAGTACATTTCAGTTCCTCGGTGTCAAGTCTCGGCGTAAGCGGCAAGTTTGAAGAGCGCCCGGTTCCGAGAAACGCATACCTTTTGGTTCCACGATGATGATAGGTTAACGGAGGTCTCCTGTCCCGAAACCCGTAAAGATGCAGACGATGGAGATGAACAGGGTTACAGTAAACGCTTTTGGTATGCGCACAGGTGCCGCAATATTCTCGCCGTTATACGATGCGATAATTGTATTAAGTGTACAGAGGGACTTGGATTAGGGGATACGTCAAGTATTATTTCTCATTTTTACCTGCAGTATTTATATTTATTGCAGGGCTAATAACTCTTAAACCTTTATGAAGTACCAAAGAATTATGTTAGCTTTCTTGTGGACTGGACACAATAAAGATTTCTTTATTGCAGTGCCTAAGATTTTAATAATACTCGTAATAATGTTTTATTACCATTGATCTAGACATGAGTAATTGTCATAAGTCATAACTAGTCTGGGCAAACAGCGATAACAGTCAGTGTCGTAGATATGTGGTGCGGAGTCGGCGATTATTTATCTCACGCGTTCACAGCGTCAGTACTAAATCGATGCTGTATGCAAGTAGTTCTGTGTATATCTAGGCTGTTGTTACTTATTTCGTAATTGTACGCTTATGTTTGCTTTAAAAATGTCGCAGTTAGGTACGTCGCGAAAACGACCAATGGCAGACACAGTTAAAAACTTTATAGTGGACATGCCGGACTTAGTTTTTGATGGCGCTAAAATTCAATGTCTAGTTTGTAAAATCCCTTTAATGTGTTGGTCCAGAAGTCATTGTCAACGTCACATCGAAAGCAAACAGCATTCTTCTGCAAAAAGTGGCATACGAGACCAAGAAAAATTTACATTTGATTTATGTGTTACTCTTATTTTATGTAATCTACCGTTTCGTTTACTAGACAAAGAACCATTTGCCTCCTTCTGGAATAAATATGCGGGCTGTAAATTACCTAGTCGGACATCGATACGAAATGTAGTGCAATTTGCTCGTGAACATATAGAAAAAGGAATGAAAACGGAATTGAAAGATAAAAAACTGTGGTTGTGTGTGGATGAAACAACAGATCGTCAAAAACATTCTGTTGTTAATGTAATGGTACCTACAATGGAACCACATCGACTGTCGTCCTCCTTCTTACTTGCTTCCAAAAGAGTTATAAATTGTACTGCCGATGAGATTTTAAAGGTGGTGTTGAACTCATTGAACAAATTCAGTTTCAACAAATTAGTTTCAACTAAGCAACTTTTAATGTTTATAAGTAATGGTGCCGCAAACAAGCGTTCTTTGGGCCGATCTCTTAAAGAACACAGTGGTAACTTCTTACATGTAACGTGTAAAATCCATACTCTAAATCTTGCGGCACAAACGATTCCTACATGTTTTCCACTAGTAAATGCATTGATTGCTAGTACAAAGGCAGTGTTTCTAAAGTCCCCGAAACGTGCCCGACTATTTCACAAACTGTGTCCTGATTTACCTGAACCACCACAGCCGATTGTTACACGTTGGGGAACATGGTTGCAGGCTGCGTTTTACTGCAACAAAATATTTTGATCAAGTAAAGAAGGTAGTTTTAAAATTCAATCCGACAGAAGCTGCAGCAATCAAGAAAAGACAGGAAACATTTCAAGATAGTCAAGTTAAAAGAGATTTACAAACTATTCACAACAATTACTTCGGACTAGCGGAGGGAATAGAAAAATTACAAAATGTTTAGATGTCGCTAATGGATTCTGTTCAAATTGTGAATGATGTTCACGCACAGTTATGCGCTGTAGAAGGCGAAACAAATTAGTGTGTATTACGAAGATTTGAAAGTATTTTAGAGAAAGACTTCGATTTTCTTATATTAAGACAAATTTGTGAAGGTGCGTGTGAAGATGCATTAAGTTGTTTCAAAGATTATTTTAAATATGCAAATATAACATCGCTAGATGTCGAACGGTCGTTTTCGGCATTAAAAAACATTTATTCCGCACGTCGTACTCACTTGACTGAAACAGCTGTGGAAACATATCTAACGATTCAAATATTTAATAGGTGTTACCCAGTTTGTGATTTTACGGAAGACTTTTAAAACCGTAAGTGTTTCAGCACATTTTATAATTTATTTCTTACCTTCTACTTCATATGTAAACTTTTATGTGCTCGCCACGCCTCTGGCTGTTGGCGCATATTTGCCCAGGTTAGTTATAAGTACCGTTTCAATATTATAGCTGCTTAGGCTGTTTGTATCCCGTGGTACCCTCCTCCAAATAATAAAATTTTTCATCGTCGCTGTTCTTAAATTTTTCGATCAGTTGAGAAATTAGAATTTGAAACAAAACAAATTTTCAAAATCCTAGATTCTAGGCTAGATGACTTTTGCCAATATGGCTTCAAACTTCATATAGTAGCATATCAATTTCGAATCACGTTTAAAAGTAGTGACATTTTACTAATTACTACTACTACTTATATCCCATTTTATCAAATGTAGCCCGATATATCACAGCACTTACACAAATTTATTATATCATAATGAAAGATAAGATACCTTTAATATGTATGATTAACCTGACCACTTAAACAATTGTAAATGCTTCTTAGAGAACCTTAACATTTTAACAGGAAGACTTAATATTTTCCGATCATCCATCAACAGGTACAATTGTTCAAATATTTTACCTGTCCAGCTGTATTGACAAAGGTTAATGGTTAACAAGGTCCCTCTTGATCTTCTCAGCACACCAGTGTTATGCCGCCTCTTAATTCGTATTACGGTATATGAAGAGGAGATACTAAATCAGTTTAACACGAAAAAAAAAATAATAATCTTTCTTTCAAGGGAACACATTATGGTTTCAACTTAATATATTGCAAGCATTAGGTAAATAATAGATTTAGTGAAAGTTTGTATGAAGAAATAATGCTTTCCTTAAATAGAAAAGATATCTTTTAGAAAACATTTTAACAGCCTTATTCTCCTAATTTATTTTATAACTAGAGCAACGCAACTGCGCTGAAAGCCAGTGGCGGACGCATAAAAGTTTACACAAAATAAATTAAATGTGATACGTGCTCAAACATTTACCGTTTTAAGAGTCCTCCCTGAAATCACAAAGTGATAATGTCTATTTAATATTGTAACATTAGATAATTTCCAAAGTTGTTTCGGCAGAGTGAGTGGCGTGAAGAAAGTTTTTTGTCAACCACGTTAATCTAGGACGTTAATTGCGTAAGTAAATTTTTCAATACTTAGGTTCTTGACGCACCTTCACAAATTTGTCTTAATGTGCCAAAATCAGAGTCTTTATCTAAAACACTTTCAAACCTTTCTAAAACACAAACATTTCTTGCGCCTTCTATCGCGCATAGCTGTGCGTGAACATGTTGCACTATTTGCAAAGATTCTATTAACGACACCGAAGAATTTTATAGTTTTTCTATCGCATCCGCTAGTCCCACGTAATTGTTCTGAATAATTTCCAAATCTGTTTTAACTTGACTATCCTGAAATTTCAAGCGGCTTACATTGGCAGCCGCAGCTTCCTTTGGGTCGAATTCTAAAATCACGTTCTTTATATTCTCAAAATATTTAAGATAATAAAATGCAGCCCCTAACCATATTCCCCAACGAGTAAGAATAGTTTATGGTGGTTCAGGAATACCGGGGCATAGTCTATGAAATTCCCGAATACGTTTTGGGGATTTTACAAACACAGCTTTTGTATGTGCTATTAGAGCGTCTACCTCGGGATAACATTTTCCGATACTATCTGCTACGAGACTGAGTATGAATTTTACATGTAATATGCAACAAGTTAGCACAATGTTTTTAAAGAGATCGACCTACAGCAAGCATGTTTGCGGCATCATCACTCATAAACATCAACAGTTGATTTGTTGAAAGTCCAAACTTTTCCAATGTATTTAACACCAACATCGAAATTACTTCGGCAGTGCATTGTTGTATTCGTATGGAAGCTAGTAAAATTGAGGGTGACGATCGATGTGGTTCCATTGTGCCTACCATTACATTAACCACAAAATGTTTTTTACGATCTGTTGTTTCGTCCACACATAACCACAGTTTTTTATCTTGCAACTCCATTTAATCTTTTCCCGACATGCTCACGAGCAGACGGCAACTCTCTGTAATGTTCTCTCACTTGGTAACTTAAAGTCCGAATATTCATTCCAAAACGAGACGTATGCTTTCTTCCTTAGTAAATGAAATGGTAAATTACATGCAATAAGCACATAAATTAAATTTAAATTTGTCATAATCTCGTGTGGAATTTTTTTTTGAAACATGCCCTACATTATTTACGTGCCGTAGACAATCACTTTTCGACCAACACATTAAATCGATTTTACACACTACACATTGAATTTTAGCGCCATCACACTTTAAATCGGGCATTTCTGCAATAAATTCTCTTATTGTGTCCAACTTTGGTCGTTTTCGAGACGTAGGAAACATTTTCAAAACAAGCGTAGAACTACGATATAGTATACGACAGCGTAGATGCATACACAACAGATCGGCTTTCGAGTCGCAGTTATACTGACGCTTATACCGAATTGTTCCGGCCGTGTTTATTTTGTGTAAACTTTTGTGCGTCGTTATTAATGCTCATTTACTTATACTAAGAATAGCTTTCTTCAAATTGTCTGCAAGATTTTCTTGAATCTAGTTAATAAATGTCTTGAATAAAGAAATACAAATATTTCATTACAAATAGAGAGAAAGAAACACTAACAAAATATTTCTTTGATTTCTTTTATGGAAACAGTAATTGTCTTGAATTAGGGCGGGTAGCTTTGATACAACTAAACGTTTCTCTGTGCAGTTAGAGTGAGTAACAGAGAGAATGTCCACTTTATTTATATATTTAATTAGCAATTTATGTTATATTGTATTAAGGTTCTTAATAAACCTATTGCAATTTACTTGTGTCTTACTTATTGGGTATATGGAATTTATGTTTAAAAGTGTATACGGCGGAGTGCGATAAAACAGTTCGATTAAGTATAGTTGGTTTACATTAGAGATTAATGAATTCATAAAAATATTACTGAAAAATTAATTTGTTAATCGAGCTAATTAATTTATTTTCTGGCATTCTGGCATTGGTAATTATATGACTGCTAACCCATATTATTTTATCGAAAAAAAATGTTAATTTGCATGGGCACTGGAAGTCTGTTTGGTTTTAACAATACTTTGTACACTGCAGATAAATAAAATGTCAGTGTGGCAGGTTTTATTTTTTCTTCCTGACATTCTTTTCATCCTAAACTAAACCGGTTTTCAAAGCCTAGCTAAATGAAAGTTTTTTTCGATCACGTAGCAATCAAATTCGTATGTATCATTACAAAACGTTAGTAGATTTTGACCTAAGCAAATTGTAATAATTTACTAAAGAAATGTAAAATAATTATATATTAACGGTAAGTAAATTCCACATTCTACGAGGGATGAATGATGTAAAATAAGGTTCCCATATTTTTTTAAAAATAGACAGCATTCTTTATTTCCTTAACATTACACATCGTTTTAAAGGTCTATTCAAGCATTTTTGCAGACGGTGCTCCAACTTCTGTATCCCCATGTCGTAAAATTCTGTCGCCAGTCCTTTCAAGAATCGAATAACCTCAATTGTGGTGTTGGAAATCTCAGGAATCCGAAGAACGAGTTGACGAATGGTGACCCTCCGATCTTCAAGCATTATGCTCTCGACCTTTTCAACGATTTCCTCGGAAACTGATGGTCTTCCGCTCAGCTCTTCAACGTGAATTTCCGTCCGACCTCCAGTGAATTACCTACATCATTTGCGGACATGTTGAACAGCTATACACTTTTCTCCATAAACTTCGATTAATTGACGATGAATGTCTATAGGTGAAACCCCTTTCGCGTTTAAAAAACGTATCACAGCGCGAATTTCGCACCTGGCGGTAGCGGCGATCAGGAGTTCCATCTCGGACGGCTGCTTAGCCAACACTGAACGGCGTAGCGAGACGGGAGTGGTACGTATGTAGAGTGGGAGAGCTGCTGCACACGCCAATGTTGTCGGATTTCGCCTAACACGTCTTATTGCTGCTGTAGGGCTTTGGGAACCTTATTTTACGATCATCTCTCGTAATTGAAAAGTAAATCCATTTACATGTATTTTGTCAGAATTACAACGAAGCTGTGTAGAACTACGTATGATATGTAACTAGCTATACATAAAATATACAAAATTGACATAGTTTCTGTAAATATGCACGTTCACATGTATCTTTACTTGTCTCTGTAAGATTACACAGTGGGTGCATGGTCGTTTTGTCGCGAGGCACCCACTGTGTAAAGTTACACCAAGATTTTTTACAGTGTTCCTTAGAATCAAGAATGGGCTGCGTACTTAACGGTTCCAGAGGGCGAAAGAAGCAGTCGATGCTTTTAAAATGGCAAATTTGACTGTTCCAACTGATAACTGGCCTAACAGCTTTAATAATTGGTTTAAAAGAATGAAGAAGTATATAAATCTTTGCGGAAAATGCTTTGAAAAACAATAAAGTACTTTAAGTCGATTTACTGTTTGCTGTTTATAGCTACCCTAAAGGCAACCCTCGTATCATAAGTGTGCGCGCGTAGAAGATGAAGATAACGATTTTCTTCTTCCATTTACGCGTTACGCAATACGAAAAGTTTGTATTTGAATTACACATGGCTACTATAGTACACATATCAGTGTATACATTGGTGGAAAAGCCTACTAATCCCATCAACCAAATGCATCGAAACTAATCTCACATCGTTTCATGATTACGCAGATCCCTTCGACGTCAAATTCAAAATCAAAATTATAAACGATGGTAAAGATGACATCTACATCATAGACCATGTGCGATGAGTAATTATGATTCTGCTTAAGCACCGTATTAAAAAATTTCTCTTCATAAGCCGTCAATTAACAAGTGAACGTCTAATTTTGCGTCTAAAGTCTGGCTTTTACGTCAACTTCTATACGGAACATGTCGTAAAACAATAACAACAATCTACACACTTTTCATCGACCGAGAAAATCTGTTTTGTACATGCGTTGTGCACATATGTTAAGCGGGGCACTTCATATGTGTTCGTTTACCAGTAAATTGCGACTTTGCCGGCTGCAAAATGCATCAGGACGATTTTTTGGAAAATCGCATTAAAAATAGCCGACCTTCTAACGGCGTGTCACCGGATACGCTTCATTTAACAGCGCATGTACCGCGTATATACATACATACAACAATAATAGGAAGCAATTAAGTAAATCAAATAATAAAAAAGGCGGTGTGATTGTTTTAATTGGACACGTACTTACATAAAGATGTAATTTTATTAAGCAGTTTCCGTAGAAATGTTATTATTAAAAGTATTTTTTATTATTTTTCAAGCATTTATATACTCTTTTTTCCATGAGTACAATTTGAATAAGGTACACATTAAAATTACAACATGGAACATAAGATGCAGTTTTAATTGCCGATATCTTGCAGGTATTGTGAATTTGAATAATAAAGAATATGATTGTTTGATTTCAGTTAGTTAATTTTACGGGAATAAAGGCTTTTTAAAGAAAAATTAAAACCAGCTCAAATCTACGCGATTAAAAAACCAAAATAGGTAAACAAAGAAAGAATGTTGTTAAAATTCCAAAAGGGTAGGTACTTTCTAAAACAACAATTTGAAGCAGATTTTATACGTACTATATGCAAAACTTGAAGGCGCCTATGATTTTTATGCTTTTTGTTAGCCAATTTCAAATTTGCAATATACTGTAATGTTATAATTTACAACATCGAACGTAGCTGTTATTAGCAGCACGTCTAGTGAGTTCAGTATGTCCACTTGTTCAACGTCAAAACCCTTCTGGCGGCTATGAGCTCTTTCTCAGTAGCCCCGACTCCTATCGCTGGAGCGGGGGTGTTAAGAAATTATTTTAAGTCCAGTCAACGACGATCATGGTGAAACGGATAAATAACTTGTCTTCTGTTTATTTTCTTCACATCCTAAATCTTAAATTTTAATGGAATATCTTTTATGACAATTGACAGCATAAATTCAGTTGCATCCTTAGCATAATTTTGAAAATTAAATATCTTTTGTCAAATAATCGTCTGGTTTGTCAGTAAATTTCAATATTGTACAGTTGTTGGTGGTGTTAAATGTCATCGAGTAGCATAGATTTAGTTTTCCAGTTGCGTCCCTGAAAGGACGCTAATCAATCTCTCACTTTATTAAAAATCTTCATCCAAGTAACACGCGTTTGGCTGTGTTCCCATTTTCTAAGTGTTCAGCGTTTAAATTCTACCATAAATGCAAAGTAAAAGTAAAGTTTGGTGATCTAAGAATACGCAGGGTTTCAGTACGTAACATATAAACATAGAGTTTATATTGGAACGTCAAAATTCCAGCTTCGTTTCCTCTTTTCAAGTTGTAATACTCATAACATTTCATTAATTGATTTCTAGTTTAATTTAAATTGCCGAAAGAGTGTTTAGGAACACTCCCGGACTTTCAGACCGTACAATTAATTAATTAATTTCGAAAAAAATATTTTTCTTTTAAATCTTTTCCTCGTTTAAAACATTACACATATTCGTTATTTTGGTTTAAGGATATTTGATAATTTACATACAAAATCAGATCAAACAGAATTTTAAACATACCTATAAAGCAGGTAATTCAATGAAATGGTACATTCCACAAAAAATGTACACGCACAAACACTTACTGACCAAAACCAATAAATTATCATCACTTTGAGGAAAGGTGATATGCTTTTATCCTTTAATTCATTTTAATTTAATAATTTTGTGTTTTTAATTAATTTTGATTAAATAATTTTGAATTCAAAAAATTAGTATTTATTCTATAAAGGTTGACTTTTAGTGCATATTTAACTGCATATTTTGAAGTTTTTTAGTGCATAATTATGCTAAGCCTAATCATGACGGATTAGGCACTAATTGAATGCAGTGATTCAAGATTAAGTCGCGATCATAAAATTTTAAATTAGGTGGTCCAACGGTTGGCATACTGAAGTTGCACTCACAGACAAAAAAATAATTTTTATGTTCCGTAAGTTTAATTCACGAGGATGTGATCCAATGCTATCAAGGAATAAAACAATTTTTCTTTTTGAATTATCCATCTTTCTGTCCAGCTCAATTAACCACATAGTCATAATGTCACCCTCAAAACCTTTCTGTTTGATTTTCACGTGGCTGGTAAATCTTTAGATACAATATTCTTTAAAGCTCGTGAACGAACCTCTTTTCCCATCACCAACAAATATTCGTCTTGACCTGCCATATTTACACAAAACAAAATGGTTAATATCTGCTTAGAGACTTTACCACCTGTACATTTTTCTGATTTGAGTGATAAGGTAACACGCGGAAAAAAGTTCACTTTCATCTGAAGATGTCCTCTGATCTAACCAAGCAATATGATCGGAAGTTTTTTATAAATTGGTCAACGTTCCTTTGATTAACATTAGCTGCTTCATTATGCTTCATACGCTACTTTGGCAACAAGAAACAAAGGATACTGAAGTCGACGCTTTTAACTTGATTCAGAATTTTGAACCCAAGTCTTGCAGTCAAAGGCAAGTCTTGCATGTGGAAATTACATCTAAACGGTTTTTGGTGTTAATATAGTTTGGTTACCATGAAAATCGTAAACAAAACATAATTATCCTAAGCTATCCATAAGAAGCTCGAAATGTATTAATGCTCAATTTTTCTGTTATTTCCTTGCATTTTCGCCTTTATCAACGGTCCTGATATAGGATTATTTTGACTTCCGGCTTTTACAAACAGGGTGATTATAATTTATTTATTTATAAATGTTTTAAGTTTAAAATCTTAGATTGCTTTCCTTTTTGTGAAATTAAAGTTTGATTAGTAAATTTTAATGTTGAAAAAATTCTAAATCGAAAAAAATAAATTTAATAATTGTTCCTGTGGAAAATTACTACAACGATGATTAAGTTCCATAGTCCTCAGTAATAATTAGAGCCCGGTAACTGGAGAGCAATCGCAGTGACGGTGTGACTGTGTTTAGGTGGGCGGGGAGGGCTGGTCGATTATGATACGACACGACAAATCATCATCACTCAGTTCAGTTTAGCATTGGATAGCGGATAGGGCGTGTCGATTTTATTGATATAGACGTAGTTATTAATTGTAGTTATTATTTCGTGCAGTGCGTTTTGATTTTATTGATACAGACCTAGTTATTAATTGTAGTTTTTAGTGAACATGTCGAAGGCTAAAAACGACCCTTTCAAGACATAGTAAATAAGTTTATTTCTGACTTTCCCGATTTGTTTTACAGCGGGAGTAAGATACCTTGTAAAGTGTGCAAAATACATTTGATGTCAAATAAGAAGTGGAACTGTACAAGACACGTACATTCCGCACAGCATAGAAAACGAAAATTGGGCATGCCACCGAGAAGTGCATTTTTTTAATGTAATTCTTATGTTGATAAATTGTAATTTGCCACGAGGCTTACTCGATAAACAACCGTTTAAGGACTTTTGGGACAAATACAATCCCGAGTTGCGGTTGCTAACGGAGAAAACGGCACGTAAGCATGTTGTATTTGTACGCGATGACGTGGAAAAGAAAATGAAACGCATATTGAAAAAACAGTTTCTTTGGTTATGTGTTGACGAGATAACAGACTGTAAAAAAATTCAATTGTAAATATTATGGTACGCATACTAGACCCTAGTAAACCCACATTACCACTGTTACTAGCTAGCCGAGGACTACAAGAGTGTATTGCTGCAGCAATTACGAAGGTTGTACTTAGTACGTAGGAAACATTTCAAATTTCAAAAGATAAAGTATTGATTATGAGCGATGGCGCAGCGATAATGCGTTCGGTAAGCCGTTCTCTTCTTGAACATGGTTGCAAGTGTTTACATGTTACGTGTAAAGTACATGCTTTACATCTTGTGGCAGAAACCATTCGACAATGCTCTCCCGAGGTAGATGCATTAATAGCAAGCACACAAAAAGAATTTTTGAAATCTCCCAAACGCCTACGATCGTTTCACAGAGAGTGTCCTGGTATTCGTCAACCATCGGAGCCAATTCTTACACGTTGAGGAACATGGTTACAGGCAGCTTTTTATAATGCTGAACATTTCAAAATAGTAAAAGCTGTTGTTGCACAATTCAATCCTGCCGAAGCTGCAGCTATTAAGGAGAGCCAGTCGAAATTTCAAGATATCTCCTTTAAAAGAGATTTAAAAAATATTCGTAGTTACTATAAAGGATTAGCTGACGCAATAGACCAATTACAAAATAGATCGTCATCATTACTGGAGTCTGCAAATTATGGACGGAGTGCATACACAGCTGCTGACTATACATGACGCAAAATATAATCGCGTTTTAGAAAAGTTCGAGAGTGTGCTACAGAAAGATCCCGATTTTAGCACACTAAAACAAATTTGTGATGGTGTATCGAATAATCCACTGACTAAGTACAAAGAGTATTTTAATCATGCATGTATAACATCGGCAGATGTTGGACGCTCTTTTTCAAAATATAAACTCATTTTCTCACCACGGCGAACAACGCTCACCGAGACAACTGTGGAAACACATCTAATGGTGTCAACTTTTTGCCACTCTTATCTATATGATGTTAATACTGATAATGGTGCTTCTAATTTTATTATTCCGTAGCCAAGGCTGCTTAAAAGGGTGAGTGTTTCATTACTTTTCACATATTATAATTATGTATTAGTTCTGTTATTTTTTTCTATTTTCTTACTATTGTTTTTGAATACTAGGCAGGTACGGCTATTGCACGGCTCCCTGTTACCGGGCTCTAGTAATAATTTTAAAGAAACCACTTGAAACTTCGTAGCTAAATTATAGAGGTTTTCAAGAAATACATTATATCATGTACTAAATGAAACGTGATATTGGATATTTTTAAAAAGCTGCATGAAAGAGTTACTCAACATTTTTCACATAATATCTCTACATCTACTACAAACCTATTGCGAAATTATACCTTTACAATGTGTATTATAAATTCTCTACCTGCCGTTATCCCTAATACGGACACTAAAGAAGACGTAATGGTAACTTGACCTTTACCTTCGACTCGATAATCTACCATGATAAACAGGTAGAGACGAGATGCTGTGTGAGCTTTCTATATAAGATATCTACATAATACCTGCTCTACGGAGGCACTCCGAAACGTCTGGAATGCGTCTGTGTGAAATTCAACTGACCACCTACATAGTCTGCTTCATTAAAGGCATCAACATCATTTACTCCACCAACATATAGAGAGCCCGTCTAATTGTTGATTGAGTCATCATCTCCCGCACATTATATCTGATGTATACGTGTTGTTGCTCGTATTTCATACTATCCAATGTCCAGTTTTTATTTATTTGGTCAAAATAGTCCCTATATAATAAGGCGAAACAGTGTATAATATAGAAAGAAAATTACAGTAATTACACAGAGACAACCAAAAAGACTAAATCGGCTACCTTCGAAAAGAAGATATACGGCGTTTTTCCTTTAGTCTTTGCAAAAAGAATATAAAAAAAATATAGATATAATGAAATATACAAAAATAAAAAGAAAACAATACAAAGCTCTTATATATATATATATATATATATATATATATATATATATATATATATATATATGTAATATAACAGCATTCTTCGAAAAAGATTGCACACGACACTATGACAAACTTAAATTTAATTTATGTATTGCATGTAATGTACCGTTTAATTTACTAGACAAGGAAGCATATGACTTCTTTTGTCCAAGTCGGGCATCGTTACAAAGAATTGTGCCATCTGGTCGTGAACATGTTGAAAAAAGAATTAAATCGGAGTTGAAAGATAAAAAACTGTGGTTATGTGTGGACGAAACAACAGATCGTAAAAAACATTCTGTGGTTAATGTAATAGTACGTATAATGGAACCACATCAATCGTCACCTTCAATTCTATTAGCTTCCAGACGAATACAACAATGTACTGCCGAAGTAATTTCAAAGTTAGTGTTAAATACATTGGAAAAGTTTGAACTTTCAACAAACCAACTGTTGATGTTTATGAGTGATGGTGCCGCAAACATGCTTTCTGTAGGCCGGTCTCTTAAAAAACATGGTGCTAACTTGTTACATATCACGTGTAAAATTCATGCTTTCAGTCATGTGACAGATAGTATTAGAAAATGTTATCCTGAGGTAGACGCTTTAATAGCGCATACAAAAGCAGTGTTTGTCAAATCCCCAAAACGTATTCACAAATTTCACAGACCGTGCCACCGTATGTCTGAGCCACCAGAATCTATTCTAACACGTTGGGGAACATGGTTACAGGCCGCGTTTTATTATCATAAATATTTTGAGAATATTAAGAACGTGGTTTTACAATTCGATCCAAAGGAAGCTGCGGCTATCAAGGAAAGCCAGTCGAAATTTCAAGATAGTCAGGTTAAAACGGATTTAAAAAGTATTCAGAACAATTATTTCGGATTAGTGGAGGCAATAGAAAAATTACAAAATCCTTCGGTGTCGTTAGTGGAATCTCTGCAAATAGTGCAACATGTTCACGCACAGCTATGCGCGGTAGAAGACGCAAAAAATGTTTGTGTTCTAGAAAGGTTTGAAAGTGTTTTAGAAAAAGATTGTGATTTTGGCACATTGAGACAAATTTGTGAAGGTGCGTCAACGGAACCGTTAAGTTGTTCCAAAGATTATCTTAATTACGCAAATATAACGTCACTAGATGTAGAACGTTCGATTTCTGCATATAAACATACTTTTTCCTCACGCCGAACTCGGTTTGCCGAAACAACTGTGGAAGCATATCTAATGTTGCAGATATTTAACACACATTATTCACTTTGTGATTTCACGGAAGACTCTTAAGACGGTAAGTGTTATATTTTATTTCTGACCATTTATTTTAAGTAAACTTTTATGCTCCCGCCACTGGCTGTTAGCGCAAATTGAGCAGCTCCAGACTGATGACCGTGATAACTGATGAAAGCTAAACGATTAAGATGATTAACCTAGCCTTATTTTTTTGTCTAATCTAGAAGGTAAGTAAACTGTCGATGGAATTGATTTAAATATGTGAACCAGTGCATTGATAAACATCTTTATAGCATATTATGAAAAATAATCATTTGTTTACAACCGCTTACAGCTCGTAACAAGTATGTACATTTAAAAAACAATTAATGTATCAAAAAATAAAATAAAATTGGCGCTTTCACTTGGATTTCTACTGATTTCATTCCGAAACCCAGAAGTATACTAATTTTAACATGATCATAACCTCTAAAACTTCTCGAAACATTTCTTTTTGAAATCCTTACCACTTTCCTTTATGCGTCTGTGGGAAATGCGAAAGAAACTCGAAATATAAGAAACATCTACGTTTTCGAATACTTACAAGTGCGAAAGCTATTCAACTTTCCAACAAACACGTCGAACCTGTTATACAAATATGTGTAATTATTACACCTACGCTTACCCACTCCATCGTCGCAATTAAACGCGTACCAGCTTCTATTGTATATGTATGTCAACAGCTTCTCTCTTAACAGACAAAGAATTTGCAATTACGCAATTAATTAAAATAATTACGACTATTTTTAGCCTCGATATTCAAACATATACATGTATAGTTACTGGTGTGAAGCCGCGGGACTGCGCGACTAGATAATAAAATGAATATTGAAAAAAAACTATTAACATGCATCAAAAATAACGACGATGGTCGTAACTATTCAATTTTCTCGTAAAAATATTATATTCCGCGTTGTTTATGAAGACGCTACGTTGCTTTCGACAAACCAAGAAGGAAAAGAAAAAAGTCGGCTTTTTTATTATCATTTTTTTTTAATTTACGACCGGTTATCGTTAATTTACGATGGGAGTAAAATATTTACTGGAAGGCATGGACGTTTCCATTGGAGAGCGTGCATCGATAGGAGATGAATATGTTAATACCTACAACCTGTTTAGCATTGACGTTATCTTAGTTTCTTAAACAAACAATAAATAATAAACGGTGCAAAATATAAAGATTTCAGATGACTTTTTGGCCTTGTTTCTCCAAAAATTAGAATTGATTGTCAATAATTACAAGATGTGATTAAAATTAATCTAAATATTATTTGGACATTTCATTTCTCATGTAATAGTTTCTTTCAATATTCATTATTTCAAATTAAAATATATGACAAACAACACAGAGTATCGGCACACTCCTCACCGCACAAAATATTAATTAATTCGGAAAAGCTGTTTCAAAAGCTCACTGGGCCCTCATTTTCAACCGAGTTACCGAATAAATTTGAACGAAAAGCTAAAAACTTCCATTAAATTTACAGTAGAAGAAGAAGTGAAGAATCAACTCCCATTCCTAGATAGTCTAGTAATTAGAAACAATAAAAAACTAGAAATAGACATCTATAGAAAAGAAACAAGCACTAATAGATTCATTATGACCGATTCGAACCACCGCGAACAACATAAAATGGCGGCGATTAGTTTCTTAATTAATAGACTAGTGAAATTTCCCTTAAACCAAAATAGGTACAACAAAGAGCTTAAATCCATAAAAAATGTGGCTATTTACAATGGTTACTCTTCTATAGATGTCGACCGCATCCTTAAGAAAGTCCAACATAGGCATTATGTAAGAAATTCTACGACATTGATACCGGTAGAAACTCGCGATAAGAAATTTGTGGAACTCCCTTTCCATAGAATATCGAAAGGTAGTAAAGTTTTTAGGGGACAAGACATGAACGTATGTTTTAGTTCACGGAATACACTTAAGAACCTTCTTGGTAATCCAAGACAATCCGGACATGAAAGAAAGGTCGGGAATTTATAAAATTGCATTCAACGACTGTAATAAAGCCAATATTGGACAAACAAAACGAGCGATAGGTACTAGATTTAATGAACACATGAGATGCTATAGATTCGGTCGAACAGGAGTGTAGCTGACCATATGAATGATACAGGACATGTAATCAAATTAGAAAACCTGAAATTAATTAAAAACGTAACTTGACCTAGGAAATTAGACGTATTTGGGACCATGTATATAAGGGCACATTCGAAACTTCTAAACAAAGATAATGCACCACTTCATTTCTCTTGCCTGTTTGATTTATTAGGGTAAAAGAACCACACTTGACAAAGACCGAGTCTCCGTGTTGCAACATATGTATTGATTTGTTTAGTATCCTTAGAATGCGTAGATAGAGAATTAGCGGGAAGTAACCTTCCTTTCGTCTCGCTCTATTTTACGAGGGCGGGATGAGACAAGACCCTTCTCCGTTTCACATATACTCAGCATGTTAGAGTTAAACGATAGAAAAGTAGGTATTCGTAAATAGATATACACAGATACATACACGTTTAGAGATATTTGTACGTATATACCCTTCTTTTTTCCTCAAGAGGAGGGATAGACAAGGATGGTAGAATTAAGAAAAAAATTTTTAGTTTTTCGTTCAGATTTATTCGGTAATTCGGTGAAATGAGGGCCCAGTGAGCCTTTGAAACAGCTGTTCCGAATTAATTAATATTTTGTGTGGTGAAGAGTGTGCCGATACTCTGTGTTGTTTGTCATACTACCCCACAGTCCTTGCTATCATTATTAAAATATATCATGTTAAAATAAACATATTTGTTTATTTTAACATCATATATCTAATTTCAACGTAATCTGACACTTTTAACATTAGCTTTGTTTGGTATTATAAACTGGTCCAAGTGTACGCTACAAAGTACGCTTGATGGTAGATTAAACATTTGATCGCTTGGGCTGCACATTTTACTCGGCCTAGTGTGAAATTACGTCACTGGAGTGGTCAGTGCAGGTAGGTGTATGGTTGTGTACAGCTGCACGCCGGCCCAACGAACGTATATTTGGTCTATATTTATGCTTTAGTTTTTATAAACTTTCTTTATACTCTGAATATTTAGATGGTGTGCACTACCAGAAATGTTTGTATGTTTTAAATTTATTAACTTGTGTATTTTATCAGAAAATACATTGTATAAACTAAAAATAAAGAAACTTTTATTAACCGCAGTCTTCAGTATCACTTCCAATTTGAAAATGGAAATTTGTTGAAAATTAGATTTATTTATTTTTATTTATTTTTTTTTATTTTTTATATTTATTTCGAAGTATACAAAGGTATACAAGAAAAGTCAACAAAACCACATAATTTTAATTATTATAATATTCGTTTAACGAATACGGTTCTAAATTAACTAAATATTCAAACAATCTGCTTTTCAATATTCTTAAATTGTTGCTAGTTTTGATGAACAGTGGTAGTTTGTTATATAAACGTAGACTAGAATAATATACATTCCTTTCTGTTAATGTTAACCTATGTATTGGGTACTGATAAAAGTCATCTTTTAAACGAGTATTATGTACGTGATTGTATTTAGAATCATTTTTATTCATTTTATTTTGAAACAAAAAAATTATGCAATTGTAAATATATACTCCATAAAAGGTTAATAAATTATGCTGTTTAAAAACGGTTTTTAGACTGTCTCTATTTGATAAACCGAAAATAACTCTAAGGACTTTCTTCTGAGCTAGAAAAACACTATATACTTCTGGAGATTGACCCCAGAAAATGATACCATAACTCATGCGTGAGTAAAATACACCATAATAAACCGCGAACAGGTCCGGAGTATTAAGTATCTTTTTTAAAGTTTTAAATCCAAAGGTTATCGAATTAAGTTGTTTACTGATGTTATCCGTGTGCACTGAGCACTTCAAAAATTCGTCAATATATAGACCTAAGAATTTGGTTGAACTGGTTACAGCAATTTTCCTACCGCCCAGTTCAATACAAGAAGGCCTTGGTATTGCTGCAGAAGTTCGAAAAACCATGCAAGATGTTTTAGTTAGATTCAAAGCTAAGTTGTTAAGAAACCAGTTATCAAGTGCACAAAAATAACTATTACATTCTCTGTTCAATTCAGAATAGTCACTTCCTCGAACCAGTAAATTGGTATCATCTGCATAGTTTACAATGATATGTTCAGATCGTTGCACAACATTACTTATATCATTTGCATACAGATTAAATAATATAGGGCCAAGAACACTTCCCTGTGGTAATCCTTTTTTAAGAGGAAGAATTTGTGATCGTGAAGATTTGCCATTCTTTGTAAATTCAACCAATTGCATTCTGTTGTTAAGGTACGAATGCATGAGATCACTCGCAACCCCACGAATGCCGTACATATCAAGAGATTTAGTTTGAAAGGCGGCGCCAGTTACAAAGGGAGAGTACTCTATAGTTTTGGGTTTCTCGACATATCTTCCCCGTCCTAAATACCATAAACAAGAAACAATATGGACACAGCATCCCACGGTACGAGATTCAACTTTACACTGATAGTACCAAGAAATGATTCCTTGAGAATTGTATTCCAACCACAAGTTATATTGTTTGGATTGAATTTTTACTCCGATGATATCTGTTATTTCCTTATGAATTGATATTCATCGCTAAAATGTTTTTTTTTTTTGTATAACATTTGGCCTGCTTCAGCTTTTCTAGAACTATGCATCTTATTGCATTTTTAAGTATTTCAAATAGTATCGCTAACACTGTATAAGACAAACCTATGCGCAGCTTTGTCAAAAACATAGCTAAGCATGTAGGAATGCTTCAATAAAACGATAAATAAACTCCGCTTATTTGCTGCAAAAAAGGGGCTATATTTTGATTCAGTTATCAAAGACATTTTGTAAACAACGAAGAATAATTTTCAAAATGTCTTTGCTGAAAAATGTTGAATCAAAATCTAGCCCCTTTTTTGCAGCAAATAAGTGGAGTTTATTTATCATTTTATTGTCGGAATTGCTGAACAAAATGTTTTAATTATAAGAAGTAATACGTGCAGCACCCTAAGGTTTTATGTAATCATTTTTGCAGCTTAGATGACTTTTGCAGCATTGACCTTTTTCAGGTAGGTATAAAAACCTTGATCAAGGGTTTTTATATGAAGAACACAGATCTTGCATTTAGAAATATTACTACATCTACATATCTTCTAGACGTAATCTCCTAGGGAATAACATTTTCAGTTGTCGGAGACGATGGTCCCACAGTTAAATGCACGGGAAAACTCTCAATTCCACATTTTAACTGGATACTGTGAATAAAACATTCCCACATACATATACGTACGATAATATATATACAGAACAAAATTAATAAATGCTTTACAATCCTAAGATACCATAAAAATACAAACACATTTTTAAGCAGAATAGTGACCGTTGATGAAACGTGGGTTCATCACTACGAGCCCGAATCGAAACGCCAGAGTATGGAATGGAAACACCCAGGATCCGCTAGCACGAAAAAATTCAAGACCTCACCATCGGCTGTGAAGGTGATGCTAACCGTGTTTTGGGACGAAAAAGGCCCTATACTGGACGACTACTTGGACAGGGGGCTACCATAAATAGTGCGAGGTACAGTGATTTGTTGGAGAATAAGCTGAAACCAGCAATTCGAAACAAACGCCGTGGTCTACTCTCAAAGAAAGTTTTGTTGTTGCAAGACAACGCCCGTCCGCATACGGCCCATAACACCACAGAAACTATCGACAGGTTGGGCTTTGAGACCCTGGAACGCCCTCCCTACAGCCCTGATCTCCCTCCCTCAGACTTTCGTCTCTTTGGACCGCTCAAGGAAGCTTTGAAAGGTCGCCGATTTGCCTCAGACACAGACGTTCGGGATGCAGTGCAAAAGTGGCTTTACGACCAGCCGAAAACCTTCTACCAGGAAGGCATACGGCGTAGGTGGAGACTATATCGAAAAATAATGCATTTGTTGTACACCTATCTTTGTTTAATACAGTTGTAGAACTGAAAGTGTAAGTAATTTTTTACTTACCCTCGTAGATATAAGACTCCACTGTCAACGACCTTGTTCAATTTGGCGTTGGAAGAAATAATAAGGAAAAGTAGGATCAATATTGAAGGAATACTATGTAATATAAGTCATTAATGCCTCGCATATGCTGTTGACGTGGTGCTACTGGCGAGAAGCAGAAAAGATCACGAAACAACTAATGAGAGTGGCAGAAATGATGGCACTTCAGTTCAACTTCGATAAAACCAAATTCATAGAACTTAAGAGCATAGGAAGTAAAGGATTATATGTACCTAGGGGTATTAATAACCAACAAGTGCGAAGAAAAAGCCTTAAAATCGAAAGAAGTATCAAGGAAAACAAAAATAAGAATATATAAAACAGTGAAACGATCACCTATGGATGTGAGACATGGATCCGCAACTAGAGAAAACAACAGACATTGGATATCCAGGAAAGGTAAATAATACGGAGGATTTTTGGGGGAAGAATACGGAGGTTGGTTGGGAAAGAAGGACGAACGCAGAGCTCTACGGACTTTTATCAGATAAACCTATTGGCCAATTTGTGAAAGTAAGAAGATTACAATGGTTGGGATACCTCACAAGAATGGAGACTAAGAGAAAAGTAAAACCAGAAGGAAAGAGGAAACGTGGTAGAACGAGGAAAAGATAGAGTGAGACAATAGAAGAAGATTTGAAAGAGACGATTGTTAACTAAAAGAAAGAGAAAAAGATTGGTAACTAAAAGACAGAATGGAATAATTACACAGTTCTATGCCTAAAAGTTTTTTTTTGTAAATCGTTTAAACTTTTATTTAATACAAGGTTTCATAAGGCCTCTCTATAAATAAATACAGTTCCTGTTTTATGTTGAGATGAACAGAGAAGTGCTTTATATATGGCTACGAATCATGGATATGGAAAAAAAAAAATCAACCAAAATACGATAAAAGTGAAAGATAAATAAAAATTATGAATCTGCCAACCTTCGCCTAAAAATGATCAAAGCCATATGATTATTGATTATAAAAGCTATCTTATTTATAAAGAGAATACCTACTAGGTACCCTGGGTACAATAGTCATAAAATAATCTTACACGATTCATCCATCACCTCCTAAAATAGAAAAGCAATATACTCTACCTTTATTAGCTTAAATTATGCTTATTGTAATGAATCGACCGACACTTAAACGCAGATGTTTTGAAACGCTTGATTACCATAAATCACAAACTAAGGAAACAGAGTGAGATAAGAATATAAAAAACATCAACGTAAATGTTTTATTTATGTAAACAAACAATATACAGGACTATAAATCATACTAATTTGCAATCGTTAAGTCTTTCACACTTCTTTCCCCGGCGCCGAGGTATTGGTCGCGGCTTTCGCAATCTTGGGGGGCGGCGTATCTCCCGCATCTTTCCTAACAGATTCTTCGAATTCGGCAGGTTCGATTAATCGTTTCTTACCGAACGGCGGTGGGCCAAGTAATGTTTCGACGTCTTCGTAGTTCAAGGTTTCCTTTTTCAGCAACGTCTCTGCAAGCTAAGATGAAGAATGCGGATTTAATTAACAATAATATCAGTTTATGGTCCAACAGTTTTACAACTAATAATAGGGCAAAAATAAAAATAATTACTAGAGTAACCTAAACTTGCGGACTCGCATAGGCGTCGGTATTACGGGTTAATATAAGAATACGAAAAATTCATAAATAAACTAAACCGGTAGAGAAGCAGGCATGTAGTGTCGACCTTGAATATAAATCATGTTAAACCGCGCTGAGAGAGATTTCGTTTTAGTACCGGTTGAGCTGTTGCAGAGATTAGTCGAACGGTCAAGGTTATGTACTTACGTGTCGCTTTTGAAAATATAGCTGGTGTTTTTTGTGTGTTGTAGTATTATACCAAGTACATAATTAGTGTATCGTTTCATATAGAACTAATATTTACATACCTAAGAAAACAATGCCTCGTAATAGATTTGCTACTAACGTACCTAAGTACGTGTCACTTTTTCCCCATTTAAAATATGACGGTAGTGCAGTTTTTTGCTTAATATGCAATGTTCGTTTGGCTGCATTGGACAGAACTGATTGCCAGAGGCATGTCAATGGTATTAAGCATATGAGAAATGCAAGAACTGAAATACCTTATACACTATTCCTCATACATTTATTAATTATGTTTACCTCTTGTAATCTTCCGTTGTCGTTGGTGAGAAAGGCAGCTTTTAAAACGTTTTGGCGACAATACGTTCCAAAGTACCCATTACCCTCACAAACACAATTACAGAATCATCAAACGTTGATCGAATGATTGGAAGTACTAAAGCAGTGTTTCGTAAATCTCCTAAACGTTTAAAAGAATTTCGTAAATTTTGTCCAGGTATTCCAGAACCTCCTGAACCAATTTTAACGCGATGGGGTACTTGGCTAACAGCAGCTTCTTACTATTTGATCCATTTTCAACAAATTCAATCAGTTATAATGTGATTTAATCGGAATGAATCCAAAGCAATTAGAGAAAGTCAAAGACAATTTCAAATTCCTCAACTTTTAGAAGATTTAACAACAATATGTACCAATTATACAGTATTACTAGATGCCATCAGAAAACTACAATGTACTGAATTGTCATTGCAGGAATCATTAGACATAGTGGAGAGTGTAAAAAATAAATTACACACATTAAATGATACGCCAGGATTATGCGCTAGTCAAAAGTTGGCAGATGTTTTAAGGAAAAATCCCGATTTTAATACTTTAGAGGCCGTTTATAATAAGTGTAAGAATAGTGAACTTTTAAGTGATTTTGAAAAACAGTTTCTACATGCAAATGTAACTTCCTTAGATGTGGAGAGATCGTTTTCTATGTATAAGAATATTTTTTCTTGTCGACGCACAAGGTTTAAAGAAATAACTGTGGAAACATATGCAATGATGCAAGTTTACAGTAGTTCACATCCTGATGCCTCTAATTTGTTGAATAATTAGCAAGTAAGTTTATTTATGAATTTTTCGTATTCTAATATTAACCCGTAATACCGACGCCTATGCGAGTCCGCAAGTTTTGGTTACTCTAATAATTACATACATAATTGATTTATGTGTATAAATCCGCTGACCGGCATATTGTAGCGAGTGGCAAGGCATGCAAAATATTGGTTCTAGAAAGTAGTAAGGAAAATGAAGAGGAAAATCGAGGAACACATAAATTAAGAGAAAAATCAAGGAACACATAAATTAAGAGAAAAATCGGGGAACACATAAATTAAGAGAAGAATCGAGGTAAAGACTATCAATAGACCAGTTTCCATACAAAGCGGGCTCCTTGACATTTAAGTCGCGATGATAGTGATGAAACCATATCTGCTAAGTAGACTGGAATAATCTATTCCTCGTTCCGGATAGACATCCTCTCTATGAGCAAAGTATTTAAGAAATCGTCGTAGAACTTTTTCCAAAGAAGGCTGATAGTAAATATAATGAAGAGACCATACTTGTGATGCATACTCCAACTTACTGATGTTGAAACTAAAGAAGAAGGTCTTTAACAATTGAATATCGCGAAATGACTTAGATGCGTGTATAATAAAACTCAAGGTCTTGGAGGCTGATAAGCACAGATCTGCTATGTGTTAGGAAATATTCATCGAAGGGTCAAACAAAGCTCCAAGATCTCTGATCAACTCAACTTTCTTCAGAAATCTATTATTTATACTGTACGTAGAAGGAATATGACTGAGTTTGCGAGTGAAAGAATGCAACAACATTTATTGGAATTCAGGTATCGCATCAAGCAATAATGTGGTTGATATTATTCTGCAGGCACAAAATATCGTCCCAGTTAGAAATAAAATATGTGTATATATATGACATTGATCGATTGATTGTTTCCATAAGCAGGGTTAGTCTTTACCTCCTTAATACTATGACCCAAATGGGCCTATTGTATTATTCCTGCTTTGGTATTGTTTTACTTAAACAGGTTAGTTCCCTTGATCAGGCTTAAGAGTTTATGCAGTAAATCTTTCTCCAATGGTAGATCAATTATGCTTCGGATAGGGAGTCTGCGTTGACTTAACGCTGCGCGTTCGAAAATAATTCTCTTCATAAAGGTTCATCTTTGTAGATACCCATCTTGTGCAAGAGGCCTCCCAAACAGCCATGTCATAGACATATTGCTGCCCTAAGCTGAATCTTGTTTAGTGCAAGCAGGTCAGCATTCAAATGTTGCGACGGTCTTCTCATCGTTCGTTTGCTGTGCTTTTGTCCAGCTGCATGGTTCCAATTTAATTGGTGTTTTTTATGATCCCTTCATTAATTGCATCACGCACTGCATTCTTGGTAATACCTAGACCCGGTTTAGTTTCTGTAAAATTCATTTTTGAACCTTCTCTCGCTAGCTGGTCTGCAATTTCATTGCCCGCTATACCCTTGCGTCCTGGCACTCACACCAAGGTACCCTTGTTATGTTTAGATAGAACCATTAGGTTTTGCAGACACTCCCATACTAGTTTGAAGGCTGTGTGATTTAATTACTTAATCCTGGAACTCTTGCACTTTTCGGTGTCGAGTTATGTTGGAGTTGAGTTTTCAAGCAGTTTCTTCCACATTTCTTTCCACTTCTTTCTTTCTCTTGGCAGGACTTTTATATCTTCCCATCTGGCTCCTCTTTCCTCTGCTGCTATTCTCACTTCTTCCATCCACGTTTTACACGGTTTGCCTCTCTTCTTTTTTTCCTACTTCTCTCGCTTTGTATATCTGTCTTACTATTTCATCTTCATTTCTTCTCATTACGTGTCCCAACCATCTGAGTTATCCTTGCTCTATGGTTGTCTCGACAGGGACTATATTTAGCTTTTACTGGAATACTTAATTTTTGATTTTGCCTTTTCGTGTTTTTCGTTCTATTCTTCTCAATAATCTCACTTCCATACTTGTCAGTCTACTTCTTTGTCTTTGTGTAGTTATCCATGATCCACACGCATACGCTAGAGTGGGTTTTACAATCCTTTCACTATTTCTGATTTTACTTCTTTGGGGACTTCTTTTTACTTAAAAAATTGCTCTTTATACTGTTACATAGTTTACCAGTTTTTGTTAATCTTTCGTTTAATTCATCTTCTTCATTTATTATTACTCCCTGATATTTAAACTTTTCTACTTATTCTAGTTGGTCACCATTTATTTTTTATACTGTGTTTTTCTTTCTGTATTCCGATTACCATTGTTTTAGATTTTTCCTTACTTATTGACATATTTTTCAATTTCGGTGCTTCATGTAAAATGTCTATATTTTCCTACAGTTGTTTCTCTGTTTCTCCCAGAATTATCAAATCATCAGCGTAGCACAATTCCGTTAGACGTATGTTTTTGAGTTAATCTTAGGCTTGTGTGATAAGATACCTTTAAGGTTGCCTGACAATCAGAGAGAATGCAAATCGTCCTCTCTCGTGGTTGTCGACGCAAGTTTGTATAGGATATACTTCTGCTTGAAATACCATGGCATATACATGTTTTGTATCCCTGGTTTTCCTCATAAACGCCAATCCCAAAACTAGTACCCGTTCTTGACCCATCTGTGTACCAGATTTGGATTTTCAGTTTCCTCCCCTCTCCATTTTTCCATTCTTCCCAATTCAAAAAAACTTTGAAAGGTTTATAATAGGAGATCCTGGAGATTATTATGTCGCTACCCATATCAAAGATAGGGTTTGTTACTACTGTTTCTATTCTGGTGTGCTTCGATCCACTGTGGGTTATCCAGTTACTAGTGTTTTTCTTGATATGGAAGTCAAAAGGAGCTAAGTTTAGCATGGATTCCATACCAGCCGTTGGGGCGCTTTTAATTGCTCCAGTTGTACATAGGCATGACAGTCTCTGAATTCTCGGAGAGATTTATTATATGACATCCAAACAATATGTTAAAATAGGTCCTATGTTTTGAATGCCTGCTCCATTCAAATAAAGTGAAACTTCTTTAAAACGAACACTCTCTTAAACGGACATATTTTTTCAACTGAATTATTAATGAGCGATGTTTGCTCTAAAGAATGAAGCACATTCCTTATACTTACCAATTCTAATTTTTCTTTATGCTGTATTAATACTTCCTCAGTCCTTTTATAAGCTCTAGTAACCAATTTCCTTGCCTCTTCATCAATTAGAGCAGCCATTTTCTTACTGTACGGCCTCCTACCTCGTTCTTTAATTTCTTGCTCGGGAAAACAGACTAAACCAACGTAATCGTTCATACCGAACTCTTTCACTTGTGCGTACGCCATTTTGGTTACCTTTTCGAGGTCATTTTGGGCACCGGTAGTAATTCTGTTAAACGTTAACGATTCGGCTACGCGACCACCCAAGGTCATACACATTTTCTCGAAAAGCTTTACGAAATAAAGAGAAAAAATAAATTAATATGAATTTCAAATGTTTTCAAAGTTATACCTCTTCTTTACTATAAAGCTTTTGATCTCTCGGGATGTATTGAGCGAAACCTAAAGCTAAATTCGTTCTAGGCACGATGGTTACTTTTAATAAGGCGTCGGTGTGTTTCAACATCCATCCCACGATAGCGTGTCCTGATTCGTGGTAGGCGACTACTCGTTTTGTTTCCGGCGTCATAGCATGGCTTCGTTTTTCAGTGCCACCTATGATTATTAGAACAAAAAAATCAGTAAAGAGACACCTACGATTGTAATTCGGAAACTTACCTACGACTCTTTCAACAGCATATTCTAAGTCGGCTCTGGTGACTTTTTTCTTTTTCAATCGAGCTGCGTGTAAAGCCGCTTCGTTGCAGATGTTAGCTATATCGGCTCCGCTAAACCCGGGTGTTAAAAACGCCAAATTTTTGGAGTAAACGCCTGGGGCTTTTTCTAAAGCGATACCTTTGAGGTGCTGTTCGAAAATCTGTTTCCTCTCGTCGAGATCGGGTAGATCTATTAGTATGTGCCTGTCAAATCTTCCCGGTCTCAAAAGGGCCTGAAAGTTAGGTTATCTAAAATGTATAGAGTGTCAAGATTGCGACGATTTCGTTACTTTATCCAATACGTCAGCTCTGTTGGTTGATGAGAGAACGATAATATTTTCCACGGTTGCCATACCATCCATTTCAACTAGGAGTTGGTTTAGGGTCTGTTCGCTTTCGCCAGTGGCGCCTGTCATCCCCGATATTTCCCCGCTACGTTTTTTGCCGATGGCATCGATTTCGTCGATGTAGATTATGCATGGGGTTCTTTTTCTTGCTTCTTTAAATAAATCTCTGTAAATTACAACAATATACAACATGAAAATCCGTGATTTTCTTGGTAGTTTTAATGTAATTAAATATTTTAAAAAATCTCGTCCTTGTAAGGAATCGAACCCGACATCTTCCGTTTACCGGACAGGCGTGCTAACCACTATACCACAGGAATCTATGTCAGGAACGGTCACTTCTTAGTACTTAGTTGGTTACCGTCGGAATTATCAAGGAAATCACAGATTTTCACAATTCACCGACGGTAGCCAAAATATATTGATTTAAAATATAGTTTTGCTTTTTTAGGTGTGTTAATAATGGTTATTTTTAAGAATATCTGCATAAGCTGTATAGTGAGATCCTAAAGTATCCCTCCCCCCATACTAACTTTTGAGCAACAGAAGCTACCATTTTTTGAAAAATTAGGTCGATTTATATTTTTTATGTGCTATCTTTTACCGTTATTCGCAGTTCAGTTGCATTTCCGGTGTCACCCGGGACATTTTTACGTTTTTGGAAAGGTAATCGAAAGGCGAATTCAACAAATGTTATATTTTAACCTAAGAAATATGACGCTATGCAGCAACAAAGATATTGGTAATCTGTTTTTGTTGTTACGCAAAGTTGGCTAGGAAAGAACGTCAAATTGTTTCTTGTGACGCCAAAATAATCTAAAGAACTCGTTGCTAAGTAATCATAACAACTGCCAAACTGTCAAATCTCATAAGCGTAAATTATTCTTGTTATTTTACGTCATTTTAACTTGTTTTGTTAATTGTTGTTTCCCCTTTACTTTATCGAACATTATTGTAGTTAATTAATTATGGTAGGTTTATTTAAATTTGTTAGTTTTTGATAGACAATGTGCTTAAGTTTTTGTCTTTTTAGGTTGTCGATTTTACAATGGCTTCCGCATGGACCACGTAAGATAAACATCAAGCACCTAATTTTAATATTCGGTGAATTTGGTTTTCGGTGAATTTCGGTGAATTATTATCCAAAGAAATCACTGGTTTTCATTTAAGCAAGACTATACAAGCCATGTCGTCTAAAAAGCAGCAACAAGAAGCCGGGTACACACGTCAAGCCAACTCCCAAGCAGCTCCTGGGTTGCTAATCCCGAGATGGCACATAGTGTTATGGTGTCTTCACATATCAGTGATTCCGACAGGGTTACCATGATGTAATACATCAATAGTATGCAATAATTATCTCTTAAAACAAGTTTATTTTCTGTTTGGCACTTTTCTAATTTCTTATTTAAACAAAATAACTGGAGCGGGCACTTTTTAAATTTCGCGGATGATTTAAGTTGGTAGTTCCGGCAATAAAGGATATATTTGTCTGTATTACGTTAAGAAATTGGAGTATACGCATTACCTACGACATACATAAGGCCTGAGCGCTTTGACGTCAGCAGGCTGTGACGTATTTTTAAGTAGGTCGTCGATCATTCACACGTTCAGATCGTTTCTTGCGTTTTGAATTGGTTTATCCAAATTATATTGGTTTTATTTTTAAAAAATACTGTGTAGTTATATTTCCGTACTTTGTTGGTAATACCTGTAATGTTTTTCTAGTGTTGTATAAGCGATAAAACCTTTTCTGACGCGATAAAAACGAGGTAACGTAACCTAACATGGCGTCGGCTGTTTTGTATGTTTTGTTTGTAAGTTACACTTTGTAAAAAGAGATATTTATTTTTCAACAGCTACAGATTCAAGAACCGGGGAAACTATAACTGTAAGTTGAAAAAATTTGCAACAAAATGACAGCTGTCTGTATAATATGAAAATGCACACCTCTAGAGAATTTTATGATACCACTACATTTTACTTGAGATGGATCACTAGATATGAACAAAATACTTTAAAAAGTGTTTATATTATACTGGCTAACGCAATAGAAACATGTCCCGTTAGGTCATGTCAGACTAAACTGCTTAAATTCGGTCACTGTGAGCCCAGAAAGTGGTTCGGTATTTACCACTGGTTCTGCTGTTTCCAAAGTTAACTTGGAAGGCAATAGGAAACTTTAGTCAATTGGTTATTTTAACGTTTAGCATATCATAAATACAATCCGGTTTATGCAGTGTCCATAAAGTATGGGATAAATTAATTACTTTATAAATCAAACGTATTTTGGGAAAATCCCGGGACAAGTTGATTTTTAATTCATTTGCGTACCTTGTTCCTTACATTTTCTAGTTACAATGTTATTATTGTCTCTGTTATTACCCTTTATCTTTGATGATCCGTTTCATTTTTGATATGCATGTATTTTTCTGTTTTTCTCATCTACATATTTGAATCGCTAAATAATACCAAAAATTACCTCACATACAGACAATTATAAAATAATTAATTAGCAATTTTATATTAAGAAGTGTTGCAAGGATAACTCCCATAAATAACGAGAAACTTCCTAAGTGCATAATTAAATATTATCTTGTCCGCTGTTCAATATTTAAAAAACTTGGTTTCTCTGAAATATGTTAACAATAATTAGAAACGTAATATCTTTTCGTCTTCATAAAGGAGTAAGACACAAAAGTATTACAGTTTTTAAAATAGTCCTAAAAAGCGTCTTTGTGTTTAAGTTTATGAAAATCTGATTCCTTTGTAGAACATATAGGCAAGCTTATTTAGTTACTTGCTTTGGTGTATGCAACTTATTTAACTTTTGCTTTAGTCGGTGCAATTCAAGGTTGATAGAATACATTTACTCTAAAGGTGGTCTCAGTTTAAAAATAGCGTGCACAATGACGTCAGTGATGGTGGAATATAGAACATATGAGATCCATCAATTTAAACGTTGTTACGAACAAGTATTTCTACGTATTACTATCAATGACTTTGAAATATGCATCCTTCGCCCCTCTGCCCACAAACTTTCGGTCAAGTATTGCAAGATAGGAACTGAGACAACCTTTAGAATACATACATTGTACCAACCTTGGGTGCAATTTACTTTTACAACATTCCCAATTCCGAGAATGAACGATAATGTCACGCTTTGCTTCTAGAATACACCATATTAGTCAACTTTATTCTAAATACACGTGGAAAGAATGCCTAATAACAATAACCAAAAAATAAATGCTAATATAGCTCATGGTATCGGTGGAATCATTCCCGGCAAAAACAATGTAGCAGAGAAAATAGCCCTAACACATGGACATGTTTCTGCCTACTCGACGTCATCTGCGTGGTTCTGAGCACCATCTTCTGCCGCTATCATTGCGTTTGCCTCTCAGTTTATGTTGCTAATCTCCAAAGCAGCACTGAATATGTCTCTCGGCGACACCTATCGCCAAGAAACACAGTCACGCCGTCCCAGAGGGTAGCAAGACAAACCGGAGTGTAGATGACCACCACCTATCGGGCAGCTCCTGGGCAGCCAAACGCAATGATAGCGGCAGAAGATAGTGCTCAGAATCATGCTGATGACGTCGAGTAGGCAGAAACATGTCCATGTGTTAACGCTATTTTCTCTGCTACATTGTTTTTGCCGGGAATGATTCCACCAATACCATGAGCTATATTAGCATTTATTTTTTGGTTAACTTTATTCTAATTTCAAATCTTCGGTTTTACTGCTTTATTTGTTTTCGCATTTTGAATTTCTTTTCACAAAAATGTATAAAAAACGGTTGTCAATTTTGGTACAAAGACTCTTGGTTTTAATGTAAAGAATGCTGTTTTCTCCAAAAGCAACTTAATAAAACTCAAAAATGGCTCTCTACACTACATTAGAAGCACTACATACAAAACAACCCAGTTCTTTGCTAATTACTTGCTTAACTTGAAAAATTAGAAGAGCGAGAAAGATGCAATCCGTCATACGCTGTCTCTTAAGTATTTGCTTTCCATTTGTTATGACTCACTCTGTACATGCGTGTTTAGGCATCCATTCGTATAAAGAAATTGCATTTTGTAATTGGATTCAATGAACCAATTCATGTTAGAATGTAGTAATTTTGATAATAAAAATAAAAATTACCTAACTCTAGCTGCTCCTAAACCACCAATCATCTCTATGAACTCGGAACCATTCATCGACAAAAAGGGTACATTAGCTTCTGTGGCAACTGCCTTTGCCAATAAGGTTTTACCGCAACCAGGAGGACCCAATAAAAGAGCTCCTTTAGGAACCTTCGCACCCAGACTCTTGTAATGTTCAGGTCTCTTTAAATAATCGACGAACTCCATGACTTCCAGTTTTGCTTCTTTTAAACCAGCGACATCAGCAAACTTAACGCCTTTGCCTTGTCCAACCAATGGATCAACCAGCGTAAATTTTGCTTTACCCATCTGAGTCTATTTGGCAGAGAAAACGATTGCTTTAGGAAGTAAAATATTGAATGATAAATTCTGAAGAAGTTAAATGAAAGATACATTGCTAAATCGCCAAGATTTTACATTTTATTAAATAAAGATTTACCAACAAAATGGAGACTTACAAAACCGTCCATACTGATTGGGGTTCGTATACTTCTACTTCTTGCAATAATCGATAGTAACAGCCCAACAATGAAAAGAGATACGATTAATTTTCCTGCGGAATCTCCACCTCTTTCATATACAACTGGTACCCCTTCCTTAATAGCTAATCTCCTTTCTGCTTCTCTTAATTTGTCCTCGAATTTTTGTACATCAATTACGTTCATATGGTAAGTTTTATGATCAGCCTGTCGATATGCAATTAATAAATGCAAAATTAAAGTAATCATCTTACCTTTTTTCCTTTGATAATAGCACCATCGTACAAGATAATCGTTACAATTTCCACATCCGGCCTTACAATAATTTCCTCGACTTCTCCCTTAGCAAGCATTTGATACAAAAATTCATTCCAAGAAACGTATCTGACCACCTGAATATAATCGAACGCTTATTATATCAACTACTTATGTAAACTCTTACTTCTGGTTGGTTACTAGATGGGAACATCAATGAAATAATAGCGATCACCATATACGCAGACAACATCCACAAGAATGCCTTTGCGAGCAGTGAAGAAATTTTATTATCCTCATCGTCATCTTTATTTGGATCTTTTTTAGGATCATTTGGATTTTGAGAAGGTTGCTGTTGATTTCTACTAGGTGTTGTGTGATAATTTCTTTGACTTAGATAATACGGAAGTTTGTTGAGGTCGTTTAGACCTGACCGCTTGATTAAGCAACATACTGCTTGAAATTCTTTATGTACAGCTGTAGTAGTATGCTGCAGATAATAAATGGATGGGTTGCGAACATGAATGTAAAAATGTCATAATATTACATCTTATTACCTTAGTATTGTTTAAGTACCTATAAATACTAGAAAATAATTTATTATTACCGGTTTTGATGTTATTATGTCTGCTAAAATTTTGTACACCGTTTAGAATGTATCTAAATGGTAATTGCATTTTATTTATGTTCCTATACATGGTATATTTCTAATTTTCATCATTTTGTCAAAGAAATAATGAATGAATTTAAAGTTATGTATTTGATAGGAATCCAATGAGGCTTTTTGACATCTTTTTTAAATAGAAACCTGTAATATTAATGTGAAACAGCTTTATTTTTCCTATTCATCTACAGATGTCAGCACTACACAAAACCAAGAAATATTAAAATAAAACTATATTATTTACATATATTTAAATAAGAAATTAAAACCTAAAAGTAATGTTTTACTTTAATTTATTTCCGAAAAGTTAATTTTATATGCAATTGGTATTGTAATACGATTTGTTTTGACCTCTATATGTATATTCATTTCAAATTGGAATTTAAACTATACTAATGATTAAAACCAATTTATTTATCCTAGATTATCTATTAATTTTTGATTGTCAAAATGTAGATCTCCTCTGGCGAATTAGGGCGAAATTTTTATTAATTCGTAAGAATGCCAGCTCAACAGCTGTGCACTTTTCTCTTGTATAAACAAGAGGGTTTGCCAAATCCTGTTTTCTGACAAAACATTTGCCTTTTTCGGGTGAAATACAAACAACCGAAATAACCGATACATTTTGCCATTTGTAACCTTGTTCCGTGGAATATCTAAACTGGCCTCGTTCCTCGTTTGCGGGCAAAAAATCATTTGTTAAAAGTTACATTTCGACATGCACGGGTAAATTGTGTCTTGGAAATTAAAACGGGACCGTATAATAAATTAGTGCACTAATTTATTTAATAATAATAACTGTAGAATGAATTCTTTTTGTTTCTTTATGTAATTTTCGATAAGTTTTAAAACTTTTTAATGGTATAAGTACTAGAATAATAAATTGTTTTGTATGGCTTAATTTTTATTTTATTTATTTCATTTTTTTTCTGGCAAACATGGAGAATCGGTACCTGGAAAGTGCATATAGTAAAATATATATATTTTTTAACAACCAACCCCGTTTATTAGAAAAATCACAACATTGTTGTCAAATCTATATTCGTCTATAAAATCTTATAGGATTATGTTCTTTTCCTACAGCTCCTTTCGTGAAATAAATTAAAATATCCTTTCTGTTCATTGCAGAACTGAACTTTTTTAATTTACGTAATACGTTACAAAAACAAATGAACGTAGAACAAATAGAAGAACGTTAAAGAATAAAATGGCAGTTTTATGAAATTTGACATCCTATGTACTCGCAAATAATGTATTTTATAGACAAAACTAAAGAAAATCGCCAAAGCAGAGACAAATACTTGTCATAAAAATGAATAAAGCTGCACAGACTTCACTTGTAGCAATTTTCAAGGAACCTGGAAAATCTCATGATTATTTTCGAATTTCCTTGTATCCACTAATAATTAGTGTTGGGCGATTATGAATGATATAATCGAGATATATCGATTATACCCGAATAATCGATCATTCGATTATGGTTCAGAAATCATTCATTATTCGTTTCGACTGCGCAGGAGCACACAAACGGATTACGATTCGAGATCTGTATTCGAAATTTCGAGGTTTCGAGTTTCGAAATAATTCACTCGTCACTCGGATTCTGTCAAATAATCGTGGAAAATAATCGAAATCGTTAGTAAATTTCATTTGTTAAGTTGGTGGTACTGTGATACAAGTATGAAGTGACATTTTGGAAATCAACAATGAAAGGTTAGAAATATAAAAATATATTTTATTATTACATTTGCAAATTTGTGTTTAAAAAAACAATATAATCTAAATTTTTTGGTGCCAGCCGGTTTCTTCGCAAATTGGTTATGAGACCAGTTTTTGGAAATATTCTCTCTGACGGCACAGAAGTGGCTGGTGCACAAAGATATTCTTCATGGAATTTGAACAATTCAGGAAACAATGTTGCTTTCCATCCAAAGCTCAAGGATGCATGTTCGAGATATGTTGCATAGAAAATACTGCTTATCATTAGAATAGCTTGCTTGGTGAAAGAGCTATACATTTGTAGATTGGGCGATTTTGCTGTCAAGATAATTCCACAACATATTAACATCAGAGTCATCAGGCGTATATTTGGTCTCTGGCACAGGTGTAGAAGCAGAAAGTAAACCAGCAATGAGACTCTCAAGTTCATCTATAATCCATTTCTCCACATTTTCTGCATTTTCTTGGGTCCCAAATCCAATTTTTTTGTAACGAGGATCCAAAAAAGTGGTCTTGCCGATATTTTGTCTTTTTCATAATTTCCTACAAGCACAGAAAGCATGTCAGTTTTTAATTCAGCCCCAACAGCCGTTTTGCAATCTATTATGTTCATGGAATGCTGAACTCCTCGCACAAGCGGAATTATTGATGATAATGTGACGAATTTCTCTCCAGATAATGCTGTTGTCATTGAATCCAAAATTTTAAGGATCTGAATACAGTCTTCCACTACTATCCATTCATCTGCATTAAGCATCATAGGAGCCTTTGGCAGGCTTGACATCACAGCTACCAGTGGGACCTTAATGTCCACTGAACGTTGGAGCATTATGTAAGTGGAGTTCCACCGTGTTACCACATCTTGTTTGACCTTTAGAATACTAACATTTAATTGTTGTTGGATTTGAATTAGTTTTTCTACAGCAGTTACACTATGTTTAAAATGTCCCACAATTGATCTGCATTTTTTTAGAATGTCACTGAGTTTATTGTTTTTCTTTACGGTTTCATGCACTGATAAATTTAATGTATGAGCGATACATAGATGATGGTGCTTCTGTGGATGATCATTGATGGCTGACTTAATATTTGCACCGTTGTCTGAAACCACAGTCACAATTTTGTCACTAATTTCCCACTTGTTGAAAATGTCTGATGGTTCCAAACCGATTTGTGCTCCAGTTTGGCTACCTTTCACCTCAATGGTTTGGAGGGCGCTGGCATATAATGTACCATTTGCTGAAAATATTGGCTTTTTGGTTTTTGTATATTTTTTTAAATTTTGTTTATTTTTTACAAAAAGTTTTTACTTACTGATAAAGTGGATAGTAACAGTTATATAATGTTGTGTACTATCTGATGCCTAGAGGTCTGTTGTCACTGTAACGAAATGTGCTGATGACAATTTTGGTCGCAATACATCAACTTGTTGTCAATAAAGTTGAAGCAGCAGATGCGAAGATAGCACTTTCCGCGACGGAATTGTGTACAGGGAATTTAATTTTGACACAAACTGTCTGAATCCTTTGTCTTCCACAATTCTAAGTGGCTGGTAATCAGTAACAATCATTTTAACTAGCGCCTGATTGCTTTTGGCGTTGTCTGCTTCTACTAACTCAGTGTCGGATTTGATGGAGCCAAATAATCGCAGTTGCCTTTGCCGTTTAGATGGCTTGAATTCCCGCACAGAACCAGAAAATGATTTTGGTGGCCCTACTGTAGATGTTGATGGGCCTGCTATAAATGTGGATGGCCCTGCTGCAGATGTTGATGGCTCTGCTGTTGATGTTGATGGCACTGCTTCATTTAGGATAATATCTTCGTCACTAACGATATCATCAGGCACTACAGGCAGTAATTGACTCGGATGCACTCTTTTCAAATGTCGACTTAGGTTTGTTGTATTTTTAAAAAATTTAAATTGTTTTTGGCACAAATTGTACGTTACACATTTGTTGTCCGCTGTTAATTTAAAGAACTGCCATACTACAGATCTTTTGCCTCTGGACGTAATTTTTTAGATAACTGTCTTTGATTTGAACGAAACAGAAACGATCGCAAACACAGTGCAACTGAGACCGAGACAGAATTGTGCGGCGAAAACACACATAATTCCTATGCGCAGGTTGCAACAAGTATCAACGAGTGCAAGTCTTAATCATTCCTTTGTCTTTCTTCCAACACAGGTCAATTCCCGATTTCAAGACTTTCAAGTTACAACAGGAATTCTCAAGTGTAAACGTTATTCAGCACTTTGTCTATACCGCTATCTAATATATTTTTTTGAAAGATTTAATAGCACATGGACCATTTATAATGTTGAGAAATAAAACTATTTGTATTTTTTTTTAATTTAATTTATTTTTATTTTTCTCTCCAATACATAATACAAACTGCAAACGCATTGACATTGTAATAAAACTGTTTTCAATCAATAAATAAATCAATAATAATAAAAGTGCATTTTTACCAGGTTCTTTATTAAATGCCTTCGTTCAATTTTTTAGATTTAAATTTGGTGACCAGGTGGATGCGCATTAAATCATAATCGAATGTTCGATTCAAATTTTAAGCTACGCATGCGCACTGGATAATAATTGAATGTTTGGATTCATTCGATTATTGAAATATATGGATTATGCCCAACACTAATTAATATTAATAAATGACAGTGCGATGGAAAACATTTGTTTTATTTCTCAATTAACGCCTATTTTAAAAAGAACAAACGAAAAATCCTACGTTATGCCATTTGTAATTTCACACAATTAAATAACGAGGTTTTATTCCGACACAATAAAAGCTCTCGGCAAGCTTTCCATCCAAATGCTAAAAGCATTCAGTAGTTCCCTTGTCATTATGATCGGCGGCATGAAGTAGTAGTACTAGTGGAGTAGTTCTGCCACGGTTCATCAGTTATCAAAACACTCGTTAGGCTGAATTGACGACTATTTCGAAACGTGTAAATGAGACGCAGAAACTTTTATAAAATTAATGCACGACAGACGGGTTAATGGCAAAAATGAGAACCTATGTAAAAGCAAGAGAGAGAAACATCCATATGCATCGCCAGTGGTTCACGTATTCGCTGTTGTGAATGGATCCTCGCTTTTGATAACTGGACAATGACGTGAGGCGAAGTGTGAGTTGTATTCAGTTCTTTCTTTGTATATAACATAGAAGCGATAATTCTACATAATTGCATTAGTGTGTGTGTGTGAATACGTATATATATATGGGAAAATAACGCGCCTAAGTATGCGAGGGGCGCTACAATAATATTGACGTAAGCTGCTGCGTGAAGTGGAACATACATATATAGGGGGCCTGTGTGGCACTGCCCTAGCATTGTTAGCTCTTTATCCTCATTGGTCAGAACGGCCATGTTGGTGGTTTTCTTTCTTATACGTGCCTGTATTCATTCCCCGTCAATCTTCACCTGACTTGACAGGTCGACAGATCCCCGATGGTCAAGCAGTCTGCAAGAAAACGAAATAAATGTTATGTTTTTCGTAATGACAGCAATAATACAAAGAGCGTATTTTATTAGTGTTGCTGGACGTGTGTAGGTGGAAATGGAAATAACTTACTTGCATATTAAATGCATTTAATAATTGAAGGAGCAAGTGAATGAAGGAGTTATGTTACAAAAAATGTTTGTGAATAACTTAGGTTTTAATGGGGTTAGTTGATATCTATTATTGAATGATTATTTTCAAGTGTAGTTTATTTAATTAGTAGGAAGGAGTTGTGGATTAATTATGGTCAAACAATTAAGTTTTCGTGAAACTTATTATACAACAGAAAGCAGACTTTTGACTTAACCCCTTCATTCACTTGCCCCCTACAATTGTATTAAGTAAATAGAAATAACGCGATTGAATGAAAAATAAAAAACATGTTACTTTATTCACATTCAAAACTAAAATGCTGCATTAGACACTATTGAAGTATAATTTGTAATATGAAGGTTTGGTTTAAATTAGTGTTGGGCGATTACGAATGATATAATCGAGATATATCGATTATACCCGAATAATCGATCATTCGATTATGGTTCAGAAATCATTCATTATTCGTTTCGACTGCGCAGGAACCCACAAACGGATTACGATTCGAGATCTGTATTCGAAACTTCGAGGTTTCGAATTTCGAAATAATTCACTCGTCACTCGGATTCTGTCAAATAATCGTGGAAAATAATTGAAATCGTTAGTAAATTTCATTTGTTAAGTTGGTGGTACTGTGATACAAGTATGAAGCGACATTTTGGAAATCAACAATGAAAGGTTAGAAATATAAAAATATATTTTATTATTACATTTGCAAATTTGTGTTTAAAAAAACAATATAATCTAAATTTTTAGGTGTCAGTCGGTTTCTTCGCAAATTGGTTATGAGACCAATTTTTGAAAATATTCTCTCTGACGGCACAGAAGTGACTGGTGCAAAAAAGATATTTTTCATGGAGTTTGAACAATTCAGGAAACAAATGTTTGTTTTCCATCCAAAAGCTCAAAGGATTGCATGTTCGAGGTATGTTTGGCATAGATAAATACTGCTTTATCATTAGAATAGCTTTTGCTTTTGGTGAAAGAGCTAATACATTTGTAGATTGGGCGATTTTGCTGTCAAGGTAATTCCACAACATATTAACATCAGAGTCATCAGGCGTATATTTGGTCTCTGACACAGGTGTAGAAGCAGAAAGTGAACCAGCAATAAGACTCTCAAGTTCATCTAAAATCCATTTCTCCGCATTTTCTTGGGTCCCAAATCCAATTTTTTTGTAACGAGGATCCAAAAAAGTGGCTTTTGCCGATATTTTGTCTTTTTCATAATTTCCCACAAGCACAGAAAGCATGTCAGTTTTTAATTCAGCCCCAACAGCCGTTTTGCAATCTATTATGTTCATGGAATGCTGAACTCCTCGCACAAGCGGAATTATTGATGATAATGTGACGAATTTCTATCCAGATAATGCTGTTGTCATTGAATCCAAAATTTTAAGGATCTGAATACAGTCTTCCACTACTATTCATTCATCTGCATTAAGCATCATAGGAACCTTTGGCAGGCTTGACATCACAGCTACCAGTGGGACCTTAATGTCCACTAAACGTTGGAGCATTATGTAAATGGAGTTCCACCGTGTTACTACATCTTGTTTGACCTTTAGAACACAAACATTTAATTGTTGTTGGATTTGAATTAGTTTTTCTACAGCAGTTACACTATGTTTAAAATGTCCCACAATTGATCTGCATTTTTTTAGAATGTCACTGAGTTTATTGTTTTTCTTTAGGGATACATGGATGGTGGTGCTTCTGTAGATGATCATTGATGGCTGACTTAATATTTGCACCGTTGTCTGAAACCACAGTCACAATTTTGTCATTAATTTCTCACTTGCTGAAAATGTCTAATAATTCCAAACCGATTTGTGCTCCAGTTAGGCTACCTTTCACCTCACTGGTTTGGAGGGCGCTGGCATGTAATGTACCATTTGCTGAAAATATTGGCTTTTTAGGTTTTGTATATTTTTTAATTTTTTTTTTATTCTTTACAGAAAGTTTTTGCTTACTGATAAAGTGGAAAGTAACAGTTATATAACGCTGTGTACTATCTGATGTCCAGAGGTCTGTTGTCACTGCAACGAAATGTGCTGATGACAATTTTTGTCGCAATACATCAACTTGTTGCCAATAAAGTTGAGGCAGTAGCTGCGAAGATAGCACTTTCCGCGATGGAATTGTGTACAGGGAATTTAATTTTGACATAAACTGTCTGAATCCTTTGCCTTCCACAATTCTAAGTGGCTGGTAATCAGCAACAATAATTTTAGCTAGCGCCTGATTGATTTTGGCGTTGTCTGCTTCTGCTAACTCAGTGTCGGATTTGGTGGGGCCAAATAACCGCAGTTGCCTTTGCCGTTTAGATGGCCGAAATTCCCGCACAGAACCAGAAAATAATGGCACTGCTTCATTTAGGATAATATCTTCGTCACGAAACGATATCATCAGGCACTACAGGCAGTAATTGACTCGGATGCACTCTTTTCAAATGTTGACTTGGGTTTGTTGTATTTTTAAAAAAATTAAATTGTTTTTGACACAAATTGCACGTTACAAATTTGTTGTGCGCTGTTAATTTAAAGAACTGCCATACTACAGATCTTTTGCCTCTGGACGTCGTTTTTTAGATAACTGTCTTTGATTTGAACGAAACGAAAACGATGGCAAACACGGTACAACTGAGACTGAGACAGAATTGTGCAGCGAAAACACGCATAATTCCTACGGGCAGGTTGCAACAAGTATCAACGAGTGCAAGTCTTAATCATTCCTTTGTCTTTCTTCCAACATAAGTTAATTCCCGATTTCAAGACTTTCGAGTTACAACAGGAATTCTCAAGTGTAAACGTTATTCAGCCTTTTGTCTACACCACTATCATATATATATTTTTTTAAAGATTTAATAGCGCATGAACCATTTATAATGTTAAGAAATAAATCTATTTGTATTTTTTTTTATTTAATTTATTTTTATTTTTCTCTCCAATACATAATACAAACTACAAACACATTGACATTGTAATAAAACTGTTTTCAATAACTTGTTTAAACTTTAAAATTTAGCTGGTTTAAATTTTAAAACTTGTGTCATGTTGAGGACTCTGCTGCTGAGCGGGACAGTCAAGCAGACGATAATTCTTTACTACCAACCTGGGCTAGCTCAACTCCAGTGTGTTCGGGAGATACTTCAAGAAGGAAATCTCTTGGAAACAAGACCTCAGCAATTATATCTACCGAAATTTCCTCGGAGTTTGATGGCGACGATTCTACTTTAGGCCAGGATTACATTCCTTCAGAAAAAGAATCTGAGGATGATAATGTGGATGATGACGATCGGATGATGTACAAGAGACGGGCCTAATAAGCAATCGACATATTTTGAAAGAATGACGAAGATGGTGTTAACAATACTGATGCCTCCAATGTCGGCACAAAATGGGTAAAAGTATGTGCTTCACCACAGAAATATAAAAACTGTGTTTTTAATCAACTCTTTAGCCCTGAACTTGACTATACACAAAACAACTCTCCTGCTGAGCTACCACCGAAAATATTACTAGAAAAATCGATGTGGATATACATTAACCTGTCAAGGGAAAATATAGAAGACGTACCCCTTGCTCTACGAAAACCAACGTCAAGAGGTAGAAGATAATTTGTGTAATAATTTGTTTCTTTTTTATTATAATGAGGCTATATTTTATATTCTATGTTCTAGGTTATACATTTTTGTCGTTTATATTTTTATACTTACAAGAATAAGTTAAGTGGTTAATTTCCTTCATGCGCTTGTTTAAAAATTGTGGCAAGGATGGGAGCCCCAGCATCCATGTGAAAAGTTGATTGGACCAGAACGCTTAACGGCTTGTATACGAGCCACGTCAAAATTACGAAACGAGAAGCAAAATTTAGCAAAAGAAGGTATAACTCATTATTATCGTACAAGTGGAATAAAAACCAAAAAAATAATTCGCCCATTATTCGTATTTCCAATGTCAGTTTGGACATAGGTCGCTTTTCTAATTTATTTCCTATATTTTACATTTAATCGCGTTTTAAAGGTATTATTTGTCAATGCAAAACCATGTTCTTCTGTGCACAGTTTACTAAAAACGAACTTTTAATCTTTCAAGTTCAATTATCCCGAAAGTGAAGTAAAATGAGTGAGTTAGATTGTTTTCCCTTGCGATCTTCATTTATTTAACTATCTCAAACTTTTATAGTAGGTATATATTCACCGCATATTCGAACCAATAACATTGTCCTCAGTTCGTTTCTTTCGTTTTCTGTATACACATATCGTACGCTTACCTTTCGCCGAAACCCAGCATATTTGTGTTAACTTTAGCTATAGGCACACATACATACACATGTAGACATATGTGTATATAATATGTGATATTCGGCAGGCAAAGTTTCGACTCGCTACCGCAGATATGCATAATAATAATAATGATATAGTGGGAAGGCTGTGGGAACGATCCAGTCGGTCCTATATTTGTTTATATTAAGTGCCATCGAAAGAGGTGAACTCTGCCGGTTTCCATGTATAGATACAGAGGTATATTTATCGTTCCACCAAAAGACGTTTAATATACGACAGTCATAAACTTTTGGAAGCATTAAAGCAACAATATATTGATTTTTAAGTGTGTAGTTATGTGAATCTAGTATCTATTTATATTTTTATCATATTTGCAGATGGATAACTGTAACAATGCACTGATAAAAATGTAATGCAAACTTGTATACGAGGGTACACTGAAAAGGTTCCAGCCGAACACAGAAACAAGTATTTCATTGTCAAATTCACAACATGATGGCCTCCTCATTCGATGAAAATTTATATCCTCCTCTATTTGCCATGGCGATCGCTAACAAAAGATTTCGTAGTACCAAATACTACTTGCCATCAATATTTTTAGCTTATATTTTTTATAAGTTTGTAGGTTACTACACCCAGAGAAACGTGTATCAAGACTGTCTGCGTCAATTCAAGACGATTATTGTTTCAACCATCCACAATACAATTACTGCTTTAAATCAAAAGAAATATTTCCTTAGCGCTTTTTTCTCCATTTAAGAAAAGTATATGGAAGTTCAGGCAAGCTGACAAATTATATTAACTGTTTAGGAAAAAATTTAAAAATTATATAATATACATTTCTGTGAGGAATTATTAAAACAAATCTTTTCTGGAAGCCTTTTACCAATTTCCAGGTAGTATTTGTCTATTATAAGACCGTTATCATAAAATATATAATTATGTTGGAAATTCCCAATAATTACACTGACACTAAAGCTTTATAATAATCCTTAGGCGGGTTAGCTGATGCACTCGTGTTACCTCGGAATATTCGTATACCCTTTATAAAGTATTATAACATTTGTAAACGCAGTAGTTCTGAAGAGATAGTTATTGTGAAAGTATCTGTGGTTGTGCAAGTGAAAAATAAAATAATTTCGGTTTGACTGCTTAAAATGCCCCGTGGAAAGCCTTTAGCTGTTTCAAAACGATCTGCTATTATTACCTTGCATCAGGAAGGGTACGCAGAAAGACGGATTGCGGATAAATTAAAAATAAAAAATCTACAGTACATGATACTATAGTTCGATTTAAGACAACCGGTGACGTGCAAGATCGTAATCGGCCAGGACCGTCAAGAAAAACGACTCCTGCGGAAGATTTTAGAATAGAAATAATTAGTAAGCGCAATAGAAGCATCAGAAATTGCTGCAGAATTCAATAATGAGCGAGATTCCAAAGTTTCTGTGAGTACTGTGAAACGTCGGCTGAAAGAGGCTGGGTTGCATGGGCGAGTGGCTTGTCGAAAACCGTTACTCCGAAGAGGAAATAGGCTGAAACGACTGAAATGGGCACAAGCTCATAGAGATTGGACAGTGGACGATTTTAGAAACGTTTTGTTGACTGACGAATCCAAGTTTGAGGTTTTTGGAAATAGACGGAGAGTTTTCGTACGCAGATCAAGAGAGGAAAGAATGTTACGGGAGTGTATAGTTCCTACGGTGAAGCATGGAGGCGGATCTGTAATGGTTTGGGGTTGTTTTTCCTTAATCGGAACAGGGGACTTGCTCAAAACTGAGGGCATAATTAAAAAAGAAGAATATCGTGAATTTGAATTTATGCAGGACAATGACCCCAAACATAAATCTAAATTGTGCACAGATTACCTACAGCAAGAATAAAATGAAAAAACCCTAAAGATTACGGAATGGCCGCCACAGTCCCCCGATCTGAACCCGATGGAGTTGTTACGGGAAGAATTAGACCGATGTGTTAGGAAAAAGTGTCAAAAATTGAAGGAACATTTGTGGACCATTCTCCAGGAGGTATGGACAAGCTTGCCCAATGAAACATTAGCAAAATTAGTGAATCGGATGCCGAGAATAGTGGCAGCATTCCTAAAGGCAAAAGGTGGATTTTTCGATGAAAATCGGATTTAAATTATTTGTATTACATTAACTTTTTCTTTTTAATAAATTTGTGTTTGAAAATATGTAAAATCTTATAAGTAAGTATTAAATACATGGCCATTTAATATTTCTCTTATTTTCTTTGACTTCCGCACATTTTTTTGCTTGTCCGAACTTCCATGAACGGTGGTGTATATACATACTTGTAATGAAATAATTGTATTTCTTTGTTTAAAATATATGTTAACTTGATTCAAGAAAATCTTGCAGAAAATTTGAAGAAAGCGATTCTTAGTATAAATAAATGACGATTATAGTAAATAGTTTTCTTAATTCCAGAAAGCGTTCAAGTATTGTTAAATCAATAGTTTCATCTCCTTAAAATGAAGGATTGTTTAAAACAGTACGATATATCTGTACATAATGCAGTAAATTATTGTCATTGTTTGTGATTTTAAAAAGGCTAAGGTAGAGATTATCTACCGAATAATGTTGAAACAAAAGTAAACTTAATGTAGAAGTACACATGAAAAAAGTGCCTACAAACAATAATCAAGATTATGCTAATAAATAGCTGATGGCATTGATGGAATCATTCCCGGTAAAAACAGTGTGAGAAGAAAAAAGCACTAACGCTTTTTGCTCCTCCTTGTTGTTCATCCCTCAGTTTATACCACTAATCTTCAAAAACAGCAACTGAAATGTTTCCTGACGCTACCTAGTAGTATTTTTAATACGAACTTAAGAATTTCGGTAATTCTATGTTTCCATATTGCTTTGACATTGCTACTTCAGAAATACGGCATGAGATATTATAGTTTCGCAGTTCGCCCTACAATTTGTTATGGTATAGAAACGACTCCCTACGTGTATAAAATTGTTGTTCACTAGGGATTTATCCTCCAGAAGCAAGTCACAGTACGAGGTGCGGCAATTAAATAACCGGACTGGTGCTACAAAACATTTTATTGATCACCAATTACATTACAAAGTTTATCCCCTTCAATGTACTCTCCTTGTCAATCCCTACAACGCTTCATACGAATTTTCCATTGTCGAAAGCAGTGCTGGAAGTCCGTTTCTGTCAGCTTGTTGAGAACCTCCGTCGCTTTCGCTTTCACCGCTTCCACACTGCCAAATCTTATCCCCTTAAGCTCCGATTTTACCTTAGGAAATAAAAAAAAGTCACAGGGGGCCAGGTCGGGCGACTACGGTGGGTGGTCCAACACGGTGATGGCGGATTTCGCAAAGAACGGCTTCACAGACAAGGCGGAATGGGCTGGCGCATCCAGGATTTGCTCTTCCACAAATCGGGTCTTCGTCTTCTCACTCGTTCACGAAGGGTAGTTAGAACCTCGTGTTTCACAAGGAACTTGAGGTTAACTTGTTGCTCGATCTGAACCTTGCATTTTTCCGACGCGACGCTAGCGTAAGGACTTGAACGGACGATTGCTACAGCGAGACTGAGCGACGTACAACCGTGCCCATCGAGCTCAGGGTGGGGGAAGCATCTACAAGCACAGACATCTTCAAACCTGCCGTGGCGTGCTCGCTGCTTGCCGATAGTGGCACCAGTCCGGTTATTTAATTGCCACACATCGTAAGCGTGTACGAACAATGCTGAAGACGTGTTATTGCATCGATGTTGGACATTACTATGACATATAGTTTTTTTCAAATATAACGGCAAATAGTTCTGCTAAACTGTTCGTAGAGGGGATGTTGAAATAGGAAGAAATATATTATTTTACTTGGAAACGGAAAGAAATGTATATGTATGTTATGTGTTGTTCATATCAAAAGGACAAACGCTCAAGGTAACTGAAGAATGGTAGATTTTATAAAAAGTTAATTAAACATCTATAATTTCGCTGCCAGAAATGCATTTAGAATTCATGAGTACATGCAGAGAAATGGTTTCTTGCATGAAGAAAATAGATTTTCCTGCAAAAATCGGTCTCATTCAAGAAAATATTTTTATATCAAGACTATAAAAATGTATAAATACAAGAAAATAATTTTCTTGAAATTTTATTTGGATTAAATACGTATTTCCTTAGGGTTAGAAAAACAAGAAAATCCAAGGCAGAAAAATGTTTCTTCCAAATAAATCATTTAGTTTTAAGATAAGAAAATATTCATATTAAAGGTAGGAATCAAAAAATGGTCCAGATCTCACGAGGTTCTATTGAGAAATTAAGCCACCAGTTTCACTTTCAAAAAACACATCATGAGGACAGTGTTTTCTTCGAAATATCAAATTTTACTGTAACTAATTCAATTAGTAGGTTATAAACGATAATAAACGATAACCAAAAAATAAATGCTAATATAGCTCATGGTATTGGTGGAATCATTCCCGGCAAAAACAATGTAGCAGAGAAAATAGCGCTAACACATGGACATGTTTCTGCCTACTCGGCGTCATCAGCATGGTTCTGAGCACTATCTTCTGCCGCTATCATTGCGTTTGCCTCTCAGTTTATGTTGCTAATCTCCAAAGCAGCACTGAATATGTCTCTCGGCGACACCTATCGCCAAGAAACACAGTCACGCCGTCCCAGAGGGTAGCTACATTGTTTTTGCCGGGAATGATTCCACCAATACCATGAGCTATATTAGCATTTATTGTTTGGTTATTGTTATTAGGCATTCTTTGCACGTGTATTTCTATACATCATGGTAAGCCTGAGGAATCATTTGCACGTATAGATGTCGCTGTGCCTAGGCACAACGCTCCCTTGCGTTTGGTAGCCCAGGAGCTGCCCGATAGGTGGTGGACATCTACACTCCGGTTTGTCTTGCTACCCTCTGGGACGGCGTGACTGTGTTTCTTGGCGATAGGTGTCGCCGAGAGACATATTCAGTGCTGCTTTGGAGATTAGCAACATAAACTGAGAGGCAAACGCAATGATAGCGGCAGAAGTGCTCAGAACCATGCTGATGACGCCGAGTAGGCAGAAACATCTCCATGTGTTAGCGCTATTTTCTCTGCTACATTGTTTTTGCCGGGAATGATTCCACCAATACCATGAGCTATATTAGCAATTATTTTTTGGTTATTGTTATTAGGCATTCTTTCCACATGATAATAAACGAATTCATCCTTGCTTTGAAGTAGATGATTTTACAAACTTTTATATTTTGCTAATTTAAAATGGTAAAAGCTAATCGGATGCGAAATATGCGGTGAACAAAATAGTTAAAACGGTCAAAGAATGAAACACAAAAAGTTACATAGTGTCACTAAATATTAGATATGAAAAGAAATACACACATAAACGCCTGCATATACACATGTAGAAGTTCGGAAAAAGATAGCCTTTCTTATGTAAGTTGACGCTTTACTTTGGCTTCTGCCTGAAATATGACTAAATACAGAATGATAAAGTCGACACATATTCACTCCTCCCATTAGAGGCTGGCTGCGTGCTAACGGTCTTAGCTTGTCCGGAAACATAATTCGGGCACTGTACATCATTCGTTAATTTGTTCTAGGTTTACTTACAGATCTACACAATCATAGAGGGGTAAAATTCTGGTACAAATTTTCAAATCGTCGCATAGCATCGGCATAAGCAAACACATTACAATCGGGATAACAGGGAAGATCGTTTATGTAATCAATTCTAATCGATAAAGGATCAGTCCAATGTTTTAATTTATATTCTTTAATACGGCAGCAATTCACCGCAGAAGATATTCGAACGAGGAACAGCTGAATGAAACTAACCCCCTTCTTCAACATACGTTTACATAATATAGTGGTTAATAATCATTTACTTCACATTCCATGCGTAAGCTGTGTTTAGACAAGAGGATAGTTCAAAGTTATTAGACTTGTCAACCGAGTTTTAAGAGAGTTGTATATACATACGTGCGTAGTTTATGGTTTTTTACTTTCACACGCTGCACCGGCAAGGTAAAGAGCGTTTCGGGCATATTTCGAGAGGTTTTTCAGTTCACACCCATTCATTTGTATTCCACATTTATTATACTTACGTAGTTTGTCAAGAGTTTAATAATTTACACCTTAGATGTATGTGGTATGCGGTATGCGACAAAACTATTCATACCCTTCCATATTCTTTCTCCATTGTAAAATTACTCACAATATCGTGGCGAAGAAAATCCTTGAGTTATCACTAGAGTAACCAAAACTTGCAGACTCGTATAGGCGTCGGTATTACGGGTTAATATAAGAATACGAAAAATTCATAAATAAACTTACTTGTTAATTATTCAACAAATTAGAGGCATCAGGATGTGAACTACTGTAAACTTGAATCATTGCATATGTTTCCACAGTTACTTCTTTAAACCTTGTGCGTCGACAAGAAAAAATATTCTTATACATAGAAAACGATCTCTCCACATCTAAGGAAGTTACATTTGCATGTAGAAACTGTTTTTCAAAATCACTTAAAAGTTCACTATTCTTACACTTATTATAAACGGCCTCTAAAGTATTAAAATCGGGATTTTTCCTTAAAACATCTGCCAACTTTTGACTAGCGCATAATCCTGGCGTATCATTTAATGTGTGTAATTTATTTTTTACACTCTCCACTATGTCTAATGATTCCTGCAATGACAATTCAGTACATTGTAGTTTTCTGATGGCATCTAGTAATACTGTATAATTGGTACATATTGTTCTTAAATCTTCTAAGCATGCAGCACGCAGGTTATACGTATTAAGTTAGGAAATATATGTTTTAAGGATCGCCCAACACTTAACATCGTTGCTGCACTATCTGTCACAATCATCACAACTTGATCTTGGGCAATTTTACATTTTTTCAAAGCGTTCATTATCACTTTTTGAATATTTTCCGCGGTACATTGTTGAACACGTTTGCAAGCTAACAAATATCGAGATGCTGTGTTCTCGCTAGATAAAACGCGAGCTATTACATTAACAATACTGTTTTTCTTTATATCGGTCGTCTCATCCAGGGTAATCCATATTTTTTTGGAACACAAATCACGTTTACACACATTTTCTAGCATCTCTTTCATTCGCGGCAAATGATTCTGTAATTGTGTTTGTGAGGGTAATGGGTACTTTGGAACGTATTGTCGCCAAAACGTTTTAAAAGCTGCTTTTCTCACCAACGACAACGGAAGATTACAAGAGGTAAACATAATTAATAAATGTATGAGAATAGTGTATAAGGTATTTCAGTTCTTGCATTTCTCATATGCTTAATACCATTGACATGCCTCTGGCAATCAGTTCTGTCCAATGCAGCCAAACGAACATTACATATTAAGCAAAAAACTGCACTACCGTCATATTTTAAATGGGGAAAAAGTGACACATACTTATGTACATTAGTAGCAAATCTATTACGAGGCATTGTTTTCTTAGGTATGTAAATATTAGTTCTATATGAAACGATACACTAATTATGTACTTGGTATAATACTACAACACACAAGAAACACCAGCTATATTTTCAAAAACGACACAAACCTTGACCGTTCGACTAATCTCTGCAACAGCTCAACCGGTACTAAAACGAAATCTCTCTCAGCGCGGTTTAACATGATTTATATTCAAGGTCGACACTATATGCCTGCTTCTCTACCGGTTTAGTTTATTTATGAATTTTTCGTATTCTTATATTAACCCGTAATACCGACGCCTATGCGAGTCCGCAAGTTTAGGTTACTCTAGTTATCACTGTTATCAGTATAAATGATTATTGTTGAATGTGACAATAACAGAGTTCGCCATTTGGAAAAGTATAGCAAAAAAATCTGAAAATTTGGTAGTTTAGTTATTATCAGCAAGCTAAAATATGTTGCAGTTACAGTAATTTTATTTTTTTAGAATTGCTTTAGAATTGAAAGACAGTTTTTCAAAATTTAAAGTTAAATGTGCATTTGTCACTGAAGATATATTTTTATTTCAGTATATAATAAAAGCAGGCATGATTTTGATTTATGTTTCAACTCTCTAAAGTTAGAAATTTTGATCCGCTTCAATTTCTAGAAAACTAACTTCTCAAGAAAATTTAATCAAGAAGACGACCAGAAGGGTTAACCCAAGAGGATATTGGACATAACTGCTGAAACAGAGGGAGCTCAGAAGAGGAACACACACACACACATATAATACACCCACACCATTAACTGTAAGTAATTTTAAAAACATTTAATTTTTGTAAGTGAAAAACTTATAATAAACGGAACACAGATTATCTCCCTATTCAATATTTTTGATCGTTATTTGAAACATCACAATATATACATATGTAAATTCTAGTAGTATATACAAATTCTGACATTTGCAAACGAATAAGGGGGTGTTTCCCTAAACAAATATTTACGGGGAAAATATTTACGCCATCGTTAAGAGCATGTTTAAATCTTGTCTTAACTATTTTTTGATATTTCTTATAGTTTCTGAGTTATTGAGTCAAACAGCAAAGGATAGTATTGAGGTGCTTGAGGTGCTTGCCAGTGGGCGATTGTGCAGCTAAGATAGATACCGTTGTTCTCACACTAGATCGGTCTATAAACCCACAAAGTTTCATTTAAATCGGTGAGATGCACTTACCTGTGTTTCCTTGCAAGTCATGACTAAGTTCTCGGATTTATGGATAGATGTAAAACAAAAACAAGTTCTAATTAAGAGCTAGAATTTGATCAATTTTAAGATCTTGAAATTGATCAATAAACTGACAAAAATCGGCTTTATACATACTTTTACAGATATCAGTAATTGCAGTTCCTTATGGCAGACCCCGTTCAGTCTAATTGGTGCCAATATAAATAACATTAAAGTAACCATTGTCTAATAAAAGTAGGTTCGAAATGGACACTCATATAACAATCCATATGATATAATACGGATTTACAAATTCTATCGCTTAATTTGGTTAAGATTATTTTTGCCGTTTAGTTCCGTGTATATCTTGACTAAACCAATATTATTACGGTAGATGACATGTTCGTCCAAATTAGTAATAATTAATTAGCGTCGGCCAGACTGTAATTTCCCATCGAATACACACATCAAAATCCAATTAATAGGAGATCGAACGTCCGGAACTCCATTCCGGCTTCGATAACATTATCGAATACGGTGCAGAAACAATGTTTGCCGTTCTGTTTGTTGTAAACGTTGTTGCTACGTTAAGTAAATGCAATTATGTAAATGTTAGATACGTCTAGGTAATGAAACATTTGCTTTTCTATGTATGTGTGTATGTAACACTATTAGATGTTTGTAAATACACAAGTAGAAATATTACGAATATATATTATGAACGTCTAAAAGTTATCTAGTTGCATTTCAAGATTTTATATTTTTTAATATACAGGTCGCTCAAAAAATTGACATTGGTAAATTTGTTTCAACAATTACCATTCACAATTTGAAAGTAATGGACATGGAAGAAAGATGCTTTTAGAACTTTTTTTTTTCGTTAAACTAAACTGGCCTGAGCTTCCACTGATTTATTATACAGGCTGTCAAACAAAACAAACAGCAAAATATTTTATTTTTAACGAATTAAATAAAATAAAAAAATAATAGTATTAAATTTTAGAAAAACAGTATTGACACTAATAGTAGATGATGCATAGTAATAAATGCTCTAAAGATAATTTAATGATATTTAATTAGATGTTGAAAATGTTCACCATTTGCTACTTGGTAATAACTAGAGTTTGTTAAAAAGGTGATACCGGCAGTGGCGCACCGCATAAAAGTAGGTACGTAATATACAATATTAGTGAAAAATATTATTGTTACCTTTTCCTGTCGTCTTAATGTCCACTGTGGCAACTGGCAAGCGCCCTGGTAAGCTGGGTAAAATTGCAACATCAGCAACGCTTCTTAAATTCAATACATGAAGTTTACTTTTACAATGTTTTCTACATTCAAACCTACCGCGACTTAGCAATCCGCTATTGTATATTGTGCAATAAATGTGCGGACTTCTATATTCTAATCCAGGGAAATGCCTGAGATATTTATTCACATTCGTAGGGAACGTTACACCCTTTGGGCGTCCCATCTCCGCGTACTTATTTGGCGTGCAGCGTCCAACGTACTGTCGCTTTGAACTCTCTTGCAGTACTGTCGAGATCAATTACGAGTTGAAAATTACCCCTGCCTACGTCGCTACCGCTACACTACTGCCATCCGGTACCACCTTTTTAACAAACTCTAGTAATAACTAAGTCTATTTACAAGCTCCATTTGATTGTTATGCACTACAATAGGAGGTATTAGTCGAATTTCATTTCGAATGCGAATTTTTAAGTCCCCAAGATCTATTGGCTTTACTCTTTAAATAACTCCATAGGAAAAAATCCAAAGGTGTCAGATATGGCAATCTCGCTGGCCGCTCAATAAAGCCCCTCCTCCCGATCCACCTGTTTGGAAAAACTTCATCCAAATAGGTTCGCACTTTAGCAGCATAATGAGGCGAATGTTGGAACCAAAAGTAGATCTGGATTAGGATTTATTGTCACTAAAGCTGGAACAAGGTCTTCTTTCAGGAATTGTAAATATCTATTACCTGTTATCGGCCCTTCAAAAAAGTAGGGTTCGATAACTGTGTTACTAACCATACCTACCCATATTTTGTGTACGTCCCTCACGTATTCAATGGGGATTTCTGTCCATTTCAGTACTGGAATCTTGGGTATTTACTTTTCCATTGAGGCAAAATGTGAATTCATCAGAAAACACAATATTTTTAACTAGATACGGGTCATTGTTGCACATACTTTGGAGGGGCTCACAAAACTCCAACCTTTTGTCAAACTTGCAATCTGAAGGTTCTTGTACAACCTGCATTTTATAGGGGTGATATCTCTTTCTATGTAATACGTTTAAAACGGATGCTGTTGCAAAAATTCACGAATTGAGGTTCGAATTGATAGACCACCAACCCTATTCATCAGATTTAGCGCTTGGCGACTTTTTACTAGACTCAAAGTTTCGCTCAAGGCAGAGATTTTCATTGAATGAGAAGGCCGTCACATTCGTAAATGCCTATTTCGCAGGACAAGGTGCCAACTAGCATTTGGACGGATTAACGAGATGAGAAAAGTGTATAGACTTACAAAGAGACTATGTTGAAAAATGAAACTGAATTTTACAAAAATATACTTGTTTCTGTGTTGTGCTGCAAACCTTTGACACTACCATCGTTTGCTATAGAACATCTCGAATTTGAAACAAAAAATTTCGGATTTTCAAACTACAAGATATAGAGATCTTGTGAACGGTTGGGATAATCGAAGCGGATATTTTTACTTTTATTCTACCATGGAAAAAGCGTACCATAGCGCTTTCGTCATACAAACAATCGATAAACGTCACAACACTTAAGACGCTTGCTTATTCGCCGGTTTTTTTCCAGCCGAATTTCATCGAAAGTATCTATACGCTGACGTCAAATTAATATTCGAAACGGTGTGTGAACTCCGCCCGCGGCAGTTGTTTGAGTGTTATTCCATCCATTTCCATCACATATGATAAAGCGGGGCCGCGAGGCTGTTTCATGAATGAGTAAGCTCTGCCGTGAACGTTATTTTAACGGCGTAGGGCGAAACTGAGTTCAGGCTATGCGTCAAAACGTTTTGCATGCGCCCATCGTACGTTACACACGTTAATAGCGAGTACGTAGAATATGTAGATACATACATCATACGTAAATTTCTTCAAAGCTAATTGACGTTAGTAGTATGTAATTAATATGCAGTGTTGTTTATGTAGCGAGCGTAAAATATGATATTAATATAGGAGAATTTCCGTAATTTCGCGGTACATCGTTGTATAGTTTTGATTTAATTAATATGGGAATATGTATATATCATAACAACCCTTTAACGTGAAAATTATATACATATCTAGCCAGAAATATTTGGAGTGTTTCGGAATATTTTATTAGAATTCCAAATATGTGCAAATAAGAGTGCAAGAAGTAACAGTATACCATTTATTATAATTAGAGATTGTTAAAAAGGTGCTACACCTATTATTTTTCACTAATATACAATATTAGTGAAAAATAATATTGTTAACTTTTCCTGTCGTCTTGATGTTCACTGTGGCAATTGGCAACCGCCCTGGTAAGCTGCGTAGAATTGCAACTTCAGCAACGCTTCCATTGTCGATTCATTCAGCCGTCGATGGTGTGAATACGTTGTCGTATACTTCGAAAATGATCGTTCGACATCCAGTGAAGTAAGATTTGCAAATGTCAGATATTCCTTTCCCTCATCTGGGCACTCTTGATTTTCAGTTATAGACCGAACCTTTTGTAAATCGGGATTTTTCGTCAAAATTGCACCAGATTTTTGGGCAACATCGACTCCTAGTGTTCGTCAAGTTTTCTAGAGCGGCTTGAAAATTGTTTATGCAATTTAATGCGTCTCGTGCAGATAAGTGATAATTGCTCAATAGCTTGTGCAACTTCAGAATAGTTCATGGAAATTTCATCTATTTGTTGTTGAACGTCCGAATTGGAAAAAAGTTGCTGACTATCTCGAACTGCTGCAAAATCATTTGAATCAAGTTTCAAGATGACATTTTTCACTTGTGATAAATATTTCTGATAGTAAGATACTGCCTGGAGCCATGTTCCCCATCGCGTTATTACAGGCTGAGGTGGTGGTGGTAATTTCGGATACAATTGTTTGAATACACGGATGTGTTTGGGAGATTTGATGAACACTTTTTTGGTAGATGCTATTAACTTATCCACCATCGGATACTTCTTTCGAATGGTTTCTGCTACGAGGTGACATGCGTGTATGAGGTATGTTATGTGAAGAAGAGTCGGAAAGCATATTTTCAACATCCTACCAACTCTCAGCACTGTTGCGGCTCCGTCAGTAACGAACATTGTGACTTGGGTTCCTGCGATACAAAATTCTCTCAACAAATCTTTTATTACCTTGACAACGATTTCTGCATTAGTTTTCTGAATCCTTTTCCTGGATAACAACAATGAAGCTGGTGGACCATCACGTTTTAAAGGACGCGCTACCACATAAATGACGCTGTGTTTCCGAGCATCAGTTGTTTCATCTACACATAGGCAGATTTTCTTATTTCTCAACTCGTCTTTTATACATTCCTTTACTGTGCCTTGCACACGTGGCAAATTGTATCGTAATTGCATAGATGTTGGCAGCTTCCATGAGGGAACGTACTTATCCCAAAAAAGGTGAAAGTGTTCGTTACATACTAGATGTTGTGGGATGTTGGACACACTTAACATAAAAATAAAACCATATAAAAATTGCCAGTATGGAATACTGTTTCTTAAATTCAATACATGACCTTAATTTTTGAGCGAGAGTGTATACACGGCTTTTGCCAATTTAATTGTAATTCCCGTAATACGTGGCGGCGAATTGCATTGCAAATACAGCCGGGACGTAATGGCACTTCCTACTCCTGCACATAGCAAACGCTTAGCAGCACGTAGCATTAGCACGTGGTGTTTACATAAGTGGAAACCGACCGAAGGAGGAGGCGCTGTTTATTCAGCGTCCCGGGAATTAACCATCATCGTGCAACCGACTCCCTTATATTCACCATCACCACATTCTAATGTTCCTCATTTTTTTCTTCGTTTCATTTGCCCGATAATTCATCCTTATTTCGACTTTGTACTTAAAAGAACGAGAGGATTCTTTCTTCCAGACGAAAAGCTTTAATTCCCTCAGTACAACACCCCCAGATGTATCCAATTCTTCCATATTTAATCGTCATTCAGAGACGGGTTGGATGTTTTGGGACGAAAAACATTCTACGCTTGACAATTTATTATAATCTAATTTAATAGAGGGCGTTGTGTAAGCAAAGATGTTATACAAGAAGCCTATTTTCTTTTTTTTTTTGGGAGAAGTATAATGTAGGTTTAAAAGAGGTGTGTGCATGAATGAACACACTTACGGAACGTTTACTTAACATGGTAAAATATGTCGTCTAGACTTTTAAATGTGCCACTAAAAGATTAGTTTGTAAGTTTTTTCCGGTGTTAATTCTTATGTAAGTGCTTTCCATATGATTAATGAATACAAAATATGAGAAAAAAATCTTGTTTCAAAACAATGGCACCATCAACAAATACGTTCTTAAAAAAGGAACGTCAACAAACAGATCAAAACATAAACAGATGTTTTGTTCTACACAACATTCCCAATGGAATGGTAAAAGTATTTAGTTAGGGCTGCCAATCATCAAAATTCCATAGAAAGAATCTTACAGATGTCTTTATAGTTTTTTATTTTCATTTCCTGGGAAATTTTTGTTTTCTTCCCATTGTTCTGCTACTAGCATTAAATAAATTAATGTAATATAGTAGGAAGGATTTCCGGATCCATTTTCGTCAGAGTTTCTTGAGTCACGTGAATATTGTGTGACCAGGCATTACCATGTAATTTTGATGCATTGATTTTGTCGTTTTGATTGAGAAGCACACCCAGAGAAGCGGGTTCTTGCATCAAGAAAATATACCATTTTACAAAAATCAGTCTCTATTCAAGAAAATATTTAATTTCAAAACTATAAAAATGTATTATGTAAGAAAATTTCAAAATAATTTTTTGAAATTTTATTCATATTAAAAATGGTCCAGATCTCACAAAGTTCTATTGAGAAATTAGGCGACCGGTTTCGTGTTTAAAAAACACATAATCAGGCCAGCTTCAAGGATATCCAATAAAAGAACAATTACAATAATGGGAAAATAACCTAAAGTTAATAATTAAAATTAGGAGCAAGTGAATGAGTTAATGAAAAAGTTTTAAAATAGGGATTATTTTTATGTAGTTTAATAATTAATAAGTTAATATTTAAGTTTATTTATCCCTTTTTTATTACTTATTAAATATTAAAAAAACTATAGTTAAATTAGTACACGTGGTAAATAGCAATAAAAAGAAAAAAAATGTTACATTAACCGGTATCTTTTGAAAATGTGTATGAAACGCTGCACGTTAAAGGTTATATCATTCTATGGGTAAGTAAGGTATCCCTATTGTAGTTCCGTCACTACTATCTAGGACGGCATGGCTATAACTACTGGCACTAGATGGCGCCAGGAAATATTTCAGTTGCTGTTTTTAAAGATTAGTGACATAAGCTGAGAGATGTAAGAGCAATGCGGCCAAGAGCAAAAAGCTTTAATGCTTTTCTCTCTTCATACTGTTTTTGCCGCTAGTGATTCTGTTGGCCTGTTAAAATACATCAAGTTTTTTAGATGCTTCCAGAAGGAGCCTGTTGATATCGCATCTGGAGATCGACGACGACATCCAATCTCACTTCTTCGTCGAATTCGAAGTTATAGTAATTATTTAAAAGTTTTTGTTATATCTGTATTTTGTATACGTTTTACTATGACAATCTTTATTAAATGGGATAATTTTTTTATCATATTATAATAAAAAAAACTGTTTGAAGTACATTTTCGTACTTTTATGAACATTTTAACCCAACTAGAATTTGTCCGTTTTCAAAAACCGGCGGTAAGTATGTACGCTGTTGGCAAGGTAAAATTTTTTTGGTGAAATGTTGCTTGTAGGAGTCTCGAGGTTCCAGGTTAGCCAGGATTCAAATTGTCTGCATCTGGAGGAGAAAAGCACGAGAAGTGGTGAGCGGCTAGATGTTTTATTCTTCAAAGAATTAAATCGGAAGATCAAAGGAAAAATCAAAGAAGTCAAAGAGAAATGGCTATTAGAGAACTGCAAAGAAATAGGAGAATACGAAAGAAGATATGAAAGTTTTAATTTGCATAAAAAGATTAAAGAAATAACAGGTATCAAAAGGTTAAAACAAGCTTCCACATTAAAAGACAAAAAAGGTAAAATAATTATCGGCATAAATGATAAATTAAAGAAATGACCTGAGTACATAGAAGAACTGTTTAAAGATGAAAGATCAGAAATCGAAATCGTGGCGGACGAAACAGGACTGGAAATTTAAAAAAATGAAGTAGAATATGCCATTAAAAGTACTAAAAAAGGAAAGTCCGTAGAGCCGGACGAGATTCCAGTGGAATTGTTGAAACTTATAGACCATGACACACTTGACATAATGGTAAACCTCTTTAATACAAAAAAATGGCTTTCATTGACTTTTGTAACGCTCCCGAAAAAGGACAATGCAAAGGAGTGTTCTGACCATAGGACTATAGCACTAATGAGTAGAGCGGGCCAAATTGCGCCATCCAACAGAATCGGAATCAGGCGCAACGGCCGCTTATTGTAAATAGCGTATATGTGAGTCACAGCAGATATGTGATATTTCGAAATTAATACACAAGAGTAAAAAAATAAAAGCTGACGCAATAATAATGTTTAGTAATTAGAGCAGATATATATATATATATATATATATATATATATATATATATATATATATGTACACGCTGAGGTGTTTTTATTTTCATTATGATTTTTTATTTGATTGAAAACGGTATGCGTTGTAAATGGGATGTAATAAGGAAATAACTGAGAAACTGAACGCTTTTTTTATTCTATTGTACTTAATAATGTAACTGTAAATAAAGATAAAATAAATAAATTCTATCCTTCTTAATAATGCGGATAGGCTTGTTTAAAAAGTTGCACCATCAGATAAGTTTTCACATTTGCCTCGGTGAAGGATGTTCGCCGAGACGAAAAAATGTTTTTATATTTCGAAAACGACCGTTCCACGTCTACCGAAGTAAGACAGGCGTAATTAAAATAATCTTTAGACTTAGTCAAGGAATCTGCAGATGCCCCATCGCACATTTGTCTTAATCTCGTGTAGTCCGGATTCTTTTTAAAACACTATCGAACTTAGCTAAAACTCGTCCACTTGTTGCATCGTTTATACTGTGTAACAATGTACTAACTTCGTCCACGACTTGCACTGATTCTACCAACGACAATCCAGAATTTTGCAATTTTTCTATCGCGTCTACTAACCCTTTGTAATTGTTGCTAATATTCTTTAGATGTGTTTCAACAGAAATATCGAGAAATCCCTTCTGGCTCATCCTAATAGCTCTAGCTTCGGCAGGGACGAATTGCAAAATAACGGATTTGACTTCTTGAAAATGTTCATTATAATAAAAAGCGGCTTTTAACCACGTTCCCCAACGCGTAAGAATGGGCTGTGGTGGTTCTCGAATACCAGGGCATAACCTGTGGAATGCTCTAGTCCTTTTAGGACTTTTGAGAAACACTTTTTTTGTGTTTGCTATTAATGCATCCACCTCCGGGTAACACTCTCGAATAGTTTGTGCCACAAGATGTAAAGCATGGACTTTACACGTAACATGTAAAAGTCCTTCACACTTTTCTTTAAGGGAACGGCCTACACTACACGTTGTTGCTGCACCATCGCTCATGAACAACAACAGTTGACTGGTTGACACTTGAAATTTTTGTAACGTTTCGAGAACTACGGCCGTAATTGCTTTACTAGTACACTGTTTTAATCTTCTGCTGGCTAATAGAATTGCAAAATCTGGTTTAATAGGATCTAATATGCGCACTATTATATTCAAAATAGAATTTTTTTTGCAATCTGTCGTCTCATCAAGACATAGCCACAGCTGTTTATCTTTTAATTCGGCTTTAATTCGATTTCAATGTCCTCACGTATTCGTGGAATATCTCTCCGTAACGCTGTCCGAGATGGTAGTATCCACTCGGTATTGTATGTACCCCAGAATTTTCGAAATGCTTTTTTATCAAGTATACGAAGTGGTAGACCACATACCATAAACGTTAAAAGCAATTCTAATTGAAATTGACGTTGTTGTGACACACCATTTCTTTTATTTCTGTGGTGTGCGCTATTTATATGTCTTTCACAATCACGTTTGCTCCAGCACAGTAGTTTCTTTTTACAAACTTTACAGAAAATTGTACTCCCATTGTAGTGTAAATCCACAAATTCACTAAGAAATTTATTAACTTTCGTAGGTAATGGCCGTTTATTTTTAATAGTTACGTTAGACATAATCACTAAAGCGAGCACACCGACGCTTGTTTCTAGTATGCCACGAAGTGGTGCAAACGTAACATCTGCAGACTCGTCATTTGTTGATGAATAGAGCGCGTCATCCGTAAATGAATAAGCGCGCTGTTAGTTCGTAGCCGTCGATGAATGAACTTTTTTTTTGTAGTGGCCCACTGTGAACAACGCCCTATTTATCAACGAACACCCAAACTGCAGGTGTATATTTGCGCGTCTTCACGACGTAATAGACAGTGGTTTTGGTCCTCGTCCTAATAATTACATATTTAAATTACCTATGTTTACATACATATATGCGCCCGGCAGCCTGATTGCGAACCTGGCGCGTGGCGCTCTTGGCCCGCTTTACTAATGAGTCACACATTGAAAGTGTTTTTGTAGATAATCCACAAAAGGATATTTAAAAAACTTGAGGAGAACATAAGTGGCATACGGTTGGGATTTAGGAGCGGGTTGGGAACATGGGAAGCACTGTTCGAAGCAAGTGTATTGATGCAAAGGTGTCTAGATTTAAACCAAGATCTTTATGTATGTTTTATAGACTTTGAAAAAGTTTTTGATAAAGTCCGGCATGAAAAGCTATATAAAATTCTCAAAAGCAAAAACGTTGATAGTCGAGACATCTATATAATAACCAAACTGTACTGGAACCAAACAGCTAAAGTCATGATTGACAATGAGCTAACCGAAGAAATTAAGATCTGTCGGGGCGTCCGCTAAGGCTGTGTCCTTTCTCCATTCATATTTAACATATGTATATAGCGAGGCCATATCTAAGGAAGCTTTATTGGAGCAGAATGCTGGAGTAATTAACGGAGAAATTATTAATAATATACGCTACGCTGACGACACACTATTAATGGCAGACAATTTAACGGACTTACAATACTTGCTTGAAAACGTAAATTGCCATAGTAATATTACGGTCTGAAACTGAACCTTAAAAAGACGAAATTAACGATAATAACAAATGTCGCAAATTTAACAATTTCCAACACACAAATCGAAAAAGTCACTTCATATAAGTATCTAGGGGCATCGATCACTGAGACAAACGAACAAACTAGGGTAATTAAAGCAGGGGTAGAAATAGCGGGACAAGCGTTTATTAAAAGTTCCTATGCTACCGAGACATTAATTTAAATCTGAGAATACGAGTGTTGCGCTGTTATGTTTTCTCCGTGTTGTTGTACGGTATGGAAGCTTGGACTCTAAAACAGAAAAACATCAAAAACCTTGAGGCATTTGAGATGTAGTGTTATAGGAGAATGCTAAAAATATCGTGAACAGAAAGAATAACAAATAAAGATGTTTTACTAAGAACGGAGAGTGTGAACTAATAAAAACTATAAAAACGAAAAAATTAAAATATCTGGGCCATATTATAAGGGGAGAAAAATACTTACTACTGAGGCTTATAATTCAAGGAAAAATCAAGGGAAGGAGAATTTCCTGGCTGCCAAATCTGAGGCTGTGGTACGGCTGTAGTTCGATGGAACTGTTCAGAGTTGCGGTCAACAAGGTTAAAATAGCTATGATGATTTCCAACCTCCGACAGGAGACGGAACCGACAGAAGAAGAAGTGTTGACATCTTTACAAACTTTCAAAAACAACCAATCAGTTATTGCTAAGGCATTATATAAATTTGGAAAATCAGCACGTTTAGAGTTATAAGTAGAGTAACCAAAACTTGCGGACTCGCATAGGCGTCGGTATTACGGGTTAATATAAGAATACGAAAAATTCATAAATAAACTTACTTGCTAATTATTCAACAAATTAGAGGCATCAGGATGTGAACTACTGTAAACTTGCATCATTGCGTATGTTTCCACAGTTACTTCTTTAAACCTTGCGCGTCGACAAGAAAAAATATTCTTATACGTAGAAAACGATTTCTCCACATCTAAGGAAGTTACATTTGCATGTAGAAACTGTATTTCAAAATCACTTAAAAGTTTACTATTCTTACACTTATTATAAACGGCCTCTAAAGTATTAAAATCGGGATTTTTCCTTAAAACATCTGCCAACTTTTGACTAGCGCATAATCCTGGCGTATCATTTAATGTGTGTAATTTATTTTTTACACTCTCCACTATTCTAATGATTCCTGCAATGACAATTCAGTACACTGTAGTTTTCTGATGGCATCTAGTAATACTGTATAATTGGTACATATTGTTGTTAAATCTTATAAAAGTTGAAGAATTTGAAATTCTCTTTGACTTCCTCTAATTGCTTTGGGTTCATTCCGATTAAATCGCATTATAACTGATTGAATTTGTTGAAAATGGATCAAATAGTAAGAAGCTGCTGTTATCCAAGTACCCCATCGCGTTAAAATTGATTTAGGAGGTTCTGAAATACCTGGACAAAATTTACGAAATTCTTTTAAACGTTTAGAAGATTTACGAAAAGCTCTTTAGTACTTCCAATCATCCGATCAACGTTTCCGTAATGTTATTGAACAACTTCACCAACTAAATGTAAAGCATGCAACACGCAGGTTATATGTATTAAGTTAGGAAATATATGTTTTAAGGATCGCCCAACACTTAACATCGTTGCTGCACTATCTGTCACAATCATCACAACTTGATCTTGGGCAATTTTACATTTTTTCAAAGCGTTCATTATCACTTTTTGAATATTTTCCGGGTACATTGTTGAACACGTTTCAAGCTAACAAATATCGAGATGCTGTGTTCCGCTAGATAAAGCGCGAGCTATTACATTTACAATACTGTTTTTCTTTATATCGGTCGTCTCATCCACGGTAATCCATATTTTTTGGAACACAAATCACGTTTACACACATTTTCTAGCATCTCTTTCATTCGCGGCAAATGATTCTATAATTGTGTTTGGAGAGGTAATGGGTACTTTGGAACGTATTGTCGCCAAAACGTTTTAAAAGCTACTTTTCTCACCAACGACAACGGAAGATTACAAGAGGTAAACATAATTAATAAATGTATGAGGAATAGTGTATAAGGTATTTCAATTCTTGCATTTCTCATATGCTTAATACCATTGACATGCCTCTGGCAATCAGTTCTGTCCAATGCAGCCAAACGAACATTGACATATTAAGCAAAAAACTGCACTACGTCATATTGTAAATGGGGAAAAAGTGACACATACTTATGTACATTAGTAGCAAATCTATTACGAGGCATTGTTTTCTTAGTAGACAATTAGTTCTAAAAACATACACATTATATTGTTTCAAAAACGAACACAGTAATTTAACGACAAACCTTGACCGTTCGACTAATCTCTGCAACAGCTCAACCGGTACTAAAACGAAATCTCTCTCAGCGCGGTTTAACATGATTTATATTCAAGATCGACACTACATGCCTGCTTCTCTACCGGTTTAGTTTATTTATGAATTTTTCGTATTCTTATATTAACCCGTAATATCGACGCCTATGCGAGTCCGCAAGTTTAGGTTACTCTAGTTATAAGGTTTATAGTTTGAGTTACTAGGAAACTTCAAGAATTTATTATTATTGTGGGGTAGAGAGATTAATAATTGAGGATGGTGTGCGTCCTCGCACAAAATAGGAGAAATATCTCTGATTTCTTATACTTTGCAGTTTGATAGAACTAGATCTAATAAGCGACCATTACAATTTTCAATTATATTATATTGGTACAAATTGACAAAATCGAGCAAACTTAATATGCTACGTTTACGTGGGTCATTTATAGTATCATTATTAAAATGAGTAACATTAAAATCGCCAATTAGTAAAACATTCTTATAGTTAATATTCTTCAACTGAGAATACAGCTTTATGAGTCTATATAGTTTTTATTCTTACAGGTAGTATTGTAATTTTGCAAAATCTCTTCTTGTATTTACTCCACAGATTTATTCGTTATTTACCTACCGTATTAGTGATTGTGAGACACGTGCCTACGTATCCATCAAACGCGAACGTCCACAAATCGACCACGTGACGGATCTTCTAATCCACCACGTGTTTACCTTGTTTATTAGCCGCAAATTATGGGTTCTTCCTAACTTGTTTCGAGGCATTCGTGTTCCGCCCGGTTTGTTTACATAGCGGCTCTGAAATACGCTCCCGAAACGCATCTATTAATTACATGCAACGCCGATGCGTGCAGTACATCAGCGCCCCGACGCCTTCGTCGAGGTGAACTTATATTTAGAACTTGGTTAGCCCCTATTGCATCGCAGCTAATGCTCGTTATGCACCAGTCATTGAAATAAGTAGGTACGTATCGCGGATAAAGTAAATATCGAGCTCGTGTAATAGGTATAAATCGCGTCGGAATTAGTTTGCTTTGGATAGACTTTTGAGAAAACGTTGCTGGCTTTGAAATGCCATAAATCGGATGGAAATCAAGTTGGGCTATTTCGTTGGAGAATCGAGAATATGATGGTCATATTGATCAAATTAAAATTGACGGATGTTTTCGAAAATGTCATCATTAACAATGAAATACTTTGATGTATTTCATCAAAATATAGTTTCAGTTTTCAGTAGTAACCGCCGCCAAAGCTAACATATCTCATATCTTTGTATAAATTGCTTCATGACCATTAACGTGCGCCATATTTGGCCGAAAAATGCTTTTTTGGATGTACGCTCCCAAATTTTATTCCGTTTGATCTCAAGTGTTCTAATTTTAAATATTTGCTTGACTCGATAATATTAACCGATGCTCGTTTTCTTTTCAAGTCTAAAATTATAATTTCAATCGGAAACGACTTAATAATTGTAAGTAGTAAATATGTAAAAAAAAAAATCGGTATCATTTGATTTGTTTTAGAATTTACTAATAATGAATGAATCTTTCAATGCGATTCATTTCTGAAAGAGTTTAATTCAATCGACATATGTACAAAACATGAAGCGTTAAATAAAAACAATCTTATTTAAAAATTTTGCTAAAAAAGTACTTACTGATTTTATTGCTTCGAAATTATTAGCATAAAAAACTACCGCCTCTGACCAAGTTCCCCAACGTGTTAAGATAGGTTCGGGAGGCAAAGGGAGATCTGGCAGATTTTCTTTATACACTGCCACACGCAGTGGAGCTTTTAAAAAGACTCTCTTGGTATTTGAAATGAAACCATTAACATTAGCATATTGATTTCTTAGACATTCACACACCAATTGAGTCCATGTGCAAAACATGTTAAATGATTAAGATTTTTATAAAAAATCTTCAAATTTGTACCACATTTAGCATATAAGAAGCACCATCCGTGACTAAAAGCTTGACTTTTTCGTACTTAATCCCATCTGTTGGCCAAAAATACCTAAAATACGAGAGTTGCCTTAACTTAAATATCTAGCATTAAATTTACAATATTATTAAAGTAAGTTTTTTACATAATATATCTTACCTAAAGCCTGGTTCACGAATCTTGCCATTGTATTGCAATTTGTTCTTTCAAGTTGCTTTGTAGCCAGTAAATACGGTTTTCCTGGTGTTTCAGAGCAAAGCTTACCCACAATCATATTTGCCATAATACGACCCTTAGAGTCAGTCGTCTCATCTATAGATATCCAAATATCGTTGTTACCAACTTCTTCGCGAATAGTATTAATAGTCTTAAAAAATTAATAAAAAAAATTATAGGTGTAAACAAAATCTTAATGACACTCAAGTATGAAAATACATTTTTAAATTATTATTTATTATATTAATTACCTCATTGTTCTTAAGGTTTTCACGCTTGCCACATTCTTGTTGCAGTATTTAGTGAGAAAATTTCGCAGTTTTGAATAGTTTAATCTGTCCAGAGGAATATTTGCAGACATAAAAGCGTCGCATAAATCTCGATTAAAAACGTCGATTTCTCTTAAATTTTTGGTGTCCATTAACATTTGGTTCCTCTACGGTTTCCTAAGATTTGCCTGATGTCCAGGAGCAGTAGCATGTTGCTCTAAATGATTTTTCTTTTGCAAGTTAACTACAATAATATTTTGAAGCAAGTTAGGAAAGAAAAACAAAAACGTCCTTTACCATTTTTCCGCACGCTTTACAAAACAACTCTTCACTGTTGCTTGGATTCAGCTGAAAGACAGTAGTGCCTCCAATTGCCTTCAGCCATTTTGAACTTTTATCGCTATGTGATTCCTTGGATTTTGGCATTGGTGTAGATGGAAATACACAATACACTGAGTAGATAAACAAGCACAAACCGACAGAAAACTACCGAAAAATATTCGTTGCAAGCTACGATATAAATGAAAATTCAAAGTACGTCTTTCACTGATTCGTCAATAGTCCACCTCGCTATAGGAACACACACATATACGCTCCAGAGAAACATTAAGAGAATAAATATAAAATCTAAACTGCAATATCAAGATGTCCATTGTATAAACTATGAATGGGCATCGTGTATTCATTAATCACTAGAGCGGGCCAAGAGCGCCACGCGCCAGGTTCGCAATCAGGCTGCCGGGCGCATATATGTATGTAAACATAGGTAATTTAAATATGTAATTATTAGGACGAGGACCAAAACCACTGTCTATTACGTCGTGAAGACGCGCAAATATACACCTGCAGTTTGGGTGTTCGTTGATAAATAGGGCGTTGTTCACAGTGGGCCACTACAAAAAAAAAGTTCATTCATCGACGGCTACGAACTAACAGCGCGCTTATTCGTTTACGGATGACGCGCTCTATTCATCAACAAACGACGAGTCTGCAGATGTTACGTTTGCACCACTTCGTGGCATACTAGAAACAAGCGTCGGTGTGCTCGCTTTAGTGATTATGTCTAACGTAACTATTAAAAATAAACGGCCATTGACCTAGAAAGTTAATAAATTTCTTAGTGAATTTGTGGATTTACACTACAATGGGAGTACAATTTTCTGTAAAGTTTGTAAAAGGAAACTATTGTGCTGGAGCAAACGTGATTGTGAAAGACATATAAATAGCGCACACCACAGAAATAAAAGAAATGGTGTGTCACAACAACGTCAATTTCAATTAGAATTGCTTTTAACGTTTATGGTATGTGGTCTACCACTTCGTATACTTGATAAAAAAGCATTTCGAAAATTCTGGGGTACATACAATACCGAGTGGATACTACCATCTCGGACAGCGTTACGGAGAGACATTCCACGAATACGTGAGGACATTGAAAATCGAATTAAAGCCGAATTAAAAGATAAACAGCTGTGGCTATGTCTTGATGAGACGACAGATTGCAAAAAAAATTCTATTTTGAATATAATAGTGCGCGTATTAGATCCTATTAAACCAAATTTTGCAATTCTATTAGCCAGCAGAAGATTAAAACAGTGTACTCGTAAAGCAATTACGGCCGTAGTTCTCGAAACGTTACAAAAATTTCAAGTGTCAACCAGTCAACTGTTGTTGTTCATGAGCGATGGTGCAGCAACAATGTGTAGTGTAGGCCGTTCCCTTAAAGAAAGTGTGAAGGACTTTACATGTTACGTGTAAAAGTCCATGCTTTACATCTTGTGGCACAAACTATTCGAGAGTGTTACCCGGAGGTGGATGCATTAATAGCAACCACAAAAGAAGTGTTTCTCAAAAGTCCTAAGAAGACTAGGGCATTCCACAGATTATGCCCTGGTATTCGAGAACCACCACAGCCCATTCTTACGCGTTGGGGAACGTGGTTAAAAGCCGCTTTTTATTATAATGAACATTTTCAAGAAGTCAATCCGTTATTTGCAATTCGTCCCTGCCGAAGCTAGAGCTATTAGGATGAGCCAGAAGGGATTTCTCGATATTTCTGTTGAAACACATCTAAAGAATATTAGCAACAATTACAAAGGGTTAATAGACGCGATAGAAAATTTGCAAAATTCTGGATTGTCGTTGGTAGAATCAGTGCAAGTCGTGGACGAAGTTAGTACATTGTTACACAGTATAAACGATGCAACAAAGTGGACGAGTTTTAGCTAAGTTCGATAGTGTTTTAAAAAAGAATCCGGACTACACGAGATTAAGACAAATGTGCGATGGGGCATCTGCAGATTCCTTGACTAAGTCTAAAGATTATTTTAATTACGCCTGTCTTACTTCGGTAGACGTGGAATGGTCGTTTTCGAAATATAAGAACATTTTTCGTCTCGGCGAACATCCTTCACCGAGGCAAATGTGGAAACTTATCTGATGGTTGCAACTTTTTAAACAAGCCTATCCGTATTATTAAGAAGGATAGAATTATTTATTAATTCTTTATTTGCAGTTACATATTAAGTACAACAGAATAAAAAAAGCGTTCAGTTTCGCAGTTATTTCCTTATTACATCCCATTTACAACGCATACCGTTTTCAATCAAATAAAAAATCATAATGAAAATAAAAACACCTCAGCGTGTACATATATATATTTATACGCTCCAATTACTAAACATTATTATTGCGTCAGCTTTTATTTTTTTACTCTTGTGTATTAATTTCGAAATATCACATATCTGCTGTGACTCACATATACGCTATTTACAATAAGCGGCCGTTGCGCCTGATTCCGATTCTGTTGGATGGCGCAATTTGGCCCGCTCTATTAATCACGTTAACAGGGAGAAGAAATTTGCTTATATGGTTTAAATTACAGGGCGTAAACAAGCCGATAGGGATTCCCGTAAAATAAAAACGTGGGTGCAGGTAAATGAACCCGAGAGCGATAAGCCGATAATTGAGGATATATCTTCAATAGGGTAGTAATATAAATTTTACGGCAGGCAAATATAAACTTTGCCCCTCACACATCGTTGTATTAGTTTATAGGATTTTGGCTGTAACACTAAAATTTACATTTAAGAAAGATGCAGCTGTGTAAAAACCATATTTATTTAAAATAAAAAAAAAAAACGTTTAGACCAAATAAATATGATTTTAGGACAAAATAGGCGAAAAAACCACGATTTAGGCTGTTAAAAGTCCAAATAGGCAACTAGGCAAAATAAAACATAGCTAGATCGCTTTGATTTGTCGAGAAACATATAGATTTTGTATTATTTTTAATTTGCCTTGAATCTAAACAAAGAGGCATTTTGCCTAAAATCCCGTCTCTACTTATTAGTCCAATTCCGTCTGTAAGGAGAAGAACTTTCCTTTTTCGTTTTATGGGCGCCATTCCTAAGTCAAGTACGTACATCCGACTGACATACGGCTGATGCCGCTTTTGTTTAGGCGGCACAGATAACTGAACCACAGAAAACTGAAACACAACGGCTACACGGATAATTCACTGCACGGATAATCCACACCCAGATAATAGAGGTTCCGCTGTAGTTGTATTAAAAACAGTGTTGAAACTTTTCCCAACACACTGTATATTGTTTTCGAAAAAATCATTCCGCTTCTAATGCTACTCTATACGTTCAACAGTTCTGCAGAATTTCAATTTTGTAAGTCAAACTCTTTCACAGTTATACAAGTACACACAAAAGCATGAAATGCACATCAAATTATTCAAACGTATTCAAAGTAATGAATAATCCTCCATTGTCTTACGTCCCCTTTTAATTTACGAGTGTTCCATCGTGCAATGCAAAGAAAAACACATTTTAGTTAGGCGGAAAGGTAATATGTTCTAATTTAATAGCCTTTATAGACGTCGACGAGCACGGCGGAGTTGGTAAATAAAAAAAGAACAAAAAAAAAGGACAGGGGAAAGAGAAAGGAAGAAGAGCGCATTCAGTGGAAGGCGAAAAGACGAAGAAAACGTATATTTGTGTGTGTGTGTGCAGGAGTTGTAAAGTTGCGCGGAGTGACGTCCGTGCGGAATGGATTTATCCTTCGGCGCTGGCTGTTGTTTATTCAGCCGCGTCGGTGCAGCCGCAACGTCTCCATTCAGGAAGAGTTATTCGAAATATGTGACAAAACTCGATGGTCCTAGCGCGCCGGTTAGTTTCGAAAAGGCCAATAGAACGCCTTCGAAATTATTATTTGGAAATTCTTATTGTGCATGAAGTACTTGCGTACGTTTTGTTGAAAATTATAGAAAAATATTATTTGGCAACTGAATAGAAGCAATTTTAGTATAGAAGCAGATGTTCTTAGAATGTTTCTAACGACATTTTTAATCTCAATGTGGAAACGAAGGTAAATGAATTCCGTTTCAAAATAATTACGATTATTTTCCACGATTATTTGACAGAATCCGAGTGACGAGTGAATTATTTCGAAACTCGAAACCTCGAAGTTTCGAATACAGATCTCGAATCGTAATCTGTTTGTGTGTTCCTGCGCAGTTAAAACGAATAATGAATGATTTCTGAACTGTAATCGAATGATCGATCATTCGGGTATAATTTAATTTAATTTCAAAAAATTTCTTTTTATAATATAAAAATTTTACGTATCATAAACCAATAAACTAGTTATTCGTGTCCTAAGCCATTTTGGATTACTTCGCAGAGAAGTTCCTATCTCGAATTTGCACGTTCACACTCTGTAACCTCGACTGAGGATATATCCCTGTATACTCGATTTAGCGCGATTACCAAAACGAACTTGTGCGTACGAGAAGCATATCTGCTTTATGCATTATGCTCGATAGTATTTACGTGTCGATTTCTGATCTGCATATATATTAGCTGGGAGGGATTTATTTAATCCTTCCATGCCGCATGAAGACTTTAGCTGAATGGAAGCCCGGAGCTCCGGCAAATTGAGCGTGCCGGGGTCTATTGTGTACGGTCGTTGTGCGGGTTGTTTTTTAGAACGCCAACGTTGCGTAATAACAATGCCCGAGCAGCAGCCGAAACTGTATTCGAACTGTGTATTGCGGACGGGTATAGAGAAGATCCCGTCTTTCTATCGTGTAACAATGTGGGCTGAATCGTCATATCGATTGCTTTCGGCAAAATAATTTGCTAGGAATAAATTGAGTTGTATGTATGTGTATAATATTAAATGGAGTTAAGCACCGTAATACTACTTCTTTTGTAAAGCTTGTAAGACCAAAATAACAACATTTCGCATCTCTTAAACTTGAACAAAACGCTTTTTTACGTATGAGATTGTTATAGTTTCGAAACAAAGTTGCCATCACCATTAAACATTATTACCAGCTAAGGTAGAATCTTGAATAGTCTTCACTACAGTCTGTGTCAACCTCATTATGCAGTATTAAGTTTAAATGGGGTATATGTTCCTCTTAGTATCTTTTAAGACAGGTATGGGTAACTTTGCTTAGCTGAGGGCGTAATTTCGGGACTTAATCAGGTCGCGGGCCGTAGGTAAGAAATAAGTAGGTAGTAGTGAATAAAAAGGCGATAAAAATTCACACATTTTTTTATTTATTAAAATTATATCAAAATAAACATTGAAAAAAAATTAAAAAAAAAAAAGATAAAAAATCAATGAAAAAAAATGAAGACTTGATTTTGAAGCTGAGAAAAAGATATAAATATTGGGTCATTCACTAGTACATGGGAAAAGTTTTTTTTCTAATTAACATCTGAAAGCCAGTACATGCTTATTTTTATTAATTTTCATGATTAAAAAAACTGCCCCTTTTTTAACGGGGCTTCCAAATGTCAATTATTTTTTCTTGCAAAAACTCTCAGCTTTTTTTTCTTTGGGAAAGGTATGTTCTGTAAATTCGCTTAGTTCCACTCTCAAATTAATTAAAATATGAGTCTTCTTGAAGTGATCAACTCCATTTCTAGGTAAAGCGGAGCATTTCCACTTACACTTACACGGTTTTTAAAAAAATATTAAAAGTGCATCCATACCCAAAAAATGGGAAAAACCCGATCATGAATTGCTCTAAAGTAGCTTCTTCTTCACATAGCGACCGAATCAAGTTTTCGTGACTGGAAAATGTTACAAAATAAAACATTTTTCTTCTCTTTTGTGTTTCCCACAAGAAATTTTGTTTTAAAAAGCTTTAAGTACTGTCAGCTGATTTACCATTGCCCTTTTTTTAAAGCTTCAAGTCAGTCGTTTAAGGGGTTCCTGTGATTCTCCAAAATCCCAAAAATCAAAAAGCCTTTGGATCAAAAAATTTGCGGGCAATGTTTTCTCTTTCTTTTTCCTAAAATCACTTTTCTTTTCAAAAGTCAAAAAATCTTTTTTAGCTTTTCCCTTTTGCTTACACCTTACTTCGAATATATGTCACACATGGGTTTTTCTAAAGAGATTTTTCATCCAAAATGTTTAAAAACTGGCGAGGTTAAGCCGCGGGATCAAAAAATTGAGGGTATTTACTACCAACCATACTTCTTCGTCAGTGGATTAGAGCACAAATTTTTTGGTGAAAAATGTGAGAATTATTAAAACACATTCTGCACATTCAACGGTTTCTCTTTCCTTCAGAAATTCGTAAAACCCCCTTTTGTGGACCGCATTGAAGGCGCCCATCTTTCACACTCCAAATAATTTCACCCCTGCAACCATATTGCTCAAAAATTTTTCACCCCGGAAAAAAATTTTTCCATAGTGGGCCCTTGTAGCGGGGCCCTAAAGCCATTAAATTTTCTTCACTACAATTCTTCTAACACCTCGTAAAAAATAGCTAACTGGGGTTTCAATAAAATGTATTCTCCAAACAAAATGAAAATGCTTGAAAAACCCCCAATTTATCAGTCAAATTTTTTTTTATATCACTCATCATATCTTACGTCGAACAACTATGTCGCGATAAGCCCCTTTCTCAAAACCTTTTTTCTTTCGGACACAAAAGTTCTGCAACATCTACTAGGCCCTTTACAAAACTCTCCCTCAGAAAGACTTTGATGTTTTCGCTATTTTGGAATAACTAAAACTCTTTTAAAACACGTTTAGATTTTTTCTTTTGAAAGGAACATTTCTTGCTGTTTTTCTAATCGTAATGAGTTTTTTTTAAATTTTTTCCCTTTTTTAACTGGGCCCGTAGAAATTTTTATTTACGAAAAGCTTGTTGGAGTAATGCCGGCTTTTCATTTTTTTTGCAAGCAAACACATAGGGGTTTCCACTGTGCATGATAAAAAAATATTCTTCCGTCCTTTGTTTTTGGAAAATTTCGACTTTTGTGTCCATTTCCGCTTTTTTTTAAACCAGACATCGGATAGATTTTTTTTCTTCTGACTTTTTTAAATTTGGGCTTTTTCACGTTTTTAAGAGTAATGGTTTTACACGCGCCTGACGGTTTTTTTATTCCCGCAATAACAACTAGAATACTCTCGATCGTACGCGAAATCATGCTAGCCGCGTTATGAATAACGTCGGCTCGGACGCTTCGGTTTTATCGGGCGGCTTCCCGAATGTTCATCTGTTTGTCTCTTTCTAACGACTATTTCTGACTCGATCTGTGGCGTTCCATTGCGTACGCGTAATAATATTATTTATAGATTTTAGTTTTTATGATTTGAATAAATACAGTTTTAGGTTGGTTGACGGTAATTACAAATAAACTATGTGTGCTAAATCTTTAATTTTTTTGGCGCGTTATTTGAATTTCTCTCGCGGGCCGGATTGAAGCTGGTGGAGGGCCGGGGGTTGCCCATATATATTTTAAGATTTGCCAATAACGCTATCTCTATATCCGGTGGCTAGGTTGTAATGTTTACGATGACGGTAATGACAGCAGTTTATTTATCTTTCATTTATGTTCTGTCAAACGTTAGTATTCAGCATTTCAGTCAGTTTCTTCGCGGTTTTCCAATTAAAGTACTTATAATTGTTGATAACTCATTCTTTTCAGAGCGGTGATATTTATAAGAAGTAAATATACTATTACATAGTGTTATTTTAATGAGCCTATACAATTGTAGGTTTTAACAAAACAAATGGAGCCAGGCGATAGAAAGCGAAGGAATGGCGAAAATTTCAGCTGTAAAGGAAAACAGATGATTGTTAATACACTTTATTATTATTAAAAAATCTATGATTATGAGTGGCGCTGTTAAAGAAGCAAGTAAAGCTCTGTGTTGCTCAGAGTGTAGTGTTTATAACGTGTAGAAAGAGCAACAGCAAGGTTTTGTTGGTTGTGTTTTTATAAAAAACAACAGGAAAACATATGACGACCGTTCTGTTCCACTTTTGACACCTTACAAACTCTACGAAGTATGTTTCCGTTTAATGATATTAGCATACTCTTTGGTTGAAAATTTTCCGAGTTTCCACAAACAAAAGTGAAGAGGGGTAAGAAGAAGTAATCCTCGCAGCTAATTGCACTGCTCCATTATTTGAAAGCACTCTCCCATTAAAGTGTTTTCTCAAAAAATGTTGCATGTCACGAGTGTTATGGACTGGGCATTTTTGATACATTTTCGGGTGAAACCAGATATATTGCACGTTATCATGCAATGCCAGGATTAATAATTTGTCCCAAAGTAGGCATTATTTCGTTTGTTAGTAGCTCCAAATACCTGTCACCAGTTAAATATCTATCACCAGCTGGAAGCAAGCTGTAGTTATTCCAATACCAAAAGGTGACTTGATTTAGGAGTTTAAGGACCTGAGACCGATTAGCATTTTGCCCATTCTATCTAAAATCTTCGAACGCGTATTAGAAAGTCAAATCAAAAATTTTGTTATAAATAAAAATCTACTACCAGATGTACAATCTGGCTTTCGCTCTGGCTAGAGCTGCACAACTGCATTACTGTGCGTGACGGATGATATCTTACATGCTTCGGATAGTGGATTGAAGACTGTTCTTGTGCTTCTGGATTTTTCTAGGGCCTTTGGCGCAGTGTCTCATAGTAAATTTATAAAAATATTATCAAGTAAGGGATTTGGCTCGGATTCTTTAAATTTACTGACCAGCTTTTTGTCAAACAGATCTCAGCGTGTGCGGGTAGGAAGCGAAACCTCTCTACCTTTAGAAATAAAATAGGGAGTGCCGCAGGGTTCTATTTTAAGCCCACTTTTATCTTCCTTATATACTGCGTCTTTCACTCAGAATCTTAAACATTCTAGGGCCCATTTGTGTGCTGATGACATTCAACTGTACTGTTTCTTTGCGCCTTGTGATTGGGATGTCGCGCTATCTCAAATCTCAACAATGATCTCGTGCCCATTTATTCAATTTCCTCTCTACATTCGTTGACTATTAATCCAGCTAAGTCGAAGGTATTGATCTTTCAATTCTTCTACAATTTTCCAATTGTAAATAGTGCTAAGAGCCTCGGATTAATAATTGATAATTCTTTCCGTTATCGAGACTTTATTGATAATTGCTTACGGCGATCTTACACTAATTTAAAAAAATTAAATCCGTTTCGATTAGTTCTGAATCAAAATATTAAAAAAATTCTTTGTGAAGTTTACATACTCTCCGCATTTATATATTGTTGTGAAATTTATCATCCTTGTGTGGATTATATGACGTCGTATCGTATTCAGAGGGTGCAAAACAGTTGTCTTCGTTACGTATATGGTATTAGGAAATATCAATATATTTCACACAAGTTAACTGACGCCAAATGGCTCAATATGTGCAATAGAAGAGAAGTTCAGACTTTATCATAAGATACGAAGGACAGATATTCATAATCTCTCTACCCGATTTCGCGGTTTGATTTCGCCTCCTCACCACAAAACAGCTATATTTGAAAGGTCGTATTCCTTTTGCATTTACAGAAAATATAATATTCCAGAAAAGTTGTGTACATGCTTTCAAACATAAGTGCCGCAATTGGATTGACTCATAGGATAATTGGTGTGCGCTCTCAGTTTATATCTTTCTTTTGCAATTCAGTTTGTTTGTTTACTGTGGGCTTGGAAAATCTCTGTATTAATTTACATAGTTGCACTTTCTTTATATAATTGTAATGTTTATTTCTTTGGTGTATTTGATTTGGCGCACGCGTAGTTACTTGTTCTTTTTCTTCTCTTTTTTTCTCTAGATTTAAGTTTAGTATATAGGGATAAATTTTGTGTCTCATTTTTATTCTTTAATTCAGGGTTGGGTTAAAGCAGTGCACATCAATTTGATGTAACTGGACCCCACCCTGAGGTTATGTAATTTGTTTTCTTTTGTTGGCATTTCTTTTCTGTAAATTTGAAATATTTACACAATAAAGGCATTTATTATTATTATTATTATTAAATTGTAATCAAAGATGAAAGGGCCTATTAAGTGATTATCTAAAATGAAAAGAAACTCAAACAACAAACAAAAACTTGAAATATTCTTTGATTCAGCAAATGTGGATTTTCAGTAAACCAGTGTCGATAGTTATGCCTATTGAATACTCCACAATTGGTGAACTGTGTTTACTCTATCCACAGTATTTTCCTAGGAAAATTAGCATCATCTTCACGTTTTTGTAGGTACCACTTGATAAACTGTAATCCTCGATGATAGTCATTATCGTTTAAACCTTGTACAATTGTTGGTTTGTAAGGCTGGTATTTTTCTTCAAGGTTTCATAAACGGTGGATTTTGGAATTCTACGTTCTCGAGCCATTCGGCGAACTGATGTGCTTTGATCGTTCGTGACATTTTGCAAAATAATATTTCGACGTATATCAGCATCGTTAACTTCGTAGTAGCTCTTTTTTGTTCAAAGTTTCCGAAGATCGATAAACTGCGAATTATCCTGCTAAAAATTATCCTGTGTGGTTATTTTCTTTCCGGAAAACGCTCAGTGTAACTCGTGCAAGCATTTTCAGAGTTTCTATATCAACTGCTTCTTCTTTTTGAATACGTATGTGTTATTATTAATACCTAGTAATCTTAATACTTATCAATAATTACTTATCAATAACTACGAGTACACAAGGTTTTAATAGGTTAGGTTGCTCAATACCTAGATCTCCAATTGCCGCATTTTTTTCCTCTTTGATGACTATACGAGGTGTGGTAATTAAATAACCGGACTGGTGCTACTATCGGCAAACAGCGAGCACGCCACGGCAGGTTTGAACATGTCTGTGCTTGTAGATGCTTCCCCCATCCTGAGCTCGATGGGGACGGTTGTACGTCGCTCAGCCTCGCTGTAGCAATCGTCCGTTCATGTCCTTACGCTAGCGTCACGTCGGAATTATCTACGTCCACTGGATCCCTGAAGGTCAGACAGTCAATCAACATTATTACGTCGAGGTTCTAACTACCCTTCGTGAACGAGTGAGAAGACGAAGACCCGATTTGTGGAAGAGCAAATCCTGGATGATCCACCGAGACAATGCGCCAGCCCATTCCGCCTTGTTTGTGAAGGCGTTCTTTGCGAAATCCGGCATCACCGTGTTGGACCACCCACCATACTCGCCCGACCTAGCCCCTTGTGACTTTTTTTTATTACCTAAGGTAAAATCGGAGCTTAAGGGGACAAGATTTGACCGTGTAGAAGCGGTGAAAGCGAAAGCGACGGAGGTTCTCAACAAGCCGACAGGAACGGACTTCCAGCATTGCTTTCGACAGTGGAAAATTCGTAAGGAGCGTTGTAGGGATTGACAAGGAGAGTACATTGAAGGGGATAAACTTTGTAATGTAATTGGTATTAAATAAAATGTTTTTCCGGTGTGTTGCATCTTAGGATCAGGTAATTTAGATCACTATTTCTATCTCCACACTCACATTCCGAAGACCCCAGTCTATACAAATGAGCAGGATATTGACCATGGTCAAATTTTTACATGCTAATGGTTGAATAAAACCACCTGGAAAGTGTGGAATCTGCGCTCCAAACTCTATAGCCTACATTAGCGGGGATTAATGAGGCATGTTATGTAAAGAAGAGTCGGAAAGCATATTTTTAACATCCTATCAGCTTTCAGCATTGTTGTAGCTCCGTCAGAAACTAACATGGTGATTTGGGCTCCTACGATACAAAATTCTCCTAACATATTTTGTATTATGTTTACAATGGTCTCGGCATCAGTTCTTTCAATCCTTTTAGTGGCTAACAACAAGGAAGCTGCTGGACCATTACGTTTTAAAGGACGCGCCACAATATGAATCACGCTGTGTTTCTGAGCACCAGTAGTTTCGTCCACAGCGAGCTAGATTTTTTGATTTCTCAACTCGTCTTTTATACAGTCTTTTACTGTACGTTGCACATGTGGTAGATTGTACCGCAATTGTCTTTTAGTTGGTAGCTTCCATGATGGAACATATTTATCCCAAAAAAGACGAAAGTGCTCATTATCTACTAGGTGTTGTGGGATGTTGCACGTGCTCAACATGAAAATAAAGTCATACAACAATTTCCAGTGCGGAATATTGTTTCTTAAATTCAATACATTACGTTTACTTTTAATATGACTTCTACATTCAAATGTGCGACCTAGCAACCCTATACCGCAAAATTTGCAACGAATGTGCGAACCTGTAAATTCCAAACTGGGGAAACGCCAAGTATATTTCTTCACATGCGATGCAAGAGGTACACCAGGCGTACGTCCCATGTTTTCGAAAACACACAATGAGAATCCGATAAATGACCGAACGGCCGAACTCTTCAATGTCTACCGCATTGCTGAACTTTGCATCCACATACGCACATTTCCTTAACAAAAATGAAGAGTAAAGGGAGTATATTAGCGGACCCATAATACTTCCTTGGGCAACACCAAAATTCAAGCGTTTAAACTGCAAGAAATCATTATTAATTCGTATTTGTTGTCGCCCGCTAAAGTAACTTCTGAATTATTTTTCATATTATTCATAATTCTTATTGGTGTCCGCTTCTCTTTTGTATCAGAAAAACAGTTAATATGGGCCATACCTTAAAGAATGGTTTTATCGGTAGACTGTTATTTATTAAATGTAAGAATCTATTTCTAACAGTTTCGAAAGCCAATTTGAAGATATTTACTGATTTATTTTGTTTTACATTTTGTTTAAACTAAGCTCCTAAAATTTATGTTCAATGTTTTTGAAAAAATATAAATTAAATGTTTCTGCTATCAGTTGATTATCTTCTGCAGTTAGGTTGTGGACTACTCTTCTCTTAGTCTATCACTGTTTTTTTTTGCATCAAATAGCTGGCTTATCACTTTCCACATTTCTGCTAAGCTACTTTGGTTTTCGTCAATTTTTTATATCAAGTAAAGCTTGCGTAAACTATAAAAAATGTAGTATTTTTTTTTATTTTTCGCTATTCAGCTACAATCGCATGTAGGGTTTTATGACTAAATATAATGTATGTGTAGATTTATAGATCCTGTACATGTCCTTCCAATTTCCTTTGTTTCCTTCAAGTTTTTGATATATTTTTAGCATTCAGTAACACGAAAATTATTATCGAAGTCATCACATCCGACCTCCCAACCATTCATAAAGAAGAACAGGTGCTATCCAGCGCACAATGAATGATACGCTAACCAATCTCAATAGCGAATCGATTGTTTAACACAAACAAACATCGGCAAGCAGCTAGTTATGATCTATTTTCGTAAAATATTTTTAAAATTCATCTTCACGATGATTCCCAACGAATGGAGGAGCCACGCAACCAGCCGCATATCGAAGGGTAATTGGGGGGCCTCGGGACGCTCTCGAGCTGTTTGGGCCACATCGGATGCCTGTCAGTTATAACAGCGTTTGTTTCTGCTATTCCCAGAACAAATATACAACCTGTCAAGACTACACTACGATATTCGTACAAAATGTGTATTGAGTGAGTTTCATTTCCGTACTGTACATATGGATGTGTGTATGCTCGAGTTTGGATCGAAGAAAGCGGACGCTGCTAGCTGCCAACAGGACCTTTATTTCTTTCTCTTGTTCTCTTTTTTTCGTTATATCGCCCTTGTTTCACGTATTTTCGATTTCTTTCCTCGCCCAGGATTGAATTGATGGTGTTGAATTGTTTTGCTTGGAGTAATATTGAAGAGGATGTGGAAAAAATACTCGTGGATTTCGATAACATACAAAGAATGTCTTGTGTATGGGTATTCTGATCTAAACAAATAGAAACAAGGCATCTTTTAAAGCCATTTTGTTTAAACCTGTAAGATATTATAAAATTATATTGTGGAGAAACATTTCTATGGTTGAACATTACATACAAAGAATAAGAGTCCATTTTGAATTAGGCTTACTACTAAATAAATAAAATCTTTAGATTTGAATATTGACAATAAAGTAAGTTCGCCAATTCGTATGGAACCGCGCAAAACCCTTTGTAAGTCTTTTATTTTATCTAGATTCAATTATTGCGATGTTATTTGTAGTCCTTACACTCGGAGGACATTCCCAGAATACAAAAAGTTTAAAATACTTGTCTAAGATTTATCTACGGTATCAGGAGAAGGCAGTATATCTTCCATAGCTTAAGCGGGTTGGTTAGAATATAGGGATGCGAAGAAAACTACACTTTGCTTGTTCTTGTTACAATTTAATAACGTATAAAATACCCCCCTATTTGCATCGAAGATTCCCTTATATAGCATTGATCTTTTCACGCGGTCTTCTCCCTATAACATTGCTATTATTTACAATTCTATCCTTCCGAACTTCAAATCCTTATCAGTTACAGGGATTAAGCATAAGTACAAGGAATATTTACGTCTTGGAGAGTAATGACTAGGGGCCCGGTAACTGTGTTTAGGTGGGCGGGGAGGGCTGGTCGATTATGATACGACACGACAAATCATCATCACTCAATTCAGTTTAGCATTGGATAGCGAATAGAGGGGCTATGCATGAAGAACGTGCATTTATTTAGTTAATTATTAGTGTAGATAACTGTATTTGCATAGGCTTACTCGATAAACACAATGTATTAAGGACATTTCGAGGACTAAAACGACCCTTGCGCCAACGTAAATAAGTACGAACTTTGCCATTTGTTTACACGTGGGTAAAGAAAGTTGAAAGTGTGAAAAACATTTCTTGTTAGTGTCGAGATAAGAAGTGGAACTGTACAAGACACGTAAATTCCGCACAGCATAGAAAACGAAAGTTGGTCATGCCACCGAGAAGTGCATTTTTTAATGTAATTCTTATGTTGATAAACTGTAATTTGCCACTAGGCTTACTCGATAAACAACTGTTTAAGGACTTTTGGGACAAATACAACCCCGAGTTGCGGTTGCCAACGGAGAAAACGGCACGTAAGCGTGTTGCATTGGTACGCGATGACGTGGAAAAGAAAATGAAACGCATATTGAAAAAGCAGTTTCTTTGGTTATGTGTTGACGAGACTACAGAGTAAAAAAAATTAAATTGTAAATATTATGGCACGCATACTAGACCCTAGTAAACCTACATTACCACTGTTATTATCTAGCCGAAGACCACAAGAGTGTATTGCTGCAGCAATTACGAAGGTTGTGCTTAGTACGTTGGAAACATTTCAAATTTCAAAAGATAAAGTATTGATTATGAGCGGTGGCGCAGCGATAATGCGTTCGGTAGGCCGTTCTCTTCTTGAACATGGTTGCAAATGTTTACATGTTACGTGTAAAGTGCATGCTTTACATCTTGTGGCAGAAACCATTCGGCAATGCTCTCCCGAGGTAGATGCATTATAGCAAGCACAAAAAAGAATTTTTGAAATCTCCCAAACGCCTACGATCGTTTCACAGAGAGTGTCCTGGTATTCGTCAACCATCGGAGCCAATTCTTACACGTTGAGGAACATGGTTGCAGGCAGCTTTTTATAATGCTGAACATTTCAAAATAGTAAAAGCTGTTGTTGCACAATTCAATCCTGCCGAAGCTGCAGCTATTAAGGAGGGCCAGTCAAAATTTCATGGATATTTCCGTTGAAACAGATTTAAAAAATATTCGTAGCTACTATAAAGGATTAGATGACGCAATAGACCAATTACAAAATAGATCGTTATCATTATTGCGTTCTCTGAAAAATTATGGACAAGTGCATACACAGCTACTGCACTCTACATGACGCAAATATAATGCGTTTTAGAAAAGTTCGAGAGTGTGCTACAGAAAGATCCCGATTTTAGCACACTAAAACAAATTTGTGATGGTGTATCGAATAATCCACTGACTAAGTACAAAGAGTGTTTTAATTATGCATGTATAACATCGGTAGATGTTGAACGCTCTTTTTCAAAATATAAACTCATTTTCTCACCGCGGCGAACATCGCTCACCGAGACAACTGTGGAAACACATCTAATGGTGTCAACTTTTTGCCACTCTTATACATATGATGTTAATACTGATAATGGTGCTTCTAGTTTTACTGTTCCGTAGCCAAGGCTGTTTAAAAGGGCGAGTGTTTCACTACTTTTCACATATTATAATTATGTATTAGTTCTGTTATTTTTTTTCTATTTTCTTACTATTGTTTTTGTATACTAGCCAGATACGGTTATGGCACGGCTCCCTGTTACCGGACTCTAGTAATGACTAACCTGGGCAAATATGCGGTAACTGCCAGAGGCGTGGCGAGCGCATAAAAGTTTACACATAAAATAGAAGGTAAGAAATAAATTATAAAACGTGCTGAAACACTTACCGTTTTAAATGTCTTCCGTGAAATCACAAACTGGTAACATCTGTTAAATATTTGAATCATTAGATATGTTTCCACGCTGTTTCAGTAAGTGAGCACGATGTGGGGAAAAAATGTTTTTTAATGCCAAAACGACCGTTCGACATCTAGCGATGTTATATTTGCATATTTAAAATAATCTTTGAAACAACTTAATGCATCTTCACACGCACCTTCACAAATTTGTCTTAATATAAGAAAATTGGAGTCTTTCTCTAAAACACTGAAATTTTCGTATTACACACCAATTTGTTTCGTCTTCTACAGCGCATAACTGTGCGTGAACATCGTTTACAATTTGAACAGGATCCACTAGCGACATCGAAACATTTTGTAATTTTTCCATTCCCTCCGCTAGTCCGAAGTAATTGTTGTGAATAGTTTGTAAATCATTTTTAACCTGACTATCTTGAAATATTTCCTGGCTTTTCTTGATTGCTGCAGCTTCTGTCGGATTGAATTTTAAAACTACCTTCTATACTTGATCAAAATATTCGTTGCAGTAAAACGCAGCCTGCAATGTTCCCCAACGTGTAACAATCGGCCGTGGTGGTTCGGGTAAATCAGGACACAGTTTGTGAAATAGTCGGGTACGTTTTGGGGACTTTAGAAACACTGCCTTTGTACTAGCAATCAATGCATTTACTAGTGGAAAACATGTAGGAATCGTTTGTGCCGCAAGATTTAGAGTATGGATTTTACACGTTACATGTAAGAAGTTACCACTGTGTTCTTTAAGAGATCGGCCCAAAGAACGCATGTTTGCGGCACCATCACTCATAAACATTAAAACTTGGTTAGTTGAAACAAATTTGTTCAATGAGTTCAACACCAATTGATAGACCACCCACCAGATCTAGCCTCCAGCGACCTTTTTCTATTTCCTAAATTCCAAGTTTCACTCGGAGGACAGAGCTTTTCATCCACGTTGGTAACAGCCTATTTTGCAGAACAAGGTGCCAACCATTATTTGGACGAATTAAAGAGGTAGGAGCATCGCTGGGAAAAGTGTATAAACTGTGCAAGGAGACTATGTTGAATTTGACAAAAAATACTTGTCTCTGTGTGAAAGTTGTTAGAGTACCCTCGTATTATTAACCTAATATTCAAAGAAAAGAGTCGTTGATTATGAAAAAGAATGGTAGATTAAAACTGGTGATTTATGCAGAATGTAGGCAGATTGCAATGAAAATGCCAAAAAGTGAATGTTACCATTTCCAGAAATATAATAATATAGCAAGGTATATTCCTGACAGACACTTTGAATATTATTGTTTTTCATTTTTATTAATTTTATTAATAAAAGATAAGCTATCAACCATGGCCATTTTCTTTACTTCCTATGTTTTATACCCGGATAATCCTTAAATAGATAAACAATTTAATAATGACAATTTGCTACTACCCACCTGCATAAAAATATGTTGCAGTTATTTCGAAGAACGCTGTATTATGCAGCAAGAGTCCTAGGTACAAGAAAAAACATGTTCTTTTAAAATTTTTTAATCATACGTATTTTATTACTGAAATAAATTATTTTTTGAGGTACTTCTATAACATGAGTGGAATGTAATTGAAACTACAGATGAAGAAAAAGTTAAAAGAAAAACATAACAGCTCCAGAAAAAATAATTACTTGACATACGATTCGTAAGATGATATCTGGATGCATTAAGAAAAAGGATTAGTATTTGAAAGTGATACGTAGGATGGTTGTTAAATTGTAATTGTAGAAAGAACGCAGTTGAAGCGAGGAATGGGTTACATATACTGAATAGATTTCACCTTAGATTGCGAATTTATTTTCAAATATTCGTCAAATTTAAACTTGTGTTAAGGGACTATTTATAAGATAAAAGAATAGAAGACAACACATACTCCTCAATATGCAATTAGACTCTAATATTCGAACATTCTCGATCCTCTTTTCAAATATTATAATAATGGAAATTCTTGAAGAAAAAATCAAAGAAAGAAAATACATTAAAGAGCACAACGCGAGCACATTCAAACTAATACAATTTTACAATCCATATACAAGAACTACAAATTCTATACCTAGTGGAATCCAATCCTTATATTAGACTAAAAGCTTCAACCAAACTGACACCTCTAAGTCCTCCACCAGCCCGGATATAACAACGTCGATGGTCTTTTGCTCCTCCTCGTCATTTAACCGCAGATGTTAGATGTCACTGTCAATTTGGACGTATACGTAGACCTCCTATAGCCGTTTCGAATCTAACATTTCATTTCGGTGGTATATTTAAGACGGTAATTCGATCATTTGTTTTATTTTTTGTCCGGCGTTTACATACTGGGTCGCGCTATACAAGAATAACAAAAGCTTTTTCAAGATCGTAGTTAATACAGAGTATACTGTTGCCTGTGAAAATATTTACACGCGAGCATACACACACACGCAGAAACAAATATTTTAGAAAGTCCGGTTTGTAGTGATCGCAAAATTAGTCAGTATCCGGTTACTAAATTAAATAAACCACGGTATATGAAAACAAATAGTGGCAAACGATGCTATGCCCGTAATTTTGATATGCAAGACAACGTTCAATTTTTTTTCAACTTAGATGGATATTCTATCCATCATATAACAAGCGTTACTTTTTTTATTTGAATGAACTAATGAAAAAGTTTTTTTATCCCTAATTAATGCTTAGGAAACCAGTATTTCTGTCGTATATGGTTTGAGGCTAAGGTATACTTCGACGAGCTTTCTGGGTTGGTTCCTCCCACCAACCACAGATGTCTCCTTATTTGTTATTAACATTTAAAAAGGATTATTATATATAATATAAAAAAAAATACAATTTGTCACATCTAGTTTTATTATAATAGATCAGTTTTTAACTTGTTGTGTAGGTGTCCTTCTTACAATTCTATTTATACTTTTGAAAGTGTGGAAGAAGATCCCAATTTATCCATTCATCGTCGGTCACAGTCCGTCCACTACGTGGAAAATTTTGCGCAAAGATCTTAACCTACATCTGCATAAGATCCAGCTGATACAGGAATTAAAGCAACAAGACCATCATCTGCGTCGTTCTTTCGCCGATTGGGCTCAAGAGCAGTTGGAAACTAACCCGTTGTTTTATTGCAAAATTGTGTTCAGCGATGAGGCAGATTTTTGGCTTTGCGAATGAACAAAATTGCCATATATGAAGTGAGACCAATCCACCAATCCTACAAACTCTATTACATCCAGAAAAATGCACTGCCTGGTGCGGTTTACATGCCGGTGGCATTATTGGCCCTTATTTCTTCAAAAACGAGGCCGGAGGTCGCGTTACCGTTAATGGATCATCGTTACCGCATTAATGATCTTTGTTTGAAAATATGGAGGACATTGATCTGGACGAGATGTGGTATCAACAGGACTTATTCAAATCGAAATTTGACGATGTTAATTTCGAGGAATGGACCTGTCAGTCAATTGGCCTTCAAGGTCTTGCGATTTGACACCTCCTAATTATTTCTTGTGGGGCTACGCGAAGTCACTGGATTGCGTCAATAAACTAGCAACACTTGACGCCTTGGAAGCCAACATTGTGTCTGAGGATTGGACGTCCAGAATACGCTTCGTCAAGGACAGCAGTGGTGGCCATATGTTCGAAATCATTTTCAAATATTAATGCAATGAATAAATCTTTTGAATCGTACGAAAAATTTTATAAGAATTTAATTTTTCGTATTATTTTTCATAATTTTAAAACACCCATTATTTCTCGGCATAATCTTCTTGAGCTTTACATATACAGTTAGTCCAGTGATGTTCCAACATTTTCAAGCCATCCAATGCGAAATAGGTCTCTGTTTCGGCAATGACCTCTTCATTTGACGTGAATCGCTTTCCGCCAAACCATTTCTTCAAGTTTTGGAAAAAGAAAGAAGTCACGGTGTGCCAAATCTGGTGCTGGTCTATTTTCACTTTCTCGAGAGTTTTTTTCAAATTTTGTAAAATTTAAATTGAATAAACGATTCTTGTAGGTTCGGGGGTATCCCTGGATACCCTTACGAGCAATTCTGATGAATTCCAACTCAGTAAAATTATTATAAAAATTTTAGATTGGAAAGTAACTAACCTTGAAACTTTGAACGATGCCAATGTATATAAACTCTCTGTTTATATAACCACCACAGGAAACTGCCTGTTCTGGATATTTAACCCTTTTTCTCTTCTAATAAAGACTTTGATTTCACAATCGAGCACTTATATGGGGATTGGAGTTAAGACACACTTTCATTCAACCAAGGCCGAATAAAGATTGATGGAAAATTATGGCGTCGTTCATCTTTCTTTTATTTTAAATCGCGAAAGACCGGCGATTTCACAGCCATTTTTGATAATTTAACCCAAATAGAAACTTTTTCGATGACTTTCGATCAAATGATATTATTTCTGCAAACAGCATACGAGAACGAATGCGGTGACTTAACCAGGAGGTTGTATGCTGATGATTTTGTGATCCAAACTGTCACCAACAAGCTTTAAACGAGAAAATCCACTGCCAATTTACAGAAACCTTTCAGATAAAGATTTAATTGATGAAATATTATTTGTTCTACCTTTCAATTTACGCTGTTGTTTATTCCAGACGATTTCTGCATTAATTTGGACGGAATAAGTGAATAGAAAAATTAACTGACGAGTAGATTTGTCCATGCTACCCCACACTCGTCATTATCTGAACTTGTATTTTAAATATAATGTCCTCGCTCCAAGGACAGTTGGCTGAGGGGGGATGGTAACGAAGAAATTTCCAATTCCAAGTGGCCAGCCTGACATTTAGTCGTTCCGAGGTGACAACTGAGAGAAGTTGTTGTTGTCGTAGATACAACGTTGAACATAACAATACATATGTATTTTCTTCTCATTATTATAAAAAATAATGGTTATCGTTATTTCTAATTTGGTATAATTATATTTCTAGGTATTAATTAATTGACGTACCACATAGTTTTGGATATAACATTTTCTCTTCCTCTTTTCTCTCATAAAAGTTCCTCGTTTTCTAAATTTAACTTTTTCTTCTTTTAACGCATCTCCTTAGATTTCAATAGCAATAGCAGTTTCAAACACCGTCTAAAGGCTTTCATATTTGCAAGTTTGCAGCTTCACTAACCATAAGTTTTACTACGTCTTAAATTCACAATACCTCCAAGTGCCGCGACGTACATACATTCTAAGTAGAGAGTTTGTTAAGCAAACAACGATGACCGCCGCTGTAACCTTACTATACGAGTCTCAGCCTTCGTCCTTCAACATCCAAGAGTTCACCGAGGTCGACCTAATCTTCGAGAATTCCCAATATGCCGAAGACGCTCAAAACGGAAGGTTGTAATCTGTTTGGACAGCGTAAACTATAACCCGTCTAGTTTGGGAAACAATTCACACCTATAAATAGTCTACAAGTTATACAGATAAGAGCCAACACAGGTGGTCAGATGGCCGTCTAGATCCACGACCATAGCGGCATTCCAACGGTTCTCGTCCGACCCTGGAGTGGTTTGTGCGCGCTCAAGAGTATCTCGATGTTATCTTAGGCTAGTTAGAGAGTAAAGTTTACCTAAAACGCGCGCGTTGAACGTTACCAAACGTTCCAAAAACGAAGAACGGAGATAGCACCACCTCGGCTGTTGCACAACGCAGATGCATTTTCGAGATGTTTACGTACGACGTGGAGTGTTTAATTTTTGGGGTGGGCAAGGGCGGACCGGACATCGCCGATGGGTGAGGGAGAGGAAACAAAAGGGTAGTCTCCCATCCGTTGGCGAAGTCCAAGGTAGGAGGAGGAGGAGGAAGACAAGAGAAAAAGAAACGGGGAAAAGAAGTAAAATTAAACAAAAACAAGCGCTACAGGTGTTTAATTAGAAAGAAACGACGCTCGAGAGTGTATTTTCGAGCCGTATAGACTATTTATTCTGCGTGCAAGGAATAATTAACCAAAGCATCATAGGGGCATTCGTTAAAACTGGTTAACATTTTTATCTTTTTTTCTTCTGGGGGGATTTCTTAAAACGCACATATAAAAAGGTATACCATGACATTAGATGAAATTTGGCAACGAAAAGTAATTAAATAAAGTGTACTTCTGACAAAGAAAACCTTTCTTATTGGAAAGGAGATTATTCAGATAAATGTTCTACATATCGACGAATCTAGAATTGAAGATATCTGTTTCAAAACTTTCCTGATAGATTAAAACAGAAAATTTAATATAAATGAAAGGAACAATGAGGAAGGAAACTGCGAAACAGTTTTGGTTCGTTATTAAACAGAAGCCAACTTGTGTCCGGAGCAATTTTTTTAATTGAGGCGGCTTATAGGGTAGATGGAGTTGGGTCAGTTGTAGCTTCACATTGGTTCTTTTTCATATTACAGAAACGGTTTCGAGACAATTTTGATATCTTGTCTTGTTCTCAGCACATGGTACATTGCCAAGTTTTAAAATTGTCGCACATTTTTCATTATCAACAGAATTACAGACGCGATTATAGTACCAAATAGGTACGTACAAGACAACACTTGTAAGATCGTCAATGATTGAAGAACATCATATAATTAAAGCAATAAATAAGGCACAAGTCGCTATTATTTCTTTAATGGTACACGCAGAGAAATGGTTTCTTGCAAAAATCAGTCTCTATTCAAGAAAATATTTTTATTTCAAGACAATAAAAATGTATAATTTTCTTGAAATTTTATTTGGGTTACATAAATATTTTCTTAGGGTTAGAAAATCAAGACAGAAAAACGTTTCTTCCAAGTAAACCGTTTAATTTTATGTTAAAAATTATTAATCTAGATTTGTTTAATGATTAATTTCCATTGATAGCATACTGAGTATCAGAACAGTCGATGATAAATTTCAGTGGTTTAGTGCAGCTCTTTTGGCACTGTTTGACCATTACGCTCCTGTGAGAAAATATAGATTCACTAGACCTTACTCACATTGGGTCACAGATGTGGTCAAAATCATGATGAAATACCGCGACAAAGCAAAATGAAAGTTTCGCAGAACACGCAATCCCGCACACTGGCCCTATTACAAATCCCTTCGTAATCTTACGATGATGTCATTGAGAAATGAAAAAAGAGCCCTTTTCAAAAGCTTAGAGAAATCCAGGGACTTCAAGAAGATGTGGGGTGCAATCGACAGTATTGCCATTTGCAGGAGCAAATCTAAAGTTATACGAGGGACACGCTATATATTTTGAGATGCCACAAAAGTAGAGAAGTTAGAGCTGGCAACACTGTATTTCTAAATACCACCATCCTTAAGTAGTTAACCTCTGTCATGGTCGCTGCTGTCATAGAGTAAACGTGGTATGTACGATTTGTCATCGAAACATGGACTTGTCAAGAGAACATGTACGCGCAATGATTTACTACGATTTTAAGGTCGGCTTTAGTGAACAACAAAGTCTTGAACGATTGCAAGTCGCATTTGGTGATGGTATAGCGAATTTAAAAGAGGACGGATATCGCTTGGTGATGAGGAAAGTACCGGTAGTCCCTGTTCTTCGGTTACCGCTGGAAACATTGAGAGTGTGAGACGTATGATCGACGAAGATCCAAGATGCACCTATCAAGTGATTGAGACAACTCTTGGTGTTGGATCCGCAACAATAAATTCAATTTTACATCATCATCTTCGGATGAAAAAAATTGTTGTTCGTTGGGTGCCACACACGCTTACCGATTTCCAAAAAGCAGAGCGAGTAAGAATCGCTCGGGAAGCATTGGAAATGTTAAATAACGGTGGACATCGCATTCTATCAAAAATAATAACAGGTGATGAAACTTACATCCCATTTTACGATATTCCTACCCGCCAGGAGAGCCGCGTGTGGATCCACGAAGATGCACCAACACCAACAATGGCCAAAAGGCAAAGGGCTGTCAAGAAAGTTATGTACGCAGTTTCCTTCCGTAGTACCGGATTAGTAAAAGCAATGAAGCTGGAAAATCAACGTACAGTCACAGCAATCGGGTACACCACAAAATGTTTACCTGCAGTTCTTGAGTCAGCCAACATTCGCGGGTTAATGTTGCATCACGACAATGCATCGTCACACAGTGCACTGCAGACAGTTGAATTTTTACGTGAAAATAAGGTAAATGTCATTGAACATCCACCCTATTCGCTTGATTTGGCCATGTGTGATTTCTGGTTGTTCTTCAACCTAAATAAACATTTACGTGGTCGACGTTTCACGACGGAGGATGAGATAGATGAAGCAATTCATCTATTTTTTGACAGCATTCCAACAGATCACTGGCTTCACGCTTTTACGTTATGGAAACTTCGGTTACAAAAGTGCATTGATGCAGGAGGAGATTATTTTGAACATAAATAAAATCATTTCCGTAAAAAGACTTGTAGTTTTCTTGTATCTCAAAATATATAGCGTGACCCTCGTACCACCCAGTCTTAGTGATGTCTGCTACTTCTTTGGCTGCTCCCGTAGGCGATGCTTTGAGTTCACTCCTGTATGTACAACAACTGTACGTGAAATTTTGTTTGCGCTTGCGTCCGATGCTGTCGGCTGTGATGGTATTACTTTGGAAATGCTAAAAATATGCTGTCCAGTTATATTACCGCACTTAACGCATATTATCTTTTTTTGTATTTTGGAGCAGTGTGTGCCGAATATGTGGAAGGAAGTAATTGTGCATCCTTTACTAAAGATTACAGAAATTAAAGAGCTAAAGGATCTGAGACTTTTAGAGATTTTCCGGTCCAAAGATACGCGTATCTTCTAGAAAAACTAGAAGTAGAATATACAGGAGCTCGCGAGCAGCGGATAACCAGGTGAAATTAGCACCCAAATTAAACTTAGATTAACGACGCGGTTACGATTTCCAGTAACGTTGGGCAAAAATAAAGCGTATACCGACACACTAATCCAAAAATTGAAACATCTAGACGCTAAGCAACTTCCAAAAAGGAAGAGCCGGTAGAAAGGTACTATGAAATAGTCTAAATCCTCAAGGAAAAGGGTAAATGAATATAGATTCAGCTCAAAATCAAGTGGATTTTTTATTTTACTTTTAGCGATCGATTTCGACAAATGTCATCATCAGGTTATTTAGTCATTGACGTCGTTGAAGAAAAAAAAAAGTGCCTAGTGCCTAGTATACAAAAACAATAGTAAGAAAATAGAAACAAATAACAGAACTAATACCTAATTATAATATGTGAAAAGTAGCGAAACACTCACCCTTTCAAGCAGCCTTGGCTACGGAACAGTAAAACTAGAAGCACCATTATCAGTATTAACATCATATGGATAAGAGTGGCAAAAAGTTGACACCATTAGATGTGTTTCCACAGTTGTCTCGGTGAGCGATGTTCGCCGTGGTGAGAAAATGAGTTTATATTTTGAAAAAGAGCGTTCAACATCTACCGATGTTATACATGCATTATTAAAATACTCTTTGTACTTAGTCAGTGGATTATTCGATACACCATCACAAATTTGTTTTAGTGTGCTAAAATCGGGATCTTTCTGTAGCACACTCCGCAACTTTTCTAAAACGCGATTATATTTTGCGTCATGTATAGTCAGTAGCTGTGTATGCACTCTGTCCATAATTTGCAGAGACTCCAATAATGATAACGATCTATTTTGTAATTGGTCTATTGCGTCAGCTAATCCTTTATAGTAGCTACGAATATTTTTTAAATCTGTTTCAACGGAAATATCTTGAAATTTTGACTGGTTCTCCTTAATAGCCGCAGCTTCGGCAGGATTGAATTGTGCAACAACAGCTTTTACTATTTTGAAATGTTCAGCATAATAAAAGGCTGCCTGCAACCATGTTCCCCAACGTGTAAGAATTGGCTCCGGTGGTTAACGAATTCCAGGACACTCTGTGTGAAATGAGAGATTTGAAAAATACTTTTTTCTGCTTGCTACTAATGCATCTACGTCAGGAGAGCATTGTCGAATGATTTCTGTCACAAGATGTAAAGCATGCACTTTACACGTAACATGTAAACACTTGCAACCATGTTCAAGAAGAGAACGGCCTACAGAACGCATTATCGCTGCGTCATCGCTCATAAACATCAACACTTTATCTTTTGAAATTTGAAATTTTTCCAACGTACTAAGTACAACCTTCGTAATTGCTGCAGCAGTACTCTCTTGTAGTCTTCGGCTAGCTAGTAACAGTGGCAATGTGGGTTTACTAGGGTCTAATATGCGTACCATAATATTTACAATTGAATTTTTTTTACAGTCTGTTGTCGCGTCAACACATAACCAAAGAAACTGTTTTTTCAATATGCGTTTCATTTTCTTTACCACATCATCGCGTACAAATGCAACATGCTTACGTGCCGTTTTCTCCATTGGCAACCGCAACTCGGGATTGTATTTGTCCCAAAAATCCTTAAACGGTTGTTGATCGAGTAAGCCTAGTGGCAAATTACAGTTTATCAACATCAGAATTACATAAAAAAATGCACTTCCCGGTGGTATGCCCAATTTTCATTTTCTATGCCGTGCGGAATTCACGTGTCTTGTACAGTTCCACTTCTTATTTGACATCAAATGTATTTTGTACACTTTACAAACTATCTTACTCCCGTTGTAAAACAAATCGGGAAAGTCAGAAATAAACTTATTTGCTATGTCTTGAAAGGGTCGTTTTTTAGCCTTCGATATGTTCACTAAAAACTACAATTAATAGCTACGTCTGATCAATAAAATCAAAACACTACACTAAATAATAACTACAATTAATAACTAGGTCTATATGAATAAAATCAACACGCCTACTACTATCCAATGCTAACCTGAACTAAGTGATGATGATTTGTCGTGTCGTATCACAATCGACCAGCCCTCCCCGCCCACCTAAACACAGTCACACCGCCGCTGCGATTGTTCTCCAGTTACCGGGCTCTAGTAACCATGTATATCCGAAACAAAGGACGATGTCTAAAAGAGTAGCTATACAGGAATAGGGATTTATTAGTGGACAAATATAAAAGTATAAAACCTAAAGTGTTATTTGTCGGTCTTTTTAATGCGGTGGATGGGGCAGAAGAAGGAATAACCGCAACAAACAAGTTAATTTAATCTACTAAAGAGGTGTATACAAGTTATTCCAAGCCTTGCGAATTTAATGTTACAAGAATTTGGGTTTGAAAGTTTCTGTTGCTAAGCAACAGGTACGCTATCATCATAAGCGGACGTGTTGCTTTATCGCCACTGCAATGTATTCGGTGTCATAAACTAATAGGAACAGATTATCTATATGACGTAAATATTCCTTCCCTAAGAAATATAAAACTATAAACATTCTCATAAAGCAAAATTATTTTCTATACCAAGAAAGATTGCTATACTACTATCTTTCCCTGGATTTTACGCCTTCTTCCACGTCAAGCAGAACATTTCTTTTCGTCATATTCTTCTTTTTCCTTTCTCTAATTGTCAGCTAAGAAAACCGGATAACGTTCCCCATTTTCGTCCTCTATTTTAATATTTATTGCAGCAGGAAGCAATTACGACGGTGCTTTCGGTTTGGTTACATAACAAAGGCCTTTAATCTCGCTGCCTGTTTTATAATCATTTGACACTCAATGCGGTTTTCTTTGCGCCGTGCCACAGATGCCGCCTTTATCTATGGATATAGGAACAATCTAAGGAGAGCGCATATGATTTAGCGAGAAGAAGAAAGAGGAGAAGGAGGAAGACATATTTTCGACGAACTCCGAAACGTCGTCGTTGCTAGGCTGTTGTTTCAGGCTGCGCGCGGAATGCCAAAGGAAGAATTTCTGTCCGTGATGATGTGAGGACGGTGAAACCGCGTGCGTTTATATTCTATCCGGCCCTATTGAATTTATTGATTTTTCAAAACGTACGACAGTATGTATGTGTTGATTGTGTTGTAGATGCACGGCTTTTGAAGCTCTACAATTTGCGCTCGATTTTATAGGAAGGAGACGGTATTATGAAAGGCTTCGCGTGATTGTTGATTTAGTTTATTCCGTTCTTGTGTGTTTGGTTATTTTGGATATATTATTTGTAATCATTGTACATCTACACGTCTCTTCTCACAAGATATTTTATCTGAATCCAATGGATTTTTTTATCTCATGTTGATAAAATTCAGTAGAATTTGGGTTGTCAAAAAGTTTATTGATGTTGGTGGTTATGGTATAGCACAGTGGTCGCCAACCTTTTCAATGTGTTGAGCTACTTTGATAATTTTGGAACAAACAGTGAGCTACCTAGTCGTAAGCGACGTAAGCCAACCTAAATGAAATAATGCGCAGTTATATTCGATATACATGTATTTATTTTACTAATACATACTAATACAAATAGACTAATAACTAATACATACTACATAACCAAATCCGTACCTACCAATCGTAAGTGTTTGATAAATAAACAAAATTTTTATGCAGCCACAATGGCATGTCACAAACGATTTAATAAAAGTGAATAAAAATAACAAAAAAGTAACGCACTATTTTAAACAAAAACGTGCAGATAAAAAATGCATGTTCAATGAGAAGACTGTCACTCAGACTCATCGATAATTTTTTAAATGTTTGCAGTATAGTTTGATACAGCCATTCGAATACAATTATCCAAATGTTCATCTGTAAGTCGATTGCGGTATTTGTTCTTAATTAACATCATATTTTAGAAAGAAGATTCGCACAAATAGGTTGAACTAAATAACGCTTTCACTTTCAAGGCAACACGACATAGAACTGAATATTTGTCTTTGCTTACTAAAGGCCAGATACGTTTTGTATTTAAGACTAGCGATTTTAAAGCTAAATCATTTTGAAACGCAATCACTTCCATTTCTGTTGCAGCGATGTCTTCGCCAAAGTCCTGTATAACACAAGTTGCAAACTGTTGGATATCAATTTCTATGAAGGGTGAAACAACAAATTGCGCCACTAAATCAATTTCGTTGAAATCCTTAAAACGATTTTTGAAGTTATCCTTCAAGTTAGAAACTATTTTTACATGATATTTACTGTAATAGGGTTTCAATGGATTTTCAGATATCTTTTCTGAAAGAATAGGAAAATGCTTGGTATCGCGGTTGATTAGTTCTTGTTCCCAAAACTCAAGCTTTTTAATAAATGCTTGTATATCAGAAATCATTTCCACTAGTTCTTTGTCTCTTCCCTGAAGCTGCAAATTAAGTTAATTTAATTTTTCTGTAATGTCCACAAGAAAACCAAAATCTCTAAGCCAGATTGAATTTTCCAGTTCCGGAATCGGTTCATCGCGTTGTTTGAAAAATTGAACCATGGCAGATAGGACATCGTTAAAACGTGTCAGCACTCGTCCTCTACTTAACCATCGGACTTCAGAGTGAAGAAGTAGCTCCCCGTATTGACAGTCAATTTCATCGGCCAAGGTTTTGAATAACGCCTGATGCAAAAGTAGCTGGACATTTGAAAAATTAGCGTAGTAGGCTGCAGAAATTTTTTTTACAAATGAGTCAAACGTCAATGTCTTGTACGAAGGTTTCTCTTAAACAGAAAATCGTTTATTTGTTAGTTGTAAGAATGAAAACTGCTGCTATTGAAAATTTACGAGAATTCATTTATTCTGCCCTTGGAAGATGGGCCCCGGCGGAAGTGGTGAGACACTTTACAAAAGAAAATTTTAGCTGGAGCACCGTATATAGGACCATAAAATGTTTTTACGATGGCAAACCTACTACTAACTTGAAAAAAAAGGGAGAGCAAAAAAGTTAAGTAAGGGTAAAGTCACAAAAATGATGGGATTGATGGAAAACAAGATTGGAATATCGCAACGACAAATGGCGGCAAAGTTTAAAGTGTCTCAGTCTTGTATATTAAGAAATTTGAAAAAAGAAGGTTTAAAATATTATAAAAGACAAAAAGCACCAAAATATACGGATAAACAAATGGAAACTATTCCGGTTCGATTGGTAACACTAACATCGCTGGAAATGCTGGATTTTACACAAAAAATAAAAACTTTGCTCCTGACGAAGTGAGATTCGCAGGTAAAGCAAAATTTGAGCCAAAAATTTTAGTTTGGATTGTTATATCAAAAGCTGGTGTTTCAAGTCCTCTCATAAGATGTGTGCGTGATTCAGCAATAAATGCGAAGTGTATAGGACAAAATGTCTACCAAAACTGAAGCGATTTATTGAAAGATTTCACCAAGGAGGTGATATTCTCTTTTGGCCAGACTTAGCGAGTTCGCATTTTGCGAAAAGTGTTACCACATGGTTAACAGAAAATAACATCGGTTTCGTCCCTAAAGAAATGAATCCTCCAAATATTCCAGAGGCACGTCCTATTGAAGATTTTTGGGCAGAACTTAGTCGACTCGTTTATGAGAAGGGTTGGATAGCAGAAAACAAGAATCAGTTAGCACGTAGAATTAGCAATAAGCTCAAGTAAATTAGTCCAGGTTACATCCAAGCCATGATTAAGAAGGTTCCATCTAAACTGAGAAAAATTGAAGAAAGTGGACTTTTTGCCATTTTAACCTAATGATAATTGTATACAGAAGTTCTAGTTTTAAGATTAAACCATCGCATATTTTCTAATAGTTTTTGATTAAAGTATAAAAAATTTCCAACTACTTTTGCATCACCCGTTAATCTTCTTTGTAACGCTGTAGCTCTAATTTTAATCACAATTTTTACTGCCAATTTCATAACGTTGTTTAGTTTTAGAAAATTTCCACATAATGCTTGCTGATGGATAATGCAGTGGTAACAGAGAAATTGCGGAAAACTTTCATCTTTACGACATAACGCCACCAGACCCTTATCACAACCCATCATAACTGGAGCGCCATCGGTTGTCAAGCTTACCATTTTCGATATTGGAATTTTCTCAGAAGAAATAACATTTTTGAAATGAGAAAACAACTCTAGCCCAGTAGTATGTCCTTTCAGTGGGATGAACTTCAAAAGATCTTCTTTAATCGAAAAATCACTAAAAACCATCCTGACAAATACGGCCATCTGGGAGGTATCAACCACATCTGTTGATTCATCCAGTTGCAATGAAAAATAAACACAGTTATCTAAGTCACTTCTTAATTGTAAAAAAATATCATTGCTCATTACATCTACTCGTCTCATCACTGTATTAGCAGAAAGTTGCATAGATTTTATAGCAGACACTATCTCGTCTTTATTTCTAAAGTTGGCACGAATCTGCAGCTTCTAAAAACGCCTGTTTTATCATTTCCCCGTCTTCATAAGGTTTCTTCTTTTCTGAAATTATTTGGGGCACACGGTATGATGCTTCAGTTGCAGCCTTATTTTTGTCGACTGTTTTTTAAAATATTGACTGCTGTCCAATTAACTGGTTTTTTAATTGTTTCAGTTTTTCCTTTCTAGTGGCAGAATGTAATGGGAATGATTTTTCAAAATTCGTATGTACAGTTTTATGATGCCACTCAATATTACCTTTTTTAGCAAAGGAAAGTATTACATAACAAACATACATTTTTACCTTTAACTTCTGTAAAGAAGCATTGTTCTTCCCATTCCGAATGGAAATGGTATGTCTTTACCTTCTTACTACTGCTTGCCATAATATTTTTAATTGCAGGGCAACTGTAACGCAACCGCTGGTCGTTGATTATGCCGTTCAGTTTTCAACTGAGCGCAATGTCGCCGCGCGTTGCGTATATATCCCCTTCAAAGCAACCTAGATCGTCCTCGAACACTAGCACGCTGATCGGTTCTAGACGATTCTAGCGTGGTGACGTCGGCGGCAGATCGCTCACCGCAGTGTTACCGCGGCTTGTGTTTATTTTGAGAATTTGCGAAATTTACGGAAGCTTCTATGATTTTTACACCTTTGTATTTTTAAACTATGTTGTGAGCTACCAGAATTGCCTTCGCGAGCTACCGGTAGCTCGCGATCGGCGGGTTGGCGACCACTGGTGTAGCACATAAGATGTCGATTACTTATGCGTTAATTATTTTTTCAGCAAAAAAACGTTTTACTTCTCAACACAGTCTCCTTTTAACGCAATACGTTTCGTCGAACGTTTCTCCAGTTTTTTGATCCCTTCCAGATAATCGAGGCTCTCAAAATAGGTGTTTGTTTGGGCGATGATTTCATCGCTGGAGCTAAATTTCTTTCCGCCGAGCCATTTCTTCAGATTTGGAAACAGGAAATAAGGGGGAGCAGTTGGTATCCCAATTCATGAAATTTCACCATGACGATTACGCACGTATGCACCTGTGCATTGTCTTGATGGTAGAGGACTTTCTTCTTGGCCAAATGCTGTCGTTTTTTCTTCAAATCGTTATTGAACCTGTCCAATAAGTTGCCGTAATGTTCGTCGTTGATTGTTCTTTCCTTCTGAAAGTAATCGATGTGGATTATGCCACGTGCATCTCAAAAAAACTGTCACCGTGACCTTGTTGGCCGACAGACTCACCTTGGCATTCTTCGGCGCCGATTCGTCCAGAGAAATCCATTATTTCGACTGCTGTTTGGTGTCCGGTGTATTGTGGTGTATTCATGTTTCGTAAACGGTTATGAGACGACGCAAAAACTCGATTACGGTTAAACAATGTCAAACACTCCTTCGAAGTTCTTACACGATCGCGTTTGTGATCAATTGTGAGCAAACGCGGCACCCATCTTGCGGATAGCTTTCTCATACGCAACTGATCATTCAAAATCGAAACCACCGAGCCATGTGATATGCCTATGGCTTCTACAATCTCACGCACTTTCAATCTCCGATCGGCCAACACCTTGTCGTGGATTTCTTCGATTGTTTCGCGTGTAGTGACCTCAATTGCGCGTCCAGAACGTTCGGCGTCATTAGTGCTTGTACGACCACAACGAAGCCACTTCCTTACCATTGATTCTGATGGTGCAAAGTCCTCATAGTATTTATCAAGCTTAGCCTTGTTTTGAGTGATTGAGTGGTTTTCATTCGCAAAAAATAATGCTTTATGAGCGCATGAAATTCACTTTTTTCCATTTTCGCCAAAATGCACAACGTTGTCTCCTTTCAATGGCTGTCAAACTTTAACTAAATGACGTAGCTTTCTCAAACTTTGACAATAGTGTATTGACAGATGGTGGCTGACGGGAGCTTTTCAATTTGCATCGCGAGAAATTCAAAAAGCCACCCACATATTGACCCACCCTCGTATTACCACAGTTCAAAATTTGAACTTCAAAATTCATTTTGGTTCAATATGGAGACGGCATTACTTATCAAAAATATTCTGGCAATATGGTTGTGCATGCGTTGAAAGATACTTTTGAAAATTTCAGCCATGTTGTTGTTTAACAGTCGTTTACATCAGCCGATGTTTCTGCAAAAATGGAAAGTATCGAAAATCGAGCTCACTAAATTCTTGAATTTGAAAGACAATACGCCTACACAAATCAAAGTCTAGATGGACGCTGTTTACGGGGCATGGTGGTAGACAACCGTCAAATTAAGGATAGAGAGATAGCAGAGGTTATAGGTGTTTGTCATATATTAACTGAAGACTTGGGTATGAACAAGCTAACGCAAAAACGCATTTGAATTAACATTTCCAAAGCTCTGTTGAAGCAGTTTAAGCGAAATTATTCAGGGTTTCGGCGTCGTTTAATAACTGTAGATAAAACTTGGATACAGTAGTACACTCCTGAAGCCAAGGCTTCGAAAAAGACGAAGGCTGTTCCATCGGCTGGGAAAGTGATGGCGACTATGTTTAGGGATAGTTATGGAGTTGTGTTAATCAAGTATCTTGAAAAAGGAAAAACAATAACAGGGACATCATTACCTGACAAGCAGAAATTGTGGAAAAACAGCCGCATTTAAGGAAGAAGAAACGTTTTGTCCCACTAAGACAACGCACACTTTAGTGGTCGCCACGGCAAAAATTCATGAATTGGGGTTCGAATCGATAGATCCACACTATTCACTAGGTCTGGCTCCTAGTGACTTTTCTCTGTATCCGAAGCTCAAAGTTTTGCTCGGAGGACAGAGATTTTCATCAAATGAAGAGGCCATCACATTCGTAGACGTATATTTTGCAGAACAAGATGCCAACTACTGTTAGGTTTGATTAAAAATATGGGAGCATCACTGGGAAATGTGTATAGACCTACAAGGGAAAAAATAAAATTGAATTTAACAAAAAATACTGGTTTCTATGTTAGACTGGAAGCTTTTCAGATTGCCTTCATATAATTACGTTTTTTCATATATACGTCGGTGAACCAAACAGCCTGTATATCGATACGTAAAGATTGCGTTTTAATTTTATTTATTTGATAATTTATTTAATAAACGAAGCCGCTACCACCACGAAAACTATCTCCAATTTATTCCAAGAATTTCTTCATAGAAAGTATTACGGAATTTTAATTTCATTGTAATTTTTTTGTTTTTTTTTCCTTTTTCGACTTGTTTCATATAGAGTATTATGAAATAAATCCTCGTTATTATTATTAGAATAAAAACTATAACTTAATATACTACAGTAAAAATTTTAAAAAATAAAGAAGACATTTTTATAAATATCCACACTTGTTATATACCCACCTATTCCATATGCTGTGTTACTAGAAAAAATGTATTATGATTAGAGCTCGGTAACTGGAGAGCAATCGCAGCGGCGGTGTGACTGTGTTTAGGTGGGCGGAGAGGGCTGGTCGATTATGATACGACACGACAAATCATCATCAGTCAGTTCAGTTTAGCATTGGATAGTGGGTAGGGCGTGTTGATTTTATTGATATAGACCTAGTTATTAATTGTAGTTATTATTTAGTGTAATACGTTTTGATTTTATTGATATAGACGTAGTTATTAATTGTAGTTTTTAGTGAACATGTCGAAGGCTAAAAAACGACCCTTTCAAGACATAGTAAATAAGTTTATTTCAGACTTTCCCGATTTGTTTTACAACGGGAGTAAGATAGTTTGTAAAGTGTGCAAAATACATTTGATGTCAAATAAGAAGTGGAACTGTACAAGACACGTAAATTCCGCACAGCATAGAAAACGAAAATTGGGCATGCCACCGAGAAGTGCATTTTTTTTAATGTAATTCTTATATTGATAAACTGTAATTTGCCACTAGGCTTACTCGATAAACAACCGCTTAAGGACTTTTGGGACAAATACAATCCCGAGTTGCGGCACGTAAGCGTGTTGTATTTGTACACGATGACGTGGAAAAGAAAATGAAACGCATATTGAAAAAACAGTTTCTTTGGTTATGCGTTGACGAGACTACAGCCTGTAAAAAAAATTCAATTGTAAATATTATGGTACCCATACTAGACCCTAGTAAACCTACATTACCATTGTTACTAGCCAGGCGAAGACTACAAGAGTGTACTGCTGCAGCAATTACGAAGGTTGTACTGTCAAATTTCAAAAGATAAAGTGTTGGTGTTTATGAGCGATGGCGCAGCGATAATGCGTTCGGTAGGCCGTTCTCTTCTTGAACATGGTTGCAAGTGTTTACATGTTACGTGTAAAGTGCATGCTGTACATCTTGTGGCAGAAACCATTCGACAATGCTCTCCCGAGGTAGATGCATTAATAGCAAGCACAAGAAAATTATTTTTGAAATCTCCCAAACGTCTACGATCGTTTCACACAGAGTGTCCTGGTATTCGTCAACCACCGGAGCCAATTCTTACACGTTGGGGAACATGGTTGCAGGCAGCTTTTTGTTGTGCTGAACATTTCAAAGTAGTAAAAGCTGTTGTTGCAGAATTCAATCCTGCTGAAACTGCAGCTATTAAGGAGAGTCAGTCGAAATTTGAAGATATTTCCGTTGAATCAGATTTAAAAAATATTCGTAGCTACTATAAAGGATTAGCTGACGCAATAGACCAATTACAAAATAGATCGTTATCATTATTGGAGTCTCTACAAATTATGGACGGAGTGCATACACAGCTACTGACTATATATGAGGCAAAATATAATCGCGTTTTAGAAAAGTTGGGGAGTGTGCTACAGAAAGATCCCGATTTTAGCACACTAAAACAAATTTTTGATGGTGTATCGAATAATCCACTGACTAAGCACAAAGAGTATTTCAATCATGCATGTATAACATCGGTAGATGTTGAACGTTCTTTTTCAGCGAACATCGCTCACCGAGACAACTGTGGAAACATATCTAATGGTGTCAACTTTTTGCCACTCTTATCCATATGATGTTAATACTGATAATGGTGCTTCTAGTTTTACTGTTCCGTAGCCATGGCTGCTTAAAAGGGTAAGTGTTTCACTACTTTTCACATATTATGATTATGTATTAGTTCTGTTATTTTTTTTATGGCACTGCCGCCTGTTACAGGGCTCTAATTGTGATCGCTGCAGCTAAAATAAAACAGGGGATACTCATTGTTCTAAAAGAACTCAGTGAAATTCACTGTGTGTAAAATAAATCAATGATTAGGAGTGATAAATAAACAAGCAACTAGATTAAATAAACAAACAAACAATGGTTACATAAATTTGCACAAACAAAAAAAAAATGTTAACAAAAAAAACAAAGAAACCTAAGTATATATTCTCAATTGATAAAGTGATGAATTAAAATCTTATAAGAGAATTCCAATCTGGCCAAAAAATTGACATATTAGATAGGTATAATTTAAGCAAATATTATTAGGAAAAGCAAATTATATTGACATGGTAATAATATTTGCATTATAAAAATTCCCAAACAAACAAATTCATTACTCCAAAAATTTTTACTGGAAAATTATCCAGTAAAATTTGCTAGTTTCACATTTTTAATAGTACCTATCTACCTTCATTATAAAACGAAAAGCTATTAATAACCTAAGAAATTAATAGAAATATTGAGGACTTACCTGAATCCTTTCTGTAAGCTTTTCATTCAGCTTGCTGATGATAAAGGGCATCGACAATTGGCAATCATTGTCTGTGGGTAGTGAATCCATGGGTATTTCTTAATCTTTTTCAAATGCAGTAATGATGGCTATTATAAGTCTCTTAAGTATACAAGAATATAGTAGTAGGCAATCCGAAACAGATGGAGGGTATTTGGGAAGGATTGTTTTGTGGAAAAACCCGACTTTTATACTTGGAATGTATTAGAGAATTTCTAAAATTTGTTATATTTTGTGGGTATTTTCGAATGTCTCTATGTATATAGATTAGTTTTTCCCTTCTTGTACAATTTTGTACAATTATGGACATTTTAATGAGAGCAAAATCGTCGACATTACTATTTACTGGAAGTGTCTATATAAGTGATATTTATTTCACCAGGGGCTAATCCCTTGATATTCTTCTTCGTCTTCGTCTTCAGAGGGTATCGCCCCATCCGCGGATTCGCGAAATACGTCCGTTTGGATGAAAAAGATCGCGCGTTTTTAAATCTTACCCATATCATCATCATATACGTAAATAGTAGGCTGTTTTTGCGAATTTTCGCCACGAAGAAGAAGAGAGAACGCTTTTCGTCATTCGCGAAACGAAAAAAAAATCGCCCGTCGAAGTAGGCGTGTAAATTCACACCAGGGGGTGCGAGAAAAGCCCATCTTCAACAAAGAACGGTGTTCAGCGATGGTCGACCGCTGACGGTGAAATTGATCCCGGTAGGCGTCGACGGCGAACGCCGGTTGGTTGAAGACGCAAAGGCGGGATCTGCGCTCCGCGTCGAGGCGCAAACGGTCCCCCCACCCCCATTTCGAGAGAGCGCGGGGCGCTAGCAGAACGCAGACCGCTAATTCCGAAGCTCATGGACCGGCATCTGTTTTCATTAGTAACATTGTGTCCCGGCAAGAAGCAACATAGCGTGTTTTTACTTAATCTCTGTGTAAACCTGCCTATGTTGTGTATCATAATATTAAGTGAACGTTAAATTGTTTTCGGAAGATTGATTGGAATGAAAACATAAAACCAACCCAGCCGGTCCAACACACACGTACACACGTTGAACGCAAGAAGAATCTACCTAATATATCTATATATATACACACACACACACCGTTATTAGAAAATCGGAAAGAGATAGAAGAAATTCGAAGAAGAGGAGGACGAAACGATATACAAGTTCCAAAATCAACACCACGGAAACCTTCTTGATCGCACTATCACATCACGTCACGTCTCGTCAAGTTTTTGTTATTGTTTTCCTTACTTTTTTTCTCTACTCTCCTCGGTTGTTGTTGTTATTGTTATTATTGTTTTAACGCGCGACCTAGCCCAACCCAATCGAAACCAATCGGAACAGTGATTATTGCGAGAGATGCATACGATTTTCGGAGATCAAAACGCCTATTATAGACACGCGGCGACTAGCGGTTATACAGCTGCAGTTACAGCGACCGCGAATCCCTATACTTACGAACAATATTCAAGATACGGATACGCACCATGGCCGCATCAGCAACACCAACTCGCCTCGGCGAAGGACATGGTGAAACCTCCCTATAGTTACATAGCCTTGATCGCAATGGCAATCCAAAACGCAGCCGATAAGAAGATCACCTTAAATGGTATTTACCAATTCATCATGGAAAGGTTTCCTTATTATCGTGAAAACAAGCAGGGTTGGCAGAATTCCATCAGACACAATTTGAGTTTAAACGAGTGCTTCGTGAAAGTTCCCCGCGATGACAAGAAACCCGGAAAAGGAAGTTATTGGACGTTAGACCCTGATTCCTATAATATGTTCGATAACGGTTCGTATCTTCGCCGTAGAAGGAGGTTCAAGAAAAAGGATGCTTTGAGGGAGAAAGAAGAAGCATTGAAACGTCAGCAGATACAAGCCGAAACTACGGGAATCACGAAACGTGAGGATAAACTTGAAGACGCTAAGACGAAATTGGAATGTAAACCTAAAAGGGAACCCAATACAGAATTAAGTCATTGTATGAACAAATACAACGATACGAAATCGGTGATAGTCCATCAAGATCACGTCATCGGCGACGTGACTGCCTCCTTGCAAGCCATGGATACTTCAGCTGCGTTCAGCGTTGATAGCCTGATGACCACAAGGGAGCAATCCCATAATTACTCCAGTCCAAGGCTGCATTCTTCGGGAGGTATGTACACTTACTGCCCGAGTGCGACACCTCAACAATACGCGATTACCGAAGATTCAACGCCGAGATACAGCCCTTGGTATAGCCCGGAAACATCGCCGGAATCGGCGACTTCTTACCGAGACATCATTTTCGATAGTGCGCCGCCGAGCTGCCAATTGGCCGGGTTTAGACATAGTGCAGGTGTTTCTCCTAGCCCGCCGAACTATAGGCCAACACCTGCTTCGTATTACCAGCAAGATTGCGGCGTTGGACAGAAATACTGAGTTAAGTGCAACAATCTGTTCTATAGATAAGACTGATATGACGATTTTGATGAATTCATCGAATATGTAAGGTCTTGTATATATTTTTTTTTTCTAATTTTTACGTGCAACAAATTGAAAAGTCCACATCTTCGAGGATGTGGCGATTTTCATTTAAACAATTGTGATAATTTTTTTAGTTATGTACGTAGTAGATAGATAGTTTTTTTCGACTTACAACTAGTGTTAAATATGGAATTTTTCGATTAGGAAATTTTTTTAAACGATACTACACTAAGGAGTGCAATTTTAATCACACTTTAAGGAATGGTATATCAAGATATCGTAATAAACATTTCAGCAAGTATTATATCTGTACATATTTGAATACTTTTATGTTCCTATGGTAACAGAAGAGGTAAATATATGAAACTACCACCATTCCTTATTTTAAAAAAGAAACCGAGAAATATGATAATGATAATAAAGAAAATATTTCCTAAAATTCCCTAGACAACTAACTCCTATTTGCTATACTAGGGAAATCATTCGTTGCATTTATATTGTTTATATACAAGATAATCGTTCAAAGTGAGATCTCGACCATTTTCCTTTCGATTTTATTTTTATTAATGAGTTTTTATTCGAAAATCGTTTTCCTTTTTTTTCTTGTTCGTTTATTTTAATGAAATAGATAGATAAACAGAATTAACGAATAGAAAAACGTAAGCATCACAAAAATGTATCGAGTACGTTATATACATACATACATAAAAAGTACATATAGAAGATTTTGTGCTGTTGTAAATATTCTCATTAAACATGCATAGGAAAATATTTGTAATATAATTTGTAGATGTATATGATAAAAATAATAGCTCTATATATGGATATAATGAATGTAATATTTAAATTGCAAAAAAATGCACTCGAACTGTAATATTTATTTAAAACGAAAATAAATGAAACGTCTATGACATTATATCCTTTGTTTTAATGAATTACCTTTACTATACACTCTTGATAAAAAAAAGAAGCTTATATATTATCAATTCACCGTACTATTTTTTTCTCATGGAAATATTAAGATTTATTAATTAACTTTTTCAGATTTGAGATGACTGTGAATTTTATAACTTCTAAAAAATTCTAAGAATATAATTCAAACAAAATTCTTTCCCATATGAAACAATTTAGATCATGTATCGTATATACTACGCAAGGATACAAAATAATACAAAAATACTACTACATCCAATTATTTTTTTATGAAATAAACATCAAGAAACCTGCTTGTATGAAAACCATTGCTAACATTAACACACAGCACCATCTCCACAAAGAGAGCAGCTAAAACTTTAAAAAGTGCTTTTTTTTTTAATTCATGGTGTAGGAATCCGCATGGAGAGAAACGTTTTCTTGTACTAGGGCTGTTCGCTCCAATTCAAGACAATTATCGTTTTAAATCAAAAGAAATATTTCCTTAGAGCTTTTCCTCCCCTTAAAATAAAAATAATAATATTTATATTTCTTTGTTTAAGACATTTGTTAACTTGATTCAAGAAAATCTTGCAGAAAATTTGAAAAAAGCGATTCTTAGTATCGGTTAATGGTTATTATAACACAAAACAATATTTTTTTAAAGGATAGTAAATAGTTTTCTTAATTCCAGAAAGCGTTTAGATTGTCCATAAATCAATAGTTTCATTTTCTTAAAATAAAGCATTTATTTATTTAGAATTCTTGAAATGCATATTTATATCCACATTATTAATTGCACTTACCTTGTTTAAAACAGTACAACATATCCGTACATAATGCATAATTATTCTCATTGCTTGTGATTTTGAACGAATCGCAAGCCCAAATTACACACTATAAAATCTTGAATAAAATTTACGCGGCAAGTTAAAGCGATATTCAGATCAGTAAAATGTATGAGGCCGAGGATTCTTTGGCAATATAGGTCCAATTGTCAGAATTGCAAATATGTGTTGGAATTAGTATTCTGGATCATACAAAATAATAATAAATAATGACACTGTATCGCGATATAAAAAAATTATAAAGTGTACAACTGTAATACATTTATTATAAATTTGCAAACTGTTCAAAGATTATATGCACCTATTTATATATAAAAGGTTTGTTATAATCTTATAAGATGATGATGACCAATCAAATTAACTTAATGCATGCCCTAAATTATCCTGATGATTTCGAACATTCAGAATCTTCGCTATCACCATCCTCCCTAATCGCTATGATAAATGGTTCCAAGACATCGCCAATGATTACATCCAGATTTTTTATGCGGGCTTCTTCTTTAATAACATGGTTTATGCAGTTTTGCCAGGTAGTAGCAGTTACATTTTTTAAGGCATCAAGCAAAAGTTGCCTAACTTCTACCAATTTAAAGGATTTATTTTTTCCAGCTACTTCATTTTTTATCTGCGCACGCACTAGCTCGATAGGGTTAAGCTCGCAGTGGTAAGGAGGTAATCGTAAGGCAGTTTTATTTTGCGATTTCACCAATTCATCAATGACATATGAATTGTATTTATCTTTATGAATTTGAACTAGGCTTAGCAGTTCAACTCTGACCATATCCTCATCATAGTGTATTGCTTTATTTGTTAGCCAGTTTTGAATATCTGCCTCCTTCCATGATGAAGATGGTGGGTTTTCAATTTTTCTACTGTGATAAGATGCATTACCCATGACAATAACAACACCTTCTGGTAAATAGTATAATATTTGGGAGAACCAATCTACGAAAACTGAAGAATTCATTTCATCATGGTAATCTGATGTTTTTTTGCCTTCAAACAATAATAAACCATGATCCATGAAACCATCAGAATTTCCAATATGTAACAATATAAGACGACGCCCTTTTCCAAAGGGATTCTTGAGTCTGGTTGTAAGCCCTTCCACAAAAGCTTGTCTACAGCTACGAATATTTGAATCTGCCCATACTTTTTGCACCGTATGACCCTCATTCGCCCAAGTTTCGTCTAAATAAAAAATTGGCTGTTCCGAGATCTAAATTATGAAATATCCCCGAGATACTGCCGCCTCCATTTTACAATATCATCCTTCTCACAATCAGTCAAAATGCTATTTCTACTTCTTTTTATGTATCTACAAAATACAGCAACATTACATATGTATATATATTTTATAAAAAATACTTTCTTACTTGAAATTCATATCTTTCATTAATCGATACAAAGTTGTTCGAGTCATGATTGGCAAATCGCTATTATTTCTAACTTGCGCCAAAACTTTATTCAATGTCGGTGGTTCATTTTCTCTGAACATATTGTGAATAATTTCACGAACAGCCGTTTTCACAGATTCGTCAAAGGACTGCAATAAAGTAGGCCGGCCGGTTATTTTTTTGGATCTGTTGTGTTTCCTGTAGTCGCGTATTCCTTAACTACCCGATACACTGTTGCTCTTGAAATTCCTTCAAACATAAATATGTTGTAAAACATAAATATTCAAGAATGTGAGATCACTAACCTACTACTTCACAAATCTGTTTTATCATGTCCAGTTTCTTGATATCAGGTGTATCGGGCAAAATTTTTTCGTAAGCATTCACTATGGTTTGCTTTTCATCACTGCGTAAGTGACACGGCTTTTCACGCTTCTTCGGAGGAGAAGCACACCCAGCACGACTTCATGGTTCTATATCCATAACAGGAACCAACTATAAAAGTATTTTAATTATATTTATATCTATGTATTGTCTGCAAATTACTTACAAGTTACTATTAACTATGATAGCTGTAGAGTTCTAAAAGGAACTGGTATATGTTTATACTTCGAAAGAGGCAGAGAAAACAGAGAAAAATGTAATCAATGCTACAATAACTAGCGGTAATAAACAAATGACAGAATTACGTACACGATAGCGATTATAGCAGGATTGGTGCAGTGTCATTTGGTGCTGCTTTCGACCAATCAGAATTTACTATAAAAGTGGTGTGTTCAGAAATTCGTCTCTCTATTTTAGAAACAGGGTATAAGGTAGAGGTTATCTACAGAATAATGTTCAAACAAAAGTGAACTTAATGTAGAAGTACAGATGAAAAAAGTGCCTAGAAACAATAACCAAGATAATACTAATATAAATGGCTCATGGTATTGATGGAATCACTACCGGAAAAAACAATGTGAGAAGAGAAAAGCAGTAACGCTTTTTGCTCCAATCCACATTGCTGTTTATCTCCTAATTTATGCCACTAATCTTCAAAAACAGCATTGAAATATTTCCTGGCGCCACCCACTGCTCCCTAGAAAGTAGCGACGCAAACCGGAATTTTGTCAGAATACAGAATATCGGTTAATGTAATATTTTTTTTTATTTTTTTTACTATTTACCACGTGTACTAATTTAACTATACTTTTTTCAAATATATAATAAAAGAGATAAATAAACTTAAATATTAACTCATTAACTATTAAACTACATAAAAATAATTCCTATTTAATTACACTTTTAATAATTTAATTGGACTGTAACATAAAAAAAAAATTATTAGTTCAATCACTTCCTCCTAATTTTATTTATTAACTTTTTTCTATTATTATAGTTTTTCTTTTATTGCATATCCTTGTAGCTGGCCTGATGATGTGTTTCTTGAACACGAAACCGGTCGCCTAATTCCTCAGTAGAACTTTGTGAGATCTGGACCATTCTTTCATTCTTAAATATGAGTATTTTCTTAACTTAAAACTAAATTATTTACTTAGAAGAAATATTTTTCTGTTTTAAACACAAGAAAATTATGTTCTTATATTATACATTTTTATAGTCTTGAAATAAAAATATTCTCTTGAATAGAGACTGATTTTTGCAAGAAAATCTATTTTCTTGGTGCAAGAAACCACTTCTCTGTGAGCAAGTATTCTCATTAAACCTAATTTTTGATCGTAATGAAGCTTCAAGAGAAAAATAGACAAGGGAACGTTGTCAGACTCAAAAATTTCGTTATCAGAGTCTCATTGTACATATGTCTTCATCCTCATCCACACTGACGTAACATTTAATAGCGAAATTATTTAAATCAAATGTCATATTCTTTTTCTAATTCGGCATCAGAAAGTTCTTAAGACAAAAGAAATTTTAAAAAAATGTGCTAAATTCGAAATCAAATCCCGTTTTTTTACGAATGTAAAGTGATAATGCATACTCAAATTAAAGAACACCTTCTAATGGAGGTTATAAATAATGAAACAGAAGTGAATTATAGTTTCAGGAGAATGGGGCACTTACCCTTTTAGGATGAAGAAATATATTTTCACTGTACATAACTATGAAATTATTTTCGAAAAATGCTAAGATAATACGGTTACTTATCAAAACATGGCATCTGGTATGTTACAATAGGCTTTTTCCGATTTTAGCGACGGTTTACACGAAAAAAAAAACAAAAAACCGGTGTAATATACGAGGTAGAAATAGAAATTTGAAATACCATTTTTCTTCGAAGTTATTATAGATAAAAAAATTGTTCAGATAAAGTTTTTAGTACTTCTAATAAACTATCTAAATCTGTAAAAATCTGGTTAAAAAGGAATTAAATTTTCGTAGATATTGTTGTTTCGACGACTTTTCCAAATGCCTTTCGTAAATTACAAAATACGTTTTTGCATTGAAGTGGTGAAAGTATATCGTTTAACAATCATGATAAAAGTAAGGTTCTTGGTGCCTATGGTCTAAAATATTCCTTCTGGAGTTTTGCCTCTTTTAATAATTTAATTTGTGACATATCATATAAAGGCATTATGACACCAAGGACACCAGGACGAATTAAGGTACAGTGAACATTCGATATAATCACCTTTCATATAAGAAACATTTGATATAAGCAACTCTTGATATTGTCAACAAATTTTGTTTCTGTCATTCCATATAATCACATTAACTGTCAGACGTTAAAATAACTGTGTTAAAAATGAATAAACGAAGAGACAGTCTTTATCTATTTATAAAAAGTTAAATATTTTACAAGAAATTGAGAAGGGGACACAAGTAAAAGAGCTGTGTGTGAAATATAATGTGGAGAAGTCAACTATTTCGAAGATTGCAAAAATAAGGAAAATTTAGAAAATATGTCGCCTAGTGCTGCAACGTTCCAAAACAGAGAAGAAGGATGAAAATTTCCTGAAGCGGAGCAAGATTTATATACGTGGTTTCTATAACAGAGAGGATTAAAAAATATTGTCACAAATGAAATTAAAAAATTAAAAGCTAAATAAATTTATGGTCGAATGGGATTTGCTAAGGGGTTTTTGGCAAGTGATGGATGGGTAAACAACTTCAAAAAAAGATATGGCATTCGCCTATTGACTATATCTGGTGAGAAATTCTTATGCGACGCTTCGCAAGTTCATTTAAAAGTATCATTCATGAAAATCAATAGGTAATGGACCAAATCTATAACTGTGACGAAACAGGATTATTGTATAAAGGATTGTGAAATAAAACTGATGTTCATCGAAATGAAGTAACCGCAGCTGGGCGAAAAAACAAAAAGGAAAGGGTCGCTTCAGTGCCATGTGTTAATGCTACTAGCGATCATAAATTGCCCTTAATGATAATTGGAAAAGCAACCCATCGAAGGTGCTTTAAAAATGTTACTATTCCACTATATTATCGCTCTTCCAAAAATGCGTGGCAGACGACAAAGTTGTTTGAGGAATAGTTTTTGGAGCAATATATTCCTGATGTAACATCTTACTTGACGTCAAAAAATCTCTCGTCGGCAATGAAACGTGTCATGGAGCGATTGACAATGAATACGTCAAAATTTTGTTTTTGCCTCCGAACAACACCCCTTACCTACAACCACTGGATCAGCACATCATTAAATCTGTTAAAGTATGTTAGCGTAAGCATTTGTTAGCAACATTATCATCTCAGAATGAACATATAAATATAGCGTTAAACAGCGTTACGCTGACAGATGTAGCATACATGGTAGTGGAGTCTTGGAACGAAGTTCCACAGAGTGTAATTGTCAATGCTTTCAAGACATATTCTTCACAAGAAGATGGTGATTTTACTTTACCAATTGATCGTTCCACAGAGGAGATCCTATTGCTACATTATTTAACTCAGTAGTAAGAGGCAATGTTACAAGTAACTCTGAAATAATGACATGGGCAGAAGGATAAAATGAAGTTACAAAAGTTCATGATTTGGATTCAGTATGAACGTGCCTATGAACCATGCTGAAGAAGACGTAGATGAGAACAATAGTCAAATATTTAACATTGATGAAGTTATCAGCTCGTTCAATTTGGCTATCAAATGGTCGGAAAATGTTTCTCTTCTCGTTCAGGATATTCTACTTTTAAGAAAAATTCGAGGAAAAGCAATTCTTAAAAAGTTTGAATAAATTTGTTATTACTAAATATATTTATTCATTTGATAATGATAATTAATAAGATTTGTTATGATTCAGTAAAGATTTCATTTCTTTTTTTTTTATGATTACTCATCTAAATATAATATGTATTATTTTTAAAATATTGACTACTCATTTTGATATAATAATCAACGTTTGTTAAAAGCAACTTTTTTAAAATTTCATTTCCTGTCAAGGTGGCTATCGAATGTTCACTATATATACATTTTTCATGTTTTTTTCCGAAGATGTTTGAATACTATAATAAAAGCAAGAAATAGGGGTTTCGTTAAATGAAAAAAAAGGGCATAACGTTAGAATCTACTTTTCTAAGCAAACTGTGATACGTATTTCGTAAAAGGAAAGCGAAAAACCAACAATCCAAAATTTTGCTATCTCACTCATTTAATGCAAAAGATATAGAAATAGTATTTTAATATTATGAAGATATATTTTTATTTAGAAAAATATGGTTGTGAAATATCAAATTTTGTAAGCAACTTACTATATTTAACATTGAGAGAACTCACTTATTCATCAATGACAATGGATAATTTTTTGAACATTCGTAAAGTTGCAAAATATAGGAATTATTGTAATAATTTTGCTATTTCCAAAAATATGTAGATCTAACAAATTATAGTCAAGTACAAAAATACCTTAAATTCAAAATAATAGTATAACAAATTAAGTTACGTGAAATACACATGAAAAGATTGTCTAGTAACAATAACCAAAAAATTACTTTTTTGGTTAAGTTACGTGAATTGAAATTTTGAACAAACATTTCGTATTTGCAATATTTCCACAAATATTGACAGCATCAAAACTTTATATTTGTTGTACTTAAAATGTCAAGATAGTTCGTTGAAACAGTTCACTAAAACACTTACCACAATACAACAGCTTATCTCCGTTTATGGCTAACCTCTTTATGGGTACATTTGAAACCGACCTGAAGAATACTTTGGCTTATTTCCCTCGGCTTTGGATCAGATACGTCGATGAAATTTTTGACATCAGCAAATGTTCAATAAAGGATTTCATAGAACAACTTAACTCAAAATTTCCCTCTATCAAATTTACCCACGAAGAAGAGAAAGACAACAGGATTCCTTTCCTCGACATGCTAGTAATAAGACTAATAAGAAATAAAAATAAGTTAGAAATAGACGTATATACAAAACCTACTAGTAAATAATAGATTTATCTTACAGGATTCTAATCACTCATCCGAACACAAACTTTCGGCTATTAACTTTTTAGTGCACCGGTTGCTCAATTTTAAGTATTGTGGTAAGGGTTTTAGTGAACTGTTTCAGTGTTCCAGTGCCACAGATGTAGAGTACTCAATTAAGATCCGTCCGTATTAAATGAATTTTGTTTATTGTTATTTTTGGTAATAGTATTTATTTTGAAAATTTTCTCTGATTGTCTCAAGACAATCTCACTTTAAGCGACTTTCATGGTATTTTAGAATCTTTGTAATATTACATAGAATACAACAATGGAACAGAGCAAAAAATGACGGCGTTTTAGAAATATTTCTTCCACATTTCATACACCGTAATAAACGAATGCTGAAATATACGAGGGGTATTTTTAAAATAAGGTCCGTTTTCTAATGAGAAGAAAAATACCATAAATATCATTAGCAACTAATGACTAATCCAACAATTACTTTATTTGCTTTCTATTCTTATTAAACATACGTAGCCTTAATAATAAACTTATTGATATTAAAATTTTGTTGTCAAATTACAACTTCTATTTCATTTGTTTTACTGAAACATGGTTAACTAAGAATGAGATAACGAACGTTAGTTTAAGAAATTATAATTTAGTAGATTATTTCAGTAGAAGTTACAATGCTGGAGGAGGTAGTTGTATTTTCGCTCGAAATGATTTAGATGTTACCAAATTAGATGGCAGAAAAGGATTTTGAAGTATGTGGAGCTAAATTATTTTTTTTCAGTAAAAAATTCATAATCATCAATATATACAGACCACCCCAATCCAACTTTCATTTATTTATAAGCTACCTGGAGGAATTATTATCTTACTTAAATATCTACAGGAAGGATTATTACTTGGCTATATATGGCTTAAATGCTACTGTAGAAGAATTCACACGGGTAACACAATATTCTTCGTCAACCATAGATAACATTTTTGTAAACACAGGTCTTGATATCAGCGTGAATGTTGAGGAAACGTTTTTGTCAGATCATCGATATATTGTTTTGCACAACCAACGCGATTTAATAAAACCTCCTAAGTCTTCAAAAACTGTAGAAAAACGGATTTTTAACGAAAACAGCAGACAGACGTTTGCAAATTATTTATCTGGGGAATCATGTGAGGATGTTTTCCACACCAATAATGTTGATGATAAATTTCAAGCATTTATAAATATTTTACGATATCACTATGACAATGCTTTTCCCACTAGGCGCGTCAAAGTATCAAATGTAAAACCTAAAACATGGGTAAATGAAGATGTTAAAAAATCTAGTAAACTCCTACACGATCTTTTTATCTTACAAAAAACCTATCCACAGTTACGAGGTCTTTATTTGGAATCCAAGAGTAGGCATAAAAATTTTGTTAACACCCGTATAAAATACAATGATAATTTCATCGAGAATAGTGCAAACAAAACCTCTGCAATGTGGAAAGTAATTAAACAATCCACACATCAACACTGACTGCTTAAAAATCCAGTTATTCATGTTAATGGTACCGTTTGTAATAATCCCAATGAAATCGCGGATGAATTCAACAATTTCTTCCTCGATTCCATATCTGAAATTACATCACAATTTCCTGTATCTACCGTCGCGCCAATTATACTGCCAAGAATAAAATCAATGTATTTGTAGTCCTTTTCCGTAAATGAGATAGCTGCAATTATAGATAAAGTTAAACGGAAATATTCAGTCAGCTCAGTTCCTCTGTTCCTTGCCGAAATACTTACCTACTTGATTAATCTCTCCTTTGAACAAGGTGTGTTTCCTAAAGTGTTAAAAACTGCAGTTGTTATTCCCATATACGAGAAAAGAGATACGTGCGAATTATCCAACTACAGGCCAATAGCTTTGACATCTCCCATAGCTAAAATAGTGGAATATTGTATGTTGGAAAGACTTACCAGTTTCTTGGAGAAAAACTCAATCCTTGCAGCCTGCCAGCATGGTTTTAGGGAGGGTCACTCAACTTCATGGGCTCTGATTCAATTTTATACTAAAATTTTAAAAGGTATTGAGCGCAGAAAATCACCGGTTGTAATATTTTGTGACCTGAAAAAAGCATTCGATTGCGTGCAACATACTCTACTAATGGAAAAATTATATTCCTACGGGATAAGAGGAAAGATTGCTAATTGGTTTCAATCGTACTTGGGCGATAGAATTCAATTCGTAAAGATACTCTACAAGGATTCCTGCGGCACAATTCGACCTTATTCTTCAGCATACTTACCTGTAAATACTGGAATTGTACAAGGCTCAGTGTTGGGTCCAGTTCTGTTTAGCCTTTATATAAACGACATTGCCACACTTCTTCATAACATCTACCTCACCATGTATACGGATGACATCTCAGCCCTAGTAGAGGATGCTGGTTTAACAGCAGCTAACTTGATGGAAGTTCTATCTAACTGGTTTGTGCATTGAGTACGGAGAAAACGATGTTCATGACGTTTCACGCCAGGTAAAGGTCAGTCAGCGAGGAAGCGTTACTTCTTTCCAGAAGTGAGATAAAGCACACAGACACTATAAAATTTCTCGGAGTGCATTTCCAATCTACCCTCACATGGACACTTCATTGCGAAAATCTGGCTAACACTATTTCAACAAGAGCATACATGTTTCGATGTCTCCGAACACAAATGTCTAGGGGTTCTCTGATCTCTCTTTATTATGCCAAGATAGAGTCACGACTAAGGTATGGAATTTTGCTTTGGGACTCTGCATCACATGCTCATCAAGTATTCGTGGCACAAAAGGCTGTTGTACGAAGTATTGTAGGGGCGTCCTACAGAGATACCTGCAAGCCGATTTTTAAACTGCTGAATATATTGCCGCTACCATGCTTATATATCTTCGAAGCAGCAGCCTACATATATTTAAAGAAGCACTCGCTTCCTGCTATGAAGTACACGAGCATGAAACTAGAATAAAAGAACGCCTTCATACGCCAGCATATACCCTAACGGTAACTAGCGCCGGAGCACATAATCTTGGAATCAAGATCTTTAATAACCTGTCTATTAATGTCAAATCAGAGAAGAATATCAGGTCCTTCAGAAAGAGCTTAAAACACTATCTCCTTCAGCATACATTCTATTCTATTCAAGAATACTTTTCTATTTGATTTTTTTGTAATTTCATCCTTCTGTTGCGTTTGTATTTAGAATTACTTCAGTTTCAGCATTTTTGTATTTTTCCTTTTTCAATTATTAGTTACTTTTATTTTTGGTTTTGGTGGAATTATTGTTTATTATTGTTTTATGACGATTTATATACACTTTGTGTTTTTGTTAAATAAATATATATTCTATTCTATTCTAAAATATATATATTTTTTCCATACTCTACATGCTTTTATCTACTTTTCTACATAATTTCCATTTTTGTTCAAACATTTGTCATACCGCTCAACAAGTTTGTTAATTCTGCCACCTGTGAAAAAGCCCAATCCATGACTGCAATTTCCACATCTTCGTCGTCGTTGAACCCTTGACCACCAACGAACTCCTTTAAGTATCGAAACAAGTGAAAAGCCCTGGGTGAAAGGTCTGCACTGTAAGGTGGATGATCCAGTTGTTCCCATCTAAAAGACCTGATTAGACCTTGTGTTTGCGCAGAAACATGTGGCCTTAGATCATCTTACAGTCCAGACCTTGTACCGAGTGATTTTCACTTGTGGCTTCCTCCTGCCAAGCGACATACTTCCTTGACGTCGGAATTGAAATACTCGTTGAGTGGTATGACAAATGTTTGAACAAAAATGGAAATTATGCAGAAAAATAGATACAAGTATGTAGAATATGGAAAAAATATATTTCAGTGATATTTACAGTATTTTTCTTATTTAAAAAATACCCGTCGTAATAACATTACACAGTTTGAAAAGTTTCTTTCAAGACAGGGCTTGTCAAAGGTATCCAGTCATTAACTTTAGATCAGAAACGTGATATATTTTTGGAATTCAGATATTTATGCAGAACAAAATCCAAGCAATAATTGAGAAATATATACAGCGTTTGATTTTAAAAATATATCTGTGACATTATGACAGCAACTGAAGGGAAGAACTCCAATAAAGAAGAGTTGTCCAAATAGAAATAAATTTTTTTGAACATTTCATATTGTTAATTTTATTCGTAAAAATATAGTGATTTAGTTTTTTCACTAACGGCTATGTTTTCTTTTTATATTCTTTCCTAAAACTACATCTAACATCAGAAAGATAAAACAAAATTTTAAACATTCAAAATTGATTTCCTTGACTTTCCTAGAATTCCATTCACTTCGAAAATATTCCATTTTTAAAATTTGACATCTGCGCCAACACTTTTAAACTTTATTGGCCACTTAAGCTTTTTCTTTATTGGAAAATATGCAACAAACGATCAACATTCGTAAATTAATTCTGAACGAAACCCAGTTGCTTACGCAACTTTCAGTAGTCCAGGAAGGAAACGAGATTATATCTCACTTCAAGCTCTCATCTTTCAACTTTGCCGTCGAAGTTTTCTTTATCGAAACGTCGCACGACCGTGAAAAATTGCACACCGCCAAAAATATTCGTGGAACCCTTTTAAAATTTAGCGGTCAATTTGAAAAAAAAGTTTTTTTCCATGGGAAAGGGACCCCTTTAGATTAAATTTGAAATAGGAAATATTTTTTAAGTCTTTTGGCGGGGGGCCCGCCTTAAAAACCGATATGCCAGCTGTGTTTTTTGGGCTTTTCCAAAATTTTAAACAGCGAAATTAATGGTTTGGAATTTAGGTTTGGCGTCAAAAAATTCAAAAAAATTCCCAAATCTGATTTGTTCCGGGATGTTTTAAAAATGTGTTGTGGATCAAAAAAAATTTATATTTAAAAAAAAAATTTCATAAAGTATGTTAAAATTTTAAAAAATTTTGGGCTGAAAAAATTTTAAATTTTTAACTTTTACCCCAACTGAGACAAGTGTGGAAAAATCTACAGCAAAAAAAAACCAAAAATAGCCTGGATTTTTTTTTCCGGATAGTATCCCGAACATGTTATTTACCTCATTTAATGTAGATCCCCGGGGGCTGGGCCGTATGGATACGCAAAGGGTGGCGTTGCACCCCGGGGGCCCAACGTAAAGGGGGGCGTCGGTGACAAGTAAAAAAAAAAAAAGGGCCGTTAGGGGGCACAAACGGGGGGGGGGGGGAAGAAAACCCAGAAATTAAAACTTTTTAAAAGGGATTTTAAATTATTGACTTTTTAGTTTTAAACGATAAAAAAAAAATGCTTGAAAGGGGAAAATTTTACACTTTTCGGTGTATATTATTTGATATTATTCCTTTTTTTTTCCCCCCCACTTGATCATTATCAATCAGGGAATATCAACTTAGAAAAAAAAGGGAAACTCATTTTTAGAGAGTAGAGTTATATCGTAATAATATTTTTACAGGGTAGAAAAAACTTCGTCCTTAAAAACCTGTTTTGCATTTTAAAATCAAACTAACCGTGTTAAAAACGTACACCCTAGCCCTAATTTTTTAGCACTTTTAAAAAAAGGAGGGGAGGGGCGGCCCGGCAAAATTTTTTCACACACAGGGGCCAATTGTTTTAAACGGCGTTTGAAAATGGTCCCTAAAAAAGAGAGTAAAAAACTAGAGAAAAGGGAAACTGCTTTTTAAAGCCTTTGGGGGCCCGCATAAAAGTTTACCCAAAAAAAATTTTAAACGTGAAAACTTTGCTAAAACCCTTTACCGTTTTAAAGTCCCCCGTAAAATCAAAAGGGGGGATAATTGTCTTTTTTTTAATTTTTTGTAACGTTAGATATTTTTTCCAAATTGTTTGGGAAAAGGGAGCGCGGCGTGAAAAAAAAGGGTTTTTTGTATGCCAAAAAACCAAACCCGTTCTACATCTAGTGACTTTTTTGCGTAAGAAAATAATTTTTCAAATAATTTTAAAGGGTTCTTTTGGGCGCACCTTCACAAATTTGTTTCATGTGCAAAATCAGATTTTTTATCAAAAAACACTTTCAAACCTTTCTAAAAAACAAACTTTTTCTTGCGTTTTCCCTACCCGGTTAGCTGTGCGTAAACCCATGTTAAAATTAATTTGCAAAAAATTTCCACTAAGGGACACCGAAAAATTTTTGTAGTTTTTTCTATCGCATCCGCTATTTCCCCAGGGAATTTGTTCTGAAAATTTTTCCAATCTTTTTTAAGGGAATTTTCCTAAAATTTTTAAAGCGGCTTCCCTTGACGGGCCGCGGGTTTCCCTTTTGGGGTCGAATTCAAAAATCACGTTCTTTTTTTATTCTAAAAATTTTTAAAGGGTTTTTAATAAAAATGAAACCCCTCTAACCGTTTCCCAACGAGTAAGAATAGGTTGTGGTGGTTCGGGAAATACCGGGGCATGGGTCTATAAAAATTCTCGAAAAACGTTTTGGGGTTTTTACAAACACAGCTTTTGCATGTGCTTTTAAAGGGCGTTACCTGGGATAACATTTTCTGATACTATCTGCTGAACTGAGATATAAATTTTTAAACATGAAAATATGAAACAAGTTAGCACAATGTTTTTAAGAGATCGCCCTACAGCAAGCATTTTTGCGGCACCATCACTCTTTAAACATCAACAGTGTTTTTGGGAAGTTCAAACTTTTCCAAGGGTATTTAATACCAACATTGAAATTACTTCGGCAGTGCATTGTTTTATTCGTCTTTGGGAAACTAGTAAAAAAAAGGGGGTGGGCGGTCGAAAGTGGTTTTATTGTGCGTACCATTACCCTTAATCACCAGAAAGTTTTTTTTCGGTGTGTTGTTTTCCCTCCACACATAAAACCCCATTTTTTTTATCTTGCAACTCCGATTTTAATTTTTTTCTCGACATGGGTTTACGAAACAACGGACAACTCCGTAATGTTCTCTCACTTTGGGAACTTAAAGTCCCAATATTATTCCAAAAAGAGGGCGTTTTGCTTTTTCCTTAGTAAATGAAATGGTAAAATTTTCATGCAAAAAACACATAAATTAAATTTTAAATTTTTTTATGATCCCCGTGTGGAAAATTTTTTTTTTTAAACAAAGCCCGCAATATTTACTTTCCCTAAACAAACCCCTTTTCGACCAAAAACATTTAAAACTATTTTACCAATACACCCTTGAATTTTTTGCGCCATCACACTTTAAATCAGGGATTTCTGCAATAAATTTTTCTTATTTTGTCCAACCTTTTGGGCGTTTTCGCGATTTTGGAAAAAAATTTTTAAAAATAAATGAGAACTTTCGATATAGTATTTTTGGGCAGCGTAGAGGGTCACAACAATCGGGGCTTTCGGTTTGCAGACACTCGCTTATACCCCAATTGTCCCCGGGCCCTGTTTTTTTTTGTGTAAACTTTTATGCGTAGTGGGTTTTAGCGCAGCTTTCGTTTTCTATTTATAAACCCCGGGGCCCTTGTCTTTCGTGGGAATAAAAATGGGGCCTTTAGTCGGATCCAAATTTAAACAATATAAAAGGGGTTTTATTGGGCCCAAAGGGGTTGTTTTATCAAAAATTAAAAAATAAAAAATATATTTTATTTAGTAAACCCCCTTCGTTTATGAAGGTTTCTATAACAAAAAAGGGGAAAAAAAAATTAAAAAAACAAAATTCCCGAAAGCTTTTCATTTTTGTTACAATTACAAAAAGTTCCCTGGACTACATTGCCTTTAAAAAATACGATTTTCAATTTTAAATTGTGGATGACGATAGGCAAAAAACCCGGGGTTTTAAATTTCGACGAAAAATTTAAATTTTTTCAAAGATCAAAAGAAAAATTTCAGATATCATTGTATAAACTGCTTTTTTTTTTATTTAAATAAATAAATACATTTGGGTATTTACAACCTTTTTTTATAAATTTTAAAAATAATTTTTTTCTTAAGTAGGGTTTTTATTAAAAATTTCCCAAAAATTTAAAAGATATCCTAAAGAGAAAAATAAACATCAAATTTTTTTAAAAGCTGGGAAAAAAAAAATGAAATTTTCTAAAAAATAAAAACCCGTTGATTAAATTGAGTTGTGTTTTTTTTCTTCAACTGCAATTTTTTTTTTTAGCAAATTAGCTTTTTTTGTCCCTCTCCTTTTTTCCCTTTTTTTTTAATATTCAGCTGTTACTTTTTTTGAAATTCCCACGTATATATTTTTTTTAGGTTTTTTGTCAAATTTTTCCCCCTCTCGGTTTTTTTTACTTAAATTTCCCCGAAATGGGTTACATTTTTTTCTTGGCGAAAGGGAAAAAATTTAGGTTTTTTTTCCAAGTGATCATTTTTTCTTGTTTTTAACCCCAAATTGTTCCCTTTATTTCCGCATGCTTCATTTTTTTAAACAATTTTGGGGCCAAAAAACTACGTTTTTTTTTGGGGGGGGGTGCAAGGGGCCAAACCAAAGGGGTCGAAGGAAAAGAAAAGACAGAAAAAAACTGGGCCCAAAAAAGCAGCGAACATCCCTTTCCCAAAGTTTTCCCAACCCCTTTTTGGGTTTTCGAAAAAAAACCCCCCATAAAACAAGCAAAATTTAAAACATGGGAGGACAATCAAAAGTTTCCCCGTACCGGGAAAGTTTTCCAGGCAAAAACAGGCGAAAGCATTTTAACAGGCCCCACCAAAAAACAGCAAAAAATAGGGGCAAACCCTTCAGCAAAGGGGGTCTTTAAAGGGAGGATTTTTAACAGGCCTGTTTGCCCTTAAAAAATATCACTTATTTAAACTAGGTAAGGGAAAGATAAAATTTTTCCTTATTCCCCAAAGGGGTGGAGACGGGCGAACACATATAAAAGTGTTTTCCATTAGTCGCATACGGGCACCCCAAAATATCAATGGGGCCCTTTCTTGCACTTAATGAAATGAAGAAAGCAGATCCTAGGTGTACAAAAGTTTTTTTAAAAAGGGCCCCCAAAATATTCTAAACCACAAAGGGCATTTTTTTTACAATAAACTATCAAGGTCACAGTGATTAAAGGCATCCCCGTTCCATATAATAATAATAATCTTCTTTTTTAAAAAACCGGTTTATAGATATAAAAAAAAATTTCTGGGGGACAACAACCCGTATTTATAACAATGCAATAATAAAATCATACATTTGCAAAGAAAAAGATGTAAGTCCCTTCTATTTTTTCCCACTAATTTACCGTAAAAAATTTCACTTTTCTAGTCTTTTCGGGTAAAGTGACTAAAAAATATCTCCGTTTTTGGGTTTGGGTTTTGGGATGTTCCCCCGGACACATAAAAACCATTTTTTGGGGGGGGGGGGCAGGGCCGTAGAATAATTGGAACAGCCCTGGAAAACCGTAGGGCATCCTTAAGAACAATTCATAACACGATAACAGGACAAGGCATTGACATATCGGCACGGACAATTCGTCGACGATTGCATGAAAGCCGGCCTAAAGTGCAGACGCCTCGCCAAAAAGCCGAAATTAACTCCAAAAATAGAAAAGCGCGGCTAGAATGGGCTAACGGCACAGAAATTATACAGTGGATGACTGGAAACAGGTATATGATAAATAAATATTATTGTGATTAAATAATTCCTGCTTGGAGGTAGAAAACACAAGCCACTTTTTATTAGGTAATTTTCAGTGACGAGTGTCGTCTCGAATCTCTGTCAGAAAGTGCGGTGTACGTTCGTAGAAGAATTCACGAAAAGTACAGAGCACAGTGTATGGTAGACACTGTCAAACACCCTCCTTCAGTGATGATATGGAGTTGCATTTCGGCAAAAGGTCCGGGCCCCATGTATTTTGTGATCGGAACTATGCGACAAGAACAGTATTTAACGGTATTGGATGGTGTTTAAAACCGTAGATTGAAGACATAAGCAAAGGGCAGGAAAACCATGCCATACCGCTAAATCTATCAAGATGTACCTTGAGGAAAAAAATATCCCTCTTCTTCCTTGGTGTGGTAACTCCCCGGATCTTAATCCCATTGAAAATTGTTGGACACTTTTGAAAACAAAAGTAAAGCAGTTTCCAAACCCAAATGTAGGAATTCTTAAGAAATGAATTGGTGAAATATGGCATAATGATCCGGATATTAAAGAAATGATTTCCCGGTGCACTGAGAGTATGCCAAGACGAATACAAGAAGTAATAAAAAAATAAGGGAGGAACTACAAAATATTAACAATTGGTGACTCTTTTCAAATATGTGTATGTTTATTAAGCAAATAAAAAAATACAAACAATAAAAACATTTTATCACAATATTTATAATAAAAAACGTTCTCATTTTTAATTTTCTGATTCATTAGCCACCTATTGTAAGTAAAAACTGAATCTGAAGGTGTGACAAAACGAATTATTGGTGTCAGTTGTCAAATTAGTACGAAAAATTGCACTACCCTACGTGAACGCAGCCTAATTCTTTATTTGGAAATTCTATAGCATGACTCTAATTTCACTCAAAATGATGTGGCGGCATATAACCCGTGTAGCATACTGTAAGCTCTTATTTATGTATAGTGTAGGTATCACTGAAAAATAATAACATAAAAACTCAAAAATTGCTTTGATGATAATCTTATGGTAAATAAACCGCTAGAGTTAAGTGTCATCATGCTGAAAATATTCCAAACTCTAAAAAGTATGTATAAAAACTAAAGTCTATAAATGTAAAAACTTTTCGCATCTACATCGATGATGCCATGAAGAAAAAATCCAAGATTTACAAAGATATGACCTCATTTTCATCTCCGTAAAAGCTGTAATGAAATTAAAATAAGAAATATCGAATCTAGAGTAAAAATAATGCAACGAGATCATAAAATCGAATAAATACGTTCTCCACAAATGAAACAGTACAATAGATATATGGAGAAATCATAAATTTTTGCATTTTACACAGGTAAGTAACGACCACTCCTTTCTGCGAAGGCGTAAAATCTAGATGTAAACTGTTCGCACTCCCGAGCAACATAATCACCCAATAAATTTTTAAAACTTATACGCTGAAGTGTCAAAAATTAAAGATATTTCTTAGGGTTTGTGAGCTGTTTACGTTTGCTGAGATCAACAAAGTTTTTGAACTCCATAAATAGAAGCTATGATTCCGACTGTTTACTAATTTAATGTGTAATCTTAGTGGTTTTAATACACGGCCACGTAATTCGACTATGGAGTGTATCAAAGTGAAATTGTGCTATTTTTCTTTTCTTTATTGCGGCAACGTTTCGGTTTTATTGCGGACTGTTAATTGATTTGTAATGTCAAGGTTCGTTTTAGGCTTTTATTTCCTAGTATTACGAATAGATTTTAACACTTAGGCTTTATAAATTATTTCAATTTACTTGGTAATCTTGAAATTTATCTTGCCGGAAGCGTTTTTGTTCTGCAATAACTTAATATATTTTCGGAGGATTTCACATTGTTTGAAAAAATTATTTATTTAAATATTTCAGTGAAACTTATCCTTTTTTATTATTAATTTGCTTTGTTATTAATAATAATAATCATTTATTTTCATCCCAGAAAGGAAACGAACCGCGGGAAATGTCATAAAAAGAAATACTAAAGTAGCCTAAGTAATATTTGCTAATAAAAAAATGTGAGTAAAGGACCCGTTTATATTATAGAAACAGCTTTAATAAAATATTTTTAGTTTTAAACAATTTAAATTTGGATGTTTATGATTATTAGATAAATGATTTTACGTAACCTGGGCAAATATGCGGTAACAGCCAGAGGCGTGGCGAGCGCATAAAAGTTTACACATAAAATAGAAGGTAAGAAATAAATTATAAAACGTGCTGAAACGCTTACCGTTTTAAAAGTCTTCCGTGAAATCACAAAGTGGGTAACATCTGTTAGATATTTGATACATCAGATATGTTTCCACAGCTGTTTCAGTCAAGTGAGTACGACGTGCGGAATAAATGTTTTTTAATGCCGAAAACGACCGTTCGACATCTAGCGATGTTATATTTGCATATTTAAAATAATCTTTGAAACAACTTAATGCATCTTCATACGCACCTTCACAAATTTGTCTTAATATAAGGAAATCGGAATCTTTCTCTAAAACACTTTCAAATTTTCGTATTACACACCAATTTGTTTCGCCTTCTACAGCGCATAACTGTGCGTGAACATCATTCACAATTTGAACAGAATCCATTAGTGACATCGAAAAATTTTGTAATTTTTCTATTCCCTCCGCTAGTCCGAAGTAATTGTTGTAAATAGTTTGTAAATCTCTTTTAACCTGACTATCTTGAAATATTTCCTGGCTTTTCTTGATTGCTGCAGCTTCTGTCGAATTGAATTTTAAAACTACCTTCTTTACTTGATCAAAATATTTATTGTAGTAAAACGCAGCCTGCAACCATGTTCCCCAACGTGTAACAATCGGCTGTGGTGGTTCAGGTAAATCAGGACACAGTTTGTGAAATAGTCGGGTACGTGTCGGGGACTTTAGAAACACTACATTTGTACTAGCACTCAATGCATTTACTAGTGGAAAACATGTAGGAATCGTTTGTGCCGCAAGTTTTAGAATATGGATTTTACAAGTTACATGTAAGAAGTTACCACTGTGTTCTTTAAGAAATCGGCCCAAAGAACGCATGTTTGCGGCACCATCACTCATAAACATTAAAAGTTGCTTAGTTGAACTTTCAAATTTGTTCAATGAGTTCAACACCACCTTTAAAATCTCATCGGCAGTACAATTTATAACTCTTTTGAAAGCAAGTAAGAAGGAAGATGACGGTCGATGTGGTTGCTTTGTACGTACCATTACATTAACCACAGAATATTTTTGACGATCTGTTGTTTCACATTTTTTTCTATATGTTCACGAGCAAATGGCACTACATTCCGTATCGATGTCCGACCAGATAACGTACAGTCCGCATATTTATTCCAGAAGAAGACAAATGGTTCTTTGTCTAGTAAACGAAACGATAGATTACATAAAATAAGAGTAACATGTAAATCAAATGTAAATTTTTCTTGGTCTCGTATGCCACTTTTTGCAGCAGAATGCCGTTTGCTTTCGATGTGACGTTGACAATGGCTTCTGGACCAACACATTAAAGGGATTTTACAAACTAGACATTGAATTTTAGCGCCATCAAAAATTAAGTCCGGCATGTCCACTATAAAGTTTTTAACTGTGTTTGCTATTGGTCGTTTTCGCAAGGTACCTAACTGCGACATTTTTAAAGCAAACATAAGCGAAATAAGTTACGACAGCCTACATATACACAGAACTACTCGCATACAGCATCGATTTAGTATTGACGCTGTGAACGCGTGAAATAAATAATCGCCGACTCCGCACCACATATCTACTACACTGACTGTTACCGCTGTTTGCTCAGACTACTTATTACTGTTCTTTCTAACTAGATGATTTTTTAGTGAAAAAGTACGGTCACAACAATAAAGAAATGTCATTATTATAATCTCGTTCCTCGGCATAAATATTGTGTCAAACTTCCTTGCTGAAACAATTTTAAGATTTTTAAGTTAAGACAATATTTTCTTAAAGGAACTATGTTAATTTCTTATTCAGTGAAATGCTTTATTTGATTCTAATAAATATTTAAACTAAATAATTTGCTTCACTGAACATATTCTGTCAGTGTGCCGTTCATAGCTCTTGTGTGTTGTCTCAAGCGAGCAGTACAGTTTATTAAATAAAAGGCGATAGTATGTATTTTTTGGTAAATTTCTAAATTGAATGTTTCTTGTTTTAAGCAAGAATTGAAATAGGAACCAGATTATTGTCGCAATCGTTTTAAAATTAGTTTTAAAAACAATGTTAAATTTAAAATAGTATTCTTCTGCCCAGAGGATTTTATAAAGTCACCTTTTTTAACGCGGCCTGAAAATGCGAAGTGCAACAAGTAAAAAAAATCCACCTCATAAAACTCCTAACCAAAAACTTCGAAATAGTAAATATTCTCGCACCGTAAATAAAGCATAATTATCCTCACGAAAGACAAACGGATACGCGAACAGATAGAATTTGTTTGGAATTTTTTTCCTCGCCAAATAATCCTATAGAACAGCGTATATGCACACACTAACGTAAACTTTAAATAAAAATGTTTATTTATTTTCTAAATGGCGTCAAAACTGATTTTTTTCGCTTCTACATGCCTATACCTAGACGACCTGACGTGAGCCGTTCACCTATACCTCTATGCATGCACATCGGCCGTGGTCGTATACGCTGCTGCATGTTTTTTGTCTTTTTTGTAAACAGCGAATATCGACGGACTCTTTGGCGTTTTCCACCGGTTTAATTCCCTTCGAAATAATGGCCGGATCGAAACGGACGAGCGTAAACTTGTTACCATAACGTATGAACATGGAGTAACTGCAAATGGGCATTTGTTTTTACTTGGTTAGGAAAAAAATACGCTTTTGAACTGTTTCAGGTAATTCTAAACATCTACAACAACGCTGGAGAGCTACACACAGCGGAAGTATTGATTTATTTACATATAGATAAAGAGGTTATATAGCTTTGTTTAAAGAGGTGGTCTGTATCTACAACTGATTAATTTAGATTGCGTATTTTATAGTTACATTCTGTAGTTGTCTCCATTTATATAATCGAAGTAATTTGACACAAAATATTTTCATTCGAAACCTGCATTGTTGAATATCTCTTTAATATCTACAATTTATCAAATTATAACGCAAGTCAACTAACTCCCCTAATTGGGAAAGGCAAAAAGCCGGAAAAGCCCAGTTTACGTAGGTAATTTTTTTTATTGTATCACAAAAATTTTTCGAGTATAATTGGACTTGCAAACCAGCTTCGATTTATTCGGTAACCCGGTTGAAAATGAAGGCCCAGCGAGCCTTTAAAGCAGCTGTTCCGAATTAATATTTTGTATGGTGAGGACTGTGTCGATACTCTGTGTTGTTTGTCATACTACCCCACAATCCTTGCATCCTTGTTTGTTAAAAAGGTGGTACCGGATGGCAGTAGCGTAGCGGTAGCGGCGTGGGTACGGGAAAATTTATGTAACGTGATATCGTCGACATTGTTCTATCCAATGCGTTATCGATAAGCGGACCAATTACACATGTATGATTAACGACAGATTGTTCGAAAAATTTAGTGGTCTGGCTTCTAATAACGCGCATTACACATACGCAACAGAAAACGCACGCATTTATGAAAAATATATCTGTTCAGTGTGCGATCGAACCATATGCTCCACTCATTGGCACAACCGGGCAATATGGTAGACACATTCTTATTCATCTCTCACTTTATGCTACTAATCTTCAAAGACAGCAATTAAATATTTTCTGGCGCCACCTACTGCCAATAGATACAGCCATGCCGTCCCAGATAATGGCGACAGAAACCGGAATACAGATGCCATACTTACCTAACGTACAACGTTTCATAAACATTTTCAAAAAATACCGGTTAATGTAATATTTTTACCACAACACTTAATTCGTACTGGACGCACGTTTCGATAGCCAAGGTATCATCATCAGCAGCAAGACTGAACTAACAAGCTAAGCGAAAAACTAACCTTATAAGGAAAATAATTATTCGTACCGCCTGTAAAAGTCAAATTTTGGAAAATATGCAAAGGAATGCACCTGACATTGCACGAAAAGATCAAATCATTGCTAGAAGACCAAGAAACAAAAATTGTTTTTATTTAAAATCCGACAAGGGTAACACTGTAGTCATCTTAGACAAAGAAGATTATTTTAGTCGAGTCAAACACCACTTTGTCACAAAGTTCTTATTCAAAATTATCAAAAAATCCTTTGTCTAAAATGATTACAGAAACCAAAAAGACCATGTTAGAATGTAAGGCTGTCATTAGCGACAATTTAAGATTTAGACTAACGGTATCAAACCCAGTACTACCTAGGATGTATTGTTTACCTAAAATACACAAGCCCGGAAAAAGCATGAGACCCATTGTTTCGAATATCAACAGTCCAACTTACTTACTTTCCAGGTGGTTATCTGACAAATTGAACCAGTTACCTGTACAATTTCCGGATTTGGCTATTAAAAATTCTTACGAGTTCATTGAAAAAACTAAGGACATTGAGCTTATTGACAAAGAAATTTTAGTTTCGTTTGACGTAAGTTCATTGTTCCCTAGTGTTCCAGTTGATTTAACTTTGGAATATTTAGAAACACTTTTGTTAGATAACCAAATGGATAGAGAGGAAGTTACTAGCTTAATTTCTTTGACAAAACTTTGCATGAAACAAACTTTTTCCAAATTAACAACACTTTTTATCAACAAACGGAAGGAACAGCAATGGGTAACAGCTTATCTCCATTTATGGCTAACCTCTTTATGGGCAATTTGAAACTGACCTGAAGAATACTTTGGCTTATTTCCCTCGGCTTTGGATCAGATACGTCGATGACATTTTTTGCATCTTTGACATCAGCAAATGTTCAATAACGGATTTCATAGAACAACTTAACTCAAAATTTCCCTCTATCAAATTTACCCACGAAGAAGAAAAAGACAACAGGATTCCTTTCCTCGACATGTTAGTAATAAGAAATAAAAATAAGTTAGAAATAGGCGTACATAGGAAACCTACTAGTAATAATAGATTCATCTTACAGGATTCTAATCACTCATATGAACACAAACTTTCGGCTATTAACTTTTTGGTGCACCGGTTACTCAATTTTCCTTTAACTAAAGATAGATATCAAAATGAACTAAAAGAAATCATCAATATTTCTAACTTTAACGGATTCTCTGAAGATGTCGTCTATAATACTATTAGGAAACATAAGAATAGATTAAGAATTAGAAATGTAAGCACATTAGAACGCATTGACGGCCGTAATAATAAGAAATATGTTAAATTACACTTTTATCCATGTTACACCAAGGGTCTTCAAAAAATCTTTTCTAGGATTGACCGCAAGATTGTTTTCTCTTCGAGCAATAACCTTAAAAACCTTTTAGGAAATTCCAAAGACCCAGTGGATAACATGGATAAATCAGGAATTTACAAAATTTCATGTAAAGATTGTGATCAAGTGTATATTGGGCAGACAAAAAGATCAATCAAAATTAGGTACAAAAGAACATTTGGCTCATCTCAAATTCAGAAGGTTTGATAAATCTAGCGTTGCCCTACATATGCTTGAAAATAACCATAATCTTGATAATATAAAGTTAATTAAAAACATAAAGAGTACTGCTCAATTAAATTGTTATGAAGGCATGGAAATTTACAAAAACAAAACTCACTTAATGAATTCAGATTTAGGACCACTAAATTCCAGCCTTTATCCTTTGTTACATCGTGTTTAATCATTTATGGTTATAATTTTAACAATGTGCAATGAACCGCTTCATTGTAATACTAGGATTTAATAACTCACGTCATTCTGCTCATTTACCTCTAGGCTATTTATAGTCCTGTGCAATGAAGCGGCTCATTAAATTTTACGATTTTAAATTTACTTATTGCATAATTTATTTTCCTTCTAAGGTTAGTTTTTCTCTTAGCTTGTTAGTTCAGTCTTGCTGCTGATGATGATAGCTTGGTTATCGAAACGTGCGTCCAGTACGAATTAAGTGTTGTGGTAAGGGTTTTAGTGAACTGTTTCAGTGTTCCAGTGCCACAGTTTTAGAGTACCCGTTTAGTTAATTTAACTATAATTTTTTTTTAGTATATAATAAATAATAATAATCAAAAAAAGGAGAAATAAACTTAAATATTAACACATTAATTATTAAACTACATAAAAACAATCCGTGTTTAATTACATTGTTAAAGAAATAATTTAATTATATTATAACATATAAAAAAGAACTTTTTCATTAGTTCATTCGCTTGCTCCTAATTTTACTTATTAACTTTAGGTTTTTTTCCATTATTGTAATTTTTTATTGGATAACCTTGTAGCTGGAGCGAATATATAACCACAATATCTACATCGAATCCTAAATAGTGGAAAAAGAAAGAATATTTTATTAAGATGTATCATGGTGCAGAATTAAATTGTCCAAAAACAGCTAATAGTCCTTTTTCTTTAAATTTATACAAGAATTCTGTTATTTTTTCAAAATTATTGGAAACAATTGCATCGTTCAAAGTTCCTCCGTCATCACGCTTATTATCACAACTTCTGCTTCCACTTCCAGGTACATCCTTATCCTATATAGCATTAAAGCGGAAGGAACGAAATAAAATCACATCTTTTTCGGTTTTGCATAAAGTTATTCGCCGTGCGCGTGGGAACATGGGGATACGACGACGTCAGCGTACCGCGAAACCATCGAAGGCCAATTTGGAGGTGAAGCGACGTAAGGGCGGCTGGAAGAAGAAGCAAACGTGGCGAGAAACGAGAAAAGGACGAAGGCAGTTGGAGTTGCGAATTTGAAATTGTAATTAGGGAGGTCGTCGGAAGCTCATTCGGAAGCAAATTCAGGTTCTCATCCTTTTCTTCTCTGGTAAATCCGCGATTTCGCACCGTTGAAGGAGCGAGAAGGACGGAAGAGACCCGCGGGGCATGATGGTGGATGATGAGGGGGTGGAGGAGGGCGTTGGAAAGGGTCTTCGTTGCCACGCGGTCGCTTGATAAAAAGATATTTCTTTAAAATAAAATGGCCGGGGTAAGTCCCCGGATAATGGATGCTTTATACGAAACAAATATTATTGTTTTTTAAAAAACCTAAACTCTGCACTCTACCGAGATGCTTATACATTTCCTTGTTTTTATTTTTTTGATTTGACATATCGAAAATAACGGCGAATGTAAATTGCCTATTTCAGTATTATTCATTTTGAAGGATTATCGGAAAAAATATAAATAGCTCGTTCCTTAAACAGGTTATTGTTTAATAATTATCATTGGGTGGGGATCGCTACCTTAAAAAAGCACCATTGAAATTAAAAATTACTAGACAAGATTTAAAAAATTTAAATCAAAAATATTTTTTCAATTGGGAATACTAAAGAGATCATTCCCATATAGATTTTTTTCCCTAAAGAAAAATTTTGTTTCTTTTGATGTGTTGTTTTTTCCGCAGTGTCCCCCATGATGTATTCGTAACATGCTTAAATCTTTTAATTTCTAAAACATCCCCGTCAATGGGGGCAAAATTTGATCTAAATTTTGACATTGTTGAATTTAATATTTTTCCCTCTCAAATCATTGCTAGTGAAAAAATTTTAGAATTTGAGATTTAATTTAAAAATTACCCCCAAAAAGCAAAAAAAAAATACAAGTTTTGGTCAAAACCAGGCGAATATTTTTTATAAACAAAAAATAAAAAAATACAAATTTTAGAAATAAGAATTTTTTATATGTCACTGTCAAAACCCGAAATGGGGTTTTAAAACAGTACTAGTAGTGAAAACTAGTTTTAACAAAGCCCTTCCGTGAAAACCAATTTTATAGTCAAATTATTCAGTTACCCAAAAAAAACCATACAAAGTAAGAACTAATTAAAATGTAATTTTTTGAAACGTCAGTTAATTTAACAAATATTTTAAGCGCCCCCTCAAAAAAGTCCTTCTCAGGACTTCTGACAAAGAACTTCCCTTTCCAACACAAAAACCAATTTGTAAATTAAAAAATTTTTTAATAGGAAAACACTTAACGGGTACTCGAACCTTTGAGAAATTTAACCCAAATGTTTAGTAAAAACGAGTCACATGATTCTTTAGCAAAAGAGATCGACTTTTTAAACAAAGGGTTTTAAATACAACCTGAAATTTAATAAGCCCCGTTTAAGAAATTAAGTTGGCATAGAAAAAGCGATCAGTAATTTTTTTTTATAAAACAAAAAATTTTATTCGTACCCCTTGTAAAGTCAAATTTTGAAAAATATGCAAAGAAGCACCTGAATTGCACGAAAAGATCAAAAATTTCTAGAAGATAAAAAACAAAATTGTTTTTATTTAAAAACCGACAAGGGAACACTGTAGTCATCCTAGAAAAGAAGATTATTTTTGTCGATTCAACACACTTTTTCCAAAGTTCTTTTCAAAATTTTCAAAAAACCTTTGTCTAAAATGATTCAGAAAACCAAAAAAAACCCGTTGAAGTAAGGTTTCATTACACAATTTTAAAATTTAGACTAACGGTAAACAAACCCCGATACCTAGGATGTATTGTTTTCCTAAAAAAACACAAACCCCCAAAAAAAATGAGACCCCTTTTTCGAAATTTTCAACAGTCCAAATTACTATTTCCCGGTGGTTACTGCAAATGAACCAGTTACCTGTACAATTTCCGGATTTGGCTATTAAAAATTCTTACGAGTTCATTGAAAAAACTAAGGACATTGAGCTTACTGACAAAGAAATTTAGTATCGTTTGACGTAAGTTCATTGTTCCCTAGTGTTCCAGTCGATTTAACTTTAGAATATTTAAAAAACAACTTTTGTTAGATAACCAAATGGATAGAGAGGAAGTTACTAGCTTCATTTCTTTGACAAAACTTTGCATGAAACAAAACTTTTTCCAAATTAACAACACTTTTATCAACAAACGGAAGGAACAGCAATGGGTAACAGTTTATCTCCGTTTATGGCTAACCTCTTTATGGGTAAATTTGAAACTGACCTGAAGAATACTTCGCTTTTTTCCCCTCGGCTTTGGATCAGATACGTCGATGACATTTTTTGCATCTTTGACATCAGTAAATGTTCAATAACGGATTTCATAGAACAACTTAACTCAAAATTTCCCTCTATCAAATTTACCCACGAAGAAGAAAAAGACAACAGGATTCCTTTCCTCGACATGTTAGTAATAAGAAATAAAAATAAGTTAGAAATAGACGTATATAGGAAACCTACTAGTAATAATAGATTCATCTTACAGGATTCTAATCACTCATATGAACACAAACTTTCGGCTATTAACTTTTTGGTGGCACCGGTTACTCAATTTTCCTTTAACGAAAGATAGATATCAAAATGAACTAAAAGAAATCATCAATATTTCTAACTTTAACGGATTCTCTGAAGATGTCGTCTATAATACTATTAGGAAACATAAGAATAGATTAAGAATTAGAAATGTAAGCACATTAGAACGCATTGACGGCCGTAATAATAAGAAATATGTTAAAATTACCCTTTTATCCATGTTACACCAAGGGTCTTCAAAAAATCTTTTCTAGGATTGACCGCAAGATTGTTTTCTCTTCGAGCAATAACCTTAAAAAACCTTTTAGGAAATTCCAAAGACCCAGTGGATAACATGGATAAATCAGGAATTTACAAAATTTCATGTAAAGATTGTGATCAAGTGTATATTGGGCAGACAAAAAATCAATTCAAAATTAGGTACAAAGAACATTTGGCTCATCTCAAATTCAGAAGGTTTGATAAATCTAGCGTTGCCCTACATATGCTTGAAAATAACCATAATGTTGATAATATAAAGTTAATTAAAAACATAAGGGAGTACTTCTCAATTAAATTGTTATGAAGGCATGGAAATTTACAAAAACAAAACTCACTTAATGAATTCAGATTTAGGACCACTAAATTCCAGCCTTTATCCTTTGTTACATCATGTTTAATCATTTATAGTTGTAATTTTAACCATGTGCAATGAACCGCTTCATTGTATTCTAGGATAACTCACGTCATTCGGCTCATTTACCTTTAGGCTATTTATAGTCCTGTGCAATGAAGCGGCTCATTAAATTTTACGATTTTAAATTTACATATTGCATAATTTTTTTTTCCTTATAAGGTTAGTTTTTCACTTAGCTTGTTAGTTCAGTCTTGCTGCTGATGATGATAGCTTGGCTATCGAAACGTGCGTCCAGTACGAATTAAGTGTTGTGGTAAGGGTTTTAGTGAACTGTTTCAGGAAAACACTTAACCTGCAATACAATTTGTGCAACTTCTCATCCTTGATTTCAACCCTGTGGAAATCAAGAATGCACAACTCCGATAACATTTCGAAAATCTGCTTTCGCTCTGTCGATATCCGGGATTTCAATAATAACATTCTCGCCCACTTCAACAGGAGAGTAGGTGGCATCAGAGATACGTTTCATTTTTTTGGCTTGCTTGGACAAATCTTCATTTCCTTTCTTCCTTGCCGATGTGCTGTCAACTTGCGAGAAACTAGCATAATTTTCTTCTTCATCATCTTCTTCTGCGACTTCTTCAGTAGGATTGTCAGCTTCATACTGGCTTGCTGTTTCGTCTACGACCCTCTGAAGGTCTGCTTCATTTTTTGTACTTTGGAGATGTTCTAGTGGCAATGAAGAAGTCGCATACCGAACATGGCTCTGTGAGGAGACTGTTTGATTCCTGAATGTAGTGCTAGGTTTTTCATGAACCGAACAAATGAGAGACATCTTGATTGGCCCGTTCTATTGAGCCCTGATTTTGACTGTGTCTAGGTTTTCCGGTCATTAATTTTAATTCAGGCCACAATACGGTAAGTTCTTTGATGATAGAGTTTACTGCAAAATTAGCACTAATGTCTATAAATAAAATGGACGAAGTATTTATATGGGAAATAGAGATCTCAAGCAAGAGTGTGACAGAGGAGCTTCCGTGTGAGTTATCTATTACCCAAAGCATGCAAACATCCAAGTGATGTCTACGTAGATGTAATTATGCAACGAGATTAACCGGTATTATTAATGCATTAATTTAACATACATTTACATCGGATAACGTTCAGGTACCACATTAATTGTGTTTGCCTTAATTTAAGACACCCGGAATAATTTACGCAACAAGTTACTGTTAAATTTGCCATCTGCGAGCTTGATGATGTATGTTACATACAGATCGTTTAAAAAAACATCGAATATAAAACATATACCAATTTATTTATGTTCAGAAACATTAAAAGATATGTGTTGTCTAAAACCAGGATTGATTCCACGATTTTATAATTGATTTTAAAAGAATTTTTTACCATCTAGCAGTAATATTTAGAATACCTACATTCTGTGTAATCTCAAACAATCTGTACAATAAAAACTATACACAAATGAAACATACTCAAGTTGTGGGAACAAACAACAAAAAACAAAAGAATGGTGAATGTCATAAGAAACATTAAGGAGATTATCTATTATGTGTAATAGGATTAACCTTGGAAATGTAATACTTGTAACAAGTTATACCTACATTTAAGATTTGTTTATCTACAGGATGTTTCAAAAATAACGTCTTGGTTTATAACTAGAGCAACGCAACTGCGCTGAAAGCCAGTGGCGGACGCATAAAAGTTAACACAAAATAAATTAAATATGATACGTACTCAAACACTTACCGTTTTAAGAGTCCTCCGTGAAATCACAAAGTGGATAATGTCTATTTAATATTTGTAACATTAGATATGTTTCCAAAGTTGTTTCGGCAAAGTGAGTGCGGCGTGAAGAAAAAGTGTTTTTGTATGCCGAAAACGAACGTTCTACATCTAGTGACGTTATATTTGCGTAAGTAAAATAATCTTTCAAATAACTTAACGGTTCTGTTGACGCACCTTCACAAATTCGTCTTAATGTGCCAAAATCAGGGTCTTTATATAAAACACTTTCAAACCTTTCTAAAACACAAACATTTCTTGCGTCTTCTATCGCGCATAGCTGTGCGTGAACATGTTGCACTATTTGCAAAGATTCCACTAACGACACCGAAGAATTTTGTAGTTTTTCTATCGCATCCGCTAGTCCCACGTAATTGTTCTGAATAATTTCCAAATCTGTTTTAACTTGACTATCCCGAAATTTCAAGCGGCTTACCTTGACAGCCGCAGCTTCCTTTGGGTCGAATTCTAAAATCACGTTCTTTATATTCTCAAAATATTTAAGATAATAAAATGCAGCCTGTAACCATGTTCCCCAATGAGTAAGAATAGGTTGTGGTGGTTCAGGAATACCGGGGCATAGTCTATGTAATTCCCAAATACGTTTTGGGGATTTTATAAACACAGCTTTTGTATGTGCTATTAGAGCGTCTACCTGGGATAACATTTTCTGATACTATCTGCTACGAGACTGAGAGTATGGATTTTACATGTAATATGCAACAAGTTAGCACAATGTTTTTAAGAGATCGACCTACAGCAAGCATGTTTGCGGCACCATCACTCATAAACATCAACAGCTGATTTGCTGAAACACTTACCGTTTTAAAAGTCTTCCGTGAAATCACAAACTGGGTAACATCTGTTAAATATTTGAATCATTAGATATGTTTCCACAGCAGTCAAGTGAGTACGACGTGCGGAATAGATACTTTTTAATGCCGAAAACGACCATCCGACATCTAGCGATGTTATATTTGCATATTTAAAATAATCTTTGAAACACCTTAATGCATCTTCACACGCACCTTCACAAATTTGTCTTAATATAAGAAAATCGGAGTCTTTCTCTAAAACACTTTCAAATTTTCGTATTATACACCAATTTGTTTCGCCTTCTACAGCGCATAACTGTGCGTGAACATCATTCACAATTTGAACAGAATCCACTAGTGACATCGAAACATTTTGCAATTTTTCTATTCCCCCGCTAGTCCGAAGTAATTGTTGTGAATAGTTTCTAAATCTCTTTTAACCTGACTATCTTGAAATATTTCCTGGCTTTTCTTGATTGCTGCAGCTTCTGTCGGATTGAATTTTAAAACTACCTTCTTTACTTGATCAAAACATTTGTTGTAGTAAAACTCAGCCTGCAACCATGTTCCTCAACGTGTAACAATCGACTGTAGTGGTTCAGGTACATCAGGACACAGTTTGTGAAATAGTCGGGTACGTTTCGGGGACTTTAGAAACACTGCCTTTGTACTAGCAAGCAATGCATTTACTAGTGGAAAACATGTAGGAATCGTTTGTGCCGCAAGATTTAGAGTATGGATTTTACACGTAACACGTTACATGTTAGAAGTTACGGCTGTGTTCTTTAAGAGATCGGTCCAAAGAACGCATGTTTGTGGCACCTTCACTCATAAACATTAAAAGTTGCTTAGTTGAAACTTCAAATTTGTTCAATGAGTTCAACACCACCTTTAAAATCTCATCGGCAGTACAATTTATAACTCTTTTGGAAGCAAGTAAGAAGGAGGATGACGGTCGATGTGGTTCCATTGTACGTACATTACATTAACCAGAGAATGTTTTTGACGATCTGTTGTTTCGTCCACACACAACTACAGTTTTTTATCTTTCAATTCCGTCTTCATTCTTTTTTCTATATGTTCACGAGCAAATGGCACTACATTTCGTATCGATGTCCGACTAGGTAATTTACAGTCCGCATATTTATTCCAGAAGGAGACAAGTGCTTCGTTGTCTAGTAAACGAAACGATAGGTTACATAAAATAAGAGTAACACATAAATCAAATGTAAATTTTTCTTGGTCTCGTATGCCACTTTTTGCAGAAGAATGCTGTTTGCATTCGATGTAATGTTGATAATGGCTTCTGGACCAATATATTAAAGGGATTTTACAAACTAGACATTGAATTTTAGCGCCATCAAAAATTAAATCCGGCATGTCCACTATAAAGTTTTTAACTGTGTCTGCCATTGGTCGTTTTCGCGACGTACCTAACTGCGACATTTTTAAAGCAAACACAGAACTACTCGCATACAGCATCGATTTACTACTGACGCTGTGAACGCGTGAAATAAATAATCGCCGATTCCGCACCACATATCTACTACACTGACTGTTACCGCTGTTTACCCAGACTAGTCATCAGGCGTATATTTGGTCTCTGACAGAGGTGTAGAAGCAGAAAGTGAACCAGCAATGAGACTCTCAAGTTCATCCAAAATTCATTTCTGCGTATTTTCTGCATTTTCTTGGGTCCCAAATCCAATTTTTTTGTAACGAGGATCCAAAAAAGTGGCATTTGCCGATATTTTGTCTTTTTCATAATTTCCCAGGCGTCGGGAAACCACAGAAAGCATGTCAGTTTTTAATTCAGCCCCAACAGCCGTTTTGCAATCTATTATGTTCATGGAATGCTGAACTCCTCGCACAAGTGGAATTATTGATGATAATGCTGTTGTCATTAAATCCAAAATCTGAATACAGTCTTCCACTACTATCCATTCATCTGCATTAAGCATCATAGGAGCCTTTGGCAGGCTTGACATCGCAGCTACTAGTGGGACCTTAATGTCCACTAAACGTTGGAGCATTATGTAAGTGGAGTTCCACCGTGTTAGCGCATCTTGTTTGACCTTTAGAACACTAACATTTAATTGTTGTTGCATTTGAATTAGGCTTAAATACGAAGTACTTGCTATATTGCTTACGGTAATTACCTTATAATCTAAATTCTAATGCTTGTTTTGATTAACCTTGTGGGTATAACTTCAGCAAAGGGGAACGATTCCAATACACTTGGTCTAATAAGTTTACAAGTTTACAATTCTTTCTTACCATGATATTTTTTCTAGTACAATCCCCAGAACATGATCAAATTTCAAAGTAAGATGTGTTACTGAATTTGTAATGAAAATACCTTTCCAACGATGTGTCGCAAATGGTATCATCCCATTTAAGATTTTTATGTAGGGGATGGGGCGGCTTAAAGGGGTAAGTTTAGGATCATGATATATTAATCAAAATGCTTCGCCCTTGAAACAAAAATTGACTTGTCTTTGCATCTTTTAATAATTTTATTAGTTTCGGATATAGGCCGTCTGGGAAGTTTTCAAATGAACACACTGCATATTATCCTCATCGTATTCGACCGTATAAATTACAATTTTTTAATTTACCTCTGTGTAACTGCGAGCATCTCCACTAATGGAATATAGTTTCGCATATTTGTGTCCTCCTTCTGCAAATCGTATCTGTATCGTACTTAATTCATCGAAGATGGCAACAGACATCCGAAAGTAATTGAAAAATGTGCTGTCCTTTCGAAGATGACATTTTTTTAGAGTAGGGATAAGACGAGGTTTGTTAGAATTAAAATCTTTTTCTCACATCATTTGGTGGTACAGTTGATATGTTCTGAATTTATTAAAAAATTTAGGTGGTGCGGAATATGTCAATAACTTTTGTGTTTACCATATTACCTTACATTCTTATCATTTTTACAGTAGTTGGCTGCTAAAATAAAATATAAACGAACTTGCTATTCAATAAGTTTTTCTTGGCTCTTATATGTGGCTATATTAAAAAAAAAGATGCAGTTATTTTATTTTTTTGTGTCAAAATTCATCTTTCATCTTTCACGCGCGCAGAAATTTTTTATTTTTAATCCACGATCATGTTATAATTAGCTATATGTATGTACCTACTCTAGCAGGAAATTTATAATGTAAGACTCCGCGATATCTATTTATTCAGCGCTAAATCATGATTGGATAAGCTTGTAATCCGCGCATCAGGATGTTATTGGCCGCTCCGTTACGATCTGAAAAAACTAACATTAACATCGTTCCTTGTAAACCTACCTACAAGAAGCCCCTGAATGATTGCATCCTGAAACGGTTTCGAGAATTTTAACGATCGCCGGTTTACAAGTCGGACGAAATAAAAAAGAAATTATGAAAATTCGGCATCGACAAGGAGGATAATTTATAATCGCGGCGGCATTCGGCGGTATATCTGCGAAAGATGTCATTGTGTACGATGCGGGGCAATTAAAATGACCGATTAAGTAGCAGTCTAAATACTGTATAAAAAGTTTTATGTTGGGTAAAATTGATATTACACTCTTAAACATTTTGATTGTACCCTCTTCACCATCTATCATTTCCTCATTAGAATCAGATCCTTCTTGCTACAAGACGCCACCAATTTCAACGCTTATTTCTTCATTCTCATCTACATGCGTCAAGTTTTTGTCAACACTTACATATTCATCAAAATCAACATCATTTGACCAGATTGGTGAAGTATTTCACACATTTCTGCAATAGTAGGTAACGATAGAGAAACTTCGGAATATGTGAACCCAACTTTACAAAAACAGTTTTGAATTGTTATTGAAGTCACTTGATTCTATGCTTTCCTTATGAAATAGATAACGTTTAGTAATTAATCGACTTGGTTAGGTCTTCTGGAGAATTAACTGTGTCCATTTTTGCTAAAACATGTATTATGTTTTTTATCGATCTGTACCAGGTTTTAAAATTTTTGATAATTCCTTGATCTAACGGTTGACAAACTGCAGTTGTATTGGGGGGATATTTTTTTAGTGTTAAACCTCGTGGATGAGATGCAGTATTATCAAGAAAAAGTAAGATTTTGCGTTTCTCCAAGGCTATTTTCTTATCGAATTTTTACAAAAACCCGGTCATTATTTCACATGTCACCCAAGACTTTTCTTCAATCGCCAAACCACGGGTAGAGTGTTCATATTAATTTTTCGAAATGCACTAGGCCTAGGGGTTTTGCCGATCACAAGTGGTTTTCCTGAATGTCCAGCCATATTCGCACATAGTAAAATGGTTCACCGTTCTTTGGTCGATTTTTCCACCAGCGCACTTTTCATCTTTAAAGGCCAAGATTTTATCGATCAGAGCAGGAAAAAAGAGACTCGTCCCACCGGCATTATAAACTTCTTTAGGATTGTAATTGCTAATCAAAGCCGAAATTTTTGCTTTAACATTGTTTTAAATATTGCTTTAAAGATAACCTGCCTATACGTAACCTGCCTTTTGTATTTGAAAAATAGTAGCGATTGGACAGGTTGTAGAGAATAGTGAATTATAGAACGAAAGTAACTCGAGCACTCAACTTAGCCCTTCGTTTGACTGTTCCTCAGAATGCGTCTGCTAACTTTACACTAGTAGATAAGTTGGTGTTTCCCGCTGCCATCATATTAGCCGGATTGGGGGACTGGATTATCCTCGTTCGATATGAAACGCCTGATAGAATCACTGAAACATTAAACCAACAGAAAAGTTTGTCGTTTCAAGAGGTATCTTTATAAATATATTTTGACGATAAATATTATATTAAAGCGTTCTAACTAATCAATTGCTGAGCAATTTCCATTGCCTTTGACCGTATTATGGATTCAGATAGTGAAATATTATTATCCTTGGCTTTTACAAACCATGCATATGTTAATTTATCAATATTGTACTCTTCAATTTAATAAAAAAGCTTATTTTTATGTTAAATATTGTTACTAGAATAACACTTATACGGTAATTTTTCCTTATTTAAAATAACGCATTGTTATTAATAAAGCGTGACAAACGGTTGCAACCGCAGAGGCATCATGAAAGGAGCTGTGTTTACTATGTACATACAAGGAATCGAGTGGACGTTCGGTTATTATCGGTTGATCGGTGTGCGTGTACTATTTATAATGTTCAAGAAATTAGTGGAACCGCCCGTGCCCGTGCGACTGCAATGGTACGCCACGTAGTACTGCAACATAAGCAATGCTTCCATTGTCGATTCGGTCAGGCCTCGATGACGGTCTGAAAACGTTCTCGTATACCTTGCAAATCATTCAGCATCTAATAAAGTAAGAATTGCGAAATTCAAATACTCCTGTATCTCTTTTATGCAGTCTTGAATTCCAGATATAGATCGAACCTTTTCTAAACCGGGATTTTTATTTAAAACTGCACGAAATTTTTGCGTGACAGTCCTATAGGATCCCTTAAGCTTTCTAGAGGGGCTGCTAAATTGTTGATGTTATTTAACGAGTCTTGTATAGATAAGTGAGTAAATAAAAGCTGTCGCAATAAAAATGTTTGCTAAATGATGCGAAGAAACACTTTTATTCTGCAAAGATTACGAATATATGTGTTTGATTGCATTTTAAAGTTAAGGTTATGTTTTAATACGTCACCAGCAACGGTAGGTGATGACGTAAACGGAAAGACGCGGATAACAATTCGATTTTCTGGTGTACGAGGTGCATTCAAGTTATAACACCTCCGACTTTTTTTCTCAGAACTGGAATCAGATAGAAATATGCGGTTTCGTTTAAAATAAACGGGCACATAGTACCTTTAGCGACAGCGGCGAGAGTGAGAACTGTTTTTGATACTTCAAATGGCGACGTTTTCATTACAAGATCAGCGTGTGATCATTCGTTTTCTCCATTTGCATGGTGTTATACAGAGAGGAATTCATCGCCAGTTGAGTTAGACATGTGGTGATGGTGTCACGGATGTGTCTAACGTGCGTTCGTGAGTGCGACAGTTCAAAGAAGGCAAAACGTCGTGTGACAACAAACCAAGACAATCTCGGCCTCGCACAAGCCGGTCTGACAACATAATCGAGCGAGTGGAGAGAGTTGTATTGGGAGATCACCGAATGAGTGTGGAACAGATTGCCTCCAAAGTTGGCATTTCCATGGGATCTGCGCACACAATCATGCATGACGACCTGAAAATGCGAAAAGTGTCCTTCAGCTGGTTGCCACAAATGCTGACAGACAAACAACTTTGAAGTGATTTCTCATGCTCCCTACTCACCTGATCTGGCTCCTAGCGACTTTTGGCTGTTTCCCACGATGAAAGACACTCTCCGTGGCTGCACATTCACCAGCCGTGCCGCTTTTCTTTAAACACTTTAAATTGAGACCGCAGCCAAAACACTAGTTAACTCGTCTAAAGCTTAACCAGAATTGATTCATTTACTGCCGGTCCCCTTCTGCTTTATTTTATCGCGATAGCGATTCTTTCTTTCCACAGCAAATGTTGATAATTTCTTTCTAAACGTAATATTATGATGAATTTCGATGAATGAAGTTATTTTTCGACGTAGCATAAGAGAATGAATGTGGTGAGGTTACTAGATAATTCAACTAGACGACTCTGTGATAGACAAACCCTTACGACAAACCCAAAAATACAAAAACTTCCCGACGTAAATGAGGACACCTTAATGAAAAATATTTAGTGTACGTATTAATGTTAGAAATACTTTTGACTATATACCCTGTTGTTTGTTTTAGGAGAATTTTACATTAATTTTGAAAGGTTGTGAAATTAGGAGAATAAAAGAAGAGTGGATTTTTTCCACTAAGATCGTCGTTATCTGGACCTATATATTTTATATAATGTCCACACTACAAGGCCAGTCGGCCCGAGGGGAAATTGTGACTACGAAAATTACCTTTTTCTCTGCTAGAAAGAAATTCATTACCATCGGGTGGCTATCCTGAAGACCCCACACGCCTGAGACTGACAGCTGATTTCCGATGTAAGTATTGAACATAACAATATATTTATCTTTATAATAGGACTAACGCTGCGAAAGGTTGATGAGAAACTATTGCAATAAATCAATAATTTCATTCGCTGAGGTAGCCCGCGCCGATTAATCTGCATACATACGTCGCGTCATGGGCGCTGCAACCTTACTTTTAACCTCTTTCTCTGATTAACAACAGTTTTTAAATAGAACTTTAGGCACGAAATATTTACACGAACTTGCTGTTACACTTAAGTTACGCCTTGAAGCGAGAAGACAGAATTCGGGAAATTATCGCTATTTCGGAACGACATTGTCCGCTTAGGAGGAAATAGGACCATGAAAATGGCTATTATCGTCTGACCGTGTCCTTTAACTGGCAAGTCCGCTTAGGAAGACAAACTTTGATATGTAAGTCATACCATTTCGTTCTGTCCGCTTGTAAAGGCTGTCCGCGTATAAGAGGTGTTCGCTAAGAGAAAGTACACTGTACTTGAGATTTCGTCTTTCTGTAGGAGGATAATAGCCGAAGAAAATATGTTTATGTAATAGAGTTTAGACTGCAACTTAGACCGGACATTTCAATTGTCTCGGAGGGTACATATTTATACACCATCGCCTACGTAATTGTACCGGTAAGTTGCGTGCGTCAAAAACGGGGAAAGACGATCGGAAATGATCGGATGCGTAGCGCTTTCGGAAATTTTTAATGCGCGCGCGAAATTAAAGAAGAAAGTTATTAAAAATTGATTTATCTTTTCCAGTTCTAATTTGTTATGAAAATAAGCGCTAATTTTAGACCAAAGCATCAGTCGTTTTTCTGTGAATCATTTTCTGTGAACTGGGTGCGAAGAGATGTGACCGCGTTCTGTGTAAACACAGTGCCCGGGTATCTGGTTAATTTCTTAGACGCTTCTCGGTCGACCGAACATTTTACAATATGCATGCAAGGCTGTATGCCATGGCGTATACGCAGCTATGGCTCAGCCGACGATCATGCATGTTGTATACGCTTGTGCCAGGGAGCGGGTTGGGGAGGACGAGCTTGCCAAAATATTTCGGAGAAAAACGACGCTGGGATGCATCGTCTATAAGGATGTGTATTGGGGGAAAAACAAAATCGCAACGATGCACATCTTCCTACACGTTTAAAGCTGCAACTCCCACTTTTCCTGTAAACAGAATAATAAAGTTTTTGGTAATGATATGAAACATGCACACAAACATGCATAATAAGATTTTCAGTTTTTCTTTTTTATTGTTATACTTTGTAATAATTTTAGAAAAAATATGTACATACAGTACCGTTCATGGAAGTTCGGGCAAGCTGACAAATTATATTAACTGTTTAGGAAAAAATTTTAAAATTATATAATATACATTTCTGTGAGGAATTATTAAAACTAACCTTTTCTGGAAGCCTTTTACCAATTTCCAGGTAGTATTTGTCTATTATAAGACCGTTATCATAAAATATATAATTATGTTGGAAATCCCCAATAATTACAGTGACAATAGAGCTTTATAATAATCCCTAGGAGGGTTAGTTGATTCACTCGTGTTACTTGGAAATATTCCTAGACCCTCTATAAAGTATTATAACATTTGTAAACGCAGTAGTTCTAAAGAGATTGTTATTGTGAAAGTATCTGTGGTTGTGCAAGTGAAAAATAAAATAATTTCTGTTTGATTGCTTAAAATGCCCCGTGGAAAGCCTCAAGCTGTTTCAAAACGATCTGCTATTATTACCTTGCATCAGGGAGGGTACGCAGAAAGACGGATTATGGATAAATTAAAAATAAAAAAATCTACAGTACATGATACTATAGTTCGATTTAAGACAACCGGTGACATGCAAGATCGTAATCGGCCAGGACCGTCAAGAAAAACGACTCCTGCGGAAGATTTACGAATAAAAATAATTAGTAAGCGCAATAGAAGACCAACAGCATCAGAAATTGCTGCAGAATTCAACAATGAGCGAGATTCCAAAGTTTCTGTGAGTACTGTGAAACGTCGGCTGAAAGAGGGTGGGTTGCATGGGCGAGTGGCTTGTCGAAAACCGTTACTCCGAAGAGGAAATAGGCTGAAACGACTGAAATGGGCACAAGTTCATAGAGATTGGACAGTGGACGATTTTAAAAACGTTTTGTGGACTGACGAATCCAAGTTTGAGGTTTTTGGAAATAGACGGAGAGTTTTCGTACGCAGATCAAGAGGGGAAAGAATGTTACGGGAGTGTATAATTCCTACGGTGAAGCATGGAGGCGTACCTGTAATGGTTTAGGGTTGTTTTTCCTTAATCGGAACAGGGAACTTGCTCAAAATTGAGGGCATAATGAAAAAAGAAGAATATCGGAAAATCCTGGAGGAAAATGCCATACCGTCAGGAATCTGATTAATTGGTCGTGAATTTGAATTTATGCAGGATAATGACCCCAAACATAAATCTAAATTGTGCATAGATTACCTGCAGCAAGAAGAAAATGAAAGAACCCTAAAAATTATGGAATGGCCGCCACAGTTCCCCGATCTGAACCCGATAAAGTTGTTATGGGAAGAATTAGACCGATGTGTTAGGAAAAAGTGTCTAAAATCGAAGGAACATTTGTGGACCATTCTTCAGGAGGTATGGACAAGCTTGCCCAATGAAACATTGGCAAAATTAGTGAATCGGATGCCGAGAATAATGGCAGCAGTCCTAAAGGCAAAAAGTGGATTTTTCGATGAAAATCGGATTTAAATTATTTGTATTACATTAACTTTTTCTTTTTAATAAATTTGTGTTTGAAAATACGTAAAATCATGTAAGTAAGTATTAAATACATGGCCATTTAATATTTCTCTTACTTTCTTTGACTTCCGTACATTTTTTTGCTTGCCAGAACTTCCATGAACGGTAGTGTATATTGCGAATTTTTATCGAAATTTTTATTAATACGGTGGAGTCGTGATATAGTGAACCCTCTTATTTATTATACATTTAAGAAAAACTATAATGAAATTAATACACGTGGTAAATAGCAATAAAAAGAAAAAAATAATAATACATTAACCGGTCTTTTGAAAATGTTTACGAAACGTAGGCGTTAAAGGTTATATCATTACATGGGTAAGTATGCCATTTATATTCCGGTTTCTATATTCGCTACTCTCTAGAACGGCATGACTATAACTACTGGCGCCAGGAAATATATCATTTGCTGTTTTTGACGATTACTGGCATAAACTGAGAGCAATATGGCAGCAAGACTGAACTAGTTCAGTCTTGCTGCTGATGATGATAGCTTGGCTATCGAAACGTGCGTCCAGTACGAATTAAGTGTTGTGGTAAGGGTTTTAGTGAACTGTTTCAGTGTTCCAGTGCCACAGTTTTAGAGTATCCGTTTAGTTAAGTTAAAATTAGAGAAAATAATTACGAAAACAAAGAAGGAACGTATGAAAAATGCAGAATATAATAACAACAAACAATAATAATTTGCGCTTTTGGAATTGGGATTTGACAGTTTGGCAATTGTTATGATTACTTTGCTTAGAGCCGTTTGACACTTACAAGAATTATTATAAAAATTGTTATGAAAATTATTCACAGAAATCTCATACAATATTTCACAATAAATTTCCAAATAATAATTTTGTGATTATTTTTGTCGTTTGCAACGACTAGCAAATGCAACAAAATTTTCAGGATATTTATTGTCATACGCAGGCGCATTTCGTAAAGTTGTTCAGTAACACTGGTAATGTATAGTTGGTAGTATTGATTCGCAGCAGGTATTGATGAACCTCAAATATTTATTGTGAAGGCTGCGGGAATTGTAATTGTGCGAATTACTATTAAAATGCGTATAAATCGGTTATTGCTGCTGGCAGCACGCATTCTTACCTGTTATCTGATATATTTAACGGCTAACAAAAAAATACTAAAAGGAAACGATCGTACTGGTCAAGAAAGTGGTTGTTAAACAAGCAAGGGAAAGCTTTGCTAAACAATAAATTAAAGCAAGAAGATATCAATGCTTGCAGAGATTTTCTAGGAATGACTAACATTTACTTCCAATTAATATTGAGTTTAATTGAAGGTGACATTAAATATTAAATGGGAAGACACTTTTATGCGTGGATGTATTAGTTAGCGCAGTGTTTGTGCGCACTTTCTCGCGCCGAATCTTGTCAAATTTTTTTAAAACGTTCTTCTTCTGTTGTTCAAAAGTTAGCATGGGAGCTGGACACTTTACAACCTTACTGTATGTATTGCCCCTTAATGCTATGCCTACGATTCTAGGTAAATGATGATTAAACTAATTGGTATATGCAATTTTATAATTCTGAGAAGCGTAGGTATTTAGGTCGATATCAAAAACATTACGCTCGGCATTTCGTTCGCACCAATCTTATCCGAAGATCCCAAGGTTAGTGCGGCTAAATATTTCAGTGAACGCATAAAATTAAAACGAAAATAGTTTAATATCGTATGCACATCGCCTGAAAAACGGTCGTAGATCAATCGAAAGCTGTAGCAATAAGCGTCAATCCAGTAATAATTTCCCGGTGCATAATAGATGCCCTCTTTCAAAATTCAAAAACGCAACCCATTACCGACACCCACGCACCACGATGCACCGCGTTGCTTCGCACGAAAATACGAAAATAATTTTTCCCCGATTTTCAATACATCCAACATTATATTAATTAGGTTTGCAGTAAGTCAGGCTAACCTCCGCTCCCGTTTAGTTAAACGTTCGTCCGATGGAATGGACGAGAAATTATTTGCTTATATTACTTATGTATTTAGTATCTCTCTCCTCTGCATGTATCGCGTTGGGAGTAAGATGAATCATCGGCCGCAAAGCCGGGCGGCATCGAGGTCTGTGAGCTTTGACTCGGGAGTCATTGTATATAAACTTATTTCGTTAATAGACGTAATATTGAAGTTGCTCTTCAAAGAAAACTCCTACTTACCGGCCCCGCTCGGTTATTTTTATGACTGATGATGTTCTCGGGAAAAAGACACTCACGGCATAGCCGATAATATCGCGTGCGTGCGAGTAAACTTTTCCGACGTTTGGAAATGCGCACATTTTGCACGGCGGCGCGCTTGATGAGAAAAAATGTTAATGTCTTAGGAATGTTTTAGGAATAGTTTATACCAAAACTATCTTTAGAGAGCTAAATGTTCTTAAAAATGTTGATCTTATTCCTTAAATTTAGTCGGATTTTTCCTTTCTTTCGTGATAAACCGTACAAAAAATATGTTAGCATTTGCTTAAAGCAGGAGTTCCCAAACAATGACATAAATCAGCCACAGAAATAAAAACAACTCTTAACCCTGCTGCACTGTTCGGGTCTATTTGACCCGAACAGAATTTTGTTTCGCTGTAATATGAATATTTATTAAAAAATGTTCCTGGCGTTCACTGACTTTATTTGTTACTTTGTTAACGTTAATATTCCATAAACATTTCTTTTTTTTATTTTTGTTTTAAATATTTATTTCCATGTCTTACATTTATTACGTTCGGGTCAATATGACCCGACAGTCATTAACCTTATATACATATATCTAGGATATGTTTTTCGCATTTGTATTATTTATTATTATATATAACACAATTGTGCATATAATAACGGTCCATCTCTGCGCGTAATATGATAGAAACTAATAAAAATGATTTATTTGTTTATCTTTTTGTTTTCTTGACTGTCACATATTACTTTCTTACATGTTCTTGTTTACGTATATTCAAGCTCAAACGTGTTACAACAGGCAAAAACTTGTTTATACTCGTTTATATCATTCTGTATAAATGTAGTATGACAACTTTTGCATACTTTTGCGCGGTACGTCTCGGACGTTGCACGCATGCGTCATATCTTAGTTATAAAACGTTGCACTGAATTTGCTTGTTAGTTTTACTCTCGATTTCAACATGGCAAGTCGAAGACCACTGAGTGATGCAGAACTGCTAGCTCTTGCACAATCTTCTGATAGTGGTGAATCTGTTTCTGAATTTGAAGATCATATAAGTGATGTGTCGGAAAGTGATAGTTCAGATAGTGAACAAGACCAAGAAAATCGTCAAATGCCTCAGAATGTTCAGACAGTTTTTTCTAAAGATCGTAAAATTGAATGGAATTTACTTCCACCTCAGCAACGTGGCCGTTTTTGTGCCGCCAATGTGATTCGCACTCCTGCAGGAATAACAAAATATGCATGCGCGAGAATTACAGACATAAAAAGTGCATTTGAAATTGTATTTTTACCTGCGATCGAAAAGGAAGTGATAAAGATGACAAATATTGAAGGATTACGAGTTAACGATACAAAGTGGAAAGTTTTGGATAGTACCACTTTTCAAGCTTACATTGGTCTTTTGTTACTTGCCGGCGTCTACCGATCGCACGGAGAAGCTACAAAAAGTTTGTGGGACAATGATACTGGTCGAAGTATTTTTCGAGCAACCATGTCTCTTGAACAATTCAGCATGATATCCCGTGTGATTCGCTTTGATGACAAGACTACACGCCAGGAAAGAAGACGTACTGATAAATTAGCGGCCATAAGAGACATTTGGGAAATGTGGGTAGAAAATCTTCCCAAGTTATATACTCCTGGAGAAAATGTAACGGTGGATGAACAGTTAGTTGCATTTAGAGGTCGCTGCCCTTTCAAGCAATATATACCTACTAAACCAGCGAAGTATGGTATCAAGATTTGGACTCTCTGTGACAGTGAAAGATCTTATGCATTGAAAGTACAAGTTTACACAGGAAAGGAAGAAGGTGCTCCACCAGAAAAAAATCAGGGCATGCGGGTGGTTTGCGATCTCACCAGCGAACTAAGAGGACGTAATGTGACGTGTGACAATTTTTTCACATCATACAACCTAGGACAGTTACTGCTGAAAAGAAAAATTACGATGGTAGGAACTGTTAGAAAAAATAAGCCGGAACTTCCTCAGCCAATAGCTAACAAAGACGTACATAGCAGTTCTTTCTTTTTCACAAATGATACAACTGTCGTAAATTATGTACCAAAAAAGGGTAAGACCGTGATCCTTATGAGCACATTGCATCACGACAACAAAGTTAGTGAAAGAACTGATCGGAAACCTCATATAATACTAGACTACAATGCAACTAAAGGGGCCGTTGACACTCTCGATCAATTAGTGGGCACATATACTTGTAAAAGAAAATCCAATCGCTGGCCTATGATAATTTTTTATAACATGCTAGACATTTCGGCTTACAATGCGTATGTATTGTGGACTGCTGCGAATCCAAATTGGAACAACAATAAACTAACAAAAAGAAGACTATTTCTAGAAGAATTAGGAAAATCGCTCATAAAATTACATATGGAGTCAAGAGCGTACCTACCCAGGGGAGAAGAAGCTCGCAACATAGTGGTAAAAGCTCAAAAAGCGAAAAATCAACATATAGCCACATCAAATGAACCCTCAACAGCAGCGAACATTAATGTAAAACGTGCACGATGCAAATTTTGTCCGTCAACTAATGACAACAAAACAAATATTTCATGGTAACATGCAATAAACATCTCTGTAAGAAGCATGTACAATTCTTTTGCCCAAATTGTGCTCCATAATCTTTTTATAAAATAAGTACTTTTTATATTTAAGTGTAAGTATTTCTTATTAGAACATGTAGATTTCTACTTTTTATAAATAAAATATTTCTTTTAAAACAGTACACTTATTTTTTATTGCAAATAAGGGTTCGGGTCATATTGACCCGAACGATACACGTGTAGAGTAAATTTAAACAGTACAGCAGGGTTAAGATAAACCTCACAATGTGAAGCTCACTTTTAGTAAAGTCGAATCAGAAGAACCATCAAACTAAAATATTAAGGTACAAAAAAATATGAAATAAATGGTGAAAACCTTCAACGACAAGTAAGTTGATGTAACGGGTGAGCTCGCTGATCGCCACATATTTCTTCAAAACGCGGAATAAGGTTCGACACTGCCACTCTCATTTCTCGCTTCACATAGATTTTTGAGCGATATTTGCTTGTTATTACAGCTACAAAATCTGACTTCGCATAAATAGGTTGTCGCAAAAGGAATGAGGATCCTTACAGCTTTTCAACTCAGAATTGGATATTTATTTTTAATTGATATCCAAAACTCTACTAAATCGGAAGAAACAAATTTTGTTTTCAAGCTGTTGTCGCAAGAGAGTTCAATTAGTCTTTCTTCTTCCTGCGAAGTAAATTCTGGGTTCTAGGTTGAGCATGGAAAGGATCTTGGATCCACACAAATTTCTCGACATTGCCTTCCTAAAAGTGTTTTGCAAACCAGTCAGCGATCTTTGAGGGGTGTTTCTTAAAAAGGGGCAGCAAGTCTTGTGAAACAACAATTTTATTACATGTCACGTATTTTTGCAATTCAGGGAAACAATGTTGGCCGCCATCTTCATTGATTCTTCTGCAGCTTTTACCTGAATATAATTGTTCTCTAAGTAATACCCTAATACATTATGGCCACAGATAGTTGCAGGTTATAAAAATAATACTTAGGGGTGCAATAAACTTAGTGAGTTTTAATTTTATTTGCGTGCGTCTATTTTCGCGGTCAATTATTATCATAAAGGGAAAGAAAAAGGATATAACCACAGAGAAAAAAAGCACGAATTTCTGCTCTTCTAGAGACGGGACAGCTCTCCCCACGTGAAGTTGCACAAAAAGTGGATGTATCACATCAAACTGTTCTGAGAATCGTGAAATTAATTAAGGAGAATATTTCTAGTGCAAGCAATGGCAGAACATGCTGTGCCGGCAAACGCAAAACAACTGCAAGAGATGATCGTCGTATAGTAAAAGTGGCTACAGAACATCGACTAAAAGTGTGTATAAAATTCTTAGCGGAGAAGGTATACAAATATCAGTTCGTCTTCATGAAGCAGGCTTGAAATACAGATGTCCGGCAAAGAAGCCAAGTCTAACATCTAAAATGAAAGTGACACGATTTCAGTGGGCTAAAAAATATAAAAATATATACAGTTGAAGATTGGGGAAAGGTATGTTTCATTTATCATCTGTATTTTTGTTCAAATTCATCCTCACAGTTCGCTTAATGGTTTTCTACATTTTTACTTTTTCCTAGATTATTTATAGCCACGAATCACGGTTAGAAATGCTATCGAAGAGAAGCCAATTTGTTCGTCGACGTCCTTCAGAGCGTTATAAAGAAGCATGTACGATCAAATCTATTAAGCAACCCCATCTTATGTTGGTCTGTATTACGGCAGAAGACCAAACCAGCTATTTTCCGTAAACGGACAATGGACCAAAAAATATAAAGTTGATAACCATTTAAGTATATATTGTTCGTTGAATCGACTCAAGGACCATATACTTTCATGCAAGATAATGCGCCGTTCATAGGGCATAAAGTATATGCATACTTGAATTTAATCTGCGTGTACTACTTGGCCGAGCAATTCACCGTCATAAACCCAAGGAAATGGTGAATTGTCTTGAAACTTCGTAGTACACAATCACTACAGGAATTACAAATCATTTTAAAAACATAAAAGCTGCATTAGTAGTATGCAAAGTTGAGGAATATAAAACAAGAGGAGAACAAGCATTATTAGTAAATATATGTTCAAATTATACTTACTTGCATGTTATATATAATTAAATAATAATATTACCATGTATGTCCTCTATTGTCAGAACTACCAACAACAAAAATCGTCTTAAATTGAAATTAAAAAAAAATTTTACTGGATTAGTTAAAGTACAATGTTAAAAACTTTTTTCAAAACTAAGTTTTCTTACAAAATAAGTTAAAATATACAGGATATCGTACTTTTAGCGAAATTTTGCGAATTAATTTCAGAATCGAACCTACAGAAAGCCATTATTTCTTTTTATAATAGTTACAAACTCCGTGGATCCATAGCGGCTGCTAAACCTGGAAATGATCCACCGTAAAATCTCAACAAGTTTTGTATAACGACTCCTTTTTTATTGGCGTTAAGTTTGACATGCATGTTTACTTTACGAAATAAATACACATAAATCAAAGTTATGTTACGGCTATGCGGCGGAGCTCTGGCCGTTATATCGCGGCTACACTAGCGACACCTCAGTCTTCTACGCGCGTGCATAATATCAACTAATTTCGAGATTAATAAAAAAAATTACACAATCCACGAGTAATAAATAATTCAGCGGAAGGTGCGAAAGAAACCGGAAGAAAATCTAAAAATCACCAGTCACGCGATCTCTGGAATCGTAAAAAGGGAAACTGCGTCGAGAGAAAGAGGCGAATAGTCGAAAAGAAAGAAAAAGAAGACGAAAAAAAAGGCCTATACGATCACATCTAAACCGACGATAGTATTTTAATGTCTGTTTAAAATTGGTACACCTAGAATGTTTATAGGATTTTATGATTTGTTTTAAAGAGAGTAAGTGTGTAAAACCTCACACGAAGCCGGGGAACATGCGGCCTCCGACGCGTTTGGAATCGGACGGCTCTCCTGTGCTACAGCTACTTCGCGCTGAATACGTATTCTATGTACGATGTACGACTTCTTAAATGGGAAATTTTCTGCGATATTCGGACACATATGACATAATTACTTGACGTTTGTAGTATAAACATTTGTTAAATGTATAAAACAAAATTACAATAAAATCTTTCAGCTCTTGCGGAAATTTTGTCAACAAATTTAGTTACACACTGAGGATTCTAAAAAGTTCTAGATTGTTTTTATGCCTAGTTTATGCTGTAAACTCTCTTTGTCGAACCAGTTCTGTGGAGTTCAGATTATTTATTTCATTGATTATTCTTTAAAATTGTTGAAATATCTCGGAAACCATAACGCATATAATTTTCTTTTTTAAAACAAAATTTGAAGTGTATTACATAGTCGCAAATAATTTTCGAAAAAAATATAGTGTGTAAAGTGATGGGGCTTCCTATAGGAAAAACCTACTCTATGTAAAAAATTTTGCTTGTACAGAAATTCTCGGCCTGACAGGCTTATACAGGTTTGAGAGTGTTCAAATTCCGGTGCGTCATAGTTGCGTATTTGCGAGGCCTACACTATATATATTACGGCTTGAAAAGTAGTAGTTTTTAGTAGCCAACCAGACAACGTGACTAGTGCATTGCCGCAGGCAACGAAAATTGAGTACCGCGCGGTTATTAAATCTTTAATAAAAGGATATACACTTAATCACATTAAACAACGTTTATACGGCGTTTATGAAGATTTATCTCCTTCATATTCCACTGTAAAAAAGTGAGCAAAATGTTTCCGTTTGGGGCAAGAATCCTTTGAAGGTAATAAGCCAATCCATTTGATAACGTCTCAAAATATTTCAATTATTGAAGAAATGGTACTAGTAGATCGTCCTTTGAAAGTGAAAGAATTAGCAGTGATGTCTAACATTTCTGATGCAAGTATTCGTCTTGCTCCCCAGCGTGAACGTCGGGTCGAATGTGTGCGCTCGTTTTTAAACATGTGTGAAGACGACCCGAAACCGATTTTGGAGTCCATTGTGACAGGAAATGAAGCAATGGTTCTGCATTATGATTCTCTATCCAATAAGGAATCGATGGAATGGCGGCGACCCGATGAATCTCGTCCCAGAAAGTTGTAATACAATATTTTGAGGGAGAAACTTTAGATTACTTTTACAAGGGTATAGAATTATTAATTAATCCTTATACTAAATGTATTGAAATTTGGGGAGATTATATTGAAAAATAAAAATTGTTATATTTTACCAAGTTTTTTTTTCTATATCAGGCCCAGAATTGATGGCTCCTACTACGTAATTAAATAAAAATCCAATACTCACTTAAGAAACCAAAAACGTAAAATTATGTCTTGTTGTTATTGAAAAAAACAATCAAGTCCATTTCTAAATAAGGAAGACTACGAAATTCAAACATTTGTTTTATTGTTTTCTAAATAAACGAGGAAATGCCATTTTTTAATACAAAATGTTTTTTTTACAATTCCACACACTCTCCTCTACATCCGGCGCAATCTTCAACCCTTTTTTTCGAAATTGTAGATGTTGTGCAACATTTCCACGTTAATTTCTCTAATAGCCTCCGTAATCCGCATTTTTAAAGAATCTAAATCCTTTACCGTTAGTTCCTTGTACTGTTCTTGCTTTAGGTGATCCCAAAGAAAGAAATCGGGATGACCGAGCTAACCAATATATCGACCCATATCGCCCAATACATTTACAAATTTAGGAATTCTCTAACAATCACGGTACTATGACCCGGACATCCATCGTGTTGAAAGTAAATGCGTTGCAATTCCTTTTGTTCAAGCGATGGCAATAAAAAATTTTGACACAGTTCCAAGTAATTGTTTTGAATTAAATTTCTATTAAAAAAGTAGGGCCCTGTTACAATGCATTCCACACCAAACAGTGACTTTTTGATATCGTTGATTTCCGGCATTCATTCTAAAATTTGGATTGTTGTTTGACCAATATCTACAATTTTGTGAAGAGACAACGTTGTCGAAAACGTTGCCTCATCGCTAAACATTAAATTTTGCTAAAAAAGTCACAGCATCATCTTGATCATATTTTTTGCGAGGTTTCTTTTTGTCGGCAACGGATTCTGTTTCATCAAACTTTCTAATTAATTTCTTCAAAGATATTCTACTAACATTTACATTTATTATATATGCGTATGAGACTTGCCTTAAAGTACAACATTTCACCAGGTAAATTGGCTACTCTAACGTCAACATTTTTTCGGTGACAATGGTTTGGCTCACGAAACTGCCAGTAAGTGTCATCGGTTAATAAAAAATATGGGTAAAACGATACTGATGAAATATTCAGACTGGGTTATTCTTTTTAATAACAACAAGACATAATTTTACGTTTTTGGTTTTATTTTTAAATGATTACTGGGTTTTTCATTTAATTATAAGGGGTTTCTATTGAAACATTTTTTTATTAAGAATAAGTTTTTTTCTCTAAAACGCGTATTAAGAAAGTTTTCCCTATAGGAAACCCCATCACTTTACATACTGTAGCTAGGGGGGATTTGTATATTGTAATTTTATTTATATTGAAATTAAATATTTTATTTATTTTTAAAATTAATCCTAAAACGATGGCTAACATTCAAAAGGCATTAATAAGGGAGTTTTTTTTTAGATAGAACTTACCAAAAAGTTAACTGTTAACGAGCTGTCATACTGCGTTCGTCTTTTGACATTTATGATCAGTACTCTCTGGCAACTCATCATGAATAGACTCACGCTTGAACAAAGCTACCAAATTATTTAAATTTATGTTGAAAATCAGTCATGGATTCGCACAACTTACAAATGTGATTTTTATGGCCCACATAATCCCATCTAAGCAAGCTAAGAGGACATTGATCCGGACGAGATGTGGTTTCAATAGGATGGTGCTACGGCGACGGCAACCATCGACATATTGAAATCAAAATTTGACGATAAGTTAATTTTAAGGAATTGGCCTCCAAGGTCTTGCGATTTGACACCTCTCAATTATTTTCTGTGAAGTCACTGGCTTATGTCAATAAATCAGCAACAATTGACGTTTTGGAATTCAACATTGTTCGTGTTACTCAAAGTGACCCAAAATTGGACATTCAGAATACACTTCATCAAGAACAGCTGTGGTGGCCATATGTCCGAAATAATTTTCAAATATTAATGCCATGAAATATTCTTTCGAATCATACCAAAAATTTAAATATAATTTAATTTTTCGTATTATTTTTTATAATTTTAAGTTCTATATGGCTTAAAAAACATTGATTATATGTGTATACTCAAAATAAAAATAAGGGAAACCACATAAATACATTCGGATACAAGAAATAAAACAAGTTATTTAAGATTGTCGTCCAAATTTCGCAGAATTTTTCCCACTCAAGGGTCCGTATATTGTACATACGTAGATAGGTAAAAGGCAGCGCGGTAGTCTGTGGTGTAACCAACGAACCTGCATATCGGCCCGATGCGCGGGAGTTTCAGTCAATATTTTAGCCTGATATTTACAAAGTTCGTGACTCACGAAAAAAATGATGATAAACAAAGGAAAATTGTGCGCGTTAGTATAGTGCGTATATCCATACAATGTATATATTATAATATACATATATTTATATACAGGTGGTCCATTTACCGGGCCATACTAGAATAACTTTAAAGCAGTTTATTATGTGAAAAATGCAAATATTATTTTAAGTTACAAGAGAGAATGATATGAGAAGTTTTCATGTTTGGAGACAGATTGTCAAAATCTGCATTACCGATTGTGAGTATTATTTTTTAGTCGATGTCTGTCAAAATTTTGGAGAGAGTCATCGAGTAGTGTTGTTTTGCGGAATTATGTCAGTGACTCGATTTCGTTGATGGGAAATGAAAACTTTGATGGGAAAAAGTTGGGTGCGGTTTATAAAAACCATGCACCTTCAATGACTACCATCAGATATCGGTATAACGAATTTAAGCGTTTAATGAGGAACGGCCAGGTCATCCCATTGAAGTGAGTACGGACGGTATGATCAATGAATTTTATGATATCGTGTTGGCAGACCACAGGGTGAAGATTAGAGAGATTGCTAAAATGGTAAACATCTCAATTGAACGTATGCGAAACATCCTTCACGTAAAATTAAGTATGAGAAAGCTATCTGCTGACGATTGATCAAACACGGAATCGCGTGATAACTTCAAAGCAGTGTTTGGACATGTTTAAGCACAATCCGATTGAATTTCTGCGGCATTATGTGCCTGTAGATGAGAAATCGATACATAACTACACGCCAGAAACTAACGGCCAACCGGAAAAGTGGGTACACCAAAGAAGGCGAAAGTAATTTCATCAGCCGGAAAAGTTCTGTCGACGCTTTTTTTTTGATTTACAAGGCATAATCTTAATCGATTCTTTGAAGAAGGGAAGGACAATCACGGGACAGTGCTATGGTGGTTTATTGTACCGATTGGACGCTGAACGATAGAGAAAGAGGCCTTACCTAGCAAAGAAAAAAATTCTCTACTATCATGATAACGGCCCGACCTAGAGCTCGTAGATATAAGTGGGTTGTCCCAATCCGCCATTTTTGTTCATTCGTTCGAACGTAATAGTTTTGGTTGTGCGGCACTAAATTGTCAAAAAAGTGACAAAAAAGGAATAATACGTGAATTCACAAACATTTGAAGTGTCAGAAAGTTTTTTAAAATTTCTGCCTCTAAAAAGCCACAAAGGGATTGATCTGGCTCGAAAAATTGTGCAATATTTAATTGAGTGCAATCTTGACATTGAAAATTGCCGTTCGCAAAGTTACGACAATGCGGCTAATATGTCTGGAAAATATCAAGGTGTCCAAAGTACGATAAAAGAAATAAACAAATTTGCAGAATTTGTACCGTATAGTGCCCATCCTCTGAATCTTGTTGGACAGACAGCGGCTAGTGTATGTGTAGAAGCTATATCTTTTTTTGGGATTGTACAAACATTGTATAATTTCTTGTCAGGTTCCACATATAGATGGAATTTGCTAAAAGAAGAAATTAATACAAGAATTTCATTAAATTCTAATGCAAATGAAAGAATTTTTGTGACGAAATCTCTGTCTGACACAAGATGGTCAGCGAGATATGATGCCTTAAAGTCATTAAAACAAAATTATTATAAAATTTTAGTAACCTTAAAAAAATTATCTCAAGATACTGACCAAAGTTACGATACACGAAATGAAGCAACAAATATTATGAATAAACTATGTGAATTTGAAACATGTATCCTTAGTTTATTTTGGTACGATGTTTTAGTGAGAACAAACAAAGTAAATTTGACATTTCAAAAAGAAGGTCTTATTTTAAAAGAACTTGTAGATCAAATTACTTTTTTAACAGAATACCTAAAAAGTATTAGTATTAGTAGTGAAAATTTTGACCAGTATGAAGAAGGAGCGAAACTTATTTTGAAGGTGTCCACTGAATTTGAGTTTGAGGTTTCTTATAAAAAAGAAAATACACACCAAATTAAGTTAAAAGTATTCCACGGTGATTCCTCCTATTCAGAAAACTTTTCTCCAAAACAAAAATTTAGAGTAAAGGTATTTTTAGTAATATGTGATAGCATAATTTCTGAAATGGAAAGAAGATCTTGTTGTTATAAAGAATTGCAAGTATATTTTTCGTTTATTTTCTATTATGAAAGGATAACTTTGAATGATAAATGATCCGCAGCTCAACGGCTTCTTAAAAAATATCCGTTAGATTTGGAAAGTGAATTAGAAAACGAAATAATACATTTCCATGAACATCTGACAATAAATGAACAGAGCTTAAAAAATTGTAACAGCCAAGAAACATTAAAAAGGGTTAAAGAAGTATTAAAGTCAAACCACTATCCTAACGTAGCTATAGCTTTTAGAACATATTTAACTTTAGCTTGCGGAGTTTGTGAAGGAGAAAGAACGTTCTCAAAACTGGCGGTAATAAAAACCTAAAAAAAGAAGCGTCATGAACCAAAATCGGCTAAATGCTTTAAGCTTGTTATGCATAGAGCATGAATTCGTAAAAAAATAAATTTTAAAGGAATTGTGCAAAAATTTGCTGCTTCTAAAGTCCGCAAAGTTAATCTGCTATAGAGCCCTAATGTGTAGACTTCATTAAATATTTTTATTAAGAATAAACATTTATTTATTTTAATTTTTACTAGGTTTTACAGATATTACATTTATTTATAAAACAATGTTTTTATTAGGAATGTTTAAATATTTTTATTGAAAATAAATTTGTTTACAATTTTTTTGTTTATTGTTATATTATTAAACATTATTTGCAAATATATGTTTTTATATTTAATTTAAATTTTCATTTTATCTACTTGTTTACACATTTTTGAAATTGCTTATTTTACAGTTTGCAATAAAAGATGGAGGGGGGCCCCGCTATTACTTGCGTTTAGGGGCCCCGAAGGCTCTTAATCCGCCACTGCGTACTATCTGAGTACAATCAGATAGATAAGATTCGAATCAAGACAAAAGCGTTCAGAGTAGCAACTGATGGTCGACTCGATCAAAGGCTTTGCTAAAATCGGTATAAATGGAATCAACTTAGAATCCGTTTTCCGTGATTCAGAGTTCAAAGATAATGTGTTGGTAAACCAAAGGATTGATTTCTTTGCTTCTACCGCGAATAAAACCATCCTGTTCCGGAATTAAATAAAGAGCAAAGGAAGATACCCGTAACAACTGACACCAACACTTTGCCTAAAGGGGGCAAAGCGCATATTGGGCGGAATGCCACAAAAGCAGATTTCCACTGATGAGGAAATATACCCGTTGAAAAAGATACCTTAAAAAGTAATGAGATAGGTAGTGATAAAGATGGGCTACAATATTTTTAAAAAATAGGGAGGAATATCGTCTGGTCCAGAAAAAAATGGGAAAAAAGTTAATTGAAACAACATGCTTGTTACAGAAGCTCTTGTTAGTATTAAGTCAACAGTTTTTTACTTATATGGAATGTTCGTCGAAATGAGTATGCTAGACGTAATGAAGGCTTTTGACTCAATTAGCTACGCTATTCTGGTTAGTAGACTAGAGTATTATGGTGCTAGAGAGACACCATCCAAACTACTACTTAATTTTGACTAATGTATATATTACATGTCAACAATTTTTGTGACATTTTTTGTAATAGTTGCAATATATTTTTATCATTATTATACCAACCCTTTTCTATTTAGCTTCTACTAAATGCATTTCCGATTTTAATCCAGCACCCTCCAGCAAGTTGGGCTAAAGACCAACTGCGTCTTAAGGATAGAAACGTATTTTATTTGAAATCACCCAATGTCTTCAAATAACGTCAACTACATCTTCAAGTAACTACGAGGGCGAATCAAATAACCGGACTTTTGTTTTAGAACATTTATTGGTACAGTAAATAAAATGTTGAATACACCTTATTTTACTATATAATCTCCTCTTTTATTCACACATGTTTCCCACCGAATCGGAAGTTTTTTAATTCCGTCATCAATGAATGAATGTGGTCGCGTCTGTAACCAATTGCGCACGAACGTTTCTACGCCTTCGTCGTCGTCAAAATGATGACCTCCAAGTTCTTCATTGAGTGGCCCAAACATGTGGTAGTCACACGGCGACAGATCGGGACTGTAGGGCGAATGTTCCAGTGTTTCCCAATGAATTTTGTCCAATTTTTCTTGGATTAATGCAGCTGTGTGTGGCCGAGCGTTGTCATGGAGCAGAATCGCACTTCGAATAGGCATGTCTCGCCTTTTTCGTCGATTGGCCAGTTACACTTCATCAAACAGTTGACAGTAGTACGCAGCATCTCACGGATCGTAAGAATATTTGTCTCACTGGTGCTTGTCCGCGGTCGGCGTGCATGGGTCTCATTTTGCACTGACTCTCGGCCATCGGTAAATTTTTTGTGCCAGTCGTAGACTTGGGTCCTTGAAAGCGTTTTTTCAGCGAACTGTGCAATTAGTCGACGCAAAATTTCGGCAGGTTTTACGCCCTCCCGCAACAAAAATTTAATAATAATACGTTGCCCAACAAACGTGTGCTACTAACAACCAATCTGCTCTGGCGAGCCGAACCGATTTACTCCCCTCCACTTTACATCCCTATCCAACATATATCAACACGTCACGTTACTCACTTCACCTAGGGAGCGTACTTAAAATTTTAAATGAAATATGTCTGGGTGTTTATTTAACTCTTCCTAATGTTCATTAAACATATCGCATTGGAACAAAACAGTAACATTGTTGATTAAAAAGCAAATATTGTTCAACGAAGCTACATAGTTTGACATTCTTAAATCCCGTGAATAACGAAAATAGGTGACTAAAACTTGTAGTGCGTTGTATACATTTTGCATTTCCTTCTCTCAGTGTATTGAACGCTTAAATGAACTCAATACGCAGAGATTACGTCGTTTGGTTTTCTACAGACAACAACATTACTAATACGTTTAGAACGAACATTGCAATAATTGCATTTGTAAGAGAGATGATCCAAAAATCCACAAAATCTATTCTCGCCAATGGCTATGAGTGTAATCAACTAATCAGTATATGATTTATGTAAGGATCTGGTTCTAATGATAACCGCATGAATCAGTATTCGCCGCTATTAACTTGCTAACTTGACATACATCAACAAACAGGGACGAGCCGAGCATCTATATAAATGTTATGAAGTTTACAATAGCTGATAGGTGTACATATTTGGCGGTTCGAACAAGTTGTAGGTTAGTGACTAACGCGATTGCTTAAGCTGGGATATTAATAAAATAACAACGTACAAACACGCGAACGAAACTGTCTACTCTTTTAACACGGGAACGACAGTTTTTTTCTAAATGCTGACAGTGTATATAATATATAGTACGTGTATAATAAATTATTGGATCTAGGAGCTAGTCGATAGGTTTCTTCTTGTATAGATTGAACACTTAAACAAATAAAACGAAGGAATATACTGTGTTTAATATACAGTGGTTAGAATATACGAGACACCGAGTACGTACCATTAGGTCCATTAGTCTATCAGATGTTAAAGGCTCAAAAGTTTGAAAACCTAATCAGATCCGTTACTTTTAACATTTTCGAACCTATACCAATTAAAGTGGTTTTTAACCCTTTGGGGAGCAACAGTACACAGGTAAAAAAGGCCCAAAAGGAGCTTTATAATTTTTATTGAAAAAAATTAAGACACTTTTACATATTTTCCTTAACTAGGGTAAAATTGGATATTAATACAGGTGTCACACCGGGAACGGCATCGATCGATATATAAAAGAGTATATATTGGAAAATTCTGAAAACTTGGTAATATACATGTACTATTAAACTAAAATATTTTTGATAATTTGACACATCCAGTTATACCGAAAATATCTGTCAATTTTGTTATTTTAAATGAAACACCCTATATATTATTACATTTTTGAATCATTCATTAAATTTTAAGGTTTGTTTGATAAAACGACTATGTTACTATTTCTAAATCACTTGGTATTGATTGACATTAAAGATAATTCCGTTTTGTTTTCAGCTTTACTATACCTTGTTTCTAAAATAGAGAGACGAGTTTCTGAACACACCACTATTATAGTAAATTCTGATTTGTCGAAAGCAGCACCAAATGACACTGCACCAATCCTGCTATAATCGTATCGTATACGTAATTCTGTCAAATGTATTGACATTTGTTTATTACCTCTAGTCATTGTAGTATTTATTATATCTTTCTCTATTTTTTTTCTGCCTCTTTCGAAGTATAAACATATACCAGTTCTTTTTAGAACTCTGCAGTTATCATTAACGCTGGCCACGAGCGGTACCACGCATCGGCGTAGAATCAGTTCGGACCGAGAGGAACGGTAGTATTACCTCGTCTGCGGAGCAGTACGGACATTTTCGCTGCCGGTCATTTGCGCAATTGTTTATCTGTCCTAGAAAAATTATGATTTCGTCAGCAAAACGACCGCGGTCGGACAAACTTCGAAAATTTATTGCAGAAATTCCATACCTAATATATGAAGGTGCTAAAATTAAATGTGTAATCTGTAAAATCCCGTTAATGTGTTGGTCCAGACAACATTGTCTACGACACGTAAATAGTGAAAAGCATGTCTCAAAAAGAAATTGCGCACGAGACAATGAAAAATTTATACTTAATTTATGCGTTACGTTTATCGCATGTAATAACCGTTTAATTTACTAGACAAGGAACCATTTATCTGCTTTTGGAATAACTATTCGGAGTGCAAATTACCAAGTCGAACATCGTTACGAAGAATTGTGCCATCTGCGCGCGAACATATTGAACAAAAAATAAAATCGGAGTTGAAAGATCAAAAATTATGGCTATGTGTCGACAAAACAACAGATCGGAAGAAACATTCTGTTCTTAATGTAATGGCACGCAAATTGGAACCTCATCAATCGGCACCTTCAATTCTATTAGTCTCCAAACGAATACAACAGTGTACTGCCGAAGTAATTTCAAAGTTAGTGTTAAATACATTGGACAAGTTTGAACTTTCAACAAACCAACTCTTGATGTTAGTGAGTGATGGTGCTGCAAACATGCTTTCTGTAGGCCGGTCCCTTAAAAAGCATTCTGCTAATTTGTTACACATTACGTGTAAAATTCATGCTCTCAATCTTGTGGCGGATAGTATCAGAAAATGTTATCCTGAGGTAGACGCTTTAATAGCGCATACCAAAGCAGTATTTGTTAAATCACCGAAACGCATTCGCGAATTTCACAGACTGTGCCCCGTATACCAGAGCCACCAGAACCTATTCTAACTCGTTGGGGAACATGGTTGCAGGCCGCGTTTTATTATCATAAATATTTTGACAATATTAAGAACGTGGTTTTACAATTCGATACAAAGGAAGCTGCCGCTATCCAGAAAAGCCAGTCGAAATTTCAAGATAGTCAGGTTAAAATGGATTTAAAAATCATTCACGACAATTACTTCGGGCTAGCAGATGCAATAGAAAAATTACAAAATCCTGCGGTGCCGTTAGAAGAATCTCTACAAATAGTACAACATGTTCACGCACAGCTATGCGCGATTGAAGACGCAAAAAATGTTTTTGTTCTAGAAAAATTTGAAAGTGTTTTTGAGAAAAATTCTGATTTTGGCACATTAAGACACATTTGTGAAGGTGCGTCAACAGAATCGTTAAGTTATTTGAAAGATTATTTTACTTACGCAAATATTACGTCACTAGATGTAGAACGTTCGTTCTTTGCATATAAACGCATTTTTTCCTCATGCCGTATTAGTTTTGCCGAAACAACAGTTGAAACATGTCTAATGTTGCAAACCATAGTGAACGCTTACAAAAAAAATGTTAGCCGATACGCCTGACATCAAGAAACTTGACCTGATAAAACAGATTTGTGAAGTAGTAGGTTAGTGATCTCGCATTCTTGAATATTTATGTTTTACAACATATTTATGTTTGAAGGAATTTAAAGAGCAACAGTGTATCGGGTAGTTAAGGAATACACGACCGGCCTTCTTTATTGCAGTCCTTTGACGAATCCGTGAAAACTATTGTTTGTCAAATTATTCACAATATGTTCAAAGAAAATGAACCACCGACATTGAATAAAGTTTTGGTGCAAGTTAGAAATAATAGCGATTTGCCAATCATGAGTCGAACAACTTAATTGATGATGATTAATGAAAGATATTAATTTCAAGTAAGAAGTACATATATACATATGTAATGTTGCTGTATCTTGTAGATACATAAAAAGGAGTAGAAATAGCATTTTGACTGATTGTGAGAAGGATGGTATTATAAAATGGAGGCGGCAGTATCTCAGGGATATTTCACAATTTAGATCTCAGAGCAGACCAATTGTTTATTTAGACGAAACTTGGGTGAATGAAGGTCATACGGTGCAAAAAGTATGGACAGATTCAAATATTCATAGCTGTAGACAAGCTTTTGTGGAAGGGCTTACAACCGGACTCAAGAATCCCTCTGGAAAAGGGCGTCGTCTTATATTGTTACATATTGGAAGCTCTGATGGTTTCATGGATCATGGTTTATTATTGTTTGAAGGCAAAAAAACATCAGATTACCACGATGAAATGAATGCTTCAGTTTTCGAAGATTGGTTCTCCCAAATATTAAACTATTTACCAGAAGGTGCTGTTATTGTCATGGGTAATGCATCTTATCATAGTAGAAGAAATGAAAACCCACCATCTTCATCATGGAAGAAGGCAGATATTCAAAACTGGCTAACAAGTAAAGCAATACACTATGATGAGGATATGGTCAGAGTTGAACTGCTAAGCCTAGTTCAAATTCATAACGATAAATACAATTCATATGTCATTGATGAATTGGCGAAATCGCAAAATAAAACTGCCTTACGATTACCTCCTTAACACTGCGAGCTTAACCCTATTGAGCTAGTGTGTGCGCAGATAAGAAATGAAGTAGCTGGAAAAAATAAATCTTTTAAATTGGTAGAAGTTAGGCAACTTTTGCTTGATGCCTTAAAAAATGTAACTGCTACTACCTGGCAAAACTGCATAAACCATGTTATTAAAGAAGAAGCCCGCATAAAAAATCTGGATGTAATCATTGACGATGTCTTGGAACCATTTATCATAGCGATTAGGGAGGATTGTGACAGTGAAGATTCTGAATGTTCGAAATCATCAGGATAATTTAGAACATATATGAAGTTAATCTGATTGGTCAGCATCATCTTATAAAATTATAACAAACCTTTTATATATAAATAGATGCACATAATCTTTGAACAGTTTGCAAATTTATAATAAATGTATTACAGTTGTACACTTTATAATAAGTAAATATGTTAATGTCTACTATTTTTTATATCGTGATACAGTGTCATTATTTATTATTATTTTGTACGATCCAGAATACTAATTCCAACACATATTTGCAATTCTGACTGTTGGACTTAATCCTCGGCCTCATACATGTTGCTGATCTGAATATCGCTTGAATTTGCAGCGTAAATTTTATACAAGAATTTAAAGTGTGTAATTTGGACTTGTGGTTCGTTGAGAAATTCCCGTCTCTATTTTAGAAACAAGGTATAAGATGAATGTTGTGTTTTATTGGATTAATTTTGTTTTAATTTTTTTTTAGGCTAAGCTATCACAGTTTTATTAATGTTTGTCTGTAAATGCTTTATGATGTGAAAATAAATGTTAATAACCCAATTTTATATTAAGGTTCGCCAATTGATTTCTGTTTTCGCGGTTCCCAAGAAGAAAAGGATTAGAACCTTAAGTATACAATAAATATGCATCAATTAGACTATGAGATTAAAGAAGTAATACTATAGAAACAGATCTTTTCATTTAGCCTGATGTATGTATGTATGTTATCCGCGTACATAACATCAGTATGTATACATCGTTGCGGTTTATAGCTCGCCTATAATTCGAGTAGAGAGAGAAAGAGGAAAAAAAAAGAGTATCGCGGTTCCGAGAAGTGCGTATGAAGGCCCAGGTTTACCGCGCCCTGGCCAATGTCAGCCGTCAGTTGCCGGCTGCACTTTTACGCGCATCGCCGTCTTTATTGCTCGACATTAAGCCTTTTTGATTGCAACACGGCGATGTTAAACCATTTCTCTAACAACGTTTTATTTGCGGCCCACCGTCGCATCGTTTGGAAAGGCCCACACGGCCCCCGGTAAACAATATTATAGGCCAGCAGTAAACACCGTGTAATTAAGACGAATTTGGATATAAAGAATGTCTTCCAAGTATGGTAGCACATCGCAGAAGTATCCGTAAATACGTCATGTATTATTTTTAATTTATGTTTAGTAAAACTGATATAAAAGACAAAATTGATGTTTTTAAATACATACATAGCTTTTTTGCATTTTAAAGAAAACGATTGAATATCAAATTTTCTAAATAAATATAAGAATTTCGCCAAAAAGTAATTATTGGTTCACGTAGATACAATTGAATTTCACAGTTAAATATCCACAATCAATTAAATTCAATGTAATATATCTATGTATACCAACCGTAATACTTTAAAAGGCATTTGGAGTTTAGAACAAAACAAATATTGACTTTGCTTTTCATTCAACTAGTTAATTGATGGGATTATTATTTTCGCTTGAGTTTAAACTGACGTGTAGAGCCCGGTAGCTGGAGAGCAATCGCAGCGGCAGGACTCTGCACCAGGTCAATCAGGACACACTGCCTTTGTACTAGCAATCAATGCATTTACTAGTGGAAAACATATAGGAATCGTTTGTGCCGCAAGATTTAAAGTATGGATTTTACACGTTACATGTAAGAAGTTACCACTGTATTCTTTAAGAGATCGGCCCAAAGAACGCATGTTTGCGGCACTATCACCCATAAACATTAAGTTGCTTAGTTGAAACTTCAAATTTGTTCAATGAGTTCAACACCACCTTTAAAATCTCATCGGCAGTACAATTTATAACTCTTCTGGAAGCAAGTAAGAAGGAGGATGACGGTCGATGTGGCTCCATTGTAGGTACCATTACATTAACCACCGAATGTTTTTGACGATCTGTTGTTTCGTCCACACACAACCACAGTTTTTTATCTTTCAATTCCGTTTTCATTCCTTTTTCTATATGTTCACGAGCAAATGGCACTACATTTCGTATCGATGTTCGACTAGGTAATTTACAGTTCGCATATTTATTCTAGAAGGAGACAAATGCTTCTTTGTCTAGTAAACTAAACGATAGATTACATAAAATAAGAATAACGCATAAATCAAATAGAAATTTTTCTTGGTCTCGTATGCCACTTTTTGCAGAAGAATGCTGTTTGCTTTCGATGTAATGTTGATAATGGCTTCTGGACCAACACATTAAAGAGATTTTACAAACTAGACATTGAATTTTAGCGCCGTCAAAAATTATGTCCGGCATGTCCACTATAAAGTTTTTAACTGTGTCTGCCATTGGTCGTTTTCGCGACGTACCTAACTGCGATACTTTTAAAGCAAACCTTTATTTGGTTACTTGATTTGACTGATGAAGTAAAAAGGATTTTCAGAATCTTAGATTGCATAAAAGAAATATCTTGCAGATAAAACAATGTTACTATTTGGCTATTATACATTACGCGATTTTTATCTATCTAACCACATATCTCTTTGACAACTCTACGACTGCTACGATTTTTTTCTTTCCTACCGTCGACCGTCATTTGTTATTATTATTAGAAGAGAGAAACTCCCTTTGAATCGAAGAGAAGGAAGCTGTAGACGGAGAGAGAAAGGCGGAACACTCGGTCGATTCCCATGGTCCTCTCGAATCTTACGGACGCGTCGAGGTTTCCAGGGCAACGTTTCGGAATAGTACCGATTCGATTGTCTAGCATTAGCGGCGCATGGCCGCTTTTCTTGATGGGATTTAACTTTTTTTTTACTAAGATAGACGATGACGTACGCCTTTAGTAGAATTAGTATTGGAAATTATGAATTTGCGCCTAAGTACAGAGAAGTTAAATGACGTCTTGGATCCATAGAATCGTGTATAAAAGTATCTCGATGGGATGATGCAGATATGGATGTAATTTAAATATTTCTCTATCGAAGCATAAACAGGTTCACTGTCGGTGAATCTGTTTGAGTCTGGTGCTTCGTTGCTGGTAATAAACGATGTACAGTCAATCGCAAAATTCTATAGATAAGCACGCATATTTCCTATGGGAAAATATAATTACCTAATCTTGAAAGAAAACATCGGATTTTGTTTCAAACAATTTTATTAGAGGAAAAAGAAACATTTTAAATTGTGTGCATAATGGAAGATTTACAAAAATGTTGTTGCTAACGTTTTTAGTTTCACATTGAACTTAAAAATTATCATGGTTTTTACAATATATTTTTTTATATTTTATTCTAATTCTTTAAATTCTAATTGCCGCTTTGTCCAACTAACTATAAGAAGACCAGAGGTACCATCAGAAGATTTGATTGATTGATTGACTTATTTTGCCTATAAGCAGGGTAAACTCTCTTGTAACCTTAATACTGCGACACAGCGAGCCTATTGTATGAATCTGGTTTCAGTTTCAAAGCCCCTTCTACTCCACTTCTATTGATTACGTCTCCATTACATGCCTCTCTGGAAAATTTTCTGGTATAATTAAGACGATAAGTAGGAAAGTGCTTCTTTCTGACTTCTGCAGCTTCTTCTGAGAGCTGTCCGATGGGAAAAAGCGCATGTTCCACAATATCTGGACCATGTATGAGAACTTTATGAAAGATTGGAGTTATCGGACACCATGGATAAAGTTCACCATCTGGTTTAGCAGCATCCATAGCGTATGTGGCGAACCATCCTGCATCCACTTTATGACCACTTGCGATAACTTCTAAGATAACTTTCGGCCGCTTAATTGCTAAAAATTAGCATCGGTTCCAGTTATTTCTGCTGACAATTCTGGATCACCAAAAAATGTCCTGCTCTTGTCATCATTTGTGGTTCCAAATCCAGGCTTTGGAATGTCAACAATGATCCCTATCTTAATTCTGAACTCGTCTAGAATTTTCTTTTTTCGCTCTCCAATAATTAATTTGTCATTGTCGTTCGGTTTTTGTTACAATTTTTTAACCGGCAATTTGTATGAAAGATGCAACAGACACTGGAGTGAAGAACAGAACTACACGTAATTTTCATTGCTTTGTTCAACTTGTTCCAAGTCGTTGAATTGTTTGGATGTTGCTCTGCGGATATAACATCTCATAGTTGATCTAGTGCCTGTTGTGGCATTGAATACCTTGCTATGGTCAATAACATGGGGTGATCAATACTGACATCTCTTAGCCTAGTGGATTGCAAATCACGAATCTTGTTTTGTATGTAACTAATCTCTTCGGAAATGACGCCATTAGATTCTTTAATAAATCTGATTCTTATGAGTAGTCTGGGTAAACAGCGGTAACAGTTAGTGCAGTAGGTATGTGGTGCGGAGTCGGCGATTATTTATTTCACGCGTTCACAGCGTCAGTACTAAATCGATGCTGTTTGCGAGTAGTTCTATGTATATGTAGGCTGTCGTAACTTATTTCGTAATTGTACGCTTGTGTTTGCTTTGAAAATGTCGCAGTTAGGTACGTCGCGAAAACGACCAATGGCATACACAGTTAAAAACTTTATAGTGGACATGCCGGACTTAATTTTTGATGGCGCTAAAATTCAATGTCTAGTTTGTAAAATCGCTTTAATGTGTTCGCCCAGAAGCCATTATCAACGTCACATCGAAAGCAAACAGCATTCTTCTGCAAAAAGTGGCATACGAGACCAAGAAAAATTTACATGTGATTTATGTGTTACTCTTATTTTATGTAATCTATCGTTTCGTTTACTAGACAAAGAAGCATTTGTCTCCTTCTGGAATAAATATGCGAACTGTAAATTACCTAGTCGGACATCGATACGAAATGTAGTGCCATTTGCTTGTGAACATATAGAAAAAAGAACGAAAACGGAATTGAAAGATAAAAAACTGTGGTTGTGTGTGGACGGAACAACAGATCGTCAAAAACATTATGTGGTTAATGTAATGGTACGTACAATGGAACCACATCGACCGTCATCCTCCTTTTTACTTGCTTCCAAAAGAGTTATAAATTGTACTGCCGATGAGATTTTAAAGGTGGTGTTGAACTCATCGAACAAATTTGAAGTTTCAACTAAGCAACTTTTAATGTTTATGAGTGATGGTGCCGCAAACATGCGTTCTTTGGGCTGATCTTTTGAAGAACACAGTGGTAACTTCTTAGATGTAACGTGTAAAATCCATACTCTAAATCTTGCGGCACAAACGATTCCCACATGTTTTCCACTTTTAAATGCATTGATTGCTAGTACAAAGGCAGTGTTTCTAAAGTCCCCGAAACGTACCCGACTATTTCACAAACTGTGTCCTGATTTACTTGAACAGCCGATTGTTACACGTTGGGAAACATGGTTGCAGGCTGCGTTTTACTACAACAAATATTTTGATCAAGTAAAGAAGGTAGTTTTATAAGAAGTACCTATAGTTTTGAAAACTGAGATTGTTACGTATTACACTTACCAGAACATAAAGAAAAGTGCCAAATGCTTTAAATAACCACAGATGTTCACTAGACATTATCAGCAGCCTGTGACTTGACCTGTGGTACTAAATTTGATTGTAAATATTGTAATTTAAGAATAAATCAAGTGATTTACAAATTATATTACATTAAAGGGATGTATAGCCTAATAACGTAGACTTTTGTGATTGACTGTAGGTCCGCGTGAAAATATTCTCGAGTAAATTACATGTGTGCGTGGGGAGTGTATCGTTGTTTATAAGGCGTTTTTAAACAAAACGTCAGCATATTATATATGAAGATACCCACTGTATACACCATCGATGCATATGCTACATAATTCCACGTCCTTTCGTATAAATAGTCGGGCCGATGTAAATATTTTGGAGAATCTCGGATTTTTATTTACAGCTCGTCTATTAACGTGACAATTAAGGAGAAGTGCGGCGATTAAGACGAGACTAGACGTAGAAAACGATCGGAAAAGATGCGATCCGTCCCGTGTCTCGGACAGGTTGGTATTTTAATTGTATCAACACCGCAATTCTACAAACAGAAGATTGTATAGCTGGTGGATGGTTGTTGATGGGAATATGGAAAAATTAATAGATATCAGAAGTATTATCTAGGTCCAAAGAAATACTTCATTGAAATACTTTCCATATTTTGTTATTCGTGTAATGCCTGGATCAATTTTGGTATTTTGGAAATGACTACATCAGAAAAAATACTCATAAGAATTTACTATAATTCTAAATACTGCGTTATTCCGCTAGTAGTTTGATGAGGACCACATCTATCTGAATGTTTGGATTTGTGTTGATGTTTAAGGTAATTACAAGGACTGGGAATTCATAGGAACACGTATAGGTTCGTAGTTGAACGATTTCTTCAAGAAAACCAGAAGAAACAAGTGTTCTTTATAAAATTTCACTACTCAACTTTATCTTATGGCCGCGGAATACAATTCCATATGATTTATTCTTTACAAGTTATCCCAACTAACTTCTGATTAAACTCTTGACATGTAAAGATGGCTACGTACACAGAGGAAAACAGTTCTTGACTCAGACATATGTGCATTCAGACAACCAAATCGTAATTTTAGATGGCGGTAAAGATATATTTTTGTAATTTAAACAAATGATTTTGTTGGCATCGTTATTTGATTCAAGCATATGACCTCTCGAAACAAATAACCTTAAGTTTAATTTGAAAATATACCTGTTTGATTTAATATACGTAATATGTTTGATTCAACAATACCGTTCTTTCTTTTTAAAGAACTTCGTCAATTTGAAAACAAATATATTTTTCTTTACAATTTATTTGACTTCACCACTAACAATTAGTTACAAAATATGAAAACGGAAAGATTAAAGCATCGTTAAATGTGTGGTGAATTGAATCGCAATTTATTTAAACTGCTAACATTGGTAAATCTATCATTTTCTTTGGAATTTTCGACGTAATTAATTAAAGAAATTTTTGATTTACGGGAGCACACTACTTACTTGACAAGCTGAAGGTAGAAATTGCGGAAAAACGACCGCATTTGTATAGAGAGAAGGTTCTGTTCTCACACTTTATTGGCAGCCATGGCAAAAATTCACGATTTGTCATGAAACTGTGAGGGGAGAGCATTCGTTTAAGTTGATAACCAGGCTGCATAGAAAATGTTTGGAAAAACGCGAGAAGAAACTTTCCAACGGTCCAAGTTCTTGACAGTTTTATGCAAAATAGAAAAGATTGTCTTAGGATTGTTTGACAACGCTCCTATTTACTAGCCGCAGTCCCTCCAAAGAATTTTGTTAAAAAATTTTAGAATTACTATAGCGCAATAGCCTTAAGTATTAAAAATGTTGATTTATCTGGAGATTTCTTGAAAATATTGCAACCATTATTAAAAAAAACAATTCAAATTGACCATCTATTACAGCAAAATCTAGATTATTGTTGTGTTGGTAAGCAAATAAGTTGTAGTACAGTGCATACAGAAAATATATCTGCTCTACAAGGAAAAGCGACTTTTACTAAAGATATTCTACCATTACAAAATCAAAATATTAACGAAACTAATCTTTTAAAACTTGAGATCAGCGGAAGATCCTATTCCAAGCGAGAGCGAAACTTCTCAAAATGTATATACGTCTGCGAGCTCTAAATACGAAAGAGATGATCGAATCAAGAGGGCCGCGAAGGATCCACTACGTAGAGACGAGAGACGAACCGCCGCGAATCGGACCACCGTTTTGTTATGACAACGAGTAAACCGCCGGAGATGGAGCACTTAATTAATGGGTTTCTTTGTTTGGACTGAAAATAGCGGACATTCTGCATTGGCAGAGCCTCTAGCGAAGCGTCGGACCGTTTAAAAACGCACCTTGCGCCATCGCCACCATCATCACCGTCAGCAGACTGCTCCTGCTACCATATCGCGACCATGAAACTCGTTCGAATCGTGGTCCCTTCCCCTCCGCCGTGTCGGTCGTTGTCTAGCGCCTCTGGCTTAATTTTCGTGCTTGTCTGATGGGCCCGATATATTATATGAGTAGAACCTGAATGTACAGCTCTCGCTTATTATCGGATATGGGGGGTAAGTTTACAGTTCTTGGCCGTGGAAATAAAACCACTTGAGAAATATTAAATTTATACGAATATTTACTAAATATAATTTTAATTTCGAAAATCTATAAAAGCATAATTGTTGTTTGAGATATACCCTAATACATTATGGCTACAAATATTTGCTGGTTATAAAAATAATGCTTAGGGGTGCAATAAATCGATTATTCGCCTAGTATGAATTACGCCTCTTGCCATTCGTACGTACAATGATTATTAAAGCATGACAAACAGTTACACCGGCAGAGGCGCCGTGAAAGAAGCTGTGTTTACTATGGCCATACAAGGAATCGAGTGGACGTTCGGTTATTATCGGTTGATCGGTGTGCGTGTACTATTTATAATGTTCGAGAAACTAGTGGAACCGTCCGGGGCGTACCATGCAAAAGTAGACATAGTACTAATAAAAAAATAATAGATTATTACCTTTTATTGACGTATCGGTGACCACTGCGGTAAAGTGCGACTGCCATGGTACGCCGCGTAGTACTGCAACATAAGTAATGCTTCCATTGCCGATTCGGTCAGGCCTCGACGACAGTCTGAAAACGTTGTCGTATGCTTTGCAAATGATCGTTCAGCATCTAATGAAGTAAAATTTGCGAAATTCAAATACTCCTGTATCTCTTTTGTGCAGTCTTGAATTCCAGATATAGATCGAACCTTTTCTAAATCCGGATTTTTATTTAAAACTGCACGAAATTTTTGCGCGACATCTAGTACGTACAGGCGTCTCTGCGGGTGCAACCGTTTGTCACGTTTTAATAATTATGTTTAGTTTGAATTGTGTCCTTCATTAGTTCGTTAGTATCATTGCAAATATAAAGAAAAACACTATTTTTACCGATTTTCCAAAGAACTTATATTTTAAAGAGTTTTAATTTTATTTGTATGGGTCTGTTTTCGCGGTCAATTAATCTCATAATGGGAAACAAGAAGGATATATGCATAGAGAAAGAAAGCCCGAGTTTCTGCACTTCTAAAGACGTGAGAGTTCTCTCAACGTGAAGTTGCACAAAAAGAGGATGTATCACATCAAACTGTTCTGAGAATCGCTAAATTAATTAAGAACACACTTTATGACCACACTAAAGGTTGTTAATGTTCAATATTATGCTTTAATTGACGAAGAAGACATTTTAAAATCAAATCAGGTAGACATGAAATTTCAAACAGTGAAACATTTCAATTATCGTTCGCGGGTAATAGAAAAATGTCGCACATCAACGAAGAGAAAATTAGTTTAAACCAAACAACTAATCATGTTAATCACAGCCTGGTGATAATTTAAGATGGCTGGTGTACCGCAACTAGTTAGTGAAAATCATCTGGTTAGATGAATCAAAATTTACCAATTCTAGAATCACTAACAAAAAATAGTTCACTTGTCTCCAGAAACCTTCGAAAGATGCACCTTTTCGTTTGACAAAGATGTGTTTGAGAATATAAAGAGATTATGCCTATCACTTGAAACATTTTTGACTGTCATGCGCACAAGGCCTAATTGAATATAAGCCCTTGACCTGACCAACCTTTGAGAATAATGTTTGAAAACTGATGAATAAAACATCATAAGCCTAATCAGTTGAACTTGTCCCCAACGTGCATTAATACAAGTTAAATCAATGCAGTGACATTTGATTAATCACCTGTCAAACAAACGTCATTGTCCATGTTCCAGCAGACATCACAAACTAATCAAAGTCAATTACATGCTGTGAGTCAATCAGAGACCAGTTTCGGATTATTTAAGCCAATCAATTACGACCGACCAGTTTGTGATTTCTGTTGAGACAAGCCTTATATACAATTCATATGTTATTCTTAAAAGCGAACACCAGCAAAGATTGGCGATTTTTACATACACGGCACCTTAAAACCTGAAATACATAGAAGTAGTCTATCTATTCAGTAAACCATAGCGTAAATGGCAATACATCTGCAATTTTCTCAACTTATTTTCGTGTGATTTTTTAGCCATAATTTTGAGGTTATGATATAACACATGGGCTGAAAAGTCCCGGGCCTGACAAAGAAAACACGTTTTTTTTTGTTCAAAATTAGCTTTATTCATCAACGTAATTTCCATCAAGAACAACGCAATCATTCCAGCGCCGCTCTAACATTTCAATACCACTTTTGTAAAACGATTTATCTTTTGCCTCAAAATATGCCTCAGTTTCAGCGATAACCTCTTCATTCGAGCGAAATTTCTTACCGGCGAGCATTTTTTTTAGGTCTGCGAACAGCCAGTAGTCGCTGGGAGCCAAATCTGGCGAATACGGTGGATGTGGGAGCAATTCGACGTTCAATTCATGTAGTTTTGCCATTGTTTTGATTGACTTGTGATACGGTGCGTTGTCTTGATGAAACAAAATTTTTTTCTTCGCCATATGCGGACGTTGCTTTGCAATTTCGGCCTTCAGACGCTCCAGTAACGCTATATAATATTCACTGTTGATGGTATTTCCCTTCTCAAGATAGTCGATGAATATTACACCACGCACATCCCAAAATACCGAGGCCATAACCTTTCCAGCCGATTGTTGTGCTTTCGGGCGCTTTGGACGAGGTTCACCAGTTGCTGTCCACTCAGATGACGATCGCTTTTAATTCTGGAGTGAAGTGATGGATCCATGTTTCATCCGTTGTCACATATCGACGCAAAAATTCCGGTTTGTTACGTTTAAACATGGCCAAACACTGCTCAGAAGCATCAACACGTTCTTGTTTTTGGTCAACAGTGAGCAAATGCGGCACCCATTTTGAACAGAGCTTTCTCATAGTCAAATGCTCATGCAATATAAAGCCAACACGTTCTTTTGATATCTTTACGATGTCAGCTAACTCACGCAACTTCACTTTTCGATCATTCAAAATGATTTTGTGGATTTTTTTGATGTTTTCTGGTGTTACTGCCTCATTTGGACGTCCACTGCGTTCTGCATCATCGGTGTCTCTACGACCACGTTTGAAGTCAGCAAACCAACGTTTTATTGTTGTTTCTGATGGAGCGGAGTCCCCATAACACTTTTCAAGCCATTGCTTCGCTTGAACGGTATTTTTTCCCATCAAGAAGCAGTGTAAAATTAAAACACCAAATTGTTTTTGATCCATTGTTTTGGAAATAACAAAAGTAGCGTCACTCTTAGCACAATAACTCACAAACTAATGAATAGAATATCATGAAATTTTAACAGCTGTCTTTTTAAGGTTAGTACTAACCGCAAAATAGGTGAATGCAATAAAACTAGCGCCATCTATGTGTTAGGCTTGGGACTTTTCAGCCCATGTGTTATTTAGTTGTAAAAGAAGAGAATACACAGCTTGACAGAATTTGTAGTCTCCTCAACGACAAAGATGAGCGTTTAGATCAATAGCAGAGTTAAAGTACATCGCAGTATCAAACTAAGAAAGTGTGTGGTCATGTGATTTTGATTATTTGTATCTGGAGATTCATTTTAATCTTTAACGCATTTAGCAAAAGCTCGAATATGTAGAATTATTACTTGTTATAGGCAATTATCTTACATTATAATTAATTTATTTTTATGTGATGTACTATGACCGACTTTCTAATTTGACTATTATGATTTGTACACATGATGAAGGACTGAAATAACCGAAACTGATCGTTATTGTAGCACATCACAAGTTCTCAAAGAAACCCAAGTTATTCCACTCCATATTGATTACTTCTAATACAGTGCGACCTCGATAATCCGGACTAATTAAAACCGCGGTGATTCGGTACATCCTGGTCTGACACAGCTTCACCAATTTTCCCAAACATGTCCTTGATTTCAATTAGCTCATTAGTTCGAATTTTATTAGATGGAAGGAATGTGCTTAATGGTGAATCATCTTCACTATTATAGTCTTCATCAGGCTGGTCATCGTTCATAGCTAAATCGACATCTTCTTGTACAGTAGTTAAGTTAGGACAAAGATTTTTCCAGCAGTTTCTCAACACCTTACTTTTTGCCAAGCTTCGTCGAGCAAAATTGCCACGTCTTTTAAATTTATTGCCTTTAAGATTTGTGCAATGTCATCATTAGATTCAATAATTTGTGAGAGAAGTTTCTTGCGATAATTAAGTTTAATGGCCTGGATCACATGTTGATCCATGGGCTGCAGAATCGGTGTACAATTTGGCGGAAGGTCCATGATGGAAATTTGTTTATCATCACTAAAGCTGGCCACGAGCGGTACCGCGCAGTAGCGTAGAGTCGACCAGGCCTCGAGTTCCACTAGAGTTATTCTGCTAATAGAGATGTTTGCTGCCGCAAATAATTTCGCTCATCTTTTAAATAAAAATTAAATAACACCTGCTCAAACACTTACCATTTTAAGAGTCCTCCATAAAATCACAAAGTGAATAATGTCTGTTAAATATCTGCAACATTAGATATGTTTCAACTGTTGTTTCGGCAAAACTAGTACGGCATGAGGAAAAAATGCGTATACATGCAGAGAACGAACGTTCTACATCTAGTGACGTAATATTTGCGTAAGTAAAATAATCTTTCAAATAACTTAACGATTCTGTTGACGCACCGTCACAAATGTGTCTTAATGTGCCAAAATCAGAATTTTTCTCAAAAACACTTTCAAATTTTTCTAGAACAGAAACATTTTTTGCGTCATCAATCGCGCGTAGCTGTGCGTGAACATGTTGCACTATTTGTAGAGATTCTTCTAACGGCACCGCAGGATTTTGTAATTTTTCTATTGCATCTGCTAGCCCGAAGTAATTGTGATATCTTTGCACGGTAGTGATATTCCAACTAAGAACGATACTTTCGGCTCACAAAAGGTATTTCCCCGAAACGGCCGGGGAATTACCCACATAAAGCCAACCATGCGTTGTTTGTAGCGGTACTTTTATTCTGCCAGCTGACTCTACAATCTGAACGACGTTCGTTAAACTGCACTTTGTTCGAATTATAGAGTCTTGTTCGGACCATCGATTTGGGCTACGTTAGTTCGAATTACTGGATGTCCGAATTAAGGTGAGTGCGGATTAAAGAGTCTGTACTGTATGTGTTCCTTTGTTTCTTTTCCTAACATCTAATCACTTCATTTTCAGTTGAGTTGGTTCACTTTCTAATCATTTACAAATCATTTCAGTTTACCATCACTTAGTTATTTTGTAAAAGGAGAACGCCTCTTGTGATTCTTGTGACAATCGTTGTTTGAAAAGATGAACACAGGGGTTTTCCGGAAAAACAACATATGTCAAAATTCCTTAAACATAACACATGGTAACAAATTTTTAATTTTTTTCTTTTCCCCATGACCATTTACTCCAAAAAAAAATGCCAACTATAGTTTTAACTGTACCAGAGAAAAGCAGTTTTTTCCGTATTCTGAAAAGTCTTATTTTTTGACAAGTGTTGTTTTTCCGGGAAACCCCTAAATTGATTATATCCTTATTTTTGATGAAAAGCAAACAATGAATGTAATAGATCTAATACTACGCCCTTATAATGCAGAAAATAGATTTTAAAACGAAAATAATTTTGATAAATGGAATGATCTAGATCTTTTTAACCCTTAATCGTCGTCCCGTGGTCTGTGGAATCTGCGCGGATATTAAATCGTACGTAACAAAAATCAATAGCGATTAAGGGTTAACACTATCTAGATTCTCCATACAATTGATTCACAAATACCATACAAACGTTTTTTTCCTTTGTATAACAGATTATTACGTAGGTTTTGTATCTCCTTTCCACAAACTATTACCTGCATGAAAACATCGAAACTTCCAAGTAGTAAACTGTAAGATAAAATGTGACGAATAGACTAAAATTACTTACTTGTCACATGTAAAGATACTTGACCAGTAGCTACTTCTCACTTTACTTGCACATACTGTATATTTAGCGTTGTATGTCCTGATTTATTATCAAACTTAATTTTACTTGCAAATTATCGGACAAAATTAAATTAATAATAATAATAATTTTATTTGCCAATTGATCCAATAAGATATAGGCTTCGTCGAACAATTTACAAATATTAAAACAAAACAAAACACACATGCAGTCACAATAAATAAAAAAGAAACCATGAAAAATTGGTGTCCAGCAATCACAGGTGTGTTAGACAAAGAATTCAGAGACACTATAGTAGCAATTCTCAAGAAGATGTTCCTTTAAAAGGATTTTGAAAATATGTATGTTTTGAGCCTTGATTTGTTGAGGTAAATTGGAAGGGATTGCTAATTCATTTGCATTTCGAGTTTTATATGTATTATTTATGTCGCTGTTACGTACAAACAATTCTTTGTATCTATGCGTAAATACAGCACATTCATATGTGAAAAGACACAGCAAAGTCTTGATGCCATAATGTCTAAACATTGGACGACATGAATCCATTCTATGTAATGAAAACATTGCCCTTATAATCCTTTTCTGCAGACCCCAGAAAATTACACCGTATCTCAACCTAGACGCAACGTGTGCATGGTAAAACATAAGTAAGATTTCAGAATTAACAATATACGCCAATCTACTGACTGCATATGCTAAAGAACACAGCTTAGCGCAGAGCTGGGACACATGGTCCTTCCACGCCAAGCACTCGTCAATGGAACAGCCAAGAAACTTAGTACTAGACACAACAGGAATCGCTCTGGGTCCTAGTCGTATCAACAACGACTTATCAACTACACTGCGGGCAGAATGGAAAGAGAGCATCCACGTCTTGGTATCGTTAATTATCAAGCCACTTGAACAATTGTTACCATTCGCACGAAGATTTATCTCATTACTTCCTGAAATAATAATAGTGGTGTCGTCCGCAAATTGATACAGGTTACCAGGAATATGGTAGTGAAGATCGTTGATAAATAATATAAATGGGAGTGGGCCCAGAACAGAACCCTGAGGCACCCCTTGTACCACACCAGTAGCCGATGACAAGGCATCACGCGTACCACTCCTAACCAAAATGTATTGCGAACGGTCAGTCAAATATGATGACAGCCAATATAAAGCAGAACCCCGTATTCCGTATCGAGAAATCTTACGTATTAGCATTACATGGTTTACGGTATCAAATGCAGGAGACAAATCAAAGTACAAACCGCCAACTGGTTTCCCCTCGTCCAGGCAGCTATACACTACATCCAGAGCTTCAAAAATTGGGCCTTCAGTTGACTTCCCATTAACAAATCCGAATCGACTTTGCGCAATTAACTTGTTATGCGATAAAAATGACATTATTCTTTTGTACATTGATTTTTCGAAAATTATATCGACAGCTTACTATCCTTTTTATGGACTCGTATGATCTTTGCACCTTTCAACTCCCGCGGAAACACTCCATCAGAGAACGACTTATTTATTATTTGCAACAGAGGGTTGCAAATGTAATGTGCTACATGTTTCAAAATGTTACAGGGTATCCCATCTAAGCCAAACAAAACAAAAGGCAAACAATTTCTATAGATGACAGCTCTAGCTTGTTTCGTAAAATATTCACTTTGACTTATAAAAGTGGATCCCTTAATTCTTTATAAATCAAAAAATTGAAAATATTTGTTTTAACCATTGCAACGAAAATTATTACACTTACAAATATATGAAATGCTGTAATACCTTCGCTTTCATTCACTACAACCTCTCATAAGTTTGCTGATAAAGATGACGATCTGCCAAAAACAACATTCCACCTAAATACTCCGTTGAATGAACCGCAAAGTGGCGAAGGTAGTTTTGACGTAACAACGTGGGAATGTCATTTGATAACAAAAATAACTACACTCGTATAGGCGAAGTTAAGTCCGGGGAAAAAATATGAACTTATTTACCTGAAGTACAAATTAGAATTTTATTGTATCTCTAATAATAAGTTATGATCTAAAAGTTAATCAAATATTGCTTACATTGAATAAACAGGGAAGTGTGGAAAACAAGCAATATACATAACGGAGATTGCATAAAGTTCAAACATTAATAAATAAATATGGGAGGTATTTATTCAATGCATAAAATACGTCAGTGAATATAACTGGCCCCAGGAATATAAATATGTATAAATTATTAAAACGTAAATGATACTATATAAACAGACAAATGAGCTGTTAGGTATTATAATCAATTTCAACTATCTATATGTATGTACTCCATAAAATAATCTGTTGATTTGTATTAATAGTATTCCTATATAGAATGCAATAATTGATGTTTTTATTATAGAATATGAAACATGTCCAAGCAATCTTCCACCAAGGTAACGCTGCCTCACCTGTGATATAAGTCACTTCTAACTTTCCTGAGGAAAAGAGTGTAGAATTTCTTCTGCAAGCGGCATCATTGCCAGATCTTTGGCTTATCAAAAAGTATGAAATTTCGTAATACCAATGGTACTAAGATCTCCAGAGAATTAAGGGAACAGACAGAAATTCAAGTCATAGGACAAAATCTATTTGATTTCCCCGAATGCAATACCACTGCTGTAGCATTCACTGGTGGCAGCTTTACTTATCACAGAACTTCAGCAAACTAAGCCAACAACAAAAATCAGTAGAAATGTTCAATATGACCTTCAATTTGGTGGTATAAAAGCACCAACCTTTCCTCCAAGTTAAATACCGCATTATACAACATTTCGGGTTTAATTGCACTAATTGCTCCCTATTGGGTTTAGACTAGGCGATCTTGGTAGCCATGAATTTCCAAAATGTCTGCTTATTACTAGAGTTTGTTAAAAACGTGGTACCCGCAGTGGCGCACCGCATAAAAGTAGGTACGTAATATACAATATTTGTGAAAAATAATATTGTTACCTTTTCCTGTCGTCTTGATGTCCACTGTGGCAATTGGTAACCGCCCTGGTAAGCTGCGTAGAATTGCAACATCAGCAACGCTTCCACTGTCGATTCATTCAGCCGTCGACGGTGTTGCGAATACGTTGTCGTATACTTCGAAAATGATCGTTCGACATCCAGTGAAGTAAGATTTGCAAATGTCAGATATTCCTTTTCCTCATCTGGGCACTCTTGATTTTCAGTTATAGACCGAACCTTTTGTAAATCGGGATTTTTCGTTAAAATTGCACCAAATTTTTGAGCAACATCGACTCCTATAGTGTTCGTCAAGTTTTCTAGAGCGGCTTGTAAATTGTTTATGCAATTTAATGCATCTCGTGCAGATAAGTGACTGTTTTCTAATAGCTCAATAGCTTGTGCAACCTCAGAATAGTTCATGGGAATTTCATCTATTTGTTGTTGAATGTCCGAATTTGAAAATATTGCTGACTATCTCGAACTGCTGCAGAATCATTTGAATCAAGTTTCAAGTTGACATTTTTCACTTGTGAAAAACATTTCTGATAGTAAGATACTGCTTGGAGCCATGTTCCCCATCGCGTTATTACAGGCTGAGGTGGTGTTGGTAATTTCTGGCACAATTGTTTGAATACACGGATGTGCTTGGGAGATTTGATGAACACTTTTTTGGTAGATGCTATTAACTTATCCACCATCGGATACTTCTTTCGAATGGTTGCTGCTACGAGGTGAGATGCGTGTATGAGGCATGTTATGTGAAGAAGAGTCGGAAAGCATATTTTCAACATCCTACCAACTCTCAGCATTGTTGCGGCTTTGTCAGTAACGAACATTGTGACTTGGGTTCCTGTGATACAAAATTCTCTCAACGAATCTTTTATTATCTTGACAACGGTTTCTGCATTAGTTTTCTGAATCCTTTTACTGGATAACAACAATGAAGCTGGTGGACCATCACGTTTTAAAGGACGCGCTACAACATGAATGACGCTGTGTTTCTGAGCATCATAAAATAGCAAATAAGACAAATATAAAACCGGTAATTTTCCATTAAATGACACTACTTTTTGAATTTACATGTCATGATTGCTGCAGAAACTGCTGATAAATATACCACATTATAACGGATAAATTTAGGTTAGCTTATAACAAAGCAAATTATGGGTGTTAGTTGTCAAATTAGTGCGAAATATTGCACTAATTTCCTATTACACTAATCCTTATGCTAATTTCGCATTGTCCCATACGAATGCAGCCTAAAGGTTCCAACTGAGCAAGTATTTGCTAATTCATCTAGAAATTGTTAGGAAAGCGAAAATGTAAAGTAGATTCAATTGAATGCAAGTTAATGTAAAATAGAAATATTCATGAAAAATTCAATTTGAATATACATTAAAATCAGTTTTATTTCGAGAATAAATCCCTAAATTGTAATCGCTTTATTTTGACACTTGTAACAGTAGTTCATGACGAAACTTTTGTTTCACAAATACACTAAAATCCCATTATTGTAGCAACTAGGCTTCAATTCGTAATTGCAATTATTTCAATTTCCTAAAACTTAAAGTATATCCTTTACTTTGTGACAACCCCATAAATATGCAAACTGTGTGTCAAAAACCTTTGAAAAATCAATATATATAAGCAAAGAGGGTCTTTTTGTAAATCTAAAGATTACCTACAATTTTAACGAAAAGCAATGCTTTATTATAATTTACAAAATATCAATCAGGATTTTTTTTTTACGACGTTATTTAACGGTGCGAATGTCAATCGTAGCATTTCCGTTCCACATTCTAAATTATGCTTCCGCATATGTGTATGCGATTTGCGTCTCTCGCCCTTCTTCCTCCACCTACTTTTAGTAACGAACCCAGCTTTCTTGTGCTTTAAAGACAAACAGAGATCCGGGCGCTCTATATCGGTCAACGGAACCACTGTGAAAATATTATCGCAACGAATCCGCCCCCGATATACGGAAAATCGAAATAGGCGAAGCTTATTTTCTTTTGGGAAGAGAGAAAAGAAGCCGTAGAAGAAGAGGACAACATGTATGTATGTACACTACTTGCCATACATATGATAACGATTGTTATAGGAACGGAAGTGACTGGAATAAATATTGGAAGAAAGTGTCTACCAGTCGCGGGCTTAAAGAAGATATGGATGGACAAGTATCAAAAGTACTTTTCCCGAGTTTTTGCCAATTACAAAAAAGATTAAAACAGGCTAAGACTACTATCTCGAATCTAGACTAGAGCACTGCACGGGCCTATTTTTCACGGCCTGGCCCGGCCGTGGCCCGTTACAGGCCGCCCCGCCCGCCCGTTGCGTTCATTACTTCGGTACAAGGCCCGCCCGGCCCGGCGTAGAATGAAATATTTATTTTGTTTGTTCTTGTATACTATATTGCATGAAACCAAAAGAAAACGTAACATAACATACATTAAAATTGTTAATACAAAACGATATCGTACAAACTAAACAACATTTACTGCATACGTTATATCCATTCGATGTAGCTAATAAAACATTCTCGGCCCGTCAGACTCGTGCAATTTTAGGCCCGGCCCGGCCCGCAATGAAAAGAGACGAGGCCCTCAGGCCCGGGCGGGCCGAGCGTATTTTACGAATTGACAAGATGTGTTTGATTTTATCTTCTGAATTAGTCCTATTCAATAGGATTAGCATAAAAATGGTAAGAAAATATGCAATATTTGAACTAAATCGCCTGTACTCCAACTGAAATCTACGTTTGAATATGGGCAAACAAATATCATGTCGCTTGAGAGAAATACTTTAGTTGATTTAGTTTAATTGTTCCAAAATATATTTTATTAAGATAACCAAACTGAATGTTTCATTCAAATAAAAAGTATAGTTATAGGAACTAGCTACAATAATCAAATAACTAAATATTTTATAGCACTAACTAAATATGTTTATTTCTTTTAATTACCCACCTTGTTCTTGTAACTGTTTTCTCTACTAAAACCAAACAATTACTTTCCTCAGATGAATTTTTTATTATATTTAAATTATATAAAATGGTTCATCAACCATACAGTACAGTCCTTTGGATCAAAAATCAGATGTCGCGCAAATAATATTTAATACAGGTAAGTAACATACACCGATTGGGAAAATGTGAAATTAGCTATATCACTATATGTACGGCGAGAGAGCGAGGAGGGGATTGAGTGAAATCCGATCAATTCGATGGGGGTCGCGCTAGTACATTTCTAACAATGTTGGAATGTAGACCTACTGTATGAAGAGTGCACGTAATAATTTGCAGTCATGGTCGCCAGGAAATGAGAGTTTCGCATATTTATTTTGTTGTTGCTACGGAGCTTAGACGAAATTAACAAGATATTCTGAAGGCGAAAATAAAAACAGATTCCGATGAAATGAAAGGCTGTCAAGGTAAGCCGCTTGAAATTTCAGGATAGTCAAGTTAAAACAGATTTGGAAATTATTCAGAACAATTACGTGGGACTAGTGGATAGAAAAACTACAAAATTCTTCGGTGTCGTTAATGGAATCTTTGCAAATAGTGCAACATGTTCACACACAGCTATGCGCGATAGAAGACGCAAGAAATGTTTGTGTTTTAGAAAGGTTTGAAAGTGTTTTAGATAAAGACTCTGATTTTAGCACATTAAGACAAATTTGTGAAGGTGCGTCAACAGAACCGTTAAGTTATTTGAAAGATTATTTTACTTACGCAAATATAACGTCACTAGATGTAGAACGTTCGTTTTCGGCATACAAAAACACTTTTCTCACGACGACTCACTTAGCCGAAATAACTTTGGAAACATATCTAATATTACAAATATCAAATAGACATTATCCATTTTGTGATTTCACGGAGGACTCTTAAAACGGTAAGTGTTTGAGCACGTATCACATTTAATTTATTTTGTGTAAACTTTTATGCGTCCGCCACTGGCTTTCAGCTCAGTTTGCGTTGCTCTACTGTAATCGTTTTGCGAATCTTATTCTTTCCCCAATAATGTTATAATTACAGAGAAACTTGTTTTATAAATTAATTAATCAAATTGTCTTTCTTTAAAAATATCATAATGCCAGGATAATATGCCATGCGCAATCTAAAAACTCTATGACCTTAGACATTACCAGCAACTGTTGAATTTGAACTTTTGCTATCGAACTTGACGACATCAAAATTACCCTGACCTATATTTTAACTTAATTGATACTCATCAATTCGTTTTTGCGTACGTTCCATTACGTTACGGAATTCATTGAACGCTTTTTCCAACTTGTTCTCTATTGATTTTGCAAAATAACCAAATTCTTCCCTAAGTCAGCAGCATCGCCCCCGTTAGCTGTATTTCTCGGCATCTTACGACTGACTTTAATTTTTTTGGTGCTTATTTAAAAATTTATCGAAATTTTAAACTCCCTGAACGTTGGGTGCCAAACTGGAGATGACTTGTATGAGATCATAATAATGGGGTTGTTCATCTTCAGAAAACACTAGGACGTCATCGATGTAGTAGGAAGAAAATTAAGAATGTACGGATCGAGAATATGGTTCACGGCGATGGTTAGGGCACTTGAACTTGTTGATATGCCAAATGGTACACAACCAAATTGGTATGTTGTACCATTGATGGAGAAGCCACAAAATTGACGGCTCGACTTGACTGTGAGTGGAATGAGCCAGAAAGAACTAAGTTGGAGAAAATTTTTGTACTGGAGAACCTTGTCAGCAACATTTTTTCTGCAATATCATGTTCAATGGCAAATTTACTTATATTTTGCAATGGAAATAAATTGCCTTGTGTGCTAACATAATTAATTTCATAATTGATAACAACCTCGTGTTGTGTCAAAAAGTCGTAGCTTAAAATATCATCGTATTTTAAGCCCGATACTACGTAGAACAGCGGTGAGCAACCTTCTTTACTTTGTAATCCATAAATTACGAAGTTTTTAAGGACGGGAAATATGGTATGGCCACTACGAATCTCTGAATAAACAAGCAACATTCGTTCGGTTTTATGAACCATTTTGCTGTGTTTATTAGCGCATCATGCAGAACTGATATATCGCACAAGAACAACTGCCTACTTTTTTTTAAGGCTGACACTTTCTGTGTAATAGAAATAGTATAGCTGTATGAAAGTCCAAAGGAAGACGTTTTTCCACGACCCATTTTTCAAAATTCGCGACCCAATGGTTGGTTGGTTCTACGTCAGCGGACTGACGTAGAGCTCTACAGTAGGATAAGATTTTCATTTCTCTATAACACATGTTCAGATACAATCTTGTTCTCTCAATGTATAGATGGTTCTTAGTTGTATAAAAGAAATCATGTCAATCATTATGTATCTTCAAAAACACTGATTCAGTTTTCAAAATGATGTATATATTTTTCAAACATTTGCTAATATTTTTTGTACAATAATGCGTAAAGTTTTAAACGAGGGAAAAATAATAAACAAATAGTTTTTCGAAATTAATTAATAAATTGTACGGTCTGTAGGTCCGGGAGTGTTTCCTCTTTTGGCAATTTAAATTAATCTAGATATCAACTAATGAAATTTTACGAATATTAAAACTTGAAAAGAGAAGACTGACCTGGAATTTTGACGTTTCAATATGTTTATATGTTATGTACCGGAACCCTGCGTATTCTTATATCACCAAACCTGACTTTTACTTCGTATTTAAGGTAGAATTTAAACGCTGAACATTGAAAATGAAAAACACGTGTTACCCGAATGAATATTTTGACTAAAAGTGAGAAATTGATTAGCGTCCCTTCATTCCTTTATTTTAATCGCGATAGCGACTGTTTCAGCACGGCTATTTTGGATGACTATACCTTTCGAAATATAATTTGAAAATAAATTTCAGTCCAGTATTCTTATTTTTTTTTTCAATTGCATACTGCATGCCATGCAGGGACGCAACTGGAAGACTAAATCTATGCTACTCTACAACATTTAACACTAAGAACAACTGTACAACATTAAAATTTACTGACAAACAAGAGAGAAATCGATGTTCGAAATTATTCTAAAAATACAACCGAATTTATGCTGTCAATTGTTGTAGGAAAATATTTCATTAAAATTGAAGATTTAGAATGTTAAGAAAATGGACAGCAGACAAGTTATTTATCCGTTCCACACTGATCGTCGCTGACTGGACTTTAAATAATCTCCTAGCACCCCCGCTACAGCGATAGGAGGGCATAAAAAAGGTTGGAGCTACTGAAAAGGAGCTCATAGCCGCCAGAGGATTTTTGACAAATTAATTGCAAATTATAACATTACAACTATTCTTGCACACTGTTCCTTATTGTTCACATAGATATGACCAGTAGTGTAAATGTAAGTCATAACTGTACAATCAACACACAACATTTACTTTCCGAAATAGATTTTAAAATATTGGTCATGCGGTTTTTTAGCTTCTTCTTTTCATATACGCTACGACCGACCTAGGACAACGTTAAAAACGTTATAGCTGCTTACACAGGCCTACATAGACAGAGAGAAAATTTAAATAGATAATTACTTATCTGATGTTTATTTAAATTACATCACCTTACATTTATTTTTTTAATAAAATTATTGTTTCCCGAGCGCGACTAGCGTAACACAGCACCTAATCGTAGTTTGTAGATCCTATACTCTACTCTACAGAGAGACTACCAGAGCCACGGTAGTTATTTTTAAAAGTATCCAGATCGGTTTTTTCTTCTTCGGTAAAGGCGTATAGTAGTAATAGTAGGCTCTAGTAGTAGTAGTAGTAGAGTTGAGAGTATATACATACATCAGCATCTAGTATACAATACGGGGCCCCGGAGTCGTGTAAATATTTCGATCGTTTACCATTCGCATATTTATAATTTTGGGACCGGTTGGGGGTCGACCTTGAATTGCACGCACTCTCTTTTGCTTTTTTTTTGATGCCGCACGCCTTTTTTCTTTGAGTTGGACGAGACACTTTGTTTCAAAACATTTTTCGGTAGAAAAATAAACGTGATTGTGGCGAATTTGCTTCTCGATCTCCACCTGTTAGGCTTTCGGAGATCGTATCAAAGCATATTTTTAATTTTCAGCACGCAAGTGAAAGGGTTTATTAGACCGGGAAATAAGACGATATGTAGCTAAATGGGTGTGCATGAAAGTTTGAAGTAAGCCAACAAATCCCTGTAGTATAAACGCAGAGAAACGTTTACTTGTATCAAGACTGTTCGCCTCAATTCAAGACAATTACTGTCTTAATTTTATCCACAATTCAATCTGTTTTAAATCAAAAGAAATATTTTCTTAGCGCTTTTTTCTCCGCTTAAGAAAAGAATATATTTTTGCAATGAAACAATTGTATTTCTTTGTTTCAGACATTTGTTAACTCCATTCAAGAAAATTTTGCAGAAAATTTTAAGAAAGCGATTCTTAGTATAAGTAAATGGCCATTTTAACACAAAACAATATTTTCTTAATAGTAGATAGTAAATAGTTTTCTTAATTCAAGAAAGTGTTTGGTATTATTCATAAATCAATAGTTTAAGTTTCTTAAAATAAAGCATTTATTTATTTAGAATTCATGTATCGCATATTACCTTATTTAAAACAGTACAACATATCCGTACATAATGCAGTATATTATGCTCATTGCTTGTGATTTTAAAAAGGCTAAGGTAGAAGTTATCTACAGAATAATGTTCACGTGCCTAGAAACAATAACCAAGATAATGCTAATAAATAGCTCGTGGTATTGATGGAATCACTCCCGGCACTAACGCTTTTAGCTACTGCCCACGTTGTTGTTTATCTTTCAGTTTATGCCACTAATCTTTAATAACAGCACTGAAATATTTTCTGGCGCCACCTACTGCAAAAAGATATAATCATGCCGTCTTAGATAGTAGCGACAGAAACCGGAATACAGGTACCATACTTACCCATACAATGATATAACTTTTAACGTACAACGTTTTATAAACATTTTCAAAAGAAACCGGATAAAAGACTGATACTTGCAAGGAAATCTATTTTCTTGATGCAAGAAACCATTTCTCTGCGTGTATTTTCATATTCTGCAACTTCTTGAATACATCACTAAAGACAGTTTTGCACAGATAAGGTAAGCCGTACCGAATAGAAAATTTTCAGAAACTTTTACATTTTCTTTTCCTACAAAAAACATTATCTGTTCGGTAACAGACAGATCAAAATCAGATTACTCGGCCCAGTATTGTTCAATGTATAGGTTAGCGACATCCCGAGATATCCTACGGTCATTTCTATGTATCCGGACGACACGGAGGTGTACACAGCATGTCGCGACGGGAGACTGGTTGTCAGAAGACTTCAAGGATATGTGGATGAGTTGATCGTATGACCGGAGAAATGGAATCTCAAAGGCAATGAGACGAAGTGTGTGGGGTCCGGCTTACCAGGCGGAAACGGCCAGAGTCGGAAAGGATAATGGTGGGTGGCGTAGAGCTCCCACGGAGTGATACAGTTTTGTACCAGGGGTTACTGTTCGACAGGCGTATTGCTTGGGTCCCTCATCAATAAGAAATTCATTAAAACCAGAAACTCCCTCATGGTTCTACTACACCGAGCCAATACCATGGACGTGGGGACCAAGACCATCCTATAGAAGACTTGCCTTAGGCCTATAATGGCGTATGAGGCTACAGCGTGGATGACAGCGGCCAAAACTCAACTGAAATGGTTGCAGATACTTCAGAATAAGATCCTTAGAACGATTACAGCGTCACCCTGGTTTGCACGGAACCGCCAGATCCACAACGACGTGGCGATCGAAACCATTTCCGAACAACTGGAGAAGCTTGTTCTGAATACTTGGGAACGGGCGCAGATCTCCAAAAATCTGCTTGTGCGACAATTCACCGTAAAGTCATAGGACCGACCACCACCCAAACGCAGGCCACACGAGAGTAGAGTGAATCCATCGTCCGGTGGCGATTACACTCACTTCCATAAGCCTTATCCCGTGCGGAAGAAGCGGGCCCTGAATGACAAGGAAGCATAAGGGCCGGCTAGCCCAGCTTTGGAAGGAACAACATGTAATCAACGCTGGAATAGATATTACTTATTAGATCACTTGCAATATATCGTAATAAAACAGTCTGCAGACTTTAGAAGCATTATTATTAGAGTAACCAAAACTTGCGGACTCTCATAGGCGTCGGTATTACGGGTTAATGTAAGAATGCGAAAAATTCATAAATAAACTTACTTGCGAATTATTCAACAAATTAGAGGCATCAGGATGTGAACTACTTTAAACTTGCATCATTGCATATGTTTCCACAGTTACTTCTTTAAACCTTGTGCGTCGACAAGAAAAAATATTCTTATACATAGAAAACGATCTCTCCACATCTAAGGAAGTTACATTTGCATGTAGAAACTGTTTTTTCAAAATCACTTAAAAGTTCACTATTCTTACACTTATTATAAACGGCCTCTAAAGTATTAAAATCGGGATTTTTCCTTAAAACATCTGCCAACTTTTGACTAGCGCATAATCCTGGCGTATCATTTAATATGTGTAATTTATTTTTTACACTCTCCACTATGTCTAATGATTCCTGCAATGACAATTCAGTACATTGTAGTTTTCTGATGAGATCTAGTAATACTGTATAATTGGTACATATTGTTGTTAAATCTTCTAAAAGTTGAGGAATTTGAAATTCTCTTTGACTTTCTCTAATTGCTTTGGATTCATTCCGATTAAATCGCATTATAACTGATTGAATTTGTTGAAAATGGATCAAATAGTAAGAAGCTGCTGTTAGCCAAGTACCCATCGCGTTAAAATTGGTTCAGGAGGTTCTGGAATACCTCGACAAAATTTACGAAATTCTTTTAAACGTTTAGGAGATTTACGAAACACTGCTTTAGTACTTCCAATCTTCCGATCAACGTTTCCGTAATGTTGTCGAACAACTTCACCAACTAAATGCAAAGCATGCAGCGCGCAGGTTATATATATTAAGTTAGGAAATATATGTTTTAAGGATCGCCCAATACTTAACATCGTTGCTGCACTATCTGTCACAATCATCACAACTTGATCTTGGGCAATTTTAAATTTTTTCAAAGCGTTCATTATCACTTTTTGAATATTTTCCGCGGTACATTGTTGAACACGTTTGCAAGCTAACAAATATCGAGATGCTGTGTTCTCGCTGGATAAAACGCGAGCTATTACATTCACAATACTGTTTTTCTTTATATCGGTCGTCTCATCCACGGTAATCCATATTTTTTTGGAACACAAATTACGTTTACACACATTTTCTAGCATCTCTTTCATTCGCGGCAAATGATTCTGTAATTGTGTTTGTGAGGGTAATGGGTACTTTGGAACGTATTGTCGCCAAAACGTTTTAAAAGCTGCTTTTCTCACCAACGACAACGGAAGATTACAAGAGGTAAACATAATTAATAAATGTATGAGGAATAGTGTATAAGGTATTTCAGTTCTTGCATTTCTCATATGCTTAATACCATTGACATGCCTCTGGCAATCAGTTCTGTCCAATGCAGCCAAACGAACATTGCATATTAAGCAAAAAACTGCACTACCGTCATATTTTAAATGGGGAAAAAGTGACACATACTTATGTACATTAGTAGCAAATCTATTACGAGGCATTGTTTTCTTAGGTATGTAAATATTAGTTCTATATGAAACGATACACTAATTATGTACTTGGTATAATACTACAACACATAAAAAACACCAGCTATATTTTCAAAAGCGACACGTAAGTACATAACCTTGACCGTTCGACTAATCTCTGCAACAGCTCAACCGGTACTAAAACGAAATCTCTCTCAGCGCGGTTTAACATGATTTATATTCAAGGTCGACACTACATGCCTGCTTCTCTACCGGTTTAGTTTATTTATGAATTTTTCGAATTCTTATATTAACCCGTAATACCGACGCCTATGCGAGTCCGCAAGTTTAGGTTACTCTAATTATTATTTAGAGTTTCAAATAAATAAGTTAGGCATTGAATTAAATTACAAATTTTAGAGCAAATTTCACTTGAACTTTGAATTTAGTCTTCATATTTAAAAGTGTATTACAACGATACTAATTCAAACTAAAACTAAACTAAGAGACCTCAGCCATGCTCACGATCATTAACAATAGTTCTGTTAATATTTAGACGATTCAATCGACCGTATAATTTATTTAAACCGCTTCCCTCCATTTCTTCTTGCATTATTAACAAAAATAATAGACAGGAGGGGTGTTTTTCGAGAACATCTAATAATCCGCCATCGTTCTATACGAATACGAAACAACCCTCCTCGTCTTTCTCCCAATTTTACGCTTCCCGTTTGGAAAAGTGCGCAGCCCACTGCCATTAACCGATAAGTGAAATTTACCCTATATTATTAAATTGCTTTTCGTTGTCATCGGTGCGGGCTTCCCCGAGGGGGGCGTGGTAGGCCCGCTTTATTGTGTTGACGTTGAGCCTAACGAAAGAGCTGTGCAAATATGAGCTTCGTATTAACTTGCCTGTGAATGGCGCGCGCCCGTCGCCGTTTATGTTCGGGGTTGATTTTGCGGCTTGGCAATTCACCTATCACCGGCGCAATACCGTCGAAGGTAAATATGTGCGGTAGTTTAGAGACAATTGAGGGTGAATTTGTCAAAGCAATTTGTTGAATTGTCGAAAGTATAGTTGAGGTAGATTGAAATTGGTAAGCTTGTGTGTAAAGAAAATGATTCTATGCTACTGGAGATTGAGGAGAGAATTACAAAAATAAGAACTCTATCTATTTCTAATAAATTAAAATATTGATATGTTATCAATGAAAAATAAAATTAAATAAATAATCACAAGTCTGCATGATATTAGATGAAAATAAATACGTGTTGTTAATCCACTTTTTTATGATGATTTCAGAACTGTTCTCAGATTTTTCACAATGTGGCCATGTTGATTTCAAGTGCGTATTGTACCTAGCGGCAGGTAATGAACATTGTTACAGCGAGGGCATTTACTGAGCTTTTCTTTTTAGTTTTATATTCTAAAAGCTGTTTTTCTGTTTTTTTTTTCAAATGCGCAAACACAAGAACAATCCTAATGTATTCTGGTACATCTGTGGAAATTATGTGGTGTTAGAGCAAAGACCAGTTAACAGACTTTGTTAAAAAAAGCTTATCATGCTTATTTTAACATAAAACTTAGAGACAAGGACAAGCCATGGGTGCCAAAAAAAGTTAGCCGCTATTGTGTTGAGAGGTTAAGGTTGTACACTAAAGACAAGATAACGTGTATGCCGTTTGCAATCCCCATGATGTGGAGGGAACCACCTGCATGACTGTTACTTCTATCTGGTTGAGGTTATGGGATGCAACTCAAAAAATAAGAAACAAATTGTGTATCCAAATATTGCTTCAGCCATTAGGTCAGTTCAGCATGGTGATGATTTGCCTCACCCTCCTCCTTCAGCTGATTTAGAGTAGAGAGAGAAGTAGGTTATGTGGAAAGCGATGAACCAGAAGCCTAACAAAGAATGCCTAATGAATTTACAAAATTACTTGGTTCCAGACTTTAAAGTAAGTATCTTCTGGCACCAAGAACACATTTTTCATGGTACAGACACATAGAAAAAGAAATACTTTTTTTATTCTCACATAACAATTCCTTAGTTTACTGCAACGACATAAACAAGATAATGCACTTCTATGGAATTGAATGATCCTACTTAATGGACACTTTTTATTAACTCGTCCAAAAGGAGTCTAAAAGGCGTATTACTGCATAATGGGAATTTATGGGACTCAATCCCTGTAGCCCATTCAGTAGAAATGAAACAGATATTTGAGAATATGAAGATACTGTTAGACAGTATTCATTATGAGGAACACAATTGGTTAATTTGTGGAGACTTCAAGGTAACAGGAATGCTAATAGGACAACAAGCTGGATTCACAAGAATGCCTTGCATTCTATGTGAATGGGACAGCATTGGAATGTAAGAGTTTGGCAAAAGAGGAAAAATGTTGTGCCTGGTGTTGCATGAACCGCTTGTAGATCTCAACAAAGTGTTACTTCCACCATTACATATAAAATTAGGCTTAATTAAGCAGTTTGTAACGGATCTGCAACAAGATAGGGCTTCAGGGATCTTTCAACTAAATTTTTTCATTACACAGGAGAAATTGAAAGCTAGGATTTTTGTTGGTCCTCGAATTCGCAAACTGACGAATGGAGGACACGATGAATAAGCTTTCAGATGTGTTACTGAGAATTTTCTAGGGAATAAAAAAGTTCCGAACTACAAAGAAATTGGTGATACAATGTTAAGAAACTTCAAGAAGAAAATGTTGTAGAATGCAATCAAGAAACGCTGTAGAATGGAATCAAGAAACATTGTAGAATGAGTGTAAAAGTTCACTTTCTGCACTCTCACATTAACCACTTTCCAGAAAATCTAGGACATTATAGTGAAGAGCACGGAGAATGTAAAATATTAAGGAGATGGAAAAGAGGTGCCAGGGGAGGTGGAGTGAAGCAATGTTGGCCGACTACTGTTGGATGTTAAAGAGCGACAATAAAGATAAAGGAAAATATGCGTGAAAGTCAAATAAGAGCCAATTTGAAAATTAATTTTTGTGTTACATTAGTTCCAAAATTATTAGGACAATTGTTTATAATATTTTTAAAATATATTTGTAAGGAAATGATCTTTGTGTGTAAATAATGATAGCAAGAACTGTGGAGTAGTATGACAAACAACACAGAGTATCGGCATACTCCCCACCATACAAAATATTAATTAATTCGGAACAGCTGTTTCAAAGGCTCACTGGACCCTCATTTTCCCAGTGAGTGTGTGGTGAGGAGTGTGCCGATACTCTGTGTTGTTTATCTTTGTGTGTACATTTGTGTTTTTATTATTCAAAAATCTTAAAACAAAAGTCTCTTATTGTGTAAAATTCTAAAGTGATGAGCAAAAATTGGAACTATTTTTAGAATCAGCACAAAAAAATTAAAAATTCAGACTGGTATAACCTGCTTTCAATCAATTTTGAAAAATTACTTACAGCTATAAGCCCTTATGTATATGTGATGTATGTGTATTTTTTTAAATTCTTCGTTAAAACCCTCTTCCCTTTCTTTCTAGGTTCTTTACATTTAATCCTTTGATGTCAGAGTCACTTGGACTACTTTTTCTATCTTCTTGGGTTTAACTTTTCTTCTCCTTTTCTTCAAAATGGTTTTAAACTTATTTTGATTGTTTTTGATGATCAAGATTCTTTAAATGTTTCTCTTCAAGCTTATTTTCAGAATAATTTTATCCAAAACTTGTTTGATGTAAAAAATTCGATATATTTATGGTTGGCCTATCGGTGATCGTTTGCGATGTTAGAGATGACATTAAGGATTTTGATTACTAGATTTGTGTATTTTTTTATAAAAAATATTAAAAGGTAAATTATTTATTGAAAATAATTTACAACATTGATTATTCCCTATAGATTATTCCTATAAATGAATGGAGGTTCTTTTTCTCCCTATTTTAACTTACTTCTTAGTCTAAGCGGGAAAAGCAGGTATTTGTATATATTTTTCTTGAAGAGTAGGGATAGAGCGGGTTCATTAGATTTAATATATTGTAGTGGGACATCCTTCATGAAGAGAGTACGTTTATACGTTACTATATTCATTTCAATCAATTTTACATTTAAATTCATAAAATATTAGAATTTAATCGAGCATTTGCGAAATGCGAATTATTTCGGGTTAGTATTCGAATTCTGGCATTTTGATCATTTATATTATTAAAAAAAGGACACCATTAATGTTATCTTACAGGGGATAATCAAAGTTCCGGGTTATTTTAAGTAGTTTACGTTTTGAAACATAATTTGTAAAAAAATGACACAAACACACATATAAACACACTGTATTCAATAAAAATCTCTCACGTCATCTGCAACACCGAATTCGATCATCAGAACATCAAATTTAAAGTATCAAGTTGTTAGATTGGCAGCGCCTAGACAACGGATAAACAAGAAGTTAGATACGAAAAGTTCTGACAGTAAACAAACACATTTTTCGACTGATCAATTTAGAAATTGCATTTTAAACTAAAATGTTGCTGAAATTAAAAACTTAAAGTATTGAAAAACAGTTAAAGTTAACCAGAAACAGTTTCAAGAAATAACTAAGAGAATGTGATCAAAGAAGACGACCAGAGGGATTATTAGAGGAAGATATTGAACATTCATTGCTGAAATAGAGGAAACTAGGATCCATCAGAAGAGGAACACAATCGCACACACATAGTACACCCACAACATTTACTGTAAGTAATTCTTAAAAGATTTATCATTGTAAGCGAAAAATTTAAAATTATAAACGGAACAGATTATCTCCCTATTCAATACTTTTAATTGTTTTTTGAAACATCTCAATATGTTCTCTCACATCAATCGGTACGCGGCTGAAGATGAAAACCCACGTGTTTTCGAAACGGCCTTTCCAAGCTACTTCCGAAGGTTTATATACAGGGAGATGAAATGTTACTGATTGTTTGGATCCAAACATTGTTTGCATATAAAGAGAAGCAAAACAAAACAGTCACGCAGTAATAAGAATTAGCCATTTCCGCAGAATTTAACCAATAGGAGAAAAATCCAGTAATTAATCAACGTTAAACTCGGTACAGCATGCAGATATCGTACTTGTGTATAAATACAGAAATAAGGCGTCCTGTTGCTTCTCGCGCTTAAATATTTACAGTGACATACTTTGTTTTATTTAAACTTCAGCGGGGCGTCGGTTCAACAAAAGTCCGCGAAATGGATACCTGCCCGTCGAGAACCCAATAAACAGCGTAATTTACCTCAAAATCTCGAGCAATCCTGACGGAGCAGAAGAAGAAAAACGAAGAAAGAATCGGAAAGCGGGTAAAGGTGGAAGCGGGAAAAGATAGGACCCGCGCGCAGGTTTCGTGTTTCGTGAACTTGGTCTGGTTTTTAGCATGTCTTTAACCTAAAATATCAATATTTAAATGAGATTATTTTTTCAGCGTTAGTCTCAACATCCTCTCAACGGACGCGGCGGGGTGCCCAATATATTTATTTACTATATCGGTGTACAATACCCCAATGTTCACAATATTGGGATTTATACAAATAAATATGGTTAGCCTCAAGTTTGATTATTTTCTTATAAAACAGTTTCAGTTGCTTGAATGTGCGCGGACCACATAATGTAGCACGCTTCGCTTCAGTGGCGTAGTCTTGTCGTTAACTATGTAGATTTTGAATGCGGGAATCTATAAATGTATTACAACCCGAAAAGAAGTACACTTTGATATGCAGTTAGGTACGAGAAGGTGGTTAACCAATGCTTGTGGTGTTCAACGTATTATAAAATGATTCGAAAACAAATCAAGTAATTCATTTTTTCGATAAATAATAATATTAGTCTTTATTACCCAAGAGACCTAGAACGGTGCAATAACAGGATCGTACAGTAGATTACATAGTACTCCCTCCATCCGAAAATATGGTATACATTTGGAATTTATTTTTGTCCGAATTTATGGTATACATTTACAATTTTAATTAATTACATACTCCTATTAAGTTAGTGTACTATTTAATATAATTACGAATAAAATTTAATTGATGAGGGATCTAGCTTTGTCTACGGCTTCTTGAGAACACACTAAACTAGATGGTAAGCGTCCTTCACGCCGATGGTTGGCCTTATTGATGTGGGGAATCTTATACGAATTTCCTCCTTCAACCAACATAGTTGATTCCATACAGGTCTGCAGTGTTAGAAAAACATTGTCAAGGGTCTCTCTGTCTAAATCGTCAAAGGCTTTTTCAACATATTCGATCAATTCGTCAACTGTTTTTGGCGAAGCTTTATGTTGCAAAGATTGTATGGAATTGAAAAGCCAAGATCCAAAACGTTTAAATCGGGACTGTTTGGTAGTTGTGATTTAAACTGAATAGGCCAACCATCTGTAGATCCATGAGCCAGAAGTTCTTCATCGTCGTCACAAGCATGAGGTTTTCCATTATCCTGCTGAATATACATATATCGGTTTTTGCTTATGACTTATGGAAAACTTTAACTTGATTGCCGGAATGACGTTCTGAAGAATCATTTTTCTACATTCTGCTGAATTGAATCTTATTAAAAATTAATTACCTACCTAAACTAAAACAACAAAAAATACACTCTTAATACAAAAAGGTAACAATTAATTTTGAAAAAAAGTGTATCATGAAGTAAGTTAAGCAACTCTTCACTGTCCTAATCTTTGTTGAAAGTGACGTTTCACATTCTGCAGATTTCTTACTGTTATTTCTTTAAATGCTTCCACTATTCTCTTCCTTAATTCGCTGATGGTAGAGGGTCTATGTCGAATATTGTCAAAAACCCTTCTTGCAATGTAACTCCAAACAAAAAAGTCCAACGGGCTTAAATCAGGGCTTCTTGCCCGCCACTTCAGCAGCCCATGACGGCCTATCCATCCATCTGGAAATTCATTATTCAAAAATTCTGTAATTTCCCTGGTGCTATGTGGTGGTGCCCCATCGTGTTGGTAAATAATCCTCCCGTTTACAGCAATATTGCCAATAGCCGGAAAAAAAGTGTCTCTCAGCAATTCCAAATCCTTTTGGGGATTCAGTGAACCATCGATAAAAAACGGACCAACAACGTGATTACCTAAGATGTCGGCCGACACGTTGACCCTCTGAGGAATTTCAGTATGGGTTTCTATGGAAAAATATGAGTTTTCTCGTATTTTTTCTCTATTTTCAATATTATTTTTTTGTTCCAAGGTACAAAATGTCTCAAAACCTCGTAAAAATCCTTTCAACTAGGTATGGACAAAAAATAAATCAAACATTCCCCATAGGAAAACCATCACATAAAGGTTTTACTATGTAAATACTTATGACCAGTGTTTATTTGAAATGCATTGTATAAATGGAGCCAGTCTAAACTGGGAAAATCAATTAGCTACTTACGACTTCCGTTGGACCAACGACTTATCTGGCGCCTTCACTTGGAACAAGTGGCCAGTAATTACTGACTTTGTTCAGCAATGGCATTGCTTTACACATTAAAGCAAAAATGCTGATTACAAGTCTTGTCTGAGCCTGATTATTACCTAAGGTGCCCTCTCCTGGTCCACGGCTAGTAATCCCCACTTATAAAAATAGAAGCAATTCAAAACAAAATGCTTAGAAACATCATAGTTCCCATTAGTTCAACAGAAACGATCAAATTAAAAATGATCTTAACATGCTTAGCCTCATTGATTATGCCAAATGACCAGCCAAGAAGACATAATAGCGAGCTGGTGTTTCTGCTGGCACGAGTTGTACAAGAGCCACAAGATCGTCTACCTCTTAGGAACCGTGTTGTTTGAATAGCTGAAAGGTTAGATCTTGAAGAGTAACCCCAAGTTGTTTTTTCGACACCACGTGCTTTCCCCAAGTTAACCGATTCAAGACTGAACTCTAGTGACCTAGGAGTAATTGCCATTAAAAAGTGACAAACGAGCTAATCGATCTCGACGTAGCTCGAGTAAAATAGGTCAGATCATAGAAATACTGAGGCCTGCCAAATCTACCAGTCGCCCCTGTGACACAGTCAATCTTAGATATTTTTTTATCAGCTTTAGTTTGTTGAATGAGCGCTCTGTAGGGGCGACAGTGGGAGAAATTGTTAACAGAATACGGAGGCAGACACATATATTTGGAAAGAGTCCTTCCAGCTTGTATCTTTTCAAGCAATTCAGTAGCTCCAACGGACTCAGTTGGCCTTCTCCAATCTTTGCTTGACTATGATTCTTCTTTCAGTTGATCCTGAGGAATTGATAGGCACTTTCAGAGCAAGCTGCTGAATTGACACATTTTTGTTACCAAAGTTCCTTTAGGTCTATTTTTCGTGTTTCGCTTAGCCGATTCTTGATAAACAAAGGGCCATATACCAATTTTTCCATTAAAAAATTGTTTTCGATGTGAATCGTAACGTGGTCTGGCGACAGCAACCATAAACATCACTTTGGTTATAAAACGTTTGTTCTTGCAACTTCGGTAGGGTTCTTCTTCGTCTGTCATAATGTAATAAGGGCGCTATGTGGACATAATCGTACAAATCTTCAAAACGTCCATCCGGTCTCACTTTCGACAAGCAAAACTTTAATCTCTCTAACTTGTTTTGATTTGTTAACAAAGGTTTAACAGTAGAAGATATACGCTTTATTTTCTTTCCTCGTTTGTAAATGTCGAACAATGTAGATTTTGGAATAACGACAGCAAAAGACAGACAGGAATGTCCTTAACTTTGGCTAACTGTTCAGAATAGTCTTTACGTTTCCGTCCACATTTACCTTTCTTTTTTGAAGTAACATCGGCACAAATTTTACCGTCATTGCACTTTTTTGAGCCACTTTCCAAATTCTAGGCACGGGCAAACGGGTTACCCCAAGTTCAGCTGCAATTTTATTTATACTCCCATGCTTCAGCTTCTGGCCTTCTTTCAACTGCAACAATTTTTGCTATATACTATGACGTTGCTCACCGGTTAGTTGCTTGAACTTGGAATTCCTTTTCAATAAGCTTACTTCATTATTTATAACAATATCTACCATTTTGTGAACAGGGCGTGTGTAAAATTATTTTTCATGAAATGACGTTTTAACTCTATTGACGTTTTTGACACAAACAAAATCGGATAGCAGCCAACTACGTACTAGTTGTTTGTCTAGCATCAGAATTGCCAACTGAGTATATTTTATTATAATTCTTTACTAATGTCTCATTAATTTTCAAAAAAATGTCAAATGTATACCATATTTTCGGACGGAGGGAGTATAAAATATAATAATATGCAAAAACAGAAAAGAACTTTAAATAACAGAAGTTGCTAAGGGAAGACCATAAAATTACAAAAGTGCTTCCCTTATTATCGTCTGCAGACTTTTTGAAATCTGATGGTGAACATAGCAAAATGGTTGAAGACACATTGTTCAAATTATGGTAAATTTTATAGGAAAATGGACTTTCATAAAGTTTGGTTTTATTTTGTGGGAGAGATATTTTGCTTCTAAATGGCGTAATGAAATTATAAATATCAGCTCTGAATTTAATCTTATAATAAAGATATGATTGGCATTTAGATGAAATAATTTGATGAGTGGAAAGACTTGGACACCGAAATTTTCTTCTGCCTTCCATGTTCAATCACTCAGCAGCTACCAGCTTCAAACTTTTTTATACCATATACAATTAAACCTCTGCTAACGGACACTGCTCAACAACGAATATCTCTTTTTAAAGGAAAGTTTCCAATTCCCAAAAACTCATTATATACTAAAGTACATAACAAACACCTCTAGAACGATGGGGACATCAAAACCAACAAATTTATCCAATATTTGCTTTAAAACTTACCTCTGCATAACGAATCTAAATTCGGATTTTTAAACTGATAGGAATAAAGTCGTACAAATTTTATTATATTGCATATATTTCAAAGGAAATCCGTAAATCATTCAAATTATTTTATTCAAAGGATTTAACATTTCAAATTGTCAATAACTGCCGTATGTAGAATTCGAAATTGTAAAAAGGAAATTTCAAAACAAGAAATAAACGACTCTTGACTAATATTTCACATAAAAAGTGTGAAATTTAAGATTTAATAAATTCATAAATCGACTTCGATATGTATTATTTAATGTGGTTTCATTAAACACAAAATTGTACATATGTATGTACCTCAAACAAGAATTCTGAACTCTCTGTATTCGATGTTTAGTAATACTGTCAATGGCAGGGTGATAAGTACCAATGCACTATGAAAATTGAGACAATAATAATTCTAAAATACGAGGGTAAGTCAAATATTATCTACACTTTCGCCATAACAAGCTTTGAAGGTTATCGTAGTGGCGGCCCCTTGCGCATGCGTTGAGTTGACGCCTCTGTGGTCATGTGTACGGAATTTAATCACGATCGCGTCATTTGTCTGCTAGCTGCGACAGCATAAGTATGTCAGCTTCGCTATTAGTTTGCACCAAAGAGGAACAACGAGCAGTAATCCGATTTTTGTGGTCAAAGGGTGTGAAAGATGCTGAAATTCACCGGCGACTTTTGTCACAATACGGGGACAGTGCTTTATCTCGTAAAAGCGTTTTTTTGTGGATCGAAATGTTTCAAAGGGTCCGCACGAGCGTAACACAAAAAGAGGGAGCTGGGCGGCCGTCAACCTCGACCACCGACGACAACATTCAGCAAGCTCGAGAGATGGTTACTGCAAATAGGCGAGTTACCATAGGTAAGGTTGCATCTTCTTTAAAAATCAGTCACGGTTCTGCCTATCAAATTATCCACGATGAACTTAAATTTCGTAAAGTGTGTGCGCGATGGGTACCATGAATGCTTACCGCAGAAAACAAAACCAAACGTTTGGACATCTGCCGACGTTTACTGGATCACTTCAACGCGGAAGGCGACGCATTTTGAAGCAGAATAGTGACTGGTGTTTAAAGAAGATACAACCTCACCTATGGTAACTGGCCTATTTGCTGTAACCATCTCTCGAGCTTGCTGAATGTTGTCGTCGGTGGTCGAGGTTGACGGCCGTCCAGCTCCCTCTTTTCGTGTTACGCTCGTGCGACCACTTTGAAACATTTCGAGCCACAAAAAAACGCTTTTACGAGATAAAGCACTGTCCCTAAAAGCACGTGAAGCAGAATTTCTTGGTAGATGAGGTCGAAAGCTTCAATCCTCTCGTGTCGCTCCTTCAGTTTCATTTTCATCTTTGGAAAGAGAATAAAGTAGGGAGCTAAGTGAAGCGAATACACTGAGTGAGGAAAAACCATCATGTTACTTTTTGCCGCTGTACGATGAAAGAGGGATTTTCCCGTTCCTGCGCCACTTCTCCGGTCGTTTCCTTCTCATATCCATCCTTGTCCGCTTTTGGACATCACGACAGAATTCTGCATTGCATCAATATCGAGAAAACAGATCATTACGGGTTTGCTGTTGTTTTTGACTTCGTGGACTTTCTTTGGCCCAGGTGAAGATGGATTCTTCCATTGTGGCGATTGTTATTTGGTGTCGGGATCGTCCCTATAGACCCAATTTTCGTCACCTGTAGCGACCTTACAAAGGAAATCTGATTCACTTCGAAGCTGTTCTTTCTATTCTCTACTGGCATGCGACGTTGCTTCTGTTCGTTGCTTGGCAGTCGTGGTACGAACTTTGCTGCTATTCTTTTCGTGTTCAATTCTTCCGACAAAATCCGTTGACAGGTGCCATAAGGTAATCTTATATTTCCAGTTACCTTGAATGGTCTGTTTACCATCATTCAGCACTGCATTCCGAACAATAACGACATGTTCTGGAGTAATACCGGTTGATGGTCGTCCAGAACGTTAAGTTAAGAGTAAACTCAATGACACGGCAAGACCTGGATTATAAGGGTAAATTCAAACTTTTTGCGCCTAGCACTTCAATTATAGGATCTTCATTACTTTTACCATTAAATGTTCTTAAAATGCATACAAAACTTCAAATTAATTGGTGCCTGCTCAACTTGTAGCAGCATCCATATGAAATTGCTTATTAAGTCATTGCATTTCGTTGTTGTTAATTGGTTATGCAGCAAAAAAAAATGTATTTATCCCAGTCATAGCTTTTTTCTAAGCTATTTCTCGACCTTTCTGTATATACCCATTTTCACAGCCCACTCAAAAGACAGTCACATCCTGACGTTACGCTACTGTTTCCAATTCCGAATCTACGATTAGTCACGGATGCGGCACCATATCCGTGGATATAACAAACCATAAGATACTGGTCTTTACGAGACAACCTACCGCGCACACCATGTTAAAAAATCGAAAAGCGGAAATGGAGAACGCGCTCTGTTTACTAGGAAACGTCAACGGCCAACTGTAAAACAATTGAGATGTATTGCAATTGTTCCTACTCGGTTCCATCGCTGCGAACCATGCCAACTACGACGAACAAGCGGTCCCTACCGTCGATGGTGTTTAGAGATAGCGATTATGATGATGATGTTGATGATGATGTGGTGACGTAATTGCGTTGTTAGATCTCGAAAAAGATCTTTGGTTAGTTACATTTAATTAGAAAAAAAAAAGGATAGTGTTCCAGATATGGATACTGCGTTTGTTATTTGTTAATTTCAGTTTGAAGTGATATTTGAAAATCACAATTTTTTTTTATGTACCACAATTTTGTAAAAATAATTTTTGATTTATTTTTTATTCACTTTATACTAAATTATATAGTCACAAATTTTCCTTTTGGTGATATCTATCCGTAGTCCAGTAACCTTGCCCGAAAGGAGGGGAGGGGAGATGTACTTTACACCAAATCTGGTAGCCTTGTTTTTGTGCTGAGTTGTTTGTGATGTTGGTCCAATGAATGTTCCAAGTTTTCGATCTCGGAATCTGAACGCAACTCGACTCAAAATCCAGAAAACAGGGAAATTTTCGACCTCCTTTCAGTTTTTGTCGATTTTGACCTTAATAACCATTCAGTACTCTTTTAAAGTGGACTATATTTGCGACAATTTGAAAACAGAATGATCTCTGTAAGCCCAATAGTTTCCAAGATAGAACCTTTCAGAGTTACCAATTTTTAAGTAGACTAAAGTTGCTGCAAATTGAGATCAAAATGGTCTCTATAAGTCCAGTAGTTTCCGAGATACAGCTTTCTAAAGTTTCCAAAGGGACTCCCGAGTTGTCTTTATTGCTTCGCTTTAGACAGCTGCGGATTAAATGACCGGCTGGGATGCATCTTGACATGGCGCACAACCGTAGAGCCATAGTGACAAATAGCAGCTTCTCATTGGTTGGCAACTGCGCATGCTCATTCCCTTCACCCCACCTATTGAATTTCCAAATTATAGTAATAACTAGAGCGGGCCAAGAGCGCCACGCGCCAGGTTCGCAATCAGGCTGCCGGGCGCATATATGTATGTAAACATAGGTAATTTAAATATGTAATTATTAGGACGAGGACCAAAACCACTGTCTATTACGTCGTGAAGACGCGCAAATATACACCTGCAGTTTGGGTGTTCGTTGATAAATAGGGCGTTGTTCACAGTGGGCCACTACAAAAAAAAAGTTCATTCATCGACGGCTACGAACTAACAGCGCGCTTATTCATTTACGGATGACGCGCTCTATTCATCAACAAATGACGAGTCTGCAGATGTTACGTTTGCACCACTTCGTGGCATACTAGAAACAAGCGTCGGTGTGCTCGCTTTAGTGATTATGTCTAACGTAACTATTAAAAATAAACGGCCATTACCTACGAAAGTTAATAAATTTCTTAGTGAATTTGTGGATTTACACTACAATGGGAGTATAATTTTCTGTAAAGTTTGTAAAAAGAAACTACTGTGCTGGAAGCAAACGTGATTGTGAAAGACATATAAATAGCGCACACCACAGAAATAAAAGAAATGGTGTGTCACAACAACGTCAATTTCAATTAGAATTGCTTTTAACGTTTATGGTATGTGGTCTACCACTTCGTATACTTGATAAAAAAGCATTTCGAAAATTCTGGGGTACATACAATACCGAGTGGATACTACCATCTCGGACAGAATATTAGCAACAATTACAAAGGGGTAGTAGACGCGATAGAAAATTTGCAAAATTCTGGATTGTCGTTGGTAGAATCAGTGCCAGTCGTGGACGAAGTTAGTACATTGTTACACAGTATAAACGATGCAACAAGTGGACGAGTTTTAGCTAAGTTCGATAGTGTTTTAAAAAAGAATCCGGACTACACGAGATTAAGACAAATGTGCGATGGGGCATCTGCAGATTCCTTGACTAAGTCTAAAGATTATTTTAATTACGCCTGTCTTACTTCGGTAGACGTGGAACGGTCGTTTTCGAAATATAAGAACATTTTTTCGTCTCGGCGAACATCCTTCACCGAGGCAAATGTGGAAACTTATCTGATGGTGCAACTTTTTAAACAAGCCTAACCGCATTATTAAGAAGGATAGAATTTATTTATTATATCTTTATTTACAGTTACATTATTAATACAACAGAATAAAAAAAGCGTTCAGTTTCTCGGTTATTTCCTTATTACATCCCATTTACAACGCATACCGTTTTCAATCAAATAAAAAATCATAATGAAAATAAAACACCTCAGCGTGTACATATATATATATATATATATATATCGCTCTAATTACTAAACATTATTATTGCGTCAGCTTTATTTCTTACTCTTGTGTATTAATTTCGAAATATCACATATCTGCTGTGACTCACATATACGCTATTTACAATAAGCGGCCGTTGCGCCTGATTCCGATTCTGTTGGATGGCGCAATTTGGCCCGCTCTAGTAATAACAGTAATAACAGTTTTGATGAAAATTGAAAGCTACCAGCGCACAGTGGTACGAGGCACTCAAAAACCTGGCTAAAATTCGAAAAATCAAATATGTGTTCAGAGTTTATTTCGTCAAAATGTGTTAACATTATTCAAATTCAGTGACCTTGAAACAATTTACATCAGTTTTCAGCCCAGTTAAATAGTTTCTAACAACCTTTATCCGCCATTTTAAGTTTTGCAATTTCGACGACATGTTTGTAATCAGCGACCTCGAAAACTTACATACACGTATTTACATGGAGTTTGAACAACGTTTTCTTATCTTGGCCAGGTTTTTGAAAGTTTCATACCACTGTGCAGCGTCTGGTTAATATAAACAATATTATAATAAGAATAAAGAGTGGATAATGTCAAATGTGTAATATTATGAATGAGAATAACAATTATAAACTGCCGGAAACGGACTCCACCAAATCAGGAAGTTAAACATTTCTACCACGCCTAAAATTTTGCAACTTAATTAAAAATGCATGCGTGTGATATTTCAAAATGCAAATACCTAGGTAGAAGCAAATAAAACATAATTATATGGTAATAGTAGCTGGCTGAAAATGTCATGGCGGATTTGGATTTTATCTCCTATTGGACATGACCCACTGGGTGTTGGTCGCAAAATATTGAAACCCAGTGGTTTACTAATAATGATAGCAAGGACTGTGGGGTAGTATGGCAAACAAAATATTCACGGCTCACTCCACACCACAAATTATTAATTAACTGAGGAAGGCCTTTTCGAAAACACATGGGTAGCCGTGTACCAATCGGTATGCGGCTGAGGATGTTGACCCATGTGTCTTCGAAAAGGCCTTCCCGAGTTAATTAATAATTTGTGTGGTGCGGAGTGTGTCGTGAATCTTCCCAGTGGTTTACGCCTTCCATACTTTTTAAATTGCTTCTTATAATACCTACATTCTCATATTCACTAGGCAGAAAAATGAGATCTATATGTTAGACAAACATAGTATAAAACAATTTGAAAACATGGAATTCAAGAAAATTACAAGCAACCGTTAAAAAAATAACAAGTAGATAAAAAACATAGCATAGTACCTCACAAGACAAGACAATAATAGTGTCCTAGGCAAGTGAAGGGATTGAGCATGCGCAGTTGTCAACTAATGAGAAGCTCTCCTTTTCTCTAATGTTCTCCTCATCGTAGCTCTCGTCTGGTCGGCTTGCCCATGACTTGTGCGTAATTTCTCGTTTAGTTTGAATCCAAAATCTACAGAATGTCGAATCCCGGATCTTCCATGAGTTTGTAAGGAGAGTTTGAGTGAAGGTGAAGTGGTGTTGGTGAAGAAAAGAGGGGTTCAAATACTTCGGACATCAAGTGGAAGAAATATAACAACCCAAAGTTAATTAAAGCAGCTGTTCGTCGTGGAGACAAATGTGAAGTCAACAAGAGCAACGAGATCTGTCTCTGAACAGTTCAATTTTTGAGAAAATAACGCCAGAATTCCTTGTGACTCAGAGGAAGAAGATGCCGGAAACAGGGAATACTGTAATTATTGAGGAAAACTACGAATACTTACTCACATACTTAATCCTGCGCTTATCTACTGTGAGGTGTAAGGCATTGTGGAGTTGAGTTCATTCCATTCGGCCTTCTCTTTCTATTTCTCTCGATCTGCTGCCATTGTCCTTATTCCTACCCAAGGTATTCCCCTTTCTATGGCATCCTCCTTCACACCATCGATCCACATTTTTCTTGGTCTTCCTTTCTTGTTTTTTTCCAGTGCTTTTGATTCAAATATTTGTTTTATTATCCTATTGTCCGACATCCATGCAAACATTAATTCAGATAGATACGTCTCTCTCATCTCCCAATAACCTATTTTCAATTGTTTAATATGTTTCTTTGCTTTTTTTATTGCTTGGTCTATTACTATGGAGACCAGCAAAGGGCTCAGCACACAGCCTTGTTTTAGTTCAATTTCTGTTGTAAATTCCTTCCTCACTGAATACAACAATCATAAGAGTAGCTGAAAAACGAGGTGACGAATGGGCTCTTAAAATAGAAGAGCGTATTTCTGAGAATACATATTTGGTAGCACTTGGTGCGAAATTTCCGAGAAAAGTCAACAGAAAAGCAGTCAAAATTCGCTCAAAAAAAAAGCACAATATTGTTAAAATTACAGAAAAAAATAGGAAACTCTAAAAGGTTATATCTTTTAACCGATTGGGTTTGCAGAGACCATTCGGATTGCAAGTTGTGGCTGGTTTAGTCTACTTTAAAAGGTTTTTATTGAAAAGGTAATCCTTCCGGGTCAAAATCAACAAAAACTGAGAGAACGTTGAAAATTTCGCGGTTTTCTAGATTTTTGACAAAGTTGCGTGATCGAAAACTTGGATTATTCATTGGGCCAACATCATAAACAACTCAGCAAGAAATCAGAACTACCAGATTTAATGTAAGGTTCGATGTATAAAATCATCAGTAACACAGTGTTTTTCTAAAATTTATTCTCTCATTAATAATTTGTAAAAGAGTATAAAATTTTAAATACATCCTACAGTAAATTCTAAAGATTAAAGAAAAACAAATATCCTCTCCATTATTACACACACTTCTCATATTTATGCTAATTTTTCAACTTTAGAAACACTATATTAACTACGAACATTAACAAAGATTGTTTGGTTGTATTACTAAAGATCAAAGATACATATTTTTTGATATATCCTTCCTTATTACAACGCTAATTGTAAGTACGTCCAGTACTTCTTATTTATTTACCAATTATTTTTACAATATTACTTTTAAATGTTACACTTCCTTTCGTTATTGAATCCTTGCTTTTTTCAAAGTTACACATGGATAAAAATGCGATTACTAACACTGAAACTGGTGCATCTTGCGCTCTATATTATGCAATTCTCCTGCACTTAAAACATTATCTTTATTCATAGGCGAAACTGTGTAACATTTGCGCTAAAATATACATCCTGTCTTCTCGTGGAAAAATATGTGTATGTGCATGAACGTTGGGTTTCGAAACGTTTAAAATATGTGCATTTCTAGCGATAAATTAAGTCAAACTAGCGCGTTAAGAGTTTTAATACACAATATAGATTTAAACTTCGGTTTTAGCATTAAATCTTGATGGATATTAATAGATAACTAAGAAGGTAGTGGGCTATTATTTTCTACAAAGGTTAGTATTAATTAAAGCAATTGAAACAATATAGATGAAAGTTACAAAAGAAATTATTATAGTTCATTCACGTTAAGAGTGCAGTAGATAGCGCTACGATCGGCGTCCATATTACACCGAGGAAATATACACCGGATAGGAAAACAGCGATGAATTCCAATTGTAAACTGACAGCGTCGTAAGCGTTAAAAATTTGGTTATCAATATTTTGTAGTGAATAGCAAGGTGTAATATCGCATGAAATTATAGTTCTTCGTATTTTATGTGCAATATGTTCTATTACGACGTGATAAAATAAAGCGAGTGAACATATCTCTGAAATCAATTTCAATATAAATTTGTTTTAAAAATGTTGCCTACGTCGCGAAAACGAGCAATGTTGGACAAAGTTACAGAATTTATAGCAGAAATGCCTCACCTAAATTATGATGGCGTTGAAATTCAATGTGTAGTTTATAATACCCCTTTAATGTGTTGGTCCGAAAGGGATTTTCTACGTCACGTAAATAGTAAACGGCATTCTTCAAAAAAAAATTGCACACGACACTATGACAAATTTAAATTTAATTTATGTGTTACCTTTATTGCACGTAATCTACCGTTTAATTTACTAGACAAGGAAGCATATGTCTTCTTTTGGAATAAATATTCGGACTGCAAATTACCAAGTCGGGCATCGTTACAAAGAATTGTGCCATCTGCTCGTTAACATGTTGAAAAATGAATGAAATCGGAGTTGAAAGATAAAAAACTGTGGTTATGTGTGGACGGAAACAACAGATCGTAAAAAACTTGTTACATATTACGTGTAAAATTCATGCTTTCAGTCATGTGGCAGATAGTATTAGAAAATGTTATCCTGAGGTAGACGCATACAAAAGCAGTGTTTGTCAAATCCCTAAAACGTATTCGAAAATTTCACAGAAATTCTTACACATTGAGGAATATAGTTACAGGCCGCGTTTTATTATCATAAATATTTTGAGAATATTAAGAACGTGGTTTTACAATTCGATCCAAAGGGAGTGGCTATCAAGGAAAGCCAGCCTAAATTTCAAAATAGTCAGGTTAAAACGGATTTAAAAACTATTCAGAACAATTACTTCAGACTAGTGGAGGCAATAGAAAAATTACAAAATCCTTCGCTGTTAGTGGAATCTCTGCAAATAGTGCAACATGTTCACGCACAGCTATGCGCGGTAAAAGACACAAAAAATACTTGTGTTCTAGAAAGGTTTGAAAGTGTTTTAGAGAAAGATTCTGAATTTGGTGCATTTGTGAAGGTGCGTCAACAGAATCGTTAAGTTCCAAAGATTATTTTAATTACGCAAATATAACGTCACTAGATGTAGAACGTTCGTTTTCTGCATATAAACACACTTTTTCCTTACGCCGCACTCGGTTTGCCGAAACAACTGTGGAAACATTATTCACTTTGTGATTTCACGGAAGACTTTTAAGACGGTAGGAGTTTGAACACGTATTATATTTCATTTCTGGCCATTTATTTTGTGTAAACTTTTATGCGCCCACCACTGGTTGTTGGCGCAAATTGAGCAACTCTAGTTATTAATCCCGTGTTAACAAAAAGAAAATGAGGGGGTTACATTAATGTTATTATTATGAAACAAAACATTCTGATTACTACTGTTAGGTGTGCTTCTTATAAAATGCTCATTTATCGGATGAACATCAGACATTCCGGTAAAGATTGGCAATTCTGGTTCTTTAAATTTAAATCTAAAAGAAACGTGCTTCCATAAAGTTTTTAAAAGGCTTTGTTGTCGATATAAAACAATATATTTTGCAATGAAACCTACCTGTTTGCCAGGATCACGAATTGAATCAACACCTTTTGAATGAAAGGCGAACTCATAAACAGTTCTACCATAAAGGAGGCGTGCTGCTTGTCACTTGTTACTTATATTTGACAGACAGTGCTGCCACCTTAAAATAAACTATGAAGTGATTTCTAATTTGAATTCAATACCACTTCGTATGTGTACGAATATCGTAAGCATTCAAATATAACTTACACGAATGTTGTAATTTCTAAATATTGAATATGAACGGACCTTATTGTTATTACAATGCATATACAAAACATCATCGGCGTTAGTAACTATCTAAAATTGACAGGGAAAAATCTGCTTCAGCTTGAATGGATCAAACTTCACATTAGTTCTCTAAAGGCGGGTACCACACCCATACAGATGTACATATGCAATATCTCACATCGACGCGATTGTTTACTAATAATCGCACATATGCTACGGATTTAATATCGTAAAGATTTTAAGTTACAACTTACAGGCTCGAAAGCCGTCGGTTCCGAAAGCGGCCGCGTTAATTTTTCCTGGAGTTTATGCGCGCCAAATGGTTCCGATTCGGCCGGCGAATTGTCAGAAATCGTAACGTATTGATTTTATAAAACGTCGTCTTTTGTAATAATATTTATAAATTATTTTGACAACGAATGTGAAGTTCGCGGCAATTTGTGTACGCGTATTGATACTGATACGATGATTCCCCGTTTAATATCCGCACGAAGAAGTATGGTTGAGTTCGAAGAAATCGAGATCATCCGCTGTTCAATATTGCAAATGCTAAATATTTCTTTGCGTCCAATAACTTATGCGTTTTATTGTTTTCGTCATTTAAAAGATATCTTGTTTGTTTACGTATAAGATTGATTGATTTTCCTACCAAAGCAGGGCTGGTCTTTACATCCCTGACACTGAAGCTTAACAGCCTGTTGTATTATTCCTGCGTCGGTTTTGTTTCACTTGAACAAGTTAGTTCCCGCAATCAGGTTTAAGAGCCTATGTAGTAAATCTTTCTCCATTCGTAGTTCAATTGTGCTTCGCATAGCGAATCTGCGTTGAGCTGGCGGTGCACATTCGAAAATAATATGAGGGGCTATTTCCTCCTCCTCATTGCAAAGTCTACATAAGGATTCATCTTTGTAGATCCCCATCTTATGCAAGTGGCCTTTCAAACAGCCATGTCCTGTTAATAGACATGTTGCTGCCCTAAACTGTATCTTGCAACTGTATGTTGCAACGGTCTTCCCATCAACCGTTTGCTGTGCTTTTGTCCAGCTGCATGTTTCCAATTTAATTGGTGTTGTGTAATGATCCACTCATTAATTGCACCGCGCACTGCACTCTTGGTAATACCTAGACCCGGTTCAGGGCCTATATAATTCATTTTTGAGCCTTCCCTCGCTAGCTGGTCTGCAGTTTCATTGCTCGCTATGTCCCTGTGCCCTGGCACCCACACCAGTGTGACCTTGTTGTGTTTAGACAGAACCATTAGGGTTTGCAGGCACTCCCATACTAGTTTGGAGGTTATATGATAAGATGTTAGTGCCTTTAAGGCTGCCTGACTGTCAGAGAGAATGCAAATCGTCTCACCCTGCGGTCGCCGACGCAGACTCTCCCACGCGCAGGTTTGTATAGCATATATTTCTGCTTGAAACACCGTGGTGTATCGCTCAATTGGTACACATACTTTGTATCCCTGGTTTTCCTCATATACACCAACGCCAGAAGTAGTGCCCGTTTTGGACCCATCTGTGTACCAGACTAGTGTTTTCGGTTTTCTCCCCTTTCCATCCCTCCATTCATCCCAATTCAAGAAAACTTTGAAAGGTTTGTCATAGGAGATCCTGGAGATATCATAGATAGGGTTTGTTACTACTGCTTCTATTCTGGTGTGCCCAGATCCACTGTGGGATCTCCAGTTGCCGGTATTTTTCAGTCTGTATGCACCCATTCTGGCTTCTCCCTTGATATAAATCTCAAGAGGAGGTAGGTTTAGCATGGTTTCCATAGCAGCTGTTGGAGTGCTTTTAATAGCTCCTGTTATACATAGACATGCCAGCCTCTGAATTTTCGAGAGACTAGTTGTCGCATGTTTCTGTGTGGTCTTAGGCCACCAAACCAGGCAGCCATAAGTTATCATGGTTCTTACCACCGTAGTGTGCAGCCAGTACGTCATATGTGGTTTGAGTCCCCATATTTTCCCGACTTACGTATAAGAGATCGAACTCAAAATCATTTCGAGTAAATTCGACAGTACTTAAGCATCATCATTTAAATATTTCAAAGTGATACCCTCTATCCTACACCACATAAAAGGCGCTTTCTTTATTACAATCATTTCTTGTTGAATGTTCGTCAGGATCTTCGTCTTTCGGCGAGTGTATCCGTTACTACCTAGAGGACAAGGCTCAGCTGTTACTTCCGAGAAAACAAGGTAAACAGCTCTGACGTCGGCAGGCTGTGACGTATTTTGATTTAGGTCAATAAACGTGTTTACACACTGAGACCATCTCTGCGTTTTAAATTGATTTATCCAAATTATGTTGGTTTTATTTAAAAAAATACTATGTGATGATATTTCCGTCCTTTGTTGGTGACACCTGCAATGTTTTTGTGTTGTATAAGCGATAAAATCTTTTTTGAAGCGATAAAAACGAGGTACCGTAAAGTTGGGTGGCTTTAGCCACTAGAGTTGACTTTGGCCATTTTTCAATATGTTTTATTTATGCACAATTACGTTATAATAATACTTATTGGCCAAATGTAATTTTTTACTGTTTCTATAGATTATATTGGACTAAAATAAAATATATTGTCACCACACAATTTGTTTTCTAGTTCATGAAAACTTAAATAAAGAAATCTATGAAAAACGAGCATTTTTTACCTTCAAAAACATTATTCGTAAGTGAATGAAGAGGCTGCATCCATGATTTTCATGTGGAAATACGAAATCATAAAGCTTGTGACCAGATCCTAGTTTCGGCATCCACTTGTATCTAATATAGGTGCTGTTTGATTACAGGAAAATTAAAAGTTCAACATTAATCAAGAGGATATCATAACCTCAAAAGTATGCATAGAAATTGACACGCCCTTCTTAATTGACATGAATTTAGCAGTCGTTTACCACCACCTGTGTATAGTTTGGCCACACCAATTATTAGTTCTGTCTTCCACCGCTATGTGAACGGTCGAATTTAATTGCATTGTGTGAACTTTCTTAATTCCTACCTCCATTTAGCGCTACTCTATGTGAACGCCGCTCTAATGTATGATGATGATGTGGCTTCGCACTCTCTGTGGAGTAGCGCCGCTCGTAAGCTGTCTAGGGCCTTAATTTCGAGATGGGCCATACCCCTTCTTCTCCATTTTCCTTTGTCTTTCGCGGCTTCTTCTTTATTCCAGCCCTACTTGTCGTTTGTAACTTATTGTACCCATCTTGTTCTTGGCTTTCCTCTCCTTCTCTTACCCGCAGGCATCCAGTTCAAAATTGTTTTTATTACTTCCTTTTCCACCTTTCTCCATACATGATCCAGCTATTTTGCTCGTTGTTGCCTCATTTTGCTCACTATATCCGTGTTTTCTAGTATCTCTAATATCTCCTGGTATCGGATACTTCTATGTTCATTCTCCCCAGCTTTAACCGGTCCTATTATTTTCCGTATTATTTTTCTCTCGGTCATTCTCAGTTTTTCTTCTTCGGTTTTTGATATTGAAGCTGCTTCAGCTGCATAGACCATGATAGGGCTGGTTGTATCTGTATATATCTATTTACGAATATCTACTTTTCTGTCGTTTAACTCTAACATACTGGGTATATACGGAACAAAAAAGATCCCTTGTAATTGCCTCGTCCCGCCTTCATAAAGTAGAGCAAGACAAACGATAAGGTTCCTTCCCGTTAATTCTTCTGTTTACACATTCTAAGAAATCTAAACCATTCAGTATGTGACATGATACGATGACCCGGTCTTTTGTCAAGTGTCAACTAACTGACTTTTAAGCTAATAAATCAAACAGGCAAGAAAAATGAACTGGCGCATTCTCTTTATTTAAAAGGCTGAGATTTCTCTTTATATAGATAGTATGAAGTGCGTCCAATTCCCGAGGTGAGGTTACGATTTTAATCAATTTCAGGTTTCCTAATTTGATATTGTGTCCTGTATCGTTTATGTGCTGAGATATATTGGATATTGCCACCCATAGATACTGAAGTTGCTTTATTTCCTCAAATTCCTTGTTTCCAACTTTAATCTTTTTACTTCCAGGTTCTTTCCCAATTCTCGTGATTTTTGTCTTGTCCATATTTATTTTCAAACCTATCTTTTCTCCTTCCATAATAATTTCTTGTAGTACTTGTGCCATTAGATCTCTTCTTTTTGCAATTATGACTAGGTCATCTGCGAATGACTCTATCAGTAACTTCTAAAAAACCTATTTCCTGCTTCAAAAAGCTTTATGACCCATATACTAAAACAAATTAAGACATATTCATATTGTAGTGGGACTTCCATCTGAAGCGCGTGCGTTCACACTTCAATTCATGAATTTCAATTAAATCAATGTCGAAATTCGTAAAATATTTAAATTTAATGTAGCATTTGCAGAATTCGGATTATTTTGGGTTACTATTCGAATTCTGGCATTTTGATGATTTATATTATTAATCTTTTATTTCTTAAAAAAAAACTCCCTTAATGTTATTTTATGGGGAAACATCAAAGTTCCGGATTATTTTCAGTAATTTACATTTTAAAGGTATTGTTTGTAAAAACTCTCATACAACACATACTATTTGGAATCCAAACATCAAAATGCACAACGTCATCTGCAGTATTGAAAATTAACATCGTAACGCCAAATTTAAAAGTATCAAGTCGTTAGATTGGCAATGACGGGACAACGCAAAAACAAAAGAGATACAAAAAATAATTTTTTGACAGAAGACAATTTTATTCATTTAGAAATTCAAATTAAAAACTTAAACGTATTTGAAAAAAATATTAAAACACTATCAAGACAAAATAAAAACAGTTTAAAGAAAATAATCAAGCAAATCTAACCGAAGAAGCTAAAGAAAAGGATTGGAGAGGTTTACCACAAAAAGGATTTCAAGTTTCAACTGAAAAAGCGGAAGTTTAAAACGACACACACACACACACACTACACACACATTAATGTAAGTAAATCATTCAAAATTAATCCGTAAGTAGAGAGTTGGAAATAATAAACGGGATTTGATTGTCATTTAATTTAATATTTTATACTTCTATATATTAAAAAAAAGATCTCAGTATATTTTCTAGTAAATTCATTTTTGTACATAAGTTTTGAGGTTAGGCATCATGACGATACTTTATGCGAATCAACCTAATAAACAAGACCGAATCTTCCCGGTACTAACGGAGAAAACGAACCGAAGGTGATTGTATGAATGTTCTCGCACCATTCGGACAATTAAATCCGATAAACATAACAACGGTACGGGGATCGGGGGCTAACGGGGATCGAACGCGGGCGCTACCTCAGCATTTAAAATTAAACCGACAAGCGGGGTATTTAAAAATGTCTTTAAATAAATGACGTGGCTGTGTTCGGAGGTGTAAATTGAAGAGTTGCAGTATTATAAAGGTATTCTAGTCCAGGCTCGCGGCCAAGATACACAAAACTCAGACAGAATTGAACTTGTGTCTTGATGATGGGTTTCGTAAAAATCTCGCGGCGCTCGCCTCTCTCTGGCTTTGCTCGTTTTTCTCCTCTCTATTCCGCTATACGGGCGCGTTTGATGTACGATGATGATGCGATGGTGCTGATGCTAGTGCATGCAGTAGGTACCGCTGTTGCTGTTGCTGACGCTATTGCTATGGAGGCTTTGCAATATACCAGGAATAGAAACCGCATCGGAATCTTGTCGAGTTATTTTGTGTGATGAAGCATTTCGCTTTTATTTTTGGAGATAACGCAAGATATTAAGAACTTATCAAAATTAATTATGCATGTCCATTTACAGGTGTACTTGGTTTACTAACATGTGAGAAGGTGTGCGGCAATGTGTTTTTTTTCCAAAAAACAAAAAGCTCATTTAATTCAGCTCGTAAAACTGCTATTTCCCCATTTGATCGTTTCTCTATCCCTGCTAGTCTTGACTGCCATTCCCAAAATTCCTTCCATCCTATAAGCATTACATTTACATAAATCTATCAAATGTATGATTGCATCAACTGTTTTAAAATTCTTTATGATCTGTGTAAGAAAAACGGTTTAAGGGCTGATGCTATCCTCACAAAACCATATAACACCTTGTGAGTTAGGGCTGATACAATCATGAAAAACAGTATTCCAAAAATAGACATTTTTTTCTTTTTGTTTGGGTTTAGACCGGGGAGAGACACGATTGATCTTATGTTTACGGTTTAAAAAAAGTGTTACAAGCTGCTGTTATGCGTTGTGGACTTGGAGGAGGCTTTCGATAGTGCATCTAGGGAAAAAATATAGGAAATACTGACAAGTAGGAACGTGGAACAAAAGCTTTTACAAGCTATAAAAAGTATATATAGATATACCCGGAATTTAGTTAAAACACAAAATCAGATATCAAAAGAACCTATCACCAGAGCAGGAGTTACACAGGGTGGAGTCTTGAGCCCACTACTTTTTACTGTTTTAGTGGACGAAATTGCTAAAAAATGTAAAGAAAATGTGAAGAAGACTAAAATTGACATGCAATATAATTTAGATGCCTGAAATGAAGATTTTGAAATACTCAGCATGAAAACCAATAGTGAGAAAACGGAGCTTTTAGTTATTATAAAAAATCAAGAGAATCTAAACATAAATCTAAATGGCAAATAGATTTTAAGTATCTAGCATCGAAAATAAACACGTAGGGCGAGAAGGAGACAGCAATAAATGGCAGGATAACCAGCGCAACGAAATTGTTCACATTGTTGCACAATGATAAGGAGAAAGTCGTAGCACTGTATGTCCACAACTCTCTGCTAATTGCAACAACATATTTTTTGGCTTATTCCTAAAACAAACAGATAGAAAATGAAGTATTTTATAGAAAAACCTATTAATTACAATGCAATTTTAAGCAATAATTCTTTCTTCAACGAATTGAGATCAAAATCTATCTTGTGATTTCTTAACCACTCTACAGTTTCTGCTTTTGTAGAAGATGTATTTGGAACTTTGGTTAGTAAAAAGCCGTGGTATGGTGCGCTATCTAAAACTATCACAGATGGCTCTTCGAAACTTATTAGCAGTCGGTGTTCAAACCACCGTAAAAAGTATTCTTGATCCACTTCGCCATGATAATCGAAGCTTTTAGTAGTTGGCGAAAAGATTAATTTCGCAGCTGTAATAAAGCCCTTTTCATTACCAGCATGCAGAACAATGAACCTAAAAATAACAGCGTAACATTCAAACAAATGCGGTTCAATGATGATAAGATACCTACAGTTTGCCATCTACGAGTACTTTTTTTTTAGTACTTTTTACTGTTCGTGCATCGTTATTTTGCCAAAAACGGCTAATACTGCAATTCTGGAAAATCCACGTTGCATCCAAAAACACAAATTCACATATCTGCTCTTGTTTGTGGCGATTATATTCCTTTAAAAATGTTAATCGTTTTTGGACAATGTGTGGTACTTCCATTAACCCTCTACGTGGATCATCTTTTTTCCACTTGTCATCTATTTCTTTTTGAACGTCCGAATCGGAAAAGAGTTGCTGACTCTCACGAACCGCTTGAGAATTAGAAGAATTAAGTTTGAAAATGACATCTTGGGAATAATATTTGCGATAGTAAGATACTGCCTCGATCTATGTTCCTCATCGCGTCAATACAGGCTGAGGTGGTAGCGGAATTTGCGGATACAATTGCTTGAATAAGCGGATATGTTTGGGAGATTTCACAAACACTTTTTTGGTAGATGATATTAAATCATTCACCCTAGGATACTTGCTTCGAATTGTTTCTGCTACGAGATGACATGCGTGTATGAGGGATGTTATGTGAAGAAGAGTCGGAAAGCATACTTTTAACATCCTACCAGCTTTCAGCATTGTTGCGGCTCCGTCAAAAACTAACATGGTGATTTGGGCTCCTACGATACAAAATTCTCTTCACATATTTTTTATTATGTTTACAACGGTTTCGGCATCAGTTCTTTCAATCTTTTTACTGGCTAACAAAGAGGAAGCTGCTAGACCATTACGTTTTAAAGGACGCGCCGCAATATGAGTCACGCTGTGTTTCTGAGCATCAGTAGTTTCGTCCACAGTGAGCCAGAACTCGTCTTTTATACAGTCTTTTACTGCACTTTGCACATGTTGTAAATTGTACCGCAATTGTCTTTTTGTTGGTAGCTTCCATGATGGAACATATTTATCCCAAAAAAGACTGTGTTCATTATCTACTAGGTGTTGTGGGATTCAACACATGACGTTTTCTTTTAATATGACTTCTACATTCAAATGTCGTGCGACCTAGCAGCCCTATACCGCAAAATTTGCAACGAATGTGCGAACCTGTAAATTCCAAACCAGGGAAACGACAAATATATTTCTTCACATGCGATGCAAGAGGTACACCAGGCTTACGACCCATGTTTTCGAAAACACACAATGAGAATTCAATAAATAACCGAACTACCCAACTCCTCAATATCTACAGCATTACTGAACTCTGCATCCACATACGTACATACACCCCCCCGTACAGGCGTCTCTGCGGGTGCAATCGTTTGTTACGCTTTATCGATAATTGATAGTGGTGTATAATAAAACAGAAATGCGTGGAAATTAGAAACATATCATAGCTATTTTACCACTGATTTTGTGAGTATACATATAATACTAGCTTTTAAACCTTATATACCTACAAGATAATATTTGAAGATTATGAATAATCCATGTCTCCTTTCAAAATACAATGCAAAAACCCCACGTATTCATCCAAAATTAACTCGGTACGAAATTGATTCTTCACTGGACAATGCTGACAATCGCTACCTGCATAAATTGCACAATATAGACGCATAATCGCCAATTTTCCAATAGATTTGCTCCATGGACACGTAAAGAGGAACAAATACGCATTCATTTGAAGCATCTACCGTATACGCTGACAACAAATACTTTGCCATGGAGTAAATTCCTTTAAATATGTGTATTCAGGAGATTTTAGGCGGACCACCCATGTAGTGGTAGCTCAAGTAAGGCAAGACCTTTCGAAGGACAACGTCAATCATATTCGCTCCAATAAGCGCTAATGTAAATAAATAATGAATGAAATACACGAGGAGCTTTAACAAATTCTTTACGGCAATTGTCCGTCGAATATGCTGCTTTATTGGGTTATTTGTACAGGTTGACTTGGTAATGGTAATTGTGCGAAATACTTCATAAAAGATTGTGGAAAAATTAGTTTATATAAATTTATTTGAAGCAGCTCCAAATTCAATTCTAAGCACATCTCGCAATATTTAAGTGATTATACGTTTGCTATTGAAACGTGTTTCTTAGGGGAATTTTGGGAAAAATTTTGAATTTTCTAAATCAATTGAAATTTCTAAAAGTATGAACTAACCTTGAATTCGAATGAAGCTGATGTCATATAAACACCATGTTTATAATGATCTCTATAGGAATCTGCCTGCTCTAACCTTTAACCTCTTCTTCTTTGAAATCATACTTTAACTTCACTACCGAACACTTTGAATGGAGACCGTAGTCAAAAACACTAGTTAATTTAACGAAAGTCTAACCAGAATTGATGAATTTTCTGGCGTCCCTATCTTCCTTTGTTTAATCGCGCTGGCGATTGTTTATTTCCACAGCTAATTTTGATGATTTAAATCCAAATATAAATTTTCTGATACCTTTCGATGAAAGGAAGTTATTTATAGAAATAACATAGAGAATGAATGCAGTGACGCTACCAGCTGACTGAATTTAGATGACTCTATGCTTAAAAGAACCTCTGACAACATAAATATGACGAAATTTACTGACGATTTACTTAATAACGTTCGGACAAAGATGAAATTTACGAAATGATGTTTGAAATACCTCTGAATATACCCTGCTGTCTATTTTAGATAAATTTTACATTAATTTTGACGATTTACAAATGGAGAAATTGCGCAGAAGATGGCGTTTTGTCTACGTTACCTCTACGTAAGATCGTCGTTATCTGGACTTATATATTTAATATAATCTCCTCGCTCCAAGGACAGTCGACCTGGGAGGAATGTTGGCTACGAAAATTGTCCTTTTTACCCGCTAGAAGGACTTTCATCATAATCGGGTGGCTATCCTAAACACCCTAATCGTTCTAGATTGACAGTTGATGTTGTCGTTGTAAATACTGATCATTACAGTATACACAGGTTAATTCACTTTTGACCCCCACCATGAGGATCCCGCTTATAATTGGAAATGGAGGTTTAAATTTAGCAAAGTTGCAAAATTTAGTGTTTGTTATGAAACCGAAGAGGAAATGGACTTGTGACAAATAACGTGCGAGGTTTAAAAAGAAAAGAAAAAAAACTAATTTTTTTCTTTTACCTCTAGCATTTCTATTTGGCCTTGTAGAGAAAAGCTAAAAACACATTCTCTAGATCACTTTCGATCTTCTATCTAATGGTGTACTCGAAATGTTTTTATAATCAACTTTCTTATTGGCGCCATATTGGGTTTTGACACCGTCAGTAAGAGTTCTTTTTTCTAATTTCACATGGCTACATTGCCATAGTTTTGAAGGTTTTTTCGTAATATTTTTCATTAAATCAAAATATCTAAATTATTCTGTATCCAATAGTACAAACGGAGTTTTGTCTATAAAACCATGGACGGAAGAGTTTGTCAAACGCTGAGATTTTGAGAAAGATAACTACCAATTTGGTGCCAAAGTGGCCCCGCAGGAGGGGTTACTTTGACAAAGCGTTTATTTCTATATTGTGTTAAGCTAATATCCATCGTGGAGTTTGACACAAAAGCAGCACTTAAGATAATGTATTTGTAGTAATTTTTGGAAAATACAAGAAGAAGGGAACCAGAAGTGATGTAATACCTACACAAAAATAGTAATCGGAAAATGTAACAGGTAACACTCATACCGTGGATTTTTGGATCCTCCAACAAACCCATTTACAACGTGTTAGGCGACAACACAAAGATAAACCTAAACTAATCATTTTCCTTCTTTTTCAAAACTTGGGTGATTGTTTAACGAATTTCAGCAATACCAACATAGACGTAATCCTAAACTAATCATTCTTCTTTTTCTTCAAAGCTTAGGTGTTTGTTTAACTTGCACATACGCTTGTATGCAGCCAAAACTTAACCTCAAAATAATTACCGAAAGCATGTCAAAATAGTCCCAATATGTGTCAAATCCAGCAAGCCTTTTAGAAACCAATGGACTTGTTGTATTTTGGAAATAAGTTGTCATATTTGCTTTGATAAAACTACCATTAACCGGGGCTACTTTGATATTAGGGATTACATATCTAAGTAGGCCAGGTTTATAGTAGTTTTTATTCATCAATGCAAATATTAGGAGCTTATTTCCAAAATGCAACAAGTCCATTGATTCCTAAAGGCCTTGTTGGATTTTGGAAATAAGCTCTTCATATTTTGTATGATTTCCAAAAATACATACAATGGAAGGTGAGACCGAAGTTCCTTTTTGAGTTTGTCGCTCCACTCAAATCAGTTACAGTCTAAACGAGTAGTTAGAGTGTATCCTAACTCATCAAAATGGAAGTGAAGGGGATGTTAAGCGAAAAAGGTACAATGTTACTTGTCGTTAACAACAACAAATCTCGTAAATTGGGTGCGATTAAAAAAAGTGGCGAGCTGTGTTGGAGGTGCATGGTGAGAATGTATTCATCGAGATTGTACACTATTGGAGAAGATCATTTCACGATATCAAGAGTTCCTAGTAATCATAATCACATCGAATGCAATCGAAAGTTGCTAAAATTCGACAAACAATATGTAACAGTTTGAAGAGAAATGAATCGGGTTTTAATGTAAAACCCGCAAAGTTAATTCATTCATTGCATCGCAATCTAGAAGAAACCGGCATCAGATATAGAAAAAATACATTGTTGCACAATAAACTGAAAACACTTCCCACATTTCCAGCGTGCGTATCAGATGTGGGGCAGTACTTAACTGCAATTGACGTGCAAACAGACCTTCAAGAAAACCTTTTGATTACAAGCAAATTCCAATACAACATAAATTGATAGTTTTTGTGCAAGCAGTCCATTGTATACATACATGGACAATGCATTCGAATATTGTACGAAATATTCTTTATTGCTGTTTACTTTTTTGATTTTTCAAACCAAGTTATGTGTCTCTTACATTTTCTCTGTTAATAGGTAAAAGAAAGAAAATATAAAGCTCCTTTTTTCAACTACTGAAGCAATAGTGTCAATAATTAGGAGTCCTTCGCAATCATTCATCATGTCGTGTGTATTAGACTGGCGTCTCCACTTGTCACAGTTTTGGTGACATAAGTTCAAGAAGTTGGATTGTCCAGAGAATACAAAACCCACAATCGGCTTAATTTTTATGAAACCTGAAGAAACGGGTAATGCATTTGCATTTGACCTCCAACCTGACCAACCAAATGATCCAACGATCATTGAATTTTCGGACTATTTGGTCGATATATATATCAATGGAATTTCAAAGTTACCTCCAGAGATTTGGGCAAAAACTTCGACATATTTATAGAGAACGACCACTTGTTGTGAATCATTCCATGGCAAATTGAAAAATTATTATAGTTCACTGTATCCCAACATTCACGACTTTATAGATGGCTTACGTAATGTGCAGAATGATGAATATATAAAGATGCAATCAGTACAGAAAAATATATAAGGAGGGACTGCAAAGACAAAATTTCATTCAAACTAAATTGATGATTACGTGCGTAGTAGGCCGTAGATTCTCTGGTTTGAGCTCTTAATTCGGCTCTCTCCACATATTAACTTGACTGTCGGACCCAAAAAGATTGAATTTACCTTCGTCAGCAAATAAATGCTTTTCGCAAAAGTCTACATCTTATTATTTCATTAAATCCTTCTGAGCCCGACAATTAGGCCTACTATGAAACGTATGTATCTGGCAATTATAAAATCTAATATCCAGCGCTGAAAAGCTCGGAATAGCAGACAATTTTTATTTCTACCAGAACAATGATCCTAAGCATTCTTCACGTCTGGTGCAGTGGTTGTTATATGATGTTTCACATATTACAAAAACACCTCCCCAATCACCAGACTTAAATGCAACAGAGGACCTCTGGTCTAAATTAGAGGAGGAAAATAGGAAACATTAAATATCCAATAAAAATGACCTGAAGGTAGCTTTTCAAGAAGAATGGCAAAAATTATCACCTGAGTATATGTTAGAATTGGATATATGCCCAACCGATTAAAAATGGTACTAAAACAAAATATTAAGAAACAATTTACACAGTGCTGCATCATTTTAGCTGGGGCATTATTCTTACGTATAGAATGACTTTTATTATTGTAAAGTATTTTTTGTTTGTGAATAATGTTAGGTTTCGTAATAAAATCTTATTGAATATCCTAAGATATATATCAATTACCCAACTTCCCTTAAAAACAGATTTTTCTTCTTATTTTTAGCAAATGATGGAATTGGAGGTAAGTGCATCATGCTGTGAGTTACTGTAAATATTTATTGTCTATACATATGTTTTAATAAAGTAATTATTTCGTTCTGAATTTGTAATTTATTTGGTGCGCAATTCAGATAATGAACTGGTAGTCAGAATTGATTTTGGCGCAATTCACTGCCAATATGGGATTTCTTATTTAATGTTAGACTCTTAGAACTGTCATTAAATAAGCCGCAATTCAGGTTCATCCAGGCATTTATATTTCATTTCCTTTACACCAGTAGAAATTGTAACAACAGGTATTGGAAACAATTTAAAATAAACTGTGTGAAATTAAAGAAATTATTCTAGTAGAAGAGCGAGATGTAAATGAAGGAAATAATGTGATTAAAGCAGACAGGACAAAAATATAAACATTTATCGTATAAAGTTTCCTATCAGTAAAACGTCAGGTTCACTCTAGATAACGACAAATATAGAGTTAGCAAAGCAGAGTTTCGCACTATCAAAGAAACAATAACAATAAATAATTTACCGCTAAATGAAATACATAACAACGGCTCGACCACAAAGGATTACCGGCGACCGATCAAAGAAATCAGTGCCGCAAACCGTCAGTACACAAAGCTCGTTGTGGTGTTCTAAATCAACCGAAGATAGAATAGGATACGTAAAGAGCTACAGGGGATGCAATATCCCGCAATCCTCCCGTTGAATAGAACCATCATCGCAACAGTATATCAAAAATCAATTGTACGATGTTCCTAGAGGACTAGAGGGGTGGAGCGAGTTGGAGGGAGCCGATATATCTATGCAGCACGCTATTTAGAACGATTGAGTTCATCTCTCGTTCGATTCTCATTTCACAGGCGTCAAGATCACAATGAGTCTGGCTGCAAGGGATGATATAAACCCTCTGTTCAGAAAAGGGGATATTTACCAACCGCAATAATCCCTTTTGCCGAAACAAACGGACCACCACCACCGCCGTATATTTAGTTCCGTGTGCGAGAGAGAGATGGCGATAAAACGAGGAGAGCATATGTACGAATTTACACGGTACCGTATTTTTTTGCCGAGTTAACGAAGGGTGAGAAGAGGGAGGGAAGAGGAGGGATTCGAATTGTTTTTTGGTTCGTTGTTAGTCTGGCTATGTGTTTTTTTTTTGTTGATGATATCGATTTGGATATTAAGGCGGGTGAACACCGAAATTAAAATTAGAGAACTCTAATTTTAATTTTTGCTATTCGTTAGATCTGCATTGCCGAACAATTACTTCCATACGTTTAGATCAGAGATTCCCAAACTCTGGCGGAGTTTTTTTCCGTAGACACGCTGCCCGCAGAATATTGAATTTTCTGAAACTTATGTGTTAACGTCAAATGCGTTTCTCACAGTTACTCACTTTAATAGGGTTTTTGAAGAGTGGTAAGTTGTCTAATCAAACTCTGTTGGTATTTCTTCTTCTAAATCTCCATTTGATTCATCATTGCACTTGTTAAATTGTACTTCTTCTTCATTACAAAATGATGACAGTTCAAATTTCCATTTTTGTCTTTTTATTTACTTTTGTTTTTCTTGGTTTTTTATTCTTTAAGTTTTTGTTCTTGTTTTTTCTTTCTTTGCTTTTGTTTGTCTTCTTTTAAATATTTTTTTTGCTTTTCGGCGTCTTCTTTCTTTTTCAAAATTTGTATGCGTTCTTGAGATATGATAACTTGTGACCCTAATACATTGGTTTTTTTTAGCTGGTTGATCTTGATTATGAGACGAAATAGTTGATAAAAGCAATTCTTCAAAAGTATCACAGGCCTACGATAAAAAAAGCTTCTTTATTCCGAAAATAATAATAAGAAAGTTGTATCATCCATCAATTTTTCACATTTGAATATAAAATATATGAAATATGTGTTATATTATTAAAATAAAAGTCAATCCCATTTAGGTGGTAACATCTTTTTGGCCAACCCTGTACATGTATGCACTTTCTCAAAATTTGTACTGTTATATAAATAAATATCATTTGAATGATGTAATTATCACAATTTTTTTAATTTGTCAAATGTATTTCATCCGTTTTGTTTATTACGAACTTCGCATATAACGAACTGAATTTCTCGATCGCTTGCGGTTCGTTATATCCGGACACTACTGTATTTAATTATTGAAACAAATTATAATAATAAACTAGTACTAAACCAAATAAGTATTGTAAGTGTACTACACATTCTTCTGTTTTAATGTGTGGTGACGGCCCAACGGGGTGTATAAGCTTTGAAGCTTATCACAACCTCAGGAGCCTGGTGGTCAGCTTGCGGAAGACAACCGGTATCTATTTACTTTTTTTAACTAAAAAATATTTTGTTCCTCCTCAACTACCACTCGATGCACATGCACTGTGATTTCTATCCTGAATTTTTAAATTTTATTGTACTTCCCAATTTTTTTTTTATTTCAATTTAGATTTCAAATTTAATTCAACCTTCTCCTAAACTCCTTTCAATTCTTCACCCACAATCCTTTTCAACATTTAAATATTTCCACTTCAAATTTCACCATTTTACTTTAATAAACGTTAAAACATTTTTCATTTCAATGTAATGATGTTTGAAATCACTAGACTGTAGGTACTAATTTTTTTATATATACTATTGGAGTTTGTTAAAAAGGTGGTACCGGATGGCCGTAGCGTAGCCGTAGCGGCGTCGGTAGGGGTAATTTTCAACTCGTAGTCGATCTCGGCAGTACCGCGAGAGAGTTCAAAGCGACAGTACGTTGCACGCTGCACGCTAAATAAGTACGGGGAGATGGGACGCCCAAAGGGTGTAACGTTCCCTTCGAATGTTAATAAATATCTCGGGCATTTCCCTGGATGAGAATATAGAAGTTCGCATATTTATTGCACAATATGCAATAGCGGATTGCTAAGCCGCGATGGGTTTGAATGTAGAAAACATTGTAAAAGTAAACGTCATGTATTAAATTTAAGAAACAGTATTCCATACTGGCAATTCTTATATGATTTTACTTTTATGTTAAGTGTGTGCAATAACGCGATGGGGAACATGGCCCCAGGCAGTATCTTACTATCAGAAATATTTTTCACAAGTGAAAAATGTCATCTTGAAGCTTGATTCAAATGATTCTGCAGCAATTCGAGATAGTCAGCAATTTTTTTCCAATTCGGACGTTCAACAACAAATAGATGAAATTTCCATGAACTATTCTGTTGCACAAGTTATTGAGCAATTAGAAAACAGTCACTTATCTGCACGAGACGCATTAAATTGCATAAACAATTTACAAGCCGCTCTAGAAAACTTGATGAACACTATAAGAATCGATGTTGCTCAAAAATGTGGTGCAATTTTAACGAAAAATCCCGATTTACAAAAGGTTCGGTCTATAACTGAAAATCAAGGGTGCCCAGATGAGGAAAAAGAATATCTGACATTTGCAAATCTTACTTCACTGGATGTCGAACGATCATTTTCGAAGTATACGACAACGTATTCACAACACCGTCGACGGCCGAATGAATCGACAATGGAAGCGTTGCTGATGTTGGAATTCTACGCAGCTTACCAGGACGGTTACCAATTGCCACAGTGGACATCAAGACGACAGGAAAAGGTAACAATATTATTTTTCACTAATATTGTATATTACGTACCTGCTTTTATGCGGTGCGCCACTGCCGGTACCACCTTTTTAACAAACTCTATATATTATACAAGGATGTACCTGTACTATTAACTCAGATTTTGATAATTGGTTATTGTCAAAACTAGTCCCAGTGCAAGTAAAAATAAAATTTGTAAGGTGTGAAAGAAGATCTTATATCTCGTTTTGAAAAAATATTCGTGCTTTCATATATATTCAAAAAACTTCACACACGAACGTCACCTACAGATATATTTGTCAGTCGAGTTCCCATTTTCACCCTTGCACGTTCAGCAGGTTATAAAGCTGTTTGAGCTACGGTTACGCGCGAACCTCAAACAACTTTATATCTACGTCGTCATCGGTAGAGAATATCATCAGAATCGAGAGAAAAAATACCCAAAAAGAAAAAAAAACGTCGTTCAATTCTCAGTTCGTGGTATAGCCGGAATTGTTCCCGAAATAGCGTCGCTTTTTTCACCGTTTAGACGTTGCGCTTAAATTCACGACGACTTTAATAGCGCATAAGTGCCGCTGTAAATTCAATTGTAACATATTCAGGAGGGAACGGCTTTATATGACGCCTCACAAATGCTACGGGTAATTATCGTTATTAACTCGTGAAAATAAAATAGTGTGGAGCGTTTCGGCGGGGCACGCACGCCTATAATGTATAACATGTTTTTGTTTATGCGTATTTACATTAGGCGTATGTATGTGGAAATGTGGAAATACTACATCGCGATGTGCGATGTTTAAATAAAACGCCTATAGGGTAATCTTTCGAGAAATATCGAAGTGATAGTAAATTTAAGGCCGATTTGCTCCTAATTTTTGGAAGTTCGCGCTAAATAAAGCTAATTGTGTGAGATATCGATGTTTTGAAATTGAAAAAGTTTGTAGGCTTGCTGCGTTATATATTTTGGCAAATATTTAAGTAATAAACTAATTTCTCAGTCGTTTATTAATATAAATATATAATCGTTTATATTATATATTACATTTAAAGCGAATAACTGAATCAGTTAGTTTTAATAATAAATTTTAGTGTTATTTTTATAAAAACGAAGTCTCGATTTCGTTGCTATTGTATTTTGTTCATTATTACAAGAGCAACGCCATTAGGTTCCATATTTCATGAAAATTATTTAGTAGTAATTTAGTAGTAATTTTTAAATTACTTAAAATTAGTTGATAGAATGATTTTTTTAAGGAGAGTTTAAGTTATTTGGAATGTACCAATGGTAATGTTCTGTAGGGAGCTTTCTGCATATAAAGATAAAAAAAAGTTATGTTTATCCATCAGTGGACGCAGGCCCGCGCCGTCCTATAGGGAGAAGGGGGGCTGTGCCCCCCGGCGCCATAACCAAGAAGGCGCCGTGACAAAAAGTATATCGAAGATATACTACTACTACTACTACTACTACCTGCGATGCTAGGATTAAACCGCGCGACGTTTTCGTCCCGACTTGAAATTTCAAGTTTATTCCTGTTCGTGTTCATGTTTATTCCTGCAAATACACGTCATTTTAAAACCTTATATAAAAGCGCGTTAGCATGAACTTCTCACAGATTACAACCACTATTCGCTGCATACTTTGAAAATCCTGTATTATTATTTAATGTTTATGTTCCTACCTGTCTGTGAATAAAAGTTTCATTCCAAAACATAGTGTTTTTCTTTTTAGAATTATTATCCTAACCCTTAACAGTTTGTGTGCCGATTCATTAAAGTTGCAGTAAACTACTCATAGAGGGAGGGGGCGCCTAAATTTTCTTGCCTCGGGGCGCTTGAAAGCCTTGGCGCGGCACTGGGCCTGACAGATCTCACCCGTTCGTTTGTTGTTATTTTGAAATCGCCCGTCCGCTGAAGGGTTAAATAACTAAATTATGATAAATTTAACCAAATTGTTTTTTTGAGTGTATTTATGCCCATTGAAATATACTCCTTCAGTTTGAAAAACTTTTCTCGTAATCCATATGAATCCACTTTCTCTAGATTTGTTTTAAAACAGCGAGCTAAATTTGAATCACATCCAACATACACGCATCCTACTCCCTTAATAAACATCCAGATGATGTAACGGTATTTATTTTGAAAGATATATTTTTACTAATCCGCAAGTGACAATCTACAACTGATTATACGCTCGTTAGGTTCAAATAACGCCAGGTAGGCATAGCGCCCGCACGTGTACCGCCCATTGCCCACCGGCCGCAGCCGCCTTGACGAAAAACGACGTCTAACCGGCTCGTAAATATAACAACGGCACCGCGATGATATCTCAATGACAATGCGTGTGCGTGTAACCGATAGAGCGGGCTTTAAACGTTAAATATTAAAGACGCAAGAGGGTGCTATGGGAGAAATAAGACGGAAGACGAAGATGGAACATTCGAAAAGCGGCAAACTGCTCTAATTCCATCTCCGTAGTAATATCATCGTCCTGACTCGTTCTGTTTGCACAGTAAACACCTCGGCAGCCAGTTTAAACAAACGCACACATACGCCGTTACGAATTGTGGGTCAATTATCAAATGCAGGGCTGTGTGTGTATTGTATGCACGTATGGAAGAGATTCCGAGGTTCCTTCCATGGAGCGAAGTTGACGTACACGTTGACAGGCAACGTTAGCCGGTCACAGAGCGAATTATTGGGACGGGTCTTCAAACAGCTTAATTGGCAATGACATATTGCCGTTTATATAGAGGCGGTTCGTTTGAGACGGCTGCTTGTTCGAATTTTGCCGTTTGAAGTATGATGTGACTGTCGAGGTGCACCGCCTTTACGATTAGAAATCTACAAAGTAATAGCTATATCAAAGAAACATGCGTATCAAAAGTTTATTGAAGTTGGAAATGTGTACTGAACCTAAATTTTTAAAGCTGACCAATGGCTACTGAACTCCGAAGATCCATTTAATTCATTCAACTAAATTCTACACTGAGAGAAATATATTGTAAAATTAAATATAATTATATTGCAGTGTAATATATTTTTTATTAAAATAGAGGACACGAATATATTAAACATAAATAAAAAAATATATTCAACTTAAACACTTAATACATAAATTACTATATGAGAACCCATTTTTTTTTAATTTAATAGGGAACGGTTATCGAATTGTATGCTAATACCACTCTACTTAAGGCAAACTTAAGCCACATGTAATACCCTACCACCAAAAGTCTATAAATTTCATAAATAAAACGATTTCAAAGCCCCTTCAACATATAATCAAATTCCGGATCAAATCGGATACAATTAGGTATTATAAATCTCACGTTTCGGCCAGACATATGTCGGCGTGTTTTTTCCACTACGTCGACTTACCGAATGCCGGTTAATGAAGTTGCGGGCCCCCGTTTCAAACGAAAATATACCTACTTTATAGGAAAAGTAGCCCCCTTTCTATCTACGTCGATCACGCGCATCCATCTCACTCGACCTTTTTCGCAATTTGTTCCCTTTTGACCCTCTTTCCCGTCTCTTTCGCGCTTACGGACGACCGATCTATAACCGAGGACGCAAAAGAAGTTACGTGATTTTCACAATAACATATTACTAGTATATAATGAGTATAAAATATTGTAAAAATAACATTCTTTTCAATTAAAGCTAACAATTAGTTATAAATATAATTTTTATTTAAACCAAGAATGTCATATATTCGTAGTTGAAATAATGTTTTTTTAAATATAAATGGGTTTAATATTAATAAAAAAATGTATACCAACTCACGTGTAAACGTAAAAATAGTTTTACACGTGTGAAATGCAATAGACCAATACACGCCGTAATTACATGCGTTAAAAACAGTGTTTGGTCACAAGACACCGATATTTCGAGTCTCTTTGGCTTTTATCAGTGTGCGGCACTGCACGTCAACCTACCAAACATTGCCCGGATCGACCTACCTTGTACCCGTTATCCCAAGACATGCGAAGAGGATATTCAAAAGACCTATAAATTGGCACAATTCAGTTTTAACGTTCTCGCTTGGCGCAACCAACACAAGAGGGCGCTCCGTATGTAAACGGCAGTAAATGGTCACTGATATACGACTGAAAACTTTCTAAGCATCAAAGAATCTAGGGATTAACTTAATATTGTATTTCATGTAAATATATTTTTTTATAGAAAAATATTGTCAATTAGTTTTCACCATATACAGTGTGTCCCTGGTTTAACGTAGAAAATTATTGAGTTGAATTTTCATCTTTTTAGGGGTTCAGCCATGCTCACACACTAAGTACTAGCATAATTTATTACCCTGAACATTGTTTTTTAATTTTTATTTTTATTATCGTATCTCCTATAGGAAATACATTTTACTAATTGAAAAAGTTCCTTTTTTGTAAATTTCCAAGATATGCTTGATTTTTCGGCAATAAAATTATGGCATAAATTACTTACTATTCAAGCATGTCTGAACCCCAAAAGATGAAATTTCAACTCATTCATTTTCTGTCTGCCTTACCTATCCATGCGTTAATCTGGGGACACGCTGTATATTAGAAACTTATTACATTTACTTTAAATAAAACATGTATAAGTGTTAGCAAAAAATTATATTTATGGTAAATATAATTAACTTATTAAAAAATATTGTATATTTGTTTTCTCCGTGTATGTTTGAAACAAATATCAAGATATTTCAAAAAATAATTTTGTTAATTTGGTTTCATTGTTCCAAACATACGTTTTGTTGACTTAAACAAATCCATTGTTTCATTTAAACATAAAGTATAGCTAAAGCAAGCTACAATTTAATTATCTTTACTACTTACCTTTAACTATTTTCCCCATGTGAACTCTGAACAGTATGTCGATAAAGTAATGCACGATATTCCCACCTTGGAGGTTAGGCAATGTCTATCAATGTGGAGATACGAATGTATGTATTATAATGTTATAATCAGAGAAATTGATTTTCTAAATTAATTAAGTTAACTTTAACGGTCAATAGGTCCGGGCGTGTTCCCTAGACACTCTTTCGGCAGATTAAATAAAAATTAAGAACAAATAATGGCGTTTTACGAAAATTACTTGATAGAGTAAAAACTAACCTCAAACATTGACGTCTCGCATACACTCTATGGTAACCCGTCATGTACTCAAAACCCCGCGTTCGTTTGAATAACCAAATGTTGAATCTACCTTAGTCTTGAAATATAATTTGACCATTAAAACACTTGGAATTTTTTCTGTTCTACGTGTAAGCAATGTAGTTTTTCTTACTTGTTCCACTTCTTCCCCTTTCTTATGTATTGGTATAATTAGGTTTTCTTCTGGGCCTCCGGGTATGTTGTTTGTCTTCGAAGCTTCGTTGGGTATTTCTAGGTATTTGACCATTTCCGATTCTATGTCATCCCTTCCACATGCTTTTCCAATCCTGACCTTTCCAATTGCGTTTTCTATTTCTTCTTCATTTATTTCTTCCATGTGATTTGTTCCTTCGTTGGGTGCTATACCCTCCTTTTCGTTATCTATGTAGGTTGATCCCTTCTGCTTTTAAGCTAAACTTATCTTCATAGAATTCTTTCCACATTTTAAGTATATCTTCTGTGTTGATTTCCTTGTCGCGTCGCTTGTAAGTGTACAGGCAACATGCAACGCTGTACCTTATTCCCTAGCATTTTACACCATTAAGTGTAATGAATTAACACGTTCTAGAGTGTAGATTTTACGCTGTTATAGCGTTTTGGTAAACGTTATTAGCACCCTTCGCAGTGTTAATTTCTACACGCAATTTTTCTTATGTATATAATCTGATAGGTAACAAATACACATACTAACGGCGTTTGTAAACACATTAGAATTATTTCGATAAAAATACGATTGATTGCGAATTTTATAACTATTACGAGGTAATATTTATACTATAGCGAAGATTTTTATGTAGAACACCAACCCTTCGCCGCGGGTAATTTATTTACATTCGTAGCATTCTCCTCAAAACCGTAAATATCTCAGTTGCGTCGACTGAATCGCGTTTGCAGCGGATCAGCCTCCCGATGAAATACGTCCCGGACCGGGCCTTATTTTTAAGGTGTTTGTAAACAGCTATATATCCTTTACGTTCGGGGGGTGTTAGAATCTCATCCCAGAAATCACAAAAAAAAGCGTACGTACGGTCTGAAACGCCGCAATGACGGGAAAAGAGAATAATACGCTCACGGATACGGTAGCGCGCTGCTCCTCGGGCCTCGGAGTGTGACAAATAATCTGTTTACAAAGTAATGATGGGCCCCAGAGTTGGGCCACACAACGAGTGAAACCGTTTCTCATCTAAACAACGTGTAAACCACTCGTCGCTGCATCGAACATGTGATAAACTCTGAGGATTTTTTCCCCAAGACTCGCACCGCACGGCCGCGATTGTGTTGTTTGCTGGTGCACAGATTGAAGCGGGTCTTTACGATGTGAAAAGTTCTAAGTGCGCGTCAAGCTGATATTGAAGTAACCAGCTTCGCGTTTATAGGCGCGTCTTTAACCTAGATTAGGAGTCATCGAACATGTGCGAATTCGTGAAATTTTTCAGCGTTTGAACTAATTTTTGGGTACAGTCTTGTGCAATAAGAGACACGGGACTCAGGATGTAATCCGTATTGATTTATGGTTGAAGCTTCTTTTGAAACAATGTTTATACGTATATTATGTATAAACTACTGTATTTTTATATTTAGTTTCTGCAAATTACATAGAATTCATCTAAACTTTAATTTTCACATAGCAATCTCTAATTTCTTCCCTGAGCAATTTAAAGAAAACGTTTTTAAATAAAAAATATTCCTAGATAAGCCTCACACAGCATGAAATCATATACAGGTATACAAGCTGTTCAGTTTCCTTTACATACCATTCGAGGTAGGCGTTTGCTTACATTGTACAAAATTGTGAATAACAAGATTAATTGTTCACCACTTCTTGAAAAGATACAGTTTAATGTACTGCGCCTGCTGATAGGCACCAGACGTTCGGATACGTTTTATGAAATCGCCAGCGTACGAATATTGATTTAAATTCTCTATTATACAGAGACACCCTTCTTTACGATAACGATGTCAAAGATATTGATATAGTTCATTTGAGGAGTTTTTTCAGTAGTAATCGAGTACTACGTAACTATTAAAAAGTAACGCCATCAACTGACTCCACAAATTGAAAAAGGCAAAAGAATGTTGGAAAGGCCTAGTGTTGTTATTTTCTTTAATTGAAACACCAACATCTCTCGAGTGCTTTTTCACTCTCTTCAGCCAGACAACGTGACTAGTATATGAAAATGTCTCCGGTAATGAAAATTGAGTACCGTGCTGTCATTAAATTTTGTTTAGACGGCGTTTATGGTGATTTATCTCCGTCATATTTCACTATAAAAAAGTGGGAAAAATGTTTCTGTTTGGGGTAAGAATCCCTTGAAGATGATAATCGCCCCGGTCGGTCAATTGAACCGATAACGCTTCAAAACATTTCAACTATTGAAGAAACTGTACTAGCAGATCGCCGTTTGAAGGTGAAGGAAGTAGTGACGTCTCATTTCTGAAACAAGTATTCGCCCTGCTCTCCAGCGTGAACGTTGGGTCGAATGTGCGCGCTCGTTTCTAAACATGTGTGGAGACGACCCGAAACCGATTTTGAGAGATGAAAGAATGGTTCTGTATTATGATCCTTTATCCAAGAAGGAATCGATGGAATGGTGGCGACCCCAGAAAGCTGTGAGGGAAAAACCTATTTTTACAAGGCTATGGAATTATGAATTGATCGTTGTAATAAATCCACTGAAGGGAAGATTATATTGAAAAATAAAAATTTTACCAAGTTTATTTTTTCTATATCAAGCCAAGAATTTATGATGCCTACTAGAGCACTGTACGGGCTAGGAAAAGCCCCTCCCCCCCGTATTTAACCTTTACACTGTCGTTTGTATTAACAATTTTAATGTATACAATGTTATGTTACGTTTTCTTTTGGTTTCATACAATATAGTATACAAAAACAAACAAAAAAAATGTTTCATTCTATTCATTATAATGTACGAGACGTGTTCGGGAATAAAGGTACACTCCTGCGCATGTGCATGATATCGTGTGATTTCAACCTTGCAATCAAGTCGTCCTATTGTGTCATCCTTTCACTCAATGCTAGTGCGTCGTTTCTTTTATTCTGGTCAGTACTTTGGAAATTATTGCGATAATAATGGAGCCTCCTCTGTCAAAATGCGTCCCACTGGAAGTTCATGCAATCATTCGCTACTTTTGAGAAGAATTTCCGAAGCTTATGGCGAGGTTATGTCACGCAAGCAAGTGTCGGTTTGGTGTCCAGAGTTTCGAAGCGGTCGGACAAACTTAGATAATCTTCCAAGATCTGGAAGACCGAGAACGTCTCTGACGGACCGAAACATCCAGCGGGTTCAAGAACTCATCATCACCGACAGACGTTTGACAGTTCGAACTATACATTCCGAAGAACGGCAATCCATGACATTGTCCACAACAAGCGTGACTACCGAAAAGTCTCTGCACGGTGGGTGCGTCGACATGGACCTGATTTCTATACCAAGGGTATGTTAGACCTCGTCCGCAGATGGGACAAGTACCTCAATCGGCTTGGTGACTATGTTGAAAAATAGTTTAAGGACCACACTTTCATCCTGTAATACGCTTTTTATTTTTTAATACATTTACTTGTATCTTCTAAGCGAGTGTACCTTTGTTCCCGGACACGCCTCGTAGTAATTAAAAACGTTTAGAAATAGACAGTGCAAACGTAATTACTTAAACAGGCTAAAATAATTTAGACGGGCCGAACGGGCCTAAATTTCCTAACGGGCGGGCCGAGCGGGCTTTGTGCCGAGGTAATGAACGCAACGGGCGGGCCCACTCCATATTGTAACAGACCACGGGCGGGCCGGACCATGAAAAATAGGCCCGTGCAGTGCTCTAGTGCCTACTACGTACAAGCTTGTTTTTTTTTTAAAACAGAACTTTCTTCAATATTCCCTATACCTATCCATCCTAGTTTTTAAAATAATTTGAGGTTTTAGCAAAATGTTCTTGTTTCTTTAACCCTTCACAGGTGAGAAAAAGTTGCATGGGTTGGGTTCCTGAAACCCAAAAGATTTTTTTAAATATATTAAAGTATTTTAAATTCAAAATGATACTTTAAATTAATCGCAGAAGCGATAAAATAAATGAAATACCAAATATTTTATTAACATTAGATGTATTTGGAAAATGAAAAAATGTTGATTAACAATAAGAGAAAATAAACTTTATAAATTGTAAAAAAAGCGCCATGAATGAGAAATAAGATAAAGAATGGAAATGTTTTGTTTATCTGTTGATAAAACAATGTGTTATAAAAAGAAAATAACAATTCTTTACAAAGTAGAATAGGCGCAAACAAAATTTGACTGTTCTAAACAAATGCAAGAAGAACAAAGCTTCCTTTTTCTTTAAATATGGCCGTTTTTCTGCAATTTCTGCTTTCTGCTTGTCAAGTAATGTTGTGTACTATCCCCCCAATATTGTTTTCCCTTTTTCAACACAATTCCATGAGTAGCCTAAAAAACAGTTACCATTACTTTCCCGGCCAATGGAACAGTCTTCGTCTTTTTCGGAGCCAGTCCACTGTTTGGACTGTGCCTTGGCTTAAAGAGTGCGCTGGCGTATCCAAGCTTCATCTACAGTTATTAATCGACGCAAAAAACTACAATTTATTTCCCTTAAACTGCTTCAATAGGGCGTTAGAAAAGTTTACTGGAACACGTTTTTGGTCCTGAGTGAGCAAGAACGGCACTCAACTCGTGGTTAGCTTGTTAATACCCAAATCTTCAGTCAAGATTTGACAAACACGTTCTTTAGGGATACCCACAGCTTGTACTATCTCCCTAACATTAATTCGACGGTCGTCTGGCATCATTTGGTGAACTTTTCGCATGTTATCGGTAGTGGTTGCGGTTTTTGGCCGCCCCGAATGTTCATCGTCAAGCAAGCTGGTACGACGATGTCTAAATTCAGCTGCCCAAAAATATCACTGTGGCAAATGATGGTGCAAAGTCCCCGTAAACAGGGTCTATCTCGGTTATAATTTGCGCAGGCGTTTTGTCTTCTAAATGCAAGAATTTAATGACGGCTCGATATTCAATTTTTTTCAATTCATTCAGAAACGTTGAGCGTCCAACAAAGCAAGCTTGTATAGTGTGTAGAGGAAACTAAACAGCCTGTATAGTTGAGTAGAAAGGAAAGGGTAGTGTGAGACCGCAATCTACAATAATTATAGTGAGGGATGAGTGCGGGATTGCATACGTATGTAGATAAATGACCACCTGTCCTATCTTTGAACTAACTGGCTGCTGTTTGGCCTGTAAGATCAAAATGTAACCAACCAACAGCTTTACAGCATTAGATTATGGCAGACGAGTTTGTGGTTTTCTTTCACCATTCATTGCCGTTTAGTGACACTTTCAACCATACTGTAGACTTAAACCAAATCCTACGCACTGAGAAATGGTTTCTTGCATCAAGAAGATAGATCTTCATGCAAAAATTAGTCTCTATTCAAGAAAATATTTTTATCTCAAGACTATAAAAATGTACGAGGGTAAGTCAAATATAATCTACACTTCCGCCATAACAAGCTTTGAAGGTTATCGTAGTGGCGGCCGCTTGCGCATGCGTTGAGTTGGCGCCTCTGTGGTCATGTGTGCGGAATTTGATCACGATCACGTCATTTGTCTGCTAACTACACTACTTACTGGATCGCTTCAACGCGTAGGCGACGAATTTTTAAGCAGAATAGTGACCGTTGATGAAACGTGGGTTCATCACTACAAGCCCGAATCGTAACGCCAGAGTATGGAAAGGAAACACCCAGGATCCCCTAGCACGAAAAAATTCAAGACCTCACCATCGGCTGGGAAGGTGATGCTAACCGTGTTTTGGGACGAAAGAGGCCCTATACTGGACTACTTGGACAGGGGGACTACCATAAATAGTGCGAGGTACAGTGATTTGCTGGTGAATAAGCTGAAACCAGCAATTCGAAACAGACGCCGTGGTCTACTCTCAAAGAAAGTTTTGTTGTTGCAAGACAACGCCCGTCCGCATAAGGCCCATAGAAACTATGAACAGGTTCGGCTTTGAGACCCTGGAACACGCTCCCTAAGGTCCTGATCTCGCTCCCTCAGACTTTCATCTTTTTGGACCGCTCAAGGAAGCTTTGAGAGGTCGTCGAGCTATTTATATTAGCATTACCTTGGTTATTGTTTCTAGGCACTGTTTCATGTGTACTTCTACATTAAGTTCACTTTTGTTTGAATATTATTCTCTCGATAACCTCTAACTTAGCCTTTTTAAAATCACAAGCAATGACAGTAATTTACTGCATTATGTATGGAGATGTCGTATTGTTTTAAACAAGGCAAGTGCAATTAATAATCTGGGCATAAATAATATGCATTTCAAGAATTATAAGTAAATAGATACTTTATTTTAAGAAAATGAAACTATTGATTTAACAACACATAAACGTTTTCTTGAATTAAGAACTTTTTACTATCCTTAAGAAAACATTGTTTTGTGTTACAACGACCATTTACTTATACTTAGAATCGCTTTCTTCAAATATTCTGCCATTATTTTATTACAAGTATATTGTTGTATTCCTTATAACGCATTAGTTGTTTTAAAAAAAAGACAGTTTCTGACACCAGGGCAGCTTTTATTAGTGTGCTCCGTAACACGATTTAAGTACAATATAATATTATACTTATAGAATTTAATATATAATTAAATTATAATTCGGTAGTCAATTGGGCAGAGTAACACTTTACGCGCGAGAGTCTGAGTTCTTATTGCTCTAAAGAGTACGAGCGCGTACCCCTTTTATATCATTTAAATATGCTGACTAAGATCTCTGTCTTACTTATATACCTTAGATATGGTCAAGGGCTACAACAATATACTTCTCTTAAGCGGAGAAAAAACCGCCAAGAAAATATCTCTTTTGATTTAAAGCAGTTATTGTATTGTGAATAATTGAAACAATAATTGTTTTGAATTGAGGCGAACAGTCTTGATACAAGTAAACGTGTCTCTGCGTGTGCATTTGATTAACACTTAAGTGGGAAAGTGAGTCATCTTGGTGTTATAACTAGAGTAACCTAAACTTGCGGACTCGCATAGGCGTCGGTATTACGGGTTAATATAAGAATACGAAAAATTCATAAATAAACTAAACCGGTAGAGAAGCAGGCATGTAGTGTCGACCTTGAAAATAAATCATGTTAAACCGCGCTGAGAGAGATTTCGTTTTAGTACCGGTTGAGCTGTTGCAGAGATTAGTCGAACGGTCAAGGTTATGTACTTACGTGTCGCTTTTGTAAATATAGCTGGTGTTTTTTGTGTGTTGTAGTATTATACCAAATAGATAATTAGTGTATCGTTTCATATAGAACTAATATTTACATACCTAAGAAAACAATGCCTCGTAATAGATTTGCTACTAATGTACATAAGTATGTGTCACTTTTTCCCCATTTAAAATATGACGGTAGTGCAGTTTTTTGCTTAATATGCAATGTTCGTTTGGCTGCATTGGACAGAACTGATTGCCAGAGGCATGTCAATGGTATTAAGCATATGAGAAATGCAAGAACTGAAATACCTTATACACTATTCCTCATACATTTATTAATTATGTTTACCTCTTGTAATCTTCCGTTGTCGTTGGTGAGAAAAGCAGCTTTTAAAACGTTTTGGCGACAATACGTTCCAAAGTACCCATTACCCTCCCAACACAATTACAGAATCATTTGCCGCGAATGAAAGAGATGCTAGAAAATGTGTGTAAACGTGATTTGTGTTCCAAAAAATATGGATTACCCTGGATGAGACGACCGATATAAAGAAAAACAGTATTGTGAATGTAATAGCTCGCGTTTTATCTAGCGAGAACACAGCATCTCGATATTTGTTAGCTTGCAAACGTGTTCAACAATGTACCGCGGAAAATATTCAAAAAGTGATAATGAACGCTTTGAAAAAAATTAAAATTACCCAAGATCAAGTTGTGATGATTGTGGCAGATAGTGCAGCAACGATGTTAAGTGTTGGGCGATCCTTAAAACATATATTTCCTAACTTAATACATATAACCTGCGTGCTGCATGCTTTGCATTTAGTTGGTGAAGTTGTTCGACAACATTACGGAAACGTTGATCGGATGATTGGAAGTACTAAAGCAGTGTTTCGTAAATCTCCTAAACGTTTAAAAGAATTTCGTAAATTTTGTCCAGGTATTCCAGAACCTCCTGAACCAATTTTAACGCGATGGGGTACTTAGGTAACAGCAGCTTCTTACTATTTGATCCATTTTCAACAAATTCAATCAGTTAGAATGCGATTTAATCGGAATGAATCCAAAGCAATTAGAGAAAGTCAAAGAGAATTTCAAATTCCTCAACTTTTAGAAGATTTAACAACAATATGTACCAATTATACAGTATTACTAGATGCCATCAGAAAACTACAATGTACTGAATTGTCATTGCAGGAATCATTAGACATAGTGGAGAGTGTAAAAAATAAATTACACACATTAAATGATACGCCAGGATTATGCGCTAGTCAAAAGTTGGCAGATGTTTTAAGGAAAAATCCCGATTTTAATACTTTAGAGGCCGTTTATAATAAGTGTAAGAATAGTGAACTTTTAAGTGATTTTGAAAAACAGTTTCTACATGCAAATGTAACTTCCTTAGATGTGGAGAGATCGTTTTCTATGTATAAGAATATTTTTGCTTGTCGACGCACAAGGTTTAAAGAAGTAACTGTGGAAACATATGCAATGATGCAAGTTTACATCCTGATGCCTCTAATTTGTTGAATAATTAGCAAGTAAGTTTATTTATGAATTTTTCGTATTCTTATATTAACCCGTAATACGCCTATGCGAGTCCGCAAGTTTTGGTTACTCTAGTTATAACATCACTTTCCAAATATATATTATAATATTGCATGATTAACATAACTACTAATTTCAGAGCTGGGAGAAGGGTTACAATATTGTAAATAAACCTTAGTTTTACATAATCAATTGTATATTTCTTGAACACGCGTTTTATAGAAATTGAATTTATGCAAGGATTACACCTCGATAAAAATAACCGTCCCGTCAGACATTCAGCTTCAATCTAACGTTCTTCGCTATCCCGAGTCGAACTTGTCAGTTAACGCTGAGTGAGTTTGGAAACATGTCCGGCAAATGCGATGTGTGGGTGAAGAACTATCTGATGCGCCACTGACTGACGGCGTACCTTTATTCAACGTTTTTGATGTTCGCGATTTTCTGATTACCTTGCTTATTAGATTCGAGATTTGAAAAACTTTTGATCTTTATCTGGATATGATAAAGATCAAAAGTAGAGCAGACTTATTTCTGCAATATCAAACATTTAGATGAAGGCGAAATGTACAAACTGCAGATGACGTTGCGAAACTAATGAGCTAACACGTGAAATCAGGATTTCGGTTTAGAGTTTAGAATAAAATTAATTTGGGAGATATCGCAACTATAGAATTTTGAAGACACTTGGCTTGAGTATTTACTTATTTTTTCGATAAAAAGGTCTTGTTAAAAAGCTATCTTCTCAAAATAACTTTGATATGTATTCATTGATCTATTTATGGAGGTTTCAGTATTTCCGCTGTGAAAGTTGATTTTATGCAACTATTATTCTAACCTCTCCGCCTCTACATGGGACAGCATTGAATGGGCCAGGACGTTATCATGATGATGGAGAGTTTTTTCTTCGCTTGGTGGGGCCTTTTTATCTTTTGTTCAGCATCGAATCGCTCCAATAAATCAGTGCAGTACTGTCCCGTGATTGTCCTTCCCTTCGCCAGATAATCAATTAAGCGAATCATAAAAAAATCGTCGCCATAGCTTTCCCGGCCGATGGAATCGTAATGGACCTTTTAACAAGAGGTGTCATTTTAAATTTCGCGCCATTTTGAACTGTTAATATACAACTGTAATTGATGACATTTGACAAGTAAAAACTAGGAGATTTTCATATATGGGTCGATACACATTCGCACAACGCATTGAAATAGTAAAAATTCACTACAAAAATTGTGAAAATACTACAGAAACGGTTCGTAAAGTTGGTACTACTTTTGGTCATCATCAAGCGCTTTCTCGCACAGCTATAATCAATAAATTCGAACGTCTCAGACAAGTTAGTGATGTGAAGACCCCAACTCGTGCTCGTCCGGCCAGGTCAGTTGAAAATATCGCCGCTGTAGCTGAGAGTGTGGCTGAAAACCGAGGTTTGTCCATTTCGAAACGATTACAGGAATTGGACATATTACAAGCCAGTTTGCACCACATTTTGCAAGATCTTGTCCCACATGCGTATAAGTTGCAGTTGACACACGAATTGAAGCCAGCAGATTACGTACAACGCCGTACATTCGGTGATTGGGTGCTGGGAATGCATGAACAAGATCATGATTTTTTCAACAAAATTATTCTGAGTAATGAGGCTCCTTTTCATCTGTCTGGGTACGTAAACAAGCAAAACTGTCGCATCTGGGGCTCCGAAAACCCAAGAGAAATAGTCGAACAACCTCTCCAACCACAACGAGTGACAGTTTGGTGCGGTTTTTTGGTTGGCGATGTAATCAGGCCTTACTTTTTCGAAAATGCTGTTGGTTCGACTGTTACAATGAATGGATTGCATTACCGAACGATGTTGACTGACTTTTCTTGACCTGAAATTGATGCTATGGATGTCGACGACGTTTATTTTCAGCAGGGCGTTGCCCCCTGCCACACAGCTCGTGAAACAATGGCTCTATTGCGTGAAAAATTTCCTGGACGTGTAATTTCTCGATTTGGAGACTTCATTTGCCCCCCCCCCCAGATTGTGCGATTTAACACCATTACACTCCTTTCTTTGAGGCTACATTAAAGATAAAGACTACGCCAATGCTCCAGCAACGATTCAAGCGCTCAAAAACAATATTAGAGCTGCTATTGGCGAAATACAGCCGCTATTATGTGAAAATGATAAAAAATTTCATCAAAAGAATGACGGTTTGTAGACAGAGCCGAGACGGATCTCTTGCTGAAAGACCCGTTATTTGCCTTCTTTGGTCCACGTTTGCTGGGAAAAATCCATTTTGCCAACTAATCTTTGGTTTTTGGCATGTAGTAATGTATCCATGTCTCATCTGCAGTCACATAACACTGCAAAAACCCACTCGTGTTGCGCTTAAACATGTCCAAATATTGCTTTGAAGTTATCATGCGATTCCGTTTTTGAAGAACCGTCAGCAGACACAGCAGCCATCTCGCCGATAACTATCTCATACTCAATTTTTCGTGAAAGATGTTTTCCACACGTTCAGTTGAGATGTTTACCATATTAGCAATCTCTCTAATCTTCATCCGGCGGTCTGCTAATATGATATAATGAACTTTATTGATCATATCGTCCGTAGTCATCTCAATGGGACAACCTGGGCGCTCCTCATGTTTGGCCACGCTTAAATTCATTAAACCAGTATCTGATGGTAATCATCAAAGGTGCATGGTCCTTATAAACTGAATCCAACATTTCTTTGATTTCTGCACACGTTTTCCTATCCAAAAAAAGAAATCGAATCACTGACCGGCATTGTTCTTTTTCATGATTCCACAACACTTGCTCGCTTTCAACAGCTTTCAAAACAACACTATTCGATAAATCTCCACAAAATTTTGACAAACGCCGACTAAAGAATAGTACTCATAGTCGATAACGCAGATTTTGACACAAAGCGCCACCTGTCTCCAAACACGAATACTTCTCTTACCATCCTTGTACATTACATATCACTGTCACAACTCTCAATACATCTCCATAATCCTTTATAAACATCTAGCGCTTTATGAGATTTATTTATCATCTCGATACATCCACATAAAAGTGTATCATTTCACTTCTCGGGATCTTCTTCATAGAAACCGAAGTCGAGAGATAATTTTAAAAATTCCCGGAAACTTTCCAGTCCGACTCGTTCCTCTTTCCAGGATGATACTTGTTTGGTGCCTTTGAGATTGTCAGTTTCATCGCGCATTTGGCGCGGAAAGGCAAGGTGACGATTTTACTTTGAAGGAGGAGTAAAAAGGAAACGTTTGATCTTTTACCGTACGAAGACCGCCGAGAAATAAACATAATTTAAGATAGTTTATTTCGTGCACTGATGGGTGAGCGTATATGAACAAGGTTATTTGTAATAAAGTTACAAGGCCGGGCGAGTCTCCATTTCGGATGAGCCGAGACACTGACGCGTGTTGGAGATTAAAAACGCATTAAATTTGGAAGAAAATGAGGCTGAGAAGGGACTGAGAGTTTTATTACTGTATGCATGTAAATTATAAAATATGGTATAACTAAATTGATAATTAATCTTTTGGAGCAAGAAGAAATATAAGAAAGAATAAGCTTGGCTTAGTTGGTATCGTAGGTTGCTTGTATTATCTTCCGAGTAGTAGCAAGTTAATCAGTACATGCATTTCGTCTTGTGTGTTTGTTTTTTTTGAGAGCCACACTCTAAAAAGTGTTGGTAATTTCACTCATAGAAATCAAACTCCTCCTTATTCGTAAGTCGCAAAAATAGTAAATTTAGGAGTATTTTCTGAAATTTAAAATTGTCCCTATAATTCAGTTACTTTTCTTAATTCCATATTAAATTTTTATTATAAAATGTTATTGTTATTAATTATTGCACATTATTATTATTATTACACTATCTTATATTAAAGTAATATCTAAGGCATCAAAAACCTTTTGCTGTTTTTTTTTTTATTATTACCTTTTTGTCACTTTTCAAATCGTTTAGTGACATTTATTGTGCCTTTTTTCATATTTTTGGGGCCTCACTCATAACGCATGGCCAAAAATTTTGTTTTCAATTCTTTTTTCAAGATAATCAACTTGCAGTAATTTTCAATTAGATCCATAGCAAATTGCCATTGTAAAACATACAAAGTAAACCTCTAGGCGTAAAAAATCACAGAGATTTCGCTTTCACATAAATTTACATATACGCGAGCGAAGAGTGTATTTTTATTTGCTTTTAACCTTGCTCATAATGCATAGGTGCATGTAAAAGAAGTGTCTAAAATGATGGATGCCGTTAATGAGCTGCCCTTCCCGCGCGCGTTCCCGAAACAAGACAGCTCAGCTGTAGCTATTATGACAATCTTCGTTGTACACATGTCGGGCCAATCAATGTACTATTTTTAAAATATTTTTTGCGTTACGAACGTTGGACGAAATATTTATACCAACCAATTTAATTTTACTTCTTCTTTTTCGATATTTTCGTTAAAATTCATCACATAGATCAAGTTTATATATTAGATATTAGAGAAAATTTAACCCCTTTATAAGATCTTAAATAATAGGTGCAGGTAGAGATAACATAACAAATCCATATCTTCACGCATTGAATCCTATCTGTAATCTATACACGGATATAATGCTTATAATATGGATGTGACTCATTTTTTTTTTGTTCTACGGTATTTATTTGTTTATTTTTGTTTCAAACCTCGGGTGCGGTTCCATCAAGCGCCAGATTTCAGCAAGTCTTACGTCCGATAGGGATCTACATACAGATTGTACACCCTACATACGTTAGTTGCTCGTTTCTTTCAATTGTTTTGACTTTCAATTTCCTGGGTTTATGAAATCCGAAATTTGTTTGTTATCCTTTGGTTGGGACCGCTATTAGGGAAGTGTACCCTTCTCTGTTTAAGGGAGGGAATTCTTACCATGAAGAATGTAAAACAATAGACAAAGTTGGTTTTAGAATCACTTGAAATGGCGTGAGAGTTAATGTGAAGGACATAAAACACGTGTGGTAAATGGTTTTATTAACAGTAATGATCCAGTTCATTCATGTGAGATACGAATTATAGCTGACATAAGTTTGATAAATCTCTTTGGGTTATAAGAAACGTAAATTCATTCCTTTAAAATTTTTAATATTAGTTACTACGAGACGGATAATCTCAAGTCCTGTGTCCGGTGAAGAAACATGTTCAGATACAGCATCTTAGGAAGACGATGTTGCAAATCTTCTGAGAGGCAAATTTGTTTTAACGTAAAAATATCCCTTTCGGGAAGCACGTATAGAAATCCCAGATAGGCAAACTGGTTAGAATACACAGAGTCCCTCAGAGAATCCCTCGAGGGAGGTACGGCTCCGGTGGGTAACCTAGAAGGATTAAACCAGGCAGTGGAACAGGTATGCGAAGTCATAAAGACAACCTACCTTGAAGAGAAAATAATTCGGCAAAAAGGCAATAAAACAGCGTGGTGGAGCGACGGCCTTGCTAAACTAAGAAGTAAGAAAGCTGTTTAACAAGGCAAATAGCAATCACACCTAGGACACCTATAGGCTAAAACTTAGACAGTACAACAAAAAAGTCTGCAAAGCTAAGAGAATGTGGTGGAGGAGATTTTGCAACGAGGTCTATAGCACCTCCGCTTGCTCCAGAATCGACAAAATCCTAGCAAAAGATAGTTGTTGTTCTGAAATTGACGTAGGTCTTATCAAAAAGAAAGACGACGCCTAGACCGAAACCAAGGAGGAAAGTTTACAGGAATTTGTAAATGCCCACGTTCCAGCCTCAATAATTCTAATAGGGTCATTAGTCCCTCGAGCAAAGGCCAAACAGACCAGGTCGACAGTACTGGAAATTGGCCACAAAGATGACTAGACCACCACAAATTCCCTAATAGAAGCAATCAAGGATGGGGTATGGTTTGATCAAAGACTTACATGGAACTCTCACATCAATAAAACCATCAACAAATCTACTATTGCCTTAGGCAGATGTAGGAGGTTGTGTGAAAAAACGTGGGGATTAAGTCCAAAAATGATACTGTGGTTATATATGAAGGTCAACAGATCAATGATAACATATGGCTCGGTGGTATGGAGAAATAAAATTGAATTTGACAAAAAAAAATTATTTTTTTCGCGTAAGTAGACACGTAAGTAGACACTGAACATGTTGTTTCCTCTAAGCTAAATATAACAGTCACATATCGATTGATAAAGACCAACAAGCGAAAACCATATTGATGTTTATTCGAAACATAAGAAACGACCACATAAAAAAAGATTCCAAAGACATGCACCTAACAAATATGTTATTTTTTCAACGGTCGAATGAAGTAAATGTATCGAAGGAAAAGAAAAAAAAAGAATAGAAAAGCAGGCAATAAAGCCATAAGCTACCGTCGTTGTGCTTTTAAACGTGTCCATCAAGTTTAAATCCTTCGATAAAAAGCGACCAATCCTCTCGGGTGAAAAAACGCAACGAGCTTTTTGATGATGTTGTTTCACGTGGCGCCGCCAGCTTTGTCTAGCGTATTTTATCGCTATTGTGGCATGTTCGCGTAGCTCTGTGAGCTGTACAATACAACCTGATACGCTTTGTAAGTTTAAAAGAAATTCTGGAAAATTGCGATTAGCGGTTAGTCTAGCCGTATTAAATTCTCTTTTATGTGGTGTTTTATAAAACTTTAGGAGCTACTGGAAATGTCCAGTGAAACATAACAATTCATTGTTACAAAGAAAAAGAACCTTACACAATTATTTTCCTTCAGGAACGCCTATTTCTGATATAATCATGGAAAATTAATAACAAATATGAATGTTTTATTGTGTCAAATTAAGTAGGCATCTATACTGGGCGTTCCATTAGTGTGTCGGCGGAATTAAACGTGAAAACTATCAAATATGGAAAAATGAGATTTTCTGTACCTATAGTATATCATAGCGTATTTAATCAAATTATTTACAAATATACGGGGTGTTACAAAATTCCGAAACCGCCTTCAACTTATTTATTTTAAATGGATTGCTATATTTTTTATTAATCATTTTGATAGTCACTTACTTTTGGCTATATTACAAGTTTTGTTAAAATTTTGACAGTTGCAGACTCTGACGTTTTAAGACCTAGTATGAAGACAATTTTAGTGCCGCGAGTTACTCTTTTGCTATAAATTTTGTTACGTTTTATTTTTCTTTTGGTGCACAGTAGATGTACGGACTTTTATTTCTGGTATCGTACAATTTAACGTTTCATTTTGGAAAGTTTTGTATTATATTTTTCTCTTAACCTACGTGGCAAGCTTTTAAATTCAGCTACACTGTATAGCTTCATTTAATTTGTGAAACCATTTTGTCAATGTTTCCCCTTAAAATATATCAGTTTAACTTATCTTTCGCAACCCTCGTTAGGATTTTGGACATTTCAGTTTATTACAAAACTAATATAGACTCCTATTGTTGGAGATTTTATTTATTTATAGCATTTCCTTTCGATTATCCATCCTTATGTTACTCTTTCTGTTACATTGGTTATCGGATACTACATTGGATTTGCTTTTCGCAGTGTTGTTAATTTTCTACACCTGGAAAAGAGTTAAAATTGGACTATATTCTTCCTGAGGGTCTATACTTTCCTTGTTCCGTGCCTTAGTAACCCCTTTTGTTATCTCTTATTATTTTCCTCTTCAAATTGGAAGTGCTTTTGTTTACATACGGCTAATGCGGGTTTTTGCGTCAATCAGTTGATTGTGTGATTGCGAGATGTTAAGACTAGGTACGTTTTGATTAGGGTAGTCGAGAAGTTTCGTTGGATGATACGGGTACGCAGGCCCATTTGTTTTTTTCCATAGTTTTACTGCTCCCAGCTCTTTTTGTTATGTTTAGTTCTTTATTTGATCATTATATTCATTCAATCTTACTTATGTAATATGCCATTTTAGTAATTCAGTTCGCGTCTTCCAACTTTCAAATTCTGGGACGGACTATACCGTCTGTGACGTATTTTCCGGGTGGTATGAATTACATCTTGCACTGAATTTCCGTCTTCTTTTGGTGCAATTTGATCACTTGTGGTTTGACTATCTAGTGTGACGTCCGTGAGGTAGTGTTTCCAATTTTATAGTTTTGGGAATTTTATCACATTGTGTGGATATTTATGGAAACCTACTTATAACCGTTGCCGTTTGTTAGTTTTGGATTTTGGTTGAATATTTTGGAGAGAACTGCTCCGGATTACTGTTACAGAGGATTTGATTACGGCGTCTCTAGCTACCATTTTGCTTTACCACGTGTGGTGTCAAGATCTTAATTCATCACCATTCTAGAAATCGTTTGCTCCGTGTTTGCGGTAAGTTGATACTCCAAATGGTAATTATGGGGTTCCGTTTATTTACTTGGTTTCCGGGTAGCGTATTTTTTTTGATATACCTGATTTTACGACTTAGCCTTCTTATTGGATCATACCTGTTCTTGGCTTAACAATTTTGGATCACAACCTTCTTGAAAATTATCTTTGGACCTACTTATTTTGGATTTACCTTTCTGGAATTATTAATGCCTTTGAGCTGAAGAGAATTTTGGAGCAAGCACCGCTACCTTCGTCCAGTCAGCACCTTTCGGAGACCAAGTGTCACTATCTAAGATTCTTTTTTTATGGTTTGTCTTGTTAGACCATAACTTAGTAGATTATTTAACTCAAGTTTGTTTTCATTGTTCTCACATTTCATAATTCAGTAGATTATTTAATTCAAGTCTGCTTATATTGTTCTTACATTACATAAATTAGTAGATTATTTAATCCAAAATGTGATTATTGGTTGATTTACTTCAAGTTTGTCTATATCGATCTCATTCTTCATAATTTAGTAGATTATTTCAAATCAAGTTCCTTCTAACGTATTCATTTTTTAATTTATTTTTAATTTACTCTCTGTACTATTCTATGTTTACATTTTGTGACCTGCAACGTATTGGCCAATACGATCGGTACTTTTCCTTATTATTGTTATTCATAATAAGTATGTAATCAGGGTTGTACTCTGATCTAAGTTCGTATTATACATACTTATTTCACTTGCATTTATTAAATTTTATTGGTGTTCTTCATTTAACACGTACAACTTATACGTACAACTTTTTTTTTTGTTTTATTGAACGAATTCCGTCAGACGTTAAATTTATTTTTTTTAAAGTAAATTTACCCTTACCACCTTTAGTGAACACCTTTTTTCCGGTTTTAAACTCTTGGGCGTTTTCTTTAAATAAAACCGCGGAGGCGCCTATATTTTTCTTCGTACTAATAATTTTTGGAGATCATGTACCCCCTTCTCCTCACCCCAAGTTCCGCTGGACTGCTGGGACGCCCAAAAAGGTCTTACAAGGTAGATGGTAAACAATTAGGTTTGCCGTACAGTTGTTTGCGCGGTTGGTGCTTCGGAGTTCTGTAATTTTATAGGCGTCAAAAACGTAGCAATTTAGAGAAGAACACCTTATATGTTCCAAGTCGGTATAATGTAAAAATATGTACAGGGTGTTAAATATGTTGTGCAACATTTATCGAAATTCTAACGCTCTTTTTCCGGTTTTGTTAAATTTTTTGATATTGCTACTTCTTACTTCCCTACACAATAGAAACGTGCCAGAATAAGTCCAGTCTTTAAAAAGGGTGGGAAAACCGATATTGACAATTACAGAGCGATATCAATTGCATCGAATCTTGCTAAAATCTTTGAAAGCGTTGTTTACTCTTGTCTCCTTCATAACACTATGCGTTACATATCATCTACTCAGCAAGGTTTTGTTCGAGGAAGGTCTACTGTTACAAATCTCGTTTCCATGTGTCAGTTTATTAGTGAACAACTCAATACTCAAAGTCAAGTTGATGTAATATACACTGATTCCAGTAGTGACATCAAGCTCTTCACCGATAAAACTTTTGCAATCCTACTTAACGAACAGATCGCATTATGTGTTTTATAATGGATATGGATCTTTTAAGTTCCGTCCATCATATGGTGTTCTTCAAGGGTCATATTTAGGACCACTTCTATTTGTGCTTTTTGTTAATGACCTATTAATATATCTATCCCGTCCTGTGTTGGCCTATGCCGATGACATGAAAATCCATTAACCAATTAGATCTCGGAACGATGACCTACATTTACAATATAATCTGGATGTAATTACCAAGTGATGTTCAACCTTTAAGCTAAAGTTAAGTGTTAATAAGTGTTTGTTCGTCTCTTACACCCGAAAAGGTTTACTACATTGATTCGACATACTCGATACATAATTCTCCTCTTAAAAGAGCTAATACTGCGAGAGACTTAGGTGTATTGTTTGATTCTCTCCTTCAAAAACGTTAGGTTTCGTTCTACGTACTTGTAAATTATTCAATTCCATGTCTTTGTTTAAAACTTTATATTTCAGCTTTGTTGTTAGCAAACTGGAATATGCGTCGACTGTCTGGTCACCGAATTATGTATACTTTCAGCTAGCCATCGGAAAGGTACAATAGTGCTTCTTGAAATATGTGCTTTTCAAAATTTATGGTGTTTACTCGGAACGTGGCACAGATTGTAATTGCAGTCACTTAAACACCGTCATGATGACGCAGGAGCCAAGTTCATCTGGAAGGTCCTATGACTATGTTGATTCTCCTAATTTACGTTCCTCTATTAATTTCCCTGTACCTCGCATTTCCTCCCGTTCTCCTTCTATCTTTTCATTGCCTTTTCTTCGTATCAACCTACTCCAGAGTTCCCCATTAGTAGCCATGTGCCGTATTGCAGAAATATTTTATAATGACATTTTTTTTATTCCATTCATAATTTAGTTTAAGTTTCTTTCTTCTCTTGTTTTCTTTCTTTTCATTTATAAGTGTACGTATTTAAATTTAATTGTCTTGTAATTGGGTATGCCGTTGGATAATAAATGGTATTATTATTGCTAGCAATTTCCTTGTAAAATTACCTTCAAAATGGTACCAATAATACCCCAACAAAAAGGATTCTAGTGGGCTTAAGGCTGGCGAGTGAGCTGGCCATTGGATAAAATCGTCAGTACCAATCCATCTACTGGGATATATGTCATTTAAATACTATACAACCAACCGCGAGTTATTACGCGCAGCGCCATCCTGTTGCCACCACAAATCATTGCACTCTGCTAATGTACGAGGGATGATCGTAAAATAAGGTTCCCATATTTTTTAAAAATAGACAGCATTCTTTATTTCCTTAACATTACACATCGTTTTAAAGGTAAAAACTTAAGCTATTTTTTGACATAATCGCCAGTTCTATCAGAGCATTTTTGCAGACGGTGCCCCAACTTGTGTATCCCAATGCCGCAAAATTCTGCCGCCAGTCAAAATCTTTTCAATTGTGGTGTTGGAAATCTCAGGAATCCGAAGAGCGAGTTGACGAATGGTGACCCTCCGATCTTCAAGCAGTATGCTCTCGACCTTTTCAACGATGTCCTCTGAAACTGATGGTCTTCCGCTTCGCTCTTCATCGTGAATTTCCGTCCGACCTCCAGTGAATTCCTTACACCATTTGCGGACGTGTTGAACAGCTATACACTTTTCTCCATAAACTGTGGTTAATTGACGATGAATGTCTATAGGTGAAACCCGTTTCGCATTTAAAAAACGTATCACAGCGCGAATTTCGCACCTGGCGGTAGTGGCGATCGGGAGTTCCATCTCGGACGACTGCTTAGCCAACACCGAGCGGCGTAGCGCGACGGGAGTGGTACGTATATAGAGTGGGAGAGCTGCTGCACACGCCAATGTTATCGGATTTCGCCTAACACGTCTTATTGCTGCTGCAGGGCTTTGGGAACCTTATTTTACGATCATCCCTCGTAATATCTTCCATTAACTCGGGAAGATCATTATGTAAAAAATGTAAATAACGCTGCCCTGTTAAAGTTCCTTCAAAGATGTCTAGGCCAATGATACATCCACTAAATAATCCGCACCAAATGTTGACACCCCATATTACCTGAAAATGAGTCTCACGCATCCAATGGGGATTTTCTGGAGACCAGTAATAATAGTTATAGTGATTCACCACTCCATTGTTATGAAATCGTGTCTTGTCAGTCCACAAAATGTTATTGGTAATCATTAGATCATCGTATAACGTTACTTGCATTACAGCAATGAATTCTAGTCTAGGTTCTTAGAGGGTAGTTTACTAGGCGTACATTTAAGAAATATATCTTTTGGAACTCTGCAAACCATTTTCGACGGCACCTTGCTCGATCTTATATCTCTACAAATAAGGAAGATATCGCTTGTAACATTGAATTTGGAACACCCGGTATATGGACATTACTGAACCAACAAACCATATTATATTACTGATTTCTTTATGCTTTCAATAAATTTTAATCTTCATTTCTATTACTCCAACGATAATTTAACGACAATCGAATTATGATAGCCTCATTGATTACGCCTCAAAAAGTAAACAAAGCAGTCTTCTCTCCAGATGGTTTCCCGACCAATTCTTTCGGCCCTCGCGTATCTCTCGCAACATTTCCTCCACTTTGTGCGCGGTTAACACCTAGCGTGAACGCAACTGCCGCGGCCACATCAAAGAGGGCCGCGCGCGCCCGCCATCCCGCTAAAAATACACAAACAACGCGGCCCGATGGCCCCCTCTCTCGCCACCCCTGCGATACGCCGTTCGCTTCTTTGATGCAGCGCACCGCCTATAGGCTCCGTCGCGCTAACAGCCGGCTCAGCGTTCTTTGATTTCCACCCCGGACGTGCTTAATGTTTCATTTGATAGTTGGATTTCGGGAAAAAATCCTCCGATTAACTTATCGGAAGTCCGTTTTCCATTATTCAGGTCGGGACACAGCAGTTCAATTCAAAGATACTCCGGTTATTTTGGGATATATCTGAGTAAGAGATTAAACTATATGAAAAAAAATAAGTTCGGTTTGTTAAGTATTTATCTAAATATATAGATGTCGCTACTATGCTTTATAAAAAGGATATGAATAGTGACAGAAAGTTAGTATACAGAGAACGACAAAAGTCTATATACAGCACCGATTATTCTGTTTTTGAGAATTTAATAATAAATATGAACAAAAGCGCGCGACAAAAGTCTACATACAAGGCTGTCTCGATGCGTCGCTGTAAACCATAGCGGTATTGTATTGCTTCTTGAATGGATATCTATTCGAAATGAATGCACATTATTTATCATAACTTCAGTTGTGTTTTATTCACTGTTTGAGTCGAAGGTACTAGTATAATGGCGCCACGAAAAGAAATATCACGTGACATACGAAAACTTATAGTTCAACAATGGAAAGATAGGCAATCTTATGGCGAAATTGCAAAATTAGTTCAATTAGGTCGATCAACGGTCCAAACAATTATTAAGAATTACAAAGAAACCGATTCGATTGCTAGCAAACCATGCAGTGGCCGGCCAAAGGAAGTTTCCCGGAGAGATGTTTCTTTTATCCTTAAAGAAGTGAACAAAAATCCGAAAATTAGTGCTCAAAAATTGGTAGAACACATTCGATCAGTCAGTCACAAAGATGTTAATGAAAGAACGGTACAAAGAGCCTTAAATACCGCTGGATTTTTCAGCAGAACGCCTCGTCAAAAGCCACAGAGAAGAATCGCAAAATCCGTCTTGAATTTGCCGGAGCTCATACAAACAAGGGAAATGACTTTTGGGCACGAGTTTTGTTTACCGATGAATCCAAGTTCAATGTATTCGGAAGTGATGGTCGGGCTAAAATTTGGAGAAAGAAAAATTCGGCACTAGAACAAAATCTAATACCAACTGTTAAGTATGGTGGTGGTAACGTAATGGTTTGGGGATCAATTGCAGCTTCTGGAGTCGGCAAGATGGCGTTTATTAATGTTACAATGGATCGTTTCGTATATAAAAGTTAGAACAACATTTGGGTCCGTCTGTTGAGGGTTTGAGTCTTGGAAATCAATGGATTTTCCAGCTGGACAACGATCCAAAGCACACTGCAAAATTTGTGAAAGAATGGCTTCTCTATTATGCTCCAAGACAACTTTATACACGTGTATTTGTTGATAAAATAAGAAGAGAGATATTAATGACATAATAACGGGTTATGAACCCAGAAGCACTATAAAAACATAATCTGTGAGCAGTAAAATAAATTCTTCAAAAGCGATACAAATGAAAAAAAGAAACAAGATCGCAAACGATGGAAATTTAGAGTAGAATGCTTACTGGACGAAAAAGGTGTCAAAGATGTAGTTGAAAAAGGAATGACAGAGGAAAATATGGAAAGTTCGTCAGATAAAGAAAGAAAATTTCTAACTAAAAACGCGAAAGCAAAATTTCTTATTGTACAGTGTGTGACAGATAAACACATTAAATATATCAAAAATGCAAAAAGTGCATATCTAATAATAAAGAGCTTGAAAGACGTTTTTGAAAGAAAAACTACTTTAAACGGATACTCTAAAACTGTGGCACTGGAACACTGAAACAGTTCACTAAAACCCTTACCACAACACTTAATTTGTACTGGACGCACGTTTCGATAGCCAAGCTATCATCATCAGCAGCAAGACTGAAGTAGTTCAGTCTTGCTGCTGATGATGATAGCTTGGCTATCGAAACGTGCGTCCAGTACAAATTAAGTGTTGTGGTAAGGGTTTTAGTGAACTGTTTCAGAAAAACTACTTTGTCAAAATTATATGTTCGGAAGCAATTACTGTCACTAAAACATAAAGAAGAGTGCGACATAGATTTAAATCCAGTCAAGAATAATGCGGGCTGCATTTAAATCCAATTCATACTTCAAGCCCCGCATTTTATACTTTTCTCGAAGTCGAAATTTCAAATTCACCTAAGAAAAACAAAAACAATCTGAGAAAATAACAATTCATTCTAATTAACTTTGTAAAGAAACATATCTTCCAATCAATTAATTTCCTCCTTTATTCAACGTACGTCAGAATTCTTCGAGAACAAATTGATCTTCCACGCGATATATCTTTTATTCTATTTATAACTTCGAATGTACGTAAGGTACGCGTTAAAAAAGAGTAAAACAAGTAGGTGGTAGATGGGAATTATACGCTTGTAAGACGCATTAACCGTATGACATGCATCGTATAGAAAGGCAGGGCACTCGCCTTGCCTTGACAGCGTTACAAATGTTCGGGATTCCGGCGGAAACGCGCGGCTAACGAGGCGACACTTCGCTGAAAATTTTAACTCTGATGATGACAAACGACCGTTTCGCCTATTTCCTCAACGCTACACCCCACAGAATCCAGGGAAGTCGTCGAATATTAACGATTAGATAGAAGAAAAAAACGAAAAAGACGAGAAAGCAGTTCTTTTTTGGTTTATCGTCAAGGAATGTGCTTCCCTAGCGAATTAGTTGCGTCTAATTAAATTTAGAGAAGTCCTTTTGAATTTTGGATAAAGCCCATTGATTTTATTTTAGAAATAATTTGTTTGAAACAGCCCCTAATAGGTTTATTTCCCCCCATTTGTTGTTTTATGGCATCACATAAAGTTTAATCTATAAAAAGAATATCAAATCGAATTAACGACTCAGTGGTCCAGTGATAAGAGGGCCTGCTTCTTACTGTGGGAGAGTAAGGAGCTGTACATTCGAGTCTTACCAGGGACGGCTCGTAAATGCAAGTATCAGTAGCAATCTTCTTTGAGCCATGTTTAACCACCCAAGGACAGAAAGCTTGTGGGATATGTGCTCAGCGTAATACTGAGACACACACAGTCACGGAGAGCGATGTATAGATCCCCGAGGAACTCCCCTAAACACAGGCCTATCATCCGAGGCGTTACCATTCAGCACTACACACTGCTGCCTATTTTGCAACTAAGACTTAATTAAGTTAAGAACAGACACCCAAAAACCAACCGATGACAGAATTGATAGAAACAGGCGGTGGTCAATAGTATCAAATGCCTTGCTGTAGTCCAGTCAAATCAAAATGGATACCTTACCTTTATCCAAAGCCGAGATTATGCTGTCAGTCACATTAAGTAGAGATGTTTCGCAGCTATGCCCTGACCTAAAGCCCTGGCCTAAGTATACAGATCAGCTGCTTTTCTCACCAACGACAACGGAAGATTACAAGAGGTAAACATAATTAATAAATGTATGAGGAATAGTGTATAAGGTATTTCAGTTCTTGCATTTCTCATATGCTTAGTACCATTGACATGCCTCTGGAAAATCAGTTCTGTCCAATGCAGCCAAACGAACATTGCATATTAAGCAAAAAAAACTGCCAACTACCGTCATATTTTAAATGGGGAAAAAGTGACACATATTTATGTACATTAGTAGCAAATCTATTACGAGGCATTGTTTTCTTAGGTATGTAAATATTAGTTCTATATGAAACGATACACCAATTATGTACTTGGTATAATACTACAACACACAAAAAACCCCCAGCTTTTTTTTTCAAAAGCGACACGTAAATACATACCTTGACCGTTCGACTAATCTCTACAACAGCTCAACCGGTACTAAAACGAAATCTCTCAGCGCGGTTGAACATGATTTATATTCAAAGTCGACACTACATGCCTGCTTCTCTACCGGTTTAGTTTATTTATTAATTTTTCGTATTCTTATATTAACCCGTAATACCGACGCCTATGCGAGTCCGCAAGTTTAGATTACTCTACTGATTACATTTTCCTTTAGTATTGATCTTGCTTTTCCAGTAGTTCTTCATAGTCGAGTCTGTAACTTAAGACAGGATAAATCTGGATAAATATGTGTTATTCCTACTTTGTCCAAATACATTTCATTTCTGCCTCCATATGGATCTAATAACACAAATTTCTTCACTTTTTTCCAGTACATACGATCGAATGTTATTTTTGTGCTTATTTCCCCGGCCTGTTTTTTTTAATACCCTTTATTGCAGGCGGGAATGGTCCCTCTTTTGTGCGTGTGTGTGTCGAGCAGTGCGGTCTGACGAGATAATACGCTTGGATCTCCATGACAATAAAAACTTGTTCATCCGCGAATTCCCCGCACACTTGACAGCTAATGCGGACGGCTTTCAAACGGAGTCTCTATCTCAACACTCGAGGACATCGTGGGGATTATTCGGGGCCCAAATGGGAATAAAAGGCCCCCCCATCAGAGGAGAAATTGGCGAAAGCGAAACTGCGGCTTTCCGTGTCCTCAGCTCTTTACTTCGGTTTATCTCTAGCTGATTTGGAATCCATTTTATAACTTGAATAAAAAACGTTTGGGGTTTAAATATCTGGAAGGGTCCTGGCAGGATATGTTTGGTTACTAATTACTAACCTGGGCAAATATGCGGTAGCAGCCAGAGGCGGGGCGAGCGCATAAAAGTTTACACATAAAATAGAAGGTAAGAAATAATTTTTAAAAACTTGCTGAACACTTACCGTTTTAAAAAATCTTCCGTGAAATCACAAACTGGGTAACATCTGTTAAATATTTTTAATCTTTTAGATATGTTTCCACAAGCTGTTTTCAGTGTGACGTTGGACAATGGCTTTTGGACCAATACATTAAAAAGCGGATTCACAAACTTAGACTTGAATTTAGCGTAATCAAAAATTAAGTCCGGCTGTCACTATAAAGTTTTTAACTGTGTCGCATTGGTCGTTTTCGCGACGTACCTAACTGCACATTTTAAGGCAAACATAGCGTACAATTACGAAAAATTAGGAAGCCTACGTAACACAGAATACTCTTGCATAAGCAATCGTTTTAGTTGCTGACGTGTGAACGCTTTGAAATAAAAAATCCCCGCACCAACATATCTACTACAGGGACGTTACCGTTTGCCCAGATGTCATTACACTGCATGCAATTTCTTCAACATCATCGTTTCCATTTTAAAGATAGGTGGTTCCAACTTTATCCAACCCTGGGAACTTATGATTTCAAAAAATTCTTTTCCCTTTTTCTTTATGTTATATTTCCAAAAGCTATTTACATACCTTAGTACCGTAGAAATAAAACCCCAAACTTGAAAATAGAATTTAAATTTCGTTTCGCGAATTGTCACAACTCAATCACTAGAGCCCTTTCATCTGTAATCGAATGAATGGAAACCTTGTACTTCAACTCAAGCCTAAATTTATTAAAAGGGGACAACCTCATCGTTCGAGAATTATAAAAACACATAAACAATGCCCACCTAAGTGAAAATCTCAAAATTGAAAGTATAATACGCATTCAGATTTTCAAGAGGCACGCTCCGGCATCATCACATCACCGACCAATCATGGTTCAAATAGAAGAAGAGGTCGGGGAAAAGAAACGTCCGCATGGAGGTTAGTTCGCGTCAGAAGAACGCACAATGCATCAAACATCAGTGGCGGGGGGTATAACGGGCCGATGTCTCTCTTTGAAAAGTCACCATAGGATTATGCGTTTGTACGCGGAGAAAAAAAGAAGAAGAAAACGAAGTAAAATGTATAAATACGTACATAAATGCACCACCATTTCTCTATAGAAAACCTTCATTTCCCTTTGTCCAATAAAAGACAAAGATGCAGCGAGTGCATAATAGAGGATGTGCGGGGTGTAATGCTTCTCTTCATTCATGAGCACGTTTAAACGTGTCAACTGTCATTCGAGTAGCAAGGTACACCGCCGCCTTGGTGAAGGCAAAGTGAAAAAAAAACAATGAATCTAAAATTAAAATCGGTTATACTCCAGTCATTGGTGAAAAGATCGACTTAACCCTTGCCGCTTTGTTTTCGAGGATTTTCTATTTCCCTCGTTAAAAAAGAATTTTGTCAAAAGAATATAAGTTGTTGAGAAGCCCTGTTCGCCTTATTTTTACCCAGAAGAAGATGGGATTCTGAATCGACTTCCCGGTTTTGAAAAATATGCATAATTTTCAAAAGAAAAAAGCTTTTTACCTATAGAAAGAAGCACTACTTAATTACATTTTATTTTCGAAGATTTCCTAGAATTTACAGTTTAGAGAAATAAAAAAATGTCTGCCGGTGAACGTCCCTTGCCTTTTCCAACCTGAAGTATTGTGATTTTTGGGGGTTTTATTACCAGGGCGTAGTAGACTTATCATTTTCCTAAATTCTTCATGTTCAACAAGCCGGAAAGAAAAATTTGTGCTACATATACTCCTATTCAAAATTAACGCACCACTAACATTTTTTAAAAACATTCAGAGATAATGATAACTTTTAATCTACTAACTCTCTTACAAGTAGGCTTTGGACTTCTTCTGGCATTTCAAGCACACGCTGTTTTGTTTTAAAATTGTAGATGTTAATTAGACACGGTTGACTAGAATTGATTTATAATCCATTCTACCTTCTGTTTAAAGAAAAGTCTATAAATTTAATTTTTGTTATCGATTGTACCACATACATGTTTTTGAAGTTCATCTAAGGGTGTTCAAAATAGAAAAATTAATTCCCAAAAGAAATTATCGGTGGAGGAGACAGACTGGATGAGGGGTACTGGTTTGCTTTTATTTGCCTGGAGTCAGGAAGAAATCATTCCAGCATAAGTCGCATGGTTAGGCAATTTTAACGAAACAAGATCGCACATTCTAAGGCCAATGCAAGGGGGCGAAACGATGTACAAATCAAAGTGATGACCATTTCCGAGACAATCCGCTCTTAGAAACCGGAGAATCGCCAGTAATGTGTCAAAAAATGAGTTATAAGCGGTTCGTACAACCAGAAGACATCTAAATGAAGCCGAATTAAGGAGTAGGAGACCAGAAAAATACCATTACTTACCAGAGAGTACAAAGTTCAAAAATCGTGTCTTGCCAGAAATCATCAACATTGGCCTGTTAATGACTGGAAAAGGGTTTTATTATCTGACGAAACGAGGGTTAGCTTAAAATCTCCTGAGGGACGTGAGCGTGCCTGGCGAAGAGAAGGAAAGAGATTTGCAAGTTGCAACATTTCTCCAAGGCTCTCATTTAATGGCGGCTCTGTGAAGTTTGAGGGGGGGGGGCACCTGCTTCAGTGCTCATACAAGGTTGGTCCCCTAAAACGTGGGGGGTCTGTGAATGTTGATTATTACCTGGAAAACATCGTACTTGAACACGTAATGCTATTTGCTCCTTTGGTGGGACCTAATTTTTTATTCATGCAAGACAATGCGCGTCCCAACGTGGCTGGACAGCTTATTGACTACTTACATGCTGTTGATATTCCGGTAATAGAATGACCATCTAACAGTCCCGACCTCACCCCTATTGAGCATTTATGGGACCATCTTAAAAAAGCGATCCAGGTCGTCGACTCCCACCTGCCAACCACATCTAGTGGATGCAGTAATTGAAGGATGGGACAATATTCCCCAGTGTATCATTGGAAAACGTAATTGCTAGCATGCTAAGGCGTATGAATACGGTAATTAGGAGTAGGGGAGGACCTGTAAGGTACGTCACATTGAATCTATTAATTCTATTACTTTCAATTTTTTAAATGCTTTTCATTTTAATTTTGGTTTTCATTTCTCAGTCCTTTTCAACAAAAGAAGTGTTTAATGATTTAAAATCAGGTCATGTTTCGCTGACTTCTTTCTTAAATGATTGTATGAACTTGTTAAATACGCTTCCTTTTCCTTAGTTTAGATTTTATTTTACTTCTTCTTAGATTTTTAGTACAAGTGTTCAGCACATTCTACTTTCTTTTTAACATGTGTGCATATTGTATTTTACGACCCTTGGTAGTGTTTTCTGGTTTAAAGGATAAGATTTGTATCTTTTATTATTGTTCGAATTTCGACCCTTAGAAAGTTATTCTTACCATTGTTCTTAGGACCAAAGTGATCATATATAACCCCTATTGTTTGTACTACCTCTATTCTAACTATAGAGACATCTGGTGTTATGTATGTATAACTATATACTGTTATGTATCTAACTATATACTAATTTTTGAAACTGCATTTTCGATATACTCTAGTGCAGCCATGTCAAACTCAAAGTCACTGGTGAGCCAAAAACATTAAGACCGTAGACTAGGTGGGCCGCGAAACTTAATTTTAAAGAAGACAAACTACTGAAAATCTTAACGAAAAAAATACTATTATAAGACAAGTATATTTATTAAATTTTCAATAAAAAGGATATTACAAAAAAACACAAACATTAACTTCTTTTGCCAGATATTTGACATCTTTTGTCTTTAATTAAGTTGTCTATTTCTGACGTGAATTTATCGGCGGAAATAACTTTTAAAAGCGCGTCCAAGCGTGCGTCCGTCAATCGCGATCTTGCGGGAGATTTGTTTCCTTTCATCAAAGAAAATAATTGTTCGCACTTATAGGTACTTCCAAACATTGACAGGATTTTACAGGCAAATTTTCTTATTTCTTGGTTTGAACAGGCAAGTACTTAAAAATTCGAATGTACCAACACTATCAAATTTTTGTTTTAAATGCGTCTGACACTGAATCTCAATTACTTCCATCTGCAAGTGAGGGGGAATTTTATCAATATCGACAGTGAAAAGACCAGTAAAAAAAGGGAAAATTGTTTTCTTGGTACTTAAAATTTTGACACACTTCTCAGATGTGTGTGTGCGCGCGACTTGTTGCAGCGCGCTTGTTTTCCAAATACGGTTTTTAACACGCTCGCGGCCCGCATTATCTGGCTGTTTTCAAAATTGATTCGGGCCGCAGGAAAATGCCAGTGGGCCGCATGGGGCCTGCGGGTCGCATTTTTGACATGCTTGCTCTAGAGGACTCTACTCTCAACTCTCCTAGAAGGTAAAACGTCTGTAGCTATTAATACATGTATATATTTTATCATTAGAATAAAATTAGTAATAGAAACTTGATGGTTTTGACTGCAAGAAACACACACGAACCAATCTATTTTTAATGTTTTTTCATAACAAACTCATTTGTAAGTTTTCATTATAATTTGCTTTAATTTTATTTTCTTAATGTAATGAAGTTTAACAAAAGGGTACGTTAATTTTGTCCATGAGCTTATAAATTTTGCAAATTTGAATATCAATATTTCTGCAAAATGTTCTTCAGTTTTAATTAAAAAAGATGATAACGATGTAGCTGTGAATGATGACGATGGGTCATTCGTTGTTTCTCTACATTATTTCACTGGTGAATCTATATGAATGGAACGAATTCGGCTCGTGCTTCTCACAAAACTTATAGATTTAGTAATTTTTTGTCTAAAAAACATGTTTTTTTCCACCCTATTTAGGAGTCGTAGTTGCTACTCCAACAGTCTTTGTCGGGGTAACATACACCGAAGGATTTCTCCAGCGTTTTGTAGCGCACAGCATGTCCGAAGGCGTAGACAGAACCTCGTCCCCAAGTACCTTGGTCAAGGATTTCTGTCCAAGCGCAGGCCATGTTTCAGTGGCAATTCCAAAGCATAAAAAGTGATATGCTGTGCAATCTTCCACTCACTCCTGGATTGTGACATATTCGTTTTAGGAATGGTGATGGAAGCACAACAAATTTTTATGCTAAAACGCCAACTAAGAACACCATATCACTAACTAACATCTACTCAAAAAGCAATCGACTATTGGGGAAGTAAATGTTTTAATAAGTTACGAAAAGAAATAAAAACAACCTATACCTAAAAGGTGTCGTTTTGGGAATTTATATAAGAACTATGTAGATAGGTTCTTTGCTAAAATGCATACAATGCTGGGGACAAAATTATAAAGTAAAAATTTTTCCCTCTGAGCCAATTGAAAAGCTTCTATTATTGCCGGCGGCTCTCAACTTCAAAATTTTTTCATTATTATTATTATTATTAAATGGCTTTGGCGGACGCCAAACTGGCCAGTTACCCCAGCCCACCTAACAACCCTTCGAAATTTTCATATAAAGATGTTTGCAAATTATTCTTACCAAATCAAAATATTTCCAATAATCAATACAAATTCTTAAATTAGGAGCACAAAAAAGAAACCGTTGACTATTATAATTCATTCCATTGTTTATAATCCACATTTTTTTTTTTTTTCTTTCATGCGCATACCGCACCACCCAAAGTACCAAACAGATTAATTTTCATATAACGAGCCTTCCAGCGTAAATTTGTGCCGTCCCGTCAATTACGAAGTCGAGAGATATTAACCGAATGACATAAACAAAGTGCCTCAACGACCAAATAAAAATAAAACGGGTTGAAAAAGTTTCTTGTACTCGTGTTCCTCTAATAAGCGAATACAGTGTTAGGCTATATGGGATAACTTGATCCCATAGGCGTCCCGACTGTTTAATATCGCAGGATAATCTACATCCAAGCATTTAAGAAAATTTTAATGTTTGTGTCTTATGAGTTCAAATAAAATAGTGGGCGATGTAAATTGTAGCGTATACGAGGGTAACTCAAAAATTTCTTACACTTTTAATTCTACAAACTGTATTAAACAAAGATAGGGGTACAACAGATACATTATTTTTCCCATATAATTCCACCTTTAGCAATGCACTTGGTCCAGCGAGCCACAAGCTTCCGTATGCCTTCCTGGTAGAAGGTTTTCGGGTTTGGGCGTGAAGCTACATTTTTCACCGCATCCCGAACGTCTGTGTCCAAGACAAATCGAAAGCCTCTCAAAGCTTCTTTGAGCGTCCAAAGAGACGAAAGTCTGGGGGGGGCGAGATCAGTGCTGTAGGGGAGGTGTTCCAGGGTCTCAAAGCCCAACGTTGATAGTTTCTATGGTGTTATGGGGCCGTGTGCGGACCGGCGGTTTTCTTGCAACAACAAAACTTTCTTTGAGAGTAGACCACGGGCGTTTGTTTCGAATTGCTGGTTTCGGCTTTTCGCCAACAAATCACTGTACCTCGCACTATTTATGGTAGTCCCCTGTCCAAGTAGTCGTCCAGTATAGGGCCTTTCTCGTCCCAAAATGGGTTTGCATCACTTTCCCAGCCGATGGCGAGGTCTTGAATTTTTTCGTGCTAGGGAATCCCCGGGTGTTTCCATTCCATACTCTGGCGTTTTTGATTCGGGCTCGTAGTGACAACCCACGTTTCATCAACGGTCACTATTCTGCTTAAAATGCGTCGCCTTCCGGGTTTTAAGCGATCCAGTAAGCGTGGCAGATGGGCCAAACGTTGGTTTTTTTTTTCTGCGGTAAGCATTCGTGGTACCCATCGCGCACACACTTTACGAAATTTGAGTTCATCGTGGAATATTTTGATAGGTAGAACAAGCAAATCCTTTTATTTTAAAAATAAGAACACTTTATACTAAGAATTACGACACGTTTATTTAGTCTAACAAAATACATAGTTGCCATAACAAAAATATTTTATCTGTAGCTGAAGGAAGATGATTTCTGCCATCGTATCTTACATCGTCAAGGTTTTCCAAAGGTTTTGAGGAAGTGTAGTGCTAATTGCCTGCGAAATAGAGAAGACTTGATACCATGTCGCTTTGAGGTTGAAACTTTTTCGCAACAGGGTAAGCATTAACGAGGTAAACAAAAATTTACCACCAAACCCTTTGCGTAGCCTCATTCTTCCGCGTTAACAAGATATTAATTGGTCTATTTTATCGACACCTTTCCATTCCCTTCCTATTATAGTCTAAAAAAACTTGCGGCTGGGGAACAATTATTTTCTTTTCTTCTTTTCTGGACAATCTTCCAACAGATCTTTCTTCAGCAGTACTACAAGTCGTTATAGATGTGCACACTTTATTGTCTTTCCAGCGGACTACTAATTGACTGGTAATCATAAGATCCCCTCAGTAATTTTGCCATTTGTTTATAAACTTGTAAAGGACATCTCATTTTTCTATTTTCCTGAATAGTGGCAGAGGCAGAAAAACCCTTTTCAGCCAAAATGTTTTAATAAATTCTGAAGAGAAGTAATTATTGAATTACAATTTATATCCAAGCATCTGGTGGTACGTCGGCTAATTTTAAAGGGAAACTACTACATCTCTTCCTATACCAAAAACCTGTGCTGCACTTGCGGGTTTATTTTGACATATATACCAAAAGAGACCATAATCCAGTACTATGGCAAAAAGCCTAATTTTTAATGTCAAATCTTACAGGCTTCCCTTTTTAAAATCCCTTTTGGGGTAATGCTTCCCATAGGATCATGCTCTCATCATTTATAAATTCTCCTCCAGAGCACCATACAACTTAAAAGTTTACTGAGTTCTGTAATAATGGGATAGACGGTCAAATTTTTTTTCTATGTGGCTGTTTTCACTCGTGTGAAATGATCTAGAAATTTTTTCGAATCTGTTTAGTTGTATCCTCTCAGATGGAATAGGTGGAACGCCATTTTTCTCTGGGCCAGATAATGTTTTTTGAGGTACTTTCCCCTATCCTGACAGTAAGAAAGCACTCGAGACAACATACATTTATTGAGGGTTACATTCAGTGGCTTTTCTTTTTAAAACGCGTACAAATTTAAAATTTATTCATGATTTCAGTCAACATGACAACCGTGAAGAATAAATTGAGAAATCATTTGGGGTTTGATACTGAGTTCAATGTTACCTGGGGGCCTTGGTGTATAACTTTTTATTAATTTGTAATTAGCTGCAGCTGTTTTCTTCCAAGAAGTCACAACTGGTTTCTTTTCTTTTTTTAGCAAATGTGCTAAAGGCAGATTCATTCCTGGACCACTGCTACGCTGGCATCTAGATCATTGACAACGGCCTTGAGAAGTTGCGAACTCTTCAGTTACATTTTCTGACGTATCTTCTTTTACTTCACAAACCCCTTGCAATATATGTTCACTCCCAAAATGAATTGGTTTCATGTTCATCATCACTTTCGTCATGTCTTCATCCGTCTCACGCCATCTACCGGAGGAACGCATAAATATTAACTGTCGATTGGTTTTCATAGATAGTCCCATCATCTTGTTTCCCAAAAAAATCAAGAAGTTGATACACCGATAACCTGGAAGAAATAAAAAGGTCGCATTGCATAGTATCCGTATAACCAAAGACAAAAGTCAGTTAGGATCGAGGCGTGTCTGAGACCGTCACGGCAAAACTTAGCATTATTTGGAGTAGAGAGCGACATTGCTAGGTCACGTACATCATTTTATCGTTATCTTAGATAAAAGATAGAATCCATAGCAACACCGCTTCTCAGCTTCCATTAATGCTGATGTTGCTGTGAGGCTCTAAGTCACGCCTCGATCCTAATTGACTTTCGTCTTTGGTTTATAACCGAGTAACTGAAATCACGAAAGTAGCTTGTTAATTTTTTGAAAGGACTCAGTAGAATCGTATTAACACGTGACTACTAAGGTATATACTCTATCATCTACTAGCACTAGCAAGCTCGATTAAAAAAAGTGAATAAAATAATTAATTTCTTACCCCAATCTCAATGGTAAATACACAGCCAATACCTGACGTTTAAAACAGATAATGGGTTAAAGATTCTTTGATTGCACATAATTCCTTTTTCCAATGCAATGTTTTACCTTTCGACCGTTAACCATGGACGCCAATGTCCAACCCGTGAAACTGTCAGATGACTATCCATCCACAGTCTTCTTCATTGAATGAGCCATTCAACCGCACCGTGATTCCTCCATTCATATTTTTTACAAGCATTATGTCCCCTTTCTCACCGGAATTTCACCAAAAATTTAAACCCAAAAAATGTTTTTTTTAATCCCAAAGGCACGCAATAATACGCACGAATACATCGACAGAGAATACAGAGATGACAAAACCAAACCAACAACCTATGCACCCGCACAGCAATAGGTCTATAACAGCAGAAGCACAACACAGCATCTATCGTCTTTTTCTTCGTCGTATCTTTTAAACGCTTAAACTGTGCTTGTCTGTCGAAGGATTAGGCGTGACTCGTATCCGCAGGGGATCTTTGTCGACCGATAAAAGAAGTGTTTAACAGGTATTTTAGGTATTAGAATTATGCGCTATTGTCGTACAAAGTCTTCCTCGAATAATGAATGTCGTCGGATTTATGTTCGACTGTTTACCGGAAAACTGACGACAGATTTTGATTGATTCGATCCGCTGCTGGTGATCTTGTTTTGAAAAGGTTTTTGAAAAAAAAGCAAATTTAAATGGGACTGGTAGATTATAAAGTACGCGTGATTGTGAATGTCTTTATGAAATGAAAAAAAATTTTTTAGATGGAAATATGTATACAAGGTGTTCCCAACCTTCCAGAATTGTAAAATTGATTAATTACGTAATAGACATCATACAGATCCTCTAGAAGTATTTCATATACACAGGGTGATCGCTAATTAGTGTACTGGCAACCACTTTGTTATTTTAAAGGATGCCCTTACGTTTTTGGATTCTCTATCTGGAAAATAAATCAATATAAGGCCTGATGCACAAATAGCTGGACATTTGAAAAATTAGCGTACGTCAATGTCTTGTACGAACCCCTTCTCTTAAACAGAAAGTCGTTATTTGTTAGTGTAAGAAGAAAAAAGCTTTCGAGATAACAATTTGTATTGGCGGTTTTTTTAGTTTCGCTTTTTCACAATGTCGAGGAAGGTCGAAAGAAAGACGCTATTTGGTCTCTTTTCTATGGAGTTAGGGAGGGTAATAAACCTGTTAGAGCTAAATGTAAGAAATGTAAGTGAATGTGGTTGGATAGCGACTCGAATGGAAAATCATATTAAAAACTGTACTCCTCCGGGAAAATACTATCAAACACCAAGCGAAAGAAACTTTTTGCGATGATCCTGATGACGACATACCGTTATGAAGTCAGAGAAATTCCAAAAGACGAAAGATTGAAATTGAAAGAGGTAAAGTATATAATAATATAGGGATATAATAATATTAGGATTTTAAAATTCAAATTTTTACCTACTTAAAAATGAGCTCTGTTTTTGAATTGTAAGTTTATATGTATTATGTATGTATGTAATTATGTTATTATGTATGTATGTAATTTGTTGTATGTATGTGGTGTATATGCATGTACAGTTGCTAAATGATACCTAAAAATTTAGTGGGATATGGGTTTATAAAATTACCCTATATTTTTTGTACAGAATATGTAACAGTCCCTTTCAAACCTGCTGGTTTAATGTTTGTGGCTCTTTGAATTGTCACACATTATTAAATTAGGCGGATATTATACTTATTATGTACGGGATTGTTAAAAATTTGACTGAAATTAGGATCTATACATAAAGAGCACTTTTTTGTTATTTTTCAGTTTCTCACCTTCAGCCACCGCTTCAATCTTAAGTGCCACAAGTGAATCCAGTTTTAAGTGTAGAAAATTTTTTAGCTACATACATGGCGTCCTCTGCTAATATTGAAAGACTTTTTCCTCATATGGTTTTATACATTTAAAACTTAGAAACAGGTTAGGCAACGAGAAAATATCAAAATTAGTTTCCATATTTAACGAACTTAATAGTAGTAATGGCTTCGAACAATATGGTTAAAGTAATGTTTTTGTTGTTTCAGATTCTTTTTTGTTTTACAAAAATGAACAAGACGCTGGTAATTTTTGTTCGCTTAGAAAATATTTAAAATCATGTTTCTGTTTGAATTATTTTTAATTTTTATTATGTAATAATTACGCAACGCGCTGAAGCCAGTGGCGGACGCATAAAAGTTTACACAAAATAAATTTAATGTGATACGTGCTAAAAACTTACCGTTTTAAGATCCTCCGTGAAATCACATAGTGGATAATGTCTATTTAATATTTTTAACATTAGATATGTTTTTCCCAAAATTGTTTTGACAAAGTGAGTGCGGCGTGAAGAAAAAGTGTTTTTGTATGCCGAAAACGAACGTTCTACATTAGTGACGTTATATTTGCGTAAGTAAAATAATCTTTCAAATAACTTAACGGTTCTGTTGACGCACCTTCACAAATTTGTCTTAATGTGCCAAAATCAGAGTCTTTATCTAAAACACTTTTAAACCTTTCTAAAACACAGACATTTCTTGCTTCTTCTATATACGTGCGTGAACATGTTGCACTATTTGCAAAGATTCCACTAACGACAACCGAAGAATTTTTTAGTTTTTCTATCGCATCTGCCCAGTCCCACGTAATTGTTCTAAATAATTTCCCAAATCCCGTTTTAACTTGACTATCCTGAAATTTCAAGCGGCCTTACCTTGACAGCCGCAGCTTCCTTTGGGTCGAATTCTAAATCAAAGTTCTTTATATTCTCGAAAAATTTAAGATATAAAATGCCCGCCTCTAACCATATTCCCCAACGAGTAAGAATAGGTTTTGGTGGTTCAGGAATACCGGGGCATAGTCTATGAAATTCCCGAAAAACCCTTTTGGGGATTTTACAAAACACAACTTTGTATGTGCTATTAGAGCGTCTACCTCGGGGTAAACATTTTCTGATACATCTGCTACGAGACTGGGGAGTATGAATTTTACATGTAATATGCAACAAGTTAGCACAAAAGTTTTTTTTAAAAGATCGACCTACAGCAAGCATGTTTGCGGCACCATCACTCATAAACACAACAGTTGAAACTGTTGAAAGTTCAAAAATTTTTCAAAAGTATTTAACACCAACATTGAAATGACTTCGGCAGTGCATTGTTGTATCGTCTGGGGCTAGTAAAATGAGGGTGACGGTCGATGTGGTTCCATTGTGCGTACCATTACATTAAACCACAGAATGTTTTTTTTCGATCTGTTGTTTCGTCCACACATAACCACAGTTTTTTATCTTGCAACTCCGATTTAATTCTTTTCTCGACATGCTCACGAGCGACGGCACAAATCTCTGTAAGTTCTCTCACTTGGTAAAATTAAAGTCCGAATATTCATTCAAAACGAGACGTATCTTTCTTCCTTAGTAATGAAATGGTAAATTACATGCAATAAAGTAACACATAAGTTAAATGTAAATTTGTCATAATCTCGTGTGGAATTTTTTTTTAAACATGCCCTGCACTATTTGCGTGCCGTAGACAATCACTTTTCGACCAACACATTAAATCTATTTTACACACTACACATTGAATTTTAGCGCCATCACACTTTAAATCAGGCATTTCTGCAATAAATTCTCTTATTCTGTCCAACTTTGGTTTTCGCGACGTAGGAAACATTTTCAAAACAAACGTAGAACTACGATATAGTATACGACAGCGTAGATACATACACAACAGATCGGCTTTCGAGTCGCTGTTGTGCTGACGCTTGTACCGAATTGTCCCGGCCATGTTTATTTTGCGTAAACTGTTATGCGTCCGCCACTGGCTTTCAGCGCAGTTTGCGTTACTCTAAATATAATAAAGAAAATTTCCAAAACACTTGTTTACTGTTTCATTTTGAATATGAGTTACCTAAATGAGTAGCATCAAACTATTAAAAACGTGGTACAAAAATTATTGTTTTAAACGTGTTTTAAACAACAGAGTTTAAAACATTTGTTTAAAACTAACTGTTTAAAACACAACAACCGCAAAAAATAATGCTTCGTGAGCACACGAAATTTGCCTCTTTCTATTTTCGCCAAAATGCACGACGTTGTCTACTTTCAATAGCTGTCAAATTTTAACTAAATGACGCAGCTTTCTCAAACTTTGACAATAGTTTGTTGACAGATGGTTGTTTGTTGGGAGCAGTGTTGCTTTTCAATTTGCAACGCGGGGAAATTAAAAAAGTCACGGACATATTGACCCGTCCTCGTAATTATTATTATTATTTGAGAGTTTGAAAGTTATTTATTGTTATTATTATTATTATTATTATTTCTTCGGCTTATTATATCTATTCTAAGATTTTAATTATGCACCATAAAAGAGAAAGAGGTCTCAAATTGAATTCTTTTGCTGATAGGAACAATATTTCTAGTCTTGAGTCTTTGAACTTCTCGAACTATATTCATTTTAATAAACATGTTCAACAAAATAAAGTGTTGCATTGAAGTAATATCTAAATATAATTTTTTTCCTTCTTGTAGGCCCCTTTCATTTCAAATAATTAATTTATGTAAAAAATAGTTGTGAACTGATCCTTTAAAATCAATAAAGAACAAAAACGTAAGTAATTATCAATCGATTGATGGATTTCACACCTCCAGATCTACAAACCATCAAATCAAAATAGACTTGCCCCATTCGGTCTTCGCATCTGGTAAATATTTCCTGCTCAGCGCTGTTCTTCTATATAACGTCGGTCGTTTGAATGTTGTCGGTTTTATGTTACTTTCGTACAACGCATTAGCAGTTCTGTTTTCTTTAAAACGGCCGTAAAGATTCGGTTCTCGACTTCACAATAAAATAAGTTAATTTGTCAACGCTACATCGATTGCTACGATCAGCCCACATATGTACATGAATGTGTATTATGTGTTCCTGTGTCGGTCTGTTCTGTTATAGATTTGGATTTTTGTATGTTAAAATTTGAACTTCGTTAAAGTATCGTATGGTCGATTCGACTTCTCCAGACGTAGTGGCACCAACAAATCCATAGACGTAGAAAGGAAATTACCTTTTCAAATGCAGATCACTTTTATATAGCCAAAATAGTTAACAATAATCTATAGCTTGTTGACGAATCCTTTGAGTGATCTAATAAATTCAAATAGGATTATACGCAGCCTAAATTGTCAACATGAACGAAATATGACTACTTTAAACATAATTAATTTTGAATATTTTCTGTCTTGCAAACGGAACTAATTTATACAGGGTGAATCGGGAGAAACGGACCAAACTCCAGGAATGCATTGTACACGTCAAAATAATACAAAAAAATTCATATGTTCTTATCCGATTTTCATTTGTTATAGCGTAATTACAAATAAGCAATTTTGGCTTTACTTCTGTACAAGTAAACAATGGAGAGAGACCGCAATGTGTGCTCTGTTCAAAAGTTCTAGCGACCGAGTATGTGCGCTAAAGCGACACCTCGAGACCAATCACTCTAACATGTTTGAAAAATCTCGCGAATTCTTTAATAGCAAGTTGCAAGATTTACAAAAGCAAAAAATGTGTTTACTAAACAAACCTCAATGTCAAGCAATGCACTGCTAGCTTCTTTTAAGATCGCATACAGAGTGGCAAAGTGCAAAAAACCGCACACCATCGCAGAAGAGCTTATTCTACCGACTCTGCTCTTGACATGGTTGATATTATGCTGGGAGAATCGGCGGGAAAATTAATTTCATGTTAGTCGAAGAATCCATCACATAACTCTGGATCTCAATGATCAATTAATAGAGAAAATGAAAGGCACGGAATTTGTCTGCAATTCGACGAGGCAACTGACAGTAACAAAGACGCACATCTTATTTGTTGTGTAAACTTCCTGAATGACAATATTATCGTTGAAGACCTTCTGTTCTGCAAAAGCATCATTGGAAGCGCAAAGGCTCAAAACTTATTTGAGATGCTTAAGTTTATAACCGAAAATGATTTAGATTGGGAAAAGTGCATCGATATGTGTATTGATGGAGCTCGATCAATATCTGGTCGCTATGGAGGATTGCAGGCGCTTATTCGCAGCAAAGCACCGCATGCTATGTGGACCCATTGCATCATCCATAGGGAAACACATAAAGTCGATGAGCTCTCAATTGAATTTCGTATTAGAACATGGCTTTCACGTGGCAACGTCTTATCCCGCGCATTCGAACTACGTCAAGAAATTCACACTTTTCTACAAGAGTGAGGTCATCAAAACTCCAGGTACTTTGCCGAACCCGACTTTTTGCTGAAACTAGGGTATTTGTGCGATATAGTTGACAAGCTGAATGCCTTCAATCTGTATCTACAAGACATATGAAACCTTTGGAGAAAGTCGCCGCGTTTAGCAAAAAGCTTCAATTGTGGATAAGAAAAATCAATGAGGGTGGCGGACAACATTGTTTCCCTGAATTGCATAAATACGTGGCCTGCAATAAAGTCGTTGTTTCACAAGACTTGCTGTATCTTTTCAAGGAACACCTCTCAAAGCTCACTGACTGGTTTGCAAAATATTTACTTTGAGGATGACAATGTCGAGAAATTTGCGTAGATCCAAGATCCTTGCTCAAGCTCCATCAGAATTCACTTCGCAGGAAGAAGAGAGTCTAAATGAACTCTCTTGCGGCAACACCCTGAAACAAAATTTGCTTCTTCCGATTCAGCAGAGTTTTGGATATCGATTAAAACCTATTTATGCGAAGCCGGATCCTCAGCTGTAGTTGTAATAACAAGCAAATATCGCTCAAAAATCGATGTGGAGCGAGAAATCAGAGTGGCAGTGGAATCACGGTTAGAAATGCGAACGAAGAGAAGCCAATTTGTTCGTCGACGATCGCATGTACGATCAAATCTATTAAACACCCTCCATCTCTAATGGTTTGGTCGTATATTACAACAGAAGGACCGGAACCACTATATTTCGTTAACGGAGCAAAGGAACAAAACCAACATAAAAAAGTTTTGCAAAACTATTTAGTACCTCATATTAGTTCATTGGATTCAACTCAAGTATCATATACTTCCATGCAAGACAGTATACCGTGTCATAAGGCAAAAAAGTGTAATGAGATACCTTCAATCTAAAATTTTGCGTGTACTACCTTGACCAAGCAATTCAGCAGACATAAATCCAATTGAAAATGTGTGGAATGTCTTGTTTTCTTTTTATTTCTTTTGTTTGTTGATGTTGTATAACCAGGCGCACACACAAAATTTAGTTTAGGCGTAGATTCTAATTAGTTTATAGGCATCAGGTCCAATTTATTGTTTTTGTGTAAAATAAAGTTAGGCAAAAGCAGTTCACATTTATTTATGTAACTGGGCCTCGCCCTAAGATTGTGCGTTCCTAATAGTTTATAGATTGTTACTTTCTTTTCGTTGTTGTTGTTGTTATTTGTTTCAAGATTGGGAATGGCATAATAAAGGCATTTATTATTATTATTATTAAAAACATCGTAAATACACGAACCTCAACTAGGAATAGGAAGAATTACAACAACATATTGAAGATGTAGGACATAATAGCGACGGAATTTAAAAAAAAAAACAATAAAAAGCTGCATTGGCAGTATGCCAAAAAGGAATGAGGAAATAATAAAACACAGAAGAGGAACAAGCAAGTATTAGTAAATATATGTTCAAATTATTAACTAATAATATTGCCAACATCACCAACTGCTTTTTTTTTTAATTTTACCCCAAAATCGTAGTGGTCCTAATTCGATGGTCAGGGACTGTACTTCTCGATAAGATAATTCCTATAAACAAAAATCCTATCGACCAGTATAGTGTTATATATAATCTTTTCAGAGTATTAAACACATATCAATGAAAAATTATTAAATCTGAATACCTTTATGTCTATTTCATTTTCTACGCCACTGTTTTTAAAATCTCACGCAACGAAACTCACCAGAAAAGAATTTCTGGTGGACCACCGTGATGCCCATCCCCGGAGATTTGACGAGGGCACGGTACATGCCTACTAAAAAGCATTGCCGGTCATCAGCGTCAAGTGCCCTTCAGTTCGGGAGACCTTTCAATATGCATTGATGGAAATTCCGAGTCTGCCAGACTGCCTGGCACCAGAAATGACAGGAAACGGCCTCTCCGACCCTCATATATCATCCTCCGGTAAAATACTACTAACGATTAACTATCATCTACGTAGTTAACAGGGATGAAATGGTTTTACCGACAAGTTTCTCTGTTCAGAACGAATAGATTGTGTTCGCATTGCCAAAGAGAAACAAATACGACTATTGGTTCGATTTTTACAGTAGTTTAAGCGTTGCTAAAGTATACACATGTAGGCGGTATTTATTTTGTATTTCTAGCGTTAGTTTTCGGGATATTTTTAACCTATTTTGGTACGGATTCTGACATGTTAAACCTTTAAGCTTATTTGATTTATTGAGTTAGATTTTATGGTTTTTATTCATATATGAAATTGAATTTTTTAGACTTTGGTTCGTGAAGGATTTCTTGGAGTTGATTGGAAATAAATTTTAAAGAATTACAAATATATAGTTATTTTCAAATATACGTAGGTTGCGAAGTATTGCTTTGCATACGAGAATGGAAATTGCAAAAGTGACTTGGTGTATCAAACAATATTTTTTTTAAACTTCTTCGAATGTATTGTTAAAATTGGGAAAAAGAGGAAAAAAAATTTGACATTAAAGATAAATTAATTTGACGTTTATAGTATAGAAATATGAATCGTTTATATTTCTACTATATAGTACTATTTATTATTTATTATATTATATATATTATATTATATATTATACGAGGGAAAGTCATTAAATATGTCACAAACTGTTGTGGGAAAGCTGAAAATAGTAGAGAGCTATTTTCCGTATCTGTCATTGGGGAGTAGCACTATCCAGCTTGATGACAATCAAGTGACAGTTGACGGGCGCGTTCGCAAGTGGTGTTAAAATGGCGACCGTGCTCGAAGAGTGTACTGTGGAAGAGCAGCGTGCTGTTGTGCGTTTTTTCTGGGCAAAAGGACTCCCTGCAAAAGATATCCATAAGGAAATGTCTCCTGTTTACAGTCGAGAAGTTCTCACAAGGACGCTCAAAAGTTGTTGACGGTCAGCGAAGTGGCCGCCCCGTTCAGATTGCGACAGATGCAACACTTCGAAGGGTGGAAGAGATGATTCGAACTGACAATAGACAGCATAGCAACTGCAATAGGGTGTTCTCATTGGTTAACCTACGAACTGACGCACGATCGTTTGAATTTCCGAAAAGTTTGCTCACGGTGGGTTCCTAGACAACTGATCGAGGAACACAGAAGTATTCGAATGGGCTTGTCCTCGCAACACTTCTCTAGGTACGCAGAGGAAGGGGAGGACATGCTTAACAGGATTGTTACTGGTGATGAATCATGGGTGCACCACTACCAACCCGAAACAAAGCGCGCTTCAATGCAATGGAAACGTCCTTCTTCACCGTCAACAAAGAAATTCAAGGTTGTGCCCTCAGCTGGTAAGGTTATGCTTACCGTGTTCTGGGATTCTCAAGGAGTGCTCCTAGCCCATTTCCAGAATAAAAATGAGAACGTGACTGCTGAATCACACTGTAGAGTTTTGTTGTTGCTTCTGGATGCAATTCGACGAAAACGTCCAGGCCTACTGACGAGAGGAATATTGCTGCATCACGATAACGCCAGGCCGCATTCGGCCCAGGCCCCAGGCGCGAATTGAAGAATTAGAGTAGGAACTTCTTCAACATCAGGCTTACAGTCCCGACCTAACCCTAAGCGACTATCATCTGTTTGGTCCACTAAAAAAGCATCTTGGCGGAACACATTTCGAGAGTGATAATGATGTTCAACAAGAGGTACGCACGTGGCTTAGACGGCAGCCCAAACACTTTTATGGAGCAGGCATTGGGGCATTAATAAAGCGATGGGATAAGTGTATCAATGTAGATGGAGACTATGTTGAAAAATAATCCTTGTTTTTGGCTAACTATTTCTCTTATTACTTTTATAATAGCTTTTTGTGACCTACTTACTGACTTAACCTCGTATTATATATTATATTATATACATTATATTATATATTATATTTTTATATGAAAAAATTATAACCCACACAGGGTGAATCGGAAGGGGCGGACCAAACTCCAGGAATGCATTGCACACATGAAAATTAATTACTTGTCCAGTAATTGGAATTTTTTCTGTTGGGCAATAAAGCTTATTATTATTATTATTATTATTATTATTAAAAATAATATAAAAAACTCATATCTTCTTATCTGATTTTCGAGATAATTCGTCTTAAACGGTCGAAATTAATCACATCACTGAAGATGAAGTTTCTAAAGCTATAAAATCACTGGATGATAATAGAACTATGGGAAACGACGAACTATGTATCTTTAAAAGCAACTACATTTCCTGATGTCTGGAAGGTTGGTACTGGTATATAAGAAAGGTGACAAACAATCGGTCAAAAATTACAGACCTATCGCTATTATAAACAACTTTATTAAACAACCATTTATCTCGGTCTATCGACATGGATTTGTCCGTAACCCATCAATTATAACGAACTTGACAATTATTAGCCAATTTATCTCAGGCAACATAGATAAGAATAAGCAAATAGATGTCATCTATACTGATCTAACCAAAAAGCTTTTGATCGCATTGATCACTAGAGTAACCTAAACTTGCGGACTCACATAGACGTCGATATTACGGGTTAATATAAGAATACGAAAAATTCATAAATAAACTAAACCGGTAGAGAAGCAGGCATGTAGTGTCGACCTTGAATATAAATCATGCTAAACCGCGCTGAGAGAGATTTCGTTTTAGTACCGATTGAGCTGTTGCAGAGATTAGTCGAACGGTCAAGCTTATGTACTTACGTGTCGCTTTTGAAAATATAGCTGGTGTTTTTTGTGTGTTGTAGTATTATACAAAGTACATAATTAGTGTATCGTTTCATATAGAACTAATACTTACATACCTAAGAAAACAATGCCTCGTAATAGATTTGCTACTAATGTACATAAGTATGTGTCACTTTTTCCCTATTTAAAATATAACGGTAGTGCAGTTTTTTGCTTAATATGCAATGTTCGTTTGGCTGCATTGAACAGAACTGATTGCCAGAGGCATGTCAAAGGTATTAAATATATGAGAAATGCAAGAACTGAAATACCTTATACACTATTCCTCATACATTTATTAATTATGTTTACCTCTTGTAATCTTCCGTTGTCGTTGGTGAGAAAAGCAGCTTTTAAAATGTTTTGGCGACAATACGTTCCAAAGTACCCATTACCCTCACAAACACAATTACAGAATCATTTGCCGCGAATGAAAGATATGCTAGAAAATGTGTGTAAACGTGATTTGTGTTCCAAAAAAATATGGATTACCGTGGATGAGACGACCGATATAAAGAAAAACAGTATTGTGAATGTAATAGCTCGCGTTTTATCTAGCGAGAACACAGCATCTCGATAGTTGTTAGCTTGCAAACGTGTTCAACAATGTTACCGCGGAAAAATATTTAAAAAGTGTATAATGAACGCTTTGAAAAAATTTAAAATTGCCCAAGATCAAGTTGTGATGATTGTGACAGATAGTGCAGCAACGATGTTAAGTGTTGGGCGATCCTTAAAACATATATTTCCTAACTTAATACATATAACCTGCGTGCTGCATGCTTTTTATTTAGTTGGTGAAGTTGTTCGACAACATTACGGAAACGTTGATCGGATGATTGGAAGTACTAATGCAGTGTTTCGTAAATCTCCTAAACGTTTAAAAGAATTTCGTAAATTTTGTCCAGGTATTCCAGAAAACCTCCTGAACCAATTTTAACGCGATGGGGTACTTGGCTAACACCAGCTTCTTACTATTTGATCCATTTTCAACAAATTCAATCAGTTATAATGCGATTTAATCGGAATGAATCCAAAGCAATTAGAGAAAGTCAAAGAGAATTTCAAATTCCTCAACTTTTAGAAGATTTAACAACAATATGTACCAATTATACAGTATTACTAGTTGCCATCAGAAAACTACAATGTACTGAATTGTCATTGCAGGAATCATTAGACATAGTGAAGAGTGTAATACCGACGCCTATGCGAGTCCGCAAGTTTTGGTTAGTCTATTGATCACACTATATTATTTCAAAAACTATACGCAATTGGTTTTTCTACATCTCTGATAACCCTATTTTTATCATACCTCTCACAAAGAAAGCACTATGTTGCTCATCAGGGTTATGAATCAGAACATTTCTATCCCACTTCTGGTGTCCCTCAGGGAACAAACTTGGGGCCTCTCCTATTCTCCATTTATATCAACGATGTGTGCGATGTGCTTGGTTGTCATAAATTGCTCTTTGCAGATGACTTAAAACTCTATACCGTCATTAACGCCATTACTGGCTGCGACTACCTGCAGGATCAAACAGGCTTATTGCAAACCTGGTGTACTAATAATAGATTAAATATTAATCTAACTAAATGTACTGTTGTAAATTATACACGCAAGGTTCATCCAATACACCACACTTATCAAATTGACAACATTACATTAGAGCTACTCACTAGCGCCAACGGGCAGTGGCGGAGGTTCTATACAACCCTCAGTATAACTGCGAGTCTCAACCAGATCTGTTGTGTATACATGTACGCTACCGTAAATACCATTTCGTAGTTCTACGTTTGTTTTAAAAATGTTGCCTACGCCGCGAAAACGACCAAGTTGGACAAAGTTACTGAATCTATAGCAGAAATACCTGAGCTAAATTATGATGGCGTTAAAATTCAATGTGTAGTTTGTAATATCCCTTTAATGTCTTTTAAAGCATAAATATCCATAGAATCTAAAAAAATAACATTATTTTAAGATCTTTGATATTTGGGCACTTAAGGGTTAAAGAAAGACATGAAGCAATCAGGAGAGCAAAAGGCGCCCCTTTTAGACGAGACATAAAATGTTTAGAGGCCAACAGCATTTTTGAACATTTATTAAAAGAACGCTATCATTAAAAAAAATGTTAATGTATGAAATTTTGTTTATTTATAATTACACTATAACTTGAAAACAAATGAAACTCGCATAAGAACATGATTTTTTTACATTATTTTCACGTGTACAGTACGCTTCCTTTCCTCTCGACTCATCCTGTATACTACTTTATACGTAAATTTATTTCTAAGTATATTCAATACTATATAAAGCCTTAAACTTGCGCACGTGTTCGTAATCCTAACCTAAAACTATAACAATTAAGCATTTGTTTTGATTAAGTTCTGCGAAGCTGCGCGTTTAATAGGAGACCAAGAAAGCAAACGGGACAGACGAAGTCGCAAACAAATTTCGAACTTGCAAGACGAGCAACACTCCATATGCACAGCTTACTTGTCCGTCTACTTGACTGTGCGATGCGGAGTTAGTCGAAAGTTTTAGACCGCGGTGTGTTATTGTTTATCCAAGAACAACAGTACCGTCGGTGTAACTTGCTCACGAACTACTTCAAAGAAAACAAAATTGAAATTCGAGGCAACTGTACGTGTGGCTGCACTAAGGACGCGCTGGAAAGTTTTAAAGGTGGCAATGCTGTTGATTGATGATACAATGATTAAAGGCTATATTTACAAATGTAATAATTGACGTAAAATCTGGCATTATATGTAGAAATTATATTGATGGAATTTCTAATTTTTTAAGAAATTGATTAATATAAACATGCCTTAACAAACATTTTCTAGAATACAAGCTTTTGGTTGCTTCGCCTACTTAAAATACTAAAACCTAAACCTAAGCAGGTAAGTTTCCTGCTTAAAACTCGTCCTGAAGCCTGTTCTACACGGCAATAGATTGCTCTATTTTCTGTACTAGGTTATAGTTATGAGATTCTATCCTTGAAATTGCAATACTAAAATTACATAACAACTTTATCAATTTCAACAAATTTGACGTAGGATAACGTATGGGGTTTATGTTGATGACTATCGCACCAACCAGGACACAATAAATATGCTATATAATGATTTCAGTTATTGGCACACCTACCAAACGACATTTTAATAATAATAATGTTTATTTATTCTATTTAGAAAAAAGCATAGAATAGCCAAAAACAAGAAAACAAAGTATAACAAACTTGACATTAAGAAAAATAAAGGAATAGGAAACACAAAAATAACAGGAATTCAAAAGAATACATTGCAAATCATACGAGATAGGTACCATAAATTCTCAGCCTAACTTCGTTGCGTCATACTTGCACTTGTACGAGGCCTACACTATATATATATTTACGGCCCGAAGAGTAGTAGCTTTTAGTAGCCAGCCAGCCAACGTGACGAGTGCATGAAAATGTCTCAGGTAACGAAAATTGCGCGGTCATTAAATTTTATTAAATAAAGGACACACGCCTTACATTAAACAACATTTAGACGGAGTTTATGGTGATTTATCTCCTTCATATTCCACTTTAAAAAAGTGAGCAAAATATTTCCGTTTGGGGCAAGAATCCCTAGAAGATGATGAGCGCCCCGGTCTGCCAATCGAACTCCTCAAAACATTTCAATTGAAGAATTGGTATTAGCTTTCAACAGCACATGTTATACGCCTTTGCTGCATAAATTGAGGGACAATGTTCGTGCAAAACGTTAGGAAGATTGACAAAAGGTGTTCGAGGTGCACTACAATGCACCCGTCCATACTGCATATAAATCCTTTATATTACTAGTCAGACATAAATTCGTCTAAATTGTAATAACAATTCTGCACAAATTATGTCTTAAGATCTCGTTTAACATTCTTTGATTCCTTTATACATTGGGGAGCCCTATTGTGTATATTCTTAAGCCAAGAAAGTCAATACTCGAATTAAGAGCTTTTAGATTTGGTCTGGCAAAATCAATTGCATAGCACCTGTAACCTCAGCTTTTACAACAGAAATTCGCACATGTCATTAATTGAATAAGGTATTTGTGAAATAAATCAGTCAGCAGTTTTTCCTCTCACTCCATAGTTATACAGTTTGTTCATTAATACAATTTTATCTACACAATCGTAGGTAAGCCGTTAAAGTGGATTTATATTTACGGAAACCATGTTGATTCTTAGATATAATGTTGAATTTGTCCATAAAGGAGTTTAATCTTGATAATACGCAGTATTCCAACACCTTAGATAAATTGAATTCTAAAGAAATGGGTCTATAATTGTCCATATGCTGGGGGCACCATTTTTAAACACCGGCACAACCGCTGATGTTTTCGAAACTTTGTGGAAAGTACCTTACGGTGAAAGAAGCATTAATGAGATACACTAACGAGATCAAAATGTAATGTTTGTAACCTTTTAAAATAGTAAATTTAAACTAACATATTATCATTAGTAGCTATTTGTTAAATGAAAATTTTGTTTATACCGTTGTATTCCTAACTTCTAGTACTTCAATTAGGAAGTCAAAAAGATGAAGGGTGCAATTTAAAAAAAAATGGTTTTTTTACAGAAACACCTTGCTCGGTTTTATATCTGTACAAATAAGAAAGATATCGCTTGTAACATTGAATCTGTGACATCCGGTATATCCGGATATTACTAATAAATAAAGTAATGTAGCCTAACGTGTTGTAAGAAAACAAATCCTTGGCGTCAGTTATCAATGCAGCCTAAATTAGTTTCTAAGTTCGATTGTTATACTAGATGCAGTTAGAACTTCTCGCTTTTTGAACATCTTTTCAATAGATTATATTTTATACGCATATTCATTTAGAGAAATTGCTAACGCAATGAAAATACGATAAAATTTTGTGATTGACATTATCCATCATCTAGACGAAAAAAGTATAATGTAAAACGAGCTTAAAGCAAGAAAGTTCATAACAAAGACATGGATTTAATTGTTGCTTAGGATTTTCAAAGCAAATCTTTATTGATGAATGGGAAATATATTTTTCACAACATAAAAACAATAAAATTAAATAGCGTTACAATTAAATGATCTTCACAATCATTTAACTCTGAATTTACAGCTTTCATAAAAATATATTCAATTATAAATATTTTATATCAATATCATACAGACATATCAAATATTTATCATTAATTTTCTTATTGAATCAAAAATAAATAGATTAAACATGAAATTGATTAGCTTGTAGCGTCATCTAATAGATAGTAGTTGTAATTCAGCCTACAAAAAGGGGAAAGTAATTTCCTGAACAGATTTATATAGTAGAAAACGTTTCTGAAATACAGTGCTCTACTATATCTTTTGCTTCTTTCATATATAAATAGACTACTGTTATATAGATGGCACCATCCACCTGTAAAATATAAAAGCTACGTTTTGCTTTTCAATTTAAATAATTATATTTTACAATTGGATCTTATTATTGACTTTTAATAATATCAACATTTATTCGTTTAAACAAAAGAAAACTAGTTAATTGGCCTTTTTACGAAGTATTTTAATTATTGCAGGAGATCTGTGTAATGGAGTGACGCTAAATATGGTTTACGTTAGAAACAGACGAGCAATAGCTCATCGTGTCGAGAATCATTTCCTTATTTATTTACATAAGCCGGATACCAGAAAGAGTACGGCACAGTGCCGTCCATAAAACGACCCGTAGGAATGTAGCTGGCAAACCGCTCCTTGTTGGTTTTTTGGTTTGGGCATTAAAATTTAACATTTTTCCTCCTCGCGGACTTGTCTAAAGATTAATTAGTTCGGACGGTATAAGGGCAAATTGACCTTTGTTTTATATCGCATACAACCCTTGTTTTACCCATTGCAACTAATCGTGGGATTCAATGATCACATTTCATAATCTGTCACTTCAGGATAATATAAGGCTAGATTATAAAAGATTTTGTTTTAATTTCTGTAAAAGGACTTTGGAAAGATGGAATATTCTGGAAAGTTGGATTTCAATTATATTAACACAACCAGAGAATAGAGTATTAATAATAATAATAATAATAAACATGTATTTCCCAACAGGCATATTGCCCAATAATAGGAGAAATGTAGGTAAGTATATACACTAAGAAAAAAAAAACAGAATACAATATATGAAAAAATAAAGAGTACATTTTTACAAGTTTTACTTAAATAAGTCACATCGTTTATTAGCCGCTCTGGACAAAGTATACGTCGGCGCTCGTCTCATTGTGTTAGTCTTTGCGAATGGAAGAATGAAGCCACTATCAGATCTTGAATTCAAACGTGGCACAAGTGTTATATATTTCTCATACTCGCCTAGAACTGTCTTATATTCTTTCCTCTGTGCTTCGGTCAATGTAAAATTGTTGAAAATTTCCATACCTTCCTCACCGATAATATTTAGAAGTGTCGCCACGTTCACCTCATCTTTTACCATTCTTGCCTAGCAATCATATATATTTCGAAGTTCTGTTTGAATTGTTTCCAATTTAATTTAATATCGCCATCCAGGCTTAACGATGCTGGTAATTTTACTTCCATTTTTACTTGACCACACCTTTTCATATATTTTTATTTTCTCATATAAATTTAATATCGGCCTACCCTCAAAATTTAATATGTTCGCAGCGCCATGTTTCGTGTGGGGGTCACTATTATTTAAAATAAAAAACTCCAGCAACTTGTTTACTGTGTATTAGTATAAACTATTAATCTACAATACTGGATACAATACTTCATGCAACCATTTCTGGGGATTCCCCATTTTTGTGTGTCTAAATATTAAAGTCCTAAAGCTCAATAGGTCTAATTATCTAAATATACAACATAGAGTATTAATAATAATAATAGTAATAATAAACATTTATTTCTCAACAGGCATATTGTCCAATAATAGGAGAAATGTAGGTAAGTATATACACTAAAAAAAAAAAACATTATGCAATATATGAAAAAATAAAGAGTAAATTTTTACAAGTTTTACTTAAATAAGTCACATCGTTTATTAGCCGCCCTGGACAAAGTATACGTCGGCGCTCGTCTCATTGTGTTAGTCCTTGCGAATGGAAGAATTAAACCACTACCAGATCTTGAATTCAAACATAGCACAAGAAAATTCATTCGTTCCAGTATGTATGGACAATCTATGTAATTTGCCGCCATAAATAATAAAAACCACACAAGTTTAAATAGTGTAATATGAAAACTTTCTTCTCAGGTCTAAGAAGGTTAATGAAATTGAATTAAATGCGATTAAACTACTTTATATAATTCGTAGATTGTCATTAGCAATTACATATTTTCCTAACACGCCAGCAATGCAGTTCTTTGCACATTCACATGTGAACATTCAAGAGGATATTACGAAACAGTTTTACGTTCTTCACTTATCGCATTTTACCACGCGTAAGCTATGAAATACGGAATCCATAGGAAATTAGGCAGAATATAAGCGGGTTAACTTCACAGATTCACTGTGTTCTAAAAATAGAACAAATTCGTTACACGACTACAGATATGCACAGATACATATGTACGCGTGTTTATGTTTAATAATCGATATTAACTTCGAAATAAATTCGTTTATCGATTACATCTGGATCTCTAAATGTAACTAAATGTTGCAGTACATAATATAATGTGTGGAATAATATCAAAGTTGTATGTAATAGACGACATTACTAGCAACGTTTCGACCAAAATGTATATGGGTTAATTAGTATATTACTTAATTAGGTGGTTACGAAAAGAATTAGACAAACTCTTCAAAAAATACCAGGATACTACTGACATTACAAATGGTACATCCAGAGAAATGGTTTCTTGCATCAAGAAATTAGATATTCTTCCAAAAATCAATCTCTATTTAAGAAAATATTTTTATTTCAAAACTATTAAAATGTTTAATATAAGAAAATTATTTTCTTGAACTTTTATTTGCATTAAATAAATATTTTCTTGGGGTTAGAAAATCCAAAAAATTCAAGACAGAAAAGTGTTTCTTCATTTAGTCTTAAGTGAATAAAGTATATCCGTATTACATTAACCGGTATCGTTTGAAAATGTTTATGAAACGTTGTACATTAAAGGTTATATCATTGCATGGGTAAGTATGACATCTGTATTCCGGTTTCTGTCGTTGCTTTCTAGGACGGCATGACTACATCTTGGCACTAATGGTATAAACTGAGAAGCGAACAACATTGTAGACAAGAGAAAAAAGCGTTCGTGCTTTTTCTCTTCTCATACTGTTTTTGCCGGGAGCGATTCCATCAATGCCATGAGCTATGAATGCAGAAGATAAACAAAAAGTTATATGGAATTTAATAAAGAAAACAACAAAGCATGCGAAACCAATGAAAACATCTACTTTAACGGCAGAGGAAATGAATCGCCAATTTACTAGGGAAACGATTTCCAATCAACAAATTCTGAAGATTCTAATAAGTTGCTGGATAAGTTAACGATAAATAATAAAAATTCTTGCTATCTATGCCAACAACAAAAATGGAAATATCAGAAACTTTGAATATAATAAAAAGTGAAGATAGTGCTGATGCATATGATATGTAATCTGGGCAAACAGCGGTAACAATCAGTGTAGTAGATATGTGGTGCGGAGTCGGCGATTGTTTATTTCACGCGCTCAGAGCGTCAGTATTAAATCGATGCTGTATGCGAGTAGTTCTGTGTATATGTAGGCTGTCGTAACTTATTTCGTAATTATACGCTTATGTTTGCTTTAAAAATGTCGCAGTTAGGTACGTCGCGAAACCAACCAATGGTACACACAGTTAAAAACTTTATAGTGGACATGCCGGACTTAATTTTTGATGACGCTAAAATTCAATGTCTAGTTTGCAAAATCCCTTTAATGAGTTGGTCCAGAAGTAATTGTCAACGTCACATCGAAAGCAAACAGTATTCTTCTGCAAAAAGTGGCATACGAGACCAAGAACAATTTACATTTGATTTATGTGTTACTCTTATTTTATGTAATCTGTCGTTTCGTTTACTAGACAAAGAAGCATTTGTCTTCTTCTGGAATAAATATGCAGATTGTAAATTACCTAGTTGGGCATCGATACGAAATGTAGTGCCATTTGCTCGTGAACATGTAGAAAAAAGAATGAAAACGGAATTGAAAGATAAAAAACTGTGGTTGTGTGTGGACGAAACAACAGATCGTCAAAAACATTCTGTGGTTAATGTAATGGTACGAACAATGGAACCACATCGACCGTCAACCTTTTTCTTACTTGCTTCCAAAAGAGTTATAAATTGTACTGCCGATGAGATTTTAAAGGTGGTGATGAACTCATTGAACAAATTTGAACAGATTAAAAGAGATTTACAAACTATTCACAATAATTACTTCGGACTAGCGAAGGGAATAGAAAAATTATAAAATATTTCGACGTCGCTAGTGGATTCTGTTCAAATTGTGAATGATGTTCACGTACAATTATGCGCTGTAGAAGGCGAAACAAATTGGTGTGTAATACGAAAATTTGAAAGTGTTTTAGAGAAAGACTCCGATTTTCTTATATTAAAACAAATTTGTGAAGGTGCGTGTGAAGATGCATTAGGTTGCTTCAAAGATTATTTTAAATATGCAAATATAACATCGCTAGATGTCGAACGGTCGTTTTCGGCATTAAAAAACATTTATTCCGCACGCCGTACTCACTTGACTGAAACAGCTGTGGAAATATATCTAATGATTCAAATATTTAACAGATGTTACCCAGTTTGTGATTTCACGGAAGACTTTTAAAACGGTAAGCGTTTCAGCACGTTTTATAATTTATTTCTTACCTTCTATTTTATGTGTAAACTTTTATGCGTTCGTCACGACTCTGGCTGTTACCGCATATTTGCCCAGGTTAGTTATAATGGCCATTTACTTATACTAAGGTTTGCTTTCTTCAAATTTTCTGCGAGATTTTGTTTTATCAAGTTAACAAATGTCTTAAACAAAGAAATACAATTATTTCATTACAGGTATATACTTCATTTAAGCGGAGAAAAAAAGCTAAGAAAATATTTCTTTTAATTTAAAACAGTTATTGTATTGCGAATAATTGAAACAGTAATTGGCTTGAATTGAGATGGACAGTCTTGATACAAGTAATCGTTTCTCTGCGTATAGTTCATAGTTGTTCTCATTTACTGAAAAAAATTGTTTCCAATTGACATCACTGTGTACGTCACAAAGTGGCTTTTAATATTAATCATACATTTTCAACGCATTTGCAATATTCCACTATCGGTGAAATGTTACTCGCTCTAATAGAGTTTACGGCAATAAAAATTATAGCCGATAAAGTTAACAATAAGAACTCGTCAATCAATCTAATCAAAATTTCAATCGCGAAAGGAATAAATTTAGCAAACAATAGTTTCTATAAAATGCTTTTACGATGCGAACACGATTATCATACTTACTTTAACGCCAGTCGATTGTAGTTCGTCTAAAACACCACCTAATACTTATTAAGAGTTAAAAGATAAAAAGCGATGTATTTCTACAAGATACTTCTATTGGTTGTCATAGTGCTTTGTGTATCTGAACGTTTTGCGGTAACTGCAACAAGTGCGTTTTGGACGTAAGATTGTACATACATTCAGGTTCTAAATTTCATGGTTTCAGGTTGTTATCCTGGTGCAACCAAAAAGGTACGATGCAATACATGTACATGTGTTCGCTTGTTCAATACACACGTATGGAGATGCACGAGAAAGCAATGTTTTCGCTGAGTTTTACGATGTTAACGATTTTTCACCTATAGCTTATATCGTTGTATTATTTACTTTATTGTATAGTTTATTAATTGTTGCAAAATAAATTTCGTACAAAATTACTTTTAACGCAATTTCTGTTTCTTTCCCGACGAATATTTTAGGAAAGGAAAAATAGATTTACCAAAAAGTTACCATCAGTACTAACACTAGTCTTACAAATTAAAATTATGTAGCTACCTCTTGATCAGAGGCGGATTACCCGTAAGGCAAATTAGGCACGTGCCTACTGCCTTAAATGACCCGGGGGCCTCCTGAGCTCCGGGGCAGCGGCCCCGGACCTCAGGGGGCCCCCGTCTCATTTAAGGTTATATATCTAATATAGATTTATTTTTACAATAAAATATATTTTATAATAAAATTATTTAGGTAAGTACAAATTTCAAAAGTCTAATAATTTTCTTAGGCCCCCTCCTGGATTTTTGAAAATAAGCGTATTTTATCAGTTAATTTTTAAAATTTCAACTGCTTTTAAATTTTTTTTTTAAGAAAAAGTAGTTAACGAATTACTGGCTCATTATTAACTTATTTTATATTTAATTGTAAAAAGTTTATTCCAAATAGTTATTAACGCTATTCCAAATAGTTGTAAATTATAAATAATTCTAACTATAGTATTCACTATTCCAAATAGTTATAAAAATTTTATTATTTCGCAATCGAAAAGCAAACAATTTCAAAAATTTTGTACCAGAGAAGTCTAGAAGTCGAGCGCAGTATCCCGAATAACGTGGAACAGTGTGTAAAGTTCCAGTGTCGTCTCGATCGATTTTGTCCGCGTATATTTAAGCGCGACGCGCTGCTCTCCGCTCAGTCTACACACGACAGCTATATACGTAAGAAAGCAAATATTAGTAAACTACTGAACCGCTCGCTATTCAGTGATTGTGAAATATTACTCTGGCTTGTACACTTTAATTTTATTTCCAAATTTGACAATAAAACACGTGAATTTATAAGTTTTATTATTATTACTAAACAGTAAACTTATTTAAATACCTACTCAAGCACAAAATAAACTGACTTAAAGTTTGAGAGTTGTGTCCATTAGAGGCCAAGCTTTGCAATTTTAGTAACCGAATAAATGCCGTCCTAATACATGCTGAAATCGTGGCCTTACAACTTACTTTTAAAACTGCAAAACCTTATGCTGTTCTATTAATTAAATTTATAATATTATTACTTTTTGCAGAAATGAAAAGCCATTATCTCAGTGGAGCAGAAAGAATAAAATTGCACGAAAAAAAGTGAAAGAATCTGCTAAAGGACAGACGTCTTTATTGGGGTTTGTTCCTTTAGCAGCTTCAGAAGTTCAAACGGGGTCACCAACCGAACACCAAGATGAAGTCATTGAAATTGATTCATGTCGATATGGACCCATATCTAATGATTCTGGCAGCGATAAACAAGAACCAACATCCTGCAGTAAATACGAAATATTTAGTAATGACCCTGCTGAATGGAGTAAGTCTGAAGAAGTTTTGCAATATTTGATCGAAAAAGGTAATTTTGAACAAAACATTGATTTTGAAGATAAGGAAATGATTAAAACTACTTTACAAGTTAGCGGATCGACGGAAAGATTTATTTCAAAATCAATGTTTAAGCGCAAAATGTTAAGTGGTGAGGAAGTCGAACGTTTTTGGCTAATATTTTCGCCGAAAACAAATAAAGCTTACTGCGGACCCTGTAAGTTATTTTTGCTTGAAGAAAATCAGGATCAATTTACCGCAGATTTCAATGACTGGAAAAATGCCACAGCGAGAGTTGTATTGCATGAAAATAGTGCTTCTCATACCAAGGCGTAACTGGATGGCTAGATCAAAAAAAAGGATTTGGAAGCAGATTTCTCAAAAGCATAACCATGGTTTTAACCATGTGCAATGAGCCGCTTCATTGTATTCTAGGATTTAATAACTCACGTCATTCGGCTCATTTACCTTTAGGCTATTTATAGTCCTGTGCAATGAAGGGGCTCATTAAATTTTACGATTTTAAATTTACATATTGCATATTTTTTTTTTCCTTATAAGGTTAGTTTTTCATTTAGCTTGTTAGTTCAGTCTTGCTGCTGATGATGATAGCTTGGCTATCGAAACGTGCGTCCAGTACGAATTAAGTGTTGTGGTTTTAGGGTTTTAGTGAACTGTTTCAGTGTTCCAGTGCCACAGTTTTTGAGTATCCGTTTATTGTTATATTATTAAACATTATTTGCAAATATATGTTTTTATAAAAAATTAAAATTTTCATTTTACCTACTTGTTTACACATTTTTGAAATTGCTTATTTTACAATTCGCAATAAAAGATGGAGGGGGCGGCCCGTTATTACTTGTGCCTAGGGGACCCGAAGGCTCTTAATCCGCCACTGCTCCTGATGTATTAATGAGCTGAAGAATGATTAAAAATTGTACACAGGCGGATGTCAAAATACTCACTCTGTGCTGTAAACTCAGATCATCATCATGAAGGAATATAAAGAAAAAGGCCAATTTATTGCACGTAAAAGCAGTTCCGGTCGTCATTCCAAATTGGAAACAATTGATGAAAATGTGGGAAATGTTGTACGTAGTGCAAAAATAATCATTATTGGGCACCAGAAAATCCTTTAATTGTGCAAGATACTCGCTTTGAATATAGATTTAATGTTTGGTGCGGAATTTTAAAAAATAAGATATTTTTTTCATACCTTTGAAGGTACGCTTAACACTGAACGCTGCAGAAAGCTCTAAAGACTGAGACTCGATGAGATTTTAAATGATATGCCACTTCAGGAACGGAGGAACCTCATACTTCAGCAGGATGGTGCTTCAGGTCATAATGCGCGGCGAGTTGTAACATTTTCAAATTAGCAGTTTCCCAATAAATGGCAACGAATTCATGGTCCATTTGTTTGGCCTGCGAGATCGCCAAGCTTGACTCCCTTGAAATCCCAACGGCTCCTTTCTTCGGGTTTTACAGATTTTTGTTCTTTTCTATTAATTTTCTCTATCTTTGTGTGTAAAGATCACCTGAGCATCTTATTAAAATTGCATTTTCCTCATTCTGTGGGATTCATTTTAGTAAAAGAACTCTAAAGAAATAAGAAAATTATATACACTACCGCTCATAAGTATTTGGACACCCTTGGATTTTAGATTTTTGTATACAAAGAATGCATTTAGGAAATATATTCCAGCATTATTGAATAGTATGCTAATAATCGGTAAGATTCGCTTAAATTCATTAAATAATATCGGTCTATTGATCTTTTATCTATATGAACAAAGAGCGTATTTCTTGAAATTCCAGGAAAAATGTAACAATTGTTAAATCATGAAGCTATAATAAAGTCATTTGAAGTAATACCTTTACATTACGCCCAGTTATCATTCCATGTTAGTAGCGACAACATCTCTTAACGAGTAGTGTATATAATTTCGTTTAAAATTGTAAAACATGCCGAAAAGGAAATAAATTAGTGTTAAAACGCGTGCTCTCATAGTAGCACAACATAACTTAGGCATAAGCAATCATCAAATTGCATTTAAATCCATCTGCTGTTGATTACAACATCAAAAAATACAGTGAAAGTGGCAGTTTTCTAAATAAAGTAAAAAGTGGTAGACCATTGGCGACAACAACAGCTCAAGTCATTGTAATCATGGTGTCCAGCAAGCGAAATAGAAGAAAAACAGCTCCAGAAATCGCGGCAGAAATCAATGCTGTACTTCCGAAGCCGATTAGCGTGTCCACGGTTAAACGCCGTCTGCAAGAAGCCGGCTTTCACGGACGAATTGCGAAAGCCCTTGCTTCACCAAATTAATAAGGAAAAGAGGTTACAATGGGCACGTGAACATCGAAATTGAACAAATTCGGGATTCTCAGTCAGATGACGAGTGTTTGTAAAAAAAACACGGTGGTTCGGTAATGATTTGGGGTTGTTTTGTTGGTACATCCGCAGGTGAACTCGTAAAAATTCAAGGCATTATGAGAAAAGAGCAATACAAACGCATCTTAGAGGAAAATGCAAATACCCTCTGGTGTAAGAATTTTGAGTCAGAATTTTGTATTCCAACAAGACAATGACCCAAAACACACTTCAAAATTATGTAAGCAATATTTAGAACAGTTGGAAGAGGAAGGGACACTAACAATCATGGAATGGCCATCCCAAAGCCCGGACTTGAATCCCATCGCGTTATTATGGGAAGAACACGATCGGGAAGTAAGAAAAACTGCTCCAACTCCAGCAGATGACGTGGCACGAACTACAGGCAGCATGGGTTCGAATAACTCTAACTAAAACTAATATTTTACCCTGAAATTTGAGGTGTCCAAATACTTACGAACGGTAGTGTATTTATAGATTAAATATGATCCAAAATATAACCTTATTAATAATAAGAAAACTTATAAGTAACTACCTGTCCATACGTCAAGCTTACGTCACACCGATTCGGAAGCGAGACGACTGGAGAAAAAAAATGAATATCGGGATCTGTACGTTGCGTTCCCCGTTTGTCCGATCTTACGAACCCGTTTCCTCCTCCGCCGGTGCCCCGCCGCCGTTGATAGACGTAAACAATGTCTTCACTAACCGACTTTTTGCTATCCTAAAATCCCCTTGATTTACGACATCCGGAGCGAGATTTGACTGCCGGCCGTTTCGTTGCTGGCTCGCTGCTGGTACTGCTGCCTCTGTATCTGCTCTTTTATATCCGTCATTTAACATCTCTTCATTGCATACAATAAAACGGATTATTTTCGGAAGAATCTTAGCTGTAGAGTTAGAGCCGTGGCAGCTTCGTTCGATTACGGCAGGGGAAACGCGCTTTGAACGCTTAGTTGGTCGTATTTCGTCTAGATGGCGCTAATAGTGCGGTTTTATTTGTATGAAGCTGAAAAATCATTGAAGGTGTTAGTTTTTCTTCATCGTTACGTTATAAATGGATTATTTTGGATGATTGTCAACTTCCATATTATAAATAACAAACAGTTGATGATGAATCTGCTATTAGTACTTCCCTCTTTGCCTGAAATTCCGAAAAAAGGCGAGTTTTATCGCGTTTTTTTATAGACTTACCAAAACATGTGGTACAACACCTAATAAATTTGCTGTGGTATTTTCTACCACATTTATGAAGCACGCTAAGTTGCAGTTCTTGGACAGTTTGCAATCAATCCGACGTTATCGACACATGGAACAGCTCCAGGAAGTGGATTATCACGTGAATCAATTAACAAAATATTGAAACTTAATAAGTTTCATTCTTACAAAATGCACATCACTCAAGAAGTCGGTGACGATGATCCATACAGGCACACTCAATTTTGTGAAGTGATGAAAGAATTATTGAATCCTCACATAATCACATAATCAGAGAACAGCATACCCAGTACTTTGAAAAGGTGAATGTGTGGACTGGAATACTAAGGCATGCTATAATCGGTCCCCTGGTCATACAGGGAAATTTAAATGGCGCAGTTTATGCCGACAAGTTCGATGGAATCACACAATCCTTAATAGTTCATGAACTGGAAAATCAGAGAGGTGCATAGGGTAATCGAACTTTGAACGAGGATTTCCAACAAGTTGGAGCACCACCACACTACGTAGTTCCAGTAAGGCAACAGTTGGATATTAATTACCCAAATCAGTGGATTGGGCGAGAATGTTCTGTTGAGTGGCCTCCGAGATCATCAGACCTATCACCACTGGATTCCTTTCTGTGGGGTCACTTAAAGTCTATCGTATATAAAACGCAGCTAGATTCTCTTGAGTCGCCAAAAGAATTACAAGAAGAATGCCAAGCTATTAACATTGCAACGTTTGCCAAAGTTCGCCAAGAATTTCAAAATAGATTATACTATTGCATGGGAAACAGTAGAACATTTTTTTATTTACTCAAAAAACACCAAACCAATTGTAGGTGAATTTGGCTTCCCTTCCATTTTGATTACCATTGGAAAGTACTTTTCAAAAGCTTTCCAATGATGTGTCACAAGCAGGGGGTTGTCATTTAATTTTTTTAATTGAGGTGGCTGGGGCTTAGGGGGTCATATTACAGAAACGGTTTTGAGACGTTTTTGATATTTTACCTTGTTCCTGGCATGTAGCCCATTGCAAGTTTTAAAATTGTCACACCGTATATAAAAACTTTATAGCGAATGTTAAGAATCCAACATGAGTAGATGACCTAGAAGCTAGAATTGGGAACGTAATACTAAATATCTCTGCAGAATACCTTTACGTGATTCACCCTGTCAAGAAAGGAACAATAATTTGAAATCGTTGGTTAATTTTCTACTATGATGTAGTAGATCTTCATACCTCTAAAATAAATACCTCTCAAATTATTTCAAATTAATTCCTTGTTGCCGGTGAAAAAATCCAAGATGGCGCCTCCCAGCGAACAGCTGGAACAGCACAAAATTCAAACTCTTTCGATTTTATCTCAAAAATAGTAATTCTTTTGTGAAAACCATCTTAGCCTTCACATATCAATTTTCCACGCGTCAAATTTTGATATAAATACCAGAAACAAAGGAATTTGAAATTTCCATCTATTTTTAGGTTATGAAGGGAAATGTCTTCACCGATCGCGGTCTTAGATTCCAAGATCGGTCTTCGTTTTGTAATATCGCGAGATGGAGAACTCGCTTTGCCGCAGGAGGCTATCCATGACACGTCTCTTCATTCCGAAATGCGTAAAACAAAACCAGGCGCGGCGGGCTTCGACATCAATCAAACTTCGCTTGATAAAAGGATGAAGGAGAGATCGGGAGAGGTCTTTTTTTAGGTGTGTAGCGAGCGTGTGTTCCACAACTCGTCACTGACACGTATCAGATGTTCGACGGAGCGACTCTGAAAAAATAAACAGCTAACTCATCATCATTAGCAGCAGGAGCAGTAAAACAGGAACAGCGCGGTACGGCGGTGAGTCTGATGGAGAGGTGTTTTTTTTTTTGAGAAATTATGTACGTTATACGTACGCTAGGCATCGCCGATGAAACAGCCGAGGAAAGGTAATTGATGGAATAAGACCGAAGCTCTGGCCACTACACCTGCGATGTATAACAAAGCTTTGGTTAAATATAGAAGACACCGTTTTTCGATGATTGAGTCACGGTTCCTTTTGGGATATTGCTTTGATACAGGATGAAACAGGAATTAGCAAATTATAGCTGTAATTTTTATTAATAGATTGACTTATACAATGTGTTCTAAGTAACCACTAAGCCGGACACGGAGAGCTTCGCGCCAAGTTAGAAATGAGTTTGCCGCGGCCACGACGCGACGTATGTATGCAGATGAATCAGCACGGGTTATCTCAGCAAATGAAATTATTGATTTAATGCAAGGGGGGTATTGCACTATCAAAGATCTTTGTCAAAGATATTTTATAAAATAAATTTAACATAATATATTACAGTATAATGTAGCATCTTTTATCAAAGATGTCATTGTTCCTGCATCTGATTTGTATAAAATCTACATTATCAAGTATTTTATAAAAATCTTTGACAAAGATCTTTGATAGCGTAATACTCGCCTTAGCGAAAGAGTGTCTAGGAACACTCCTAGACCTATAGAGAGTAGAATTAATTAATTCATTTCGAAACATTATTTTTTCTCCATTTTTCCCACGTTTAAGACATTACAGTATATTGTTTGAATTTAAAATAAAATTATATAACCTTTTAATGGCGAACATTCCCAAAATGGGAATATACTAAAAAATCTACTACCTATATATTTGGAATTTATTTTTGTCCGAATTTATGGTATACATTTACAATTTTGATCAATTACATACTCCTATTAAATTGGTGTACTATTTAATATAATTATGAATAAAATGTAATTGATGAGGGATCTAGCTTTGTCTACGGCTTCTTGGGAACACACTAAACTAGATGGTAAGCGTCCTTCACGCCGAAGTTTGGCCTTATTGATGTGGGGAATCTTATACGAATTTCCTCCTTCAATGAACATAATTGATTCTATACAGATCTGCAATGTTAGAAAAACATTGTCAAGGGTCTCTCTGTCTAAATCGTCAAAGGCTTTTTCAACACATTCGATTAATTCGTCAACTGTTTTTGGCGAAGCTTTATGTTGCAAAGATTGTATGGCAGCAGCAGTTAGTGTGGCCATAAGTGGTCAAATGTGTTAGAAACCTGGTTTCCTCTGAGGTACCACAATTTGACGTTTGACATAACCCTACTGGGGGATATATAATGCCCGAGGTCCTGTTTTCCCAACGACTTTTGTTTTGCGTTTACATTTGTCGTATTGAGTCGTACGGAACATCGCACAAGTTGCGGATCTTAAGCCTTGGTTTCTCCACCTGGACCGTGTCTGCCCGCTGGTTGTCAACCACCGTTTCCTCGATCTGCGAGCCCGGCGCCTGTCCTTTTTTCACCGCCGCTAGAACACCTGTACCAACGTATCTTGCGGACAAACCTCCTCCCTCTGCGTGTCTCTCGGGATCCAGTCTTTATGTAAGTTAATCTAAGATATTTTATATAACGTTGCGAATCACAATCAACATTTCATCTTAATTGAGCTATTTGGTGCATTTAATAGTCATTCTTTTGGTTAATTATGATTCGTACTTGAGATTTAAGAACTGGACTTAACCCTATTACTATTGCCCGTTCTAGAAATTTATAAATGTAATTATTAACTTTGTTGTGTAGATTAGTATTAATCTTTAAATATTTTCTTTGACGCTTTTATTCATTTCTTTAACTTTGTTAATATTTATAGTAATTGTTTTGACCCTGAGATATTAGTCTTTTTGTAACATCTTCTTTTTAATAGTGCTCTTTCATTCAATATATAGTTTGTTCAAATATTTGCTACGTTTTGAATTTCCTTTTGTATACTTCTTTCCTTCCTTTCCGAAAACACTGAATGGTTTTCAACGGAAGTATCGACCATCAGCGAGGCGACGAAGCTAAACAAGACATTCAGTGGCGCCCCAATTAACATCGGAATTCTTGTCAAAGAATTCCAACACTGGGTCGTCGTCTCGCCGAGGAAATACAAAGAACCTTCGACTCCAGCAACAAAAATAAATTTTGAACGCCGTTGCATTATTATTTCACTCCTTGACTCCTCTTCCTTTTAACACTACGTAAATAGCTAACGTTGAGCACTATAATATACCATTCTTATTTCAAATTATTCTTTAGTTAAATTTATCTCTCTCTTCATTATTTTTTTTTTAACCGTAACACTTCTTTTAAAATACAAGCAAAATACAGTAGCATAGGTCTCTTGAACTTGTGCGCGACTAATAAAGAGTTAAATGTTACTACGTTGTCACGTACACATGATATAGAAAACATTTCAAGGATGAAGTACTTTTAAATATACTAGTACCGCCATTATTTTTTACACTCCTTGCATTATTCAAATGACGATTTATGACAATTCGCATTTCTGACGTTTAGCCGCGATAGAACAACGCTTAGTATTCTTTTTTATCGGCACATTTTCCTTATTGAAGCAATGAACAATCTTTACGCCCATTATAATTATTAAATGCTGTAAACAGATCAAAAAAGCTAGACACCTATTTAATCGTTAAACGAGGTATGTGATGCAATAAAGAGCCGACCGTATAACGTAAACATGGCCCGTCCCCCGTCCCTTCCCAAGTGAAGTTCTTTTTCTTCTTCGTTCCCTCGCCTTCTCGATCCTAATGTTCTTTTTTCCCTTTCGTGGGACGCGACTGACGCGCTAATAGATGAAGATGATACATTAGGTAGGCAGGGTAAGGGTAAGGATCGGTATGGCCGCCGCAATGGGGAACTCTAAAATAGGATTTTCTGCTCATAAATTCCTCTAGGTAATTGCTCTATCTGTCATAGAGCCGATCTGATTATTTTTATTCCGGATGATATGCTTCGAGGCACGCGCGTTATTTACGACCTCCCGGTTTGACGCATCTCTCGATTTTTATGGGCCGACGTTGGGAAATCGACCTCTACGAAGATGAATTAGGTGTTACGATAAAGGATGAAATTCCTTCTTTCGATCTTACACGTAAATAGGGGGAGTGGTAGGTGAGAGAGAAAGGAGGGATGTGATTAATCTCTTTTCGGTACTTTTATACGAGGCAAGTCTCTCAGTCGAGTCTAAAATTATTTAATCTCAAGGCTTTGGAATTATCTATTAATTTTTTTTTTTTTTGTTCCTCTAAGTAGTTGTGTATAAGATATAAAGATTCCCATTTACATGTATGTTATACATACTTTTAGTCGTATTTAGAAACGAGAACTAAAGTCTAAACTAAACGTCAATGCAGATAAATGATTTTCAAGAAATGCTCATTCAAATTTCAGTATTTTAAAAATTCTTAAAATTCAAATTTTAACTTCGCGCACAGAAATGCTTTCATTTAATGTGTGTAATTTATTTTTTACATTCTCCACTATGTCTAATGATTCCTGCAATGACAATTCAGTAGATTGTAGTTTTCTGATGGCATCTAGTAATACTGTATAATTGGTACATATTGTTGTTAAATCTCCTAAAAGTTGAGGAATTTGAAATTCTCTTTGACTTTCTCTAATTGCTTTGGATTCATTCCGATTAAATCGCATTATAACTGATTGAATTTGTTGAAAATGGATTAAATAGTGAGAAGCTGCTGTTAACTAAGTATCCCATCGCGTTAAAATTGGTTCAGGAGGTTCTGGAATACCTGGACAAAATTTACGAAATTCTTTTAAACGTTTAGGAGATTTACGAAACACTGCTTTAGTACTTCCAATCATCCGATCAACGTTTCCGTAATGTTGTCGAACAACTTCACCAACTAAATACAAAGCATGTAGCACGCAGGTTATATGTATTAAGTTAGGAAATATATGTTTTAAGGATCGCCCAACACAACATCACAACTTGATCTTGGGCAATTTTAAATTTTTTCAAAGAGTTCATTATCACTTTTTGAATATTTTCCGCGGTACATTGTTGAACACGTTTGCAAGCTAACAAATATCGAGATGCTGTGTTCTCGCTAGATAAAGCGCGAGCTATTACATTCACAATACTGTTTTCCTTTATATCGGTCGTCTCATCCACGGTAATCCGTATTTTTTTGGAACACAAATCACGTTTGCACACATTTTCTAGCATCTCTTTCATTCGCGGCAAATGATTCTGTAATTGTGTTTGTGAGGGTAATGGGTACTTTGGAACGTATTGTCGCCAAAACGTTTTAAAATCTGCTTTTCTCACCAACGACAACGGAAGATTACAAGAGGTAAACATAATTAATAAATGTATGAGGAATAGTATATAAGGTATTTCAGTTCTTGCATTTCTCATATGCTTAATACCATTGACATGCCTCTGGCAATCAGTACTGTCCAATGCACCCAAACGAACATTGCATATTAAGCAAAAACTGCACTACCGTCATATTTTAAATGGGGAAAAAGTGACACATACTTATGTACATTAGTAGTAAATCTATTACGAGGCATTGTTTTCTTAGGTATGTAAATATTAGTTCTATATGAAACGATACACTAATTATGTACTTGGTATAATACTACAACACACAAAAAACACCAGCTATATTTTCAAAAGCGACACGTAAGTACATAACCTTGACCGTTCGACTAATCTCTACAACAGCTCAACCGGTACTAAAACGAAATCTCCCTCAGCGCGGTTTAACATGATCTATATTCAAGGTCGACACTACATGCCTGCTTCTCTACCGGTTTAGTTTAGTTATGAATTTTTCGTATTCTTATATTAACCCGTAATACCGACGCCTATGCGAGTCCGCAAGTTTAGGTTACTCTAATAATGATGCATATGTCCAACATTGAAAATAAAAGAGATACAGTTACGCGTGAATCTTGCATTAGGATAATTGCATTAAATGGTTTCTGGCATTAGTATTGCTTGGTTACCATGACAACAGTAAACAAAACATGTTGACACTGCTGTTCTTAACTAGTGGTCAAAAATGTTCAGCTTACAGGCAAATAGAAATAATAAATAGAGTTTTAACATGTACATATGTTGGCCAAATTAAGTGGTGATCGATAAGGTGGAATTTTCTACTAGTAACAGCCCGCATAGGAGTACTAGTGAATGTCCGAGCAAGTTATTATTTTGATTAGAGCAAAGAGAAAAACATATTTGAAAGGGTTAGAGGAGAATAACATATCAATAGTGGACTTAAGGGAAAGGGCAGTGTAGAAGATTGTACGAACTTAAGAGTATAAGAAGTACTAATCAGAAACAAAAAGCAGCAACAACATTTAGCATAAGTGATCATGCTGCAATTGTAATTTTTGAATTCAAATATGTGTCGGTTTATATTCAAAAACGTGTTTTATTTTACTACAATATTAATCTTTCTATATAGTTCATTGCTGATGGCTAAAGCGTGACAAACGGTTGCACCCGCAGAGGCGCTGTGAAAGGAACTGTGTTTACTATGTAGATACAAGGAATTGAGTGGACGTTCGGTTATTATCGGTTGATCGGTGTGCGTGTACTATTTATAATGTTCGAGAAACTAGTGGAACCGTCCGGGGCGTACCGCGCTGAAGCAGATGCAGTATAACGAAATAATAGATTGTTACCTTTTATTGACGTATCGATGACCACTGCGGTAATGTGCGACTGCCATGGTACGCCGCATAGTACTGCAACATAAGCAATGCTTCCATTGTCGATTCGGTCAGGCCTCGACGACGGTCTGAAAACGTTCTCGTATATTTTGCAAATGATCGTTCAGTATCTAATGAAGTAGGATTTGCGAAATTCAAATATTCCTGTATCTCTTCTGTGCAGTCTTGAATTCTAGATATAGATCGAACCATTTCTAAATCCGGATTTTTATTTAAAACTGCATGAAATTTTTGCGCGACATCTAGTGCTATAGGATCCGTCTAACTTTCTACAGCGGCTGCTAAATTGTTGATGTTATTTAACGAGTCTTGTATAGATAAGTGAGTATTTTCTAACTGCGAAATAGTTTTTGTCACTACAGAATAGTTTATGGAAAGGTCATTTACTTTTTTTTAACGTCCGAATCGGAAAAAAGTTGTTGACTCTCGCAAACCGCTTGAGAATTAGAAGAATTAAGTTTGAAAATTACATCTTTCACTTGGGAATAATATTTTCGATAGTAAGATACTACCTCGATCCATGTTCCCCATCGCATCAATACAGGCTGAGGTGGTAGCGGAATTTGCGGATACAATTACTTGAATACGTGGATATGTTTGGGAGAGTTCACAAACACTTTTTTGGTAGTTGATACTAAATCATTCACCCTAGGATACTTGCTTCGAATTGTCTCCGCTACGAGATGACATGCGTGTGAGGCATGTTATGTGAAAAAGAGTCGGAAAGCATACTTTTAACATCCTACCAGCTTTCAGCATTGTTGCAGCTCCGTCAGAAGCTAACATGGTGATTTGGGCTCCTACGATACAAAATTCTCCTAACATATTTGTTATTATGTTTACAACGGTTTCGGCATTAATTCTTTCAATCCTTCTACTGGCTAACAACAAGGAAGCTGCTGGACCATTACGTTTTAAAAGCCGCGCCACAATTTGAATCACGCTGTGTTTCTGAGCATCAGTAGTTTCGTCCACAGTGAGCCAGATTTTTTGATTTCTCAACTCGTCTTTTATACAGTCTTTTACTGTACTTTGCACATGTAAATTGTACCGCAATTGTCTTTTTGTTGGTAGCTTCCATGATGGAACATATTTATCTCAAAAAAGACGAAAGTTTTCATTACCTACTAAGTGTTGTGGGATGTTGCACGCGCTCAACATGAAAATTAAGTCATACGAAAATTGCCAGTACGGAAAATTGTTTCTTAAATTCAATACATGACGTGCGAACCTGTAAATTCCAAACCAGGAAAACGCCAAATATATTTTTTCACATGCGATGCAAGAGGTACACCAAGCTTACGTTCCATGTTTTCGAAAACACACAATGAGAATCCGATAAATAACTGAACGACCAAACTCCTCAATGTCTACCGCATTACTGAACTCTGCATCCACATACGTACATACACCCCTCCCCCCCCCGTACAGGCGTCTCTGCGGGTGCAACCGTTTGTCACGCTTTACAGTGATGCCTGAGCAGTATTATATCTTTCTCTAGGGGATTCGTGTCAACGAATCCCCCATTGTTCGACTTTGAAGATCGTTTTTACATCCATGAGAAAAATAGGTTTCATGACCGAAGCTTATTTTTGTCAAAGATGGTGATCCTTTTCCTGATTAATTAACATGAAACGTTCCACATGAAAGCATGATCTCTCATGGATGTAAAAACGTGTTTTTGATCTTCAAAGTCGAACAATGAGTGAACAGACTAAATTTTCATCTCCGCACACGCGTCGATGTAATTAAACCAACACGGTCTATCGTTAATTACGCAACCGGCGTCGCTAGGTGGCGTTCCGATGTCGTAATTAAAAGCTAGGCAAAAAGAAAGGATATATGTATGTATCGTACGCGCGTCGGTTTTATTGGGAATTATCTACGCTATTATAGCGTAAACGATATTGTTGAACCGGCGTACTTTTGCAGTTCGTTTTTAGTGAAGCCATTCGCGCCCGCTCGTAAAACGAAACTTCAATAATGCGTGTTTAATTTATAATTTAACTGCTTCTACTGATGCTATTCATGAAAAACGTCCCTCGTCCGTAAATTTCCACGGTCATTGTTCGATCCGACTTTTCGGACCTCTGGATTCGCCGCCACCTTCCGTTTCTAAGGATTAAATATTTAGTTAGAGCGATGCATTTGACTACAAAAAGATGTGAAATATGTAATTTGCTATAGCAGTATCCAGTATCCAAGACTCGTTTAAAATACCAACACAACGTACCATTGCTTTCATAAAAATGTGTGATAGCATATAAACTGATTTTGCCGTTTTTTTTCGTTTTTAAATCTAGGAAAAGAACACAGCAAGTTACTAATAAAAGAAATAGGATAATTGTTGCTTTTCAGAATGTAAAATGCCTTAAGGTTCCTGTCGTAGTAAATTGGATGTGAAATATTAAAAATACAAAGTTTTAAGGCAAGAATCAAGTTAATTTTATATTATAAAAGGGACAATAACGACCTGAATTGGTTGTCGGTTGTGAACCACACATATATTATTTATAATTCTTCTTAATTAAGCACTCACTCTTTGGAGAATGGTCATTTCTTTGATTTTGACGAGGTTAAAATACTTGATGTTGAAAAAAAATATTTGTGTTGCTTGTGCCAAACGAGAGCGTTCAGACCGAACCTTTTGTTGGGCCAGTAGATATCTCTTGAATTTCCTCCTGGCATCTGTTGGGGTAACAAGAATAAAGGCTGACTTGCAGCGCCGTACACTGATGAGAGCCAAAGAAGCTCAAAACACCGATGTCTGTCGGCAGCAGATTAGCGTACCTAACGCTGTTTTTTAACGCTTGTAGTTGCGGTATGTGTTTGGTCTATTGCATTTCATCCATGTAAAAATATGTTACTTGATGTTGAACAAAATTATTTTAAACGTTGCTTCTGACCATTTACACACGGAACGCCCTCTTGTGTTGGCTGTGCCAAACGAGAGCGTTCATACCGAACCTTTTGTTGGGCCAGTAGATATCTCTTGAATTTCCTCCTGGCATCTGTTAGGGTAACAAGAATAAAGGCTGACTTGCAGTGCCGTACACTGATGAGAGCCAAAGAAGCTCAAAACACCGATATCTGTCGGCAGCAGATTGGCGTACCTAACGCTGTTTTTTAACGCTTGTAGTTGCGGTATGTGTTTGGTCTATTGCATTTCATCCATGTAAAAATATGTTTACCTTTACGTGAGTTGTTAGATATAGTATATCTGGTACGTATTATAAGCAGTACTTAATTAGTGAAGTTTAATATATTTCATTATTTTAATACCATTGTGTTATTTATATATAAGTACTATCTTGCGGAGTTGTCACATATTCCACTAGAAATTCTCGTACTATCTACTATAATTCTAGTTGTGATGATGATATACTTTTCTACTTATGTTCCTTCAAATCGGTAGTTGGAAAGCAATAAACACAAGCGGACAGAGCAGTAAAAAATGTTCACCAATAAGAACGTTTCCACTTACAATGAACGTTTCCACAAGTCTTTACATTCTATGGTTTGGATATTTTCTCTAGCATTTGTTTAAACCATAATCTGACATATTCTAATGTAATCGATCCTTAATAATTTTTATTTCCATAACTATTTGAGAATCTTGAAATTTTCTTTCAATGTTTATCTGAAAACACATTCTTTGAAATGCATATAATTTAAATATTAATGCTGATTGTACAATACAAAGAAAAATACATAAATAATAAGTAATATTTCTAATCCATCCAGCCGTGATGTTAAACAATAAAAAATAACAGTAAAAAATAGCAATAAAAATTGGAGGTTATGAGTATGCGATGCAATAAGAAAACCGTTACTGTTTTCAAGAGTAGATGCTTTTAACTTTCATAGTCCCAATATGAGGCCTCTGTGGGCAATTACTTTTGCCCTATTGTTGGTTGTGGTATCTAGTAACCCCGATACAGGTAAGTGAGGTTAATAGTTTGATTATACAGAAATGAATCGGACAATTTCTAGGTAGACGCCATAAATTCTTGGCCTGACAGAAAAAAACAACTTGGTAAAATATAACAATTTTTATTTTTCAATATAATATCCCCTAACTTCAATACACTTATTACAACGATCAATTAATAATTCTATGCCTTTGTCAAATTGATCTAAAGTTTTACCCTCAAAATGTTGTATTACAACTGCTTGCTGCACTATCGTTCTTAAAACGACATCCCCTAAGGTCTTTCTTTAAATGAGAAAATAAATAATAATCACTTGGAGCCATGTTCGAAGTATACGGTGGATGTTCCAATTCCTGAAAACCGCATTTGTGGATGGCAGCTTGTGAAATGGTGGCAGTATGGACGGATGCATTGTCGTGCAATAATCGAACACCTTTTGTCAATTTCGCTCGATGTTTTGCACGAATATTGTCCCTCAATTTACGCAACAACGTTGCATAATATGTGCTGTTGATAGTTGTATTCCGCTCCTTAAAGTCAATGAGTAAAATACCCCCGCAATCCCGGAATATTATCACCCTTTTCGTTGATTGAACGACTTTCGCCTTTCTTGGACGAGGTTCATAGGGTCGCCGCCATTCCATCGATTCCTCTTTGGATAGAGGTTCGTAATACAGAACCATTGTTTCATCTCCTGTGACAATGGACTCCAAAATCGGTTCCGGGTCATCTCCATACATGTTTAAAAATGAGCGTGCACATTTGTCCCGACGTTCACGTTGGAGAGCAGAAAGGAGAGCGGTACCCATCTTGCACGAATCTTATTCATACCCAAACGGTTATGGAGAATTCGGCGAACACTTGTTTCAGAAATGTTAGACATCACTGCTAATTCCTTCACTTTCAAACGGCGATCTGCTAATACCATTTCTTCAATTATTTAAATGTTTTGAGGTCTTATCAGTTCAATTGGCCAACCGGGGCGCTTATTATCTTCATGGGATTCTTTCCCCAAACGGAAACATTTTGCCCACTTTTTTGCAGTGGAATATGAAGGAGATAAAGCACGCACTAGTCACGTTGTCTGGCTGGCTACTAAAAACTACTACTCTTCGAGCCGTAATATATATATAGTGTAGGCCTCGCACATGTGCAATGGAGTTTGAACACACTCGAACCTGTATAAGCCTGTCAGGCTGAGAATTTATGGCGCTTACCTCATATATACACGTTTCAAATTTGTAAATCCAGACTTATTTTGTTCGAGGGGGCTAACTTGTGGAAAATATTGGCACCTCTATTCAATTTCCGGTTTCACCGGAAGTAACGAACACTTAATTTTCTTAGATGGATTGCCCTAGTTTTTATAAAACATTTGAATATAGAAATTAATTTGACGTAAAATCGATCTATTTTGATAGGTCTAAGTACACATACGGTTTTGGACCTGAGCAACCAAAAGTTGTTAGCGAGGTAATTTGGGGCGCTGAATCCGAATCTCTAATCCCTTTTTTAAGATTGGTTCTAGTTTTCGAGGTATTTAATAATATAATTTTTTTACAATTATTTTTTACATTTTTTAGTTTATTTACATTTTTTTACAATTTTTTTACATTTTTTACAATGTTTTACATTTTTTTATAATTTTCACAATTTTTTAGATTTTTTCTTACATTTTTTTACAATGTTTACAATTTTTTACATTTTTTTTACATTTTTTTTACAATTTTTTACAACTAAAGGCCTTTATATTCAATTAAAAGTGATAAATCAAAAATGAAGAGCGGTGGAACTAAGTTGTTTGTATTGTTTGGGATCCGTTTCACGCATTAGAGTCCAACAGTAATCGCTCATCATGTTATCAACCCAAAATCCTTGGTATCGTCTTTCAATTTTCGCCGTATCTTGGTGTAAGCTCTCTCCTTACTCGTCGCTCATATCGCCCAAATTTTCAGGGAAAAAATCGATATGAGAATGCAGAAAATGAATCTTAAGAGACATTCGAGCTCCAATCTTGCGGTAATTTTGCAACAAATTGTTGATTATTTGCTTGTAATTCGGGGATTTGCAGTTACCGAAAAAGCTGTGAACAACACTTTTAAATGATGCCCATGCTGCGGCTTCATCGGGCGTTAAACATTTTGTAAAGTTTCTGTCGGCCATTAATTTTCGAATATCAGGTCCGACAAATATTCCTTCTTTAATTTTTGTGTATGACAATTTAGGAAACAACTTGATTAAGTACTGACAAGCCGGTCCTTCCCTGATTAGCGCTTTGATGAAATTCTTTATAAGGCCAAGTTTAATGTGAAGAGGTGGCAGGAAAATGTCCTGTGGGTGCAGAAGAGACGTTTTGTTTTCCTGGCTCATAATTCGTACGACTTGGCTAATCTTTTCTCACATAATGATGTTCAATTGTCCGGCTATCCCACAGACACAAAAAACAGCAAAATTTGGTAAATCCAGATTGCATTCCAATCAAGAGACCGATCACCTATTGGAATAATATGTAAATCAATTAATGTTTCAGATTTATATAATTAATTTTCAAACCTTTAGATCGTCACAAATTTTCCATTTATGCTCATTGTATATGATCTTGGCCAAGATTTTACGCATTGTGTCGTAGCATTCCTTCGTTTGTACTGCATGAGCAATCGGAATGAATGGTTTTTTATTTCCATTATGTAACAGAGCGGCCTTCAAACTATATTTTGAACCATCGATGAACAAACGCCATTCATTTCGATCCTATGGTGTATTCATCACATCAAATAAACCGTTGCTGTCATCGCAGAAACACAACAGCTCTTCTTTTTTGAAGAACGGTATAAGCGCCTGATTTCTGTTTCTGTATACAGTGACTTGTGTTCGAGTGTCAAGATATTTCCACTCCTGCAACCAATTCTGCTTTTTGCTTTGATAAATTCAAATCACGAATCAAATCACTCAGTTCGCTTTGCGAAATTAAATGCTTTTCTTCCATGACGTAATCGCTTCCATTGGACGACGGTGATGAAGTCGAAGTTACCAGGGCATTTACACTTGTACCTGGACAAACTGGCAATGGGTCACTCGTACGTGGAACTGGCATGGACACTGATGATACATCAGGATATTTAGACTTTGTAACTTTTCTTGCATTTATACCGACAACATTCACCAAACAAAAGTAGCAATCATCCACATGGTTTTTCGGTTCTCTCCATAGCATTGGCAATGAAAATGAAAAGTACACATTTTTACCAAGTGACCATTTGTACAGTTTTGTTCTGCACGCGTTGCAAAACAATTTCGGCACCCACGGATTGTGTGTGTTTGCTTGAGCGCTTTTGTAATTATTTTGCCACTTTTTCCGAGCATATAACATCCGCAAACGCAACAAAAACATTTCGAATCAACTATGCAACGCTGTCTTTGCATTTTCACACTTTCCTAAGCAAATACAAAACGTTTCGAATACTACTGAAATGATTTTTCTAGCGTCGCCGTGAACTGACAGTCGCTTTGACAGCGAGAACTCAAAAACCTGCACCAATCTTGACAAACGGATTGAAGATTCAGATTCAGCGCATCAAATTACGTTAAAAATCGTTCTCGTCTGCTCGGGCCCAAAAGTTGATCGGAATTTGTAAACTTGTGATATTACCATTTTAAAGCTAACTGATTTTTATGAAGTTTTCAGTAAAACCATCGTTGTGCTTTATCGCTTACTTACTGGGTATACAATATTATACAGAGTTATTGATCACATACGTTCAATCATTAACATGCATAATGATGCAATTTTAAATAGAACAGCCTGTATATTTTATTGCAGATAATAAAATATTAAATTCTTCATCAAATGATAATACATTTCCCTATACCTAAAATGAATACTTAGACAAGTATTCGCAATTAATGTTATTGTATTCAAAAATTTCGTATAAGTTGGAAGTACAGTAACAACAAACTATTCGAAATACCATCGTTTCTGTTTTAAATTGCTTGGTTCCATTTTCTATTTCAATCCCGTGTAACAAATTACGTACGAAATTAAACATCCGCCTCGGTGAACATTATGCAACTAATTGCCAACACAAATGTGGGCGTTCTCTGTTTCCACTTGGCGTTGTCAATTCCCTTTGTCGACTGGCCTTGCCATTTGCCACACAGCGGTATAGCGTGGACGCGCACCTAAGTTCCTTTTTTATTTTTGTATACCTATTAAATGTGTTTGAAATTTTTGACAGTTACTACACGACCAAATTGTATCCCCGGAGAAAAGAAAGTAGTCGGTTGTAATAGGTGCAATTGCGTTCATATAGTGGCAAAAATGTGGAAATGGGTGTGTACCAGACAACTTTGCGTAAGTATAAATCAAGGCATTATAGGTTTTTATCTTTTGACACTCTTAGTGAAATTTAAATTTTTCAGAAAGCATCCCTGCCGTTACCAACGATATACACAAGGACTGCGCGCTTTGACGTGAGCAGGCTGTGACGTATTTTGAAGTAGGCCGTCGATCATTCACACGTTCAGATCGTTGCTTACGTTTTGAATTGGTTTATTCAAATTATATTGGTTTTATTTAAAAAAAAATACTATGTAATGATATTTCCGTACTTTGCTGGTGATGTCTGTAATGTTTTTCTAGTGTTGTATAAGCGATAAAACCTTTCCTGAAACGACAAAAACGGGATAACTTAAAAATTGTGGCGTCGGCTGTTTTCACACGTTCATATCGTTTGTTGCGTTTTCGAATTAGTTTATCCAAATTATATTGGTTTTATTTAAAAAAATACTGTGTAGTGATATTTCCGTACTTTGTTGGTGATACCTGTAATGTTTTTCTAGTGTTGTATAAGCTACAAAACCTTTTTTGAAACGATAAAAACGAGATAACCTAACCTAATATGGCGTCGGCTGTTTTGTTTGTGAGTTACATTTTGTAAAAGAAGATATTTATTTTCTAACAGCACAGATTCAAGGACCGGGGAAACTATAACTGTAAGTTTAAAAAATCCTAGGCTTAAAAAGGATGCTATTCCAACTCAATTCCCTAACTGTCCGTTGTATTTGACAAAAAATGTGAAGATTTAATTGTTCAAATAGTATTACATTCTTACGTTATATTTAACAAAATTATTTTTAAACACAAAGAGATGTTTTTAAATGTGTGTAATAAACGTTCTGTTTTAATACAATATATTTTAAATTATATCACCGAACGTAGCTATTTGGATACTGATATATGTAAATGTCATATTCACAGCAGTGAATGTATTGCAACAATTATAATAACCTGTTCTAGAAATACCCTATTTAAAAATGATTGTGGGAAAAGTAATGATAGATTAGGTAAAGCACCACATAATAGGAAATTAAAGACCCTGGTTAAATAGCATGTAAATTTTCTGGTGAAATTTCAAATAAAATTGCAATTACTGTATAATTTCAACCTTAGTTTCGTCCAAATACATGTACAATTACAAATAATAATAATTAGTGGATTAAATATCAACCATAAATATCTTTCACTAAAACGGTGCTCGGTTACGTGTTTGGTTTTTGCTTTGAAACTTCGTTTTTCCAAAATAAAATAGAATGGGAAGCGAAGAAGGGCTCAGTTTACGACTGGCATCCTCTTTAAACCGGATGCCCTTGAAAACCCAAAAAAGAAATGCAAGAAGCGTTGAGGCCCTCTACTTTCGGTGGTAACGGCTAAACCCAGCGAAGATTATTGTTTTATATCTTCGCTAGCTTAACTTCGTTTCGCTTAGCTTTAGTTGCCGCATCCGCGTAAGATTACATTATATTAATTTTCAAGAAACTTAGTTTCGCGTAGCTTAGCTTCGCTTCGCGCGCAGTAGCCTTTCCACATTGGGCTGCAGCTTTTTCCATGAATTATCATGTCGAATGTATCCAGTGGTTGAAAGGATTGCAAAATCTCTGCTATTTTTTCTCAAATTAATTAATTAATTTAAGGTATATTACACAGGAGGATAAATTCAACATACGAGGGATGATCGTAAAATAAGGTTACCATATTTTTTAAAAATAGACAGTATTCTTTATTTCCTTAACATTACACATCGTTTTAAAGGTAAAAACTTAAGCTATTTTTCGACATAATCGCCATTTCTATCCAAGCATTTTTGCAGACGGTGCTCCAACTTCTGTATCCCCGTGTCGTAAAACTCTGCCGTCAGTCCTTTCAAGAATCTTTTCAATTGTGGTGTTGGAAATCTTACGAATCCGAAGAGCGAGTTGACGAATGGTGACCCTCCGATCTTCAAGCAGTGTGCTCTCGACCTTTTCAACGATTTCCTCTGAAACTGATGGTCTTCCGCTCCGCTCTTCAACGTGAATTTCCGTCCGACCTCCAGTGAATTCCCTGCACTATTTGCAAACGTGTTGAACAGCTGTACACTTTTCTCCATAAACTTCGGTTAATTGACGATGAATGTCTAATGGTGATACCCCTTTCGTATCACAGCGCGAATTTAGCACCTGGAGGTAGCGGCGATCGGGAGTTCCATCTCGGACGGCTGCTTAGCCAACAGTGAGCGGGGTAGCGAGACGGAGGTGGTGCGTATATATAGTGGGAGAGCTGCTGCACACGCTAATGTTGTCAGATTTCGCCTAACACGTTTTGTTGCTGCTGTAGGGCTTTGGGAATCTTATTTTACGATCATCCCCCGTATTTACAGCAAGATACACCCCTCACAACAACTGGCAGACGGCCCGATAAATAATCAACAAAGTACGTTTCTGTAGTTGGAAGTGTATGTATATAGGCACCATATATGGCGCACGCAGTGGCCTTTCCATATTGGGCTGCAGTTTCTTCCATGAATTATCATTTCAAATGTATCCAGTGGTTGAAAGGATTGCAAAATCTCTGATATTTTTTCTCAAATTAAGGAAATATTTTACAACTTGAATTTTCTCTTTAATTAATTTAAGGTATATTACACAGGACTCATAAATTCAACATATTTACAGCAAGATACACTCCTCACGACAACTGGCAGACGGCCCGATAAATATTAAACAAAGTACGTTTCTGTAATTGAAAGTGTATGTATATAAGCACCATATATGCAATATTATAGCAACCACGTAAAATCTACTTCTCTCTATCTGTAAATAAAGTTATTTCCCACCAAAATAAACAGTGTTTTCTTTTCTATACACTTTTTGTGCATAATTCTCACGTGTTTATTAATTTGTAGATGTAATAGTTTTCAAAAACACCCAAGATGTATTAAAATTTATTATTTCGTTAAATTTTATAAATTTCTCATTTCGATCATTGTTTAGCGAGGAAAGAGACAACGAGATATTTCAGCAACGAATGAAGATTTTAAAATTCTGAAAACTTGTAAATGTACGGTACATATTTTGTGATAATTTTTGTAATTAAATGCATCCCCGCTGGGTGGCGCTATTTAACTTAATTTTTTAAAACGGAATACCCTACTTTTTATTGGATTTTTAGAATCTGTAACACATTTGTGATAACTTTCCTTATAACTGCTACCAACCTATCTATTGCACTTTTCAGGAAAATAATAATTCTTATGAAGTTAACACGAAGATGTATAGGATTGTATTCTGTAGAGATAATGAGCAAAAATTAATTTATCAAAAATTTTAATAAAAGTTAAAAGACAAACGAGAACACACCTCAAAATCAAATTGAACATTTTACATTAAATGCTCAAAACTTAAAAAACAAATATGAAAACAAAATCCCTCAAAGTAAAAGCTCTTTTAATTCTTCTACGTTTCTGGTAGGTGATTCGTAGACTATACTTTTTTTTGTCCCAAAAAACAGTAGTTCGAAGGATTTAAATCAGCAGAACGAGCTGGCCATCTTATAGGACCCTCAATACTGTAATGTTCAGTATTTACATCGGGAATATCCGCTTTCAATCTTAGACGTATAGGGTATTCGGGATAGCCACCCGATAGTAATGAAAAGTCCCTCTAGTGGGTGAAAAGGTGATTTTCCAAGGTACAATTTCCCCCCAGGCCGACTGGCCTTGGAGTGTGGACATTATAATATAATAATATAAATATATAAGTCCAGATAACGACGATCTTAGGGTAACGTAGAACGTAAAACTCCATCTTCCGTGCAATTTCTCCATTGAGAAAATCGTCAAAATTAATGTAAAATTCTCCTAAAACAAACAACAAGGTGTGTTCAATGTTATTAAGTAAATTGTCAGAAAAATTTTATATTTAAACCTTGTCAGTCGTAATTTAGGTCAGAATCGTCTAATTTCAGTCATCTGGTAGCGTTACCACATTCATTCTCTTATGCTATTTCTATAAATAACTTCCCTTTATCGAAATGCATCATAAAATTTATATTTGCACAAAAATCATCGAAATTTGCTGTGGAATGAAACAATCGCTATCGCGATTAATTAAAGGAGTAGAGGGACGCCCGTAATTTCATCAATTCTGATTCAACTTTAGTCGAATCAACTAGTGTTTTGACTGCGGTCTCAGTTTATAGTGTCCGTTATTGAAATTTAGAGTATAATTTCAAAGAATAAAGGTTCGATGTTAGATCAAACAGGTTTCCTGCATATAAGCATTATGTTTATTTGGCATCATTCCATTGATTTACTTCAAAATTCAAAAAAACAAATTGTCCAAAGTGTATCAAGGAATACTTCCGATCTCACAAAGAGTAAAAATGTAATCATTTACAAACATTCCAAATTTTAACAAATTCTCCCCAAAAAAACACATTTCAATACTTATCGCCTTATTCTACTTTATTAGAGAGTTCCTCAACCGAATGATCTGGCTGACTTGGTTGAAGCTTGTCTTTCTTCTACCTATTTCCAGTTTCATGGTAGACACTATGAGCAAGTCTCAGGTGCAGCTATGGGATCTCCTCTGTTTCCTGTCGTCGCCAACATCTTATGGAAGCGTCCGAACAACACGCCCCATTATCTTACAACCTTAAACCGAAGTGTTGGTACAGGTACGCTGATGACACCTTTGTTATCTGGCCTCATGGACACGAATCTTTAAACAGCTTCCTATCGCTTCTGAATTCTCAATATAATTCCATACGCTTCACCATGCAGGTCGAATCGAACAGTTGGCTTCCTTTCCTAGATGTTCTCGTACACCATTCCGTTAACCGAAAACTAGCTCAAAAACAGGGTATTATCAATTCTCTTATTCAAGGGGCCATTTCCATATCTGGGCCCAACTCATTTCTCCAAAAACTGAGCCACATCACCGAAACTCTGATCTGCAATAATCAACCCTTCTGCACAACAACTCCCCTCATCTAATCCTAATTTCCGTAAATAAGCGTATCTACCCTTCGGTCAAGGTGTCACCGATCGCATCAGCAGGATTCTCTTCAGGTGCAATACAAAAACCATCTTCAAACCCCATTTCAAACTCTCAGACTACTTTCCCATCAAACACAGCAATCATCTGGAAACAGCGGGTGTCTACCAGATTCCATGTTCTTGCGGTAATGTGTATCCGCGCTGGCTGAGCATAGACTGGAAACTGGCCACCAAATCTAATTTAAGTCTACCCGCCTTTTGTCTCGAAACTCTCACTATTATATTTAAAAAATCTGTGAATCTATTGAGATCTTCAAACATCCTAACAATCCAAATCGCGAAGATGGCTTCATACGTGGAAATACCAATTGATTAAACCTCCTAGCAACCGCCACATTTCATTGATCCATGACATTTTTGCTCCAAACCCCTCCGGAATGAATAGCCACCAGTCAGTGTATAGTAGCAGCCCTAAAGATGTCCCAGAAGAGTATGGATCAAACGTCGGCAGGAGGTACGATAACGACGCGGTTCCAACCTGGAAACCAAGAGTATGCCTACAAACAAGCAGATATTCTGCGCATTTAGATACCAAAATACTACCGCTGGTATTGTTTAGGAGGCACCTATGTTAACTTATTATATTTTACTATTACTCATACTATTTTCTTTTTTTAAATTGTAATATGCATTTCCTCAAGCTTATATACCCCATTGGGTCGTCATCACATGGTTCTCACCTAATCGAAAACCCTATTGACAAAAAAGAATATCACACTAGCAGCGAACAATTAAAAAAGATTACATATTCAAAATGGAAGCCGAGAACATATTCATCAACTTTATGATTCAATAAAGATGTGTTTTACAGTCATTTACAGCCACCAATATAATAACTATCCTAGAACAAAACACTCGTCAACAACATTTGTGTCTATACCCTGTTGTATCTTTTTTTTGTTCTTCCTTATGCCTCATTTTTTCTAATAGGATGCCTCGGAATAAAACAAAAATGTGTTTGAGGCAATAAAAATTTTAAATACGAAAAAGGGTCACAGGACATAGATCATATCACTTATTCCCTTCAACTTATGCATTGGATACGCCATATAAGCTGGGTGTTGTACAGTATGTATATATAGATTGCACACATTGTCTCCTCGTCTAAAGTGAAGAATATACACTGTCGATTACAGAAATATGGTCATTGAAGTCAAAATTGTGAGTTAACACGTATTGCCTCAGTATTATCCAAAATTTAATTCTTGACGTGGAATCAGACAACTTTCAGAGTAATGGTCTTCATTATTCCTTTATCTAGTTTTATATATCATTGCAAAATTAAATTAAAGGTAATTCTTATTTATTTAAAAAAATACAGTTGCCTGAAGTTGCGATTTTTCCAATTTCCTGGGTGATTTCGATGTGGATAGAGACTACCAGTACACCTTATGATCAACATGACCTCATTTTCACATTGACATTGACATCGATAGCCAAGCTATCATCATCAGCAGCAAGACTGACAGTCTTGCTGCTGATGATGATAGCTTGGCTATCGAAACGTGCGTCCAGTACGAATTAAGTGTTGTGGTAAGGGTTTTAGTGAACTGTTTCAGTGTTCCAGTGCCACAGTTTTAGAGTATCCGTTTAGTGACATTTAATGAATTTATCGAATTAAGTTTAGGTATTGAATATGCAATTTTGTTCTTTAATAAGCAAATAAATAACACTTATCAACAACATGAAAGAATGGTAGTGGGTAACAGCTAACATAATTTTAGTAACTTTAGAAAATTTCAGCTGTGTTGGATGCCGTCATTAAATTCTTGCATTTAAAAGGCAATACACAAACGCAAATTCAAATTGAGATGGACGCTGTTTACGGGGACTCTACACCATCATTTGCCACAGTGAAATTTTGTGCAACTGAATTTAAACGTGGTCGTACCAGCTTGAATGACAATGAACGTTCTGGACAGCCAGGAGCTGCAACCATTGCCGATAACATCGGAAAAGTTCACGAAATGGTGCTAGACGATAACCGAATTGAGGTTAGAGAGATAGCAGAGTCTGTCAGCATCTCGAAGGAACGTGTTAGTTAAAGATTTGGGCATGAAAAAGTTGGTTACCGCATTTGCTCACTCAGAGCCAAAGGGCATTCGAATGAACATTTCTAAAGCTCTGCTGGAGCAGTTTAAGAGAAATAAGTCGAAGTTTTGGCGTCGATTAATAACTATAGATGAATCTTGGATGCACCAATACACTCCTGAAGCCAAGTCGCGGTTAAAACAATGGACTATGAAGGGTAAATCGGCTCCGAAAAAGGAGAAGACTGTTCCATCAGCTGGGAAAGTGATGGTTGTTCTTTGGAATAGTTATCGGCTATCTTGAAAAAAGAAAAACAATAACGGGTGCATGCTACGCATCATTACTTGATGTGCTGAAGGCAGAAATTGCGGAAAAATGGCCGCATTTGAAGACCGTCTCACACTTCAGTGGTCGCTAAGACTATTCGGTCATACGGTTGATAATAAGGTTAATTAATATTTTGTGTGGTGAGGAGTGTACCGATACTTTGTGTTTTTTCAATAACAAATATTTTTGAACAACAAAATTCAAAATTTAATTGCATGAAATTTACCCAAGAAGAAGAAATAGACGACGAGATTCCTTTTCTTGATATGTTGGCAATAAGAAACGGAAATCAATTGGAAATGGAAATTTACCCAAGTTGCATGAAAGGTAATTAAAAGATCTTTACCTAAAGTTGATCTCAATTGCTTTGCTGTCAAATAATAGTTTCAAAAGCATTTTAAATAATCCCTAAGACCAAGCGGATAACATGGATAAATTAGGAAAAAAGTATCACGTAAGGAATGCGGTCATGTTTCCTAAATTAGTGGTATATGCTTGAAAGTAATTATAATGTTGATTATACAAGGTGGTACTTCAATAATCAGGTTGTGGATGGTATTTTCTCAATGATCTCTTTGAATTTCTTCAATTCGTTGCGGAATTACACCAATTTAATATATTAAACGTAAAAATACCCTTTTAAAGTTGATATAACAAGTCCCTTCCCTTGTGTACATTTTTCGGTGCGCGGTAGTGTACAAACCAAACTAATGCCCCATGTGTAAACCAACTCGGACATAAACACTAAGGTGTCGAATAACAAAGTTTACTGGCGCTTGTAAACCACCCATGAAGCATATAATAGGACGAAGAAACGTGGCTAATGCGTGCCGTCAATTTTTAGGTAATGCACGAGAACGTCTCGGCTTTTTAGCTAATATTGCGTTTGAGTTATTGCTGGCGCCGACCAAACCATTGCTGTATAATGCATGTACTTATGCACAAGTGTCGTAAGGGTATAGTAAACGTGGTTATGGATAGTTTTGAAGAAGAACATGTACGCAACGACACCTTATCTTATCAGTGATGTTCTACAACAAGAAGATGCTTGTAAATATTTCAACAGATTTCTGCGATAACTTTGGATAAGGAGAAGGTTACTGATATCTTCCTAATTTATTGCACACACTGAGAAGAAATTAACTTGTTAGTTTTAGACAGTTATTTTGAAATTGTACTCGTATAAGCGAAGAGAAAACATTAAATTACTGAATATATTCTATTAGAAAATATTTGAAAAAAAAACTATTTTAAACTTAAACACATCAATAACCTGGGCAAATATGCGGTAATAGCCAGAGGCGTGGCGAGCGCATAAAAGTTTACACATAAAATAGAAGGTAGGAAATAAATTATAAAACGTGCTGAAACACTTACCGTTTTAAAAGTCTTCCGTGAAACCACAAACTGGGTAACATTTGTTAAATATTTGAAACATTAGATATGTTTCCACAGCTGTTTCAGTCAAGTGAGTACGACGTGCGGAATAAACGTTTTTTAATGCCGAAAACGACCGTTCGACATCCAGCAATGTTATATTCGCATATTTAAAATAATCTTTGAAACAACTTAATGCATCTTCACACGCACCTTCACAAATTTGTCTTAATATAAGAAAATCGGAGTCTTTCTCTAAAACACTTTCAAATTTTCGTATTACACACCAATTTGTTTCGCCTTCTACAGCGCATAACTGTGCGTGAACATCATTCACAATTTGAACAGAATGCACTAGCCACATCGAAACATTTTGTAATTTTTCTATTCCCTCGGCTAGTCCGAAGTAATTGTTGTGAATAGTTTGTAAATCTCTTTTAACCTGACTATCTTGAAATATTTCCTGGCTTTTCTTGATTGCAGCGGCTTCTGTCGGATTGAATTTTAAAACTACCTTCTATACTTACTACTATACTCAAAATATTTGTTGTAGTAAAACGTAGCCTGCAACGATGTTCCCCAACGTGTAACAATCGGCTGTGGTGGTTCAGGTAAATCAGGACACAGTTTGTGAAATAGTCGGGTACGTTTCGGGGACTTTAGAAACACTGCCTTTGTACTAGCAATCAATGCATTTACTAGTGGAAAACATGTAGGAATCGTTTGTGCCGCAAGATTTAGAGTATGGATTTTACACGTTACATGTAAGAAGTTACCACTGTGTTCTTTAGGAGATCAGCACAAAGAACGCATGTTCGCGGCACCATCATAAACATTAAAAGTTGCTTAGTTGAAACTTCGAATTTGTTCAATGAGTTCAACACCACCTTTAAAATCTCATCGGCAGTACAATTTATAACTCTTTTGGAAGTAAGTAAGGTGGAGGATGACGGTCGATATGGTTCCATTGTACGTACCATTACATTAACCACAGAATGTTTTTGACGACCTGTTGTTTCGTCCACACACAACCACAGTTTTTTATCTTTCAATTCCGTTTTCATTGTCCGACTAGGTAATTTACAGTCCGCATATTGGTCCAGAAGGAGACAAATGCTTCTTTGTCTAGTAAACGAAACGATAGATTACATAAAATAAGAGTAACACATAAATCAAATGTAAATTTTTCTTGGTCTCGTATGCCACTTTTTGCAGAAGAATGCTGTTTGCTTTCGATGCGACGTTGACAATGGCTTCTAGATCAACACATTAAAGGGATTTTGCAAACTAGACATTGAATTTTAGCGCCATCAAAAATTAAGTCCGGCATGTCCACTATAAAGTTTTTAACTGGGTCTGCCATTGGTCATTCTCGCGACGTACCTAACTTAGACATTTTCAAAGCAAACATAAGCGTACAATTACGAAATAAGTTACGACAGCCTACATATACACAGAACTACTCGCATACAGCATCGATTTAGTACTGACGCTGTGAACGCGTGAAATAAATAATCGCCGACTCCGCACCACATATCTACTACACTGACTGTTACCGCTGTTTGCCCAGACTAGTTATTAGTTTCATATTAATCTTCTTCTGGATTTTAGTTTCCTATGCGAATGTACGGTGGGTAAGTACATTACAAAGCTGCAATTGTTTATTAAATTCTAGAATATAACTCAAACTATCGGAACAGTTGAACACGTAATATTTTCAAATTATTCTAAAATCCACATCTGTTGTGTATACATGTACGCTGCTGTAAATACTATTTGGTAGTTCTACGTTTGTTTAAACGACCAATGTTGGACAAAGTTACAAAATTTATAGCAGAAATGCCTGACCTAAATTATGATGGCGTTAAAATTCAATGTGTAGTTCGTAATATCCCTTTAATGTGTTGGTCCAAAAGGGATTGTCTGCGTCAAGTAAATAGTAAACAGCACTCTTAAAAAAAGAAATTGCACACGGCACTATGACAAATTTAAATTTAATTTATGTGTTACCTTTATTGCATATAATCTACCGTTTATATTACTAGACAAGGAAGTATATGTCTTCTTTTGGAATAAATATTCGAACAGCAAATTACCAAGTCGGGCATTGCTATAAGGAATTGTGCCATCTGCTCGTGAACATGTTGAAAAAAGAATTAAATGGGAGTTGAAAGATACAAAACTGTGGTTATGTGCGGACGAAACAACAGATCGTAAAAAACATTCTGTGGTTAATGTAATGGTACGTACAATGGAACCACATCGATCGTCACCTTCAATTCTATTAGCTTCCAGACGAGTACAACAATGTACTGCCGAAGTAATTTCAAAGTTAATGTTAAATACATTGGAAAAGTTTGAACTTTCAACAAACCAACTGTTGATGTTTATGAGTGATGGTGCCGCAAACATGCTTTCTGTAGGCCGGTCTCTTAAAAAACATTGTGCTACCTTGTTACATATTACGTGTAAAATTCATCCTTTCAGTCATGTGGCAGATAGTATTAGAAAATGTTATCCTGAGGTAGACGCTTTAATAGCGCATACAAAAACAGTGTTTGTCAAACCCCAAAACGTCTAAAAATACGTGTAAAACGGATAATAATATGTAACGGAAATAAAATACGTGTAAAACGGAAGACAAGACGGTAAGTGTTTGAGCACGTATTATATTTTATTTGTGACCATTTATTTTGTGTAAACTTTTATGCGCCCGCCGCTGGCTGTTGGCGCAAATTGAACAACTCTAATTATAAGTATAGACAAAAATGGTGGAAAATAGTAATAATTTTTCAAAACAGACTCTTAAGATTTGCTCTATGTTTTAAGATACATACCCTTTAGGTAGTTCCTTTATCTTACACGAAAAAGATTCAATTCCTATATTCGTCCTCCGATAAATTTCGCTATCTAAAGTAGGCCATCGAATAGAGGCAGGCGAGTTATTGGAGTAGAAATAAACCAGACTTGCCCAGGTTGTATTAGGTAAGTAGCGAAGGCCTCCGCACAATGCTCGCGTACACGCAAGCACCTATAGAACATACTTACGTCCTTTCCCAAAATGATGGGTTCCTGGCTTATTGGCAGACAAGTGAAGAGGTGACTACCATAAGACAACGACGTAAACAGAGATACCCCAAGTGGGTGACAGACATGGCCTAGAAGGATCCACTAGAATATCAACAGGCGTAGGGTAAAATTTGTAAACTGTTATAGACTTATTATAAACACGGTGGAAATATATATGAAGCTTGTTACTTGCTCGCGCTAGGTACGCACGACCTGACATTACTCAACGTTTGAGTGGTTTTTCATTGACGTTTATGGTGCTCCATTACGGGGCGCCTTGAAGGAGTAAATTGACAGTTATTGCTACGTAAGTTTCATAAACGTCACGGTTGTTCGATTAAGTAATGTGGAGTAATTCATTTTGCGGGCAGTACCGTTCTATTTTTAATTCACAACACCAAGAAGTTATTGTCGCGATGTGAACAATGTGAGGATGGAATAAAAATTCTACAATCCAGCAGAGTGTCGAGAATAAAAGAAAAATAATTTTAAATATTCCTTCAGGAATTGTTGGACTTTCGCACTTAAATAATTGTTACTTTTTCTCCGTGATCTTACTCCTTCTTGTTTGTTACTAGTTTCTTAGCGTCTAAACATGGTTTTCATGTCTTCTATAAAATGTTCCCAACTGCATTATCCTTTGGTAATCTTCTTTTCTCAGTCATTCTAGCTTCCCAAGTTCTTTTGACAGGTATAGTAGTGTTCAATCTTTGCAAGTGTCCCCGCTATCCAAGATGCTTTTGCTGTATATATTTTTCTATTGCTTCTACTTCCAATTTTTCGAATCTTATTTTTATTTTAACACCCATGACTCGCACCCGAAAGTAAGGATAGGTCTGTAAACAGCTTTGTAAACTTTCGTTTGTTTGGTTACTTCTTTTCTATTTATAAAACATTTACTCTATTGGAGTTATGTCAGGATATGTAGTGAGAAAAGAATAACTACACTGCTGAAATTAATATACTTATTATTTACTGAAGGTGACAAACATGACGATGTTACTTTCGCAATAGACAAACACGATATTTCCATATCTTCGTAAGTTCTCGAAAGTATCTGGTTATTGTCCTCTTGCGGAAATACCCAGGCAGACGCATCCGTATAATGCAGGCAGTAACATACCCTCGAAATACAGTAGTAGTGTCCGTTCGTGCCTGCATGTCGAAATAACACAAAGAGTGTCCGTGACCAATTCATTGTTACCTCTGATCTGAGTTTCTCTATTGGGAGAATACTATTCCTTAAACGTTTGCTTACTTAATTCTACAAATCATGCTGAATACTTATTGGGTTTTATCCTGTTCGTCAATTTCATGTCTTCCTGTTTCATCTAGAGTTGTTCCTAAATATTCCAAACTTTTGACCTGTTTAGGTCAAACGTTTTGAATTAGGTTTGTAGGATTTTAAATTATTTTTCACTTCAAATTCTTATTATATTCGTTATTTTCTTATATATTTTTTTTATTTTTCTCTCAGCCCCTATTTGGAGCCCGTGCGTGCCACCGCTCTTACATACCCGGTACGGAACGGCCGTGCATCTATCAACATTCTTGATAGTTGCAAATGAAGCAATATTAACCTTGTAAATGGTTTCGTGATAAATTAGCGTGTTTACCGCCTTGATGCCTATAAAGATTAGCGCATGTGGAAAAACATTCCCTGAAATAGATTATTAAAAGTTTTACTGTTTTGTTTTAATTGTTTCAAGCGGAATTTTTTCATTATTTATTAGGGAAAACTTGTCACGAAAATTCAGAAGCTTATTTTTCTTTTTTTTTGATTATTTATAATCGAATAGAACAAGTTTGCTATATGATATTTAGCTTTATTTAATTCTAGGTTATAAATATACGTACAGAAACTTAGTTAGATATTGTTAGCATATTTGGTAATAATCCTAGTTGGCGTTTGACCTTCTCGATTAGATTGAATTCAACGTTCTTGTTAGCCAAGCTGCAATTAAATAAGAAAGATTTGTACGAACCAAATTATAAAACAGAAGAACTGCTGCACTTACGCAATTCTTATTCGTGCATCTCCAAACTATATGGCCAAATATGGTACCACAAACGCACAAATTACATTTTACATACATTTTTTGCCCAAGCTTACAACCTGAAAAAGATAAACATATACTATACCATCTTTTATATAGTGTGACGCATTTATAAGCACCCCTCTAAATCCTACATTTTACATTAAAATGAAACCATATTTTTTAATATCTACATAGTGGATCAAAAAGTCTACTTCCACACAAAATTTCAGCACACTATGATTATTTTTCGATGTCGAAAATAGCAAAATTTTATTAGCAATTTTTTTATTAAAAACTTAAAAATCACAAGCAATGTGAATAATTTACTGTATTATGTGCGGATATGTCGTGCTGCTTTAAACAAGGTAAGTGCAATTAATTATGTGGAGATAAATACATAATACCCATTCCAAGAATTCTAAATAAATAAATGCTTTATTTCAAGAAAATGAAACTATTGATTTATAAACAATATCTAAACGCTTTCTGGAATTAAGAACACTATTTACTATCCTTAAGAAAATATTGTTTTGTGTTAAAAGGGTCATTTACTTATTAAGAATCACTTTCTTCAATTTTTCTGCAAGATTTTCTTGAATCAAGTTAACAAATCTATTAATCAAAGAAATACAATTATTTCATTTCAAATATACACTTCTCTTAAACGGAAAAAAAACGCTAAGAAAATATTTCTTTTGATTTTAAACAGTTATTGTATTCTGGATAACTGAAAGAGTAATTGTCTTGAATTGAGGTGGCCAGTCTTGATACAAGTAAACGTTTCTCTGCGTGCTATCTATACTGATTGGGAAAATGATAATTTAGCTACATCGATATCCCCTCCTCGCTCTCTCGCCGTACATGCGAGAGGGCGTGGAGGGGACTGAGTGAAATCCGAGCAATTCCTGCTAGTACACCTGGAACAATGTTGGGATGTAGACCCACTGTGTGAAAACCACACGTAATAATTTGAAGTCAAGGTCGCCTGGAAATGAGAGTTTCGCATATTTATATTATCGCACATAGTACAATCTACCTCGTAACTAACCACATCGGTAACCTTGAGCCATCGACTGCCGCTAACTTCTCCGCTTGAGAGCGAGGAGGGGATAGCGATATTGCTAATTTCGCATTTTCCAAATCGGTACAACCAAAAGTACTTAGAAGTGCTGTTTTACAACGTTTATAACTTTTTACAAAAGGAAATGTGTAAACGGTAAACACTAAAGGAAAATATGCCAATTTTTACTTTGTGACTGTACGGAAATTAGCCAATCACGAGTCAAATTTTTACCGCTCGATTTTAAAAAAGGTTACTCCTAGAGTACAATTCACATAAATTAAAACATTTGAAGAAATGAAGAAAAAATAACATGGTTTCGTCTGGAGTCATAAGGCTCTTCTTCGAGATAGAAAGTTCCGAAAAAAATATAAACCAATTCTGATTTTCTAGCGGGAAATTTTCCACCAAAAGTAAATTCACAAAAAACATATTTTACTTACTTTTCTTTCCTTTGACATGTCGAATAACTGAAGATGTGAAAATAATTAAGACAAAAACTATAAAAATTTTTGAGATCTTCATTACTATAATGCTTGGGAGTGGATACAAACAGCACGGCTTACCACACTCAAACTATTATTACTTTACAGCTGTAAAGATTATGAAACGTCGATGCCTATTGTTCGAGGTATGTTGCCTATTGTGTATGCTCGTAATACGAGGGCGTATCAAATATAAACGGGACCCGTTTTTGAAAAAATTTCGAAAAAACTTTATTTAACTAAGCTTACAAATATATATTATTTTTCTACATACTCTCTCGCCCTAGAAATACATTCTTCCCATCGGATTGGGAGTTTTTTTATTCCATCATCGTAAAAACTCTTCGGACGTTCGTGTAGCCATTGGAGCACAAACGCTTCCACCACTTCGTTGTCGTCAAAACGCTGGCCTCCAAGCGCTTCTTTGAGGGGTCCAAAAAGATGGAAGTCACAAGGTGACAAGTCTGGACTATAGGGTGGATGTTCCAGCATTTCCCATCCTAATGCATCCACTTTTTCCATCGTGGCGTTAGCTACATGAGGCCTGGCGTTGTCATGCAGAAGAATGACACTTCTGACCAATTGCTTCTTCCTTTTCTTTCGAAATGACAATTTCGCGACATCCAGTACTTCACAATAATATTGCGTATTCATTGTGCGTCGATCGTGGAGAAAACCAATGTGAAAAGCACCTTGCCGATCAAAAAAAAAACTGTTGCCATTACCTTTCCGGCTGGCAACTTCGTCCTTGCCATCACCGGTGCGCTCTCGCCGCTCTTTCTCCACTTCATACTCGCCTGTTTCGACTCGGGCGTGTAGTGGTGCACCCAAGTTTCGTCACAGGTGACCATGCGATTCAAAAAGGCCTCACTCTCTTGCTGGTATCGATTGAAGAGTCGCTGCGAAACCTTCAATCGATGTCGCTTGTGATCCTCCGATAACAGACGTGAAACCTATCTAGCGGTCACTTTGCGAAATCCCAAGTCACGATCCGTTGGATACTCCCGTAACTGATGTTTACTTCCGTAACAATTTCGAAGAGAGTTATATGCCGACTTCCCTCTATGAGATTTCGGACCGCGTCGATGTTGACCTCGATCACACTTGTTCTTAGGCAGCAATCATGGCTCTCGTTCTCGACCTTCTCACGCCCTCCAGAAAATGTTTTGTGCCATGCAAACACACGGGTTCTTGACAGGGTATTGTCCCCGAACTGTGTCTGTAGTCGCCGCAAAATTTCGGTTGAGTTCACCCCCTCCTTGACCAAAAACTTGACGATAATCCGCTGCTCCACGGAGACATGCACTTCTTCCTCGCTCATGGTTTCTTTTGATACTAAAGGGACCCGAGAGAGTCGCGGTCGGTTCTCCCCTGTCTCTAACGGTACAGGCTACCTGCACATCAACCCCTTCCAGGTCTAGAAACCCTCCGGAATTTTTAAGAAAATCAGCCCCGTTTATATTTGATACACCTTTGTAGTTCCTAATTAATTGAAGTGGTTTTCCTCAGCGTTTTGTTCTATTTAATAACGTTTTTGTCACAATATTCCATAAGTACATTGTAATGAGTTCACGAAACCAAACTCATATGACCTAATTACACATTAGACTTTCCTCATCGTAATATTTTACGATTTAACTTTCAAATAATGTCACTAATGGAAAAAATATGATGTACAAATCGCGGTCAATTTATCAAATGTATGTACTGGATGGCCAAATAAGAATGGAGCCGGCTATATCTCAGAAACTAATCAGTATCACAGAACTTTCGGGTAAACTCTAATAAATGTGGCCAGAGGAAAATACTGGAAAAGATTTTGAAGTTTGTAATATGACCAGTAGATGGTGCAACAGTCACGACTAAGTATAAAATTAGTTTTCATCATGTTTTGTCTGATTAAGAGTTATCGAAAATATATGCATTTTATTCCCAACCCAATTCCCTTTCTTTCACGTTAAACCGTTACCTACGATATGACTAGGCCTGAGCGCTCTTCGATGACGTCACGCTGGGTTGGTGATGTATTCCCATGCATGATATTAGCCTAAGCAGTAAAGGGATCGTTTTTTGCACGTCTTTTTAAAGTTTTGAAGAGCCTCCGGTTGAAAGAGGATGCCGGTCGTCAACTGAGCCCTTCTTCACATCCCATTTGATTTTATTTTGGAAAAACGAGGTTTCAAAGCAAAAACTAAACACATAACCGAGCACCGTTTTCGTGAAAGATGTATTTGTGGTGGATATTTAATCCAATAATTATAAATTTATGTACACCATTTCGCAAGTCTAGAGTTTTAGAAGTACAAATAAAGATGAAACAAGTAATGGATCGAATTTCTTGCACCTGAGTGCTTGTCGGAACTTGTTTGGTTAAGTAAAAACTTCTTACAAATTACAAATATGTAATAAATTTTGTGTGTAAGCATAATAGATATTGAAAAATTACAATAATTAACTGCGTTTTGTATAAAATCTTTTGCGGGTGATTATGCAGACATAATAGTAAAATTTCCCGCAAAATAACAAATCCGGTTTATAATCGGATATACGGAGATCTTTTTGGACCGATATATTTAACTCGCGTCGAATAACAACGGTCTTGCTCACGTTCTAAAAACGGTTATTAAAACCGATTAATTAGATCCTCATAAAACTTAAATCTGGTACGCATTTGTTGTTTGAAGTGACTTTTTCTGTACGCGGAGTGTTTATATAAAGCTGCAGGGGATGCTATCCTTGCTTCGGAAGGTGTTGAAGCAATGCTCAACTGCTGTACATGAAGACAGAAACACAGCAGAGATCGTGATGTTGTGCGCGGTAGCCGTATGCACCATACCTTCGCTATACTTTTTACTGTTTTACGCTTTTCTTCCTTTCTTTTTTTCTCGTTTGCTCCCTTCCCTCAACGTTCGTTTAGTGTATTTTCAGCGCGATACGAAATTTGGATCGTGGCAATCGTAATAATTTCGTTTGGTTATTACCTTCCGGATTTCGGCGTTTGTTTTTGTTTATCGGCTAATAGAGTGTTCATTTATGTAATCGGATGACGTTTAAGAATCGAAATAGCAAGAATTATAATCACTAATGTTTATCCTTAATCTAACTAGTTTACTTTGGGGCGAAAGGATACGTCGAACATCGTGAAAGAAGCGTATTACTTTTACAATTAAGAACAGGAGTAGTGTATGTTTTGGTGCATTCTTTTGGATTTTGTCATTGAAAACTAGGGTTCCTTTTATGTAATGTGCGTAGTATTTAATTTCTTGTACTGTGCCCTCAGAACACTCAAAGTTCCAAATAAGATCATTAATTTAATAGAAAATACACTTAGGAAAACAGAAAACAGAGTTAGAGTGGAAGGAGATCTGTCTGAAAAATTTGAAGTTAAAAAAGGATTTAAGCAAGGAAGCCCGTTGTCAACGGTGTTGTTTAATTATCTACTAGAAGTAATATTTAGAAAGGATGGAGCAAGAACCCAAGGAACTATTTACAGCACTAGAATTCAAGTACAGTAGATGCTCACAAATTAGAACTCGTACAAATTCGAACCGTTCGGGAATTAGAACCTGAGTTTTTAATGCATTTTGCGAGAATTCTTTTCTTGTTTTGTACACATTGGTGAATTCCCCGGTCTCTTTGGCTTGATGGAAGAACAAAAAAGGGAAATCACCGAACTGCACGCGTACAGTCCCTGGCCATATTACTTGAAACATGTCATAAATCAACCCTTTTACCTGGAAATTCCCATCCTATTATAGTGATATTCTTTTGCTTTGAATCTGATCGTTTATAGGGGGACTAGATTATTGTATCAATAAATAAAAATACCAGAGAAATGATATATATATATAAACATTTCAGTTATCAACTTACATTTAGGGAGTTCACAGTTTAAAGAATGCATCGACATTTTTTAAAAATATTTCGTCATAACCGTATAGAAGCTAAATTGTGGAGTATCGTTAAGTGTTTTGTGTTGATATATCGTTATTCCAAAGGTAAAATTGTTATTCTATCTCTCCCTTAATAATTAATTACTTGGAATTTGAAAAAAAAATGAAATATTTTTTGTAGAAAATGCCCGGGAAAGATTTAACAAGTGAACAAAAAGCCGCTATACAAGCTCTTCTACAATCAAACAAACATTCACAACGAGAAATTGCAAAATTACAGAATCTCCTTCTCCTGTATCGCGTTTAGCTAGAAACTTAAATGAAGGAGCTAGCACATCGACACAAAGACGGGCAAAGTGCGGTCGGAAAAGGAAAACTTGGAAGAGATCTGACCGTGAAATTGTTCATCAGGCTTTGAGCAATAGATTTACTATGATTCAAAAAAATTTACAAGAGGGAGGAATAGAGATTTCGAGCAGAACTATCAGGCGCCGATTGCGCGAAAATCGCCTAATGGGGCGAAGACCTGTAAAAAAGCCGCGTTTAACAGAAAAAATGAAATCTGCTTGTCTCAACTTTACAAGAGAATATCGACATTTCACAGACGAGAATTGGTAAAAGGTGAATAACTTAATAACATGATTTTTACTGAATTAGTATTTGCATTATTTAATAGGTTTTCTTTAGTGACGAGTGCTCGCTCTGTGTGTTAGTGCAGTGAGCACAATTTGTTCGTAGACGACCTGGCGAACGTCTCACAGAGTCCACGGTTCTTCGAATTGTAAAACACCCTCCGCAGGTAATGATTTGGGGAGTGATTAGCGGAGACGGACCCGGCCCTTTGTATTTTGTAGAAGGTACAATGCGTCAAGAGAGGTACATAAATGTGTTAAAAAACACGTTATTACCGTATTTTAAGCCAGGACGTCGCATACCGACAGGGCGTATATTTATGCAAGATAGTACTCCTTGCCATGTGGCAAAAAAGGTTAAGTAATTCTTTGAAGACAATCACATACCTCCTTTACGTTGGCCCGGAAATTCACCGGACCTCAATCCCATCGAGAACGTATGGAATCGATTAAAAAGTAAGGTATATGAAAGAGAAAACCCTACAAAGGAAATATTAATGAAGAATATAAAGGATGTATGGAGAACGATGAAGATATAAAAGAGACAATCATATCTTGCATTGAAACTATGCCCCGAAGAATTAAGGGTGTTATTAAAAATCATGGGTTATGGACTAAATATTAATTACTTATTTAATATTTACATATGTTACATATTTTTACAATACATTTTATAAATAAAAAATGTAATACATGTATAGTTTATATTTTATTGTGAAGAAACTACAAAATATTGAGTGCTTCAAGTAATTTAGCCAGGGACTGTACATATGTATGTGAGCTCGATGAGACGATTATTTTGATATATGCAGTTCCTTCTTTTAAATGTCATGTGAGACGTATGATTCATGATTCAATTACTTAAATTTACAATTTAATTTAATTTTTTTTTATCTCTTTACTGCTGTATGTTGACATGGAAATATTAGCTTTCCTTTTTGGTACATAATAGCTGCATAGCTTTTTTTTTCTTGTAGATGTAATCATCGCGGTAGGAACGAAAACCAAACGTTGCATTCGCGTGCAAAGGGTCACTGGAGTTTTTATTGAAAATGTATTTATATACAGTCCTTTTTTTTTCAATGTTTGTAATCCTCTTTTGTGTGTAATAAAACATATATTATTATTATTATTATATAGTTGTGATGTATTTGTTCTAGCCATTGCCGAGTTACTTTAAGAAAACCGAAAATCTACTAAACTTTCAGGGGTAGCTTCACCCTCTTAAAACGAGATTGGGCCGATAGGGAAATACTTTCGAACTTCCTTGTGTCTGGACTACTTGTTCACAAAGTTTCAAATTTTTTTTTAATTCTCGGGTTCAGGATGTTCCCTTGTAAGCCAGCAGATGCAGTTACACCAACTTACTTTGAGCTTATCCCTTGTCGTTAAATGCTTATTGTTCTTTGCTGCATGTATATCTTGGAGATTTGGAAAAGAAACACCTTGTATATATATATATTTTTTTTTATTTCAGCATTTCGTTTATAAAAGAAAAGTAGTTGTAATTCTAAACCAATCGAAAGACAATAAAATCGGTTTACTACTCCGATCTAAATCGATTAACGAAACGATAGAGTATGTGTACGATATCGGTAAACTATAGCTCCTAATATTTACGGATTCTACCAATTCTATTACACTAACACTCAAATAGTTTATCATATACCATACAGCCGCTATACGATCGATTACATAATTGCATATAATTCGTTTTCACGACCGTACGCGCGTATCCTTCCATCTCGGATAGATTCATCGCCAACTAAGTGCACTTGAACTTTCGCCGGGTGGTTCTCTAAGATTACGTTACGTATACTAATAAGACCGTATATGTTTATCTACGTATGTGTATTATTAAAACATCAACGGGATCGCTAGTAAACGCCGCTGCTCGGCGTACATATTATATGTTTATTTATTTCGTTTTTATAAATTATCAACCGCCGCCATATAAACTGTTAAATAATTTATTTTTGTTAAAATGCTGTTGAAGTAATTATTGCAACATGTGAAACTGCATTTCGATGTTCCGATTATTTATGGAGTTTGTTTTTCGGCTATCGAGAACTCACAGCGTCGATGAGGGAGGATGTGGCGAGATCGTAAATTTTCTAAATTATAGAAAATAAAATAGGCACCTAACGAGGCTACAATTAAAATCGGATTAAGTAAGCCGATAATTTCGTTGTTTACTCGACGTCTGGAAGCTGTATAGGATAGTTAAACTTCCGCGTATAGAAGCGTTAAAAGGTTTCCTCTTTTTTTTTTCTTAATGAAAAGCAAGCTATAAAAAGTAGATTTTATTAGGGATCTTTAAATACAGTTAATGATTCTAATTAGGAATTTCTTGAAGTTTGTAACTCTGTGCGCACAGGACAACAAAATTTCCGGGTTTTTATATATTTACATTTTCGCTTAACAAAAAAGAGGCGAAACTTTCCTTGTAATTAATTTGTTTCAAAGAAGAAATACAAAATATCTTTAATACTTTTGGAATTCATTATTGCACTTTTATATTCGTTTGCCTTATACAACAGGTCTACGTAGTGTGTTAATAATAAAAATAATAATAATAGTAATAATAATAATTAGAGTAACCAAAACTTGCGGACTCGCATAGGCGTCGGTATTACGGATTAATATAAGAATACGAAAAATTCATAAATAAACTTACTTGCTAATTATTCAAAAAATTAGAGGCATCAGGATGTGAACTACTGTAAACTTGCATCATTGCATATGTTTCCACAGGTACTTCTTTAAACGTTGTGCGTCGACAAGAAAAAATATTCTTATACATAGAAAACGATCTCTCCACATCTAAGGAAGTTACATTTGCATGTAGAAACTGTTTTTCAAAATCATTTAAAAGTTCACTATTCTTACACTTATTATAAACGGCCTCTAAAGTATTAAAATCGGGATTTTTCCTTAAAACATCTGCCAACTTTTGACTAGCGCATAATCCTGGCGTATCATTTAATGTGTGTAATTTATTTTTTACACTCTCCACTATGTCTAATGATTCCTGCAATGACAATTCAGTGCATTGTAGTTTTCTGATGGCATCTAGTAATACTGTATAATTGGTACATATTGTTGTTAAATCTTCTAAAAGTTGAGGAATTTGAAATTCTCTTTGACTTTCTCTAATTGCTTTGGATTCATTCCGATTAAATCGCATTATAACTGATTGAATTTGTTGAAAATGGATTAAATAGTAAGAAGCTGCTGTTAGCCAAGTACTCCATCGCGTTAAAATTGGTTCAGGAGGTTCTGGAATACCTGGACAAAATTTACGAAATCCTTTTAAACGTTTAGGAGATTACGAAACACTGCTTCAGTACTTCCAATCATCCGATCAACGTTTCCGTAATGTTGTCGAACAACTTCACCAACTAAATGCAAAGCATGCAGCACGCAGGTTATATGTATTAAGTTAGGAAATATATGTTTTAAGGATCGCCCAACACTTAACATCGTTGCTGCACTATCTATCACAATCATCACAACTTGATCTTGGGCAATTTTAAATTTTTTCAAAGCGTTCATTAACACTTTTTGAATATTTTCCGTGGTACATTGTTGAACACGTTTGCAAGCTAACAAATATCGAGATGCTGTGTTCTCGCTAGATAAAACGCGAGCTATTACATTCACAATACTGTTTTTCTTTATATCGGTCGTCTCATCCACGGTAATCCATATTTTTTTGGAACACAAATCACGTTTACACACATTTTCTAGCATCTCTTTCATTCGCGGCAAATAATTCTGTAATTGTGTTTGTGAGGGTAATGGGTACTTTGGAACGTATTGTCGCCAAAACGTTTTAAAAGCTGCTTTTCTCACCAACAACAACGGAAGATTACAAGAGGTAAACATAATTAATAAATGTATGAGGAATAGTGTATAAGGTATTTCAGTTCTTGCATTTCTCATATGCTTAATACCATTGACATGCCTCTGGCAATCAGTTCTGTCCAATGTAGCCAAACGAACATTGCATATTAAGCAAAAAACTGCACTACCGTCATATTTTAAATAGGGAAAAAGTGACACATACTTATGTACATTAGTAGCAAATCTATTACGAGGCATTGTTTTCTTAGGTATGTAAATATTAGTTCTATATGAAACGATACACTAATTATGTACTTGGTATAATACTACAACACACAAAAAACACCAGCTATATTTTCAAAAGCGACACGTAAGTACATAACCTTGACCGTTCGACTAATCTCTGCAACAGCTCAACCGGTACTAAAACGAAATCTCTCTCAGCGCGGTTTAACATGATCTATATTCAAGGTCGACACTACATGCCTGCTTCTCTACCGGTTTAGTTTATTTATGAATTTTTCGTATTCTTATATTAACCCGTAATACCGACGCCTATGCGAGTCCGCAAGTTTAGGTTACTCTAATAATAATAGTATATTTTGCCCAACAGGTTAACCCCAATTACAGGACAAGAAAATATATGTATAGAATGTGAATACATTACAAAAGAAAAAATAAACATTGTACATTAAAAAAAAATAATAACAAAAAACTATTAATGTGAAAAAAGAACCGACAAAGATATCTTCATATTGCACGTTGGCATTACGTGTCATGTGGTAGATTGGCGCCCGGAGTAGTAGATTGGTCCTTGGTGTTGACATATTGAAAGTAGACGCATGACGGGATGCCAGTCGCGGAACGTTAAAACATATAGTTGACAACAAGTAAGGACAATCAACTTTATTGTTAAAGAGCTTCTGCAGGTTGTTACAGTTAAAAAAAAATTAAAAAAAAAATGAGAAAGATAAATAAAGAATGGTGCTGCTCAGTTTGCTATTTAACGTAGTGTTAAGGAGAGGAGTCAATGAGTGAAATAATAATACAACGGCGTTTAAAATTTATTTATGTTGCTGAAGTCGTGAAGGTTCTTTGTATTTCTTCGCCGAGACGACGACCCGGTGTTGGAATTCTTTGGCAAGAATTCCGGTGTTAATAGGGCGCCACTGAATGTCTTGTTTAGCTTAGTCGCCTCGCTGATGATCGATACTTCCGTTGAAAACCATTCAGTGTTTTCGGAAAGGAAGGAAGAAGTATACAAAAGGAAATTCAAAACGTAGCAAATATTTGAACAAACTGTATATTGAATGAAAGAGCACTATTAAAAAAAAGTTACAAAAAGGCTAATATCTCAGGGTCAAAACAATTACTATAAATATTAACAAAGTTAAAGAAATGAATAAAAGCGTCAAAGAAAATATTTAAAGATTAATACTAATCTAAACAACAAAGCTAATAATTAAATTTACAAGTTTCTAGAACGGGCAGTAGTAATGGCGTTAAGCGCAGTTCTTAAATCTTAAGTACGAATCATAATTAACCAAAAGAATTACTATTAAATACACCAAATAGCTCAACCAAAAGGAAATGTTAATTCTAATTCGCAACGTTACATAAAATATATTAAATTAACTTACATAAGACTGGGTTCGGAGAGACACGCAGGAGGTTTGTCCGCAAAATACGTTGGTACAGGTGTTCTAGCGGTGGTGAAGTTGAAAGGGCAAGCGCCGGGCTCGCAGATCGAGGAAACGGTGGTTGACAACCAGCGGGCAGACACGATCCAACTTGTGCGATGTTCCGTACGACTCAATACGACAAATGTAAACGCAAAACAAAAGTCGTTGGGAAAATAGGACCTCGGGCACCATATATCCCCCAGTAGAGTTATGTCAAACGACAAATTGTGGTACCTCAGAGGAAACCGAGTTTCTAACACATTTGGCCACTTACGGCCACACAAACTGCTGCTGCCAACTGTAACTTCGATCTCGTGACTAATTATTAATAATTATCCCCCTTGGCGTCAGAACGCCTCTATTTATGTATTTTACGGGAACCCAATGGGATCGCGAGATGTGACTCGACCAATGCGGAAACAAAGGTATGATGTATGCGAGATCGGTGTATAGCGACGTATTTGTATGTTTATTAAACCGGGTAATTGCTAATTACAACAATTAGCTACGGATGAAATCTAATTTAACTGATACCAACATGTAAAGCGGAAGTTATACTATCCGTTGACAAAATTTCATTTATGTTCTTTGATAAACAAAGAAGCTACAGGGCTTAAAGGATTGAAAGAAACGGGAATGATTGGTTCCTCAACAGTTAATTACTAAATATCTCATTAGCTTAAGAATATAACCTTAAATTTATCGTTATCATAGACGAGAAGAGTTTAAAATAAAGATATTGGCGGTATAAAATTTTGAGAGGATTAATATTAATGGTTTTATTAAATAATAAAAATCAAATCATAGGACAAATTAGGGGAATAAATTTAGCTAAAACATGTACACACAAACACTACGCCTTGTAGACGCGGTGATGTCATCCTTTGCAGGTGCTCAGTTTCGTTTTATGTTGAAATAAAGGAATTGGCGTGAAATGAAATGTTTTAAATATGGATTTAAGAATTTTGTAAATTAGTAACAAGGTGCCGAGCGCTATGGAGCTCGCGCCGATGATTTAATGAGTCCATTTGATGTCTACAAAGTAAATCATGGTAAGATATACCCCACTCTGGATAAGTTTCGTCGATTTTCCATGACAAAAATTTCAGAAAACGTCGTTGAATCCGCTCAACTAGAAGCTGGTCGGATGTGTAAAAAGGAAACCAAACTATACAAACGTATTCTAATTTACTGACGGCAAAAGCATAAAAAAGTGTTTTTAGTAGTCGGATACAAAGTGACGTGAAGTTCTCATGAGAAATCAGAGCATTTTTGAAGCGGACAAACAGATAATTTCTATATGGTTAGAGAAGGATAAAGTTGGATCAAAAGCCACGCCTAGATCTTTGATTACATTTATTTTAGACAGAGTTTGTTTATCAATTGAGTAAGAAAATTGATACGGCTTAGTTTTCCTTGTAAAGGACATGTAACAGCATTTAGCGGTATTGAGCAACAAGTTATTAGTCGCTGACCATCTAACCAAAAGATCAATATTACACTGCAACTGATCAGCTTCGTCACAACCAGACACAGCATAAAACAGCTTAACATTATCCGCATATGCCAAAACAGAACAGGTAAGTGATTGCAAGAGATCGTTTATAAATAAGTTAAAAAGGAGAGGACCAAGGTGTGATCCTTGCGGAACACCACTGTGGATATAAAATTAAATGACTCAAAACCGTTATAGAAAACATAGTTTGATCTTCGCGTTGAATATGATTCTATTAATAAGCGCAATCCAGGAGAGAAACCAAAAGAATCAATGTAAAAGAAGTCCGTGATCAATCCTATCAAACGCGTGAGAGAAGTCAGTGTATACGGTATCCACCTATCCTTGATTATCCAAGATCTCACTAACATACTGAGTAAAGGAGCATAAATTTGTCGTAGAACGGCCAGTCATGAATTCATGTTGATGTGGCGATATGTATTGTTTTATATTGAAAAATATAGTACAGTACAAGTATTGCTCAAGAACTTTGGAGAAATTATTTAAGATAGAGAACGGCCGATGATTAGTGAGTAAGGCTTTGTCGCCTTTCTTGTGGATTGGAACAATTCTTGCTCGCTTCCATCTTTCAGGGAAGGTAGATGTACTAATTGCCAAATTAATAATTTTGGCAATAGGCTTGTTTAATAGGAAGCGAGCATCTCTAATCAAAAAACTTGGCACAAGGTCTTCACCTGCAGTAAATTTGTTCTGAAACGAGGCCATAATATTAACTACATCGTCTTCACAGATCGGACAAATGTTGAACGTTTGCAGTTGTTGGAGGTTCTCAGGCAAATCCAATGTGCCAGTCGGCAAATAGGTTTCGGCGAAACAATAAGCGAACGCGTCTACAATTTCTTTGTTGACGGAAGATAATTCCTTTCCTAAGCAATTTAGAGGAAAAGTTTTCAAATAAAAACTATTCACAGACAAATGCTGCACAGCATATCATTATACTGAAGTATACAGGGTGTTCACTTTCTGCTGCGCAGTATCACGAAGGTGTCTGCGAGGGGTAGTTTTGAATATGTATATTTTGAAATTTACTGTAGTAATTTGATATAATTGATCATTATAGACAAGTTGTGTGGTGTAAGTGGTGTAAATGTCGCCATGGATTTTTACGTTGATCCCTAATTAAGGACCTTTGCATGTACGATCGTTTCTATTATAATAAATATTGTAATTACAGTTATTGTGGCAGTATGACGACCAAAAAATTTTTAACGCTTGCTGAGATATCAAATATGCTTAAAGATGATGAGTTCTACAAAGATTTGGAAGAGGATCTAGTTGACATAGTAGAACTACCACCAGAAAAGGTGGATACAGTGTCGGATTGCGAGGATCTGGATGAAGAAACTGCACCGGAACCAAGTACAAAGAAAAAGAATGTTACTTTATCTTCATCTTGGAAAAAAATCAGTCCAAGTTTTTCTTCGGAGGTAGCTTCAATGGTAAGCGATAGAGCACTGCACCTGCCTATTTTTCACGGCCCGGCCCGCCCGTGGCCCGTTACAGTATGGAGTAGGCCCGCCCAGCCCGCCCGTTGCTTTCATTACCTCGGCACAAGGCCCGCCCGACCCGGCCCGTTAGGAAATTTAGGCCCGTCTAAATTATTTTAGCCTGTTTAAGTAATTATATCTGCACTGTCTATTTCTAATCATTTTTTAATTACTACTAACATTGTGCTAACTTGTTACATATTACGTGTAAAGTTCATGCTTTCAGTCATGTGGCAGATAGTATTAGGAAATGTTATCCTGAGGTAGACGCTTTAATAGCGCATACAAAAGCAGTGTTTGTCAAATCCCCAAAACGTATTCAGAAATTTCACAGATTTGCCTGAGTCACCAGAACCTATTCTTACACGTTCGGGGACATGGTTACAGGCCGCATTTTATTATCATAAATATGTTGAGAATATTGAGAACGTGGTTTTACAATTCGATTCAAAGGAAGTTGCGGCTATCAAGGAAAGCCAGTCGAAATTTCAAGATAGTCAGGTTAAAACGGATTTAAAAACTATTCAGAACAATTACTTCGGACTAGTGGAGGCAATAGAAAAATTACAACATCCTTCGGTGTCGTTAGTGGAATCTGCAAATAGTGCAACATGCGCGCGGTAGAAGACACAAAAAATGTTCGTGTTCTAGAAAGATTTGAAAGTGTTTTAGAGAAAGATTCTGATTCTGGCACATTATGACAAATTTGTGAAGGTGCGTCAACAGAACCGTTAAGTTGTTCCAAAGATTATTTTAATTACGCAAATATAACGTCATTAGATGTAGAACGTTCGTTTTATGCATATAAACACACTGGCTGTTGGCGCAAATTGAGCAACTCTAACTATAAGTCCTACTTTCCAATCTGATGGTATTTGTTCTTCATTCCAAATCTTGTTAAGGATATTCAGCAATACTTGTAATCCAAAATCTCCTATATTTTTAATTCACATTAAGAATTTGAAAATATCTTTAAATAATGAAATATTTTTAAATTCTAAAAATTGTCTCATGAATTTGAGTACGGAAAAGACGATAATTCCGTCTCTGTTCAGAATGTATATTTTTAAAAATAATTTGCAAAGCAATTACATTGTGTTAATTGAACCGTAAGTGTCCAAAAAAGTGATAAGTGTATTTCACACCAGACACCCAAAGACTTTTTATACAGTGCCGATGATAAAACTAAGACCACTTCCTGAAAAATCCAACGGATATTTAAGTCATGATAAATGTAGTTCGCCAGACGGTCGCGCATATGCGGTCGCCCTGTTGTTGCTGGTGTAAATCGTTCGGCGAGATGCAAACTCTTCGAACGAACGCATACGCCACGCAAACGACCGCAGCTCCGTACACAAACACTCATCCCGTACGTATTAATGTTTATTATTTCAGTTCTAGGTCAGATAACAGAGGCGGCCGCGACATCTTGGGAGGTCCGGCCGCAGAATGAGACATTTTGTTTGGAGTTCGCCGGAGATTAAAGGAGAACGAAAAAGAGACCGCGGCACCTTCTCCGCTCTTTCGCCGTCGCACCACCGACAATTTCCTTTTCCATTTCCAACGTCCTTTCCTTCGTAATTCTCATTGCAATTTATTTATTATTAGTTCTTCATATAATTTAGTAATTCCCACTACCATATTATGATATCATTTTCCTCGAAAGCTCAGTATTAGAAGAATTCTACGGGAATACCCATAATACGTAATTTATAAACACCATGTGCTATCACTAGAGTAGCCAAAACTTGCGGACTCGCATAGGCGTCGGTATTACGGATTAATATAAGAATATGAAAAATTCATAAATAAACTTACTTGCTAATTATTCAACAAATTAGAGGCATCAGGATGTGAACTACTGTAAACTTGCATCATTGCATATGTTTCCACAGTTACTTCTTTAAACCTTGTGCGTCGACAAGAAAAAATATTCTTATACATAGAAAACGATCTCCACATCTAAGGAAGTTACATTTGCATGTAGAAACTGTTTTTCAAAATCACTTAAAAGTTCACTATTCTTACATTTATCATAAACGGCCTCTAAAGTGTTAAAATCGGGATTTTTCCTTAAAACATCTGCCAACTTTTGAATAGCGCATAATCCTGGCGTATCATTTAATGTGTGTAATTTATTTTTTACACTCTCCACTATGTCTAATGATTCCTGCAATGACAATTCAGTACATTGTAGTTTTCTGATGACATCTAGTAATACTGTAAATTGGTACATATTGTTGTTAAATCTTCTAAAAGTTGAGAATTTGAAATTCTCTTTGACTTTCTCTAATTGCTTTGGATTCATTCCGATTAAATCGCATTATAACTGATTGAATTTGTTGAAAATGGATCAAATAGTAAGAAGCTGCTGTTAGCCAAGTACCCCATCGCGTTAAAATTGGTTCGGGAGGTTCTGGAATACCTGGACAAAATTTACGAAATTCTTTTAAACGTTTAGGAGATTTACGAAACACTGCTTTAGTACTTCCAATCACCCGATCAACGTTTCCGTAATGTTGTCGAACAACTTCACCGACTAAATGCAAAGCATGCAGCAGGCAGGTTACATGTATTAAGTTAGGAAATATATGTTTTAAGGATCGCCCAACACTTAACATCGTTACTGCACTATCTGTCACAATCATCACAACTTGATCTTGGGCAATTTTAAATTTTCAAACGTTCATTATCACTTTTTGAATATTTTCCGCGGTACATTGTTGAACACGTTTGCAAGCTAACAAATATCGCGAGCTATTACATTCACAATACTGTTTTTCTTTATATCGGTCGTCTCATCCACGGTAATCCATATTTTGTTTGGAACACAAATCACGTTTACACACATTTTCTAGCATCTCTTTCATTCGCGGCAAATGATTCTGTAATTGTGTTTGTGAGGGTAATGGGTGCTTTGGAACGTATTGTCGCCAAAACGTTTAAAGCTGCTTTTCACCACACAACGAAGATTACAAGAGATAAACATAATTAATAAATGTATGAGAACAGTGTATAAGGTATTTCAGTTCTTGCATTTCTCATATGCTTAATACCATTGACATGCCTCTGGCAATCAGTTCTGTCCAATGCAGCCAAACGAACATTGCATATTAAGCAAAAAACTGCACTAGCGTCATATTTTAAATTGGGAAAAAGTGACACATACTTATGTAGCAAATCTATTACGAGTCATTGTTCTCTTAGGTATGTAAATATTAGTTCTATATGAAACGATACACTAATTATGTACTTGGTATAATACTACAACACACAAAAAACACCAGCTATATTTTCAAAAGCGACACGTAAGTACATAACCTTGACCGTTCGACTAATTTATATTCAAGGTCGACACTACATGCCTGCTTCTCTACCGGTTTAGTTTATTTATGAATTTTTCGTATTCTTATATTAACCCGTAATACCGACGCCTATGCGAGTCCGCAAGTTTAGGTTACTCTAGCTATCACTGTAACAACTTTGATAACGAGTCTGCGATGAATAACACCCAAGAAAGGAACTGTTCTTTACGAAGATGTTTTTCAGATGCACAGGATATATTATTTCATTTTAACTGCCTCCGTTATCCCAGAAGAAAGTTTAAATTATCACAATTTTTAAATTTGGAAGCAAGAAAAACTAAGTTGTTAGTAGATTATTTACTTAAAGGTACATCAGCTTAACCTAGTATTGGGCATACCATGTGAGGGAATTTGAAGTAGACCACTCCATTGGGTATGTACAAAATTTATACGGGCATTGCCTTTTTATTTAATCCATGATATTTGAAAAAATAAAAAATCTACATTAGCGTTAAATAAACTATAATTCCCAGGTTCTACAATCAACTCACTCTATTCATTCGAAGTAAATAACTTTATAAACGCAAGAGTTAACAATTCCTTTTAGAAATTATTAAAAACTCTAATTCAATCATTCATTAGATAAAAAATGCAGTCTTGCAGTGCAACATTCAACTATAGCATACGGGCGTTGCCTCCGATATATAAGACCCGAGCGCTTTGATGTCAGCAGGCTGTGACGTATTTTGCAGTAGGTCGTCGATCAGCCATAAACGCGCTTATACGTTCTGACCGTCTCTGCGTTTTGAATTGGTTTATCCAAATTATATTGGTTTTATTTTAAAAAATATTATGTAGTGATATTTCCGCACTCTGTTGGTAATACCTGCAACGTTTTTCTAGTGTTGTATAAGCGATAAAACCTTTTCTGAAATGATAAAAATGGGATAACCTAGAAACTGTGGCGTCGGTTGTTTTGAATGTTTTGTTTGTGAGTTACACTTTGTAATAGAATGATTTATTTTTCAACAGCTACAGATTCAAGGACCGGTGAAACTATAACTGGAAGTTTAAAAAATCCTAGGCAAAAAAAATGCTCTTCCGACTTAATTCCCTAACTGTCCGCTGTATTTGAGAAAAAAACGTGAAGATTTTATTGTTCAAATAGTTTTATTTTCTTACGTTATATTTAACAAAACAAGTTCCAACAAGTACTCAGGTGCAAGAAATTCGTTCCATTACTTGTTTCATCTTTATTTGTACTTCTAAAACTCTAGACTTGCGAAATGGTGTATATAAATTTATAATTAGTGGATTAAATATCCACCACAGATACATCTTCTACGAAAACGGTGCTCGGTTACGTGTTTGGTTTTTGCTTTGAAAGTTTGTTTTTCCAAAATAAAATCGAATGGGATGCGAAGAAAGGCTCAGTAGACGACTGGCATCCTCTTTAAACCGGAAGCCCTTCAAAACTTAAATGCAAAAAATGATTCCTTTACCGCGTAGGCTAATATCGTACAAGGCAATACATCACCAACCCAGCGTGACGTCATCGAATAGCGCTGAGTCCTTGTTATATCGTAGGTAATGGTACGGGTCACTTCCAAACTCCAGGTATGTATATGAAAAAGTTCTAGCACTTGGAATTAGATTGTATCTTTCTCAGTAAGTAACCCGATCTCTAATTATTTAATTTCGTTATTCTTTTGTCCTGAGTCTTTTTGTAGAACAGTGGTTCTTTAACGATGCTTCCAAAATGTTGAGCAGCATACTGGTTAATATGTAATTGTGTTGCTGGATATGTGTTATAAGAATGAAAACAAAATCAGCCAGGAATATTATACTCTGTTTCAAAAAATACAAAAATACAGTGATTATATGCAGTGTTTTTCTGACACTTTCATAAAGAATACTTTTTTTTTATAAATCCTTAGAGACAGTTTTCTTATTGTGACGCCTATTCAGGAACACAGTGTATAAGAGATAAAAAACTGTTTCCAATAACAGATCCTTGAGAAACAGCACAATATAGAATTATATACAGAATATTCCCAACTTATTTCACAACTACAAACTTCCAAACTCCCTTCAATTATTTTGGTATCATATTTGAAAAGTTAACAAAAAACATACTTCAATAATTTAAATAGATACTACATGGGCTGAAAAGTCTTTAGTCTACCAATGAAAAAACGACATTTTAAATGAAAAAACTGTTTTATTCTTCGACATAATCTCCATCTAGAGTAATGCACTTATTGTAGCGGTCCTCTAATATTTCGATGCCGGTTTTGTAGTGCTGCGCGTCAAGTTCTTTAAAATAGGTGTCTGTTTCCAACCCTACTTTCTCATTTAAGTGAAATCTTTTGCCAGAGAGCCACATTTTCAATCGGGGAAACAGGAAATAGCCCCTGGGGGCTAGGTCGGGCGAATACGGTGGATGGTGAACCAATTCGTAGCGCAATTCCTTCAATTTATCGGTCGTATCGCGAGCAGAATGAGCTGGGGCGTTGTCATGGTGAAAGAGCATTTTCTTCTTCGCCATGTACGGCCTTGTATTCGACGTCCAATCGATCCAATAATGCACAGTAATATTGTTTGTTGATTTTTACCATGTTTAAGGTAGTCTATAAATATTATACCGTGCGCGTCCCAAAAAATACTGGCCAACACTTTACCGGTTGATTGTTGCGTCTTTGGGCGCTTCGGACGACTCTCACCAGGCAATAACCACTCTGCCGGCTGCCGATTGGAATCAGGAGTGTAGTGATGGATCCATATTTCATCCATTGTCACGAAGCCCCGCAAAAAATCCTTCTTATTGCGCGTAATAAGTGTCAGATTCTCCTTCGAAAGTTTGACACGTTGGTCTTTTTGATCAATTGTTAAGAAACGCGGCACCCAACGCGCGCAAAGCTTCTTCATGTGTAAACATTCATGAATGATGTGACCTACACATTCCTTTGAGATGCCTATGGTCTTTGCTAGCTCACTCAATTTCACTTTGCGGTCATTCAGCACAATTTCACGAATTTTTTTACATATTTTCTGGCGTGACTGCCTCATTTGGCCTTCCTGAACATTGTGCATCATTTGTGCTGGTACGGTCACGACGAAATTCAGCATACCAATACTTTACGGTTGAATTGGCTTGGGCAGATGTTCCGTAACACTTATTAAGCCATTGCTTTGCTTGAACAGTATTTTTTCCCATCAGGAAGCAATGTTTTATCAAAACACGAAATTCACTTTTTTCCATGGTAAACAAAAAATAACAGAGGTAGCGTCACTTCGAGAGCAATAATTTGAGAACGAGTAAATGAAATGTCATGAAATTTTGACAGCGTTGTAGTTAAGGTTGGTACTCTTCGGCACGCATATGGATTTTTGATTTCTGACGCCATCTATGTGACAGGCCAAAGACTTTTCAGTCCATCCAGTATTGACTAAGATATTTATAAGAACACGTGTTACGAATTTAGTAAACACTGTCTTAAAACTTTGAAAACAAACGCATATGGTCTATGGTAATCGTTTATTTAATGCAATACACAAAAACACAAATATGTATACATATATGCTTCGGTAATCAAGCACTAAAAGACTCCTCAACGAACTATCAGATCCTCCTTCACTTGATAAAGTGTTCCATTGCCTGTGAAATAAACGTATCATATATCGATACTATCATATTTAAGTTAACAACATCGGAAAGTATAGTCCGTTTCATTTTATTTTAATCTGACTAAATAGTAAATAATTACTTTTTTTATATATTTATATATAACGTATTTACCTGCCCATTAGTCAAATTAAAATAAAATGAAACGGACTATACCTACATATATGCAAAATAAAAAAAAAACGGTAACATAAAAAAGATTGTCAGAATCTATTCTGGTAGCTCTAAAATGTAAATTTAAGCAATATCATCCAATAACAATTTTGTATTTATTTGGTCATTTTCATTATCAATTTTGGAATTTGTTAATTACATAGAGAAAACTAAATAAACTATAATTCCCAGGTTCAATGAACAAGTATTCATTCGAAATAAATAACTATAAATACACTGCCTTTTAAAAATTTGTTGTATAACATGTCTTTTAATAGTTTTAATTTAAAACAAATCTTCTCATAGCATTCCAGAATAACGCAAAACATAAGTACATTTATTGATAATATATTAACAAACGTAATCATGGCAGACGACCACAAGTCGACTACAAGCTTGCATTTCTCTGGTCACTTATGCGAGACCGGCATTTATACTTGCCCCGTAAAGAAATCTGCAAAAAATGGCGTATTATTAAAAACATATGTTCAGAAAATATGGACATGTTTAAACACATACTGCAACAAGAAATAAACTTACCATCTGATATACTGTTGAGATGTATGATGAGTTCCATGAATGTTTTGTTGGCATATTCAACAAATGCTTCCCAGAAAGACGCAGGTTAATTACACAGGACATCTTTGAAAAGTTCCAATTTCCAGACGATGTTTTAGCTCTTAAAAATAATCTCGATGCGTGGGCTACCATTGCCAAGTTAACGCAGAAAGATGATTGTTACATGCAATACAGAAACTTGAAAAAGATGTATCTCTTCAAAATGATCGAGCTAAAACAGCAATTAAATGAGAAGTCTATTCTGGATGCTAAGAACGAGGTGAAAGCTATGTGGAAGGTAATAAATACCGAAACAAAAGGGTGTATTTCATCTAGTGAGTTTCCAAGTTGTCTAGTGCGTGATTGAATCAATACTTCTGTGAAATAGGTGAGCAACTTGCTACAGGAGTGCAATCTTCCTCGTTAGCTACCGATTTACAAAACAATCTTAGATTACACACGTTCATCTTTGCTCCTATCACCTCACTAGATATTGAAGATATAATAATTGGACTGAAACATAAACACATTCTGAACATATACAACATTTCAACTCACCTCATAAATGAAGTTAAATCCGAAATTAGATCAGTGCTTGCGAGGCGAGGACCAATCGAGTAGCCTTCCAGCTTCCTAAATCTTGCGCCCTTTCATTTGTTCTTATGGGTGTATTTCAATTAAAAATGTATGTTGATAGACCACAAAACCTAGAAGATTTGAAAAATAGAATTAGTTCTGACATCATTCGCAATGTACAAGATGAATGTGTTATCAAGGGGCCGGTGGATGGTATTTCAAACATTTAATTCAAAGGAAACAATCATTCCATTTCTAGAATAACAGTATTTATCTTTGTTTTTTGTTATTAATAAAATTTATGTTTTCCACATGTTTAAATGACCTTTATTCGAAAATGTTGTTATATGAGATATTCAAATTTTGATGGTACCATTTAGACAATTAAATGATCTATCAAAAAAAGAATCGGGAGTGGTCGTTCAAAAAAATTGTCGAGGACGTCATTACTTGAAAACCAGAGATGAGAGAAACTTAAAATTACTACAAAAATATTTATAAAAAGAAAATAAAATTGACTGGAGCATTTCTTCAAATTTAATGAATTTATTTCATAATTTTGCCGCGCAGTGCATCGTCGTGTTTCAAAACGAGTTCATCAAAACTACATCGATCCTATATAGAAGCAAAGGTGGGCATTTTGAAACTTGAAAATGCCTGCCGTTTAAAATGCAGCGACAAAAACCGAGTACAGTTCCCCAACCAGCTCTCAAGCAGCTCTTGGACTGCTGAACTCCAGATGGCGTGCACATAAGCGTTCATATATTAAACGATTTCATTGTACAACCAGCGTTGTGCTCAATGTAGATGACCACTAACCCAGAGGGGTAGATGGTTTATGCAGTGACTTGTCTGACCAAGCAGACAGCACTAGGATACCTGAGGGTATCCAAAAGGGATCTTTGCATGGTTGTCGATGGGATTCTGACTGAACCTTGCCAACTAAGGAAACACTTCTTCAGTGTGGGACTAAGAAGAGATCTGTCATGCAGGGTGCGCTAAGTTGAAGATGAGACGCAAGTGTTCTGCACTAGCTTAGAAGGACTTTGCTGGGTGAGGAGCAATTACACGCTTAAAAAAAAACTCAACTCTTTAGCTCTAACCGCTCCGATGCTAAGACGTCTCAATGTTTAGAAACGAAGATTCCTTTTTTAACTTTGAAGCTCCCTAACCAAAAAAGCTAGAAGGTTCTGCTTGGTCGCAATCGATTCAACGGACAATTTTCTATCGGAGCCCGTCAAATTCGTCAACCAGAAATGCGTAGCTAACGATAAATCAGATGAAAACGAGAGTGATGTCGATTTCGGGCTTCGTTCTGACGCCGTTTTTTGTGGTTCAAAAAACAACAAACGCCTATAACTTCCGAATGGTTGGGGCAATCAAAGCAACTAATGATATCGCTTTGATCTACGTCAAAAGCTGCTCTTTTGGTGTTATAACTCAACGCGATTCGGAGCAATTTTTTATTTTGCAGCTGTTTTCAGATCTTCGAAAATTCCATCACTTTGAGTACGCCTTGCCACCATTAGGGTAATTTCTCTGGACAACATCCTTGTCTATGTCTAGTTGGTTGACGCTCTAAAGCTCTTCAGCATAGAGAATGGCCTTATTGTGGCCTAAATTGTTGTCCGTAACCATAAAAATATAAAATTAAGCATTCAACCTAAGCCTTTCTCTAGTGTTGTTTCTATGAAGCATAGATATTGGAAAATAGTGAATTTCTTCAGTTATCGCAATTGAAGTAACTTTATTTTAATTTTTCGTATTATAAATTACTATTTTTGTGGATTTCTATTGAAATTTTTTAAAAACTATGACGTTTCATCCAATTTTACCTTAAATCAAATCAAGTCTGTTATTTGGATCAATTGTTTGATCGCTGATGAAAACCAAATTTATATTTACACCCATACCTTGTAGGAAAACCATTTTTTTTTTGCTATCCGTTTCGTGAATTCGCCGAACTTTAGAAAACCCTAAAGAAAAAAAAAAGAAATAGAAAACCGCGCCGGTCGATCTTATTTTTAAGCCGTCGTCGTCAGTTTCTTAATCATCCGTTTAAATCTCGGACCGAATGTGTAATTTCGCGTCCATCATCACCGTACTTTTCCCGGTACACCAGCAGACGCGCCACACGCGCCGCCGTTCCTTTCGAGCCGTCAAACGCCGATGACCCCTAACCGATTCCCAAAGAAGAGCACAGAGAGAAAAAAAAACGGAGAAAAACACGAAACCGCGTGGAAAGCAAAATAAACGAACGAATTGGGTGAAATATTGAAAGGCGATGCCTGCTGTTGGCTTCGTTCAGATCTATTGCTTCAGCTTAAATAAAGTTAAAATTGAGTTTGGTTCCAGACACAAAGGAGTTGGTGATGGAAGGAAATTATGTTAGGAAAGATCGGTTTGAATAGTTAGGAATAGGAAAATTATAGTGAATAGTGTAGGAATAATTCGTATTTTATTTTTTTTATGAATAGAGGGTATAAAGGATCTAAAATTTAATATAATATGTTTATATTTTTTATTTATGTCAAATAAATGGCAAAAAAATCTTCTTCATGATACCTGTACTATTCTGAAATATCCTCAAACAAATTTTGGTGAAATTCAAATTACAGTCAGTAAAAAAAATGGTGTGAAAGTCTGTCTGAAAAAGATTTGCGAAATGGAGAAATTGTACAGAAGAGGAGTTTTGCCCTCATTACCCCACATTTGCCGTTGTCTGGACTTAATTAAATTATTTAATACCTTCACTTCGAAGATCGGAAGCTCGGGGAGGAATAGAGGCTTCTAAAAAGGAGCTAATATCCGCCAGAGGGAATTTCACATTGACTGAGTGACCATACTGAATACTATACATATATCACTGTACGTGCTCGAATGACAGCTGCGTTTAACGATGTAAATGTACACCACTACAATATATAAGCAACCATCAAGTGACTCATTACTTACACTGTTACTTTGACCTTCATCGTGTTGCATCTGTTGCGGTCCTAACGAATATCCTTAAGTTTGTGAAGGGAGCGGAATGTGTATGGTGCTTCTTTGTCAATGAGATATGATCGTCTTGCCTAAAAAAAACTGGGATTTTAATAAATAATGCGATAGTTTAAATTCGTAACTGCGTAATCTTACCAATTGTTCTAGATACCCATCTCTAATGCATCGAACAGAATACAATATCTGGCTATAGGATAATTCAAAAGATAGGTTCAGAGCACTTCTGAACATAATATATAGTGTACACGTATACAAAAGCTAGTTATTATAAAGCAAAAACAACTACAATAATAAAAAAATAAAGACATTTATTAGCATTTCTCGACATGAATGTGATTAGGGATTAATGTAAAATATTGGCCTTCGCTGTAGGAACAACGAACGTTTCCGTTTGTCTAGTTTTATGCTGATGTACGAGAAACCCAATTTGCGCTGGCTATCTCCTGACGAGCAGTTACAGTTTGCATGTCATGTTGTTCCAACAAGCTATTATAATCTGTTCAGCGTAATGGATAAGTACCGGTTATTTTAAAAAGTAAGTACTTTAGAAACCCCTTTTGTGTTCTCTCAATCGCGAGTTATTGGTAAAGGTATATTGAGTACAACAGACGCATATTCCGACCTAGGGACCATTAGGGTATGATCCTCCAAGATTTTCGACTCCTCAAACTCTTAAAACCAAAAAGCAGGGTTTTAAGCGTTTGAGGAGTCGAAAATCTTGGAGGATCGAGAAATTCGAGAGGCAGAATTGCAAATAGTTACCATGTGTTCAGAAAATTGAAGTTCTGAGACAAATAGAAAGCCCAAGTCTTTAAACTGCGTTGATCTTGGTATGGCGACGTTATCCACTATGTAGCCAAAAAACAGGATTTTTCATTTTGAAGTATGTAACAACAACACGTTTACTGACATTAAGACAAAACTTATTGTTAATACACCAGTAGTTGATCCTGTCCAGGTTTGTTTGTAATTTTACCGAGTCGGCGATAGATGATATCTCAGAAAATAGTATTAAGTGATCCGCTATGCGAGAACTCTTCGAACAAGGCAGTAGAGGAGATCGTTAATGTATATGTTAAGTAAAAGGGAACCCAAAATGGAACCCTGTGGAATTCCTGACGAAGCAGTGTATATGTTAAAGGTAAAGCCATCACAGCAAACGTATGCCGATCTATTCTTTATCGTGATGGTAGAGAATCTTTTTATTTGCTCGGTGGGGGTTTTTCTCTTTAGTTCAGCATCAAATCGGTCCAATAAATCAACATAGTACCCTTCCGTGACTGTCCTGCCCTTCTCCAAATAATAAATTAAGATTATGCCTTGCGAATCCCAAAAAATCGTCGCTATAGCTTATTCGGCTGATGGAATCGTCTTCGTCTTCTTTGGTGGACGTTCACCGCGAAAACCCTATTTTTCCGACTGACCGTTGGTTACTGACATGTAGTGATGTATCCCTGACTCATCTACAGTCACATAACGCCGCAGAAACTCACTCGTATTGCGCTTAAACATGTCCAGAGATTGCTATGAAGTTATCTCGCGATTCCATTTTTGATCAATCGTCTGCAGACACACCCATCTCACCGATAGCTTTTTAATACTGAATTTTTGCACACGTTCAATTGAGATGTTTACCATATTCGAATCCCTTTAACCCTCACCCGGCGGTCTGCTGACAATATCATGAACTTTATTGATCGTATCGTCCGTGGTCACCTCAATGGAACGACCTGTCCTCTCCTCATCAAAGACGGATATTTGGCCACGCTTAAATTCTGTATCTCATGGTAGTCATCGAAGGTGCGTGGTCCATATAAATTGCAATCAGCTTCTCTTTGATTTCTGCACACGTTTTCCCATCCAAAAAAAGAAATCGAGTCATTGACCGGTATTGTTCTGTTTCCATGATTATACAAACTGGCTTACTTACTATTCGATGAATCTGTCCGAAGTTTTGATGGACTCAGTCGATAATGCAGATTTTGACACAAAGCGCCATCTTACACTGCCTGTAAACAGTAATGACATCAGTCAACAAATATTTCTATAAAGTTGGTTGTCTGGAGTAGTCTGTCAGAATGCTTGACGTACTGTTGTAGTGACAGGTGTTTTATGTATTGAAAAATTTACACGAAAAATGCACCGAGTATAGATTTTTTCGATCTATCGCCTCCGTTTCAGTGTAAAGATGGTTGAAAATAAGTCTGAAAACGAGGAAATCATTAAAACTGTCGAGATTGTCTGATTTTGACAATGCCATTAAGAAATAAATCGAACTCGCTATCAGAGTGCTGACACTCGGTCAGCTGTGATTTGTTGCTTAGAGTCCTATTTACATAATCCTTTGAAAATTAAACCCTACAATGCCCAAAAATCAGCGATGAAGATAAGTAGCTCGTTTTGTTTAATTTTTCTTCACCTACGCATAGCAGTAGATGCTTGCAAAATTAGAAAGGAGCAGAAAGGTCCGCAAATTAGGCCGCATCCTTTAGATAATCGCAATTTTCTCGTCTTTGTCATTAATTTGAGAACCAATAAGAGAGGAACGGGAGCTCGGATCTTACCTTACGTCGTGGTCACATCGACGTTCATACAAAAACCACATGAAACGCACGTACGCTACCTTGACGACGAGGGTAAGCTATCGATACTTGAGGTTGAAAAAATTATAGCGGAGAAAGGGACCGAGGACATAGAGCACGACCGAAGGTTGGCGCTCATACATGGTAATCGTGATGACAAACCATTGGAAATTGTACTCCACACAATCCCTATCGGGTCGCGTACTAGAAAGTTGAAGAAGGGTGAATGCAATATCTTCATCATCAGTAGTAATCTGGTAAAAAGCAGATACCCGGTACGTCTTTTAAAGTCCAATAAAAAAGATTGTAACAGGAGCAGGACCTGCGCCCAGCCCTTAAAAAGTGAGGTTTGCTTCCATCCCGTAGGTTCAATGCTGGAGTGTGATGGGCGTTTGCTGGGAGTTCGAATCGACGATATTAAATGCGTATCGCCGCTCGGACAATATATTTTTGCCAATATACGCGACCATGATCGGTGGATAGCCCAGAAAGCGGACGGGAGAAATTATTCCCACTACGACATTATTGGAGAACCGATGCATGTGCAGAGCGTGGCCACTGTAAGGCTGATAGCATCCAGTGTAATCTTATTCATTACTGCAGTTGTTTATTTGTTTTCTACAAAATAAATTAAAATCAAGAGAAATAAAGTATAAGACTTGAAATACGTAAATGATATCAATGCTGTATAGAAGTTTAAGTAAACTCTGGGACATGCTTTGTGCATAGTGGTGGTGATATCACTAAAAAGTGAAAATAAATTATATTTATTAAATTAATGCGAAATTATTCAGTTTATATCTTTTAAAACTTAATTGTTGTTAAAGCTAATAATTTTAACCAAAGTAATAATTTTTTGGGTGTAGTATAATCATCAGGAAAAATACTTAAGACTTGGAACAACGTTACCACGCTGTGATGAGTAGAATTGCATACTAGCGCCAACGGGCAGTGGCGGAAGTTCGATACAACCCTCAGTATAACAGCGAGTCTCAACCAGATCTATTTCGTAGTTCTACGTTTGTTTTAAAAATGTTGCCTACGTCGCGAAAACGACCAATGTTGCACAAAGTTACAAAATTTATAGCAGAAATACCTGACCTAAATTATGATGGCGTTAAAATTCAATGTGTAGTTTGTAATATCCCTTTAATGTGTTGGTCCAAAACGGATTGTCTATGTCACAAATTTAAATTTAATTTATGTGTTACCTTTATTGCATGTAATCTACCGTTTAATTTACTAGACAAGGAAGTATATGTCTTCTTTTGGAATAAATATTCGGCCTGCAAATTACCAAGTCAGGCATCGTTACAAAGAATTGTGCCATCTGCTCGTGAACATGCTGGAAAAAGAATTAAATCGGAGTTGAAAGATAAAAAACTGTGGTTATGTGTGGACGAAACAACAGATCGTAAAAAACATTCTGTGGTTAATGTAATGGTACGTACAATGGAACCACATCAATCGTCACCTTCAATTCTATTAACTTCCAGGCGAGTACAATAATGTACTATCGAAGTAATTTCAAAGTTAGTGTTAAATACATTGGAAAAGCTTGAACTTTCAACAAACCAACTGTTGATGTTTATGAGTGATGGTGCCGCAAACATGCTTTCTGTAGCTCGATCTCTTAAAAACATTTTAAGTATAAAAGAACCACAGTGTGTAACATTATTTATAAAACCACTGGTAAATTAAATGTCCTCCATCTAACAAGAGTATGAATTATATTCATGCTCCATTCATATTAAAAACAGGTGAAGTAAGTCAGAAATACAAGGCAGAAAATTGAGTAAAGATGAAAATGTTCATGACCAATCTAATAAAAGAATTATTTTGCGTGGCAGATCCAAATTTTGAAAATTATAATATTTGTAATATATTAAAAGTAAAAATTGATGATGAACATATTTTGATGGACCTTTGTTTCCGAAACCGAAAGGTATTCCCGAGTACAAAACTCGGATACAACCGACTAGAAGTTTTACAGATTCGGCAGAATTTTCGCGCGAGTCGAGCACATGCTAGAAAGAGATAGTTATATACAACGGAATGTGATCATTTGTGTGGATAGTCTCCCATTATCCCACCGCTTCGCATCTGTCTTGAATTCATACTTAATATCATTCGTATCTTATTGGAAAATCTTTTTCAAAGAAAAAGCAAGAGTAATTTCAATCATACAGCTTTTTATTGATTTCTCTATTTAACATTATTTTAACATGTAAAATGGGTAATTATTTTTTTAGTTATGAGAACGGATTATTTCTATGTTCTTTATTTCTTATGAAAACTTGATTCCGGTTACGAAATTTCGGAAATGCTTTTTGGAACCAATTAATTTCGTAAACCGAGATACGATTGTATTAATATTCTGTATAATCTTTATATAAATACGGCGATCGTTCGGAAACTACGTGGCCTAACAAAGAAAACGCAATTTTTTTTTTTGACAAAAAGCATTATATTTTTCAATATAGTCTCTTGCTCGCTCAACACGAATTAGACGAAAATCTATTACCACCGAGCCATTTTTTCAGGTTTGGGAACAGATGAAGAGAACAGTCGCTGGCAGCCAAATCCGGGGGAATAGGCCGAATGAAGCACCAATTCATGAATGTTGGCCATTGCAATCGCAGACTTAGGGGCAGGTGCATTATCCTGATGGAAAAGCACTTTCTTCTTTACCAAATAAGGCCGTTTCTCTTTAATTTTGTCGCTAAGTTGTTGCAACAAAGTGGCATAATACTCGCCATTTATTGTTTTCCCCTTTTCTAAGTAATCAACCAAGATAATTCCATGAGAATCCCAAAAAAACAGTTGCCATAACATTTCCTGCTAACAAAACCATTTTTGCCTTCTTTGGTGGCGGAGAACTTTTGTGTGTCCATTGCTTAGACTGTTCTTTGGTTTCGGGAGTATAATGGTGGTATAATGAAACGGCGTAAAAAGTCCTTCGGATTGTGGCGAAAACGTGCCGAAAGGTCACGAGAAACACTCAAACGATTCAGTTTTTGCTACGGTGTGAGCAACCGCGGCACCCAACGCACCGAGTATTCTTTCATTACCAATTTTTCAGTTAAAATTCTGTGCACACTATCATTTCAGATGCCCACTATGTCTGCTATCTCGCGCACTTTTACTCGACGGTCATCCAATACGATACGGTGGACTTATTCAATCATATCCGAGGCAGTTGCAGTTTTAGGACGTCCACTACGGGGTTCACCATTTGTGCTCGTACGACCACGCTTAAATTTGGCAACCCAGTTTTTAACCATTGAAAACGAAGGAGCGGATTCCAATAGTGGTTAATCCAGCTCTGTTTTAATTTCGGTTGGTATTAAGCCTTTCAAATGAAAGTACTTTATCACTGCTCTCAATTCAGTTTTTTCCATTGTTTACAAAATCACACGAGACGTTCACTTTGGTGTACTGTCAAAAACGTAGTTTCCGAACAATCCTCGTATATATTTTTATAAATACATATCTAAAGCAATCATATTACCCTGAAATTATACATTAGTCTTAATAAAGAACAGTGGACATCTTCTTTTTTCTTGTTTAGTATTCTTATACAAGTAAGTAATATCCCAAATATATATTTTTTTACAAAAAAGAAAGGAAACTTTTATTCTAAGATAAGAAAATGCAATGCCATAATGGTACAGTACAATGCTAATAATGGGTCAGTGCAAAAGTTCGTGCCCGATTCGTATGGATGAAGCTGGTGAAGTACCATGGCGACTTTGTTGTTGTTTATGATTACATATTATATATCGTTGGAAAGATAACTGTCATTTGAGCATTAGAAGTGTTTGGTTTGGTTGAATTTAAATCATGAAAAAAATCATTGAACATGGACAAGGAGAAGTTGCATTTTCGACATGTGATGCTTTTTCTAGAAAGGAATAACCGTTGGCGCTGCGATAAAAAACATTCAAGAGGATTATTTGGACCGTGCACTAGCCCTTCGAACGGTAAAGAAGTGGTTTGCTAAATTTCGCCGTAGTGATTTTACCGTCAAAGACGAACCTCGTTCTGGGTGTCCTTCCGACATCGATAACGATGTTCTGCGCGCATTAATAGCAAACAATGCATGCATTTCAACGGAAGAGTTTGCTGAGGCCCTGAACATTGATCGATCAACCGCGTTTCGGCGTTTAAAGAAGATGGGACTCACTCTGAAGCTCGACACTTGATCCGTATTCCGATTGACCGCATCTCCGCAGCCGTTCTTTTCTCGGGCGTCTAGAAAAGAGATCTTTAACCGTTTGTGACTGCGACAAAGTGGTCCTGTCTAACGTCAAACGCAGCGTCTTGAAGAAGCAATAATGCAGATGCAGCACCAAGCGGGTTGCATCCGAAGAAGGTCAGTTTGGTGGGATTGCCAAGGTGTTATATTTTTTGAGCTGTTTCCTGTTGGCCAAACGATTGAATTGAAAAAGTATTGCCAGCAACTAACCAAATTGGACGCAGCAATCAAAGAAAAACGCCCGAGCTTGGTTAATCCTAGAGACGTACCTAATCTTCCACCATGACAACGCTAAACCACACTTCGAAAATGACTCTGGACAAATTGGGACAGTTGAAATGGGAAATCTTATTGCATCCGCCATATTCTCCGGATATTACACCCTCCGATTATCATTTGTTTCGATCATTGCAAAACAATTTAAATTGCAAGAATGTTGATTCTGTGGAGGCTGCCAAAAATCACATCACCGCGTTCTTTGACGCTAAACCACACGATTTTTTCAAATGTGGTATTTATCAATTGTCTGGGCATTGGAAAATGATTATCGAGAACGGTGGCGAATACATAGTTGATTAATAAAGGTGTTGTTTACAGTAACAACTGCTTGACTTTTATTTACAAATCGGGCACGAACTTTTGCACTAACCCAATAATTTCTATTTGTTTTATTCTCCATGTTCCACAGGTGCTAAGCGCTACGAAGATTTCTTTACACGATCATCTTTTAAGGTTATGTTTTCTATAGTTTTTTCGATCAGAAATGTGTTGGGACGACGCCAGAGGCCTTTTGGTAGTCATTAAAAAAAGCACAATTTTCACTATTTTTTTTTTAATAGAATTGAATTAAAACAGATATTAATTTAATTTTTATTCTCTGCATTAAAAGCTCTTTCATACTATATAACTTGTAAAAGGTGCTCCTATACCGTATTACAATTTGCAGTGTTAATATTAGTTAGAATAAAGGAAATTTGCTACCATTTCATCATAGGAACAAATGCAAATTGCGAATTGTATACCAAGTAATGTTTTTTTATCTCATATCCTATAATAAATTACCTTATCTTTGCTCCAAACCTTTTTATATTAATCTTAATCTCAATTAAACAATCAAAAACAATTTTCCTTTACATTTTACACGGTTGCGCATTATTTTCACACTTATAAGTTCTACTTTATCCAACCAATATTGAAGCGACCGACGGCAACTAGACAAAAAATTTCTCCATCCCGTCGCTCATTGAAGAACGGCTATCATCATATCTCGAACCGGCAGACGCCATGGATGTAGGCGGAGAGTTGATGCCGACCGACGCGCTAGTGGGGGAAAATGATGAGGGCTGCGAGCGGTGGGGATGCGAAGAACGCGACGATCACGTGATCGCTTCGCCGCTCAGGTGCTAAAAACACCTATGGCATCGCCGCCGTTCCCCGAAACTCGAACGGTACGCAGGTCAGACGACATCTTTCTATCTTTACTTTTTTTTTAATGCCAGCCAGTCGAAGAGGACGAATGGTTTTGGTAATGGCGCGTTGGCGTTGCGCTAAGATACGTTCCAGAAATGAGAAAGAGGCTATAAAAACTATAGCTTCATTCATCAAAATCTAATTGGAATTTATAGACACAATGTTTTCAAGAACGAGTTGATAGATAAATGAAGCGTTATACGAGGATGGTATAATAAATTCCTATGTTAAGGAAGACAACACGATACCTCTTGTAGCTCTGTATACTAAAGTAGCGTTCACATAGGGTAGCGCGAGGGTAAGGTAGGAATTAAGAAAATTCGCAGAATGCAATTAAATACGATCGTTCACACATATTTTTAGATGGCAATAATGCGGTTCAAGTGCCAATGACGTTAATAGCAAAATCAATGCTTATATTTCAAGTGAAAAGTCACAACAAGCTTTATAGGTTATACATATATCTTTGAATTTATTCAAATTGATCAGAATTTACTTGAACTTGGCTTGAACCGCTAAAGTTGAGCGTTCAGTTATTGGGGTATTAACTCACACATCAACCTTGAACTTGGTTGGTACTACGGTGTTTCCTTGTTGAACCGAAGTTCACATTGACCAACTGGTGAACTTAGCTGGTACAACTGGCCCTAAAGGCCATTAAATAACTTACAGCAACGCTTAGCAAGCCTTAAAGTTTTAGAAGCTGAATTATAAACGTAGTTTACATGGGCAGAGAAGTTTAACAGGAATCAAAGCGCACTCCAATATCCTTAACAGTTTCAGCATTTCTCAAGACATGACTCCTATGGCGTAAGTAGATTCTATTTATTTTGATTCAGTTATATTTAAGTTATAAATACAGAATATGACAAAGTAGAAAGCAAGTCAATTAGGTACAGCATAAACAGTAATGGCCCCAGATTCGAGCCCAGAGGTACTTCAGATGGGGGACAAAACTCCAGCGATTTAAAGCCATTAAAAATACATACATAATTTCTGTCCGTCAGATATGAACAGATAAAATTATGGTGCATTATGATAAAGGAAATCATTGATGTCGGTCGCCAAATTAGTGCAATATTTCACACTAATTCTTACACTCATTTCACTACATTACCCTATGTGAACGCAGCCTTATTTATATACCCAGTACAAAAACTACGTACCTATACCTAGACGATGGTTCTGCATATGCGTCATCAATTGATTGACTTTGTATAATTGTAGCATGTTAATCAGCGACTGAGAACTTAACGATTATTATTCTAGGCGAGATTAATCGTTTCAAAACCGCTGGTAAGGAGATATAATTAAATCTGTCTAGGTTAATAAAAGATTCAATTATACCAAGACAACCCTACCCGTACGATCTTGACAGATAAACAGTATCTAAAATAGAACATAAACTATTCAGAATAATTCTCTATTTTATATCAAATATATTGGAGATGCTTTCAGGTTTCTTATAAAAACTGTGATTCATTAAATTGCCATCCCTGACTCAAAAATCAATTAAAAAAAGTTCGAGAAACCTTTAACATTTCCCGATATTTGAACACATGCAAAGGTCCGAATACAGGGCGAGTTGAGAGGAACAGACCAAACTCCAGGAGTGTATTGTACACGTAAGAATAATGTAAAAAAACTCATACGTTCTTATCTGGTTTTCATTTGTTTTCAAGTTATAGAGTAATTACAAAATTGTTACTAGCATTCTTGTAAATTGTCCAAATTTTCGCCTCTTTTTGACTTGACTTGTTAAATAAAAATATTGAATATCCATGTAAAACAAAAAGTCATATACTTTCGACATAAAAATTTTTTTCGCTTTTTATCACAAATGACGTACCAGCTATCTGAATCAATCCTTTCGAGGCTCAAAATCCTTATAATTTGGTGATTCTGATATGTGTCAGTGTCAGTTTATTGTGACCATGATTTAACGTTTATTTTCGAGTTTCAATTATTTTGTCAGAAAATATGGTGTTTGTTTATAGTTTTTGTAATAGGAATGCTACGGCTACTGTTAAAGAATATCGTCAATGGTTTCCAGATCAGAGAAATCTTGGTAAAAACAAATTTATCAGAACTTTCAACAAACTCTGCGAGACCTGAATGCTTCCTAGAGCTAACATAACGTCTGAGCGAGCTACTCGACAAGCTTTAGAAGAAGTAGAAAATATTCTGGATTTACTAGAAGAAGATGCAACCAACGACCAGCTCACGAAGAATTGGTACTCAATTGGGCACACAATTTCCACAAAAAAAAGTAATAAATACTCTCCACGAGCAACCATACCAGATTCAGCGCATACAGCACCTACAACCGACAAATTATGCTAAATGTATGGAATTTTGTCGATGGATAAATAATAATCATCGTAACGTCTTGGAACTTAGAACTCTCAGGTACGAGATAGGCGCCATAAATTCTCAGCTCGACAGGCTCATACAGGTTCGAGCGTGTTCAAACTCCATTGCGTCATAGTTGCACATGTGCAAAGCCTACTCTATATTACGGCTCGAAGAGTAGTAGTTTTTAATAACCAGCCAAATAACGTGATTAGTGCATGAAAATGTCTTAGGTAACGAAAATTGAATACCGCGCGGTTATTAATTTTTTTAGCAAAAGAAGCGCATGCGCCTAATCACATTAAACAACATTTAGACGGCGTTTATGGTGATTTATCTCCTTCCTATTCCATTGCAAAAAAGTGGGCAAAATGTTTCCGTTTGGAGCAAGAATTCCTTGAAGATGATGAGCGTCCCGATCGGCCAATTGAACTGATAACGCCTCAAAGCATTTCAGTTATTGAAGAAATGGTATTAGCAGATCGCGGTTTGAAAATGAAGGAATTAGCAGTGATGTCCAACATTTCTGAAATAAGTATTCGCCGGGTTCTTCAATGTGAACGTCGGGCGGCGGGTCGAATGTGCGCGCTCGTTGTTAAACATGTGTGGAGACGACCCGAAACCAACTTTGGAGTCCATTATCACGGGATATGAAAGAGTGGTTCTGTATTATCATCCTCTATCCACAAAGATGCACGTCGTTTTAAGGATCATAATGAGTTGCAAGCAGCTGTAATACATTACGTTGAAAAATAAAAATTCTTATATTTTACCAAGTTTATTCTTTTTATATCAGGCCGAGAATTTATGGCGCCTACCTCATATGGTCAGACAAAAATCCTTACGTAACAGTCGAGAGTAACTCTCAGCACAAGTTTTAGGTAAACGCGTGGTATAGCATGGTCGATAGTTATTTAATTGACCCTTTCATATTGGAGAATTGCCTCGCAGAAGAGCACTACTTACATTTTCTACAAAATTAATTACAGGGACTACTAGGGGGTGTTTCTCTAAACATCAGAATGCAAATGTATTATCAGCAACATGGAACTCCTGCATATTTCCAGGATTTTGGATTGGTCGCGATGGTCCTATTGTGACGAACCGTTTCGTCAAATTTAAAGATTTTAATTCTGGAAAGAAGAAAGACAAATAATTATTTCAATTTTTACCTGTCTTGTAAAGTCTTTAAATCTTTGTTGTAAATCGTAAATTCACTTCTTTTATTTGTTATTTCAAATTCCAGTGTACTCTATGAATGTGGTCATTTATGATGTACGTTAGTACGTATTGCATAAGCACAACTTAGGAGTTTTCTGAGAAGCGCGCGTCGTTTACACGCGAGGCCACATGACGTAGATAAGCAAAAAAGAGTAAAATTCGATATAAAAGGCGACCGGATTCGCATACATTGGGTACTGTGGGTCTTGACCTGCGAAAAGAACAACCCTTCTGTGGCGTAAGCTTCGGGGGAACATAAGTGGATTTGATCTGCGAGAGATCCTGGCCAAATTTCATCCTTCTGCGACTGTTAGCAGCGTCCGATGAAGTTTGGACAAGGTAATGTTAATATCACACGACAGTGTGGCCTAAGTTGCTTGTTGTGAAATTTTGACCGAAATTAATCTAAGTCCGTTACCGAGAATGTTGTAAGTGTATTACGAAGTCAATAATATAGATCCCCTGTACATTGAGTATGAGATCTTAGTGTTTAAAATAAGAAAAGTTAATGTTGTATACTTTATTCCCGTCTAAATCACTCAGTAACATCAAATCGATTAAAAAGATTATCTGAAAAGTAAACCCGTTATATATTCTTTATACGATAATCTCCCGTATATCAACCGAAGATGTCACTAGTGAGCAGAATCCATCGTATCTACCTTGGCAGGTGTGAAAAAGGCAGTCGCCCAATGTAACTTTACGTCTAAGAATAAGAAAGTTATTACAATTTTCCCGCCGCGAGCAGGACGTTACATTCTGGCGTCCGGGACGTACGTTACAGTATTAGTTATCTTCCAAGATCTCCAGACCTCACACTACTAGGCTATTGTTTACGGGACTGGTCCAAAAGTGAAGTTTACAAGAGAGTAAAACAATCGCCACCTCGATTAAAATAAAGGAGAAGAGGGACGTCAATTGATTTTCTCACATTGAGTCAGACATTCTTCGAGGTAACTCGTATTTTGGCTGCACTCCCAGTTTCAAGTGTTAATATTTCAAATCATATTATAAATTGGTGGTTAAGAATAGGCAGATTCCTTGTAAACGTAAAGTTTATACGATCTCGTCATAAAATCCTAAATTTTGTTTTAAATTTCGTTAAAATCTCATTTGTAGAACTTAAAGTTCATTTAAATTGCCGAAATAGTGTTTTAGAACATTTCCGAACCCCCAGGTCATATAATTAATCAGTTAATTTTGGAAAATTTAATTTTTTTCAACAATTTACCACTTTTAAAACATTTCAGTAGATATCAACGTTCGGAATGCACTAATTCGACGTATTAGAAATACTGCAGCCGATATTAAAACGTTTAAAGGTCAACATTTATTAAAAGAACGCTATGATTAAAAAAATTTTAACGTTAGATTATTTTCACACTCCTGGAATTTGGCCGACTCACCCTGTACATCAATTCAGCTTGATTATCTCACGTGCTTTGATTCGATTAACACCTAGGTCTGGTCTATTTACGTATTCACGGCCACCATTTTCGCAATTTATCTAAAAAAAATCTAAATCCTAAATTCTTTGAACCTTGAACGTTCCAGAGGATTTGTTTGTCAAACTACAAGTAACGCGATCAAATAAATCCCGAAGAAAAAAACCTTGTGCATATTCACCTCGTAAACAACCGAAAATAGCGGTTACTAGAAGCGCGGTCGCCTTTAGAAATGGAAATTTCGCATTTATAACTGGTTACTCATTGCACGTAGAACAACAAACAACCGCGAAAATAGTTGTATTGAACGTGGAAACGTAGAACGTTTACGAGCGCGCGAGAAATATTCTAATAAATAATATATTATGTGCCTTTTCGAACGTGATTCTAGATATCTTTTTCGTATCGTTGTACCATTAGGGGACTGTTAAACTACCCTTCGATGTGACCAATTGTAACACAACTCCGGTGGTCTGGGGTGTTATCTTTGAGAGGAGAAAGGAGAGGGGAGAAAGGAGAGAGGAAGAGAGATGAGAAAGAAGAGAGAAGGTAAAATTAAGTTGGAATTTACCACGTTAGTAAATTTCGTAGTAAGTGAAGCGGCAGAAATGAATCAGAATCAGTAACAATCCATCGTTCTAGACTCTAGTCATGCATTATACCCCTAGTTTATTACTTTAATTGATCATCTTTGCCTTTCTCGATCTTTCCTCCTTGGTTATTTTTGACTTGTTTTGTTTGCGTCTCGAAATTATACTGCGCAATAGTTTTCTTTTTAATTATATTCTTATAAACTAAGAAGTCGTGAAATGGTGACACATCAGAGGCAGCACTCCAAATGACTGCTTATTTGAACATCTACTATAATAATAGGTTCTACTGAAATTTTACACATACAAATAGGATTCATTTTGACATAAAATTCCATTAATCAGTTTTTTTGGAATTTGCATTTATTAACTTTATGTATTTGTTATTCACTTACTATCATTTAAACATTTAATATATTGGATATTTGTAAATGCAAAAATGTAATCTAGTTATTTTATTATGAGCGGTTCTATTTATTTTTAGAATTCATCTTTTTTTCCTTTTAAATTAAGAACGTTTTCTTTGCTTCATATACGACAATATTACATTTAAGAATTTATTTGGAAATAATCAATGATTAAAATCCATCAATAGGATAAAAATCAAATAAGATGTATTAGTTATTTCCATAAATCTGTATCGAGCAGATATCTCAAGCACGTATGCTAGGCGACTGACTTGCGACTGTGTGGGATTGTCTAAGGACACTGAGGAGTGAAGAGGGCGTTCCTAGCACAAGCGGAAACGTTATTCGCTAATGTATGGGACCAGCACTTATAAATGAATCCTTTCGTACCCTAGTATAAGTTTTTATGAGATTCACGACCATCACACCAATCATGGAACTACCCTGGTAAGACCACTAGATGGCGCCATCAAGGTTTGACATTACTATTTTTTAAAATTTGTTATTTGTTATTGTTGAAGCAGTCAGCACAGAAATAAACCGAATAGTTTCTTTACAATATGCATTTAAAAAAAGCAATTTTATGAAAAGAAATGGAAATTTCATGTAAAGGTTTTCGTTGGATGATTCTTTAGTAAAGCCTTAACACAACAACAATGTCTCGAATCGCTTCGTTCAACTTTTGCTGATGAAGCTCCATCAGAAAAGACTATTTACAACTGGTTTGCAGAATTTCGTCGTCGTCGTCCTTCCGTCAGTGATGAATTTCACGACGGTCGACCAAAATTGGTTCTTCCAAAGAGCATCGATGCTGTGCGCAACATGATGGAAGAGGATCGGCATATGACTTACCGTAAGATAGAGGCATCCTTAGGCATATCGAAGATTGCAGTACATTCGATTTTGCATGAATATTTAGGTGTGAAAAGGATCTGTTCCCGATGGATTCCATGGATTCCGATGGATAATTTAAACCAAGCACAAAAAAGGCTAGTGTTAATTGGTGCAAGGAAATACACAAAAAATTCAACAGAGGGACTTCAAATTCCGCATACAAGATCGTAGCAGATGATATATTTGTACTAGTCGTAAACTAAGCAACAATCAAATGTTTGGGTGTTCCCCGATGAACCGAATCTAACAAAAGTTGCTTATTCTCGAAGCACTTCCAAGAAGATGATTGCATGTTTCTTTCGTTACACTGGAGATGTCGCAAGCACTGCTTTGGAGGATTAAAGGACAGTTAACGCTAACTGGTATACTACCATTTGTTTGCCAGCCGTCATCGATGAAATCAGGAAAAACAATTGACAATGTCGCATTATCCTTCACCATAACAATGTTAGCTCTCACACAGCACATCAAACAAGGGAATATTTGAAGAAGGAAAACATCGATTTAATGTCACATTAACAACCTTTTGTTACGGAGTATCAAACAAGAAATGCGTGGACAGCGATTTTCATCACCTCAAGAAGCTATTGAAGCCTTCAAAAACCATGCTTTGGAAATACCACCTTCAGAGTGGAAAAAATGCATGCAAACGTGTATACATAAATCTTAATGACGACGAGGCATAATTTCTGACTATTTATTGTGTGTAAACTTTTATGCGCCCGCCACTGGCTGTTGGCGCAAATTGAGCAACTCTACTTATAACGCATATCAACTAAAGAAATATACAAAAAATATTTATTATAAAGAATAGTTAATAAAGACACAATTTAGTAAAGTTTACGACACATATAGTGTAATCTACTACGTATACTATACTACGTACAAGTAATTTATTATTTATTTTATCTATGTATTATTACTTACGGAATTTTGACCATTTATACACGAAACACCCTCTTGTGTTGGTTATGCCAAACGAGAGCGTTCAGACAGAATTGACTCTTCTTTATTATGCCAATAGACATTTCTTGAATTTCCTCGTGGCATCTGTTGGGATAACGGGAGTAAAGCAGGCAGTGTTTGGTAAAATGGTCTACAGTACCACACGCTGATGAGAGCTAAAGATTATCCGTATAATTTTGGATTCGGATAATCTGATCTTGGTGTAATCCGGATCCATTATCCGGAAACCTCGGATTCGGTTTTTAAATTGATATACTTAGTTTGGATCATGACCAGCGGAGAAATTTTCAACAAGCCCTACTATCTTACAACCTTAAGCCGAAGTGTTGGTATAGGTACGTTGATGAGCAGAGACGAAAATCAGTTAGGATCGAGACGTGACTGAAAGCTTAAACAGGAATATGTCAGCGTTAAGGGGGCAGAGAGGCAATCTCGCGTATGCATTCTATCCTTATCTAAGATAACGACGGAATAATGTACGTAACCTAGCAATGCATATGCGGTGCCGCCTCTTTACCGCCACTAATGCTGACCTATTCCTTTTTCGCACTCACAACAGTTACGCCTGGAACCTAACTGGCTTTCGCCTCTATTGATGACACTTTTGTAATCTCGCCTCATGGACACGAATGTTTAAACAACTTCCTATTGTTTCTGAATTACCAACGTAATTCCATACGAATTTGATCCGTAGGCTTCCGCGGTCGCTTATAATACTATACTCTTGGTTTCCGGGTTGGAACCGCGTCGTTGTTGTAGCTCTGGCCGACGCTGGGACACCTTTAGGGCTGTTACTGCACATTGACAATTTCCACTCCAAGCAAAATAAGACGTATATAAAGCCCTCCGGAATTAATAATCCTCAGTCAGTGTCCAGTAACAGCCCTGAAGATGTCCCATAAGAGTGCGTCGGCAAAAGCTACGACAACGACGCAGTTCCAACCCGGAAACCAAGATTAGATTATTTAGACCTTTCCCTTTTTAATTGATAGAGTCTGTTGATAGCGTTACATTTTAGTACTTTATATTGAACTCTAAAAAGAAAGATCGTTATACTGATTCAAGTTGTTTCTTCATGATACCGATACCTATATTATTGCATTGTGTATTTAGGTATAATATCAAACGGCCAAAAAATGCTTGGGTCTATCAATCAAACACTACTTGATACAAAACTCTATTGTACTGTACAAGTGAGTCGATTAATAATCTCTCGAACGCACACAGATATCCGCAATACGAAAGTCAACTCCGTTTCAAGTATGGAACGTGTACAGCGCCAAATCCATATGGTATCCATCAGGATTTTACGATCGGATGAATATTTCTCTTCGAAATTGTAATACGTGTCTCTCTATGTGTGTATGGTCCTTGTGTCCTCCGCTATGTGTAGAATTTTACGTAAATACGTGCAAACGGTGGCCTGTTTAGTTTCATGTTTATTTGAATAGTTTCGCTATATAGCATTGTTCCACATCTTTTCGACTCGGTTCTTCGTCTATGCGACTCGTTTGCCGCATCTTTTCGGCCTCTTTGATTTATTGTTCTTGGAAATACTCCGGCGGATCGATTGTATTTGCGTATGTTCATATGTATGTATATAAATTTTTTGCATTCCAAAGTAGTTAGATGTTATGCTACAAATTTTTGACTTTTGCAATCTTTAGTGGGATATTCTAGGAGGTTTGTATATAAATTCTTGTTTGAAATTAACTCTTTTAGATATTTTTAATCTAATAAATGTTTCATGGTACTTTATAAATAGTAATTTCATAGTAATATTCTCGTTTCTTCTTCTCTATTAATTTATTTTCAGTGCATATACAGTGATTTAGTTGCTATTTTAGTGTAGTTGGAAATAGGTAATTGTCTTCAAAATAAGTTAGTGAACATTTGTGACAATAATCATTAAGAAAGTTAGTAATAGGAAGCAACAACCTTGAAACTAAAATCGATTTAATATCTAACAGAGAAAAGATTACATGTATGGATGAGAGCATCTGACTAAAGATATAATCACTAGAGCGGGCGGGCCAAATTGCGCCATCCAACAGAATCGGAATCAGGCGCAACGGCCGCTTATTGTAAATAGCGTATATGTGAGTCACAGCAGATATGTGATATTTCGAAATTAATACACAAGAGTAAAAAAACAAAAGCTGACGCAATAATAATGTTTAGTAATTAGAGCGGATATATATATATATATATATATATATATATATATATATATATATATATATATATATATATATATATTATGTACACGCTGAGGTGTTTTTATTTTCATTATGATTTTTTATTTGATTGAAAACGGTATGCGTTGTAAATGGGATGTAATAAGGAAATAACTGAGAAACTGAACGCTTTTTTTTATTCTGTTGTACTTAATAATGTAACTATAAATAAAGATATAATAAATAAATTCTATCCTTCTTAATAATGCGGATAGGCTTGTTTAAAAAGTTGCACCATAAGTTTCCACATTTGCCTCGGTGAAGGATGTTCGCCGAGACGAAAAAATGTTCTTATATTTCGAAAACGACCGTTCCACGTCTACCGAAGTAAGACAGGCGTAATTAAAATAATCTTTAGACTTAGTCAAGGAATCTGCAGATGCCCCATCGCACATTTGTCTTAATCTCGTGTAGTCCGGATTCTTTTTTAAAACACTATCGAACTTAGCTAAAACTCGTCCACTTGTTGCATCGTTTATACTGTGTAACAATGTACTAACTTCGTCCACGACTTGCACTGATTCTACCAACGACAATCCAGAATTTTGCAAATTTTCTATCGCGTCTACTAACCCTTTGTAATTGTTGCTAATATTCTTTAGATGTGTTTCAACAGAAATATCGAGAAATCCCTTCTGGCTCATCCTAATAGCTCTAGCTTCGGCAGGGACGAATTGCAAAATAACGGATTTGACTTCTTGAAAATGTTCATTATAATAAAAAGCGGCTTTTAACCACGTTCCCCAACGCGTAAGAATGGGCTGTGGTGGTTCTCGAATACCAGGGCCTAACCTGTGGAATGCCCTAGTCCTCTTAGGACTTTTGAGAAACACTTTTTTTGTGTTTGCTATTAATGCATCCACCTCCGGGTAACACTCTCGAATAGTTTGTGCCACAAGATGTAAAGCATGGACTTTACACGTAACATGTAAAAGTCCTTCACACTTTTCTTTAAGGGAACGGCCTACACTACACATTGTTGCTGCACCATCGCTCATGAACAACAACAGTTGACTGGTTGACACTTGAAATTTTTGTAACGTTTCGAGAACTACGGCCGTAATTGCTTTACTAGTACACTGTTTTAATCTTCTGCTGGCTAATAGAATTGCAAAATTTGGTTTAATAGGATCTAATACGCGCACTATTATATTCAAAATAGAATTTTTTTTGCAACCTGTCGTCTCATCAAGACAGCCACAGCTGTTTATCTTTTAATTCGGCTTTAATTCGATTTTCAATGTCCTCACGTATTCGTGGAATATCTCTCCGTAACGCTGTCCGAGATGGTAGTATCCACTCGGTATTGTATGTACCCCAGAATATTCGAAATGCTTTTTTATCAAGTATACGAAGTGGTAGACCACATACCATAAACGTTAAAAGCAATTCTAATTGAAATTGACGTTGTTGTGACACACCATTTCTTTTATTTCTGTGGTGTGCGCTATTTATATGTCTTTCACAATCACGTTTGCTCCAGCACAGTAGTTTCTTTTTACAAATTTTACAGAAAATTGTACTCCCATTGTAGTGTAAATCCACAAATTCACTAAGAAATTTATTAACTTTCGTAGGTAATGGCCGTTTATTTTTAATAGTTATGTTAGACATAATCACTAAAGCGAGCACACCGACGCTTGTTTCTAGTATGCCACGAAGTGGTGCAAACGTAACATCTGCAGACTCGTCATTTGTTGATGAATAGAGCGCGTCATCCGTAAATGAATAAGCGCGCTGTTAGTTCGTAGCCGTCGATGAATGAACTTTTTTTTTGTAGTGGCCCACTGTGAACAACGCCCTATTTATCAACGAACACCCAAACTGCAGGTGTATATTTGCGCGTCTTCACGACGTAATAGACAGTGGTTTTGGTCCTCGTCCTAATAATTACATATTTAAATTACCTATGTTTACATACATATATGCGCCCGGCAGCCTGATTGCGAACCTGGCGCGTGGCGCTCTTGGCCCGCTCTAATAATCACTTTTCCATTTTTAAATATAATTTATTCCAGTTTGTGCTATCAAACGCTTTCGTTAGGTCTAAAAGTATTGCAATAGTACAACGTTCTTCATTAGTACCCATTAAAATCTCCTTGATCGTTTGGTAGATGGCCCTGTTAGTGCCTCTACCTCGTATGTATCCGTTCTGTCCTACATTCAACAGCATACGCTTTTCAAGAACATTTTAGATTCTGTTGTATATTATTTTAACATAAATTTGGAATTTGGAACAAAAATGGAAGAAAATAATAAGCTCAATCAAAAACTCTGCCTCAAAGTGCTAAAGAATATGAGAAATAGAGAACAGAAAGAGAACAGGAACCAAGTAAAAGATAAGGGAGGCAAATTACTAAATGAGAACGACACAGTTATGTCCAGATGGAGAAAGTACTTCAAGAACCCTTAGACGGAGAAAAAAATCGAAAAAGACAGTCCAGAAAGCAATAGTTGGCCTGAAGTTGAGAGGAATAGCTCTTTTCAAATGGAGGAAGTTGAAGCAGCTGTAAGGAAACTGAAAAATGGAAAAGCGCCAGAGGTAGACAATATAAAAGCTGAACTCTCTAAGTGCATGTGTAGAGAGGGCCACATCTTATTATGTAGCATTTTTAATGAGGCAAAGAACATCAAAAATGTCCCTGAAGATTGGAAAACCTCGTGATAGTGCCAATCCACAAAAAAGGCGACAGAAGAGAATGTACAAATTACAGTGGAATATCATTGATTTACGCTACCAATAAAATATATAAAATCATACTTGAGGAAAGTTTCTGAAAAACATCTAGATGTAGCACAGAGCGGCTTTTGACAAGGCTATAAAGACAACACAAAAGATAGAAAATAGTGGAGAAAAATAGTGAATGAGAAACAAAAAATTTAAAGACAATAAAAGCTTTGTAGTGATATAATAACCTCGACCAAAATGAATATTATTGAAAATTTATGGAGCCAGTTAAAAATTATGATATGACAGCACTAAATTTTCAATAAAGAACAACTTAAAACTGTGTTAAGGGGAGAATGGTAAAAAATATCCTCAGAATATTATAAGAAATTGGTGAGGTCGGTGCCCAACAGGTTAAGAGACGAATAAAAGACTCTCAACAAAATATTAAAGATTTCAGGTTTAGAATCATTGTTTTATTCTTCGGAACTATTTGGGGTTTATGCACTATTTTTTACAGAAGTTAATCCATTTTGATACGCGGTTTTATAAGTACACTTTTTATATATCTTATTTATGTTATGAAATAAATACACTATATTAGGTGTACGAGTTTCACTTTGACTGACTGTACTTGTCATTACAGGATAGGACATAAAATTTGGCTGCAACTTTTTCTCCGACTGTATCTTTTAATGGGTCCACTCTAGTTTTCGAAATCCCAAATCTCGAAGCGAGTTACCTTCGATACGACTCTCCGCCATTTGAAGAGAGTCCAAAGACGTAAACGTGATCCGCGGCAATAATCATAAAAAACGTATTAATAAGAAAAGAAAATAAACGCGGCTAGAGTTATGATATCGCCGGGCGATTTTTCTCCGGATCTAAAGTACACAGAAAAAAACCGTATCGTTCAATAAAACCGTTTCACTTAAAACAAACACGACGCCACTCGCCGCTATCCTACAGCGAAAAGAATAGCAAATGAACGTACGCATATGAAGTAGACACAACACACAATCGAACGTATTTCCTACACTTGATCGTATTCACATCATCTTGATAATTACCTTATTGTATACACGGGCATATTTTCCGAAACAGACAACGGAGAAAAAGGATGAAGAAACAAGAAAGAGGAGCAATTTGTCACGCGATCCTTTGTTCTCTGCGTTCGCAACAGCCGTTCTCTTATTGGATCGTAAAAATGGTGTCTCGTAAGATACAGAAGTATAGAACCAGTGTTGCCACACTGATGCCGTTCTAAGCTACTTTCACTACGTCTATTTCGAAAAAATTGTTGTTTTGTCTAAAAGGACCATTTAATAGTTGATCAAACTAAAATCTAGATTTGAATACATGCAAACAACTGCCATATGGCTTCAAACAAATAACTGTTAATCACACGAACTCAATGTTACATTTAAATAAAAAATACAGTCAAAGCAACTTTGTTTTACATGTTTTTACATCATGAAAATCTTGCAGATAATTTGAAGAAAGCGATTCTTAGTAAAGCACGAGGGTAAATCAAATATTATCTATACTTTCGGCATAAAAAGCTTTGAAGGTTATCGTAGTGGCGACCGCTTGCGCATGCGTTGAGTTGGCGCCTCTGTGGTCATGTGTGCGAAATTTAATCACGATCGCGTCATTTGTCTGCTAACTATAATAGTATAAGCATGTCAGCTCCGCTATTAATTTGCACCAAATAGGAACAACGAGCAGTGATCCGATTTTTGTGGTCAGAGGGTGTGAAAGGTGCTGAAATTCACCGGAGACTTTTGTCATAATACAGGGACAGTGCTTTATCTCATAAAAGCGTTTTTTGTGGATCGAAATGTTTCAAAGTGGCCGCGCGAGCGTAACACAGAAAGAGGGAGCTGAACGGCCGTCAACCTCGACCACCAACGAGAACATTCAGCAAGCTCGAGAGTTGGTTACAGCAAATAGGCGAGTTACCATAGGCGAGGTTGCAACTCCTTTAAGCATCAGTTGTTATGGCGAAAGTGTAGATAATATTTGACTTACCCTCGTAGATTTAGTTGAAGAGATAACAGCATTCAATGACGGAGAAGATCTCATGCTAACTTGTTGTGATTTAACAAAAGCCTTCGACTGTATAGGCTACGAACTGTTGCTGGGAAAATTGTATAACTACGGAATAAGAGAAACAGCATACAAACTATTACGATCGTATCTGGCAGAAAGAGAACAAATGACTTTCTGTGAGAATAAAAAATCAATTTCTGCTAAAATAGAAAAAGGAGTACCCCAAGAATCTGTATTGGATCCCGTCTTGTTCCTGGTGTACATAAACGATATTCCAGGAAGTGTTAGATGTAGCAAGTTGTGTCTATTTGCAAATGACACATCAATTTTAACCAAAGGAGCACCACAGAAAATTGCTGAAAACAAAGCAGAAATTGCTTTATTAGAAGCCGGGGAATGGTTTTCAAACAATGGACTGCATTTAAATAACGGAGAAACCCAAATGCTAACACTTACAACAACTTACAACAAAGCATATTCCGGAACGTGAGAGAAATATAGTGCATTTCCTGGGTCTCCACATGTAGCACAATCTAAGCTTCAAATACTATGTGAACGAGTTGACAAAAAAATTAGCTACTGCAATCAACGCAATAAGAAGAATGAGAGAGATAGATACTTACAAAGCGGCAAGGGTGGCGTACTTTTCTTTATTCCATGCACGAGTGCTGTATGCAATATTGCTGTAGGGACACACACTAGAAGCCCGATAAGTTTTTCTAAAACACAAGGCTGTAGGGGTATTATGCACTATACCATATCGCACATTTTGTAGAGATTTATTCCAAGAACGCAGGATATTTACCTTACCATCTGCTTACATCCTAGCATGCTTGGAATATGTGTATGGGACGTGGAAATAGAGCACTGCACGGGCCTATTTTTCATGGCCCGGCCAGCAGGGTGGCCTGTTACAGTACGGAGTGGGCCCGCCCGTTGCGTTCATTACCTCGGTACAAGGCCCGCCCGGCCCGGCCCGTTAGGAAATTTAGTCCCGTTTGGCCCGTCTAAATTATTTTAGCCTGTTTAAGTAATTATATCTGCACCGCCTATTTATAATCTTTTTTTTATTACTACATTGTAATGAGTAGAATGAAACATTTATTTTGTTTGTTTTTGTATAGGGGAAACGTGCCTAATATCGCACACCGCCTAATATCGCACCCTCTATTATTTCCCGTACCAAGTGCTGCTATCTAATGGTAACAAATTTAACTTATGTTGCTTCACCTCCTAAACCAACTTCTAAAGAGGTTTAAGCGCCGGCTAAAGATTACAGCTGTTGTAGTAGAATAGGTTATGGTGGGACCAGCGAATATTAAGCAAGGAGAATTTTGACAAAAGATTTCACCATAAAATGTAAGTAGTATCAAAGTTTATTTCCACTAAAATGTTAGATATTTTGCATAGTTTGTTTAGCAGCGTTTAAACAGATATTCATGTTATCATTTTCAAGTTAATTGCGAAGATGACATAATTTCAATGTGTGCCTAATATCGGCCATCTTATGTTGTCATAATACCGTACTGTGCGATATTAGGAACACTTAGATGTAGCATTTAAAATTGCAACATTACTTCGCTTTCTTATAGATGAATACATCACAAACACGAAAACGACGGAAACAGTGGTCTGCAGAGGACATGCGCAGAGCAATACGTTGCGTGCGAGCTAAAGAAATGGGACTTCTGCGTGCCTCAAAACATTTCAATGTACCCAAGTCAACCCTTAAAGATAAGGTTAACAGTGAAGAGGAAGATATAGAAAAACTAGTTTATACTAAACTTGGCCGAAAATCTACACTAGGCGATGAATTAGAGAAGGCCTTGGTAGCCTACTGTTTAGACATGGAATCTCGTTTTTATGGTTTGAGAACGAGAGACCTGAAGGAAATGGCATTTGAGTTGGCGGACAAAAATGGTCTTCCACATCCATTCGCTAAGAAAGATCGGGCAGCTGGATGGAAGTGGCTCCGTGGTTTTATGAAAAGAAATTCCCAGTTAAGTCTTCGCAGACCACAAGCCACGTCAATGGGCAGAATAAAAGGATTTACGAAAGAGAAAGTTGATAATTTCTTTGACATTTTTGAACCATTGATGGAAATTATAAAGCATTCACCAAATAAATTGTACAATTGTGATGAAACGGGACTGACAGTTGTACAACACAGAACAAGTAAAGTCCTATCTTTAAAGGGAAAACGCCAGGTCGGGTCTGTGTCTTCTGCAGAAAGAGGTGCACTGGTCACTGTAGTAACGTGCATGAGCGCAACGGGGCATTACGTTCCTCCACTTTTAGTCTTCCCTAGAGTACACATGAAAGCTGAACTGCTTGATGGAACCCGAATGGAACAATTGCAGTTTGTCACAAATCAGGCTGGATCCAAATGGAAAGTTTTTTACAGTGGTTCCAGCGGCAATTTCTGGCACATGTAAAATCGAGTAAAGATGATCCAGTTGTCTTAGTTTTAGACGGGCATTATTCCCATACTAGAAATCTTCAATTGTTGGAAATTGCTCGGGAAAATGGAGTGCATATAGTGTCATTGCCGCCACACTGCACCCATAAAATGCAAACCCCTTGATCGGGCTTTTATGTTTCCCTTCAAAGCATTTTATATACAAGCAATAGAAACTTGGCTAAAACAAAACAGTGGTAGAATTGTTACTTGCTATCAAATAGGAAGGCTCCTAGGTGATGCTTACAGCCGAGCTGCTACTGTTGCAACAGCTGCCAATGGCTTTAGGAAATGTGGATTGTTTCCTTGCAATCGCAACATTTTCGAACAACATGAATTTGTTTCCGAACTGGGAAATACATCATATGATCGTGAAACTTCCCCACCAGAAAATGAAGAGAGAGCACACATAATAAGAAGTCAGCCTGATGAGCCACAACCTGGTTCTAGTAGCACACCTAGTAAATCTAACACTTCAAGCAGCTCCTCTGTTATGCCAACTGATATCAGCCCATTGCCTTCAACAAGCAAGCAAGGTTCAGTGTCCACAAGAGGTCGAAAAGCCAGTGCAGCTGCGTTACTGACTAGTTCACCATATAAAAACAATTATCCGAAGAACTAGAAAAAGCTACAAATCCCAAGCAAGACCACAGAAAGAGTAAAGGGAATGCACCTAAGGAGCAGGTCGCTAGAAAGTGTTTTACAGAGAAAGAAAGGCAATCTGGGAGAGAACAAGTAAAAACCAAGAGAGGAAAAAGGAAAATTATACGAAAAAAACAACCTGATTATTCTTCAGAGACAAGCGAAGAAGAAATTCCTGGAGATTTAACTATTTCCACGGATGAAGAAGATAGCGACATTGACTGTGAATGTCCTTACTGTAGTGAAACATATCTAAACGATCGGTCAGAGAAATATGGATAGTCTGCACTAAATGTAGAATCTGGTGCCATGAACTATGTTCAGGTTCAGACGATTACAAAACTTTTATTTGCGATTTTTGTAAAGAAGGCTGATGGATGATATTTTTCTTTTTAATGCTTTGTTTTATATATTTCTTTTTATAATGAATTACTGTTTGGTTTCAATAAACATTTGATATAGATCTTCTTTTTAGTTGAATCCTCACCTTTTTAATAAGATAAAAACGATTATTTCTAATATGTTCACCTGGGCGATATTAGGAACACGTTTTCAAATATGTAAAAATTTTACGGTTTGGATTAATTGGTTGTAACACCAACATTTTTAAGAAAATTACGGCTCCATTAAATAATCACTTAGAGAACTCAACAGTCAATCCTTATGCACTGAGAAACTTAATTTTCTGTAAAAATTGACATTGCAAGAAGAGATTTTCAAAATGGGTGCGATATTCGGCACATTTCCCCTACTATATTGCATGAAACCAAAAGAAAACGTAACATAATATTGCATACATTAAAATTGTTAATATAAACGACAGCTAAAAACTAAACAGCATTTACTGCATACGTTATATCTATTCGATGTATTTAATAAAACATCCTCGGCCCGTCAGGCCCGTACGATTTTAGGCCCGGCCCGGCCCGGCCCGCAATGAAAAGAGACGAGCTAGGGGATTCAGAACTTCAGTAGAATCGAATGTCGAAGTCGAATCGAATAATTCATTCGCTAACGACAAACTAGGAATCGACCGATTCAGAACTACGATCGAACGCGATTTGTTGTTGCAAGCTGGCAACAGAGCCAATTAGGACATTTTCACATTTGTGAAGTTCTACATTCTGTGAAAGTATACTAAAACTTGACAGATAACCAAATATAAAACTTTTAATACAAAACATTTACCGATATATTTCGTTATTCTTGAAAGGTAAACATAGACAAGATTATGTAATATGTACTTACATATACATTTATGTGTTTTCATTTCGTTTAGATGTTACCAATATTCCATAGGGCATTAGAAAATATAGCAGCTAATGAAAGAATTAATGCCAATGCGGAATTTCGTTTATATAGACGTTAGTTGCGAGACATAAGTAATCCTTTTGAAATACCTGACGAACGATTCAAGGAGCTGTTTCGTTTATCAAAAGAATTAGTTCGCAACCTTGTTGAATTGTTAACACCTCACTTGCATGTAACGCGACGTTCAACAGCAATTTCCATTGAGCACAAGATCCTGGCAGCGTTGCGATTTTATGCTACAGGAGCATATCAAAGGTCTCTGGGGCAAGATTTAAATTTTTGTTTTAGTCAGACAAGCATGCATCGTATTATATATGAAATAACACTGTGTATTGATGAACACTTATCAAATCAATACATATGTTTTCCAAATACTGCAAATGCTAGACAACAGAAGAAAATTCCCTTTTAAATAGATGGAGAATAGGAGGTGTAATAGGTGCTATTGATTGTACTCATATTGCAATACTTTGTGCCAAGAATGAAGGTCATAATTATATGAATCGGAAGGGTTATTATTCGAAAAATATACAATTAATATGTGATGCTGACTTAAGAATATTGAATGTTAATGCAAGACATGCGGGGGCTACCCATGATGCATTTATATGGCGACATTCCGCTATACAAAATTATTTACAAAATATTCGCAGAGATGGAGAAACAAACTGCTGGTTGTTGGGTGATTCCGGGTACCCATTGCAACCATATTTGTTAACTCCAGTCCCTAATGCAATACCAAATACACCACAGGAAAGGTACAATAGAGCCCATGCATCTGCGAGAAATACAGTTGAGAGGTGTATTGGTTTACTAAAAACAAGATTTCGGTGTCTGCTAAAAGAGCGAAGTGCCAGATACAATCCAGAGTTCATGGGTACTATAATAAATGCTTGCTATGTACTTCATAATATGTGTATGGACGCAGGCATTGAGTTATATGAAGATATACATGAAGACATAGAAATGATTCCAAGAATTGAAGAAAATGAAGGGCATATTATAAGAAATGAACTCATCAATCTTTATTTCACATAATAGTACTAATTTATTTGAAGAGTATATTTACAATTTTTGTTTCAATATATCTACCATTTCTTTAAATGTTGTATTAATATTAACTAATTCCTCTTTTATGTCATACAAAACACCCAATGTTTCAATGTATAGTCCCTCCATTCCTTCTTCTTTCTTGCGTTTGTTTAAGGATGGAGTGGGTGTATCTATTTCTGAAAACTTTCGTTTTGGAGTTGAATCGCTTATTTTTGAAGTTGTTGCTACAGCCATTTCATCTTTAACCCTTGATAATACTTCTGATGGTAACTATGAAAATGTTTTAATAACATTTTACAGAAATTGATAAGTAATGAAATAAACTTACATCCCGTTCTGGATTATTAGTGCCTTCGAAACTACTGGAACCAAAAATCTGCAGTACCCTTTTTTCAAAATCACTTGACTGTCTTTTCTCCTCCTCCAGTTGCATTCTGCTCAAATTTTAATTGGGCAGCATGTTGCTTTGTCTTTGATTTGAGGTCTGTCCATGCCTTTAGTAAGAAATACATTGGTATATATTTTTGTGGGAAATTAAGTATTACACAAAAATATGACTATCTTACCTTTTGCCATTTTCCTTGGAGCGAACACCTAGTCCTGCAGAATTTAACAGATCTGCTAAATTTTCCCATAATTCTTTATGTTTTTTTTCCCCTCGATTCCGGAGAAATTTCCCCTGGCAAAATTGAAATTACTTTCCATAAAATCTAGCATTATTTGCTAATGCGCTTCCTGGGTGTGAAATTTTTTATCCATTTTTATCTTATCACTATTTTAAAATCTCAGACTAGCACGAGTAAACTAAGTAAACTGAATTGAACTGAATGCAAAGAAATATTTGCCCGCAGGCCCTAATAGTCGATATATTGTACTAGGGGTTAATTTAGGGGAAAACCCTAAGAAAAACCCAAATATAAAACTTTTAATCATATTCCAAGATGTTCATGAGCGCAACAGAGATAAATATTCCGATAGGCAGAGATAGACAGATAATCGACAACGTCTTTTCCGTCGAACGTTTTTCAGGTATGTTTCGACGTCACGTGACTGGTTTTACGGTTCGACAGATGTTCTGAATACCGTGAATGGAGCCTATTCGACATATCGTTTAAAATTGCAACGATTCGACACAAATCTACTAGTTCTGAATCCCACTAGAGGCCTGCCCGAGCTCACCCGCGGGCCCGGACGGGCCGAGCTTTTCCTAGCCCGTGCAGTGCTCTACGAGGAAGTACAACCAACAAGGCGAGCTGCATTCATGCAACACTCGCAACAAGCATCACGACTCCATTCCTCTACAGCGAGTAAAGAGGGCCAAGTATTCAGCGAACTATTATGAAATTAAATTTTATAATCAGATGATCTAAAACAACACTAAATCAACGAGAATTTAAAAGAGAAGTTAAGGAGTTGCTAGTATCGAATTCGTTTTACACACTCGACGAATATCTCAATAAGAGATTTTAATATGTGCTGTCCTCATATCCAAGATTTTAAAGTGTTGTGTTCGTCCGCTATACACTGTATTTTTCATGTGTTTTTATATACACATTTTTTTAATTCTATTTATTACTAAAATTGTTTATTTTATTTATACTTTACCTTTCATCAGACGATGTTAATACTTGTATAGGTTACAAACAGAAAATGCACTATTTATCTATCTATCTATCTATCATTGATGATTCAGTAATTAACACATTAGTGTCATTAGCATACGATACAATGGTGCAGAAGTCATATTAATAAATAGATCATTGACGAAGATTGTAAAAAGTGCTGGTCTAAGTATAGATCCTTAAAGCACACCCATTCTCACATTTTTCACGTCGGATTTCATTCCGTTCCAAACAACTCGCTACAATTCTTGCATTTGAAAGGCAATACGCCTACACAAATTGAAGCCCAGACGGACGTTGTTTACGGGGACTTTGCATCATGCCACAGTGAAATTTTGGGCAGCTAAATTTAAACGTGGTCGTACCAGCTTGGTTGACGATGAACGTTCGGGATAACATCGGAAAAATTCACAAAATGGTGCTAGACGACTGTCAAATTAAAATTAGAGGGTAGAGGCCATGGACATCTCGAAGAAAAGTGTTCGTCATATATTGACTGAAGATTTGGGCATAAAAATGCTAATCGCGCGTTGGGTGCCGCGCTTGCTCACTCAAGATCAAAAATGCGTTCGAATGAACATTTCCAAAGCCGTATTGAAGCAGTTTAAGCGAAGTAAATCGGAGTTTTGGCGTCGATTAACAACTGCAGATGAATCTTGGATACACCAATGCACTCCTGAAGCCAAGACACAGTCGAAACAGTGCACTTCGAAGAGTGGATCGGTCATGGAGTATCTTAAAAAAGGAAAGACAATAACGGGGGCATACTATATCATTACTTAACAAGCTGAAAACAGAAATTTTGGAAAAACGGCCGCATTTCCAGAAAAAAAGTGTTGTTCCACCAAGAGAGCGCAGCGTCTGACACGTCATTGGGGTTCGAATTGATAAATTACTAAATGAGATAACATTTTTTTTATTTCTTTTATTAAAATGAATAACAAAAATAAAATTACTTTCTCTCCAAAACTAACAGCCACCGCACTTTGTAATGATTTTTGGAATAACGGTATTCCACCAAACAATTCTTTAGCCAAAAGCGCTTTTATTGTTGTTAGATATTTTGTTAGTTGTCATAATTTATTGTTTTTAATCAATTATTTCTAATCTAGAAGAAGAATTACAGCCAATATCGCCAATACTTCCAAAAAGTCACTATCAACGGCAACACAGAATGCGATTAGTTTCGGTACAGCGTCCTAACATCGGACGAGATCGGTTTTTAGGGCCGGGTTACACCTAAATGTCAGGATACTCCGCCCTCGCCAGCGTCACGTACGCCCACACATGGTTAGAACTAATCTGCGGGTGATATTTATACATCTGGCTTGTTCGGGAAACGGGCCCCTTAATTATACGGCAATTACCGAACTGTTTTCACGAGCTCTCCCATTCTCCGTCTCTCTCTTAGACTCGACGTTGTCGCCGTAGTCTTTTTTCTCCTTTTTTTCGTTTGGTACTTCTCGACATGCGTTGCGTTCTGCTGGTGAATAATAGACGACCAGCCGATTGCCTTGATCATCGTTTTCAATGGAAATTGATTCATTGGTTTTGCAATATTACTTCCGCATAGACTTTTTGATGTTATGATTAGGATGAAGAAGGTTTTTAATGGTTTTGCGGAAACGTCTGCATACGCAAATGGTCCTCTATAATGAAATTTGTTGATTAATCTCTGCAATCGAAGACCATAGACGCATCAAGAAAGTAGATTTTCTTACGAAAATCAGTCTCTATTCAAGAATATATTTTTATTTCAAGACAATAACAATGTATGGTATAAGAAAATAATTTTCTTGAAATTTCATTTGGATTAAACAAATATTTTCTTAGGGTTACAAAATCCAAGACAGAAAAAGGTTTCTTCCAAGTAAATCATTTTAAGTTAAGAAAATATTCATAATAAAGGTTGGAATGCTCAATGAAATAACTGGCTTTTTTCAAACGGTTTCAATCTATCCATTGAAAAAACGAACGTAGACTTTTTCTCGCGTTATAGAATTCAACCCAGCAACCATATTGACTTAGACAACAGTGCTGTAGCCGTTAAAGAAGTGGTTAGATACCTAGACTTTATTATTGACAATAAATTAAAGTCGTCCGATCACATAGATCATGTAGTGGCTAAATGCGAACGGTATATCAATGTACTTAGATTTTTCGTTAAAGTCAGACGAGGAGCTGACATTTTTGTCTCACGATCATTCTATAATGCTTGTATTAGGTCACATTTAGATTACGGGTGTACTGTTTACGGCGATACAAGTAGTAAAAATTTGGATAGACTGAGGGTAATTCAAAATAAGGCGCTTGGAATCTGCTTGGGTGCAATGCGGTCGACTCCACAGGGGGCTTTATATGTGGAAGCGAAAGAACCTCCCCTTCAACTGCGGAGGCAATTTTTGACAGCCAAATATATAGTAAAATTGAGGATCAAAGGTCAGAGCACTGTTTTTAATAATATTCATCGACTGTCCACCTTAGATTTGACCATTCCATACTGGGTAAAGAAAAAATCTCCCTTACTTGCAGAAGCCTTTTTAAAATCGCAAGCAATGTGAATAACTTACTGTATTATGTACGGATATATCGTACTGTTTTAAACAAGATAAGCACAATTAATAATGTGGAGTTCCTTAGAGAGAATGATTCAGAGAAGCTAGAAGATGGAAGAAACCCAGAGGAAGAAGAAAGCATAATAGCAGAACCATCAGGAAACGAGGTGAAAGAGGTCATAGAAGGTTTAAAAAATAACAGGAGCCGAGGAGAAATTTGAATATCTGCTGAGATCTTAAAAAAGGGAGGTATGAAACTACTGAAATATATAACGGGAATTATAAAGGAAGTTTGGAAAGAGGAGAGAATCCCGGACAGCTGGGAAACAGCAATAATATGTCCATTATTTAAAAAAGGTGAAGTGACCGTGTGTTCAAATTGCAGAGGAATATCTTTATTAGATGTAGCCTATAACGTGTTAGCAATAATAATAAGAAAAAGAATTGAAAAGGTAACGGATGAAACAATAGGCACTGAACAGAACCTGCACTTGTATTGTCTGTTCATAGACTTTAAACAGGCATATGACACAGTAATAAGAAATAGATTATACGGAGCTCTGTCAGATTTAGGACTACACAGAAAGATTATACGACTAGTCAAAATGACGTTAAGGAATACTAATAGTAAAGTAAATATAGAAGGAAATTTGTCAGACAGGTTTGTGGTACAAAGAGGGTTGAAGCAAGGAGACCCCCTGTCAACTATTTTGTTTAACTTAGTTTTAAAGCAGGTCATAAGAGAGAGCAACATTTATACCGGGGGTCTGGTGAACCAACACAAGCATCAATATATGGCATTTGCAGACAATGTGGTACTATTAGCAAGGTCAAGAAACGAATTAGAGACTATCTGGAGGAAATTGGAGGAAAATGCAAAGAGATACGGACTACATATTAATCAAAGTAAGACAAAGTATATGATAGTTGGGGAGAAAAATAAACAAGAAGCAATTACTTTTAGAAATCAAAAAGGACAAAGCTTCAGTTTCGAGGTTGTGCAAGAAATAGAATACCTTGGAGTAAAGATCACAAATGGATGTGAGGAAGACAGTAGAATAAGCAAAGGGTCTAAAGCAGCAGCAGCTCTTGCTGATATGTTAAAGTCCAAAAATGTGTCGAGAGAGGTGAAGGTAAGGGTATAGGAGACGGTAATCAGAACGTCAGTACTGTATGGAAGTGAATTATGGATTTTAAACCAAAAAGAGGCAAACAAGCTAGAAATATTCGAAAGGAAGATGCTACGGCGCATATATGGAGGAATAAAAGATGAGGGAGGAAGCTGGAGAAGAAGAACTAACAAAGAAGTTTAATAGAACCTCTATTGTTCAGAAAATCAGAACGCAACGAATTAGGTGGTTGGGTCATGTAATAAGAATGCCGGATAACAACAGCCAAGCAAACGATGCAGATGACAGTAGCAAAGAGAAAAAGAGGACGTCCAAAGAGAATGTGATTAACAGCGGTAACTGAAGATTTGAAAAGAGCGGGAATATTGGATTGGAAAACAAGAGACTTGACAAAGGAAAATGGAGGAAGGTGGCGAAGAAAATCGGGGAACTGCAAACGTAGTTACCAGAAGCCAGAAGCGCTGATACATATATATTTACTATCCTTAAGAAAATACTTTTTGTGTTATAATGGCCATTTACTTATACTAAGAATCGCTTTCTTCAAATCTTCTGCAAGATTTTCTTGAATAGAGTTAACAAACGTCTTGAACAAAGATATACAATTATTTCATTACAAGTATATACTTCTCTTAAGCAGAGAAAGAGAAAGAAACGCTAATAAAATATTTCTTTTGATTTAAAACAGTTATTGTATTGTGGATAATTGAAAGAGTAATTATCTTGAATTAAGACGGACAACTTTGATACAAGTAAACGTTTCCCTGCGTGTATTTCAGTACAAAAAGTCTAGTTTCTTCTTTCTCTTTTTTCAGTAGAAACAATTAGTCCCCTTTCTTTAGACGTAGCCTTTATTAAGAGGAATAACAAGAAATGTTTCCATTTGCATTTTTAGGTTTTGTATAATAAGCCAAATTCATAATTTTCTTTGGAGCAATAACATTTTTAGGGCATTTGGAAGTACTGACTATAAGAATTTGCACCAAAGAAGACGGAGACGATTCCATCAGCCGGAAAAGTTATGGCGCGGATTGAGATCCGCAAGGCATAATCTTAATTGATTATTTGGAGAAAGGAAGGACAATCACAGGACAGCACTATGCTGATTTACTGGGTCGATTCGATTCTGAACTAAAAAGAAAAACGCCCCACGTAGCGAAGAAAAAAATCTCTACCGTCATGATAACGCCTCGGCCCACTCATCAGCAATTACGACAGCAAAACTAGTCCAGTTACGATACGAATTGGTACCCCATCCACCATATTCGCCAAATTTGACCCTTTGTGACTTATTTCTATTTCCAAACTTGAAAAAATGGCTTAGGTGAAAGCGGTTCACGTTGAATGAAGAGGTCATTGCCTCCGCTAAATGTTGATGTTATGAGGTAGGCCAAATAGTTATGATCTGTCTATCAAACGTGGTTTTGAAGCGGATGGTTTTTGGGAAAATGTCAAACAGGTGCAGACCATGTGATTTATGGTCATGGCAAGATTGCTTATTGTCTCTCTAATATTCTCACGAAATATGCAATTCTATTTGTCCTAGAAATAGGCAAAAAACTTAGATAATGCAAATTAAATAACTCGTATCCTATTAAAATTAATAAATTGCGCAAGCTACATTGAGCAGGGTTGATCTTTCAAATCTCGCTTTTAGACTAACAATAACCATATAAAAAGTTTTACGCAATGAATATTCCTAATTAAAAACGCTCGATCGAGCATTCGAAACTTGGAACCGTCTAAAATCTTTGATTATAGTGCTAATAACTCTAATAATAACAAGAATTTAGGCACCAACGTTGTTACAACATTATCTACGTACATCTTCGCAATAAATGACTTTATGAAGACCTTGAGCTTTAGCAAGTCAATAAAATGATTGATTAGCTCATATCGTTGGAAATATCATTCAAAACGCGATACATTTGAATATGTGTTATTATCTGAAAGTCGTAGAATTTTGTCGAAAGTCAATTTGAATGCTGAAAATTTGGAATTTTCTAGGAAAATTAAATTTTGGGTGTGGGCACCTTCGAAACTATACGTTTTACGTATTTCACACGTTTCTGGAAGCGTTTGGAGGAGCCCATCATCGTGTTAGATATTTTTGGTTTCTATGTTATACGTCTAAGTCTCGATTTGTTTGTGTGAGAATCTATGCGAAATCGTATATTCGTGTTCAAGTAGATGTCGAAGGCGATATGTACAATATCGTTCATAAGTATCAAATAACATTTTGCAGACTTAATTATAGTCATAGCCATCAGAAAATTATGAGATAATTACTATCAAAAGTTATGGGTCTTTAAGAACCCAGCACAAGGTTTAGAATCGTTTTCCCTTGCACTTCCCTTGAAAAAATGTGTGAATATTGCTCCATTAAAAGGGTAAAATTCTCCCAAATTAGTGGGAAATTTTACCTCTTGCGGGCAAAAACAGAAAGCGGGGAAATTTCACCCTAAAGTAGGGTAAAATTTACCCAAAATTGGATATGTGTGCAGGACTTTTGCCGTCGTGTCGGGTGATGTTCTCTCTTCGAAGATATAAATTTGATCTGGTGTCCCTCAGGATTCCCTTCTCGGCGCTGAACTCTTTTTGATCAACGAGGATAGATTGACAAGTTTCGGGAATCGCTGCTAGGAGGTTGCTTTTTTCCAAATGCTTTATGTCGTTGTGTTGGCAACTCTTTCATATCAATTGACTGAAAATGTCAAATAGATCTGTCAAATAGTCTGGTTTTGGCAAGTATTGAAGTCAAGTACCTTTCTGTGTTTTCAATTATGGATAGCAACGAGAGGTTATCAAATTTTTCTATTTGGAAGAGAAAACCGCAGCGGAAATCAAATCAAGGTTATATGTCGTTCTTGGCGATTTATCACCTTCATTTGCCATCGTGAGCTTTTGGGTTTCGGAATTTAAGCGTAGCCGCACGCATACAAGTAACGAACCACGTTTGGGACGTCCGAAAACGGCTATCACACCAAAAATTGTGGATGAAATCCATGACGTGGTTTTGGCAGATCGCCGAATAAAAGTGCGTGAAATTGAGGAAACCGTGGGCATCTCTTATGAACGAGTAGTTCATATTTTACATAATGAATTGGGTTTAAAAAAGCTTTCTGCAGGATGGGTGCCGCATTTGCTTAATTCGGAGCAAAAACACATTAAAGCTCGAAGCTCAGCCGATTGTTTGGAAGTTTTTACGAAGAATCCAACGGATTTCAAGAGACGATTCGTAACCATGTATGAGATCTGGATTCATCACTACACACCAGAAACAAAAATGCAATTAAAACAGTGGATTGAACGCGGTGAATCGGTTCCGAAGAAGGCAAAGACTCGGCTGCAAAGGTGATGGCATCGATTTTTTGGGACGCAAAGGGAATTTTGCTAATTGAAAAAGGAAAAACTGTTACTGGCCAATATTACACAACACTTTTGGACAAATTGAAAGCAGCAATTCAAACGCCCGGGAATGGAAAAAAGTGTTGTTTCACTACGACAATGCGCCCGCTCGTTCAAGTGCAATCGCTCAGCAAAAATTGACAGAATTGAAGTTCGAAATCCTCACGCATCCGCCGTATTCGCCCGATTTGGCTCCATCGGACTTCCACCTGTTCCCGAAACTCACAACATTTCCGGCTGGAAAGAGATTTTGGTCGAATGAAGAACTGATAAAGGCTGTAACGATTATTTTGGGAACCTCGAAGAAAGTCACTTCCGGGAGGGAATCGAGAAGCTAGAGAAAGTGTGTTGAGCTTCGAGGGGATTATATTGAAAAATAAAATACAACTTGAATCCGATTTATTTTTTCATTGTCATTCTGGAAACTTTTCAATCAACCCTCGTATGCCCATGACGTCCGCCGATACCCTGATGTACACCTGGCAATCTTGGGCGATGATTCGGCGATATACGCCGTCTCCAAAAATGAAGACTTTAAGGTAAAGCGACTTCAGGTAGCAGTGGATTTGTTGGTTGACTGGACGTAGAGTACCTGAAGAAAAATGAATCCAAGTGCGTCGCTGTTAGCTTCGCCAGGAAACGAATCCTACCGCCTGCCAACATATTTATTGATGGTGTGCTTCGGTAAAGTGCCTCGGGGTGATACCCGATCAGTAGTTTACTTGGAAAGACCTCATCCAGAATATCCTGGACAGGTACCTTGTAGCGAGAAGCTCCTTAATGTCCCAATTATCAAGCTCTATATTTCCAAAGCATATGGATGGTGCATTATCTTGATGCACCGGAACAACACCCACATGAAAAGGATTAATGCTCTACAAAATAAAATGTTGAGATTTATTGCTGGAGCCCCTTGGTTTGTGAGAACATTCCAACTTCAACAAGACTTCAACATCCCATGTCTGGCTCAAATCACCAGGGAGCTAGATAAAGGCACATGGTTGAGAGCCGGTATTTTTAACAATCCCCTACTTGTCAGAGTCGTTGAAGAGCCTGAGGACCGACCTTCTCCCAGGACCAGGGTAGTCCGAATAGCTGATAAATTTCAGTTTAGATTACAACCAGCTCTTAATTAAATATCACTATTACGCATTATAGGTCTCGACCTAGCTCGGGAAAAAGAAGTTGGATGCTCGTATTGTAGGAGGTAGAAAAGCTTCCTTTTCGGGGTAATTTTCACCCATTTTACTTTAAGGTGTAGCTGGTGACACACAAAATCGCCGGTCAGCAGTATATTAAGCGAGACCACGTTATACGTGGCCAATTTAAATTGTCAAATAAGATAATAATAATAATAATAATAATAATATATATAATAATAAATATATTAATAATAATAATAATAATATAATAAATAATAATAATAATAATAATAATAATAAAATTAATAATAATAATAATAATATAAATAAATAATAATAATAATAATAATAATAATAATAAATAATAAATAATAATAATAATAATAATATAATAATAATAATAATAATAATAATAATAATAATAATAATAATAATAATAATAAATAATAATAATAATAAATAATAATAATAATAATAATAATAATAATAATAATAATAATAATAATAATAATAATAATAATAATAATAATAATAATAATAATAATAATAATAATAATAATAATAATAATAATAATAATAATAATAAATAATAATAATAATATAATAATAATAATAATAATAATAATAATAATAATAATAATAATAATAATAATAATAATAATAATAATAATATAATAATAATAATAATAATAATAATAATAATAATAATAATAATAATAATAATAATAATAATAATAATAATAATAATAATAATAATAATAATAATAATAATAATAATAATAATAATAATAATAATAATAATAATAATAATATAATAATAATAATAATAATAATAATAATAATAATAATAATAATAATAATAATAATAAATAATAATAATAATAATAATAATAATAATAATAATAATAATAATAATAATAATAATAAATAATAATAATAATAATAATATAATAATAATAATAATAATAATAATAATAATAATAATAATAATAATAATAATAATAATAATAATAATAATAATAATAATAATAATAATAATAATAATAATAATAATAATAATAATAATAATAATAAATAATAATAATAATAATAATAATAATAATAATAATAATAATAATAATAATAATAATAATAATAATAATAATAATAATAATAATAATAATAATAATAATAATAATAATAATAATAATAATAATAATAATAATAATAATAATAATAATAATAATAATAATAATAATAATAATAATAATAATAATAATAATAATAATAATAATAATAATAATAATAATATATAATATATAATAATAATAATAATAATAATAATAATAATAATATATAATAATAATAATATAATAATAATAATAATAATAATAATAATAATAATAATAATAATTAATAAATAATAAATAATAATAATAATAATAATAATAATAATAATAATAATAATAATAATAATAATAATAATAATAATAATAAATAATAATAATAATAATAATAATAATAATAATAATAATAATAATAATAAAATAATAATAATATAATAATAATAATAATAATTAATAATAATAAAATAATAATAATAATATAATAAATAATAATAATAATAATAATAATAATAATAATAATAAATAATAATAAAATAATAATAAATAATAATAATAATAATAATAATAATAATAATAATAATAATAATAATAATAATAATAATAATAATAATAATAATAATAATAATAATAATAATAATAATAATAATAATATACGTTCATTTTCATTGAAGATCGCATAATGTACAATTTCTATTACACTGAATATAATCATCAAGATGAAAATAAACATAAAATAAACATAAAATAAAGACTCATTAAAATACTAAGCATTTTGTTATGAGTGTTACCAATTCACAACTATGTGTGTGACAGCAATATTAAACAGTTTAGGTCATATTCACGGGTATCATTTACAAATCGGATAGAATTAGTGAACTTTCAGGTAAATATAGATACATTCAAGCTAAGAAGTACTATTAAGTACTTCATGTCGTTTGTAGGCAAGTTCCAGTTCCTGTAACGATATTACGAAAAAATATTCTCGACGTTGCAGTAATCCATTGCTTTATTTTCTTTTTCCAGAAATGTGAACATGGTATATGCTTCCTTTCTTCTGGAATATGGCCGTGAAGTTTTAGTGACAGGTAGGTAAACCTTCTTTGGCCAGTTGTTTTTAAATGGAATGTTTTCACAATAATATTCATTTTATTTCTTGTATTATAAAGATGCTCATTTACTGGAGTCCTAATTGTATTAATTTTTAAATACATTAACGTCTATTAGGAGGACATTCTTAAATAAGGTATTGCTTGGATACGTCCTATGCTTCTTTAACATAATTTTTAAAAACAAGAGTAGAGTGATATTATAAATTATTACTTTAAATTTGGTTGTACGTCTACAATCGGATAGGTTAATAGTATACGTATATGTAGTTAATGATGGTAATAGAGAAATGGAAATAAAAGAGAAAACAATGGCAGCCAACAAAGCTCTACATATAAATAAACACCTATTAAGAAGCAAAAATCTTTCAAAGAATACAAAGATAAAAATTTATAGAACAACCATAAGACCAGTGATAATGTACGCAGTGGAAACACTGACAATGACAAAAAGGGATGAAGAAAATTTAAGAGTCGCGGAGAGAAGAATACTGAGATCAATACTTGGACCAGTTAGAATGAAAAATTTGGAATATAGGATAAGAACAAATGAGGAAGTAGCGAAAGAATGTGGAGAAGATATAGTTAAGAAGATAAAACAGCAAAGAGCAAAGTGGTTGGGGCATATGTGGAGGGCAGGAGAGGACAAGATATTGAATATAATGACAAATTGGGAGCCAGCGGGAAAAAGAAGGAGGGGAAGACCTAGATCTAGCTGGATGAGTGAAGTGAGGGAAGACTTGAAGAGGATAGGGATCGATAAGGCAAAAGAAAAAGCTAAAGATAGAACGGAGTGGAGAAGGATATGCGAAAGAGTGGAATAGGAAGGAACAGGGACTAATCCTCCCCTTAATGAGGGATCTAGGAACCTTCATATGAAGCGGCGAAATCCCTAGGAGAGGTCTCTAAGCCATTTGTTATTATATGTAGTTAAATACGTAGTGTTGTTATAAAATCTTTAAAATGCCTTTTAATTTTTCCCCCATCATAAAACTTCTCGTGAAGCAGCAGAACCTTATGGAGAGCGATTTTGAACGGATACTAGGATCCATTGCTGTAATGTAAGGAATACTAAACGACGAATATTAAATCCCATGATTACCAATAACATTTTGACGAGGCACGATTTCATAACAATAGAGTGGTGAATCGCCATAACTGCTATTACTGGCCCCCAGAAAACCCTCATTGGATACGTGAGACTCGCTTTCAGGTAATATGGAGTGTCAAGATTTGGTGCGGATTATTTAATAAAGGTATCATTGATTCATACATCTTTGAAGGAACTTTGATAGGGCAACGTTATTTACATTTTTTACATAATGACCTTCCCGAGTTAATGGAAGATATTCCATTAGCAGAGCGCAACGATTTATCGTGGCAACAGGATGGCGCTTCGCCTTATAACTCGATGTTGGTTGTAGATTATTTAAATGACGCATACCCCGATAGATGAATTGGTACTAACGGTCTTATTCAATGGCTAGCCCGCTCGCCAAGCGGGCTTAAACCTGGCGAGCGAGCTGGATTTCTTTTTGTGGGGGTAGTTGAAAGAAGTTGTGCATTCTACTTCGCCTATGAACTAAAGAATTTTTTTGTTATTTATTATTGATATGATCATTTTGTATTAAATATTCCTTGCATGCAATTTTCGTTTATACCATTGTACTCCAAACTCTTCGTAGTTCAGTCATAGTGTCAAAAAGATGGAGGGCGCAATGTTAAAAAATTAGTTTGTGGTAGGTTTCTTAGAGGGTGGGTTAATAAGGGTGGTTTTAAAATGTATATCTTTTAGGATTCTGCAAATCATTTTCGACGATAGTTTGCTGGATCTCATATCTCTACAAATATATATAGGACCCAAAACTGTTCCCTGTGGCATACCACAAACTACGTCTTTCTCGTTACTTAATTTTTCTCAAATCTTTGTAATTTATTTTCTTTCTGTAATCTTTCTGTTAGGTTATTTGCTTTTCCTCTTATTCCGTTTACTTTTAACTTTTGTAAAAACTTCCCAAGACTTATGCTTTCAAAAGCCTTTGCTAAATTGATAAAAATACAGAAACAGGGACAAGTTTCATCAATAACATTATAGATCCGAGATATTAAATAATGGGTGATTCGTTAAGTGTTTCCACATATAAGGTTTAAAAGAAACACAGAAATGTTGAATATTAATATAATTTTTTATCATATAATGTAGTTTAATTAATTACAATTATAATTGGGGTCAATAAAAGTGGTATATTATTCACAAACTTTGTTTAATAATATCTACCAGCGCTACCGGTTTCGAGACAAGCTATAAATCACAATACTCTTATTGTGATTTACATTGACAATGTCGGTATTTTAAAGTGTGTGTGATAGTCCTTGTTTAACAAATATTTAACTTATTACTATTTTAATTTGTTGCTTCTTATGTATCCAGTCTACAGTATCTGCATTCTTGAATTTTGATATAATTCTTGCTGTTTTTAAATTTAAAGTTTGTTGCCTGAGGATGAGCTTGTCTCGAAACCGGTAGCGCTGATAGATATTATTAAACAAACTTTGTGAGTAATAGACCACTTTTATTGACCCCAATTGTGATTAGCTCACAACGAGTCGCAATTGATCAATTAATTACAATTATGTATGGAAGATTATATCCTGCAAATGACCGCCACGGCTCATGTGGCATGCTCTAATGCGTTTGTCATAATTTCTAATAACATTGTGGCACATGTCAGGGTCTGTGCTGTTGATTTCGCGACGTATGTCGTCTTTCAGCTCTGCAATCGTTTTTCAGATAACCCCAAAGGAAAAAGTCTGTAGGAGTTAAATCGCACGAACGAGGAGACCAAGTAATACCGTTGTTTTTTGAGATTACGCGTCCTGGGAAACGAGTCTGAAGTAAGGTGACTGTTTCTCTAACTGTATGGCTCGTGGCACCATCTTGTTGAAACCAGAGGTCATGAGCGTCGAAATCTTCCAATTGGTCCCATAAAAAGTCGGCTAACATGCTCTGCCACACCAAACACTTTTTGGGGATGGATTTCTTTTTCGATAATCGCTCTTGGGTTTTCTGATGCCCAAATGCGACAATTTTGTTTGTTGATGAAACCATTAAGGTGGAAATGGGCTTCGTCAGAAAAGCTGATTTTCCTTGAAAAATCATCTTGAAGACACGACGCTGTTGGTGATCTCTCGGCTTCAAATCTTGTGCCAATTGCATTTTGTAAGGATACAAATACAAATTCTTGGCCAAGATTCGTTGTGTAGTGTAGTAGAAGAGTCCCAATTGTTGAGATCGATGTGCCTGGTTCTTCGGCCACACTTTCACGAACGAGGCCGTTTCCCTCCGAACGCTTTGACGACACGACGAGGTGCTTAACTGTGCTTATAGCCCAGTTTTGCTCAAGTTCTGAACCACATTCCAAATTGTGCGTTCCGAAGGTCGATTGTGTACACCAAAATATTCACGTAATGCACGAAATGGATTTTTCCGCGAATAGCCATCTTCATAATAAGCCCTAACCATCTTAGCACGTTGCTGGAATGTGTCACGTTGCTGGATTGTATATCGTCCCATGATTACTTTTGTACACGTTTCTAGTTTGTAAACATCACCTGACAGATGTAATTGTCATCAATACTATGTGGAAATCCTTAACGAATCACCCTTTAGATTTAGAAATCTTTCTTTTGGGCATTGGTAGCAGTGTTATCGGTTGTTATTTTTCCATGCTATAAAAGGTATTAACAGTCGTTAACATGCTTCAATTAGTTTCTAAAGATAAATTGCAATTTATACTATCAAATATAACGTAAGCCTTAATATCTACATCAAGTAGAGTGAATTTAATAAAATTACACCGATTCTTTTTTTGGCCCCCTCTGGAAGAGACAGTACAGTCAATAGACTAGGTTATTTAAATCCAGTAAACGGTGGAAATAGTCCAAAGACTACACCTAACCCAATTGAGAAATATGCTTATATCGCTTTTTTAACCCAATAAACGCGGCGTAAAATCTTTCCTCCTGTCTCGCCGGTTCTTAGGCAGCGATCCGGCGATCTTTGATCTGCGATGCAATCAAATTTATGGACGGTAGTGTACATCGGCAGAGAAGCGTCAGCCGTAGTCACCATCAACGCCAGCGCGTCCGTCCGAAATGATAAACAATTTTTTTGGCACTTCGCAGCGACGTACGTTTGAATGTCTTTTTTGATGTTTTATGAGGCCCGTAAATTTAATTTGCACTTTCTGATGTGTATTAGTTAGTTTGATTGTTGTAACGAAAGACATTAACCGAGCGCGCCTAGTCGCGACTCCCGTCTGGCCCCTCATCGGCCCCGCAGCGTCCCGATACGAGGAGAAGAGGAACACATTCTTAGCGCGCTTAAATATAGTATAGGCCCCTTGAGTCTCCTTGAGTCCAGTCCATTTCCTTTTGCACGTTAACAACGCGCTTTGTAGTTTGCCGAGAACATGTTGTTCGCTGTTAGTCGCGGATATCAACATTCAGAACGCTGAGTTTTATGATATTATGCGTTGTTGTCACCTTTTAACGACATGATCGTTAAATCGGTGCCGATACTTCTTCAACGCTAGGTATATTAGGTCAATTTGACAACGTATGACACAATTTTTGTTAGCACAGAAAACCATCAAAGAGAAACTAACCTCGAATTTAAGAAACAAAGTTCTGTTTACGTTAATTTTAATAGTGAATAAACGGCTGTTATTGTACTGTAACTGCTGGCCATAAAATTGTTCACACTTCGCAATGGTTTGATCTCGGCATGAAATAAAACGTTAGCGAAATAATTTTACAGATTAATAAAGTATTTTTGTTAATATTTAATAATATAATAAGTCGACGTTAAATCATATATATATATATTTTAAACTACACTGCTCAAAAATGGAAGTGGATTAATTTTAATGAAATTGCAAATTTATTACGTTTTCTAATTTATTATTTGATTCTTTTAAACACGTTTAACATACATCAACTGCAAAAAATAAAAAAAATAATGCTAAAGAAATACAATAGTATTGAAATGTACAAGAATTGTTATTTTGGATTTAGATTGAGAATAGAAATGGTGCTTCTATCAATTTAATAATCCAGTTTAATATCGTGTGGGGCCTTCCCCTAACTCTCCGTAGTGTCCTCATCCTATTCGGCATTCTCTCAAAGGAATTGTTAATGAAAAGCTAAGGAATGTTTTGCCAGATGTCTCGCAAAACGTTGGCAAGCTACTGTAATGTTTGAAGGGCCTGTTCTAGCCGGTTAAATTGTCTTGCCATTTCAGCCCAGACATGTTCAATGCAATTCATATCTGGAGAACAAGCTGGATTCGGTAATATCACGACGTTCTATGTGGTCGTTTACTATCCTGGCGCAGTAAGGTCGAACATTATCATCGATTAAAGTAAAATTTTCACCGATGGCGGCAACAAATGATACAATAATTGGTTCTAGAACCATATTACGATGTCTTACCGATGTCATAATCGTGTTAATTATGACAACCAAATCTATATGCCCATCAAAAGAAATGCTTTCCCGAACGTAAATTGATCCTCCACCGAAATGAGTAATTGGTGTCGCGATATTTTCGTTATATCGCTGTCCTCGCGCTCTCCACACCAAAATTCGACCATCGGAATTATACAAGCGAAATCTGGACTCACTAGTGCAAAGACATGTTCTCCACCTTTCCAGATTCCAATTTCCAGGTTCGATAGTCCAACGATTTCTTAATGTTCGCTGCTACTTTGTTAATCATTACTGTTTGGCCGGAAATTGTTCTTCCAGTAGTTCGCCGGAAGAAGCTATTAATTCCAGATGCTGTGAAGGCAGGGTTTCTTCGTGTAGTAAAGACAAAAAGATGATCTTCAGCAGCGATTATAGCTCGTTCTCTCCCTCCACCAAGAGTATACGCGGCACTCCCTATACTTCTGTGTCGATTCCATACCCTACTAACTACACTTTGAGACCGGTTAGCAACTTCTTGTTGAGTTAAACCTTCGTTTAACCCACACATTAAGTTGGACGGCTTCTAAACCCATTTTAAAGCAATAAAATTTAAGCCATAAATGATAATATTCAATGTAAAATCTGTTAAACGTTCCACCATTGAATATATGGAGACAAACAAAGGATATTAAAAACGAGAGAATTGTGTTTTATTTAAAAACATTGAAATTTATTATTTATCTAGTAAAAAAAAAAAAATTGGAAGTGTTTTTTTTTTGTTTACAACAGTTTAAGATACATAAATAAATTTAGTAAAACAAAAACAAAAAACAGGGAAAAAAATCAATAAAAAAATATTTTTATTTCAAATATCCACTTTAATTTTTGAACAGGGTATGAGTTATTTAAGGATTAATGCGAACTGCGTTTACCTCGTAAAATGCAGAAGGAAATTAAATTCTGTTAAAGTTATATTTGTCTTGGTTAGCACTCAAAATAAAGGTGGAAACACGAAAAAAATTTACACGACACTGGGTGTCGCGACGTCGCGAAACAATTTTTTCCAGCAACATACCATTTTTATTACGCCGTTGAAAAGACCTTTTAATTTGAAGATTTTTTTTAAATACAATTACATATTTTCTAATTTTGTTCCTTAAGAAGTTGCACGTAGTAATAATGTCGATTTCAATTATACCTATCATACCTTTTAACTAATTTCTTTAGATTTAGCGAGGAAAAATACGTTTTTTTTGGTAAAATCTTTAATATTTACATTGAAAAGTTCTTTTGGTTTAGAGCAAGGTTATGTAATGCAGTAGTAGCAAAAAAATGACTAGAATGTGACTTACCACTAGCGCCATGAATAAAATAATATTAAATAAACTGGGATCTGGGTCTCAGATGAACTACACCAAGAATATTTTGAAAAACATAAAGTAACAATTATTCTTACAAATGAAATACAATTAGTGGAACATAAATTACCTTAAAGATTGTTCAATGTGAACTCTATTATTACTTAAGCACAATTCATAACGTTTTCTTATTTCATTAAGTCACTCTCCTCATAATATCACCCCTTAATCCGTCACAAGTATCTGTAATTTTTTGTTTTAAATGCTCTACGTCGTTAGATCTTGTTTTATAGACAATATTTTTCAAAGTTTCCCACAAGAAGAAGTCCAACGGTGACAAATATGGGAACCTGGGAGGAAATTTCAATGGACCGCCTGATATTTGTTGGGCCATACTCTAACGTAGATTTTAGTTGGTTTTCTTAACTAAATGGGTCTTCTAATATTTCATCAATTGACTTTTAATTTTTTAGATTTAAAAATCCCGTATAAATATGTTTCCGGAAACATGAATAACATTTACATTTTTGAAACTTTATTACCAAACGGTTAACAGATTGTTGTTGACAGATTACAACACTCACTTTGCTGCCAACTGTCAAAATATGTATCAAATTTAAACGTATTAAATGAAATGAGAATGAAAATTATTTAATACGTAGTCTTGCTGAATGTGAACTTGGCATTTATTAGTACTGCTGTTGCCAACTGTCAATCAAAATATTAAATTTTAACATGCTAATAGAAATAAGAAAAAAAAATAGCCCAATCTTCTTAGTTGTCTTACCCAGGTAAGTACTGAAAATCACACCACTTTGAACAACTTAGCCTATAATGTTTGTTATCTACATGTAAAAACCTAGATATCAATTTCATCATGATTCCGAAGGTTGTTTAAAAAGTATTAAATCTCAACATGAAGATGGCGTTCCTCGTCAAAAATATTCTGGTAATTAATTGCTCATGAGTTGAAAGATATTTCTTCAAAAAGTTCCATGATGTTAGTGTTTTTGTAAAAATAAAACCAAGCTGTTTACGGGAACTCTGCACCATAGTTCGTCACAGTGAAATTCTGGGCAGTTGAATTTAAACGTGGTCGTACCAGCTTGGTTAATGATGAGCGTTCGGGGCGGCCAAAAACTGCAATCACTACCGATAACATCGGAAAAGTTCACCAAATGGGGCTAGACGACCGTTGAATTAAAGTTAGAGAGATAGCAGGGGCTGCGGGCATCTAGAAAGAAATTGTATATCATATATTGACTGGAGATTTGGGCATGAAAACGGTAACCGCGCGTTGGGTGTCGCGCTTGCTCACTCAGAATCAAAAACTCATTCAAATGAACATTTCCAAAGCCCTATTGGAGCAATTTAAACGAAATAAGTAGGAATTTTAGTGTTGATTAATAACAATAACTGTAGATTAATCTTAGATTCACCAGTGCACTCCTGAAGCCAAGACACAGTGGAAACAATGGACTGCGAAGGGTGAATCGGCTCCAAAAAAGGTCGGGAAAGTGATAGCGACTGGTTTTTGGGATAGTCATGGGGTTGTGTTAATTGCCTATCCTGAGAAAGGAGATACAATAACGGGGGCATGCTACGTATCATTACTTGATGAGCTGAAGACAGAAATTGCGGAAAATGGCCGCATTTTAAGAAAAAGAAAGTTTTCTTCCACCAAGACAACGCACCATCTCCCACTTCAGTGGTCACCATGGCAAAAATTCAAGAATTGAGGTTCGAATTGATAAACCACTCACTCTATTGATGAAATCTAACCCCCAGGGACTTTTTTCTGTTTCAAACGCTCAAAGTTTCGTTCCAATGACGGGAATTTTCATCGAATAAAGTGGCCATCACATTCGTAAACGTTTATTTTGCAGAACAAGATGCCAGCTACTATTTGGACAGATTAAAGAGATAGAAGCATCGCTGGGAAAAGTATATCGACTTACAAGGGGACTATGTTGAGAAATAAAACCGAATTTGACAAAAAAATACTTATTTGTGAGTAAGACTGGAAACTCGTTCACTCTCGTAAAACGACAAAAAATGAAACATGCGATACATTTGGTAAAAAGAAAATTGAGGATGATCATATGCCAAAATCACGACACAATAACACTTCTTATCGAAAACGAAATCAGAAGAAAGCAATTGCTGCAGTAAATATTAACTCACAAACCACAGATGATAGACACTAGCGAGTTTTTCTGAATTAGCTTCTCAAAGAAAGAAAACACATCCCAATCCAAAAGCGACGAACAGAGATAATGTCGCATGAATGTCTGCAAAAAATTGAAAGAACAGCATCGAACTTAGCCAAACTTTCTTTGTAAGGTCCTCACAGGTTGTGAAAAGTTGGGTTTATGGGTAATCATCACAATGGAAGGGTTCATCTTCATCTCGGCCAAAGAAAGCCCGTCAAGTGAAAAGCAACATGACGTCTTTACTGATCTGGTTTTTCGATATTAATGGAATTATCCACAAAAAGTTCGTACCTTCAAGTCAGAAGAAGTCATGTTCCATAGTGGCGTCCTAAGACGAATAACGGAGAATATGAGAAGTGGTGCAGCAACTACTGGGTTCTCTCCAATGATAACGAAAGGCCACATACTACTTTCGTCGTGATTTTTTGAGAAAAAATACAGCACACTTGTTCCTCATCCAGCACACTGGTTGAAGATGGAAATCAAGTTGAAAGATCGGAGTTTTAACACGACGGTACTGAACACATTAATAAAACAAGACTTCCAGAATGCTTTCCTTTCGTGGTAGAGGCATTGAGGCCGGTGTTTCCACTACCAAGGGATCTGCTTTGAAGGTGACGGAGGTGAATGAAGTCCTGGAACTTTTGAGTACCACCTCTAAAGTGTCCCTCTCCCATGCTAACTTTTGAACGACAGAGGCTAGCGTTTTTAGGAAAAAATAGATCGATTTTTATTTTTTATGAACTAACTTGCCGTTATCGCCAGTTCAATTGTATTTCCGGTGTCACCGAAAGTACCATCAACTTTCTTATTTTAAATAGAACACCCTGTATATTTTTACGTTTTTATGTTATACTTTAACTTAAGAAATATGACGATATGCAGTAATAAAGGTTTTGGTAATCTGTTTTTGTTATTACGCAAAGTTGGCTAGGAAAGAGCGCCAAATTGTTTCTTGTGACGCCAGACTGATCTAAAGCGCTCGCTGCTAAGCAAAGTAATCATAACAATTGCTAAACTGTCAAATCTCAATTCCAAACGCGTAAATCATTCTTGTTATTTATTGTTATTATATAAATAGATATCGACTTATTTTTTCTGAAAACGCTAGCTTCTGTCGTTCGAAAGTTAGGAGGGAGGGGGGAGACACTAGGACCTCACTGTATATATGTATGTACATACTCTATTTCAGTAACTAAGGAAAGCAATTGGTCCCCCCTCTTCACAAGGAAGATATACCGAAGCAGATGACTAGCGACATCTGTTTTTCAAACCACGTAACATTTAAAGTTCTCAAACAATAATGTGTCCACTAATTTTCAAACGAACCTCTTAAATGTATGTTAAACGAAGTCCAAATGTATATAAAATGAATTAAATAGGTTAAAACTTTTAAGTAATGGCCGCAATTTGTTGAAAGACTTTAAACTGTCCGCCGAAGAAAACATATAAAGATCTGTGATTGTTACAATTTAACTTAGAATGTAGCACGTTTGCAGAATAATCAATTACCGTCCCAACGCTGTTTCTCCAGCTAATATCGCAAAGCCAACTTGATTATTTTCAAACGCACCCAATAAAAGAACTTAAAAGTCGGATTTTCAAACTTTCACATTGGAACATATAATCAATCTTAGGAATGATGGATTTTACATTTTATTCACAATCGATTCTCTTGTTAATAAAACAAGATTAAAAGCGCAAAAGAATATTTTTCTATATTTATATATAGCAATATGTATATATCGGGGAACATTGTCGGTGTTAATAAGATAAACCATTCGTTTAAAGCGAAAACACACTTTTTCCTCCTTTTGTCGTCATAAATCAGGGAAACATGCGATATTAAAAACGCAAATGATCGTTATATCGGCATGCGGAATTACCAAATCCAACGTTATGGTCTACGGATAAGTGCAGTCGTAGTAATGACAGGCTCTCGGTTTTATCATCATTGCCGCTGAACTGGCTCATGAAAATAAATAAACGGCTGCATTCCATTTTGTTTCTGGCGTGCGCGTTTTCGTTAAAGTATTAAAGTGATTACGAGATTGTAGCTGTTGTATAGTTTAAATTATTTCTACAGAGAACGGATTACGAAATACTCTATATGGTTCGTCTTCTAAATTAGATAGTTTTCGCACGCGGTTTCATTGAAAAATACAAGAAAATTGATACATCAGGATAAAAAAATCCAATACGTATAGAAGGTATTTAAAAAGGATTTCAACATTCGAAGCAGTAACAAAAGTATTATGCGAATTGGGAAATTAGATTTGGTCGTTTTTACAAGCAACCATTATACTGTTACTTATTAAAATAAGATCTGGTCATAGTTTCAAGAAAAAGATAAATCAACATTCTTGGTAAAAATACCCAGTCATATTTCTAATACGATTTTGTAATTATGTAAGTCATATAAGCAAAACAACAATATTCTCAGCACACTCAGCACCACACAAATTATTAATTAACTCGGAAAGTTTCGAAGACACGTGGGTCTTCATCTTCAGCCGCGTACCGATTGATGTGAGAGAACATATATTAAATCTAACAAACCCGCTCTATCCCTACACTTCAAGAAAAAATTTATACAAGTACCTATTAGCAAGTATCCCTGAGGGACAAGAGATAAACGTATGTTTCAGTTCGCGAAATGCACTCAAAAGCCTCCTTGGCAATCCAAAAGATAAACCGGACATGAGAGAAAGGTCGGGAATTTACAAAATTGCATGTGGTGATTGTAATAGAGCCTATATTGGTCAAACGAAACGAGCGATAGGTACTACATTCAATGAACACATCAGGTGTTACAGGTGCGGGAAGAGCATCAAGTGTAGCACAACACGTAAACGATACCAGGCATAATATTAAATTAGAAAACCTAAAATTGATTAAAAACGTGATTCCGCCGCTTGATCTGGACGCCTATGAGACTATTTACTTAAATAAGAATATAAACCTAATCAATAAAGAGAAGGGACCTTTACACTTTTCTTGTCTTTTCGATTTATTACGGTAAAGAGGTGATTTATGGTTGTGCTATAACAAGAGACGTCGATCCTTTCGTATTTTCCGCATGTCAAGTATTTATTTGAGGGGTATAGACGGAAAGAACACAAATTTGACGGATAGAAAGGACATAACCGTTGTCTCACTCGATTTTTATTTTTATTAGGGTGGGATGGCCACATGTCTTACGTTTCGTGGTCACAAGACCCTTTTCCACCTTTTCTCCTTATTTTAACTTGCTTTTTAGTCTAAGGGGCAAAAGTAGGCACTTGTATATATTTTTTCTTGAAGAGTAGGGGTAGAGCGGGTTAGATTTAATATATGTCCTCTCACATCAATCGGTAGGCGGCTGAAGATGAAGACCCACGTGTCTTCGAAACAGCCTTTACGAGTTAATTTATAACGTGTGTGGTGTGGGGTGTGCCGAGAATATTGTTGTTTTGCCATACTACCCCACAATCCTTCCTATCATTATTAAGTCATATAAGAGCAAACAGTTTAATGGATTAGAGCTTGATAAAAACTGTGCATTTCTCTGTGTAAAATTTTGCAGAAAATTGTTCAAAGTACTGCATCGTTACAAACAGGCCTTGGTTACGACTACATCTGACAGTTAAATCCAAAATTGCAGTTGGATGAATTTTATCTTCCACATTTTGTAGTATCATATTTTGATTTATATCAACAAATTGTTCGCTACGTTGCTAAATTTCGTGAAAGTGGTACAGTAAGTCGCAAATCCGGTAGTGGTAGACTCAAGGAAAGAACTGCTGAAACTATTGCGGATGTAAGAAGGCGTATCATTCACCTAAAAGTCAATTAGAAAGCTTCCACATGAAACTAATTTGTCATATGGTACTTGTCAGCATATTCTTAGAGAAGATCTCTAAAAATATCCATATAAAATTCGTGTTGTACAAGAACTCAAGCCCATTGATCACGTAGTGAGAGTGCAATATTATAATTGGTTTGACAATCACATGAATGATAATATCCTTGACAAATCCTTCTTCTCAGACGAAGCTGGGTTCCACCTTAATGGTTTTATTAATAAACAAACCATGCGTATATGGTCCTGTAAAAACCCTTATGTCATATCATTATATAGAAACCATTGCATGCTGAAGAGGTTGGTGCCTGGATAGCAGCTCCATGGAGAAGAATTATTGCTTCACTATTTCATCATAAAACGGCAAACGCTGGTGGCTTTGAAAAAATCTAAGAATAGCTTCATAATGGGCTTTGATGGAGTCCCAGGCTTACTTCTTCAGTATTGTGCTGCGGTATTAGTTGCTCCAATGCGCCATCTTTACAACTTAATGCTGGCGGAATGTAAATTTCCAAAAGTACAGAAAATTTCGAAAGTAAGTTCCGTGTTTAAAACTGGGGGTGCTATTAATGTAAGAAATTACCGTCCTATCTCTATTTTGTGTAATTTTTCGAAAGCGTTGAAAACCATACTATGCAGTCACATATTATGTCTCCGTGAAAACAGTACCGTCCCCGAACCAGCATGGTTTTACTCGTGGAATATCTACGATCGCAACTTTAAGCTGCTTCTCTACCATTTTGTGGGCACTTGTCATAGCGTGGCACAAATTTCTGTAAGCTTTCCTCATAAAACGTTGCCGCCTGTGTTGTCAACCTTGTGCTAACCTGTTCTTTGAGCTTTTCATTGTTGTTGAACTTTTGACCACCAAGAAACGTTTCCAGGTGCAAAAAGAGATGGAAGTCGCTAGGGGTGAGGCCAGGGCTGTACGGAGGGTGGTTAAACTGGGTCCAACCAAAGTCCTGTAAGAGTTGTTGTGGCTTGTTCGCAGTGTGAGATCGGGCATTGTCATATATCAAAACAATATCTCCTAAGCGTCTCACAGTAAACATTTGTATTGATTGTTTGATCTCGCGGCAAAAAATACACCAGTAAAATGCCCTGTCTATCCCGAAAGACTGTGTGCATGATTTTTCGAGGTGTCAAGATTTGCTTTAGTCTTTTCTGGTAACGAAGTGTGTCTCCATTCCATTGATTGTCGTTTCTAAGGGTTTCAAAAGCGACCCAAGTCCCATCTCCGGTCACTATCTTGCTTAAAAAATCATCACCATCTTTGTTGTAACGTGTGAAAAATCAAGTGCATTGCCGCTGTTTTTTGTGTTACTCTGTAGACATTTTCGGCACCCAACGAGCACACAGTTTTCGAAAATTCAGTTTTTCAGAAACAATTTCATGAAGAAGTGCTCTTGAAATTTGCGGACACTTCATAGAAAGAGCAGATATTGCAATCTTACGGCTTTCCTTTACGAGTTCTTCAACTGTACGAATCAATTCTTCCTTAACCAAACTTGGACGCCCCCTTCGTTCGTTATCGTGCACTTGATCACGCCCTTCATTGAATTGTCGGGCCCATCTCCCTACCATTGAATCGCTCATCGCATTTTCTCTATAAACCTCGCAAATTTGTCGATGAATGTCGACTCTTTTAGTGTTCTTCGCATTCAGAAAACGAATTACAGATCTAATCTCACAAGCGGCGGGATTTTCAATCGACTTCGCCAATTTAACCAAGCACAATAAACTGTAAACAACAAACAGCGATCTCGAAATGGCGTCATCTTTTTCTCCTTAAGTCAGAGCAACTACCGCGCATGCGCCGAACTGTGATTGCAGCGTCGCCCCGGCAATAAATACAAACGGAACTTATTTCCTGGATGTGTCTCGTATATACCGATTTTCAGAAAGCCTTCGACCAAATAGATCATTGTGTTCTTTTGGCCAAACTAGGGGGATTTTCACGGACTCGATGCAAACTTTTTAGATCTTATCGTACCGGTAGACAGTACTATATGGAGTAGCATGGTGCCGCTTCTAATACCTTCATTTCTACGTTAGACGTAGTCCAAAGATCGAATTTGAGCCCCGTTTTATTCCTGATCTTTACAAACGACATCATCAACACTGCAAACGGCATTTATTTGCTGACGATTTAAAGATCCTTTATAGAATAAACAGTAGAAGCGACTGTTTTTCATTTCAAACCGATCTTGATTGCATCGGAATTTGGTGTCAAAAAAATCGCTTATACCCGAATGTTAATAAGTGCAGGGCAGATCGTCACGGTGGAACAGTTAGCATACTTGCCTTTCGATCTGATCGAACGACGCGGGTTCAGTAGTAGAAGCCCTGCAGTTGGACCATTACTTACCACAGTACACAGGGCTCAACGTTTGAGATTTTCCAGAAATCATGCATATTGGACAGTTGAAAATTAGAAGCAAGTTTTGTTTTCGGACGAGACTAGAGTAAGTTCAAAATCTCCAGTTGGTCGCGAGAGAGTATGGCGAAGGACTGGAGAAAGATATCTTGACTGCACAACCTCTCAAAAAGAGCCCGTTGGTGGTGTATCAAAAATATTCTGGGGAGGTATTTGCTTTGACGTCTGCGGACTCCCTATTCGCCAAAAGTCAACGAATACTGAATACTACCTAGAGAACAATATTCAGCACCATGTAATGCTTGTTACACCATTTTGGGGGAACAATTTCATGTTCATACAGAATAATGCGAGACCACACATCGCTAGGCAAGTTTTGGATTACTTACAAGAAGTCATGGACTGGCCACCACGAAACTCAGACTTAAATCCGATTGAGCACCTTTGGGAATGCTCTAAAAGAATTAGTAAGGCATCATTTGCCACCTCCTGGTAATCTCGAGGAATTAGAACAAGCTATTCTTTTCGAGTAGGATAATATCCCCCAAGAAGTAAACCAAAATTTGATAGTGAACTCACCACGGTAAATCCAAGCAGTTGTCAGAGCTAGGGGAGGTGTCACACGTTATTAACTTTTATTCTTTTATTCCTTTGTTTTTATTTATAGAGTTTTTAAGATTTCCAATAATATCGTTTTGTTTCTGAGTTTGTAATTGAATGGAATTTATATTTTTTTTCATAAGTTTCGATTAAAAAAGAAGTTAATTGATGAAGCGATGTTTAATTATCTCTGGGCTTTCTGCAGAAAGGAACCAACCCACAAATCCTTATTTTCCAGATTGCAGTATGATAATTTATAATGAATTCTGCAAAAAAGTTCTGCAAAAAAGACCCAAGGCGCATAGTAGAACGTAGAGCCTCCTATGAGCTTATGAACCAACCCACTTAGTGATTTCAACAAATTGACAGTCTGTAGAAAGAACCCAAGCGGCTTGGTTTCTTTCTGAGTAATAGGTGTGGTAAAAATAATGCTAATACAACTCATGGTATTGGTGGAATCACTCCCGGCAAAAATAAAGTGAGAAGAGAAAAGCGCTAGTCGAGAGACATGTTCCTGCTTACCCGGCGTCATCAGCATCGCTCCGAGCACAAAATTCCTTCTCACCGTTGTTATTTGCAAACAGCACTAAAATATATCTCTTGGCGCCACGTACTGCCGAGAGATATGATCATGCAGTCTAGAGAAATCGAAGTGCAGATGCCAAACCACCTCTCGAGCAGCTCATGCCAGAATCGCAATATAAAGATAACACTTATGCTTAAGGCTGTGCAGCAATTTCATTCCTCTTTAAAAATAATGCGTATGCATTTTCTTCTATAGGGTCATAGTTTCCTTCTCAACGATTCAAATTGTTCCTACCTAAAATGTGCACTGAAGCACCAACAACGTCTTTACCTGCCAGATGACTGTATACAAATCGCGCTGTCGCAAAAAAATAATTTTGTTGTTTCACGAATGTTCTCTACAGAGTTCTATGAAACTGTCGAGCTAGAACATCAGATAGGAAATAGGAAGACTGATGTTGCAAGTAAAAGTTAGCGGGTTAAACATACGTGAAATATTTGATTCTCTATTTTTTTAAGACAAATTTTGATAATGACTCGTATACCGAAATAGATCTAAGAGAAAATGGAAAACGTCGGCCAGCGTTATTCAAAGATTTACTAATACCACTGTGACCCGAAGGAAAAAACATCTATTCCAAAATTTGAGGACATCAAATCCGTGATTGACTTAATTTCCACTGATTGCATGCCACTCCATGAGAATATTACTGACAGAATCCGTGGTGGATTATGTGAATGAATCTCTAGTGGAATGATTTTAATGACTTATAATGTTTTGTTCCCTAGTTTTTGAAACAATAAAGTTCGATTTAACAAAAGAAAGCGAAATTCAATTTTTCTGAAAGGAACCAATCCAAAAACAATTGAATTCCAAGGCCAAAAGTTTTGGCACTGCAGTTTGTTTGTAAATATATTGTATGTACACCATCTATGTAAAAATTTATTAGTCAAAGCGTCTTTATATACATTAATTATTTTTAATTTATCGCCCAATTTCAAACACTGATTTCTCAATATTTACTTTTTGGGGTTGGCTCCTTTCTGCAGAAAGCCGTCCAATTTTGAACATGAGTTTATATCTGTTAGTATCTTAGAAACGAAATCTTAAAAATCCTGAAAACCTTTAGAGCTGTATCCCGAAATCTTATACCGAGTTACTCTTTCACTCTTAGAGTTACATCGACATTTGAATTTTCGAAATTGTCGTCTATTTTAAGCGGAAAATATTTCTCAGTGCATTTTATTTGTGAAAGTTTTTCTTGTTGCTTTAGATGCCGCGACGTATTTATCAGTTGGGACTGAAAAGGTTAGAATAAGATGAATGAATTGATGATTTATTCATGTCAAGCAAAAGGTGTATTTTCAAAAGTTGTTTTTATTTTCTAATCTCCTTAAAGTGATTTAAAGTTTGTCGATAATTTTCATTAAATATTCGTAGAGATTCCATTTTATAGTATGATTAATTTAATTTTATCGCGATAATGAAGTTTCCGAGGAAACCACAATAACGCACACAATTGCGACTAATATTTCCCATCATGGTTCGTGTCCACGCGAGCGTTGCAAAGTTTAGGGCGACACACTTAACGCGCGAATATATCCGCCTATATCTTGTCCATACGTCCGTCCGGAGCGCGTTCGGTGGAAAAGCGCCGAGCAGCGTTCGAGGAGGGGGGACTTAATCCGCGCTGGCCTGCGTGTGCGAGCTTGCGGATGGAAAAGTGGACGTCCCACTCTCTCGCATGGCCCTCTCTCTGTCGTCCTATGCATATGCGTCTATCTGACTCAGTTCCAAGATATACTCCGACACCTTCGACACAACCAGCCAGCCAAAGAACCTCCCAACACACACGCACACACTTATACACTATAACCGGAGAAAACGGCTCGTTGCGTTCATAACGCTTTTTAGTACGATAGAGGTCGGGTTGGGACGCGAAAAATACACTTCTTTCCGGCGTTTCCCGCATAGCCGCAAGGAGAATTTTAGAAAATATCAAGAAGGAGAGAGCAACCTCGTCGTGAGCGCGCGTCATCTCTTTATAACGGCTTAATAGTACTGTGTGCGTGCAGTGGGATCGTGGCCGTGGCGTCCGAATTGTATATAAAACCCCAAGAGAGGAGTAAATTGTGTACGAATGGTCGCGCTACGCTGTGTTTGTATATAAACTCCTATGTGTATACAATATTTATGTATACAACTCGTTACGAGTATCAAATGTTTGTAATATAACGGGTTCGCGTTGTGCGCGTTGTATAGGCCGCAGTAAGTCATTGAAGATTAAATTGTTTGGACAAGGATATACAATAACGAACCCATCGGTAAATGTTTACCGAATAAAGTCTGCAATAGACAACATTTATCTAATATAAACGCTTCCCATACACACAGCACTCCGTTTACATAAACTAAAACAACTCTAATACTACATACGCACAATGATGAAGGACCAACAGTTGACGGAAGTCAGCGGTTCTGACCAGTTGCCCGCGCCGGTCGTCCACCAGCAGACCATCAACATTCAACAGCACCTGCATCACCTGCATCTGCACCAACATCAGCACAGCGTCATCCTATCCACGGACCAACAACAGCAAACCCAAACACAGCAGCAAATCGAAACGCAACATGTTGCTCCGGAAAGCACGGCCCCGGATCCGGACTCGAAACCGTCCAGTTCGGAAAAGAAATCCGGTATGCGACGACAGGAGAAGCCGCCGTACTCTTACATAGCTCTCATTGTGATGGCGATACAGCATTCTCCAACCAAACGCTTAACCTTGAGTGAGATCTACACGTTCCTTCAGCAACGCTTCCCATTCTTCCGTGGCTCGTATCAAGGTTGGAAAAACTCTGTTAGGCACAATCTTTCGCTAAACGAGTGCTTCATTAAGTTGCCCAAAGGATTAGGTCGACCTGGAAAGGGTCATTATTGGACGATCGATCCTGCTAGTGAATTCATGTTCGAGGAAGGCTCCTTTCGGCGAAGACCGAGAGGATTTAGGCGAAAATGCCAAGCTATGAAGCCCCAATATCATCCGGCTAGCTTCTTCACTAATAATATGCCAGGTATGGTCAATCAAACCACGACTTATGACCATCAAACGTTGGTACAACCTCAAGAATACTCTACTTGTTCCTACAACACCCCGCCGACACAAGTTTCTTCGGTTAGCGGAAGCCATTACACCAGTTACGATTATCCCGGAGTCTACCAGCAACAAAGCGATAGGGAATGGAATTCCGCTCCGAGTCTTTTACCTCCTTATCCGGATCCTTCGATTTCCAGTGCTTATCTGAAAGCGCCTTTGAGTCCGATACAAAGCAATCAGGAATGTTTGACGCCTCCGCCGGTATCGGAAGCTTACAATTACGCCTATGGAATGCCATCGCCTTCTACAGATAATAGTAAGTCCTATTTTACTTAAATTTTAAACAATTTATAAGCGTTGTTGTGCAAAAATTTCGTAAGTTCCAATTCCATTCAATTTTATTTATTTATTTTGTTTCAACCTTTTAAATGCCATTACATAAGCAAGAGTATGTTGCTTGTGACTGCTATTAATTAACAGAATAAAACACTAAATTTTATGCGATTTCCAAAATACCAGTATGTTCCCAAAAAGGGAACGTTGGCTTCTTATGATATACAGATTATTTTAATATAATACGCTCGCGTAAGTACATTTATTTCTATTTTCACAATTTCTATAAAAAAAAATATAAAACTTGGTAACGCGTAAATACATGTAGAATCCCAATATAGCTACTTGGACAGTATTGTTCAAAACAGTAATTCTTGTGTAGTCGTTTCTATTTCCTCCATTACAATCTGCCTTGAATGGTGCTACAGAGAAGTAATTTATAGGTTTGTTCCAATAAAAGTTCAGAACCGTTCAGAACTTTATCTAGTTTACGCAAGCCATTTTACGGTTCCAACAAGTCGATTTAAAAATTCAGATCTTATAGTGCAGTTGTTCCAAGGATTAGTGAATTATATTCCGAACTGATTCTGAACCGTTCTTAAAGTTTTTTACAAGAATTTTTTGTTCTGAATCGGTTTAATCTCACTTATTTTTGTTAAATTACTAATTCAAGAAGATAGCGAAATAATGTAATGAATATGCTAAAAGAAATGGATCAAATAAAACATATTGTACATTTGTTTTTAAATAAATCGAAATTAAAATTTTTGTTTATTATTAAACTGTGAACAGCTAAATCATTAGCAAAAAAAAATGAAGAAAACTGTTTCTCCTAACATTTATAACATTTAAAAACAAAATTATGTTTCCTAATTCAAAGAGAAATTACTTTTTTTTATCAAAAATAAAATTTTGAAAGCATCCCCGTAACAAAGTCGTTTTCCAGAATATTCTTTCTCCTAATAAATCATTTCTTCTCTTCATTTCTTGAAATTTTCTTTTCTCCACTTGTAAAAACTGTAAAAAACGTCAAACTATTCAGTTTCTTTTGATAATATTCTTTCTCTTCTCTAATTCTTTCTAATATAGAATTTTTCCTTTTTAAACGAGACTTTCTCCTTTTTTTTTTCGGGGCTTCAAGTATTTCTTTACCTACATTTTGTTGAGATTCTGCAAACAGCGATATCTCTTAAGACTCATTACTCACATCATTATTGTTATCTATTGTTGCACTCCCTAATAATAGTTCTAGGTAACATTTTTCTTTTCCCAAAAATTTAGTGCATTTCTTATGAAAATTCAAACACTTTCTTTCCTCATCCGTTTTTTTTGTTGTTATCGACACAGGCTTTATAACTATACTTCTGATTTCAAGAGTTCCAACTTCTTCCTTATATTTTGGATAGCAGTCAATTAAATTTCTTTTATTGTCACTGCTCCAATATTTATAATCCTTGTACTGCTAATTTCGAGGCTCAAGTCTCTTGTATCTCTAACCTTTATTTTAATCAACAGTTTATCTTCCAATCCTCCCGCTTCTGTGTTAACTACATTCATAAACGGTATGTTTTCTAACAGCTGTATTTTTATCTTATGACTTTATAGATTAGGATAAACTATTAAAATTCTTAGGCGGTTCCAAATCGTTCCAACACTGATCAAGTCGATTTTAGAATTGTAAGTTCGCGCTTGGATTCTAAGCGATTCCGAATCGCGTTCCGAACTCTTATTGAATTTTCTGTTGGAACAATCCTTATACAATCAAATCTGCTATCTTCTTGTACAGGAGCAGATGGTCCATCTTTCCGTTTGGAGTTGTACCAATTTCAGCAGAACTACCACTACATAATTCTAGATGCGACATTTTTTCTTGAGGATTCAGATATTGATAAAATTGGAAATCTGCGTCAACGGCTAAATTCAATGCATGCGAAACAAGGTTGCACCGTCATTTTTTTTTACTACCAACCTGGGTTCTTCTTGAGATAAACCCAATGATTGACAATTTTTATCTCTCCAAACTCTGTTTTATCCCGAATAAAAATAATAATTTCCTTAGAAAAAACAAGGAAAATATTTCGTCATCACAACGCAACTCTATTTCCCTGGAATATTTTGAAGTTTCGAGGTCCTCCACAACCAACCAAATTATATTTTACTAATTTGTGAATGGCCTGCGAAGAAGACTAAAAACTGATTGACTTGCAAAACGCAGGATCATATGTTTTTTATTTCCCGGTCTCGGCCAATGTTCCCAAAAGGGAATATACATCTAATTCTGTAAAATTAGAATAAAAATTAATATTTATGATGAATGTCAGAATTTAATAGGTCCTTGGAAAAATTTTTGAAACTAATGCAATAGTGACTAGAATTTATTTTCAATTTTCTAGAGAGCGGGCGCGTTGCACAAAAACGGAGACCAACTTTAACTGTTTCTTTTCAAAATTAATAGACGTATGAGACATATAAAACTATTAAATAAATATGTATGCTTAACATAAAGTCATTTTTACGTAGAAAATTATTAATGTGATATTCCCACAAAGGGAATGTTAGACGCTAAAAAGATATTTCTTTTTATCATTTCCCAACAAATACTTTTTATTTCAAATTTTGCGAGAGTCTTTCCCTCAAAACAGATGTTATTCTTTATAAATGTTTTTCTTACCTTCTTAGTTGTAAAAATAATATAGAAATTGATGAAATACAAATATTATTATGCAGCTAAAACCTCCATTTTGGCAACAAATTTAAGTCTTACATCATTAAATATGAGTACGGAATTTCATTTTGTTTCAATATTTTTTTTGATTACTTCTACAACAAATACATCTCTAAAATTTTAACAAAGTTTTTACAATTTAATATTTTTAACACTGTGACAAGAGCTTTTTACTAGAGTTTATAATTCTGGCCTGAGGATGTGCACAACGCGCGAAACCGGTCGCATTCTTTGATTACCAAATTCGATTAGAATTTTGTGAGGAAATGACCTGTTTTATTCCCATCCTTCATAATGAACACCTCACACAGAGTCGCCATAGATTATTTTATTTTAAATTTTATCAGTCCTTCTCTAAAAAAGATATTTAGTGTAAGTTTAAACAGCTTAATCGAATTTCAAAACTTTCTATTTGTAGTTTGTAGATTTATTTGCAATATTATCATATTAACTTTAAATATCTTTGTAATTAAATGTGACAAAATCTGTAATGCATCTGCAATTTATTATTATATAGATTACATGCAATAAAGGTAACACATAAATTAAATTTAAATTTGTCATAGTGTCGTGTGCAATTTTTTTTTAAGAATCCCGTTTACTATTTACGTGACGTAGACAAATTATATTTATGGGACCAAAGACATTAAAGGGATATTACAAACAACACATTGAATTTTAACGCCATCATAAGTTAGGTCATGCATTTTTGCTATAAATTCTATAAGTTTGTCCAACATTGGTCGTTTTCGCGACGTAGGCAACATTTTTAAAACAAACGTAGAACTACGAAATAGTATTTACGGCAGCGTACATGTATACACAACAGACCTGGTTAAGACTCGCACTTATACTGAGGGTTGTATCGAACCTCCACCACTGCCCGTTGGCGCTAGTGAACAACTCTACTCATTAAAAATACTTTATTTGCCATAAGGAATGGACAATCTATACGGGAGGCTAGTAGAAGATTTTCCGTAGCCCGCTTAGCCTTACAAGGCAGATTACACGGGAGAATTGCAACAGGACGTTGCAAAATGGGCCCACCCACTATACTCTCCAAAGACGAAGAGTACCATATTATACAATAACTGCTAAATCTTGCCAAAGTCGGATTTTCACAAGAAAGAATGAATTATTGGATACAGTGACAAATATTATTGATAAAGAGAAGCGAGTTGCGCCGTTTAAAAACAAAGTTAACAAGAAAAGAGGCAAAAGACAGTAGAACCGTTGAGGAAAAAAGATGCAAAAGTTATAAGGGTAATACAGAGGAAAGCAAAGAATCGTAAGAGTAATGGAAAATCCCAATGGGTGGATCTTTCACTTGCATAGATGGCACTAGGAATAACAATCAAGAAAATATTGATCTAAAAAAGGAAGTATATACAGTACGTAGTACAGAATTTGACAGCGACACTGAGCAAGAGGGACTCTAGAATATTGGCCGTGACATATGCTCCCGCTGGTACCATTTGCATTGCACTGAATTTAATTTGCTTTTTCCTTTTCAATACCTTGGTACCCTGAGGGTGTCCGGTTAAGCTTTTTGTTAAAAATTTAAACAAAAATTGTTTACATTTATCTATTTATTTATATTTATCTGGTTTGGAGCAATTGACGTTTATTTAGATATTTTGTGTTCATTTACTTATGCTAAGATTTATTTGTTATTTCAATTTTTTAATGTTTTTAATTATTTGTTGTGAATAGAGTCTGAAGAGTTTACATTTATTTATTTATATTGTTAAAATAAACTCTAGAATATTTATTAAATACTTAGTTAATATTTACTACTAAGTTTTGTTTCTATTTACATGGGCAAACTACTGAAATGTGATTGGCCGGACTTAAGTAACGGAGAGGCCGACTACTAAAAAAAGTGTCAAATTCTAAAAATAAAATTACTGCCTTGGTTGTGGTTATAGATAAATAAAAATGACGCAATTTCTACAAAATAAATTAGAGAAGGCAGTTATTAATATAATTTCTAAGATGTTTTTAATGGATGTTGCACTATCTTGAAATCAGAAATTCTCTTAAGAGGCCGGCCACTAGCACAATCATCCTATATGTAATTCTTCTTCTACTTTCACTAGGAAAGAATTTCTTTATTTTTTCAGTACTGTCAAACATGTCAAACGTAATTTCAAGTATCAACCTTGATATGATTTAAGCAAGATTTAACTGTCAGATGTAGTTGTAACCAATACAAAAAACAATTTAAAAAAAAAGGACCCCTCGTTTACGGTTTTTTATAATTATATAGTGGTATTGTTACCATCTTATCAAGCTTTTCAAAGACAAAATTTACGTCCATCTTCAGTATAAAGATTGAATTAAACTTCGAACTAAATACCTTTTCTATTTTGCTATTTTCTCGCAACGCATCGGATCATTGCATGCAATATCCAAAAATACGAGCCCGTCAACGCACAAAGAACAAAGAACAATAGCAACGAATCCAGGGTCGTATGTGCGGCGTAGCAAAACAACGTCGACGACATTTATGTTGTGTGTTTTGGCAGTTAAAGGTCCGGAGAAGCCATGGCCCACCCGTGCGCAACGTGTGGCTGCCAGAAGAACTGTCAACTGTCATGTCGTCCGTCCTAACTTGTCTAATTGGTTAACGGGTGTCTAAGATTTCAGTAACAACGTTTTACGCTGGTGTTGCCGGGTATATTAGTCGGAATTTCTATCTCTAGATGTATATTAAATTCGTAGCGCCGTATTCGATTACAGTGAAAACAACGATTGACTAAATAAAACAAACTACTTACTCTTGTTTTCTTCACGTGTTGAGGAAGTACGAAATTGATATTAGGTACATAGGTTTGCAATTAGACGCTCGCCAGGAGCCTGCAGATAAATGTACAGATGGTCCGTTGAATCTACAGAAATATGCTGAGTAATCATATGTTCTTGGTCTTGTTCAGAATCCTCTAAAACTATTTTTACTCCCTTTCGATTCAAATCTTATACAGCACCCCGGGTCAATGTAAAAGTAATGGGCTTGCGGGAGGTTCGTTAGGAATAAATGATAGGTTCACGACAGCTTAGAAAATAACAAAAGTAATCAGTTAAACCTATAGAAATCATAATCATAACATATACGCAGAGAAATGGTGCAATCTTGCATCAAGAAAATAGATTTCCTTGCAAAAATCAGTCTCTATTCAAGAACATATTTTTATTTCAAGATCATAAAAGTGTATAATATAAGAAAATAATTTCCTTGAAATTTTATTTGGAATTTTCTTAGGGTTAGAAAATCAAGAAAATCCGAAATAGAAAAATGTTTCTTTCAAGTAAATCATTTAGTGTTAAGTTAAGGCAATATTCATATTAAAGTAGGAATAAAAAATGGTCCAAGTTCTCACAATAAAAGAAAAGATACATTACAATAATGAGAAAGAAACCTAAAGTTAATTAAAATTAGGAGCAAGCGAATGAGCTAATGAAAAGGCTCTTTTTTTATATCTTACAGTGTAATTAAATTATTTCTTTAATAATGTAATTAAATAGAGATTATTTTTATGTAGTTTAATAATTAATGAGTTAATATTTAAGTTTATTTATCCATTTTTTTATTATTTATTATAGAGGATGTTCGGCACAACGATGTAAAGTTTTGAACAGCTGATAGGCGAGGTCTTTAGGAACTATATTAACCACATTTACCTTAGTCCAAAGTTTAATGTATTTTAAGATATTTGAACTTTTAGTAAATTTTGATTTTCCGGCAAAAAATCGCCGATTATTTTTGTGGGATCGCGCTAAAAGTTTTTTTTAAGGAAGTTTAATGCATCTTCCTTCGAAAAGAAGCAATTAATTAAAGCCCGAGGTCATTTAGAAAAAAAATATAGGCCTATGTTATATATCTCACTTAACGAGATAGAAAATTTATAATTCTCAAGTTTGTGGTGATTTATTTCTTTTTAAATAAAATAATTCAAATATTAAAATTACTTTGAAAACTTCTTTACTTTGTGCCCTTTCGAATAGTACCTCACTTGTAACACAAACTTTTAATAATACCAAGAAATTCAACATAAACTATGACAACGCAATAAATCAGTACTGCGGGATAAGGGACCACTACCTTTCTATCTAGTTGTCATATCCCGTCTCCTAGACGACGAATGACTTAGTAATCTAATTTTTTTACATTTATCGTGTTTTGTCTATCTGCTATTCAGTGTGATCCCGACGCTAAGAATATGGCTATCATTATAGCTTAAGTGATATTTTACAGGGACATATTTATAACGCATGGAAGATCGCACAATTCGTGTATGTCGTGCATTGCGTTGCGGTGGAAAAGCTCTGATCTGTACTCCGCACGGAAAAGAAGCACCGTTTTCACTATACACCATTGCAAGGTTTAAAAGTAGGAGATCATGTCCGACTGATACAATTTTCGCGATTCCTATTACATGAGGACATTGAAAATAATTTTTTTTTTGGGGAGCATCCTGTGGACTAATGGAAGCAGATTTTCCAAAAAAGAAGAATCAATTAACTTACATAATTTGCATTATTGGGCGAACAAAGGAGAGAATCCTCACGTCAAGCATCAAACATCCTTTCAACAAATTTAGTATAAACGTGTGGGTCGGTGTAATAGGTAATTCTCTCGTCGGCCCATATTATTTGCCCAACAACCTCAATGGAGAGACTTATCTAATATTTTTACAAAACGATCTGCCAGAGTTGGTACAGTACTTGCTACCATTTGTAAATAAAAGACAAAATGGTGGTTATCCGGCTCACTATCGTTTAACCCGGAGAGAATTTTTAAACAACGCTTTTCCGAATGCATGGATTGGAAGAGATGATCCCATACCGTGGCCGCCACGCTCACCAGATTTGACTCCCCTCGATTTCCTTGTTTGGGGGCGTGGTAAGAGCCTTGTCTACAACGAGGAAATTCAAAATCGGGACCATCTAGTTAGAAAAATCAATAGTGCATTCGATAGAATGAGGGAAGAAATGAGGCTGAAAATTACCACGGTAGAGGTGAGGAGAAGATTAAGATCTTGTATAAGGCATAAAGGAGGATTTCGAGCAAGATATTTAAATAAATTGACTATTAATTATTGTTGTTTTATTACACTAATAACACGCTTTACGTATTTTAGCGTTCTTTACTAATACAATATCTGATTACCCTTGTAATATTAATGACCATCTAACGCATGCCCTATTATTCGAAAGGGCATAAAGTAAGGAAGTTTTTAAAGTAATTTTAACATTCGAATTGTTTTATTTAAAAAGAAAAAAATCATCACAAACTTGAGAATTATAAATTTTTTATCTCGTTGGGTGAGATATCTAGGCCTATATTTTTTCTAAATAACTTCAGACTTTAATTAATTGCCACTTTTCAAAGGAAGATGCATTAAACTTCCATAAAAAGCAACTTTTGGCGTGATCCCACAAAAATAAGAAGAGTTATGTTTAATGGTAAAACTTTCCCGGAAAATCAAAATTTACTAAAAGTTCAAATATCTTAAAATCCATTAGACTTTGGACAGAGGTAAATGTGGTTAATACGGTTCCTAAAGACCACGCCTATCGGCTGTTCAAAACTTTACATCGTTGTGCCAAACACCCTGTATATTTAAAAAACTATAGTTAAATTAGTGCACGTGGTAAATAGCAATAAAAAGAAAAAATATATATTAGCCGGTATCTTTTGAAAATGTTTATTAAACGTTGTAGGTTAAAGGTATGGTATCTGTATTCTGCTTCCGTTGCTACTCTCTAGGACGGCATGACTATAACTACTGGCACTAGGTGGCGCCAGGGAATATTTCAGTTGCTGTTTTTGAAGATTAGTGGCATAAACTGAGAGATGCAAGAGCAATGTGGCCAGGAGCAAGAAGCTTTAATGCTCTTCTCTTCTCACATTGTTTTTGCCGGTAGTGATTCCATCAATACCAGGAGCCATTTATTAGCATTACCTTGGTTATTGTTTCTAGGCACTTTTTTCCTGTGCACTGTGGATAATTAAAACAGTAATTGTCCTGAATTGAGGCGGACAGTCCTGATACAAGTAAATGTTTCTCTGCATTTACTTGCGAAATATACTACTAACTACAATGATGAATTTCTATTATAATAAAAACTGTCTTAAATCACAGGAATCAAACTCAGGCGTCTTACAAATTAGATTTTAATCCTTAATTACTAACGTTCTATAACACCAAAAAGCAACTCTTCGTGTGCCGCAAACAACATATGTGCCGCATACGTAAAGGTGTAGTGACGTAAGTTTTAAAAATTTATAATAAATTGCCGTATGAATTTAAGACATATACACTTAAAGATTTCAAATAAAATCTTAAAGAACTTCTGATTCAAGAATGTTTGTATCATCCAAATGAATTCTTTTTATGAACATCCATAATTGATTCGTAATTTGTCAAGCATACTATTTTCTTTTGTTTTCTTTTTCTATTTGTACTTAGCAAGTATCCATTGTTTCTGTTGACATGTTTCATACTTTTTGTATACTATGAAGGTTTTTTATTATTATCAGCGCCGGCTTTAGTAACCCGGGCGCCCCGGCATTTTACACGAAGGCAAAAAAATTGAATTACTTACCATATATTTTTCTATTGAGTTTAAAAATCAATAATTACGTGTTATCACGGCGCCATGACGTGTTATTATTTTATACTTCAAATTAAATGAAAATAAATGAAATTATTAATTGTCAAATCGACAAAATACAACTTTCCTAGCCTTTCTATCGGCAAATTCTTTGACAAGACTAGAGAAATCAAGATTTTCTGCAACTTCATTTTCAATTGGCAGCGTTGCTAGACTAGTTAATCTTATTTGGGGCATTGTAGATCGTAAGTAGGTCTTTATTAATTTTAGTTTTGAAAAACTGCGTTCCCCACTTGCAACAGTCACTGGTATTGTTAACAGAATACGCAGCATTATTCATGTGTTAGGGGACAACTCTTGAAGATCGTGCTTTTTGATAAAATTTAAAACTTCGATAGGGGTTGCCTGACTGTCCTTGAGGTAATGTTGCAGACCCAAGCTTTCGTCGCACAACAAATCTCCATCAATGTCTGATTTCGAGTTTACCGTTAATTTTTCTTGCAAGGCGGAACAATGCATCATCAGTTCTTTTTTATTTTGATTTTTTTTTAATGTCACTCAACTCCACGTGATAGAAAAATCTTGCAGCTGTTGAAATCTTTCTTTCATAGACATAAGCACAGTGTCCAAAAGAGCATTAAAAAATTCCACATCAAACATTTTGTTTGGATCATTTATTGGTTCATCACCCGGTCGACGCTTAATGCGTCTTAGTCGCGTTTTGAAACCTGTTTGTATGTAATTTTCCAAGTATGAGCAACATTTTTTAGGCATTTCTGTAAATCGGACAAAGTCGATTTTGGGTGACCGACTTGCTTTGCTCACAACGTTGATTTGGACAAGAACATCATACCATGTTATAAGAGAAACAATGAAGCTAAAATCTTTCAGTTGTTCTCCAAGTGTGACGTCGCAGCATCATTCTGTTTGGTCTCATCAGCCAAAGAAACTAAAGCATCATGAACTTGACAAATTTGATAACGAACCACTTTAACGCTTTCAATTCGGGCCTCCCAGCGGGTTTCGCTTAATTTTTTTAGGGTATAAGTTTTCAAATGTTCGGTCAAAATTGTCCATCTATTTACTGATGCTGCAAGTAAAGTAAATATTTTTTGTAAGATTCCGAACAGGAACACTGATCTTACTGTTGATTTTGTGGCATCACACAGGACTAAATAATACCTATGGCATCCACACGGTACGAAGAAAGCTAGAAGCTACTAATATTAATAACTATTTAGTTTAGTCTAACCAAGTACAAATATCGTATTGAACCGTACCCATTATTTAGATGACTAATGAACAACTCCACAAAATAACTGAGAACTACAGGGACTTCCCCGCCAATATAATAACTAGTTCACTTTACAGGGATTTTCCCGTTAACCACCTTGAAATGTAAAGATCAGCGACATACGACAGAACAAGATAGAGATGCGCGGCGCGCCAAGGGTGTTGCCATTTAAAGTACAAAACTCTAAGTACGCCCTACACAGAGAAAAAAATAACTTTTTTCGAACATTTGCTTTATTTCTTATCCGCTTGAATTTCTTAACGTAATAGCTTACGTTGGTGCAACTTGGATCTTGTTTACTTATTTAATACTAATAAATCAATGAAGAATATATTTATTCCACTACATCTTGTAATTTATAAAACATATACTTATACAAATTTTGAACTTTTCTCTTGTATTGCGGTGGCGAAGACGTTATTGACATTCAAGTCAAGTAGGCGCTACGTGCTGGTGCCCGGGCCGACCGCCCGTGTCGCTCCCACCCCCCTAAAGCCGGTACTGATTATTATATTATTATTATTATTATTATCTTCAAAATAAGATGCGCAACTTCAACGAAAGTATGCATAAATATTCTTAAACCAAAGAATAAAATTTACATGGGTGCGAAATAAATTTTAAAAAATTACACAGCCAAATATCGAATGTTGACCGTCGTGATGCCATCCGTGAGACGTATAGTAAGTGCTAAAGGGTTAAATTGGATTTTCAATGTAAATTTAAACACTTCGCTAGGTAGAGCTTTGTGAAAAAGTAAAGTTAAACTGAAGACAATTTTTATTATAACATTTATTTGCATTATATGAAATAATTACATTTTTCTATTATTATTATTAAGTGATATTATACCGTTTTCTTTCAGTTTTAATTGTTGCAATATTTATACAACCATTTCCTATGATATCAATAAACAATTGTTTGCAATTTTCCACTAAAGATTTATATTTACAATATCCTTAAGCATCAAAACTAGAAACCGCCATCTTGCGCAATTATATCTGCGTGAATGGAAGTTTTTTTTGGTTAATAAAAACATTTCGCATATGTGTGTGAATACATACGTGTATGCATGCAATATGTGTAGTAAATAAACAAGACGAAGATGTTTAAATCTTACGAATGCAATTACCAAACAAATTACCAATGACCCATTAAAGCGTAATTGAGCGTAAGAGAAACAGAAACATAATATCGAGGGATCTCCTAGTGACTCATTTGTACGTAAACAATGAAATATTGATGTTCTTATCGTACTTGAATTTTTAGAGCTTTTCAATTTATCTTGTTGATGTCAATGCAGTTTTTGAGAAAATTTTAAGTATCGATCGAATGTATACTAGTTGACATGGCAATTGTAGCATCAAGAAGGGATGCGAATTTCTTGACCAAAATTGGCAGAAACTTATAACTATTCAAAGGTAATAATTAGAGTTTGTTTTTTAAAAAGGTGCTACCGGCAGTGACGCACCGCATAAAGGTAGGTACGTAATATACAATATTAGTGAAAAATAATATTGTTACCTTTGTCGTCTTAATGTCCACTATGGCAATCGGCAACCGCCCTGGTAAGCTGCCTAGAATTGCAACATCAGCAACGCTTCCACTGTCGATTCATGCAGCCGTCGACGGTGTTGTGAATACGTTGTCGTATACTTCGAAAATGATCATTCGACATCCAGTGAAGTAAGATTTGCAAATGTCAGATAATCCTTTTCCTCATCTGGGTACTCTTGATTTTCAGTTATAGACCGAACCTTTTGTAAATCGGAATTTTTCGTTAAAATTGCACCAAATTTTTGGGCAACATCGACTCCTATAGTGTTCGTCAAGTTTTCTAGAGCGGCTTGTAAATTGTTTATGCAATTTAATGCGTCTCGTGCAGATAAGTGTTTTCTAATTGCCTAATAACTTGTGCAACTTCAGAATAGTTCATGGAAATTTCATCTATTTGTTGTTGAACGTCCGATTTGAAAAAAAATTGCTGACTATCTCGAACTGCTGCAGAATCATTTGAATCAAGTTTCAAGATGACATTTTTCACTTGTGAAAAATATTTCTGATAGTAAGATACTGCCTGGAGCCATGTTCCTCATCGCGTTATTACAAGTTGAGGTGGTGGTGGTAAATTCAGACAAAATTGTTTGAATGCACGGATGTGTTTGGGAGATTTGATGAACGCTTTTTTGGTAAATGCTACTAACTTATCCACCATCGGATACTTCTTTCGAATGATTTCTGCTACGGGGTGACATGCGTGTATAAGGCATGTTATGTGAAGAAGAGTCGGAAAGGATATTTTCAACATCCTACCAACTCTCAGCATTGTTGCGGCTCCGTCAGTAACGAACATTGTGACTTAGGTTCCTGTGATACAAAATTCTCTCAACGAATCTTTTGTCTTGACAACGGTTGCTGCATTAGTTTTCTGAATCCTTTTACTGGATAACAACAAGGAAGCTGGTGGACCATCACGTTTTAAAGAACGCGCTACAACATGAATGACGCTGACTTTCTGAGCATCAGTTGTTTCATCCACACATAGGCAGATTTTCTTATTTCGCAACTCGTCTTTTATACATTCCTTTACTGGACATTGCACACGTGGAAAATTGTATCGTAATTGCATAAACGTACGTACGTGGATGTGTGGAGTTCAGTAATGCGGTAGACATTGAAGAGTTCAGTCGTTCGCTTATTTATCGGATTCTCAGTGTGTCTTTTCGAAAACATGGGACGTAAGCCTGGTGTACCTCTTGCATCGCAGGTGAAGAAATATATTTGGCGTTTCCCTGGTTTGGAATTTACAGGTTCGCACGTTCGTTGCAAATTTTGCGGTATAGGGTTGTTAGGTCGCACGTCATTTGAAGGTAGAAGTCATATTAAAAGTAAACGTCATGTATTGAATTTAAGAAACAATATTCGGTACTGACAATTTTTGTATTACTTTATTTTCATGATGAGCACGTGCAATATCCCACAACACCCAGTAGATAATGAACACTTTCGTCTTTTTTGGGATAAATATGTTCCATTTAATTATTACTACAAATGGTTGTGAACCGAAACAAAAAAAAAAACGGTAAGTCCACTTATCTAGGCGCTGTCGTGGTCGAACGGCGGTAAATCGGCGCTACTCCTGTACCCGGGTTGAATAGGACATGTGGACACTCCCACGCAGCAAAAGCTCTACCCTTCAGTGGATTTTGGCAAATGGACTTCACGATAACCCAACAAAAAAACCCTAAATGTGGAAAATAACGATCTCGATTGGATAGGGGTTTGCTAGCCGATGATCGAAGATTACTACTGGTGTGCCGTTTTAAGAAGTAATTAAATCATATCCGGCAATGTCGGTGATGGTTATTAAAATATACGAATTAGAACCAATCACAGTACTTAATTATGGTAACTGTGAAAACCTTTTAAATCCTACTTGCGTAGGGGCTAACAGCCACAGCAGATTTTCACAAACGTACCTTCTCAGTTCACGGTCGACACCAGAAAGAACGGTGTTAATTACTAATCAACGAACATCGTGCACTCTATTGCAATGAATTTAGGTAAATTTAGTTACAAAAAAAAAAGAACCAAGACAAAAAAAAATAAAGAGAAAGAATGACGTGATGAAAATTGTTCAATAATCAACCTTTATAATTGAAATTACAAAAAGTAATTAAACCAAACATTAAGTATGCATATTAGAAAAAAAATAACGTAGTGACATCTATTGTAAACATAAAACAACCCTTGACAATATGAAATACAATTACGTTGGCAAAATAGAATTTGACACGTTACAATATGTCATTAATAGAGTAACCTAAACTTGCGGACTCGCATAGGCGACGGTATTACGGGTTAATATAAGAATACGAAAAATTCATAAATAAACTAAACCGGTAGAGAAGCAGGCATGTAGTGTCGACCTTGAATATAAATCATGTTAAACCGCGCTGAGAGAGATTTCGTTTTAGTACCGGTTGAGCTATTGCAGAGATTAGTCGAACGGTCAAGGTTATGTACTTACGTGTCGCTTTTGAAAATATAGCTGGTGTTTTTTGTGTTGTAGTATTATACCAAGTACATAATTAGTGTATCGTTTCATATAGAACTAATATTTACATACCTAAGAAAACAATGCCTCGTAATAGATTTGCTACTAATGTACATAAGTATGTGTCACTTTTTCCCCATTTAAAATATGACGGTAGTGCAGCTTTTTGCTTAATATCCAATGTTCGTTTGGCTGCATTGGACAGAACTGATTGCCAGAGGCATGTCAATGGTATTAAGCATATGAGAAATGCAAGAACTGAAATACCTTATACACTATTCCACATACATTTATTAATTATGTTTACCTCTTGTAATCTTCCGTTGTCATTGGTGAGAAAAGCAGCTTTTAAAACGTTTTGGCGACAACACAAAGTACCCATTACCCTCACAAACACAATTACAGAATCATTTGCCGCGAATGAAAGAGATGCTAGAAAATGTGTGTAAACGTGATTTGTGTTCCAAAAAAATATGGATTACCGTGGATGAGACGACCGATATAAAGAAAAACAGTATTGATGAATGTTTATTAGCGAGACACAGCATCTCGATATTTGTTAGCTTGCAAACGTGTTCAACAATGTACCGCGGAAAATATTCAAAAAGTGATAATGAACGCTTTGAAAAAATTTAAAATTGCCCAAGATCAAGTTGTGATGATTGTGACAGATAGTGCAGCAACGATGTTAAGTGTTGGACGATCCTTAAAACATATATTTCCTAACTTAATACATATAACCTGCGTGCTGCATGCTTTGCATTTAGCTGGTGAAGTTGTTCGACAACATTACGGAAACGTTGATCGGATGATTGGAAGTACTAAAGCAGTGTTTCGTAAATCTCCTAAACGTTTAAAAGAATTTCGTAAATTTTGTCCAGGTATTCCAGAACCTCCTGAACCAATTTTAACCCGATGGGGTATTTGGCTAAAAGCAGGTTCTTACTATTTGATTCATTTTCAACAAATTGAATCAGTTATAATGCGATTTAATCGGAATGAATCCAAAGCAATAAGAGAAAGTCGAAGAGAATTTCAAATTCCTCAACTTTTAGAAGATTTAACAACAATATGTACCAATTATACACTATTACTAGATGCCATCAGAAAACTACAATGTACTGAATTGTCATTGCAGGAATCATTAGACATAGTGGAGAGTGTAAAAAATAAATTACACATATTAAATGATACGCCAGGATTATGCGCTAGTCAAAAGTTGGTAGATGTTTTAAGGAAAAATCCTGATTTTAATACTTTAGAGGCCGTTTATAATAAGTGTAAGAATAGTGAACTTTTAAGTGATTTTGAAAAACAGTTTCTACATGCAAATGTAACTTCCTTAGATGTGGAGAGATCGTTTTCTATGTATAAGAATATTTTTTCTTGTCGACGCACAAGGTTTAAAGAAGTAACTGTGGAAACATATGCAATGATGCAAGTTTACAGTAGTTCACATCCTGATGCCCCTAATTTGTTGAATAATTATTATTTATGAATTTTTCGTATTCTTATATTAACCCGTAATACCGACGCCTATGCGAGTCCGCAAGTTTTGGTTACTCTAGTCATTAATAGAAATTATAAATTTTGAAGCATAGAAAAGATAACACAGCGGCATCTATTGTAAACACGAAGCAACCCTTGTCAGTAAGAAATTCAATTATGTGTTCACAAAGTAGAATTTGACACGTTACATGACTCTTAAAAAATGCTTCCATTTCAATGATTTCTTCCCAGTTCTATGACGGTTTAACCCGGTACATAACCTCTTGAGAGCGCGGAATAGAGGAGGATAGCGTCATATTTAAACATCGCAAAATAACACTCAATAAAAATGACGAAGTTATATACGTTACACATATGTGTAAGTGTTAATGTATATGTATATTCGTGGCAACAAGTGAGAATCATCTGCATCGGAGGCCGTTCACGAGATATGTGTTTAATTTATGCGAAAGGCCGTAAGTGTGTTGGATTATTACTTAACAATTTATATTACACATAAACAAAAATAATCCACTCTCTCTTTCAGTATTTATTTATTTACAAAAATGTAAATGTTTACAGAATCATTATATCTTAATTTTACGTTTGGAATTCTTTGTTTACTACGGCCAGCCCCGACGTTTCATTATTACTATTGTTATTATTTTGATTCACTTTATGGTATTTTAAGATGTCTACCGTCTAGTTTGATTATCCGACAGCGCGACTATTAATTACTTCTTTCTTTCTCTCCTAATTTACGCAGATCTTCTTCGTTTCTAAAACAATTGTTCTCGAACTTACATGCTTTTCTTGTATTGTTTAAAATCATAAATTTTGTTTCATTATTTTAACCTTGAATCGGTACTCTAAACAATTTGGTGCGGTTCACGGAAGAATGTCGGCAAATTTAAAATCCTTCGTATGAAATTAACATTTTCTATACTAGACTATACATTTTTAAAGCCGATATCGTTGTGAGGTTTGTGTACGTAAGCGCAATAATTTCTAGTATAAATTTGAAAGAAAAGAAAAATACTACAGGATGCATAGATATAGTATCTATTTGCGCATACACATATTGCGAAAGCTGCTGGCAAAGTAGTTAATTTAGAATTTAATGATTTTGCCAAGAAAATTTTGGAATACTTCAGAAATATGTGGAAAAAAAATCTTAGGATCTAAGAAATATTAAACAAGCTAGAATAACTTCTCAGTTGAGGATCTGCGGTTATTGAAAAGTAGGCGGTTAATTGATAATAATTTGTTTTTTAACTTGGTAAGTTAAATTTGATGCAAATAACCAGACAACCAATAAACATAACTTTTCTTTAATTTCTGGCTTTTAGGATGCTTAGACACAGATTCCTTCTAAAATATATTGTTTAAAATGTCCAATTGCAACCGAAGACATTTTCTCTCTGATATTTCATTAGGATTCTACCGCATCTGTTAACCATTTGAGAAAGTATTTTGTTTTTCAAGTTTACTAACATTTACCTTTTATTGCACATAGTTCCAAGTTTTGCAAAATGAAACAATATTGTTGGCTCTTCTCTCAAAATGCTTTATTTTGAAACTTATAAGTAGAGCTGCTCAATTTGCGCCAACAGTCAGTGGCAGGCGCATAAAAGTTTACACAAAATAAATGGTCAGAAATAAAATATAATACGTGCTCAAACACTTACCGTCTTAAGAGTCTTCCGTGAAATCACAAAGTGAATAATGTCTGTTAAATATCCGCAATATTAGATATGTTTCCACAGTTGTTAAGGCCAACCGAGTTCGACGTGAGGAAAAAATGTGTTTATATGCAGAAAACGAACGTTCTACATCTAGTGACGTTATATTTGCGTAATTAAAATAATCTTTGGAACAACTTAATGGTTCTGTTGATGCGCCTTCACAAATTTGTCTTAATGTGCCAACATCAGAATCTTTCTCTAAAATACTTTCGAACCTTTCGAGAACACAAGCATTTTTTGCGTCTTCTACCGCGCATAGCTGTGCGTGAATATGTTGCACTATTTGCAGAGATTCCACTAACGACACCGAAGGATTTTGTAATGTTTCTATTGCCTCTACTAGTCCGAAGTAATTGTTCTGAATAGTTTTTAAATCCGTTTTAACCTGACTATCTTGAAACTTCGACTGGCTTTCCTTGATATCCGCAGTTTCCTTTGGATCGAATTGTAAAACCACGTTCTTAATATTCTCAAAATATTTATGATAATAAAACGCGGCCTGTAACCATGTTCCCCAACGTGTAAGAATAGGTTCTGGTGGCTCAGGTATACGGGGTCACAGTCTGTGAAATTTGCGAATACGTTTTGGGGATTTGACAAACACTGCTTTTGTATGCGCTATTAAAGCGTCTACCTTAGGATAACATTTTCTTATTATCTGCCACATGACTGAAAGCATGAATTTTACACGTAATATGTAACAAGTTAGCACAATGTTTTTTAAGAGACCGGCCTACAGAAAACATGTTTGCGGCACCCTCACTCATAAACATCAATAGTTGGTTTGTTGAAAGTTCAAATTTTTCCAATGTATTTAACAATAACTTTGAAATTACTTCGGCAGTACATTGTTGTACTCGTCTGGAAGCTAATAGAATTGAGGGTGATGATTGATATGGTTCCATTGTACGTACCATTACATTAACCACAGAATGTTTTTTACGATCTGTTGTTTCGTCCACACATAACCACAGTTTTTTATCTGTTAACTCCGATTTAATTCTTTTTTCAACATGTTCACGAGCAGATGGCACAATTATTTGTAACGATGCCCGACTTGGTAATTTGCAGTCCGAGTATTTATTCCAAAAGAAGATATATGCTTCCTTGTCTAGTAAATTAAACGGTAGATTACATGCAATAAAGGTAACACATAAATCAAATTTAAATTTGTCATAGTGTCGTGTGCAATTTTTTTTTTAGGAATGCTGTTGCAAATTTTCATAGCACAAGGGATCTACTACCAACGTTTTTTCTGACACCATGTAAATTTTCTGTACTATAATATTTAACAGTTTTTTAAATTAAAATAAAAAAAAGTAAAAAGTAATCAATAAATCGAATTCTGATTGAGAATGCAACAAATTTTGATCAAATTTTATATAGAACTACTTGAATTGTTGAAGAAAATTTCAACAAAGCGAAAATGTTAATGATTTAAAAGATAAACAATCACAAGCTCTTTTGATCCTTTGACAAAACTTATATTTCTCTGCTTATCCTCCAACAGAATTGAAATAGGATTCTTGCATTTTTCTTTTCAACTTTCACATTTATTCCTAACTTAAATGCTTTTTTTTGTTTGATTTGTAAAAGTGAAACGCTGACAGAACTTTCCATTCTCGTTTCAAATTTTCATCTTTAGCATAAAATCTTTCCAGCAGATTGGAATCTACTTGACCCGATTTAGCTGTCTTACATACATATTTTCGTACTTATTTTTGATCTATACTAACTCAAAGATCGAAATTTATTATCTCTACGAAAATAGGTACTCTCACGAGTAGGTACTTAAAAATGTAAAAATAAAAAGCGATAAAGTCGAAAATACGTAATAGCCATCGAACTAATTACGTATGTACAATGTAAGATGTCTTAAGTGGGAAAGTTTCCGTGTCACTCGGACAATAAATAAAAGTATTTTTTGCAAATTAAGTATAATCATTTAAGGAAAATGTTTACCTTTTTTGATGGTGGCAATATGTAAGATAATACCATGGCCACCATATTATCACTCATTTAAATTAATTAATATATTATTTATGTTAATAGAATTGAAGGAGCTTCTAAAGTTTTTGTTGAATTTTTATACGATTCCTTCTACATTAGTAATCCAAACTTTCCGGTCGTTGCTTTTGCTGTTTGTAAAAACCTTAGCACGACTCTAGAACCTTCTTCTTTCAATTCAGTAGGAGTTAAGAATTGCCTGCTGAGATATTAATGTTATTTGTGACTGATAGGAACAAATTTGTCTCCAGATCTTCTTCACATAAACTTGATCATCAGCTTCTCCTCGTTTACATAACTGATACTTTAGGGCTGCCGGTATTCTGAGACCTTCTTTGCTGAAAGACAGCATTTCCTCTGTTATCTTTGGCGATCCTGATGCTGGTGCCTTCGTCCGACTTTACCAGGATGAGATCTTTTGATTTTCGTCCCATTTAGTGCTACTTGATTATCTGTGCTTCCACCTCGTACCCCTTTCTTGAGGTTCTTTTTGGCGTACAAATTTAAAACAAGGATCTCTGCTTTGAATATAATAGTTTGGAACCTCATAGGCGCTTTTTTATAGTAGTTAGGTCCACTAATGCCTACAGATGTTCCGACTTCTTCTATTCTCGAAGCACCTGTGCACCATGGTAAGATTCCTCTTTTAATTTGAGATTCGTTGGATTCCTACTAAGTATAGTTGTCAATGGCTGCCTTATAAAGCTGATAAAACTTGTATTGCATCGTGACCATGTCCTTCGCAGTGTATATCAAGTAATTTATGTTGGGACCTTTAAAGATTTTGGGAGGTTCTCTAAGATCTCTTGGCTTCAGCCCCTTTATTCCCAGCAAAACCTCCAGGTACGCATCACAACTGTAATATTGAAACATGCGAGTCTTCTGAATTATTTTTGGCTACTCTACTAATGAGGCATATATAGTTGATCACGGGTCTTACAATTACTGTATACGGCCAAAAATTTATTTGAGACCTAAGACCTCAATTCTTATAAAGCAATCTATAGCAAATTAGTGATGCTGCCTTCTTTCCGTAAGTTCCAAATGCAAGTGTTGCACCTCAGCTTTTTGCGTAACGTAATTCGTAAATACTTAGCCTCATCACTGATACTAATTGTATTTCCTCTATAGAGGCGATTTTAAACAGACTTTCCTTCTCCTAGTAAAAGGGGCGATTGTTTATCTTTAAAGCGTTCAGAGGCAAGATGTGATTCTGACACCACTTAGACGTGTTGTTGGGGCCTCTTTGCAGAAGTCGAGGTGTGATCATCCTTAGAAGATCATCTACGACAAGATGCTAGAGTGAAAGCTACATGACCTCTATTTAGGGACAGCCTCTGTTAGTTCTAATTGTTGTCGTTTCAAATTCTAGCATTAGGGTATACAATAAAGCCAACGAACTATTTTCTTATTTTAGTCATTACTAATGTCCAACTATTAAAGCTATGTTTCAAAGTCGACGAATAACCAATTTGTCGAGTGCAAAAATTATATCCTTGAATTTCATCACACACTAGTAGAAACGCTTTTTCTCTATTGGTTACAGGGCTCAGTGTTTTTACGGCTAAAAAGACTTCTTGTCAGTTTGGAGGCGTTGGGTTTGTTCAGCTTCATATCATGGGTTGTAATTTAATTCTTAGTTCTGTATGCACTAGCTTTTGAGCATTTTCGTAGGTTGTCGCCTTTCTCGTCACGCTGTTGCTGAAAATCTGTCTTTGAAGATTTGAGTTGTTGTCATGGTTATGGCAACATTCTGAATGCAAAGCATCACGACAATTTGCTTCACAAATTATTCACAATCAGTAATATGTTGAGATAAATGTGTCAAAATCCGTATTACAGACTGTGAGTGCTATTCTTTAATCGACGTCTGTCAACCTTTTAAAGAGATTCATCGAGTAGTGTCGTTTTGAGAGTTGTTGAGAATGAGCAAGTTTATGTATTTGGGAATCATGGAAAGAACAATACCAGTGATTCGATTTTTCTTTTTGGATGGGAAAACGTATGCAAAAATCAAAGAGAAGAGACCATGCACCTTCGACGACCAGATATTGGTTTAGTGAATTTAAGCTTGGCCGAACATTCGTCTTTGATAAGGAGTGGCCAGGTCATCCTATTGAGGTGACTACGGATGATATGGCCAATAAAGTTCATGATATCGTGTTAGTAGACCGCTGTGTGAAGATTAGATATATTGCTAATATAGTAAATATCTCAACTGAACGTGTGCAGAACATGCTTAACGAAAAATTGAGTATGAGAATACTATCGGCGAGATGGATGCCACGTCTGCTGACGATTAACCCATTAATGGCCAAAGTATAACTAACGAAACATTAAAATGTATATTTTTACACCCTTATATGTTATATATCACAGATTAGTGGAGAGTCATCCATTGAAGATGTAGTTCAACCAAGTACGAGCAGAAAAGGAAAAGCCAAAAATAAAACAAAACATTTGGTTCCCTGTTGGCAGAAAATATTTCCAATTTGGCATACTTTCACGTAATTTGTCTAAAAATAAGCAGCCATTGGGCGCATTCAGCGAGCGTAACTGTTGTGGAACAGTAGAGTGAATAACCAATAGGAATGTGAGGCCTAAAATTGTCATTGGTTGTTCACTCAACGGTTGCATCTGTTGAATGCAACCATTCTATACTATGGTATTGGGCTAAAATGTTCATCTAAGGAAAGCATGTGCAGTTTGGATTTAGAGTCTGGTGCCTTTTCTTACCTCCAACAATTTCTGCCTTATGGAGGAATATCTTCTTAAGTACGTAAACCTCAATATCCTTTAGGCATAAAAGTTGAATAGTGAAATTTATTGGCTGCAGTTTCAAATTCATCACACATACTATTTTGTGATAACTTTCTCTCTAACTATATTTTTCTTGTCTTTTGAAGGAAAATAGTTCTTTTATAGTCACAGTAATAAAAAGTCTACCGAATTGTTCATTAGAACACGAAAAAGTAGCACAAAAAAGAATAGAGGGTATTTCACAAAGAATTGTCGCTATTACGTACTTGTATGCGTACGTAATAGTTTGTTAATATATTATGCCAAAGTATCATTTTCGAAACATTATTTTTCAGTAGGTTGGAACAATATAAGCCTACTAGAAGAGATATAAACAAATATTAATTTTTTTTCTATCACATTAATGGCCATTAATGGCTTAATCAAACATGGAATCGCGTGATAACTTCAAAGCGATGTTCGGACATGCTTACAAGTTAAATGACTGTAGATGAGACATGGATACATCACTACACGCCAGAAACCAAAGGTCAGACGTCAAAATGGTTTTTTTCCCGGCGAACGTGCACCAAAGAAGACGAAGATTCCATCAGCCAGAAAAATTTTGGCGACGTTTTTTTGGAATTCGCAAGACATTAACTGATTATTATTTGGAGACGGAAGGACAATCATGGGACAGTACTATGCTAATTTGTTGGACAGATTTGACGCTGAACTAAAGAGAAGAAGCCCTACCTAGCGAAGAAAAAAAAGCAGAACCAGTCTTATACGGTACGAATTTGTGCCCCATCCACCATATTCCATGCCAGATTTGACCTCCTGTGACTTCTTTCTTTTTCCAACTTGAAAAAATGAAGAGGTCATTGCCGAAACAGTGGCCTATTATGCAGAGTTCGACGAATCCTATTATTTGGATGGCTTAAAAAAGTTGGAACATTGCTTGACAAGGAGATTATCTCGCTAGTAGCAATTTTTCTCATTTTAGGAGCCTCACATTGTACATATGAACATACATCACGTTCAACTTAACGATTACTCTCTTGTAGGAGACAAACAAGATCACCATCCCAGCTGAACCAGTCACGTCGTCCATTCGCATGCATAGGAGTGATAATACTCCTTATCTAAATCCACTTAACGTAAAACCGCAAAGCGCGATTCCTCTTGCGGCTAGATTGTACAAACGTTTTGTATGGTTATATTACAGACATACGATCAAATATATGTTTTCTCTCTCATACATTACGCGTCTATTAATAAAAATCACATGTTTCCGCTTTGCAATACCCATCCTTCGATTCTATTGTCAATATACACGCGTGGATAAGACCTGACTGATACTCTTCGATGTTCATGACCACAAAAGCAAGTCATTCGGTTATCATTTCGCTATGGGGAAAAGGATAGGCGTTTTCCATGGAAACGGATGACCATTTTTGGTATGAATTCGCATCATCCTCAGGAAGAATATAGGACGTCGCGTGACAGAAATAGCTTTTTAAAACAATATCGGTCGGCTGTGTAACATCCTCACCAGCCATAAATATGCTCTCGGTTTGCGGACAACGGAATTGCAAAATGATTTCCGAAACGTTGTGCAATCGCTGGTGAAACGCGTGCAAGAGGATAGCAGGAACAGATTTCCTGTAGGAGAAATTCTATTATACACACACACATAAACGTGAAATCCTTTTGTCTCCTATAAATCTTCACCAAGTATCGCGTTAATGTTTACCAGAAAAAAAAAGAAATCAAGGAAAATCGCTGCCTGGAAATATATCCTTTCCTAAATGTTATTGCTGGACTAAATTTCCACTTAATTTCCGGAACCAACGCAGAAAAAAGGAAGACAAATAGTAATAGTACAGAAGTGATTTTCAGACAGGCTACTATTAAGTTTGTAACTAGAAGCGAGCAATAAAATGGATTGGTTCCTTGGATACAGCAAAGTAGAGAGGATGTTAAGATCATTAGAAGGTTATCGTTAGTTAGGTTAGATGTATATAATAATTGTAATGGGGCTAATAGAAAAAAAAAACAGTTATCAAATTTATAAAACAGCCGTTGCGTTGCGGCCTCAAAAATGATACACCACACTAAAATTTTATCTTCAAATTTGGATTTACCTTTGAGGTTGACATTGTCAGGTGTGTTTTCTATGTCGCCGGTATAAAAGCCATCATTTCCCTTCATCTCTGAATGGGACAAAGTCAAATATGTCTCATCATCCATAACAATCAGTTTATTGACAAAATGGATATGCCTTAGAACACGACAACATCTAGAAATTTGTTCTAACTAAGCCGCGGTATATTTTAATGCCTTCCTTGGTTTTCGAAATATCACGTTATTTCGGGAAATTGATCGAAAAATAGTTGTATTTGAAACACAAAATCTTCGAGCTAAATTTCGCTGCCTTTAACGGCATCAATTGTTCCTGATAAATTGTTGATACAAAAATATTTTGCTCTCGAAAAATGGCCAATATATTACGCTTGGGCGGTCGCCCAACTAGATTGGAAATTCCTTTATGAATGTCTAGGTTGTAAGACAATTTGCTGAACCAGATCGCAAAAATTAACCTGTCATAATTAAAACAAGGTAATTGTGACATTTCACTTCCAACGACTACTTGATTAAACGCCGTTTGGTACAATTAGAAACCACTTGAAAATTTTCCGAAAAGTTTGGGACCATACGTTAACCCATTAAAAGCCAACGTTGCGAAAGCACAATACGTTTCTTTGACATTTTTTGAAGGGTATATGATGATATATTTCCGTCAGTTATGTGTGACTGATCGTAGTACTACGTCTGGGCAATCACTAATTTAAAAAAATTAGCGTCTACTCGGGAATAATTATTCCTAAAAATAATACATATCTCATTGTAAAAATCATGTAACCTCTTTTGCATTCTCGGTTATAGGTCGCTCATCCGTAGGCGCAAGAGAAACGGGAAAGAGGGTCAAAAGGGAGCAAACTGGACGCGATTTACAAAGAAGAGCGACGTCGATCGAAAGAGGGCTACTTTTCCTATCAAATAGGCGTATATCCGTTAGAAACGGGGGCCCGCAAGGTTATTAACCGGCGTTCGGGAATTCGACGCGGTAGTAGGAAAAATCACGGCGGACTTGTTTATAATATTGCACAAGTGTATTTATTTTAATTCGGTTAGTTATCTTATCAGTCAAAATTTAAAAAATTTTGATTATTTTTATAGTCGGCGGTGAATCTTCCTGATCCACTGGTCAATGCAATAATGACAAACAGTTATTTGGATCTATTTTAAATAATTTATAAGGCGCACTAATTGTCTACTCTGACGAATCTAAAAGTACTATACTGGTTGCGGTTGTGCCGTATATACAGAGTGGAAATAAAAATTGGAAACACTGTTTTTCTCCGGTTATCACAGAAACAAAAAAAAAATCAGATAAAGTTTTTAGTATTTCTAATAAGCTATCTAAATCAGTAGAAATCTGGTAAAAAAGGAACTACATTTTCGTAAATATTACTAATTTCATAATTTTTTTAAAAGGTACAGCCTGTATATTTTTACACCAATTAGTTACAGATAGAAAATAATTTTTGCTTTAAAAAAGTGTAAGGGTTTTTCCATTTAAACGTGATAGTTTTTGAGATATCAAAGAAAAAAGAAACATTTTTCAAAATAAGGTGCCAGCCTCTTTCAGCCGACGTTTCACAGTACTCACAGAAACTTTGGAATCTCGCTCATTATTGAATTCTGCAGCAATTTCTGATGCTGTTAGTCTTCTATTGCACTTACTAATTATTCTGGCCGATTACGATCTTGCACGTCACCGGTTGTTTTAAATCGAACTATAGTATCATGTACTGTAGATTTTTTTATTTTTAATTTATCCGCAATCCGTTTTTCTACGTACCCTTCCTGATGCAAGGTAATAATAGCAGATCGTTTTGAAACAGCTAGAGGCTTTCCACGGGGCATTTTAAGCAGTCAAACCGAAATTATTTTATTTTTCAGTTGCACAACCATAGATACTTTCACAATAACAATCTCTTCAGAACTACTGCGTTTACAAATGTTATAATACTTTATAAAGGGTATACGAATATTTCCAGGTAACACGAGTGAATCAGCTAACCCTCCTAGGGATTATTATAAAGCTTTATTGTCACTGTAATTATTGGGGATTTCCAACATAATTGTATATTTTATGATAACGGTCATAATAGACAAATATTACCTGGAAATTGGTAAAAGGCTTCCAGAAAAGGTTAGTTTTAATAATTCCTCACAGAAATGTAATTATATAATTTTTTCCTAAATAATTAATATAGTTTGTCAGCTTGCCCGAACTTCCATGAACGGTACTGTATATACCGGGTGATTCAGCGTACTTGTTCCAGTACAATATCTTTGTTGTTAAAAAAATTATTTTTTTTTCACATATTACGTGGTTAGGATTTAACATTTTTCCGTTATTATCAAAAAGGTATTATTTCCGGTTTAACCAGAAGTCGCATCAACTTTCGTAATTTAAGAAAATGCCATACTTTTTATTACCTATCCGATAGAGATTTCCTTTCTCTTTTCAATGATATAATACATGTACGTATTCCTTTAGATAGTATCTTCAAAATTAATTCAAAAGTTTAAAATATCTTTATCTTATTGTTAGTAGACTTTGCTCTTCATGTAGCAGCCATTATACGTATCTAAGTAAACAGATTTATTACACAGTAGGCTATGGAAAATAAATTTCTTTTTGACAGTTTCAGTTTTGTTTAAATATAATTTCTGTTTCTTACTATTACGCATTTTACTAATAGGGAGAAATATGATATACTTTGAATATTATGCTAGACCATTGGTAGATCTTGACGATTTAAAACAGCGGGTCGTTAATGAATGTAGAAGAATTAATGCTGATATAATAAGATTGGCATCTAATCGTGAATTGTTGCAAAAAGTAGAGTGCTGCTTGGAAAGAGATTGAACAATTTTTTGTGGTTATTTCTGTGTTTGTTTTTTTAAAGATTCTTTTTAATTTTATAAATACTGTGAATATAAATTAATTAGTGTTCATTGAAGTACTGCTTTAGTATTCGGCAGTGCAAGGCGAGCTCTTAAAGACTATCTTTATATCCCTTTTACTTATGTATTTAGAAGAAGAACATAGATGCTCGGCTACAATCACACCGGACCGCTCAAAATATTGCAAGGTAGCATTTTACAAAAAAGGTAATTAAAAAAAAAGTCTTGATAATGATTTTAAGTTCCTTCAAATAAATTTTTTTTAAATAAAGTTTGTATGGTGGTACGCCATTTTATCGATATTAAAAAAAGCTAAAACAACCGTTGGATTATTGTTATCTGTAGCCGTTTTTTGCGAGAAAATAGTTCTTTTTCTTCTGAACCATGCTTCCTTAAATTTCTCGCCAGCCTAGTGAAATACATTTCGCTGGGTACGCGTCTTTTTCTCTCCATTTCCTTCTATTTGTTGTTCTCCGTTCCCAGTCCAGTATCCCCAGTTTTCTTATATCGGTCTTAACATCCTTTAACCAATGGATTTCTTTTACACTCTCAAAAAAACAACCAGGTGACTGCTCTTAATTAGTACTTTAAGTCTTCCCCAAATATTTTCAGGATCATATATTTTTCACCATTTTTACAATATAATTACAATAATTTTTATATTTCTGTAATTTATCCAATTCTCGTTACGGTTGCTCATTCTTGCAACTTTCTAAGAAAAGTTAAAACCCTACAGAATTATTTTTGGTTCTTGTGTATACGACAGATTTTCCCAACCTACCTTAACAATCTTCTTCTTTCCTAATTTCAAAATAATACGTTTGAATAAATAAATTTCCTTGATAAAAGATTACAATACCACTATTTTTGACTGACATTTATCGACCAAAACGGAAAACCAAAACAATGGTTTTAGAATGAACATTTAGCTTTTGGCTTGCGCCACTTTACCAAGATAAGAGAAAAGCACGTACACCGTTGGACAGTCGAAAATTATCGTCAAGTGCGGCTTTCCTACCACTTTAACCCATAAGGTAGAGATAATTTTGTCTGCAAGTAGATTCTAACCGTAGACTCTTGTAGCATATTCCAAATAAATATAACGTAAAAATTTTCATATAATTTTATGCAGTTGTTAGTCGATATGAAGGCAAGATTTGAGCTAAAACCACAGCATTGTTTGTATTGAGGTTTTGTTCTAGGAGTAACTACATTGCATCATTCTTTTAACATTATTTGTTTAGGATACGCAGAGATTAGTTTTAGAGATGTGAAATGGGCGTAAAAACGAATTTCAACATGTATTTTTCTAATTCTAATTTTCTAGTCCAGTGAAGTTAGTGTACTACCAACATTGCAGTCGTAAGATTCACTAACTTCATCAAATTATGGCTCAGTGTAGAATTTGGATGAAATGGAATTTCTTCCATATAATACCATGATTTTATATACATCCCGGTTTGATGGTATTTGGTTAGGTGTAAACAGCACGTTTGTCATCAATCTAACCCTCAGAAACTTTCTAACGCCAGAGTTATATATCACCTGTGTTAAGGAAAATTATTTCTCGACATACTCTTCTTGTAGCTTTATACACTTAGTCCAACGATGTTCCAACTTCTTTAAGCCATCCAAATCAAAATTTGTCGAACTCTGTAAAATAGATCTCTGTTTCGGCAGTGATCTCTTCATTTGACGTGAACCGCTTTCTGACAAGCTTGGAAAAAGAAAGAAATCACAAGGAGCCAAATCTGGCGAATATGGTGGATGGGGCACCAATTCGTCTTGCGAATCCCAAAAAATCGTCGTCATAGTTTTTGGAATCGTCTACGCCTTCTTTGGATCACGTTCGCCGGGAAAACCCATTTAGCTGACTGACCTTTGGTTTCTGACGTGTAGTGATGCATCCATGTCTCATCTACAATCACATAACGCCGTAGAAATTTACTCGTTCTGTGCTTACACATGTTTAACATTGCTTTGAAGTTACCACGGGATTCCGTTTCTGATCAAACGTCAGCAGTCGCGGCAGTCATTTCGCCTATAGCTTTCTTATACTGAATTTTTCGTAAAGGATGTTTTGCACACGTTCAATTGAGATGTTTACCATATTAGCAATCTCTCTAATCTTCACCCGGCGATCTGCTAACATAATATCATGAATTTCGTTGACCATATCGTTCGTAGTCACCTCAATGGGACGATCTGGCAGCTCCTTAACAAAGACGGATGTTCGGTCACGCTTAAATTCATCAAACCAATATCTGATGGTAGTCATCAAAGGTTCATGGTCCTGATAAACTGCATCCAGCTTTTTTCCCATCAAAAAAAAAGAAATCAAATCACTGACCGGTATTGTTCTTTTTCCATGATCCCATAAATACATCAACTTGCTCACTTTTAACAGTTTTCAAAGCAACACTGCTCAATGAATCGCTTCGAAATTTTGACAGACGTCAATTAAAGGATAGTACTCACAGTCGGTAATGCAGATTTTAACGCAAAGCGCCATCTGTTTCTAGGAACGGATACTTCTCACACCATTCTCGTATATAGAGGGGATATTGCTTTTTTTGCAAAACAAATATAAAATACAAGTAGGTTTATTCCATATCAAATGGTCAAATTTTGAAAAAGTAGTCTTAAAATATTTGTGAAGATAAGGCTGATAAGGCATTGCATAAGCAAAATAGTTGAAACATTACATGTCTTTTCCACATATCTTTTTGGTCCACCATGACATCTTTTATCTACTACCACCACACATCGAAATATAAAGCGATTGAATGCATCATCCTGTTAAATGTTTCTCAGCAATTCTACACAATAGCCAAGCCGCCTCTTTATGGAAACGAAAACCAATACTATAGGATGTACGGACCTTAATAATGAGGAATTCTAGTATTTTGTACATGAAAAAGATTAAAGAAGTGAAAAAATATACAAGAATTAGTAATGAAAACCATTAAAATGTAAAGTAAACCAAAAAATTGTGGATTTTTAATTTCATAATGGTAAATTGTACCAGGGACTGTTTTTTACATAACTTTTATGTTAAAACGTTTACCTCAAATGTCAGGTAATATTCTACGATTTTTATATTATTACAGCTTACAGAAGTAAAATTCCTGAATTTTTTTACAGTGTATACTCCACATTTTACCATTGTATGTTGGGTATAAGTCTTTTCATCGTTGAAGATAATACTATTCTAATAATTCAAATCATAATTTATGTGACTTAAAGCAAACAATCGTAATTATTTTTGCTCGTTACTTAAATGCGAGTTCCTTCTAGCACACGACCCTCCACAGATTAGATTTTAATATCCTTCTACATGCTGTAACTCTTGAAGCGGGAAAACCTGTATCGATAACAGCACTTCTGCCGTTTCAAAAGGATGATCTCTATCTGAGAGAAGCTAAAACTGCCTTATCGTTTTTAACAGTAGTTTTTTGTTGTATAGCCTAATCCCAATCATCCTTTGTAAAGATCTTTTTTTGATCATAAATACCGTATCTTTATTCAAATTTAAATGCAGGGATATCATTCTTATAGACCAGCCATCTTCTATTTTTGAAATAATGCCTGCTTTATCAAACACTGTTAGTTTTCTTTTCGTAATTTGCTGATAGTTCATAAAATTTGATATTTCTGAAATTTGACAAGCAGCATTTTAAAGGTTATTTTTTTAATCCAATTTACACCCGAAAAGTAAACTTATCCCAGATTTATTTGAACAGGACTGTACATAAACTTAACAGATACTATTCAACAGAATCCTAAGACATTACAAGTTGTAATGGTGTAAATTTCTGCATTGTATAATAAAATGCAAAAATATGATTGTATAAAATGAAACACGATTAAAACCACTCGAAATTTAACGTCCTTTCATATTTTACGCATCAACGTTAAAGCTAATTTAGAACGTCTTTGATCTGAAGCAGCGAGGTGACTTTCCACCAAGCGCAAACTGAATTTTTGCACGCCAACGCATATTTTTCGAGATTATTCATCGCACACCATTCAGCATCCCACGCTATTCCATTACGTCCCTTATCTAATCGATGTTTATTGTTTCTTGTTTTGTTTTCGGTCCGCGCAGTCATGAGAACGTCCGGTGGTACCATGCAACCCGTACAGTGTGATAGGAAGCCCTACATGAGTCCAACGCCGCCTTCGATTCCAACGTCTTTACCGTCACCGCCAGCAGCTACCCAATATTACGAACACCATGTTAACAATAAATATACGATGTGAAGAAATGCTATTGTTGGAAGAGGAAAGAAGATGTTTGCGCCCGAATTGGATTAACAGAGTCAAGGAGGGTGAAATGCAAGAAATAGTGGCCTTTTGATTTGAATATATACAGAGTGATAGACAAATTTCGTTTAATAAACTAATTAGCGAAATTATTTCTGCCTGAAATCTTGATAAATTTATCAATAAATCGTTATTCGATTTGAAAGAGAATAATTGACATAAATAATATCTAAATGTATGTATAGGATACACAAGCAAGCAACTTGTCAAAATGATATCGCCTTGGCAGCTGCATATTGTGTATTGCCTTTTTGTTAGGACGCGTTTTCGCAAAAAAAAAAATAAGCCTAATATACCATTATTAATGTACTTATATATATTATTTTAATTTCTTTGTACATATAATTTATTTCGCTATTTTCTAGAAGATTGTACATATAGCGTTGTAATATTAGATAGTTACTATGTAAGTGCGTACGTAAGAAAATAAATTTAATAATGTTATCACACAGCTATTCGAAGAATCAAAAAAGAAAATGACAGATGTATAGATGCGCCACCTGGTTGTAATTATTTTAAATAAAGGAATAATAAAGAATTATTTGTAATAAACTTATGTTTTTCGTTTGACTTACTAAATTGCCTCCTTCTCAGCTACAATTGTTTTTATACAATTTAATGCAGTGTACTTATCATAAATTAGAAATATTAATAAATAATAACAATAAAATTAAAAGCCTGAAAGAGAAAACAACAAATATCTAACCTGTGCAAATGTGCGGTAACAGCCAGAGACGTGGCGAGCGCATAAAAGTTTACACATAAAATAGAAGGTAAGAAATAAATTATAAAACGTGCTGAAACACTTATGAGTTCAACACCACCTTTAAAATCTCATCGGCAGTACAATTTGTAACTCTTTTGGAAGCAAGTAAGAAGGAGGATGACGGTCGATGTGGTTCCATTGTACGTACCATTACATTAACCACAGAATGTTTTTGACGATCTGTTTCGCCACACACAACCGCAGTTTTTTATTTTTCAATTCATTTCATTCTTTTTCTAATATTCACGAGCAAATGATATCATTTCGTATCGATGTCCGACTAGGTAATTTACAGTCCGCATATTATTCCAGAAGGAGACAAATGTTCTTTGTCTATAAAAAACGATAGATACTAAAATAAGAGTAACACATATATCAAATGTAGATTTTTCTTGGTCTCATATGTCACTTTTTGCAGAAGAATGCTATTTGCTTTTGTTGATTTAGTTTTCCTAATTTAAAAATAAGTGTCACACTGTGTTTTTGACTACTAGAGTAAACAAAATCTTTTCGACAGATGATGCGCATTTTGAATTAAAAGGGGGTGTTAACACGCACAACTGCAAGATATGGGCGGGCAGAAAATAATTCTAAATACGATTGTTCTGCAAGGATTACATGACGTTAAGGTTATTGTTTGGTACGACTTTACGTCAAATATTCCAATAGGAGCTTATTTCTATGAAGAAATGGAACATGGACAGACGAAAGCAGTAATGAGAAAGGGGCAGCGATAATCGCGAAAGTTGCAAGGCTTTGTACAATCAACATTACAGAATCATATTATTGACAATATTGTCTCTATGCAAGACGGTGCTCCTCCCCCCATAGACAATAATGTAAACACTCTATTACGCAACACATTTAGTAATTGTGTAATTAGTAAGCGATTTCCGAACAGTTGGCCTTCTAGGTCACCAAATATGAATCCAAGTGACTATTGGTTATAGGGTTACCTCAAATAAGGGATATTTCTTAGTAGACCTACTCGTGAGGAATTGGAGCAATCGATATCACTTGTCATCGAGAACATTTCTGGGAATGCTTTTACTACTGCCATTCACAATTCAGAAGAACGACTATTTTTATTCTCCTTATAAAAATAACACCAAATTTCTTTACGAATAATTTGGTATTTTTATTTTTGCAGAATCCAAAAATTTGGTTTCAGTCATTTCAAATTGGCAATTTACTTTTGAATAACCATATATCAAATTGGTTTCAAACTAAGTTCCAAAGCTTACTCTTTCAAAGTGAAACTTCAGTAAAATTCAAATATATCGATATCCTTACATCAGCACTTCACTTTGCTATCCTAACCTAAAAAAAAAATAGTAATTTGCCATATTGGCAAAGCAAAAAGCGAAGTTATTACTTCATTTTACAAAATTCCAAACTTCTTCTCAATGAAAAACCTTTTTTTGGTCCTAATTTTGGCATTTTTGCAACTAGAATCAGTTGGGAATGTCAATATGCCAATTTTAAAGCCATCGCTGAGCCCCGTATAATGGGAGAACCCATATTCTCTAATTTCAACCATTTAAGCACTATTGAAGCTCAAAAATTGTAATGTGGAAAATTTGACAACATGGCTGAAGTTATGAACTGCGAAACAAAAATTTGGGGGAAATATAGGTCTATAAAGAAATACATATTGCGTAGGTTTTTATTTATTTTTTATTTACGAAAATAAGTAGACTTTACATGTTTCTTGGAGATTTGACTCACCTAATGCAAAAACGCCAACGAACCTCAAATATTCTTAAAGAGGTTATATTTTAAGAAGTAGCAATTTTAACTGTATCAATTACCATTTAGCATGAATTATGGAAACCTGGAAATAGCATCATTTAATATTAAATTGATACTGATGATATCATTTCAAAGAATCAGTAAGACACATGTCCCCCTCTAGCCTCAATATTCTTCCTACAAAGCTATACATAGATCTTGAGAGTTGTTTACTAAAGCAGAACGACGATAAATAGTAAATGAAAGATCATTGTAAAGATTTTCTTTTACACAATGGACATTTTTCGGCCTAATTTAAAGGTTGCGCCAACAAGTAAAAACATTAAATTTCCAGCAAGTAGAATCTGAGATGTCAAGCCATTTCGTTAATAATTATTGGGATAAAGTTGTGGCTGTGAGAAAATACGAAAATTCAATTAAAATATTTTGTTTTGAAAGGTTTAACTGTTAACTGCAAACGAAATTAAAAATGTATTGAATTGCACTTTGGTAATCCCCCCTTGTTTCATATTCTAAAAAATTGAGTGTCAAATTTAAATATGGTGGCACAATTGTGATATTGTGCAACTTTTGGGAAGAGTAAGAGCTGCTGTAATCAAAGAAATTATTGCCAAAGTTTACTCCCACATTAAATCCAATATTGTTGGCATATCGAAAGTGATTCTTCACCACTAATTCTAAGAGAAGCCTAGAGTGTTCCGTTGACAAATGTTATAGCTGCAGTGGTTGCTTACCTCAAAAAAAACAAGAAAAAACGTAAACTATCATGACATTATACGAGACGATTCCATGCATACCAGTGAAGTGCTCTTTCATTGGGATAATACTACTTACCGGTTTGCAATTTCAAAGCCAAAAATTAGTGAAATGGACTTCAAGTCAATTCAGCACACATCATACTCACCTTATCAGCTTCCTAGGAGGCATTCTCTTATACTCAAATGTGATAAAATGAATTGGACATAAGAAATTTGTATCAAATTATGAATTAAGAAATAGGTTTCCTTATGTGCAAATAATTTATCTCCAAAGAGAATGTTAATGAATAATAAACTCCCGTTTTTTGAGGTTAAGGCCTGTTGACAATAAGCAAATCTATGGATACATTCATTTTGTACATTACGAATGACGTCAGGACTAATTCGACTTATTTCATATCCAATTCCATTTTTCAAATTTTCTAGATTTTGTGGTCTATCAAAATAGATTTTTGATTTGAAATACTCCCATAAGAAAACAATCAAGAGGCGTAAGATCTGGGAACCTGGGTGGCCACTCTATTGATTCTCGCATACCAATCCGTCTCCCAGGAAAGCAGTTGTTTTGAAACTCGCTAACAAGACGTGCAAAGTGCATCCATCTTGCTGAATGCAAATATCGCCATTTGGTAAGTCATGATAATCTTAATTTGGAAACATTTCTACAAGAGCAGGCACATGTGCACCCTCAAGAAATCCAGATATCTCTGCCCTGCGAGACTTTCGTCAACTATTCCTACCCACAGATTAACTTTACGATGGTGTTGAGTACGTGCTTCAGTAATCCAGTGAGGATTCTCTCTATTACTGTACGTGGAATTTTGTCGATTTGCTGTTCCATTTAGGCAAAATGAGAGTTCATCCGAAAAAATAAGAATTTGGCAAATGAAGCAAGGATTCCGGTTGCATAAATCCTGTATTCGACGATCAGAGTCATCTGCAATGGGTTCTTGCAGTAGTTGCATTTTATAAGGATTGTATTTTTCTGTGTTTAATACACGTAATATGCTATCTGAAAAACTTCATTGTCTGCTGCAATTGATCAGGATACACCATAAGGATTCTCACCCGCACACTTAACAAAATTCCCATTTTCTCAGGACATCCTGCATTTGAAATGTGTTTGGCATGCCCAGTTTCTCTAAATTTTCCCTCGATTTTACTCACTGTGGATTGGTTTATATTTCTATTTGGATATTTCGCCTTAAACAAATTGCACGCTTCTTCCTGAGTGCTGGTTTTACCGCCGCTTCCAACAAGAATTAAAGAATTAAAATCTCTATACGCTTTCAAAAAATATTTTTTATTCAAAATAACTGGTATATGACGTGTAAAACTAATTTTCTATATTTTTGATCAATACCTGCTTGATCTGTAAAAACTTATCTCTTTTTGTTATGCTTTTTGTTAGTAGTAAAATCTATGAACAGGTGGATAGCATTTCGAACATTTGATTTAAAGGAAACAATCGTTTCATTTCTTGAATAACAGCATTTATCTTTGCTTTTTGTTATTAATAAAATTTATGTTTCCACTCTTTAAATAAGTTTTATTCGAAAATGTTGTTATGTAAAGAATTAAAATTTTGATGGGACCATTTAGACAATTAAATGATCTATCAAAAAGGAAATCGGGAGCTGTCATTTAAAAAAAATGTCGATGAAATCATTACTTGAAAGCCAGAAGTGGGGGAAAATTAAAATTGATGCAAAAATGTTTATTAAAAAAAAATAAAATTGGCCTGTCCGAGTATTTCTTCGAAAAACACTTTGCTTCAAATTTCATGAATTTATTCCATAATTCCATCTTACATCCAAATCTGAACAAATGGTTTGGAGATAAGGAATTTTCATCAAATCGTGGCCTTTTTAATTCTTTATGGTTTTCGGAGATCTTAACATTTTGTATAAGAAATAGGAAAATTTTTGAGGCCGAAAATTTTCATACTGACGAATCCTAAGACGACTTTTTAATACTGGTTAATGATGCGACTTTACATTGCCATACATCGATTCAAAGTGGTTTGATTAAAGCTTTAAACGTGTTAAAGTAGTGCCATCTAGTTACAAACTACGCTTCCAAAATGCATTAGAAAACAGAGGGAACAAAGAGAAGCAAACATAGCAAACGTTTGGATGTCATTATACAGTATCCTGCGTCGTAAATCTTAAATCCTCCAAAGAAACAGAAAAAAACGTAGGTGCCATACACGTTCTTCTGGCGCTCTCTCCGAAAATAACGTCCATATGTGTATACCTGATTGAATAACTTATTGTATTACGCCTCGACGGTCGGCGAGGATAGTGTTTACTCGGCCATAATTCTCCCGATCCTGCCAGCGAACACCGCGTTTTACGCGAACCGGAATAACTGATTTAATGTTCAGAATGGGCGTTATAAATTAATGGCAGACAAAAACCAAACGGTGACTGTGGCGCGCCTATATCGCTACGTCGTTTACGCGGACCCGAACGTGCCCCATGCTATCGAAATTTATTAAAAGGCCCATCTTGCCGTGCTATAAAACTTTCCGTTACGAAGTTCGCGTAAATTAGACATCCGTACGATCTCGCATTATAAAGTATGGTGCAGTGTATAGTAGACTCCTACGGAATGTTATTTTGGTGATAACGATTAACGACGGTGAAGAAGAAGTTCTACTACATTAGGCAATTCAATACGTATAGAGCTGGATTTGGATTCAAAAGTCGAATTCAATTAAAATAACATGGTTCGGAGTTGAATATCAACAGATACAGAAACTATTATTAGAAGTATGGAAAAGGGAAAGGTTTCCAAGTGAATGGCTGCAAGCAATAAAGGGCCCTTTATATAAAAAAGGAGATAAAAGTAAATTTGATAATTACGGAGGTGTTTCCCTCCTAAGTATTCTATACAAAATAATGGCCACATATTGGTAGAGAAAAGTGAAACTATTATAGGAGGATGTTAATGCGGGTTCAGGGAAGAAAAAAGTACCATTGACCAAGCTTTTGCAAGCAGAAAGATATGAGTATGAAAAAAAAACGACAATGGTTCCTTTTCTAGACTGTAATATAGGTATCCAAAAGGCGAATCTTTCATGGATTTTAGATAGGTTGTGTAATATACAGTAAATAACAAATATACAATAGAAAAGTAAACAAAGTAGAAAACTAAATAGTCTTGGTTTCCTAGCGTAGCCATCTTCGCGATTTAAATTGGGATCTCTATAGATTCACGTTTTTTTCTATTATAATAGTGAGGGTTGCAAGACAAGATGCAAATAGAGTTAAATTGGATTTGGTAGCCGGATTCCAGTCTATGCTTAGCCAGCGCGGACATGGCTACACGCAACAACCGCGTACAACACTCGTGCTCAGAAACACGAGTGCTTCTTTCACCGATGTAGACACTACCGCACGAACATGGAATCTGGTAGACACCAGAGGCTTCCAGATGACTGCGGTCTTGATGGGAAAGCAGTCTGAGAGTTTGAAATTGGGTTTGAAGATGGTTTTTATGTTGTTCCTGAAGAGAATCTTGCTGATGATTGGTGACACTTTGAATGAAGGGTAGGTACGCTTGATTGCGGAAATTAGGGTTAGATGAGTGGAGTTGCTGTCGTTGCGGTTAATGGTAGATTGAATATCTTTCAGTTGTGGCTCAGTTCTTATGGAAGCGAATCGGATTCAGATATGGTACTGATCCTCTTTGACTAATACCAGTTTATGAGCCTTCTTTGGACACGGTTGACTTTGGTAGGGTTCAAAGAGTGCAGAACTCTTGCACCAAGTACATTTTTGGCCTAAGAAAGTTTGATCATATATCTCCCAAGATACGTGAATTGGGTTGGTTGGATATGCGCGGTCGCATGGTTCTGTGCTCTCTGAACCTCTATCATAAGCCTCTCTTCTACAAACGCCCACCTTATCTTTTTCCGTAAGATATAATATCGATGTCATGTACATAACATCAATATTAGACACAAAAACCTAATAATCCCTCTTCTACATAATACCACGTTTTCCAGAAGGTCGTTTTCCTATAACATTTACAAGCTATACAATTCCATTTCCGAACATATAAAAGCTGAGAGACCAATGGCATTCAATGTTTCTGTATATAAATATATTTTAGATGGAGGAGCAACTTAATGCAATAATGTCTTGGGTTGGCGATGGCTCTGTTTGTTTGAAAAAAATACCTGATATTAAAATGTTACCATAGCAGAGTACTTAGGTTAAGTTACGTGGGTTTTCGGTAAACGGGACGCCGATGCACGAGAACATCTAGGAAAGGAAGGCAACCGTCCGATTCGACCTGCATGGTGAAGCGTATGGAATCATGTTGGGAATTCAGAAACGATGGGAAATTGTCTAAAGATCCGTGTCCATGAGGTCAGATGACAAAGGTGTTATCAACGTACCTGTACCAACACTTTGGTTTAAGGTTGTAAGATAATAAGGCTTGTTGTTCGAACACTTCCATAAAAATGTTGGCGACGATAAGAGACAGAGGAGATCCCACAGTTGCGCCTGAGACCTTCTCGTAGTATTTACCATGAAACTGGAAATAGGTAGAAGAAAGACAAGTTTCAACCAAGTCAGCCAGTTCATCCGGTTGATCATTGGAGATGAGGAACTCTCTAATAATGGATACAGTATCCGGTATAAGAACTTTAGTGAATAAGGATTCGACATCAAAGCAGACAAATCAATCACCAGGATATACCGTCAATTCTTCCAATCGTTTGACGAAATCTTGGGAATTTTGGATGAAAGAGTCACTGTGTCCATCGTAAGATTTTGAAAGGTTAGAAAGGTACTTCGATAGTTTTTGAGTCTGCTCTTGTCGGTCTTCCATCTGAAACCGCTGATCCCATTCGCTTTCAAGGAACCAAAATCCTGGCACGTGCCTGAGGGGTAATTCTAACAATCTTGCATTGCACAGTAATGATGCCGAATTCGTCAACGTTACACACTTTAAGTGGGTTGAAATTAATCACATTATATTAAAAATATAAGTCCAGATAACGACGATCGTAGTGTAACACTGTCAAATTCACTCTTCTTTTTATTCTCCTAATCTTGTATATCGTCAAATTAATGTAAAATTCATCTAAAACAGACAACAGGATGTATTCAGAGGTATTTCAAACATCATTTCATAAATTAAATCTTTGTCCGAACGTTATTAAGTGAATCGTTAGTAAATTTCGTCCTATTTATGTTGTCAGCGGTTCTTTTGAGCATAGAATCATCAAAATTTCTGTCAGCTGGTAGTGATATCGCATGCATTCTTCTATACTATTTTTACAAATAACTTCCTTTCTTCAAAAAGCATCAGAAAATTTATATTTGGATTTCAATCACCAAAATTAGCTGTGGAAGTAAACAATCGCCTTGCGCGATTAAAACAAAGGAAGATAGGGACGCCAGAAAAGTCATCAATTCTGGTTAGACTTTCGTCAAGTTAACTAGTGTTTTTGACGACGGTCTCCATTGAAAGTGTTCGACAGCGAAATTAATGTATAATTTCAAAGAAGGTTCGAGGTTAGAGCTGACAGATTCCTGTAAAGGTTAACATAAGCAGGGCGTTTATGTGACAACATCGTACGAATTCAACGTTAGTTTATATATTTCTTTATTCTAAAATTCGTTAATTTCAATTTATTTAATTCAAAATTCACAAGAAAATTGCCCAAAGAGTATCCAGGAATGCCCCCGTCTCCACAAAGAATTTAGAAATTTAGATTAATTTAGAAAACCGCAAATTTTCCCCAAAATTCAGTATATACTTCTCTTAAGCGGAGAAAGAACGGTAAGAAAATATTTCTTTTGATTTAAAACAGTAATTGCCTTGAATTGAGGCGGACAGTCTTGATATAAGTAAACGTTTCTCTGCGTGCACAAATGTACAATTTTTATAAGGTATTTCATCCAGATCTATTCAAGTACATCTATCATTTATCCTAATATAGTACAAAATACATTCGTTATTGTCACGTACTGTGGCAATGGTGTGTTCGTAGATTGGTTTTGTGTACAATCATTGCTGGTTTATAGGACAGGAATTTGCGGCCGAATTTCCAAGGCTTGACATTGTGGGAGATATATAAAATGTTCGCTCACCGCATAAAACACGATGTTTATTGCTCCGCAACCGCTTGATTTGTTATTAAAGATAAATTAATAAATTCCAGGCAATGCGTTGCTGAAAATTTCAATTTACTTTAATAAAATTTTACAGGTAACTTTTCTATTGGAAAGTAAAAATCAATTCAGCTCATTATTGAGACAAGCAGCAAGTAATAATTTTTAAAATCTTTCCCATCGAGGATGCAAAAGTAAAAATGCAGATTTCTTTCGGTGACAATTTCCTCTGTTACAGAGAAAATATTTGTTATATGGTGTGACTTATCGTCTATTTACTGAATTATGTTAAAAAAGAGTTGAGTTTTCCTCTTACTGGCTAAATTACGCCAAAAAATCTCAATTTTCGGACGTGATTTAAACGACAAAAATTAAAAATAACGCTTTGATTTGATAAGAAATAACACGTTTTCTTTTAGATATTGTCTATACAAGAAGTCCGATTCAGATAATTTATCCGAAATATTTTTAATTAAACAAAATAATAAAATAATTTAAATAAATTTCAGTTATAAAGGTAACCAGCGCCAAAACCATTTGTAATGACAAATGGTTTTAATTTCCAGATTTGGGCGTTAGAGGGGGTAACCAATGTGTGAAAGTAGAACAAGTATAATATCACGAAAAATGGATTGGTGGGTTGATATTACTGCCCGTATATGGCCTATATCAGGTGTGGGCAACCTTTGCTTAGCTGAGGGCGTAATTTCGGTATTTAATCAGGTCACGGGCCGTAGGTAAGAAATAAGTAGGTAGTAGTGAATAAAAAGGCGATAAAAATTCACACATTTTTTTATTTATTAGAATTATAATAGCATAATCAAACATATAAAAAGCAAATTAACAAAAAAAGATAGAAAAATCAAATGAAAATCAATGAGAGACTTGAGTTTGAAGCTGAGAAACAAGATGATCAATATTGGGGTCAATATCACTAGTACATAGGCGCAAAGTGTTTTCTAAATTAACATCTGTAAGCCGAGTACGATGCTTTATTTTTATTAATTTTCATGATTGAAAAAAACTGCTCACATTTATACGTGCTTCCGAATGTGCAAATTATTTTTCTTGCGAAAACTCCCAGCTGTGGATACTTTTCTTCGGAAAGGTATGTTCTGTAAAATTCGCTTAGTTCCACATCATCAAATTTAGACTTCAAATATGAGTCTTCTTGAAGCACGATCAACTCCATTTGTAGGTGAAGCGGAGCATCTTCCACATTACAGTTACACGGATTTACAAAAATATTGAAAGTGCTATTCATATTCCGTAAATCGGAAAACCGATCAGTGAATTGCTCTGACAGTAGTTTCAGTTCTTCAGCATAGCGACCGTAATCAATGTTTTCGTGACTGGATTATGTTACAAAATGAAAACAATTTTTACTTCTCATTTGTGTTTCCCACAAGCGAATTTTGTTTTGAAAAGCTTTAAGATGACTGTACAGCTGGTTTACCAATTGCCCTTGTTTTTGAAGCTTCAAGTTCAGGTCGTTTAAGTGTCCTGTGATGTCTACCAGAAATGCCAAGTCATAAAGCCATGTTGGATCACAAATTTGCGGCAATGTTTTCTCTTTCATTTCCATAAAATCAGCTATTTCTTTTCTAAGGTCATAAAATCTTTTTAGCATTTTGCCTTTGCTTGGCCACCTTACTTCGCAATAATATGTCACATCATCGTGTTCTGAAGAGAGTTCATCCAAAAATGCTTTAAACTGGCGATGGTTAAGACCACGGGATCTAATAAAATTGATGGTATTTACTACCACATCCATAACGTTCTTCAGTCGAATGGACTTAGAGCACAAGTTTTGTTGGTGAATAATGCAATGCAGAATTATTAAATCACATTCTTGCACATTCATAGCGGTTGCTCTTTCCTTCAGAATTCCGATAAAACCTTTTCGTGGACCGACCATTGAAGGCCACCATCTGTGCACAATCCAACTAATTTACACCACTGCAAACCATATTGCTCAAAAGTACTTTGCACCTCGGCAAAAATATCTTTTCCAGTAGTGATCCCTTGCAGCGGCCGTAAAGCCAGTAATTCCTCTGTCACTACAAATTCTTCATCAACACCTCGTATAAAAATAGCTAACTGGGCTGTGTCAGATAAATCTGTACTCTCATCCAAAGCAATCGAAAATGCTTGAAAACCAGCCAGTCTATCAGTCAATGTTTTTTTGATATCACTAACCATCATATCTATACATCGAACAACAGTACGTCGCGATAAGCTCACTTTCTCAAACCCTTTTTTCTTTTCTGGACACAAAAGTTCTGCAACATCTACTAGGCACTCTTTAACAAACTCTCCCTCAGAATATGACTTCGATGTTTTCGCTATTTGGAACTAACTATAAAACTAGCTTTAACAACACTGTCTAGATTTGATCTTTGTGAATGGAACATTTCTTGCTGTTTCCCTAAATCGGTAATGAGTTTTTTAATTTTATCCTTTCTTAACTGGCCCGTAAGTAATTTATATTGAGCGAAATGCTTGCTGGAATAATGCCGCTTCATATTGTATTCTTTTAAAACAGAAATTGTTTCATTGCAGAGCAAACACATAGGTTTACCACTATGCATGATAAAAAAGTATTCTTCAGTCCATTTGTTTTGGAATTGACGACATTCTGTGTCCACTTTCCGCTTTTTTAAACCAGACATCTTGATAATTTTTTTCTTCTGAGCTGAATTTGCTTGAATATTTCCCACGTCTTTTCTTATCAGTTGTTAAGAAGTAATGAGTTGACACGCTCGCTGAGCGGTTTATATATTACCCGTAATAAGCAACTAGAATACTCTCGATCGTACGCGAATATGCGATGCTAGCCGCGTTATGAATAACAGTCGGCTCTGGAGCGCTTTGAGGTCATCGGGCGGCTTCCCGAATGTTTATCTGTTTGTCTCTTTCTAACGACTATTTCTGACTTGATCTGTGGCGTTCCATTGCGTACGCTTAATAATATTATTTATCGATTTTAGTCCTTATGATTTGAATAAACACAGTTTTAGGTTGGTTGACGGTAATTACAAATAAACTATGTGTGCTAAATCTTTAATTTTTTTGGCGCGTTATTTGAATTTCTCTCGCGGGCCGGATTGAAGCTGGTGGAGGGCCGGATCCGGCCCGGGTGCCGAGGGTTGCCCATATATGACCTATATGACGTTGCATAAATTTGTCTCTAGAAATATATATAATAACACTAGAATTTTTGTAAATTTTTGTTCCATTTCGACTAACACCTTTATATCGACCTGAAACTCATGATTATACATATCAAATTGATTGTTGCTAACATAGTCACAATTTCCAGAAATTATTAGGTGAGTATCATACAAAAAGCGACAAATATAATTTTCGTCAATTAGATCACCGTTTATTTGTAAACAATTACTAGTATTTTCGTGATTTCTGAAATCTGCCTCTAATAATGTGGTTGATAAGGTAGGTTAGGTGAATCCCGAAGAACCGAATACGATGTGTTGTTTAGATTAAGAAATAGCCAAAATCGCAAGCCACACATTATTCACTCCTCTAAACAACTGAATGCATGACCTACAAACATCGATAGCAAAAAGGAAGGATTTGGTCTCAATTCGTCAAAACGAGAACGAAGTTAAGGTTGTTTTATTTGACGAAACATTAATCACTCCATAAACATAAACAAGAATATCGCGTAAACCGCATAACACTTAGTTTTTATGTTCTGTTTTTTTTTTTGTTTAAGCTTTAATTATAATTTTTATCACGGAAAATGACTAAACAGGAAGGAAGGATTTCTAAATTACCATGTAATGGTTAAAGGATGATTTTGGTTTCGATTAAAAATAGGAAGCGTTAAAATTTATTGTTATGTTTATTATTATTTTATGGAGTTTTAATGTAGAACATTTTTATAAACTTAGCCAATGGCGTAATGACGTTTAGGTTTAAAATTCTTTTAAGAATGACAGGTGACGATTTCTTAAGAAAAACGGACACAGATAAACGTTTACTTGTATCAAGACTGTCCGCATCAATTCGAGACAATTACTGTTTCAATTATCCACAATACAATAGCTATTGTAAATCAAAAGAAATATTTGATGTCGACGTCCCATAAATATCACACATCAAGGAGAGGTGCAACAAAGTGTTTGGCGCTTTTCTTAAAAAAGCTCCTGGCGCCCTTATTTGTGCATATCATATATCTCAACTTTGATGGACCTCTGCCATACCTCGCCCTGAGCCCTGTCCTAGCTAGAGGCGCCGTGGTTAAACAACCTTTTTGGGAAGGTTATAAGTTGAAGATTGGAAAAGGTAAGTTTCATTTATCATCTGTATCATCCTCATAGTTCGCTTAATGGTTTACTTTTTCCAAGATTATTTATAGCGACAAATCACGGCTGGAAGTGCTAACCAAGAAAAGCCAATTTCTTCGTCGACGTCCTTCAAAGCATGTACGATCAAATCTATTAAACATCCCATTATTCCAAATTGTTTGGTCGGGTATTACGACCGAAGGACCAGGACCACTATATTTCGTTAACGGAACAATGGAACAAAAACAATATAAAAAAGTTTTACGCTACCATTTAATACCTTATATTGGTTCATTGGATCCGCCTCAAGGACCATATACCTTCATGCAAGACAGTGAACCGTGTCGTAAGACAAAAAGTGTAATGCGATACCTTGAATCTAAAAATCTGCGTGAACTACCTTGGCCAGGCAATTCACCAGGCATAAACCCAATTGAAAATATGTGGAATGTCTTGAAAAACATCGTAAGTACACGAAACTCAACTACAAAGGAAGAATTACAACATCATATTGAAGATGTATGGCGTAATAGCGACGAAATTGAAAAAAACAATAAAAAGCTGTATTGGTAGTATGCCAAAAAGGATTGGCGAAATAATAAAACAGAGAAGGAGGAATAAGCAAATGTTAGTAAATATACGTTCAAATTATATTTACTTGCATGCTATATGTAATTAAATAATAATATTGCCAACGATACTAACTGTTTTTTTTAAATTTCACCCCAAAATCATAATATTGATCGATGGCCAGGGACTGTATTTTGTTACAGTCTGCCTAATTTTATCGCGAAGTATATCTCCTAATCACAATTTTCATTTCAATATGGCACATGCATATATCGCCTATGAAGCAACGTCGTAAATCAACAATAAAAAATAAAAATAGTCGCATCTAAATGCATCGCATATTGAAATTACATACATACAACATCCGAGAAGAATTTTATTTTCGATTTGAGTCGTAAATCACACGCACGACCCCACGCTTATTAATAGACGATCGAAGCGGCATTCCGCATTAATAATAAAAGCTCACAAATCCATCCTCGTCGCAATAATTCCTAAAACAATGTAATTGTACGATACCCGAACGCTCAGCGCTGATATTGAAGTGGTATTGCATGGCGCTGCGATCACCCACCACTTACGAACAAAGCCCTCGAAAGATTCACTCGCTTTTAAAAAGTCCTTCTTTCTTAAAATGTGGTTGCTCGCTATATGTATAAGGGTCGCACATGAGTTATTGCACCACTTACTTACCACAACTCTTGTTACGTATTGAAAAACGGATGATGGTTTTGAAAGACGAGGGACTTGATGGAATAGATGCTCCAAAATGTCCTGCACAGATACAAGAGGCTTGTGTAGCCATTGGTATTGTATTTGAATATGATTATTTTAGAAATACTACGGACTAAAACATTGTAATGGTATTTAACCTTCAAAAGAAACATTGTAGTATACCCTAACTAAATTTTATAAAAAACACGTCGAACAGACCGCCACTGTGACGGCGACGACCGCGATAGTGATCGCGTAACCGAACACATCGGATTGCGATCACAGTTTTAGGTAAATATATAGCTAGCGTAAGAGTAGTTCTTACATATAAAAAAAATGTTTGAATTTAAGAAAGAAGTTGAAGATGAAACTATTTTATTGATAACTGATAACTAGAGTTTGTTAAAAAGGTGGTACCGACAGTGGCGCGCCGCATAAAAGTAGGTAATACTCCGCGGCATCACGTCTATAGTCGATATCTATGTCTATTGCATCTGGGAGCTCTTGCTCTTGGTCAATAACATCAATTTTCTCTTCGATGTTATAATTTACGTTATCATCTTCTTCCACGTCCACACGCTGCGCTCCAGGATACTCTGAAGTTGAGCTCAAATCGTAGATTACTTCTTGTTGTACTTCAAAAGCAGGATCATTAACGCTGCTCACAATTATATCGAAAAGTTTATCTGCTAACGACTGTTCGGCACCATTAACTGGACTTGCCACAATACTTTGCGGTGGGTAATGATTATTTATTAGAGTTGTTGATATCGTTAAGATGTTAAGTGGATTCAAAGCGACCGTTTCACCTTTATATACAGACATACACGTACTTTCTTTGACACTAACTCCTCCTAGAAAAATCTCAGTTACTTTAGGGATATGATATATTCTGAAATCGAAGCCAAAATATACGCAGCCTACTAACATTATGACGCACTTTAATATATTATCGTACTGTATTATATAATCCGAAGTTCTCTATTTTTTTTCGCGATTTATAGTCACTAGGAATAAATCGAAATGCAGAATTTTTCACTGTCCAATAGATCGTTCATGATAGATGCCTAATACACATAAATAGTAAACGGAAGACCAATGAGATATTGACTCTCTGCTTCTTGGCTAGTAGTGATTTTTCTTTTTATTAAATAACGCCGTTAACTCGTCATTTATCTTTCTTCTTCACACTTCGTTTTCTTTCACCCCTACAACAATTCGTCGCAAAACTTTCCTTTCCCATATTTCAAGTTTTAATTTTGTGTTCCTTGATAAGATCGATATCTCACATCCATACAAATCTGTCTTCGGAAGTGCTAGATTTCACTAAGTGCCCCCAGCTTTCTACTTGCTTTTGTCAATCTGCTTTGTATCTCTTCATCTTCTTCTCAGTTATAACTAGAGTTTGTTAAAAAGGTGGTACCGACAGTGGCGCACCGCATAAAAGTAGGTACGTAATATACAATATTAGTGAAAAATAATATTGTTACCTTTTCCTGGCGTCTTGATGTCCACTGTGGCAATTAGCAACCGCTCTGGTAAGCTGCGTAGAATTGCAACATCAGCAACGCTTCCATTGTCGATCCATTCAGTCGTCGACGGTGTTGTGAATACGCTGATCGTTGGACAAGGAATATCTGACATTTACAAATCTTACTTCACTGTAAGATTTGCAAATGTCAGATATTCCTTTTCCTCATCTGGGCACTCTTGATTTTCAGTTATAGACCGAACCTTTTATAAATCGGGATTTTTTTTAAATTCAATCGGGATTTTTTTTAAATTCAATACATGATGTTTACTTTTACAACGTTTTCTACATTCAAACCTATCGCGACTTAGCAATCCGCTATTGCATATTGTGCAATAAATATGCGAACTTCTATATTCTAATCCAGGGAAATGCCTGAGATATTTATTCACGTTCGAAGGGAACGTTGCACCGTTTGAGATCGACTACGAGTTGAAAATTACCCCTACCCACGCCGCTACCGCTACGCTACTGCCATCCGGCACCACCTTTTTAATGAACTCTACTGATAACACTAAACAAAGGAAAAGCCACGTAAGTATAAATACTTCATGTTTCACTGAATAATATTAAGTAATAAGGTAACATAAGAAAACCAGAAACGTTTGGACCGATGGCATTTAATGAACGTATGCATTGATATAATGTTTTATTTGGTTGTTATTATGATCGCCAAAGACATGAATGGACCATAGAAAAGAGATAGAGGGCTTTTAAAAGAACAGTAACAACAATAGCAGTAAAAATATATAGAAAAAGAAAGTTCAATAAACACACGAAAAGAACGAAGTTGTGGAATGATAAAATAAAAAAGGTGGTAAAAGAAAAGGAAGCCGCATGGAAAAATATATCTAAACAAAAACAAGGGAAGATAAAGAAAACTATAGCAGGAAGAAAAACCTGGTAAAGGCAACCGTAAAGGAGGACAAAAAGAAAACTTGGAAAGAATTTGGGAAACAGGTAGCAGAAACATATATAGTGGATACCAGGAAATTTTGGACAAGAATAGAAAGATTAAGAAGAACCAAAAGGAAAGAAATAAAGAAAAAAATAATGAACGGAAAGAAATATGAGAAATATGGAGATAAATTTAACTCAATAAATACAGAAGAAAACATAAACGGAGAAGGACTAGACCAACGACAGGGAATAACATAACAACATAACAATTCTCCTATGGGGATACAGGCCAGAGGCACAAACGGTATTCCTAAAACAGAAGGAAGCAGTCAGTGTTGTGCAACGCGCCTTATCGAGCGTCATGTCGGGAATTATTCCCACAACAAAAAATACTCACATAAATAATATGCATTTCAAGAAGTAAAAAATGCTTTATTTTAAGAAAATGAAACTATTGATTTATGAACAATACCTAAACGCTTTCTGGAATTAAGACCATTTACTATCCTTAAGAAAATATTGCTTTGTGTTATAATGGCAATTTACTTGTACTAAGAATCGCTTTCTTCAAAGTTTCTTGAAGCAAGTTAACAAATGTCTTAAACAAGGAAAATATTTCTTTTGATTTAAAGCAGTTACAGATAATTGAAACAGTAATTGTCTTGAATTAAGGCGGATAGCTTTGATACAAGTAAACGTTTACGTTGGTATGACATTTTTTTGTTAAAATTTTCTTTTTTATGGAATACCCCGTATATTATTTTAATTTTGAATGTATTAATAGTCTAGAATCAATCGTTTTCTTGTTATAGCGATTTTTTGAAACTGAGCTATTGTCAATAGTTATTTTATTAGTGTGTCATGTGCAGCAGTAGCAAATTTTTAAACTTCATATAATTTTCCTAAAGCTCTAAGTATTTATAAAATCCACCTATTTTACCAATTTCAGTTGTGAAGCTTAATCATAAAAATCTCAATTTTCAGCAAATTTTTTCACCTCGTGCACATTCCCGAGAAAAATCCCCATTCCTCCAAAATATGACGCATTCCCATATAAATCGACGAAAATAATAACTGCAAGAAAACACAAAAAGTGTGTACGTGAGATTTTCGTACAACGATAGCGCTTTTTTAAACCGAAAGGACGTCATAGCGCCACACGACCGTCGTCTCATTCATTTCCCAGAAACCACAAGGGAATTATAGTAATTTCATATACATAGATTTGGATTTGAGGAAGCGGTTAGGAACAGATAAGAACACTGATTTTATTTATAAAGCATAAAGTTTGCTAAACTATGTGTCGTGTGGCCAATGGATGCATTGCTCTGACTCATACGGCGCGACGCTGAAATTTTGCGAAAAGGACGCTTCCGACTCAGGAAACGTCGTCCCCGTTAAATATACACGACGATACGGATGGCGCCTGTCGGTTTGCCGCATGTATTACGAATCTATTGTAAAACGTCGGGTGCTTTTCGTTTTTCTAACAACGATTTTACCGTGCGGTCAAGGAAGACAAATCTGATAATGATTTTCTTGCAAAATTGGATACGTAAACATATAATTCTCGTGTTTATCAAATGCAGTAAACATAGAACTCAATAGAGCAAGAGATAACGCTGAAAATGGATTAGTCAGTCTTAGAAATTAATGGAAAATCGGAAAAATATAAACACATAATTCAGTTAAATTGAAAATTTTGAATTATTTAATATCCTATACGACGTAGGCGCCATAAACTCTCGACTTGATACAGAAAAAATAAATTTGGCAAAATATAACAAATTTATTTTTCAATATAATCTCCCCTAATTTCAATACATTTATTACAACGATCAATTAATAATTTTATATCTTTGTAAAAATAATCTAAAGTTTTTTCCTCAACATGCCTTTCTGGGACGAGGTTCATCGGGTCGCCGCCATTTCATCGTTTCCTTTTTGGATAGAGAATCATAATTAACGCTGGCCACGAGCGGTACCGCGCATCGGCGTAGAATCAGTTCGGACCGAGAGGAACAATAGTATTACTTCGTCTGCGGAGCAGTACGGACATTTTCGCTGTCAATTGTTTATCTGTCCTAGAAGAATTATGATTTCGTCAGCAAAACGACCACGGTCGGACAAAATTCGAAAATTTATTGCAGAAATTCCAGACTTAATATATGAAGGTGCTAAAATTAAATGTGTAATCTGTAAAATCCCGTTAATGTGTTGGTCCAGACAACATTGTCTACGACACGTTAATAGTGAAAAGCATGTCTCAAAAAGAAATTGCGCACGAGACAATGAAAAATGTATATTTAATGTATACGTTACGTTTATCGCATGTAATATATCATTTAATTTACTAGACAAGGAACCATTTATCTGCTTTTGGAATAACTATTCGGAGTGCAAATTACCAAGTCGAACATCGTTACGAAGAATTGTGCCATCTGCGCGCGAACATATTGAACAAAAAATAAAATCGGAGTTGAAAGGTCAAAAATTGTGGTTATGTGTCGACGAAACAACAGATCGGAAGAAACATTCTGTTCTTAATGTAATGGCATGCAAATTGGAACCTCATCAATCGGCACCTTCAATTCTATTAGTCTCCAAACGAATACAACAGTGTACTGCCGAAGTAATTTCAAAGTTAGTGTTAAATACATTGGACAAGTTTGAACTTTCAACAAACCAACTCTTGATGTTAGTGAGTGATGGTGCTGCAAACATGCTTTCTGTAGGCCAGTCTCTTAAAAAGCATTCTACTAATTTGTTACACATTACGTGTAAAATTAATGCTCTCAATCTTGTGGCGGATAGTATCAGAAAATGTTATCCTGGGGTAGACGCTTTAATAGCGCATACCAAAGCAGTATTTGTCAAATCACCGAAACGTATTCGCGAATTTCACAGACTGTGCCCCCGTATACCAGAGCCACCAGAACCTATTCTAACTCGTTGGGGAACATGGTTGCAGGCCGCGTTTTATTATCATAAATATTTTGACAATATTAAGAACGTGGTTTTACAATTCGATACAAAGGAAGCTGCCGCTATCCAGAAAAGCCAGTCGAAATTTCAAGATAGTCAGGTTAAAATGGATTTAAAAATCATTTACGACAATTACTTCGGGCTAGCAGATGCAATAGAAAAATTACAAAATCCTGCGGTGCCGTTAGAAGAATCTCTACAAATAGTGCAACATGTTCACGCACAGCTATGCGCGATTAAAGACGCAAAAAATGTTTCTGTTCTAGAAAAATTTGAAAGTGTTTTTGAGAAAAATTCTGATTTTGGCACATTAAGACACATTTGTGAAGGTGCGTCAACAGAATCGTTAAGTTATTTGAAAGATTATTTTACTTACGCAAATATTACGTCACTAGATGTAGAACGTTCGTTCTCTGCATATAAACGCATTTTTTCCTCATGCTGTACTAGTTTTGCCGAAACAACAGTTGAAACATATCTAATGTTGCAGATATTTAACAGACATTATTCACTTTGTGATTTCACGGAGGACTCTTAAAATGGTAAGTGTTTGAGCACGTGTTATTTAATTTTTATTTAAAAGATGAGCGAAATTATTTGCGGCAGCAAACATATCTATTAGCAGAATAACTCTAGTGGAACCTGACGCCTGGTCGACTCTACGCTACTGCGCGGTACCGCTCGTGGCCAGCTTTAATCATAATACAGAACCATTGCTTTATCTCCTACGACAATGGACTCCAGGTTACAGGTCGTCTCCACACATATTTAAAAACGAGTCCAAATGGGGGTTCTTCCCCTCAGAGGGGTTAAATTGGAAGCCCTCGCCAATTGCCCAGCTCTCTCATTACCAAAAATTTCACAATGTCCAGTGATCCAGCATAAATGGATTATTTGTTTAAATTGATTATCATTAACATATCATTTAACTAATGGCCATAATTAAATTGCGACTTTTGAGTCAGAAAAAATAATTTAGAAATATTCCTCTCTTTAATAATTTTAAGGATGTTCTTTAGTGTTCTTTAGTGTTTTGATCATCATCATCGGGAAAAACTGAAAAACCCCCAAATCTAAATTTATATTAATCGGACAATGCGTCTTTATATCTGATATTATCCTTATAATTTTTAAGAAACTAAAAGCATCTAGGGAAATTCTCATTAGTAACTACTTCGTAATGAATTAGTTGGTCAAGAGAATCAACCAACAAACTATTAGAAGCTGAAAAACATTTGGGAATGTATTTAGGGCACAAAGAATTGAATCTGGTTAAAAGTGGAAGAATAGGGGGAGACTTCAAGGATCCCAAAACAACTTTTAATGCAAAAAACGACACTCTTTGAAATTTAGTTTGTAAAACATTTGTTGGAGGAAAATAAGAACATATTCAATATTATAATCTAGATTTAACGATAGATTTCTAGAGGATACGAAAAATCTTGGGATCTGCACCCCAGCAAACCCCCGCTAAAGATTTTAAAATTGTAATTCCTCAAGTACACTTTCTTACAAACTCATCGACTTGGGCCTTCCAATTAAGCTTTCTATAAAAAATGTCTTCCAAATATGTAACCGAAGACGACAACAGGAACAATAGACTTAGTTTTTCAAACGACACATTAGGGTGAAGATCCAAAATCCAATTATTTAACTCTAAAAGTGCAACATTCAATATTCTAACATTCTGATGACTACTAAATAAAACAATACCATCAGCATACTGAAGGATCTTAGCTCCATTAGCAATACAATCCACTAAATTACCAGAGTAAATATTAAATAAAATATGGTAAATGGTCAGAAATAAAATATAATACGCGCTCAAACGCTTACCGTCTTAAGAGTCTTCCGTGAAATCACAAAGTGAATAATGTCTGTTAGATATGTTTCAATTGTTGTTTCGGCAAAACTAGTACGGCATGAGGAAAAAGTGTGTTTATATGCAGAAAACGAACGTTCTACATCTAGTGACGTTATATTTGCGTAATTAAAATAATCTTTGGAACAACTTCACGGCTCTGTTGACGCATCTTCACAAATTTGCCTTAATGTGCCAAAATCAGAATCTTTCTCTAAAACACTTTCAAACCTTTCTAGAACACAAGCATTTTTTGCGTCTTCTACCGCGCATAGCTGTGCGTGAACATGTTGCACTATTTGCAGAGATTCCACTAACGACACGAGGATTTTGTAATTTTTCTATTGCCTCCACTAGTCCGAAGTAATTGTTCTGAATAGTTTTTAAATCCGTTTTAACCTGACTATCTTGAAATTTCGACTGGCTTTCCTTGATAGCCGCAGCTTCCTTTAGATGAAATTGTAAAGCCACGTTCTTAATATTCTCAAAATATTTATGATAATAAAACGCGGCTTGTAACCATGTTCCCCAACGTGTAAGAATAGGTTCTGGTGGCTCAGGCAAACGGGGGCACAGTCCGTGAAATTTGCGAATACGTTTTGAGGATTTGACAAACACTGCTTTTGTAAAGCGTCTACCTCAGGATGACATTTTCTAATACTCTGCCACATGACTGAAAGCATGAACTTGAGACCGGCCTACAGAAAGCATGTTTGTGGCACCATCACTCATAAACATTAACAGTTGGTTTGTTGAAAGTTCAAACTTTCCAATGTATTTAACACTAACTTTGAAATTACTTCGGCAGTATATTGTTGTACTCGTCTGGAAGCTAATAGAATTGAAGGTGACGATTGATGTGGTTCCATTGTACGTACTATTACATTAATCACAGAATGTTTTTTTACAATCTGTTGTTTCGTCCACACATAACCACAGTTTTTTATCTTTCAACTCCGATTTAATTCTTTTTTCAACATGTTCACGAGCAGATGGCACAATTCTTTGCTAAGATGCCCGACTTGGTAATTTGCAGTCCGAATATTTATTCCAAAAGAAGACATATGCTTCCTTGTCTAGTAAATTCAACGGTAGGTTACATGCAATAAAGGTAACACATAAATTAAATTTAAATTTGTTATAGTGTCGTGTGCATTTTTTTTTGAAGAATGCTGTGTACTATTTACGTGATGTAGACAATCACTTTTGGACCAACACATTAAAGGGATATTACAAACTACACATTGAATTTTAATGCCGTCATAATTCTGCTATAGATTCTGTAACTTTGTCCAACACTGGTCGTTTTTAAAACAAACGTAGAACTACGAAATAGTATTTACGGCAGCGTACATGTATACACAACAGATCTGGTTGAGACTCGCAGTTATACCAACCGCCACTGCCCGTTGGCGCTAGTGAGCAGCTCTAATCATTAGGTAACTTCTATATCTATCTATAGAAAACGTCTTAATCATTGGTGCTATAAAAATTCTTCTTCTCGTTTTCTTGAACAAAGTATACAAACACCAAGGTATCGGCATACTCCGCACCACACAAAATATTTAATTAAAAGGGTGTTTTTTTGCTTAGATAAAATTTACGAAAGAGTTAACTGTCAAATGAGCTGTCATACTGCGTTTACTTTTTAACATTATGATCAGTATACTCTGACGAGTCATCATGAAGAGACTCACGCTTGAACGACGCTACCAAATTATTCAAACTTATTTGGAAAATCAGTCGTCGGCCCACATAAACGTCCTTCTGAGCAAACCAGGAGAACAGCGATACGGACGAGACGTGGTTTCAACAGGACGGCGCTACGTGCCATACGGCGGCGGAAACCATCGACTTATTGATTTAAAATTTGACTATAAGTTAATTTCGGGGAATGGAACTATCAATTGGCCTCCAAGATCTTGCGATTTGACACCTCTCGATTATTTCCTGTGGGGCCACATGAAGTCACTGGCTTATGTCAATAAACCAGCAACAATTGGCGCCTTGGAAGCCAACATTGTTTCTGTTATTTATGAGTATGACATACGGCCAGCAGTTCCCAAAAAAGGTGATTCAAAATTGGACGTCCGGAATACGCTTCGTCAAGAACAGTCTCAGTGACCATATGCGCGAAATCATTTTCAAATGTTAATGCCATGAATGAATCTTTCAAATCATACTCAAAAATTGATTAGAATTTAATTTTTAGTATTATTTTTTATAATTTTAAGTTCGTGGATTCCCATTATCAACCGTACGACCGATTGTATATAAGGAACAATTTAGAAAAAAAAATATATTGTTTTTGCTTTTATTTGTTGGTATTGGTCTTGGTTTTTCAGACTATTTATCATGTTTAAATTTGTATACAGATGTTTCAGATGTCTAAAGCGTTTCTCATGAAAATAGAGGGATTTTTTCAAAATTCTTTGATATCCACCGCGTGTTATTCATTTATTTATTTTACTGGTTATGTTATGGTTTACTCGTACGATTAATGTTGTTGTTAAAATATCTATAATTAAATCAAAATGCTTGCACCTTCGACAAGTGTTTCTTCACCAAAATGTTTGTTTGTTGATATATATTTACATATGTAAATACAAACATTCAATCACATTTATCTTTAAAGACCTTGGATCTAGTTCCTAACCTAACCAGTCGGATATGTCAATTATTAAGGATTCTGTGGGTGACTAATTTTAATGAGAACAGATTTTGCCATCAAATATTACAATACAAACGAAAAAAATCACCACAGAAGCCGAAATCCTTGAATGTTATTTAATTTACGCTCTTTAACATCTTGGATCTATAAGAGAACGACGAAATAAGTGGTACCACCTTTGTCGGAGGCAAAAACTCCGTAATACCAAGCATAATAAACATACTTCCCATGTGAAAAGCGAAGTGGATGGAACATCGTGCATACTGCGCGTATTACATAAAGAGTTTTTCGAAGTAACCACGTGACGTCTGTAAACTATTAAAATTGACGTATTTTCTGAGATGGAGATTGTTTATTTTCTTCTGTAGAGCTTGCGTTTTTTCGTTATCGCTTGCGGTTTGATATCCTTTCGTTAATCGTCTAGTCGAGCCTATCGCTATGAAATGATACAAATTGTCGTCAAAAAATTCGGCCACCATGTAAAATTTGGGATGTCCAAATTGTTTTGGCAGTATTCGCACGTTATACTGGAAAAACAAGCTTTGCATTTGCAGATAAAGGCTATGATCACAACTACCACAAGTGAAAATTACTATTTGGACAGAGCTGCTAGTCTTCGTAAACTCAAAGGTGCTTCGTGCTTCTGCCTCTAGTAGGCTTCATTATTTCTGAGACCAAATTCGCAAATTTTTGCGAAATTATCATCCACAAAAAAGAGGATCACTCTGTGATAAGATCCAAGAATTTTTTCAAAATATTTTTGATTTGCAAAATAGCAAATTTATTACATGCTTTAAGAACAGCGTGTTCGGGAACCAGCTTTAGGTATTGCCCAACAGAATGGTTTTTAACTGCATGAGAATTAATTGAAGGGTATCCGGTTCAAACATGCTATGTGTTATTTTATTTAATTTATATAATATTGTAAAGATATTCTATGTGCCACAGGCACATAGAAAAATTCGAATTGTTGAACTTGTCCCATATTATTACAATAAAATATCATAGATAGCGGCAGCAACAAATGACATGTCACATCCCGGTAACTACCATCAGGCTATTTAGATTTAGGGCCGGTTGTACCAACTGTAGTTAACTCTCGGTTCAAGTGATCTGCAGATCATAGATGACGCTAGTTCAATGAGGCATGCGTTGTACAAGCAGAAATGAAACCTTAGTCAACTGATCCCTACCCAATAGCGGTTGGTAACATGAAAATGTTGTATTTGCCAGATAAGTAATGGTATTCAATAGCAAAAGAAGCGCGCCAACCATGTTTATAATTGACCTAATTTGTGTTTTTGGTATCTTAACATGTGACGTGCCGATTTTTTTTTTAGTATGGGCAGACAAAAAAGGAATTAGGGGAGGTATAAAAAATATTTCTTAGAAGAGCACAATTAAAAATTTAAAATAAAATTACAGCTCTTGAAAAAACAAAATAAAATTAGAAATTCTCCAAAAAGGAAGTAATCTACGAATGACAATGGAAGAGGAGCAGCAAAAATGACATCTTTACGGAGGAAATAAAACGCCTAAAATAATACTGTTTTGTTTTATTTTAAAAAATGATTATCATATTTATTAATTGTTGGAAATATTCATTAATTAGCATATGTCGTAGAATGCCATTATTATTATAACTTGGGTATTAATTGAATAGAATGAGAGCCGTAAAATGCAGGATTACCAAGAATCCTCTTCGACTTCTATCACCTCTACTTGTACCATGAAACTGCTGTTTTGTTTCATTTATTTCTTCTAGGAATTTTTATAAAATTTTGAGTTAATTCAACAATTGCTTGGACTACTTTTTGAATAGTTCTGCTTGCTGTCGACTTATCTAAATCAATTATATCTCCAGAAATGATCCAGATGAAAGGAAACGTAAAGTAAGAAGTATTATCTCAGCAGATGTTGTTAATGCATGATTTCTACAAATGTATATTTCATTATTTAAGGTTGCGTTGGCTAACAATAAGTAGTATTTAGTTATATACTTTGCCTATTACTTTCGAAACGAATTTCATCTGAAATTTGAGATCCACAACTGGCTTGAATAACCTAAATCTGTCCCTAAATTCTTTATCACCTCTGATTTTGGATTGATTAGGCATATTTCTAGATTCTGTTTTTAGCTGCCTGGGGTGCATTTAAACCTAACACTCATTTTCACGCGAATGGCGTTAATAGAAAAAGAGATGCTTATATTTCAAGTGAAATGTCACAACACGGTTTATAGGTTATATTTTATGTCGAAATCTACTTGAACTAGGGATGAACGGCCGATCTTGGGCGTTCAGTTGATTGGGATATTGACTCTCAGATCAAGCTTGAACTTGGTTGGTACAACGGCGTTCTCTTGTTGGACCGAAGTTCACGTTGACCAACCGGTGAACTTGGCTGATACAACTGGCATCATATTGTTTCGTTTCGCGCGTGCATTTTAATGTAGTTTGTTGATTGTTAATGCTTTGTGATGGAAAATACGAGAAAAAGAGGCAGTGACCGATACAGAGATGAGCAAAAAAGATTAAATGTGACAGGATGAGAATATAAAACTAGAAATAATAAAAGTATTCCCAAAAAGCTAGAGCCTAGACGCGAGGTAAGTTCAAATGTATGCAAAAATAGAGTAATGTCTAAAATTTCTTAAATAAGGAGGTTTACAAGTTCTGCACCATCGTAAGCCGAATAGAATTTCTAATATAACAGTGTTCTTATTTTAGGGCTCGTGTAAGTGTTATTACTCCTGCAAAAATATTCCTTTTGAAAGGGAGCTAGATTTATATACGAGGCGTGTCCGGAAACAAAGGTACACTCGCTTAGAAGATACAAATAAATTTATTAAAAAATAAAAAGAGTATTACAAGATGAAAGTGCGGTCCTTAAACTATCTTTCAACGTAGTCACCAAGCATTCAAGCATTTAGCCGAAATTTTTTTCATGTATAAATCGAAGTGAATTATATGATGTACACGCTCACATGAAACCTTTAATGTCTCAGATATATGTTTTATCCCAATTCAACGATCTGACAAAATCATATCGTGAATTGCATTGATATTTTCGGGGGTGGACACAGAAATCAGTCTTCCAGGTCTTTCGTCATCTTCAACCGAAAATTTACCCCTCTTGAATGAGGCAACCCAATTTTTTACGGTCCCGTAGGAAAGCCAAAGATGACCAAGTGTTTTAAACATATCCTCGTAAACCTCTTTACCCTTCAACCCTTTTAAAAGCAGGTACTTAATGATTGGTCGATATTCCATTTTATCGATTTTCACAATGTCGGTGGACATGGCTTTTTTGAAATGTTGTTACACAGCAATGCGTTTACTTTTCTTACTCAAATTTTACAGTGATATTTCAACTGAGCTGTTGTTTGTTGCTACGGCAACGAAAATTCGTTTTGACAATTTTAAAGTACCTGGGCTAACTATTTATAAAAATATCCTCGTATATATATATATATATTGAAATATCTTTCTCAGGGGATTTTGGGAAAATTGTTTAATTTTCTAATTTTAAACTAAATTAACGATTCTTAGTGGGTTCGGGAGTATCCCTGGATACCCTTTCGGCAATTTTATAACGAAATTAACGAGTTTTAAGATTCTAAACGTAACTAACCTTGAAATTTGAACGATGCCAGGGTTATATAAACTCTCTGTTTATATAACCTCTACGGGAAACTGCCTGTTCTGGAAATTTAACCCTTTTTTCTTCAAATAAAGACTTTGATTTCACAATCGAGCACTTTAAATGGGGATCGGAATTAAGAAACACTTTGATTCAACCAAGGCTGAATAAAGATTGATGAAAAATTATGGCGTCGCTCCTCTTTCTTTTATTTTAAATCGCGAAAGACCGGCGATTGTTTTATTTCACAGCCAATTTTGATAATTTAACCCAAATAGAAACTTTTACGATGAATTTCGAACAAATGAGATTATTCCTGCAAATAGTATACGAGAATGAATGCAGTGACTCAACTAGGAGGTTGTATTTCGATGATTCTATGATATAAAATGTTACTAACAAACTTTAAACGTAAAAATACTTTAATAATTGACATAAACCTTTCAGATAAAGATTTAATTGATGAAATATCATTTAAAATACTGTTGCTTATTTTAGACGATTTCTACATGAATTTGGGCGAATTACGTGAATAGGAAAATTAATTGACGAATAGATTTGTCCGTGCTACCCCATACTCGTCGTTATCTGGACTTATATTTAATATTTAACGTTAACGCCCCAAGGCCAGTTGGCTGAGGGGAAATGGTAACGAGGAAATTTACATTTTTCCCCGCAAGAGGGATATTTAGTTACCAACGAGTGGCCAACCTGACATTTAGTCGTTCCGAAGTGACAGCTGAGAGAGGCTTTTGTTGTCGTAAATACAAAGTTGAGCTTAACAATATATATATATATATATATTGACATGTTACAGAGGAGAGTCAAAATCTCAGCTTATTTTAAGTTATTTATATATAAAAGACATTAATTGTAACAATGACACAGATACGCATAAAAATCACATTGTATTTGGAAATGACCGTTAAAATCCTTTGCGTTACCTACGACACCGAATTGGAAGTTCAAAACATCAAAATTAAAATATCAAGTCATTAGATTGGCAATGTTAGGGACGACGAGAGAAAAAGAGAAGTCAGCAACGAAAAACAATTCTGACAGATAATAACATCTTTCCGATTGACTTTTAGAAGTTTGAGACAAGAAAGTTAAAACATCGTGAAAGTCACCAGTGCAAATATATAAAAAACATTTCAAGTGAACTATAAATGATATTCAACGATCACTAACGATTTTAATCAGTCACAAAATTTTATAAAACCATTTGAAGAAACTTAACCGACGAAAACCATCAGAGGGCTTCCAAACAAGGGGACTTTACGAATCAGAGGGAAGAAGGAATAAAAAACAAGAGGATTTCACGAAGAAGAGGGAAAAAGGAACCAGCAACTAGTAGGATTTTACACACACACGCACACACATTAAAAAAACACGCCTCAATAACTATAAATAATTTTAATTAGATTAAACTTATTTTTCTATTGTAAGTAAATACTTAAAATAAATACAAAAACAGATTATCTCCTCAATTCAAATCTTTTAATTAAATTTGTCGCATGGGCATTTACATTACCAGAATATCTTTGACGAGTAACACCCTCTTCAGGTTGAGGTTTGAAACTTTTCAGACAAATATTACACAATATTAGTGAAATTATTGCTTTGAGTTAATGGTGTCACTCTTAAGTTTCTACACCGACTCAAGAACGTTTCACTCGGTCATATTCGTTACTGCAAAGCATAGAAGATACAAATATTGCTGCATTTCCATGCGCAACAATGCTAGTGCAACAACACCAAATTATTTATTTCCCTGTCACTTTTTGAACGTATAACATGGACTAAGTAATGCGCATGAAGTTGTTTACTGCCGAATGACGTCACACTATCCGTCGACCTTTTCAAAAGCACAAAAAGAAAATTTCCTGAAAAGCTTACTTCTAAAACAGATGTCAATTCTTCTTGCAACAAACTGTAAATAGATACATACGTATTCTACGTATATGTGGTAAGTTGAAATCTTCCTTTTGACAATGTGGGAACGACTATTTTTAGATATTACTTAACATGTTTCCATCGCCGTCCGCACGGGAAAGCCTCACGTGTGATAACGATAAGCATCGTCAGATTCTTAATTAATTCCCAGGAAAAGCTAAAAATCGCGCACATATAACGTACATATATGTTTATATTTTTTTCACGGTGATTTCGCGAAAAATATGCTTAGTAATTATTGGTGATGATCAGTTATTAATAAAGGAAGAAATGATTCATTATTTTGATGACTATATTGATCTATTTATTTATTTATCGTATGATTATGGTTTTCTATTTCCTTTTCCGAATGGTAACGATTAATTTTTATTAATGAATTGAAATAATCTGCTCCATATTTCCAAGAAATTCTTTGAATATTGTAATGAGATTATTATTAATATTTATTTACTCAGGGTTAACGTTTTATAAATTATTTAATATGTTTTATTTTGCGAAAAGAAATGAACAGCCAAATTAAACAAATTTTAATGTTAAAAGGGTACAGTATTTTCAATGAATTTGAAAAATTATATTTCTTTTGAGAAAATATCTGTATTTATAACGCAATCCCTATCCGACAGCTACATACATTGAAATATTTATGAATTTATTTCAGTTTTTAAAATTTTAAATTTGATTTAAATTGAATTTGCTTATTTATCCGGTCAAATAATAAATGTTGTAGATGTTCAATGGTGACTCATTGCGAATTGTTCATATTAGGAAGAAGGGTTGATAGAAAGGTCCTTTTTCTCGCAAAATTCTTTTTTAATATAACTAAATAACGACCGGTTTCGGGTCAAAGCCCATCCTCAGGTTAAGTTATATGATATCCTTCTAGCTTAACCTGAGGATGAGCCCGAAACCGGTTGTTATTTAGTTATATTAAAAAAGAATTTTGCGAGAAAAAGGACCTTTCTATCAACCCTTCTTCCTAATAAATGTTGTATTTGCTGACTAAAGTTCTTCAATGCCCGTTCTAGAGAGTCTAAGCTCGAAGCTGCACCCAATTCAAACCCAAATATTTATTTCTTCAAGTCTCGTATCGTGGTTAATAATTTTGATGTAGGAAGACCTGAATAGATTTACTTACAATTAGTGATGTCCATAACTTTATCGTTGAAATAGTTTCATATTTACTTAAAGCTTTTTATCGAGGAATTTTGATATGAAACTTGAAATCGAAAATTATTTATCCCATCTCATTTTGTTTTTCAATTTAGATCCACAGATTACTATGTGAATTAAATCAAATAACTTCTTGTTTTCTAAATCCACCAAAAATACCTTTCGCTTCCATGGAAATGATTATGTCGGTACACCTAGAGAAACGTTAACTTGTATCAAGACTGTCCGCCTCAATTCAAGACAATTACTGCTTCAATTATCCACAATACAATAACTGCTTTAAATCAAAAGAAATATTTTCTTAACGTTTCCTTCTCCGCTTAAGAGAAGCATATACTTGTAATGAAATAACTATTTCTGTTAAGTCATTTGTTAACTTGATTCAAGAAATTTTGCAGAAAATTTGAAGAAAGGGATTCCTAGTATAAGTAAATTGCCGTTATAACACAAAACAATATTTTCTTAGCGATATATAACAATTTTTTCCCTTAGCTCATCTCCATTTCTAGCACGTGTTTCCTGTTGGAAATAAATACAATCGTTATGTGTCCTCGAAGAAAGAAATCATTAACTGATAAGTCTGGGGAGGGCCATTGTATATTTTCCCGCCTACTTATTGGGCGTCCAGGAAACAAGTGCTAAGAAAAGCTCTTATAGCAGCGCTAGCAAATATCTTCTAACTTTACGTTTGCAGTCCTACGTGTAGGTACTATTTCATTCTGTAGTAACTCTAAGTATTTATTGCTATTTAATGTGCCATTAATAAAAAATAATAAAACAAAGGACCAATAATCCTGTTATTTAAAACACTAGTCTAGAAATTTAATTTTTGGGGTATATTGTGTCCGGTAGTTACAATTAAAGCGTGACAAACGATTGCAGCCGCAAAGACGTCTGTACGGGGGGGTGCATGTACGTATGTGGATGCAGAGTTCAGTAATACGGTAGATATTGAGGAGTTCGACCGTTCGGTTATTCATCGGATTCTCATTGTGTGTTTTCGAAAACATGGGATGTAAGCCTGGTGTACCTCTTGCATCGCATATGAAGAAATATATTTGGCGTTTCCCTAGTTTAGAATTTACAGGTTCGCATATTCGTTGCAAATTTTGCGGTATACGGTTGCTAGGTCGCACGACATTTGAATGTAGAAGTCATATTAAAAGTAAACGTCATGTATTGAATTTAAAAAACAATATTCCGTACTACAACACCTAGTAGATAATGAAAACTTTCGTTTTTTTTTGGGGGTAAATGTGTTCCATCATGGAAGCTACCGACAAAAAGACAATTGCGGTACAATTTACCACATGTGCAAAGTACAGTAAAAGACTGTATAAAAGACGAGTTGAGAAATCAAAAAATCTGGCTCACTGTGGACGAAACTACTGATGCTCAGAAACACAGCGTGATTGATATTGTGGCGCGTCCTTTAAAACGTAATGGTCCGGCAGCTTCCTTGTGGTTAGCCAATAAAAGGATTGAAAGAACTGATGCCGAAACTGTTGTAAACATAATAAAAAAACATGTTAAGAGAATTTTGTATCGTAGGAGATCAAATCACCATGTTAGTTTCTAACGCAACAATGCTGAAAGCTGGTAGGATGTTAAATGTATGCTTTCCAATTCTTCTTCACATATCATGCCTCATACACGCATATCATCTCGTAGCAGAAACAATTCGGTGAATGATTTAATGTCGTCCACCGAAAAGGTGTTTGTGAAATCCCCCAAATATATCCGCGTGTTCAAGCAATTGTATCCGCAAATTCCGCTACCACCTCAGCCCGTATTGACGCGATGGGGAACATGGATCGAGGCAGTATCTTACTATCGCAAATATTATTCCCAAGGAAAAGATGTAATTTTCAAACTTAATTCTTCTAATTCTCAAGCGGTTCGCGAGAGTGGGGATATGGGGAAGTTTGGAGGGAAGAAGTCACCAACACTATTTCGCCCCGTAACAAATATGACTAAATGTAATCAAAATGTCAAAAGAATACACTTTCAAACGTGAATAAATAAATATCATAACAACATATAGGCTTATTCGAAAGTTTCCAGTTTGAAATTACCGTAACTTTGTCATATTTTTAGATTCTGCAAAAATAAAAATATCAAAATTTTCAAAATCGCCACCATTCAGTTAAAAACAGTCGTTCTTCTAAATTATGAACGGCATTAGTAAAAGCATTTTCATGAATGTTTACAATAATATGCGATATCGATTGCTTCAGTTCACGAGTAATGCTAAGAAATACCCTTTCTTTGAGGTAACCCCATAACAACACTCAGCCGGATTTACATCTGGTGACCTAGAAAGCCAACTCTTCGGAAAATGCCTACTAATTACATAATCTCCTAATGTGTTGCATAGTAGTGTCTTTCCATTATTGTCTATGTGGGGTGGAGTACCGTCTTGCATAAAAACAGTGTTGTCAATATCTTGAGTCTCTAATGCTGGTAATACAAAGCCTTGTAACGAAAATATCGCTACCAATTTATCGCTACTGTTTTCGTTTGTCCATATTCCATTCATCTATAGAAATAAGCTCCTATTAGGAAATTTGACGTAAAGCCATACCAAACAGAAACCTTGATATAATGTAATTCTTACTGGACAGTCGTATTTGGATTATTTTCTGCCCATATCCCGCAGTTGTGTCTTAAAATCCCAATTTTATTATTATTTTTTTAATTTGCAAGAAAAGAGCCTTAAACATTTTTGATTTATTAACACAAACAACAATTTAAACAGGTTTTTGTCGCATATGTACATATAATTGCGATTACGCTTTGAGGTATATTATCTTGGTGGTTTCTTATCCCCCTAGATAAAATTGATTTATCTAGCAGACGACAAGCTATAAATAGCTTGGGATTTTGGCAAGCACCTCAAAAAAACAGATTATAATTTAAACAAGTTTATGATGGTTTCCTTTAAAATCTAAGATAATCATATGAGAGTTCCTTGATTTCATGTGGAGATGAAGAAATGTACTTCTACTAACAAGAGAATATGAAAAATCTTAGTCACTTGCTTGCATCTCAGGTCCAGAAAGTTAACTTTTCCAAACTCGACATTCTTAAAGATGTCTCCAACTGTTGACACACATTTTTGGAAATGAAAACGCTTTAGTTTGGAGGCAAGGCACTGGTAAGAGGGGTGCTAGCATTGTATTTCTAGATTTTTGTGGTTTTATATGTCTAAATTTAGAGAAGACCAAACCCAACCCATTTAGAGAATTGTAAAATAACATTTATAAGGGTGATTCATTAACATGGGTGAATTAGAATTTAGTCATTTAAATAGAAATGATTAATATTTCCTCTGAAAAGTACCTTGCATCAAAGATGCAAGCAAATATTACGTAAAAATATTACTTTTCATTAAATTAAAATAAAACTAAAGAAATAATTAACAATTTCAGTTATTTTATACAATTGTAACTCCTTAAAGTTTTCATCAAAAGAAAAATGTAATTTTAAAATTCTAATTTTGCGGAAATAAAAGAAAGAAAATTGTGTTCTAGCCTTCAGACTCTCATTGAAATCTTGCTTAGTTTTCGAAAACTGGCACTCTTTAGACTTTTTACAATTACGAAAAAAAACATTCTTTAAATAACTAAGCATCGCTTGGTATATCTGATATAAGCTAAGTAGGTCCTTAAACAAGCGCCGAAATTGTTTTTTTCTCAAAAATCAAAAATAAAAATTTTCGATATTCAGTACCGCCTTTATATCGGTCACAATATACTGTACGCGGCAAAATCATGGAATAAATCCATTAAATTTGGAGCAATTTGTTTTTCGAAGAAATACTCGGATAGGTCAATTTTATTTTTTAGAAGTAAACGTTTTACATCAATTTTAAGTTTCCCCCACTTCTGGTTTTCAAGTAATGATGTTGTCGACAATTTTAAATGCCCACTCCCGATTTTTTTTTATCTCGATAGTACCATCAAAATGTTAATAGCCCACATAACAACATTTTCGAATAAAAGTCATTTAAAGAGTGGAAAACATAAATTTTATTTACGAAAAATATTCACTACTCTCAATAAAAAAATTTTGAAAGATAACTACACTCAGAAAAATGGTTTCTTGCATCAAGAAAGTATATTTTCTTGCAAAAATCAGTCTCTATTCAAGAAAACATTTTTATTTCATTAAAATTAGTAGTTTAATCATTAATGAGTTAATATTTAAGTTTATTTATCCCTTTCATTATTATTATTTATTACATATTTAAAAAGCTATAGTTAAATTAGTACACATGGTAAATAGTAACAAAAAAAACATATACATTAACCAGTATCTTTTGAAAATGTTTATGAAACGTCGTACATTAAAGGTTATATCATTGCATGGGTAAGTGTGCCATCTATATTCCGGTTTCTATATTCGCTACTTTCTAGAACGGCATGACTATAACTGGCACTACGTAACGCCAGGAAATATTTCAGTTGCTGTTTTTTAAGATTAGTGGCACAAACTGAGAGATGTAAGAGCAATGTGGCTAAGAGCAAGGAGCTTCAATGCTTTTTCTCTTCTCATATTGCTTTTGCCGGTAGTGACTCCATCAACACCAGGAGCTATTTATTAGCATTATCTACCTTGATTATTGTTTCCTATGCACTTTTACATTGAGTTCACTTTTGTTTGAACATTATTCTGTATATTTTTACCCTTTTTAAAATCACAAGCATATAAATAATATGCATTTCAAGAATTCTTACTAAAAAATGCTTAATTTTAAGAAAATGAAACTATTGAATTGTGAACAATACCTAAATGCTTTCGGAAATTAAGAAACTATTTACTATAAGAAGTGCGCAATTCGTTTAATGCGAAATATCCAGAGAGAAATATCAGCCAATCCATGAATAGAATCATGAAAGATTTTGGAGAAACTGGGCATGTCAAACATATTTCGTTAAATGTGAATGAGAATCCTCATGCTGTATCTTGATTAATTGCAACAGACAATGCAGTTTCTCAGGGATCAGTATTACGTGTATTAAAAACAGAAAAATACCATCTAACTACTGCAAGGACTAAATGAAGATAACCCTGATCACCGAATACAGTTTTGTGAATGCAGGATTTATGCAACCGTAATCCGCGCTTCATTCGCCAAATTCTCTTTTTGGATGAAGCGAGTTTTTAAACAGCTGCTTTCCTGGGAAGTGGATAGGTAGGCAAGGACCAACAGAGTGGTCTCCAGGCCCCCAAATCTTACGCTCCTAGATTTTTTCTTGTGGGGGTATTTAAAATCAAAAATCTGTGTTGATAGACCACAAAATCTAGAAGGTTTGAAAAATAGAATTACATAAGTATGAAATGAGTCGAATTAGTCCTGAAATCATTCGCAATGTACGTCCATAGACCTTCTTATTGTCAAGAGGCCAGCGGATGGCATTTCGAGCAGTTGATTTAAAGGAAACCATCATTTCATATCTTGAATAACAGCATTTATTTTTGCTTTTTGTTATTAATAAAATTTATATTTTCCACTTTTATTCGAAAATTATATTATGTGAGAATTAAAATTTTGATGATACCATTTAGACAATTAAATGATCTATCAAAATAAAAAAAAAATCAGGAGTTGTCATTTAAAAAAAATCAAATACCTGAAAACCAGAAAAGGGCGAAACTTGAAATTCATGCAAAAATGTTTATTTTTAAAAAGCAAAATTGCCCTGTCCGAGCATTTCTTCGAAAAACAAATTGCTTCGAATTTAATGAATTTATTTTGCCACCCAGTGTATATCCCCTTCTTACATGGGGAAATTCCCATTCGGTACAAAGACGTCCTACATGGGATATACCCAAATATGCATCAAATATATAGTGCATTTCAAAAAACACTAGCCGTAGGTATTTATTTACATAGTAAAACCTTTATGTGATGTTAATAGTTTTCCTTCGGGGTGTGTTTGATTAATTTTTTGTCCACATGTAGTTCCAACGATTTTCATGAGGTTTTGAGACATTTTATGCCTTGGAACAAAAGATTAAAGTCGAAATTAAAGGAAGATGGTAGCAGCTTTAGCGGCAATTTTAGGAATCTTTAGCAGAGATAATGGACACAATTTTGCAGCTGGAAATCTCAGTCTGTGTTGTATCAATCAAAGCTACAGCTAGTGTTATTTAAACACTACAAGCAGGTATGTAATTCAGAATTGCTGTTATTTATTTAAACAAAAAAATACACTCGTAATACATAAAAGGAACAAACAACTATGAACAAAATTTTATCAAAAATGAATTACCTATCTAAACTAAAACAAGAAGAAATGCACTAAAAGTACAAAAATGTGACAAACAATAAATTATGACGAAAATTGTATCGTAGTAGTAAGTTAACTAAGCAAGTGTTCAAACTGTTCAAACGCTGTTAAAGAGTGCCCTAATCTTTCTATAACATTCTGAAGATTACTGTTATTTCTCTAAATGCTTCCAGTGTTCTCTGCCTTAATTCGTTGATGTTAGAGTGTCTATGTTGAATATTATCAAAAACCTCAATTGAAATGTAACCCCCAAACAAAAAAGTCCAACGGACTTAAATCGGGGCTTCTTGCCGGTCACTTCAGCAGCCCATGACGACTTATCCATCCTTCTGGGAATTCATTATTCAAAAATTTTGTAATTTCTCCGGTGCTATGTGATGGTGCCCCATCGTGCAGGTAAATAATTCTTCCGTTTACAATAGTGGCGAATAGCTAGAAGAATTGTGTCTCTCAGCAATTCCAAATACCTTTGGGCATTCTGTGAACTGTCGATATAAAATGGATTAATAATGTGATTACCTAGAACGCCGGCCCACACGTTGACCTTCTAGAGAAAAATATGGGTTTTCTCGGTTTCTTTATCTTTATTTTCAATATTATTTTTTGTTCCAAAAGTATACGTCAGCGCTCGTCTCATTGTGTTAGTCCTTGCGAATGGAAGAATGAAGCCACTATCAGATCTTGAATTCAAACGTGGCACAAGAAAATTCATTCGTTCCAGTGTGTATGGACAATCTATGTCATTTCTAAGCAATTTCTGTAGAAATTTCTTGCAGATGCCATCCCTCCTCGTACTCAAAGCCAGCATGTCGTGCCTTACCAGTAATCCATCCTGTGGAGTATCTCTCTCAGGGTAACTTCCATCAATCTTAAATGACAGGAATTTTAAAAATTTCCGATGGGTACGATCTAGATTTAGAAGGTAACAAGTATATAAGGGATACCAAATTAGAGCGGCATATTCCAGTTTACTGAGTACAAAGGCATAGTATAACGACTTTAATAAAGAAGGATTATTGAAGTATTTAGAACCACGCAACACAAACCCCAGAGATTTCATGGCTTCAGAACAGATATTGTTAATGTGAGCTTTAAATGTGAGAGTGGTATCGAAGTGTACACCTAAATCCTTAAACTCAAGGTTACGTGACAAATTGGTACCTCTGATTTGGTAGGACAATAAGTGCGGTAAACAAGAACGCGAGTAGGTAAGTATACAGCATTTATCAACATTTAACTTGAGCCTAAAAAGCTCATACCATTCTACTAACATATCAAGACCATTTTGCAGTTTCCTCGTGTAATCAACGGAAGATATTTCCGAGAAGATTTTAATATCGTCTGTATAAGCAAGGGTGGGAAGATCAATTTTCAAAAGCAGGTCGTTAATATAAAGCACGCCAGAGGAGAGAACAAAGTTACGAGAGCAATATCCGTTATAAGTTATCTGAAATTCACTGTATATTACCTGTTTAATAAATATCTATTATTATTAAATAGTCCAACTTTACGGTATATTCATATCATTAACAGTATTACTTTTGTGTAAATCCAGTTTTTTTTATTCCAACTAAAAACAAACTCAGAATGATGCGATTGATGAGCATATTTGTGTGGCTAAAACATCCAAAACTAATTTGTATTCTGCTTGTCATATTTATCACTTGTCAACTTTTAGAGTCCTATGGAAATATTTCTTCTTTTTAACCACTATCTCCTAACAGGTACAGCTATATCTATACATTGCACACATTAGCTTCCAAAATAATAACTTCTCCCTGAAGTGTTTATCCTATAAATCATACTCGAAGAGGTAAACGTCATATTAGAGGCAATATACTCATTAATTTCGTGACAACTAACACACGCACACACGCATACAGATATCCGTCTAGGACATAATATATGCGAGGCCAGAAACCAGAATCTTTTACCTACTAAGCAAGCATCGGTTCGGTTCTTGAGCATATCTCATACATGCCTTCACAAGTATCCGTACATCAACTCTCTCGCATTTATCTTATCTCATTTTCAAGGCACTCGAGGGCGCGCACAACTGTTTGTTTTCTGTCAGTAGGTGAATGCGAAAATTCCCAGAACATAAATTATTCAGACTACCACCGTTTCGAAGTCAGAAAATGAGCGTATCTATCGCTCGTCGACGATAAGATTTTACGGCGCAAGGGGTACATCTAGGCATTCGAATTTGGAGGGACAGGCTTACTGAAAACCGTGTGGTAAATAAATAATTTGTTCACATAAACATCGCCGTGTTTTTCGTGTGGCGGTACTCGAGAAATTGACAACAGTAGCACACCGAACGTGTTCTTCAGCGTTTTAATTAATAGAACAGATTATGTCGCTGCTGCTGTATCGACTATCTTTATTAGAGAATTTGATAAACTTAAGATAAAGTCGACGAAATCCTGATGACGATGTTATGGATTAAATAGCATTCTTTGGTTTTTTTCTAATGTAAGTAAGGGTAGTAAATAAATATACTTCTTTGCCAAAAAAATACACCCTAATAAGTGTTCTACAGTTAAGAGGTGGGCGTTTCTCAAAAAGCTTGTACTTGATGTCACCTGGGTTACCAAACAAGAAACATTAATACATTTTGTTTTTAACCTTCATAAGCCCGCGCGGGGTGCAATTGTACCCCAGACATCAATTTTTTAAGGATATCTTCTAAAATATTTCTTTTCATTCAATCTCCCCTGAGCTATCTTCCTAATAAAAGGATGGATTTTTGACAGAGGATTTTTAGTATAAAAAAGATATACATTTTTTTTGCTTTTCTGTAGAGCATTTACAAGTTTGTGAATAAAGATCATTTATACAATAAACTGCTATTTACCGTAAAGAATTATCGCGAATTTTATTCCTTGGGGTACATTTGTATTGTACCTGCTATTTAATATATGTTTTTGACCACGAGTTTATGAAGGTTAATATGTGGAACCTGCAACATAGACCTTATGGCAGCCATGTCAATCTCAAAGTCACTGGTGAGCCAAAACCATTAAGACCGTAGACTAGGTGGGCCACGAAACCTAATCTTAAAGAAGACAAACTACTGAAAATCTTAACGAAAAAAAGTACTATTATCAAACAAGTATATTTATTAAATTTTCAATAAAAAGGACATTACAAAAAAACACAAACATTAACTTCTTTTGCCAGATATTTGATATCTTTTGTCTTTAATTAAGTTGTTTATTTGTGGTGTGAATTTATCGGCGGAAATAACTTTTAAAACTGCGTCCAAGTGTGCGTTCGTCAATCGCGATCTTGTGGGAGATTTGTTTCCTTTCTTCAAAGAAAATAATTGTTCACAATTATAGGTACTTCCAAACATTGACAGGATTTTACAGGCAAATTTTCTTATTTCTTGGTATTGAACAGGCAAGGACTTATAAAATTCGAATGTACCAACACTATCAAATTTTTGTTTTAAATGGGCTGACACTGAATCTCAATTACTTCCATCTGCAAGTGAGGGGGAACTTTATCAATATCGACAGTGAAAAGACCAGTAAATAAAGAAAAATTGTTTTCTTGGTACTTAAAATCTTGAAAACGCTTTTCAAATTCTGCCAGAAGGCTTCCTATTTTCTCTGTATACATTTTGTATGTTATTGGGACACTCATACTTTCCTGATACGCCTTACAAGTCGGAAAATGTGACAGATTATCCACTGCTAACTGTTTTTCCCACAGCATCATCTTACACTTGAAAGCTTTCACATGATCATGCATATCTGTTATAACTTGACGTGGTCCTTGCAATTTCGTATTTAAATCTAACAAGTGTTTTGTGATATCTACCATAAATGAAAGATCTTGTAAAAAAGGTACGTCGGATAATAAGCTGACATCTTGTCCTTTCACTTCCATGAAAAAGCGTATTTCTTCTTTAAGTTTCCAAAACCGATCGAGAACCATAGAACACGAAAGCCATCGCACCTACCCATAATAAGGTAAACCAGTGTGCTCACATTCTAAATCACGTAAAAACGCAAAAAACTGTCGCTGATTCAAGCCACGTGCCCTTATGAAGTTTATAATTCTTTTCACTGATTTTAAAACGCTTTCCAACTTGATCACTTTTGAGCATAAAACTTCTTGGTGGCTTTATACAATGCACTGATGAATCTGGTTGACATTTGTGCTGTATTTTTAATGAACTATTATTCTCCAGTCATGAAGGAGGATCCGTCCTGTTGACAACGGAACACAGTTGACAAATCTAATTGTACTTTTGCAGAAGTCTTAATATTGAAATCCTGTCCAGTTGTTGTATCATGCAATGTTTTAATTGCAGTAATTCTTATAAACTTGATATCTCTATCACAGCACGAAGAAAAACCGAGGTCTGGCCACACACAACATCTGTACTTTCTACAATGGCAATAGAAAATGCAATGAAAGAGTCTGATTTTGTTTTTATCTGATCACTTATATTGGCAGCCAACTCAATAACTCTTTCAGCTGCAGTATTCCGGAACAAGGATTTGAAGCAATATGAGTTGTTCAGTTCTGTAGAGGCGTTTACTTCCACAGGACACACTGAGGAGCTGAAAACGGTGAAACGCGTCTGTGTATGATGGATAGGTGATGGCGCTTTTACAATTTCAATTAATTGACCATGGCGGTTTAAGGCAGCAGTCGAGGACTGCTGTCGCATCAGAATTTGGAACAATATGAGTTGTTCAGTTCTGTAGATGCGTTTACAGCAATTAATTCGACAAAAATGTACAAAAGAGAATATCTTAATTAGATTCCCTCATGCATATATGTTATCATCTACGTCGTATATATACGATTTAAAATATTAAAATACCATTACCTTCCACAGGACACACTGAGGAGCTGAAAACGGTGAAACGCGTCTGTGTATGATGGATAGGTGATGGCGCTTTTACAATTTCAATTAATTAACCATGGCGGTTTAAGGCAGTAGTCGAGGACTGCTGTCGCATCAGAATTTGGAACAATATGAGTTGTTCAGTTCTGTAGAGGCGTTTACAGCAATTAATTCCACAAAAATGTACAAAAGAGAATATCTTAATTAGATTCCCTCATGCGTACATGTTATTTTCTTTCTTGATGTTTAAATAAGGAATATCAAGATCTATTTTCAAAATTAATGTGGTTTATTGAAAAAAAATTACAAACAAATAAGTTACTGACAAAATTGAAATCAAAAACGTATGTAGCTACAAATTTAACGGTGGTAATTCCAAAGTTAACAAAAAGAAAAAGTATTCAAGAACGTAGAGGGTACTACATCCGATAAATGTTACTAACCAAGATGATCAATGATTAATTATTTATTATTAACGCAATAGATGGGATCAATAGGAAAATAATCGCATAACCTTTTACTTATTTTTTTACATTAACAGCTTACTTGTCTTCTTGAAGTATAATTGATGTCGGTCGTAAGGAGCTGATGGACTGTCCTTGTTTTTTGGCATTAGAGGAATAGTTCGAGATAATTTTTAACTATAATACATGTACCGATCTTCCTTGATAAGAAACATCTTCATATTCACACGAGGGGATACATTCTCAAAAAACTGCTTAGCGTTAATATATCACCTTCATGTGCTACTAGTCTGTCAGCAGCGTTTTTTACTGCTGATCCAATTCCATCTATCGCACCCTTTCTGTGGCCAACCTCAGAAAACGATCATGTAGCTAGCCCATGTAAGTTCAAAATTATACACCTCAGTGGCAAAAAAGAAAATTCTTTTTCTGCCTGTGTTGGGTACTCGGACTGCCGGAGAAAATGTATGGTGTTTAGATTAGGATTCTTGGTACTTCGGATATGCCTCTTTCAAACCCTTTTTAATAGTAACTTTTGTTGATTGATCAGAATTATGGTAAACTTTTCTCATTGACTTTCCAATTATGGAAGCCTTCAACAACCATCTTGTAATTTCAATTTTTCTACCATTAGGGGGAACGGATGTACCATTTATGCAGTCTTTATTGCAGGTGACAGGTATCCCAAATTTGTAGTCGAAGAAGAAGAAGACTCTTGAGTTATATTCTTTAGTCTTTGATATAGTTTTTTGTATAGATGGACTCGTTTTTCTATTTTTTTTAACATATTCTTTGAAAGACTGTTCAACATCTACGGAAGTAACCCAGGTATAATTAAAATAATTTCGAATTGAATACTTATCTCTTTTATAGTCGCCTTTGTTCCAGCACATTAAAGGTATTTTGCAAGCTCTGCACAATACTTTGGTTCCATTATAGTTCAAATCCGGAAATTCACTGATAAATTTAGTGGCTTTATTAGCCAACGGTCGCTTACTTTTCTTGCGTACGTTAGACATGCTTACATACACATATTTACCTCTATAATTACGACTAACGCTGCAAGGGGTTGATGAGAAACTGTTACAATAAATCAATAATTTCATTCGCAGAGGTAGTTTGGGCCGATTCATCTGCATACATACGTCGCGTCATGGGCGCGACAACCTCACTTTTAACCGGGCGCAAAGCTCTCTGTACCCGGCCTAGTCATCAGGCATCACTAGAGTTTGTTAAAAAGGTGGTACCGGATAGCAGTAGCGTAGTGGTAACGGCGTGGGTAGGGGTAATTTTCAATCAGCGTTGCTGATGTTGCAATTCTACGCAGCTTGCCAGGGCGGTTGCCCATTGCCACAGTGGACATCAAGACGACAGGAAAAGGTAACAATATGTATTATTTTTCACTAATATTGTATATTACGCACCTACCTTTCTGCGGTGCGCCACTGCCGGTACCACCTTTTTAACAAACTCTAGTCATCGGACATCAGACACAAGTAAAAAACCAAAAAAAGGAATGTGAGTGAAAAACATTTTTTATATAATCTTGTGTAATTAACAAAATGTTAAATAGTTAAACCTTTGTTACACTAAAACTATAACCAACTCAGAATTTACTTTATTATATTTAGATTTAGAAGCGTACATTTAAGTATAATTAATAGAAATTATGCATGTAACAAAATATAATTTCAACATTTGTTGCCCAAAACTAATCTTCAAGAACGTAAGTAAAACCTTCACAATGTTATTCCTTTTATAAAAGAGAACGTTGTCCTTTGAGTTATTTAATAATACATATTTAATCTTTCTAAAGCAAGGAATGCAGACTTCTGTGAGGTGCATGTATATACTTAAGTATAACAGCAGTTTTTTTTTCTCTGGCTCCTAGCTGATATGGAATAAGAAAGACAGTACTTAGACGTTTTCACTTGACGGCTAGACCGTAAATTATCCAAACGGTATGAATGACCCTTTTGAGACCTTTCATCGCTAATTGCCGACTCCAGCTTGTTGAATGTCGTGAGGACTCAAAGTCCGAATCATCCGTATCATCGATTACCACCGTTAAGTGCCCGGTCACCGAAGTTAACCGTACTTTATACGGCACGACATTAAAATATTATCACGTGCAATTTCGGTGAAGTCATCAAGAGACTTATGATGAGCTTTCATCGTAAGCTCTTGAGTGCCGTCGTCAACACCTCGTAACGTTGCAATCGAACTCTATTCGGTCGTCCCGTTTCGGTTCGTCGCGAGTCTCCATCTCGTTCTCTCTCGTCGAACTTACCGATAGGGCCCCCGTAGTAAAGTCAGAGAGTCAATTACGGCTACTATTTATAGCGGGTCCATTTTAATATTGTAATTTTAGAATGGCATTCATCTGGGTATAAGTAACCCCATTATACGAATTATCAATTCTTGCCGTTGTTACATCGATTCTTTTACGTATATTCTGTCTTTCCTTTTCGTTCTATGCATCTCTCTAGCCACCGTCTTGCTCTGTATAAAAACGAGCCTAGCGATATACATAAGTGCGATGTAGGACACTTAAATTGAGCAAATTTGTGCAATATTCGGTAAACCTGGGAAAGTTGAAAGCCATGATAAAGGATTTAATCAGTTCCATATGCAGCGAGTACATATGCAGGGTGAGTCAACGATAAAGTAAAGTAAGCTTATGATTTATCGGTGAAATTTGCGATAAAACTGTATATATCGTGTGATATAGTTAGTAAGTCCGCACTTTTTAAAAATATATAAAAGTATACAGGGTGCGATAAGAAAGTAGAGCAACCAAAACTTGTATTATTTTAAACGGAACACCCGATATATGAATTAATTTTTTAATTCTACGCCTAATTCTAAAACTTTTTTGTTATGTATTTGTTATGTTGAAACCTTTCACATTTTCAAGCATCTGTTTAATTGAAAATTTTACTGTCGTTTCTGTAAGAAAAACATTTATATTTGTAAGTGGAAAAACAAAGAAAATTTTACTGATAAATCATAAACTTACTTTACTCTATCATTGACTCACCCTGTACATGATGGTGCAATTAACGTTATCGTTTCAACAATTAATACATTTTTTTGTTTTCAAACCTTATTTAATATTTCTTAGTTTTTCTGTTTACAACATAATATGAAACCGTGTTTACATTATGTTTTAAAGACAGTAGTAGTAGTAGTAGTAACCCCTTTTCGCCCCTAGTGGAGCATACAGCGTCCTTGCGGATGTTTCTACGACTATGTTGGAAGTTAGTTCGTCAGCCTAACATCCTTTGATTTCTATACCTATTTTTGTTAGTCTGTATTTCCTTGAGTTCATTTGATTTAGTCTAGTACTGTTCGTGGTTACATATCTAATCTACAAATTTTCTCCATTCTTTAACTTCTTTGGAATTTCCGACGTCATTTAACACTTGAGAAAATCTCGCCCCAATAATTAATCGAACTTGACACCTCTCGCTTGCTGGACAGGCGTGCTTTTTTGCAAGATTTTTGCAAGCATTTAATTATATTGGAAATTCCAAGGACATTACAGATTTTCTTAATTCACCGACGGAAGCCAAAAATATATTACTTAATTACTGAACTTGATATGTAAGGATTAAAAATTGTCTGTCGAAATATTATAATATATTTGCAAATAAAATAGCAACTAGGTATTAAAAAGTAAACGTTCCTGGCATCAAGGTCCCCATGGTGTAGTGGTTAACAGGCCTGCCCGGTAAGCGGGAGGTACCAGGTTCGATTCCTTACCGATACGAGGTTTTTCAAGTATTTAATTACGTCGGAAAATCCAAAGAAATTACAGATTTTCATAATAACTTTTTGCAATTTTCGCTCCAACTTTTATTACGTCTCTCTGCTTCATTAGCGGTCATTTTCTTCCATGTTTGATAGTTTATTGATCATTCTCGTCTCCTTTTTTTCTCTTCAAGCTAAAGTCCAAACTCTGCTTGGTAATATCTATGTTTTCTTTCCGTGTGCCCAATCCGCCTCCATTTTCTCCGTCTTATTATTGTTTCCACTGGTACCCTAAGACTTCGTTTGATATTGCATTAGGCGTATATTCATTATTCTTCGTAAGCATTTGTTAACAAAAACGTGATCTCCAGTGCTCTAGTGTTTTATTCATTGCCCATAATTCGCAACGATAGAGCAGAACGCTTTTAACATTTGTTGTGAAAATCCTGATTTTCGTTCTTGTTAACTCTTTTGGTGACCACATCTTCCTTAGTCTAGTGAATGCTATATGCGCTTTATTGGAATTATTACTCTTCCTATTTTCCATGCCTCTGGTATTTTTTCTTCATCCCATGTTTTAAAGATAGCATCCAGTAAATGCCAGCTTTTGTTAGCATCGATCTGACGTGTTCTATCCAGGGGCATTTTCCATTGTTAAAATTTGAAGCCCTAACGCCTAAATTTCCTGTCGAATACTGACCTTAAGCTCTTGTATGGTCCTGAGTTTATTGACAAATACCTTATCTTTCAGGTAGCCCCAGAGAAAGAAGAAATTAGAAAATCTATTATTCTTGCGCCAAAAATTTATCTTAAGAGTACCATAGTTTGTTGGGCGGTGTAAACAGCGATTTTATCTTGCCAGAACCATACCTCTGGAGTATTATTCACTTCTTGTCATAAAAAATTTTCAATCATCGTCCGGTATTGAAGGCCATATACGTCAACGGTAACTTCTTCGTGGTTTTCAAAGACGCAGGGTTCAATGACCCTTGGCGAGGTAACACCATACTCTAGATGGTACAGCATTTGTTTCCAAAATTTCTCGGTAGCGCTCTTCTTTTAAAATTCCATTTATTCTAACCAAGTCTCCTACGGATGCGAACAACCATGCGAACCATTGTCGATCCACCCCCCATGCTTGACTGAAGGTACTACACATGATTCTGCCGCTCGTTCTCCTTTCGACCTTCGAACGACTTTAAATTTGGACTCACCGGTCTACAAAACATTTTTCCACTCATCAACTGTCCAATGTTAATGCTCTCTAATCAACTCCAGCCACGCAACGCTATTCGGCCAAATTAACCACCCTCTCTTAACCCCCTTTTCACGGTGGTTAAACTAAGTCGTTTTTCATGCTCAATATTTATTTCAGCCGCAATTTCACGTGTAGGTTTTCGTCTACTTCGTTTACTCATTATAGTTATTCGACGAACTTCCGCTGGTGTCGTCATTTCCCGTCGTCCTATTCGTTTTCTATTTGATAGTTTTTAACGTTACAGTGAGACTTAATTTCAATTTTCTTGCGATACCTCTGATACCTCGACCACGATTATGTAAAGCAACAATCATTGTGCAGATTTCCAAAAACAACCCTCTTGCTTTCGGCATTTTAATACTAATTTTAGATAATTTTGTTAAGGATATTCACCGTTTAAAAGAACAATAACCGCTAAATCTAAATTCGTAATTCTAGTTTGGGGTAAATGGGGAATTATAGTCTTTACCTCCACTACATTAAATATTTATTAGTGAAGGATTAAGGAGATTCAATTGTAGGTAAATAATTATACCCCCTAAATAACAATAAATAAATAATTTTCTAAAATCCAATTAAAAATGTATATGGACAAATAATTGTGGCTAGTAGTGTATACTGTATAAATGACGTGCATCGATATTTATCCTGCCCCAAGTATATCGCTTGGATTTATGGCTCGAATATCGTCCAGAAATTTGCTCATTTAAAACGTCTAACATCCTACATATTTTATTTCGGATCATTTCTCTTCGACAAGCGCCACGTCGCGCGCTCATAGAAAAAAAACCGCTTAGAAAGATGACGTGCGCATATTTCTGGAATTCGGTTTATAGCTTCTCTCTATACATATGTATATACCGTAAATCCGTAAGCTATAGAGAGAACGAAAAAAATTAGATGCCAGTTAGACTGGATTTTTTCACGTAAAACGACGACGACCGATTTTTTTTAGAGTTCCGAGATTCTTTTCTATTTCGAATATTGTAAACAGAGGAGAGGTTTTTGCGGAATTGCCTTAATATTATTAGAAAATCGTTACGGTACGGCATTGAACGTGCGAAATGGCAAACACCGTACACATGTAGCTATTAAGAAGCTGCTTGGTCTTGCTTCAAATCGATGATGGTGTTCTGTTATTACTTGCTATATTCCAGCATTGCCTTTTCATTTCTCTAAAATACCATTACCCCGTCTCAGTTTATATGTTACTGCTTAATATATTTGCGGGAAGTAGCATTTCGAAGCAACAAGTATCGCAGTTATAATAACGGTGTGTTTATATAAAAAAATTCTCCAAATTTAAAGTATCTACAATTGCCCAATACTTCGAAGTCATAATTGTTGTTTTAATGGCTGCTTCATCTTAGCTTAGTTTATGTGTTGATGGTAACAAATATAGAGACTATCTTGAAAAAATTTTAGAGTAAGTTTTGGAAAATCATTTCGCGACCAATAGCAAGAGTAATTCACGACGATGACCTGTTAAACCTGTTCTCTTTAAAAGAAATTAAAATATTTTTTGACATTTTGGTAGACAATATGAATAAAAGATTTTTTTTTTTATTTAAAATAAAACATCTTCTACACGCAGGGAAACGTTTACTTGTTGTCCGCCTCAATTCAAGGAAATTACTGTTTCAATTATCCACAATACAATCTTGCAGAAAATTTGAAGAAAGCCATTCTTAGTATAAGTAAATGGCTTCTATCTCCGATCATTTGGCACAAAAACTCACCTGTACCAAACAAATAAGTAAATTTGAAAAAGAAAATTTAGTTAGATACACGAGAATAATAAATAACACTAATACCTACTTGTTTATGGAAGGACTCACAAGCAAACTGACAGAACTGTGACTCTCCGATTTCGATGAAACTTGGTATATTGGTAGACCATAAAGAAGTAAAGGACACGTATTTTCTTTTAGTGGTCCATATTCACCTTAAGGGGGTGTAGGGTGCGCCTGAAATTACCCCCCAAAACGCATTTTTCATCATAGCTTTGCGCCAACGGGCAGTGGCGGAGGTTCGGTACAATCCTCAGTATAACTGCGAGTCTCAACCAGATCTGTTGTGTATACATGTACGCTGCCGTAAATACTATTTCGTAGTTTTACGTTTGTTTTAAAAATGGTGCCTACGTCGCGAAAACGACCAATGTTGGACAAAATTACAGAATTTATAGCAGAAATGCCTGACCTAAATTATGATGGCGTTCAAATTCAATGTGTAGTTTATAATGTCCCTTGAATGTGTTGGTCCAAAAGGGATTGTCTATGTCACGTAAAGAGTAAACAGCAATCTCAAAAAAAAATTGCACACGATACTATGACAAATTTAAATTTAATTTGTTACCTTTATTCCATGTAATCTACCGTTTAATTTACTAGACAAGGAAGCATATGTCTTCTTTTGGAATAAATATACGGACGGCAAATTACCAAGTCGGGCATCGTTACAAAGAATTGTGCCATCTGCTCGTGAGCATGTTGAAAAAAGAATTGAATCGGAGTTGAAAGATAAAAAACTGTGGCTATGTGTGGATGCAACAACAGATCGTAAAAAAGAATCTGTGGTACGTACAATGGAACCACAGCAATTGTCACCTTCAATTCTATTAGCTTCCAGACGAGAACAACAATGTACTGCCGAAGTAATTTCAAAGTTAGTGTTAAATACATTGGAAAAGTTTGAACTTTCAACAAACCAACTGTTGATGTTTATGAGTGATGGTGCCGCAAACATGCTTTCCGTAGACGGGTCTCTTAAAAAACATTGTGGTAACTTGTTACATATTACGTGTAAAATTCATGCTTTCAGTCATGTGGCAGATAGTATTAGAAAACGTTATCCTGAGGTAGACGCTTTAATAGTTCATACAAAAGCAATGTTTGTCAAATCCCCAAAACGTATTTGCAAATTTCACAGACTGTGCCCCCGTATGCCTAAGCCACCAGAACTTACATACACGTTGGGGAACATGATTACAGGCCGCGTTTTATTATCATAAATATTTTGAGAATATTAAGAACGTGGTGTTACAATTCGATCCAAAGGAAGCTGCTGCTATCAAGGAAGGCCAGTCGAAATTTCAAGATAGTGAGGTTAAAACGGGTTTAAAAACTATTCGGAACAATTACTTCGGACTAGTGGAGGCAATAGAAAAATTACAAAATCCTTCGGTGTCGTTAGTGGAATCTCTGCAAATAGTGCAACATGTTCGCGCACAGCTATGCGCGGTAGAGGACGCAAAAAATGTTTGTGTTCTAGAAAGGTTTGAAAGTGGTTTAGAGAAAGATTCTGATTTTGGCACATTAAGACAAATATGTGAAGGTGCGTCAACAGAACCGTTAAGTTGTTCCAAAGATTATTTTAATTAGCCAGATATCCACTTTTATACCAGGCATATTACGCATCTCCTTATATCGTGGTGAAGGAAACTGCAAATGGGTTAGCCCTGGCAAACGTAGAGTATTGTCTCTTTGATATAATTGGATGGCAAAGGCAGATAGAACGATAATATCGGATAGCTGTCGAGTAAATTGTTTCCACGAGCGGAAAAGTACACGTCAAGAGGTTGAATGATACCTGTGGCACCTTTTGGAAGAGTCATAACTGTAACTTGGTGGTCAGCAGGCACAGCTTCAGAAATGTCGCCAAGGCTTTGTCCTGACCAAGAGTCCATAAGCAGAAGTGTCTTTTTGCCAACGTATGGAGTATATACGTCTTTACCCCATTGTGTAACTAACCTTTTAGTTAGTTTTCCGGACTTGGTGGCCACGATGTACACATTTGGCGGACGGAACATTATTTGTTGCACAAGTGGTCCCAGACGGCCGGTTACCTCTTTTAAACAGACGAAAAGGGGAGATATTAATTTGCCAGCTGCTGATACAGTGGGTTAAATAGTATAACTATGCGTGGTCGCTGTAATTGACTGAACTACGGCTTCTACGGATGTGGATCCACGTTCAGTCAATGGTCCACCCGTATGCATTTCAATATTAAATCCACTTTGGTCGGTATTGTAAACGTTCTCTAATCCATATTCAGTTAATAAATTATGTATGTTTCTATCAAAGATCACCGCTTCTGCAGCTACATTTGCAGCCCCACTAACTTGCATTCTTGTACGAAATTTGGTTATTTTGCGGGACACAATTTGTGTTTGGTTTTAAATCTTTGTATCCACCCCTCCAACGAAACAAAGTTAGGGATTTGCAACTGTCTTTGTACTTCCGATGCCCATCTTCTCAAATCATAGTCATGAATTATCATTTGACGATCAAGACCAGCTTCAAACTGATTAAATACATATTGGGAGAGCTGAAACAGCTTTTGGTGTCTCGTCCCGCCGGAGGATACTTGCTGTTCCCACCGCTGTAATTGTTGTAACGATGTAACTTTCTTGTAGCGATACACTACCGTTTTTGACGAATATCGACCTTTTTTTCCACTTTTCCAATACTCCACGGCAGCACGTCTATAGTCGATATCTATGTCTATTGCATCTGGGAGCTCTTGTTCTTGTTTTCAATAACATCCATTTCCTCTTCGATGTTATAATTTACGTTATCATCTTCCTCCACGTCCACAAGCTGCGCTCCAGGATACTCTGAAGATGAGCTCAAATCGTAGATTACTTCTTGTTGTACTTCAAAAGCAGGATCATTAACGCTGCTCACAATTATATCGAAAAGTTCATCTGCTAACGACTGTTCGGCACCATTAACTGGACTTGCCACAATACTTTTGATTATTAATTAGAGTTGTTAATATCGTTAAGATGTTAAGTGGATTCAAAGCGCACCCAGCCATGGCTGATGTATCACTGTTTCTTTTTCGACCGTTTCACCTTTATATACAGACATACACGTAATTTTTTTGGCACTAACTCCTCCTAGAAAAATCTCAGTTATTTTAGGTATATGAACACGTGTATCTGAAAATATTCTGAAATCGAAGCCAAAATATACGCAGCCTACTAACATTATGACGCACTTTAATATATTATCGTACTGTATTATATAATCCGAAGTTCTCTATTTTTTTTTTCGCGATTTATATTCACTAGAAATAAATCGAAATGCAGAATTTTTCACTGTCTAATAGATCGTTCATGATAGATGCCAAATACACATAAATAGTAAACGGAAGACCAATCAGATATTGATTCTCCGCTTCTTGGCTAGTAGTGATTTTTCTTTTTATTAAATAACGTCGTTAACTCGTCATTTGTCTTTCTTCTTTCCTTTCCCTTCACATTCGAAGGGAACGTTACACCCTTTGGGCGTCCCATCTCCGCGTACTTATTTGGCGTGCGAGATCGACTACGAGTTGAAAATTACCCCTACCGACTGCCACCCGGTACCACCTTTTTAACATACTCTAGTTATAACACGCCTAGGTAATTAAAAATTCTGAAAAACATATTCGTTAATTGTTATTGATTTTACTTTTAGATGTTGTTTCGTTGTATTGCCTACTGTATCCATATCCATATACTTTGCCTTCTCTTCCTTAATTGTCAGTCCAAATTTATTTGCCTCGTTTTCCAATCTCTGAAATACCTACTTCAGTTCTTCTTTTGATCTTGTGATTAACAATATGTCATCCGCATATGCGACATTTATTGTTGTAAATAAATACGTTGTTTACTGCATCTAATAATTTTTTCCAAGAGCAGATTAAACAATATAGTTGATAGCGGGTCTCCTTGTAATCAGTCTCTGATTTATCCGAAGAAGATTTACTTGATACTCTAGCTCCTAATAGAATCTTATGTTATTCGCTCTGTTTCTTTCCAATAATACCATTTTAATTTGTCAAGCACTAGTTGAAATCATTTAAATACCTATAACACGAATGCAGTGTAATATAAAAATAAAAATTATAATGAGAAGTTTTGCTGATGCGTTAATTTTATTCAGAAGTTTATTTATCATTACTTTACCAGCAAATATTAAACACCTATAACTACAGTTGAAAAAGGATCTTGTATTTCTTAGTAATTTCATAACTGGATATTCTAGTGGCATGCGTCATGGAAACCATACCAAAGACGTAAATCAGATTAAAAGTTATAGTGTTAATCCACCATTGGAACTCAATAGTTATGTAAATTATGTCAGAATTAAAAACTAATTTCTTGCTTTAAAATACTGTCTCACTTAACAGTGTCAACTTCTGTGGGTGGTCCGGGACTTGAGCACCCACAAAAAAATGTTAGAATCCTCTTCCGGGAAAAAAAGAATTATATTATAATAAAGAAAAGAATTATTTTATAATAAAATAATTCCTTTCTTAGTGGAGGCGGATTCCACCATTTTTTCGGTGGCTGCTCAGGCCCCGGAACACCTACAGAAGTCAACGCCAATTGATCTCACTTTAACCTTTGCCTACACGATCTTTTGTTTTAAACATTTTCGATAATTTTTTAATTTTAAGTACTAGTAAGCCCTTTCAGTTATCTACAGCAAACTGTCTACTTGACTCACCTTTCTGATACTTATATGTTTCCGTTTTAATTATTTCCCTTTATTTAAGATTTGTTTGTATATGATACTTTACGGTCTACTTATGTAATTGTTTGGTAGAGCAACGCAACCCAACCTTCCATGTTTCATTGTAGATTCCTTTAACAGACAATTAGATTGTTTAGATTACAGATTACTTCAAATGTAACTATATAAAAATAGTAACATTAAACAATCTTTTAATTTAAGTCGTTTTATCAGAAAATAGACACGGCCTCGTCAAACGTCTTTCCAACTAGGTAACAAGAATCTTAACAGGAAATAAGTCTCTGTAATAGTTTCAAAAAGAGGAACACGGTTTTGTTTACATTCAACACGTGTTTCTAAAACCAAATTCCCTTTTCTAACAATTTTTTTTCTTGTGTATACTTTTCGGACTACAATTCCGCCTTGAAAAGAAGGTATAACCCTATATCCACGGATGCAATAAAAATATCGTAAGCGCAGAACATGTGTTTTCCAAATTTTAGGATTCGAAACGGTTTTATGAGGAGAATATTGCTCACAACGCCAGCGCCACTTTTAAAATTCCTTCCAATTACTAAGTAAATCCCTTGAAGTCCGCTAGATATCGCCACGAGTCGGAATGTGTCAAAAATCGACTTAACCTTTGTGTGCCACATTTTGTTTTATAATAGCATTTTATTTTCTAGTTCAACGTTAAGAAATCACAATAAATAGACCGATTAGTTAGATTAAAAAAAAAAATGGAACCGATATTACAGAAACTTCTCGTCGCGAATAGCAAAACAATACAAGAAGCAAGTATAAATAAATATGTGTTTAAATAAATATTTATTAACCTCTATACTGCACACGTGTTTTCGAACAATTATTCTTATTCTTTCATGCAATTGTAGGGCACCAAAGAATTGAAAGAGGCGTTTAAAAAGCCAGAGGCAATACCAAACCTATGCGAAGTTCTAGTTTCCTCAAACAGTCCACAAGTTAGACAGACTGCTGCTGTTGTTCTCCGAAGAAAACTTGGCAAACGCCATCAATGGACTAAATTAGACGTTAATACAAGAAATAGGTTCATATTTACATACGAAAAAACCCTTTTGTAAGGTAATGATATAACAGTTTATTTTTAGAATCAAACAGGGGATGTTACAAGCGCTAGTTAACGAACAGGAAAGATTGGTGAAGAATTCCATCGCCCAATTTATCGGTATAGTGGGAAAACATGAGTTTCCGAACAATACGTGGCCTGAAATTCTGCAATTCATCCACCAATTATGCAATAGTGACAATATGCTCGATAAAGAGGTAATTAAGTTAGATTAATTTAAACTGTGACTCACAATGTAATTGTTCATAATTTGCCTAGTGATTCAGTATTAACGTTAAAGAAAAATTGTTTCGTGAAATAATATTTCAATAAGAAATTATCTTTTAACATATTTCTTTTACCATTTCGTTCTTTTGGCAATCTAAAAATTAAATTACAGACTGTGTCATGCGTTAATTTTTAGAAGTTTCACAATTTATTGTGAAATTTGATTTTATATTGTTTGAAAAAATAGTTTAAATTCTGACCGTACATTAAAATTGGTAGCTTTTGTGATCCAACCTTCTAGATTGATTTGAAGATAATAAAAATGAAAGAATTAGATTTTGCTTGAACTTTAAACATTTTTTGTTATTTAATGGTTTTCACGGCTATTATTGAAAAATTCTGGATATAACCAAACAACTCGTTTATTTCATAGATCTGCTATGGATAGACTTTTTAAATTTACCGGAAACAATTGCAATGTTCATAGAAATTAGTAATTTATCAATTGAATACACATACAACCCAAATAAACATTTTTTAAATTTCGCGGGCGATTTAAGTTGGTAGTTCCCACAATAAAGATCATATCCACATGCATTGCGCTAAGAAATTGGCGAATATGTCCCTTATTGCCGGAACTACCAACTTAAATCGTTCGTGAAATGTAAAACATGTTTACTGGATATGTGCTGAAGCGTTACCTACGCCATAACAAGGCCTGAGCGCTCTTTGATGACGTCACGTTGGGTTGGTGATGTGTCACCATGCACGATATTAGCCTAAGCGGTAAAGGAATCGTTTTTTTTGCATTTCTTTTTAAAGTTTTGAAGGGCTTCCGGTTTAAAGAGAATGCCAGTCGTCAACTGAGCCCTTCTTCGCATCCCATTCTATTTTATTTTGGAAAAACGAAGTTTCAAAGTAAAAGCCAAACACGTAACCGAACACCGTTTTCGTGAAAGATGTATTTGTCGTATTATTTGTAATTGTACATGTATTTGGACGAAACTAAAGTTGAAATGATACAGTAATTGCAATTTTATTGGAAATTTTGTCCAATTTCCCGAGAAAATTTACAGACATGCTACTTAACCAGGGTCTTTAATTTCCTATTATGTGCTGTTTTACCTAATCTATCTTTCCTATTATGTGGTGCTTTACCTAATCTATCATTACTTTTCCCACAATCATTTTTAAGTAGGTTATTTGTAGAACAAGTTATTATAATTGTTGCAATACGTTCATGCTGTGAATAAGACATTTACATATACATAATTTAAAATATATTGTATTAAAACACAACGTTTATTACACCCATTTAAAAACATCTCTTCGTGTTCAAAAATAATTTTGTTAAATATAACGTAAGAATATAAAACTATTTGAACAAGAACATATTCACGTTTTTTGTCAAATACAACAGACAGTTAGGGAATTGAGTTGGAATAGCATTTTTTTATGCCCAGGATTTTTCAAACTTACAGTTATAGTTTCACCGGTCCTTGAATCTGTAGCTGTTGAAAAATAAATAATATCTTCTTTTACAAAGTGTAACTCACAAACAAAACATAAAACAGCCGACGCCACAGTTTTTAGGTTATCTCGCTTTTATCGTTTCAGAAAAGGTTTTATTGCTTATACAACACTAGAAAACATTACATATATCACCAACAAAGTACGGAGATATCACGACACAGTATTTTTTTTAATAAAACCAATATAATTTGGATAAACCAATTCAAAACGCAAGAAACGATCTGAACGTGTCAATGTTCAATCTACAAATATGGCTGATCGACGACCTGCTGCAAAATACGTCACAGCCTGCTAACGTCAAAGATGTTTAGCCTTGTGTTTTCGGTAGTAGCGGTAGTTCCCACAATAAGGATCATGTTCACATGCATAGCGCGAAATTGTAATACGTTGTAATAGTAGTATGTAGTGATATCTCTAGGTTGTCGGCGCATTGACTTTCGTCAGTATTGTATTTGTAGTATTTCTTTCATGAAATTTATTATTTGTGTATTCCATCTATTGCACTTTAAAATGGATCATTTTATAAACAAATGCTTAGATATTATTGTAATGTTATTCCTTAGGCGTACGGTTTACTTAAATTTAAAATTTAAAAAATATTATTTTCTGATAATATCAATCATATTTAATACCTTTCTCAAGTTAATTTAAAAGATTTTAAGTTTATTTCGCCATGACTACGTATTCCAAATCGATCAGGGCCGTGCGATAGATTTTCTCCGTATGATGCAAGTCTTCGAAATGCCGCCCCTTAAGTGTATTTTCTTTAAAATAACCTTCGATTGTGATTTAACCTGCACAAAACGTAGGAATATGATATCAACTACAACAATCTACTACAGTTTTACCTTTCTAACTTTAACTTTAGCTTTTTATTCGTTAATTAGGGATGTGTAGTCTAGAGTGGCAACCAACGTAGATTCAATAGAAATTGAGTTTCTAAGTTTTGTTTTTTGAACTTCTTAAGCAGTCAAACAACAATAAGTCTCGGTACTCGTGACTCTTCATCTTCAGCCGCGTGACCGAATGATGTGAGAAAATATTTTAATCCTAACACACCTGCTCTATCCCTATTTTGCAAGAAAAATATTTGTAGGTACCTACTTTTGTCGCTTAGGACTAACCCACGCGAAAATAAGGAGAAATAGGCGAAAAGGTCTTGTCACCACGAAGCGCAAAACATGTGGCTTTCCCACCCTAATAAAAATAGAGTGAACCAACGGTTATGTTCTTTCTAGCCATTAAATTTGTGTTCTTTCCGCCTATACACCCTAAAACTAAAGACTGAAAACATGCGGAATATAGGGAAAGATAGACGAAAAGGTCTCTTGTTATTGTAGCACGTACCATAAACCAAATGACCGCCTTACCGCAATAAATCGAAAAGACAGGGGTAATGTAAAGGTCCGTTCTCTTTATTGATTAAGTTTGGGTTCCTTTTTTAGATATTTCAGATATATTTTAATAATAATAATAATTATTATTATATAATTTTTAAAATAATTTTTCAGATTTCTCTCATCATTTGGTATATCTTACGTAATTTTTTACCATATCTCTTAAGAATTCCTCCTTGTATTAAAAAAGTTACCTATTTCTTTCTCCAAACAATCAACTCGGTAGCTTTTTGTGTATTTCCACTATTTGACGATATCTTCCTTAATAAATCAAATTCAAAAATAAGAGTAATCTGTTCGGAACGGTTCTAACAATTCTTGCCGAATTTGGCAGGTATAAATTCCCGTCAAACATGAGCATGCGCAATCATTATTTGCATTATTATCGGCTCTACAAATGGAAAATTGTCACATGTGCTGTATTGGTCTACAAAGTTGCTTTTAGGTTATAAAAAATTAAAAAAATATATTTAATAAAGCTTTATTTTATCGTATTTACACAATTTTCTATCATAAATGCAATCGAACCTCTACCCGTTGCTAAGACTGGATGCTAAACTAAGAATTTGTAATTCAAAAACAGTTCAGAGCCATTTTACTCTAGATATGGGGTTCGAACAAACTTCAAGACATATCCCCCGTTCTTTTCTGTAATTCAATTGTAATCACTTTAAATGACACTTGCTATATAACAATTGCAGATGGGCATGTACACCTTGTCCATAATGACTGAAATTTCGAAAGGATCTTATCTGCCACATGCTGAAGTATTCGCCGTACTTTTCACAAATATCCTCAACTCTCTACCGGATCCGAGCTGTAATCTAGCGTATTACACGGTTATCACTATGAACCACCTAGTTTCGGTCATTGGTGGTCATCAACAGGTAATTTTATTTGTCTTTTCTGATTGATTTTTCCATAAATAAAAATATTGTTATTTGCAGATGATCTCTGTTTACCACAACTTATTATCGCGCGTGTTAGAAGTGATCAACGCATTTTGCACTGCGGACGAGAAGAGGGCATGTGAATTGTTCGAAATCCTCGAGGATCTCATCGAGTATGCGGTTGTCGTAATCGTGTCCCACATCAGGGTCATCGTCGAGATGTGTTTAAGGATTGGTAGCGATAGGAGTATTGATACTAGCGTTCAGATTAAAGCTATAGGTGTCGTGGGATGGATAATACGACTAAAGAGTAAAGTAAGTTAACATATAAATAATTGTAGGCTTTCACGGCCGTAGTCTGAATTTGTATTAACAGTACGTGTTTCCGGGATTGTAAACCGTGGTTTTGAAATAGTGTTTTGCATTTGTTTGAACGAATTCCAGGTCATCCAAAAAAACAAACTTATAGAGCCAATAATAGACGTCCTTATAATACTAATGGCGCAAAAACCGGACGATGACGTCAACGAAGAGTATTTCCTGGGAGACCCCGATCAATTCACGACGACCACCATAGCCACGCAAACTCTAGACCTCATGGCGTTGCATGTGCCCCCTGAGAAGGTCGTACCGTACCTTCTAACGCGGGTAGAACCTGCCCTACAAGGGGACGATATTTACGCTCAAAAAGCCGCCTATTTGGCGCTAGCGGTCCTCGCTGAAGGTTGCGCGGATCACATACGGACCAAATACTTAGAAGCCTTTCTTAAATGTATATACAACGGCATTCGAAATCCAAATGTAGTGGTAAGGAATGCCGCCTTCTTCGCTTTGGGTCAATTTTCAGAACATTTGCAGGTAAAACGACATATTCCTAGCATATTCAAGTTCTTTATACTGAATTTTTTCCAGCCTGAAATTAGCCAATACGCAGCTGAATTGCTTCCAGTATTTTTCGATTATCTATCTCAGCTTTTTATCGAAATGGCTCAAAATAAGACTGAACCGTCGGGCTTAGATAGGATGTTCTACGCGCTGCAGAGTTTTTGTCTGAATTTAGACGATGGATTATTACCGTACCTGCCGACGCTGATGGATAGGCTTCTGGTGGCTTTGGATCCTAACAGTTGGTCGTTGCAATTAAAACGAGTTGCTCTAAGCACATTGGATGCGGTCGCTTCGGCTGTTAAGGATAAAATATTGCCGTATTTCCAGAAAATCATTGAGATCCTCTTTGTTTATATTAATGCGGACTCGAATTCGGATATACATGAGTTACAATCGTATGCTTTAGGTAAGTGTTGAATTATTTTAAAAATCTGCTGAGATTATTATAAGTTTTGAGTTTATAGCGACCTATTTTAGGAGTGTATTCGATTTTTTTTCAAAAAAACGTTTTTATTTTTAAGTTTTGAGGTGTGACGATATGATTACACTAGTCCAATACATGTATGAAATAAAAATACTTTTGGCTAATAATGATAGCAAGGACTGTGGGTAGTACGGCAAACAAATATTCTCAGCACACTCTGTACCATACAAATTATTAGTTAACTCGGAAAAGCCGTTTCGAAGACAGGTGGATCATCATCTTCAGCTGCCTACCGATTGATATGAGAGAACATATATTAGATCTAACGAACCCGCTCTAATCCTACTTTTCAAGAAAAATATATACAAGCACCTACTTTTGTCGTTTAGTCTAGAGAGCAAGTTAAAATAAGGAGAAAAGGCGGAAAAAGGTCTGTCACCACAAACCGAGAAATGTGATGATCCCACCCTAATAAAAATCGAGTGTGGTTATGTCCTTTCTATTCACGCCAATTAAACCCCGCTAATCCGAAAAAAAAAACAGATAAAAAAATACATGTCTAATATTTTTCGGTGTACTACATTCCTACAAAATTTCATCAAAATCGAAGGGGGACGGTTGTCTACGTTTTCTTGTGAGTGCGTCCAGCACTCTTCATTTGCGCATTGTCCTCTTTATTTGTTACTTTTTCGACGAAATGTCTTGTTTGGTAATACCTAAAGTCAAGAAGTACACGAAAATTCCTTGAAAATAGTGGTGGACGGCCCAGTCCCTTTGGCAGGAACTATGTACTTCTTCAAGTAATGTTCCGCAATTTATCTCTTGAAAGTTAGTTGCGACATATAATTTCCTCTCCCTTTCATCAAAATGCGTGCATTTTGGATGCATACGTCAATCACATAAAATTGGCCATAACCACTTTTTGCCTCTAATGCCGATTCTATAGGTTCCTACACTTCCATCTAGTTTGTGTCCCCCACGAAAGACCGTAGAATATCTACTTGCCATTCTTATAGGGTGGTGACCATGAATTGCAGCAGCAACGGTTGGAATTGAGTTATCGATCCAGCTTACTATCAGAATCCCTTGCTGTTCATCTAAATCCCCGACTTTTTTTCTGCATTGCTTTTGTTGGCGTAATGAGTAGAGTTGCTCAATTTGCGCCAACAGCCAGTGACGGGCGCATAAAAGTTTACACAAAATAAATGGCCAGAAATAAAATATAACACGTGCTCAGACAGTTACCGTCTTAAGAGTCTTCCGTGAAATCACAAAGTGAATAATGTCTGTTAAATATCTGCAACATTAGATATCTTTCCACAGTTGTTTCGGCAAACCGAGTGCGGCGTGAGGAAAAAGTGTGTATATATGCAGAAAACGAACGTTCTACATCTAGTGACGATATATTTCCGTAATTAAAATAATCTTTGGAACAACTTAACGGTTCTGTTGACGCACCTTCACAAATTTGTCTTAATGTGCCAAAATCAGAATCTTTCTCTAAAACACTTTCAAACCTTTCTAAAACACAAACATTTCTTACGTCTTCTACGCGTATAGCTGTGCGTGAACATGTTGCACTATTTGCAGAGATTCCACCAGCGACACCGCAGGATTTTGTAATTTTTTTATTGCCTCCACTAGTCCGAAGTAATTGTTTTGAATAGTTTTTAAATCCATTTTAACCTGACTATCTTTCTCTCTGAAATTTCGACTGGCTTTCCTTGATAGCCGCAGCTTTCTTTGGACCGAATTGTAAAACCACGTTCTTAATATTGCCCAAATATTTATGATAATAAAACGCGGCCTGTAACCATATTCCCCAACGTGTAAGAATAGGTTCTGGTGGCTCCGGCATACGGGGTCACAGTCTGTGAAATTTGCGAATACGTTTTGGGGATTTGACAAACACTGCTTTTGTATGCGCTATTAAAGCGTCTACCTCAGGATAACATTTTCTAATACTATCTGCCACATGACTGAAAGCATAAATTTTACATGTAATATGTAACAAGTTAGCACAATGTTTTTTAAGAGACCGATCTATGGAAAGCACGACACCATCACTGATAAACATCAACAGTTAGTTTGTTGAAAGTTCAAACTTTTCCAACGTATTTAACACTAACTTGAAATTACTTCGGCAATACATTGTTGTACTCGTCTGGAAGCCAATAGAATTGAAGGTGACGATTGATGTGGTTCCATTGTACGTACCATTACATTAACCACAGAATGTTTTTGACGATCTGTTGTTTCGTCCACACATAACCACAGTTTTTTATCTTTCAACTCCGATTTAATTCTTTTTTCAACATGTTGGCATGATGGCACAATTCTTTGTAACGATGCCCGACTTGGTAATTTGCAGTCCGAATATTTATTCCAAAAGAAGACATATACTTCCTTGTCTAGTAAATTAAACGGTAGATTGCATGCAATAAAAGTAACACATAAATTAAATTTAAATTTGTCATAGTGTCGTGTGCAATTTTGTTTTGAAGGATGCAGTTTACTATTTACGTGACGTAGACAATCCCTTTTAGACCAACACAATAAAGGGGTATTACAAACTACACATTGAATTTTAACGCCATCATAATTTAGGTCAGGCATTTCTGCTATAAATTCTGTAACTTCGTCCAACATTGGTCGTTTTCGCGACGTAAGCAACATTTTTAAAACTAACGTAGAACTACGAAATAGTATTTGCGGCAGCGTACATGTATACACAACAGATCTGGTTGAGACTCGCAGTTATACTGAGGGTTGTAGCGAACCTCCGCCACTGCCCGTTGGCGCTAGTGAGCAGCTCTAGTAATGAGGCAGTTTTTAGGCACATGATTTTCCCGAATCGTATTTTATGTGTTTAATCACATCTCCACATTGTAATTTTTAATTCGGCTACGATGTTCTGGACACACTTGATACTTTACAACGCATTTATGCCACTTTGTTTTAGTTTTACGTCTGTAAAAAGAAATTATGGACCTAAAATGAAAATAAAAATTATAATTCAATATTATACTAATTAATGTACTATATTCTTCATATAATGGATTGTATTACACAATTACAACATTAATTTTATCCTCTGCAGAATGTTTAGCAACCATTGCCGATACTGTCGATCCAGAAACTTTCCAATCGCTCGCAGGTCAAACGTTAGATGTGGCACTGAAAATACTAGACGATACTAGGGATCCCGACGTCCGTAAGAGCCTTTACTCCCTTTTCTCCGCGCTCGCAGGCGTCATGAAAGAGAAAATTACTCCTGCACTACCTACCATCGTCGAAGCGATGATAAGCGCGATTCAAAGTAGTGAAGGAATAATTGTAAGTAGAACCTAAATTCCCACATCCTCTCCAAGACTTCTCCAAAACGTTAAAACATCTTTTACCACGTTAGGCGCACTACGAGGAAGAAGAAAAGGAAGGATTGGATATCTATGACGAATTATCGGAATCGGATGAAGGAGATGAAGATATCGAGATCGAATCAAGCAGTAGCGATTCAACACAATGCAGATATTCAGTTGAGAACTCATATAATGACGAAAAAGAGCAAGCTTGTCTGTCATTAACGGATCTCTCGAAAAAATTAGGGTATTTTTATCAATTTTCTTTCGGTACCTAAACGTATTTAACATTTAATTCCCTTTGAAGGACCTCATTTTTACCGTTCTTACAATTATGTTTCGAAGAGATATTCAAATTAGTAAATTATCCGCAAGAAGATATTCGAGCAGCTAGTATAGTGGCACTCGAACAATTCTGCGTCACCTTAGCTGAAGATAAAACGCAAGAGGGTAAGATGAAACTGTACAAGGCTCTTCAGATGTTCGTTCCGAAATGTGCCGAGATCATTCGATGTGATGAGGAGCAGAATATTGTGATTCAGGCGACTAATTCGTTTACAAGCATATTAGAAGAGATTAAGTCGGATGTATTCGTCGGAGAAGGACATAAGGAGGCTATTATGAATTGTGTGATTGATTTGCTTACGCAAAAGGTAAGTAAAATGCTATTTTTATATATTGCAGTGTTGTAAATTTTACATCGTCGAACGCAACTGTCATTCCAGCACGTGTAGTGTTCGGTCTGGCTAGTCGTTCAATGTGAAATTCCCTCTAGCGGCTAGTAGCTCTTTTGCGGTAGCCTCTACTCTTCCCTTGGCCTACGAGCTCTGCTCCCGGGGTACTAGGAATTATAAGTCTAGCCATCGACAAACGTGGGGTAACAGGGAAGAAACTCCTCCTCTGATTATTTTCTCCATTTCGTAAATCCTTATTTCTAGCATAACTTATATTACGTAAATTAAATATCTATCGTAAAGTTGTTGTTGCAGTCGTCAGTAAAATTTATCATTTAAAAGTTGGTTGTGGCATTTAAGATAATAGAATAGTATAATTTCAGTCGTCTAGTCGCGTCACTACATCCATTCGATTATGTTACATTTATAAGTAGGCTTATTCATTAAAAATGCATCGTGAATTTATATTTGGATGAGAGTTATTAAAATTTTCAAGATAGAAGTGAAGGTTGGTGGTTAAGAGTAGGCAGGTTTCCTGTAAATGTCAGATAAACATAGAGTTTAGATAACAATTTCGTTAAAAATCTCATTAGTTGATCTTAAAATTCGTGTAAATTACCGAAAAAGTGTTTTAGAACACTTCCGAACCCTCAGTTTATACAATTAATCAATTAATTTTCGAAAATTTAATTCTTTTAACAATTTTTAAAACAAACAACAGAGAGTATCGGCACACTCCTCACCACACAAAATGTTATTAATTAATTCGGAACAGCTGTTTCAAAGGCTCACTGGGCCCCCATTTTCAACCGGGTTACCGAATAAATCTAGACAGATCTAGACAGATTTATTCGGTAACCCGGTTGAAAATGGGGGCCCAGTGAGCCTTTGAAACAGCTGTTCCGAATTAATTAATAACATTTTGTGTGGTGAGGAGTGTGCCGATACTCTCTGTTGTTTGTCATACTACCCCACAGTCCTTGCTATCATTATTGAATTTTTAAAACATTTCAAATTTGACGCCCAGACAGAAAAGCAAGGTAAGTCACAGAAATGCCTAGGAATACGAACAGAGCCGACAGTGCCGATGCTACTGACCTAAGGGATGAACTCGGGTATTTTGCTAAGGCGATGGATAACAAATTAGACAAAGCATTCCATCAATTTCGTAGCATAACAGAATGCATGCAAAAACGCATTGATGAGTTGGAGGCTCGCAACCATCAATTATTAAATCAAAATTTAAGTCAAAATAATCGTCAGGTCGAATAAATTCAAGGTAGAAGTGAGGGTTGGTGGTTAAGAGTAGGCAGGTTTCTTGTAAACGTCACATAAATATAAAGTTTATATAGCATCGTCGTAAAATCCAGGTTAGTTCTCAATTTTCCGTTTTAAATTTCATTAGTTGATCTTAAAATTCGTTTAAATTGCCAAAAAAGTGTTTTAGAACACTTCCGAACCCTCAGTTCATATAATCAATCGATTAATTTTCGAAAATTTAATTTTTTAAATAATTTCCCACAATTTAACATTTTAAATTTGGCGCCTAACGTGGGGCTCGAACCCACGACCCTGAGATTAAGAGTCTCATGCTCTACCGACTGAGCTAGCTGGGCTATATATACAAGCTGTCCAAAAGTTGTAGGTCGATTGTTATTTGATAATGTTGGCCTTTTTAACAAGAGAAATTTATTTCATTTTGAAGTAATAAGAAGTTGATGTGTTATTAAAAGTAAACATTTTGCTTGTTTAAAATCCCTTTTCGATTTTCTTCTGACCCATTTTCACTTCTTCTGCGGCATTTATAGCCGTGAGGCTTCCCTCTCTGCGGGTGACGTCACAAAATGGCTGACGATGTTTGAAATTATATTGAAAAACATCCGGGTGTATCTAACGAGTTAATTTATTTCAAGACAACTTGTCAAGACACGGATACAGGCGGAATGGGCGACACAGGAGAAGATGAGACTGAATCAGAACAAACGGAGTTACTGTTAGAATGCGCAGGAGATGTGATACCTAAATTCGGCAACGCAATGACGCCAGACGAATTCATTCTATACTTTCCGAACATCTTACAACTATTAACGATACGAACGGTAAGTTTAGAGGTTTAGCAAACGTTGTATTTTAATACTAAAAAATATTTGCATTTCAGAAAAAGGCAAACAGCGTCAGTCAAAGATCGTTCGCTTACGGTACTTTAGCGGAATGCATGAAACCTCTCGGCGTTTACGTGCAAAAGTTCGTACCGCAGCTGATGCAACTATGGGTGAACGGCGCTAAAGACGAGAACGACGATGTCCGGAACAATTCGGTTTTCGGCTTGGGCGAGATGATTCTGTACGGAAAAGATTGCATATTTCCGTATCCTTTTTTGAAATTCTTCCTTCTGTAAAAGAATTAATACAAACTTAATAGTGATTATCCTTAATTTTTGTAAACAGACACTACAATGACATTTTGCAAGGGTTGTCCGCTATCTTAGCTAAGGAATCTCATGCTGGCACCGTAGATAACATTTGCAGTGCAATATCTAAATTAATTATCGTCAATCCAAACGGTGTACCGCTACAACAGGTAATCCTTTGTTTTTATAATTAAGCTGTTTTGGATATATGAACTCTTACGATCAAAATAACGTAAGGAATTAGCTGTTGTCGTATATATTTGGTATCGCCCTGTATATTTAAAAGAATTACAGATTTCTTAATCCTTGCAACCACTTACGACTTGAAATGCAATAACGCAAAGTTAAGTTTTTAACACTGAGAAACATGTTCTTATAGAGTTTGCGGTAGTCTATTTTTCCTTATAAAAATTGCCATTACGATCTATAACGTAAAATTTTGGTAAAATTTGTACCGTATACCTAATTAAATTACGTTATTTCTAGAAATAACGGACCCAATCAGAATTTAGTTCTTATAACTCCGCATGCGCACAACTAATTGTGTACAGCTGACTACTGCTTATTTGTTACATTTTTTTTAAACTTTATTATCACAGGTATAAAATACATTGATAAGTGTCAAGGCGCTATACAATCCTAACTAATTTGCTTTGTTTAGATGTTCACATACTTTATAGTATGCCTTGTCAATCAAATACCTTCTTACTTCTTTCTTAAAACGTGGCGTGTTACCAATGATCCTCAATTCCTTCGGTAATGCATTGTAAATTTTAACGATCATGTACAAAGGACTCCTTTCAATGCCTGCCGTGTTGTGATACATTACGGATAACAGGCCAGCATTACGTGTAGGTATTTGATTAGAGTGTCCGTACCGCTTTAAATTATCCTGTTCACTATTATATAGCAGCAGCAATCGATATATATATACAACGATGGTACGGTAAGTAGATAGAGCTGCTTGAAATGTGGGCGACAGGTATCTCGAGGATTTAAATGCAACATGCATCTCGGTATGCGTTTTTGTATTAGGAATACCTTCCCCGCATGAGTAGACCCTCCCCAAAATACAATGCCGTATGACATGATAGACTCCACACACGCCGTATAGTACCGCCGCAGAGTATCAAATGTGACCGTATTTCTTAGTCTGTAAATGCTGTAGTATGCCTTATTTAACTTTTTTATCGTGAAGTTTATATGGTGATCCCATTCAAGCGAAGGTTGTAGCCACAAACCTAAAAACTTTACATGCGCGCTCATACTTACCCGCCGTCACCTCTTATTAAAATATAAATATCGTGTAGGTCTCGTTAAGAAAAACTGAAGTACCTCTGTTTTCTCCTTATTTAAACGCATTCCGTCTGCTTCACACCACGCATTCACAGACCGAATCGTTCCCGTAGCATCATGAGAGAGCTCTGAAACACTGTCTCCAGTCAAAATTAACGTTGTATCATCAGCAAACTGATACAACTCATCCCGCGCGATATGTGTGAACAGGTCGTTCACGTACATTAAAAATAGCAACGGCCCCATTGTTGAACCCTGCGGAACGCCCCTGTCAACCCTGAACCAGTCAGAAAGAACACTAATATCCTCAGCACCATTAACACACACTCTCCGCGAACGTTCGGAAAGGTAAGATACTACAAGCTCATGCGCGACACCCCTAATACCATAGTCGTATAGCTTTTGTTGTAGAATTGCGTGGTCTACTTCCTCAAAGGCGCGTGACAAATCAAAAAATATTGCCACTACATTCTTACCTCGGTTATTTTACATGCACAGTGTGAGATTAGAACACAAACGATGCAGAATTCTTTGCAAAATTTCATGAAAGTAACATTATTTGACCCAGAATTTCGAAAGTCGTATAATATTTTCGTTAATGACGACAATGCTGTGCGATGAGAAGTACGAGGTAGGCGCCATAAATTCTCGGCCTGATATAGAAAAATATAACAATTGTTATTTTCCAATATAATCTCCCCTAACTTCAATACATCGTTATTTTAAAATAACAGTTTCAACAGTTAATGTTATTTTGAAATAACAGGTTAGCGTTATTCCGTAGTCTACAGTTCTACACAATAACGCATCATGATTCCACATAGCACATGTGCAATTGCTGATCTTGCAGTACGCTAAAATTTTAATTCAGAAGTTTTTTTGTAATATAAATATTAATTGTTAGAGCAGCGTTTAATTTCCCCCATTTTGACTGATCCTCCTGTTATTGTTCTAACTTTTTTTTTTATTTTACATTTGATAATTTCAATGCATACAATTATTTAGAGAATATTTCCATAATAAACGTCCAACTCGATGTTGACTACTGCCGTAATTACCGTCCGAGAGAATATGTAGGTACATACGTGATAAGTTATTTTTCTAAGGAAGTTGTAACTATTATTTGTGATAAACAGCGGCCTCGATCAGATAGTCGTACCGCTACGCAGTTGACTACGTCGCAACGGCGGTCGATGATATGTTGAAAACAGTCCGAAAGCAACCGTGCTATACCTGTTATTTTCCCAGCAAGATAACAGTTACAACTGTTATTGGATCCATAACGGTTATAGTTAAATAACGACCCATCCCTATTTTATACCTTTGTAAAAATAATCTAAAGTTTTTCCCTCAAAATGTTGTATTACAGCTGCTTGCAACTCACTGTCGTCCTTAAAAGACGTTCCTTAAGATCTCCCTTTAAATAAGAAAATAAAGAAGAACCATTGTTTCATCTTCTGTGACAACGGACTACAAAATCGGTTCCGTTTAAAAACGAGCGCACACATTCGACCCGATGTTCACGTTGGAGAGCAGGAAAAATATGCGGTACGCATCTTGCACTAATCTTATTCATACCAAAATGATTAGACGTCACTGCAAATTCCTCCACTTCCAAACAGCGATCTGCTAATACCATTTCTTCGATAATTGAAATGTTTTGAGGCGTTATCAGTTCAATTGGCCGACCGGAGCGCTCATCATCTTCAAGAAATTCTTCCCCCAGACGGAAACATTTTGCCCAATTTTTTTTCAGTGGAATATGAAGGAGATAAATCACAATAAAGGTCGTCCAAACGTTGTTTAATGTGATTAAGTGAATGTCCTACTTTTGTTAAAAATTTAATGACCGCGCGGTACTGAACTTTCGTTACCTGAGACATTTTCATGCACTAGTCACGTTGTCTGGCTACTAAAAGCTACTACTCTTCCAGCCGTAACATATATCGATGGCCTTTAAGGTTTAGAGTACATACTAAATTATTAGGACAGTTGTGAAAACAAATATGTTGTTAATATTGTATTTGATACGTGTGTTGCAAAAAAAGAAAATTTGCTGGTTGAGACGTAATATTACTATAGCATTAAAATAAAATATTTCTATTGGTCCAAGCGTCTCATGTTCTTGCACAATGTTGCCGCCCAGAATAACCATCAAAATCCCGTGAAAATCCTGATTGTCCCAAATTTGATGACACGTGTTATTGCCACTAGGCCATCGATTTAATGTAGGCCTCGCACATGTGGAACTATGACGCTTCGAAGTTTGAACACGCTCGAAGCTGTAAAACCCTGCCAGGCCGAGAATTTATGGCGTCTATCTCGTAGGTAAGAACCATTTGGTTTTCATTTCACAACATGGCATGTGTCAAATATAACGTTTACTTTCCAACGCTCCGCAAACGTGTTTTTAACAAGTAGGTTATGTTACGTTATAATTCAAAAAAATGATTGTAAAACGTAACGAAAAATGCGTCATTACAAACTCTGCATTATATTCCATATATTTTAGATGTTCCCAGCTCTGATACAACACCTACCATTGAAAGTAGATTTCCTTGAAAACGAAGCGATCGTCAGATGTTTTTTCAGTTTATATCAGCAAGGGAATCCAGTCCTCAAAGAACAGTTAGAAAATGTGATAAAAATCGTAGTTCATATCTATCATAAAAAAGAAACTAACAATGAAGGTACGCCTGAAATATTTGAATACTTATTGACTTATCAAATGCACCATTTACTGTTACAGAAACCGAGAATTTGGTGAAAGACTTCCTGAGAACGATAAACAGGGACTTTCCACAAGAATTTGCCAATATAGTTTCTTCGCTAGGCGAGGAAGTGACGAGTAATGTCCAGAAGCTTTTCGTGTAGACGAAACAGCCGCAAGACGCACCAAAAATCGGCAGTGATTCTTCTGTTTTTTTAGTTTTTTTTTATTATTTTATTATTATGTATTAATATTTATTGCTTTCGCTTATTTATGTAGGTTTTATCCACGAAGATGTTGCAATTTATTATTATTACACTGTCAAACTTTAAAGGAGAGAAGTAACATTTGGAACTTTCACATTGAAGAAATGTGTTAAAACGTTTATATATTTTTGATAATTTGTTACTTACTATGTCACACAACCCCCGTCTTTTAGCTCCGCTATTATTTTTTTAGACGTCCCTCAAAAATGGATTTTCTACGCGAACCTCCTAACTGATATACGAGGCGTCGTCACAAAGTAATATTTAAGGCATTCAAATTTTATCAGTACCAAATATTTTGTTGTTTGTATTATTAATACTTTATTATTATTATTTTATTGAAAAAATAAAACTTTTTAAATATTCAAAATAAGCATTTACGTTTCTTTTACCATCATCAAATTTAAAAATCGCTTATAAATCGTGCAATTATCACCAGAAAAAGACATTTTGTATTTTGGTCGTTATTTTTTGTAATAAGGTGATTAATAAAATCTCGTAAATTGCAAAGATTGATGTTTTCTTTTTTAAAAAAGCAGATATGAGTAGTTCTGTATATGCTGAAGTTACTTTTTTCAGCCGATATTACCAACTTATTTATGTTTAACCTATTTCACAAACCTACAGAAATAAATATTCGATAATTTGGGTGAAATTAGTGAGAAGTCATGTTTAAATTAGTGATTAAATTTCGGGATTGAACTATTTGGGAGTTAGGAAAAAATTTGAATAACAACTAATTGTGGAATAAGTTAAAATAAGATAAGCTGGCTTAATATCACGCAGAGGAAGCAAAGTGGTCTTTTATATTTGCCTCTTGTAATATGTATGACTGCTTTAATATACGATTCGATTTTTATATAAGATGTTATTTATTTGAAGAAGTTTACAATATAATAATTGATATACCTGTTGTAATATTTGTATCATAAAATTATAATGAATTTGATATGAGAAGTTTTTGATGAAATGTTTATGAAAATCAATCGGTGTACTCCATGTACTCAATAAATAATTTAAAAATCCCTTTAATGTTGTTTATTTCTCGCAAATGTAAGCGAATCCCGAATGCAGTGAACGTGGGGGGGGAGCGTTATGTTGTACCAGGGTAAGTCAAATATTATCTACACTTTCGCCATAAGCTTTGAAGGTTATCGTAGTGGCGGCCGCTTGCGCATGCGTTGAGTTGGCGCCTCTATGGTCGTGTGCGGAATTTAATCACGATCGCGTCATTTGTCTGCTAGCTACAACAGCATAAGCATGTCAGCTCCGCTATTAGTTTACACCAAAGAGAAACAACAAGCAGTGATCCAATTTTTGTGGTCAGAGGGTGTGAAAGGTGCTGAAATTCACCGGAGACTTTTGTCACAATACGGGGACAGTGCTTTATCTCATAAAAGCGTTTTTTGTGGATCGAAATGTTTCAAAGTGGCCGCGTAACACAAAAAGAGGGAGCTGGACAGCCGTCAACCTCGACCACCGACGGCAACATTCAGCAAGCTCGAGAGATGGTTAGAGCAAATAGGTGAGGTTCCATTTTCCTTAAACATCAGTCACGGTTCTGCCCATCAAATTGTCCACGATGAACTCAAATTTCGTAAAATGTGTGCGCGATGGGTACCACGGATGCTTACCGCAGAAAACAAAACCAAACGTTTGGACATCTGCCAACACTTACTGGATCGCTTCAACGCGGAAGGCGATGCATTTTTAAGCAGAATAGTGACCGTTGATGGAACGTGGGTTCATCACTATGGGCTCGAATCGAAACGCCAGAGTATGGAATGGAAACACCCAGGATCCCCTAGCATGAAAAAATTCAAGACCTCGCCATCGGCTGGGAAGGTGATGCTAACCGTGTTTTGGGACGAAAAAGGCCCTATACTGGACGACTACTTGGACAGGGGGACTACCATAAAAAGTGCGAGGTACAGTGATTTGTTGGCGAATAAGCTGAAACCAGCAATTCGAAACAAACGCCGTGGTCTACTCTCAAAGAAAGTTTTGTTGTTGCAAGTCAATGCCCGTCCGCACACGGCCCATAACACCATAGAAACTATCAACAGGTTGGGCTTTGAGACCGTGGAACACCCTCCCTACAGCCCTGATTTCGCTCCCTCAGACTTTCATCTCTTCGGACCGCTCAAGGAAGCTTTGAGAGGTCGTCGATTTGCCTCAGGCACAGACGCTCGGGATGCGGTGCAAAAGTGGCTTCATGACCAACCGAAAACCTTCTACCAGGAAGGCATACGGAAGCTTGTCGCTCGCTGGACCAAGTGTATTGCTAAAGGTGGAGACTATATCGGAAAATAATGTATCTGTTGTACACCTATCTTTGTTTAATACAGTTGTAGAACTAAAAGTGTAAGTAATGTTTGACTTACCCTCGTATTTTAAAAGTTCCTCTAAAAAACGTTTTATAAGTAATTCTTAAAGCATTAAGTATCACTTAAACAAGTACATTGGCTATACGTACGGCCGTGAACTTTTCCCAAAAGTCCTGTGATAACACACACCCCACATCATAATGCTACCTCCTTCATGCTTAAGAGTATGAATGACGCAATCCTTATGAAAATCCTCATTAATTCTACAACGCATAATTTGTAAGGTGCTTCCAAGGCTACCAAAAAGTTGAAGGAGGAACTGTGGATGTACTCTATTTATCAAACGCACTGTTTGCTCTGTAAAATCATTAGCATTATCATTTATCATTATGATAGCATTCAGTTTGAAAGCAATATCTTTTTAATAATTGCCTCTGTATTCGGCAGATAAACGCGTGTGTTAAGTCCTTTTATGCCTAATCTAGGTACCAAAAATCACATTCGTCTAATGCGCACTTCCGGAGAAATAATTTCTGTAAGTGTCGGCTTTTCAAAAAGCCCTAATAACTCCGAAGCCGTTAGTTTTAGAGCAATAGCACCGTACTACATTTTGCCTCAGAAGTTAATGAGGATTCCAAAAATGCATGTTTCGTTAAAAAATACAACTTTGGGTAGCTACTAACTTATGAGATACTCTGTAGGTTTCAATACAATTTTGAAACACGCCCACAATCAGACCTTAAACAAGAAAAAAACTGTTTTGAAGCACCTTCATTCACAAAGGAACAATCTTCCGACCCCGGGAAAATGATTCACCCTGTATACTAATATTTGCACCTCAAATATTCTATTATCTCCCGTAATCCCACTATAAAAACTGCATAAAACGCTTTTTTGTAGGTCTCTTAATTTCGATAATTACCTCATGCGGCTAATTAATTACAAAGCCAGCTAGGTTTATTGATAAGATATTGGTTGCTTTTTAATTTATTGCCATTTTGCCTTGGATAGTTACAATATGACTGATTATTGTGTTGTGCGTGTGTGTGATGTGTTATCGCTGCCGCAAATACGAACTCGTTTCGGATGAAATAATTTCAGCAGGTAAGCTGTAATTATTTTCTGCTTATTTAAAGCATTTACAAAAAAGTACGTGCTTGGAAAGTACTTTGGAATCAGTAACTAGGATTGATTAATTGGAAAAAGATTGGTTTACGATTAAAATGACTGCAATTTGTCTTTAATTTTAAATGAATAGGATATTCTGTCAGCAATGAGAAAAACAGTTGCGCATATGGAACATGGTAAAAACCCTTGGCAAATATGTCCTTTATTGAGGAAACTACTAACTTCAATCATCCGCGAAATTTAAAAAATGCCAAATGTAGGTAATAATAAACTATTTCATTTTTATTTAATTAGCTCTATAGGTAGTGTGTGCCTCGGGCTTTTTTTTAATTACAAATTATTCGATACTACGAGGGCGATTCGTAAGGTAAATTCCGTTTGGTTATTTAAAAAAAAACTAATACATAAATAGATTTTTATTATATACAACTTAAAGCTACTACTTTCAGTTATTTTTCTACGTAGTTACCATTAAGATTGAGACATTTGTCATAGCAATGAACCAGTTTTTTAATGCCCTCTTCATAGAACTCTGCCGCCTGCGAATAACACTGTGAACACCTGTGAATAACACTGTGCTGCAGCTCTTCATCGCTCTCAAATCGTTGTGATCCAAGCCATTTCTTCATGTTAGGGAAGAGATGGTAGCCGCTAGGAGCCAAATCAGAGCTGTAGGGAGGATGCTCAAACATTTCCTACTTAAAACTGTCCAGTAGGCCTACCATGCGAGCGGTGGTATGCGGGCGGACGTTGTCGTGAAGAAAAACGATGCCCGAACTCAATAATCCACGTCGCTTGTTCTGAATAGCTCTTCTGAGCTTCTTCAAAGTTTCACAGTAGACTTCAGCGTTTATTGCGGTCCCTCGTTCCATAAAGTCTACAAGAAGGACGTCTTTGTTGTCCCAAAAGATAGTGACCATGACTTTTCTCGTAGAAAATGTTTGACGACATTTTAAAGGTTTCCTTATAGGCGAGTTAGAGCGACCCCACTGCATTGACTGTCTTTTCGTCTCAACGTTGACATAGGCGACCCAAGTCTCATCACCTGTTACGATATGCCTCAGGAAATCTCCACCTTCAACATCGTGTCAGAAAAGTTAGTGCCGATCCCATTCTCTTTATTTGTTATCTTCCGTAAGTTTTGGCACCCACCGCGCACAAAATTTGTGGTATAAAACTGTATGTGAAATTTGAGGGAAAAAGGCACTCAGTTCTGTGACTGTGAATCGCCGATTTTCACGAATTTTCTCTTCAACATTACCCAAAAGTTCGTCCGTCACAACAGTTGGTCTTCCACTCCGTTCATCATGGACATTAGTTCGTCCTTCTCGAAACATACGGCACCATCTTGTAACCACACTGTCACTCATGACATTTTCACCATAAACGGAACAAAGTTCACGATGAATCTCAGCAGCCTTCATGTTCTTTGCACGCAGAAATCGGATAACAGCACGCAGTTCACAGTCGGCGGAATTTTCAATTGCAGCAGCCATTTTGAACGTCCAAAATAGCACGAAAGAATGTCCGAACTAACACTACTAGACATTGAACCAGACTACACCGCAGCGCTGCGATCACGCCGATATCCCCACTCCTTTACTCACTAGGCGGAAACGGAACTTACTTTACGAATCGTCCTCGTACAACAACATTTTTTATTATATTGCCCTTCCGCTCCAATCACCGACCCCCACGATCCTCAGGTCATCTTCCGCTTTTTACATTCATCTTTTTCTTGGCCTTCCTTTCCTCTTCTTTTCTATAGTCTTTCTGGTAAGTACTAGTTTAACTGTTCGTTCTCTACTTAATCTTCTCAGGTGCTCCAACCTTCTTAATCTTTGGCCCGTTACATATACTGTTATCTTTGGCTCATTATGCAGTTTGCATATCTCGTCGTTTGTTAGTAGGTAGGGGGTCACCTGAGCGTGGGAAAAAAACCGGAAGTAGACAGCGAATTCCAGGAAGCGGCTCCTTTGGATAGTAGGTAGGCTACGCGAGTACGGGAAAACGTGTGATCTTCATTATCTATTTACGATCCCACTCAATCGACCCCCTACCTACTACTACCTATCCGACCCCCAAACACATTTGAAACATGAGTCACCTCCACAAACAATAGCTTCCATACGGCATATCACACCCGGAACGTATCACACTCGGAAATAAATTCCTGGTGCCACCAAGTGCCAAGAGATATAGTCATTGAACGGATACCCGTTCAGGAGCCGTTCGAACGCCGTTCAGAAGCCGTTCAGGAGCCGTGAGTTCGCGCGCACTGAGTCATCCCCAACCCCGAGCGGTATCTCAGACCCCATAAGAGCTATGGCCGTTTTGACGTTAAAATCGAATCACCCCGCCCACCTTGGAACGCTTGACCCACGTTTCAAATTTCCCGCCAAAGGGGCGGGACCTATGACGTCACGGGTCATGTGACATGGCCGAGGTAGGAGTGGTGGGGGTAAAAATTAAATTTAGACCACTATGTTAAATCTCAGGGGGTTTTGACTCAAACTCGCATAGCTATTCTACTTTTGTTCTTATTTGCCATCTTTCTTGTGTGCTTTTTCCACCATAAATTCCTCTCAGTAGCTTTCGTTCCCACCTTTCCAGGTCTCCTCCTCCACTTTGTTTAATACCCACGTCTCACAGGCATAAGTTATAGTGGGTCTCTTTAGTGATTCTTGCCTTTATCTGTCTTTCATCGTGTCCATTCTTGTTTATCAGTACACCCAGGCAAGAATCCACCTTCTTGAACATATTTCCATTCTCTGTCACTACTTCTAAGTCCGCGGCCATTTCATAGGAATGGTAAAGATGATTAACTCCTTGGATGGCATTCAATATGATATCTAAAAAAAAACATATACGCTACCAACCATTGAAATTAGGACAACTAGTGAATTATTGCAAACGTGAATAAAAACGGTAATGATGCAAAAGGAAGTAAAAATTTATTGCTAGAAATAAAAAAAATAAGCAAATAAGAAGAAGAAATAGCATACAAAAAATAAAACAAAACATTCTCATTAAAAATATTAGGCAATATATCTTTTGGATTTCAATATCCCCGGTTTACTCGTGGCATTCTTTCTGTTTTGTTTGGTTAAAGTTTCACCGGAAATGTTGCTCCACTCGGTTTGAAAAAGTCGCCATAGGTGCTCTTTCGAAGTTGGACAGACTTTTCGTATTCGTTTGTCGAGCTCATCCCACATAGTAATTCAATGGGGTTCAAATCTGGATTCTGCGTGTGCCAGGGCATGATTTTCAAAACTTTCTCTTCTGCTTAACACGTTATATAATCTTTACAGATTCGTGCTGTACGTCTAGGGTCGTTATCAAGTGCAAATACGAAGTTCTCCCCAATTAACCGCAATCCGAATGTCACAGCGTTCTCTTGTAGTATTCGTCTATAATTTTCTTTGCGCAGAATACCGTCGATTTTTACTAGATCTCCAGTCCCCGCACTGCTAAAACAACCCCAAACTATCATTGCATCACCACCGTGTTTTACTGTGGGAAGGACAATCGCACAACATCCTCTCCTCTTTCGTTCGTCTCACGAAAGTTCTGCGCTTCTGACCAAACACTTCGAACTTGGATTCGTCAGTCTAAAGACCATTCTCCAATTTTTCGGCCCTTTGTAATCGTTTTTGGCGGTTTCCACGACACAGAAACGGGTTTCTTACCACAGTACGGAAAGTGGCGTTCAGCTAGGGTTTACAACGGCACAATATTCAAACTAATACTTGGGGCTTACAATTTAATAAATAAAAATAATACACCAAGCAAATCATTAATTAATTACATTTAATCTTTAAATAATTTATAAAAACTCTAAAACAATTGCATTACATACTATTCATTAATTAGCAACAAAAATGTAAATTGTGAATCCCAGGTTTACACTCTACACGATAAAGCGCGTTTCATGTAGGAATATTAATGGAATTTGACAAAATCCTTGCCAATAAGCCTTGTTTATTTAAAAAAATTAATCATTTTTAAGTAACCATAAAAACTCTAAATTAGAGTTACAGAAACGGTTGAATAGGAAAATAAGTGCTGTTTTATGAGGTTGATTTGAAACCACCTTTGTTTAGCAAGTCGTTTAGAAACTGAATCATGATTTTTACTTGGACTGGATTGTTTTCGCGTGTGTTTTTAGTGGCATTTGTCTATGAAATAGAGGTTGCTTCTTTGTGCACTAAAATGTCATGTTTGTTTACATTTTGTGAATTCGATTTCTGTTTTGTCAAATTACTTGTAGCCGTTTCTCTAGCTTTCAATGACTAATGATACTTATTATTATATAAAAAAAATATCCAGCATTATAACTTGTTGATGTTATTTTGTGTACTTATATTTTGGGGTTATAACTTTTATTATAAAATTATTATTCTTATTATTGTAGAGAGTTTGTAGCCATTTGCCATTATCAAATAAATTATCATTACAATGGAATATTTTTGTGACCTACTATATTTAAAGCTGGTATTGATACTATAATGCAAAACAGAGAATGTACCGCATATCCTCTTTCATTATCTTTCAGTATCTGTGCATTAAAAGCATCAGACGCCTCGAGATATCGAAAGATGTAAATAATCAGTCTCTATATCAATTAGTCCCCAGTTATCTGATAAGACACGGCCAGATGATATTGTAGTCAATATAATACATATACCAGCACCTATCCTATCTAAAATCTAAAAGCTGGCTGCCTTTTCCAGCGAACCAGCTCTGGTACTTCTTCGGAAAACATCTGTGAAACTGTATACTTAGACACGATGGCAATTAGTGAAAGTTAGTGAATGTAGTGGAAAATAAACATTGGATAGTTTAGCGAAAAGTGTCGTGATAAGTTTCCAATTAAACATTCAAATATAAGACAACCGCGAAATATGGCAAAACGCGATTCTACGATGGTCTTAAGACGGATGACGGTGTGTCTCCACGATGAAGAAGGACAGGAAGTCATGCATGAACTTACTGGGAGTGATGATGACACTGAGGATCGTCAAGACGTCGAGTTTGCTGAAAGCACGTGGCGTAGATCTTATTTAATGGTAAGTCTTTTTTAGTTTCACGCCAAGATGCATTTTTTACCAAAAATTTATCCAAAATATATAAAATTTAAATTCACAACAGAGAAATTGTCAAAAGGGTACTAAGCTTATCTTTAAAATGACAAATTTTAGATAATGTGGCCACATTTAGATAAGCTTAATAACATCCTATTTTAAAAATTCTATTATGCAATTCAGCATTCTTTACTAATATTACATTATGACATTATTAAGAATTTTCGGCAATTTTAGTGAGGTACGTGTTCAAATAGCTCATAGATCTTAGTTTCTAATGGCGAAGAAAGGCTTTGATAGTCAAAATTATGTATGAAAAATCAATTTCGCTCTTTTGAGAAATACCAACCTTCCAGAAATAATCGTCCAATTTTTCTTTAGCCACTTAGACGCTATTTCAAAATACCTACTTACATATAATGTCCAGAATGCAAAAATCTTGTTACTGAAATATAAATAACTTCATTAATAATAACACTAGTTTACAGGTTTTTCCCCAACAACGAAAAAGGTTACGCTCGAGGATTTTGGGGTCTCTAAATTATTTTCAAAATATACCAAAGTTAAGTGGAAAGTCAGACACCTTTCGCGGAAAAAAAATTTTTAATATATTTTTCATTTACAACGATATTCCAACTTTTTTGGGCCCCCAAAAGTAAGATTTCAAGGTTGCGAAATAGCTCTCTGTTTCGGCGATGAGAATTTCTTCCCAGCCAGCCATTTTTTCATGCTTGGGAACAGAAAGAAATCTCAGAGAGCCAACTCCAGAGAATAAGACGGATTCGGCACCAGTTCGTAGCGCAAATGGGCGAGTACATTGCCGTTGAGGAAGAGCACATTTTTCTTCACCAAATGTGAGCATTTTTTAATAAATTCTTCGTGAAAAATAGTTGCCTGTGATCGTTTTTCCATTGGTCTATAAAAATAATACCTTGCGAGTCTTAAAAAACAGTGGCCATGACTTTGCCGACTGAATGGTCATACAGGATGTTCCGTACGCGTTCGTCCGAGATGTTTACCATCTCAACAATATCTCTAAGCTTCACTCTGCGATCAACCTACACGACGTCATGGATTTCATTTCCTCGGTAGTCACTTCAATAGGGCGCCCTGAGCGCGGAGCGTTACTTGTACTTGTTCGACTACATCGAAATTCCATAAACCATTTTGAAATCATAAAATGCGAAGTAGCAAAAACTCCCCGTCATCCTTTTTCAATTTCTTTATTTTGCGTGATGGCTTTTCCACGAGAAAGGTAATGTTTAATTCACCGTTGTCCATTATTACAAAAAGGTTTACACTATTTACTTTCGAAGATTGTCAAAACAAAACTAACTGTCAGACCGGCATGAAGTTCATAGAGCAGTACTAGAAGTACTAGAAGGGATGCTACTATCCAGAAATATAATCTTTGCTAACGCACCGCTATCTATTGAAAAGTACCTGTAACGCTTTACACTGTTTGCTTTAATTCCTGATGTAAACGTTCAGTTTATCAATCACTCATGTTTCCTGGATTCTCAGGAAACAATGAAAATGTGAATTCAGAAATTGGATTTTTAGATATATCAACACCTATTTTGTGATAATTAACCAAAAGTATGGAAATAATTTATGTATAGTTATCACCTTTTTTATCTCCAAAGAATTTTCTTACCACCATTCTGAAAAACGTCCATGCAGCCTCTTCTACCTCAGACAATTTTTAAAATTTTCATCCTTTCAATTTGGGGGCGAACAAAAATGCTTTCTTTAAATTTGGCTTCCGATAACTTTAAAAAAAAATTTGTAAGTACTTAGAAGCAACTCCTTATTGGTGAAGTGCATTTGCAAAGTTTTTCATTAAGCCTACAGCATACAAAGGAGAGGTATAATTATGTTTTTCTTATCGAACTATGAAATTACACTTCACGTTAATTTTTCCAGGAATAAATTCATCTCTAACCGGTCACACTTTGCCGCTAATATCCCATAAGCATAAGAGAAAAGAATACTTTGTATATCTACCTTGATTTAAGAACGTTATTTTGCCACAAATATAACAAAATCTATTAGGATCTGCTTTGCACCCTCTTGTGGACATGTTCACAATAGAATTTCTAAATATTCTTGTTATTTGACATCCTAGAGAGCTAACATTTTTCCCTTAGGGGTTATCGCTGGGATTCCGAGAGAGGCAGTGTTGCCATGTTATGCAAAATTTTCCCAGCTTAATACAATTATTTATAAATAAGTTGAAAACATTTTTGCTATTTTGCAAACAACCAGACTTGATTTGTAAACTAGTGTAATATCTGGACTTTAATCTAGGTTTTAGCGAGACTTTAGGTGTTCCATCCTTTATAATCTTCTGATTAAGTCTGAAGAATTTCGGTACTTTTGGGTACGAAGCCTAATTTGTAGAACTCAAAAACTTTTTTGATTGACGAAATCTTAAAGTCTTCAATTCACAGCAAAAGAAGAACTAACTTATGATTTTACCACATCTGATGATTCGCAGAAATGAAATTAATTGGGCTTTGTTGGTAATATCTGTACTTTCATCGATTTGTAAGGTCCACAAGTTTTCGAGTCTAATTTTTACTTCAGTGAAATGTTGGCGGGCTGATCTTCAGTGTTTCGCGAAATGCTTTGAATCTTACGAGGAATCGTGTGAGGTAACAAAGGAATTGTCTTAATTTGTTTGACAGCTTCATCACTTGTGCTAACGCCGATTTCCAAGGTTAGTAAAATAACGTTTTCGACATCAGAATGTGGTTTCTTTCTTCTTTGCCAAAAGCAATCCTGTAATTAACGATTTGAGCTTTTTCGGGAATCAAATGAAATTTTTTCAGCCTTTCTGGTTGAATTTTTAAATAATTGTTAGCATTTCAAAGTACTTTTTTGGTTTGTCCTTTTGTTACGAATTTGTTAAAATGACACTTGGTTTTGTCTTCGTAAAGTGTATAAAATAGAGATGTATCCGAAAAATCCAAGTGTGGACCAACATATGTATTACGCCTTTTACATAATGAGGCAAAGTCTAGTCTAGGTAACATAGTATTATAATCAAGACCTCTTTCGAGGTAAACTCCATTAATTTTAAACATTAAGCACTTTAAAAAACGCCTTTGAACAGATTCAATATTATTTATATGAGATTGGTAAATTGGAGACCAGACCAACGATGCGTATTCCAGTTTCGACTTAATATAACTGTAATAAAGCAGTGTTAGGCATCTGATGTTTTTAAAATCATGGCAAAATACAGATGAAACCATATCTCCTGTAAGCGCTCGCAATTGTTACGTTTACATGATTAACAAAAGTAAGTTTACTATCGAAGGTTACGTCCAAATCTTTAATAGTCTGTAACGGTTGGAGATCTCCACCTCTTAACTTGTACATAGTTGCTGCTTCTCGTGTATGACACTGTTTACACTTTTTAATGTTGAGTTGCATGTGATTATATATATTTTTCGAAATATTTTCAGATCAGCAAATATTAAGTGCTCACTATTAATAATGTGGGTGATGTCGTTTATAAATAGTAGGAATAGAATTTGACCAAGATTGGATCCTTGTTGCAATCCAGAAGACGGACAAAATGTGTCAGATCTCACCTGGCAGTATTCTACAAATTGTTCTCTTCCAATTAAAGCAGTTCTAAGCAGCGCTAGCAGAGAAGGTGAAAAACCAATAGCCTGTAGTTTCCAAAGTAGTACATGGTGGTCAACTTGGTCAAATGCCTTTTGAAAATCAGTGTAAACTGTGTAAACTTGACTTTGTCTGCTAAGGGCTTCCGGTACAAACTGAGTAAAACAACTAACTGTAGACCGTTTGGTCATAATTCCATGTTGACTAGGTGAAATAAAGATTTTAACTGCATTATAAATATGGTCACATAGTATGGATTCGAAGGTTTTTGCAAAATTGCAAAGTATAGATATAGGCCTGTAATTGCATATGTCATCAGGGGCTACAAGACTTTAGGACAGGACACACTCTAGCGGTTTCCGATATTTTTGGTATCTCTAATGATTTTAATATAAAATTCAATAAGTGAGTTAATGGTACCACAAATATTGTAGCACAGTCAGGAATAATAAAGGTCGGAATTCCGTTGACACCAACTAGAAAGCTGTTTTTAGATTTTTTCAGATGATTTAGTAACAGTTTTTTTTGGAAATGGGCGGTACGTTGATAGTTGATGAACCAATATTGGGAAAGCTTTGTAAACCAGCAAAATTCAAAATACACTCTGTCAAAATATTCACCGAATGCATTCATAATGTTTTGTGGGGTGTTCGATATTATTGTAGGTCATAATGCCAGGAATTCTGATGTGACCACGTTTGCTGCTTGTAAAGCGCCACAATTGTCTTGGATCTTTTGTTATACAATTCTCAATATTTCCAATTACTTACACTTTTAGTTCTACAACTGTAATAAACAAAGATAAGTGTACAACAGATAATTATTGTCTCACAGCATCATTGTCCGCCATCCAGCCTTTTATTTTCACATTTGCCAAACGTTGAAATCGACGACCTCTCACAGCTTCTTTAAGCGGTCCAAAGAGATGAATGTCTATGGTAACTCGCCTAATTACTGTAACCATCTATCGAGCTTGCTGAATGTTGTCGTCGATGGTCGAGGTTGACGGCCGTCCAGCTCCCTCTTTTTTTGTTACGCTCGTGCGGCCGCTTTGAAACAATTCGATCCACAAAAAAAAACGCTTTTACGAGATAAAGCACTGTCCCCGTATTGTGACAAAAGTCTCCGGTGAATTTCAGCGCCTTTCACACCCTCTGACCACAAAAATCGGATTACTGCTCGTTGTTCCTCTTTGGTGCAAACTAATAGCGAAGCTGACATACTTATGCTGTTCTAGCAAGCAGACAAATGACGCGATCGTGATTAAATTCCGCACACATGACCACAGAGGCGCCAACTCAACGCATGCGCAAGCGGCCGCCACTACGATAACCTTCAAAGCTTGTTATGGCGAAAGTGTAGATAATATTTGACTTACCCTCGTAGTTCATTTGCAAGAGATTTACAGGACGATCTTAATTTCTGGAAATTTTGGTAATGGAAGTTGGTTTTATATCTTTTATTGGTTTTATGAGCGTTATTTTTCATTCGAAGCAGTTGGATTAGCTCAATATTATACCAAACTACGTGTGGAATTTTTAAAGTTTTGTATAGGTACGGTTTGATCAAATATGCCATATAAAATATTGTAAAAAGAGTCAGTGCAGACTTGAACAGAATGGGTACAAAAAAGAGGTGATCAATCGGCATTGAAAAGCATACTGTACATGGTGTGAAACTGTCTTCTTAAAGTTATAGGTCTTGATTTGTTCTTGTTGTACGAAATGTACATGCCATGTTGAAGTACTGTTAAAAAAAATGCATAATGAGGGATGGTGTACGTCTTCATCTACAAGAGGGCAATTAGAAAGGCATTTAGCTTACTTTATTTAGTACTTGTTGCAGCATTGATTTCTTGTAACGTATAATGATTTATTTTTACATCAAATACCAACTGGTGATACCTTAAGCTGTGACCTGGAACCATGAATCATCAAAGCTGCAAAAACACCCTTTTCCCATTACACAAGAAGTACTTGACCCGTTTCGATAGCCAAGCTATCATCATCAGTATTTTTACCATGCGAAATATCCAATCTGGTGTACCTTAAGGTGTGATCCTGGACCTTTATTTTTGTTCTTAATTTCATTCCAAAAGCAATGCGAAAAAAAATTCATCTACCTGTGTTTTCCTGATTTTAACCAAGAAAAGACTTTGATCCCGTAAGAGTCTACAATACAAGCACAATTTTCCAGGAACGAGACTTCTGACATTATTCACTAATCAATTCAATTCAAAATCTAATCGTTTCAATACAAAAAAAAAACCTTTTTAAAGATAATCAAAGACTATATCGCGTTCCAATGTAAATGTACGTATATGTTGATATGTTTTAAATCATATACTTCTAGATGCATGTAAATAGATACATATAAATTGTATACCGATAGCACCCAATTAACGAAGATCGTTGATAAGATTCAGTTATTCAGAAAAAAGGAGTTTTTCGATTAAATACCGCACCTTTTGCAATACTATTATCCCATTGTATTTAAGTAGTAATCGCCAGTAGCATTTCGAAGTTCGATCGGCCACGTTGATTTGATTACTGTTTAATGCTTCGCGATTTTAAAACTAGTGCCTCAAGATGAACTCATAGGATTATTTTTTATTGTTTTATTCTTTGTGTTAATGAGGGGAAAATGGTCCGATTAAGTTTACAACCGTTGTACCTTAAAGCGATTCGAGTAAGTCTAGACGCACGTTACATAGTCAATAGGAGTTATTTTGCATATATGATTACTTTTGTTTGATGTTGGCCGATATTTTCTGAAGAGGTGTAACTGATAATTTTTACAATTTTACTAGAAGTGTAACCGTTTATTTTTAACTGTCGATTTACCGAAATCTATTTTGGTACTTGTGTAACACCATGGAACGTAAATCAATGCGACAACTTGTGGAGAAATTGATATGGATATCTAAATGACGTGGAGATATTTGAAACTTATTTTAAGTGTCTTCCCAGTATTTGGACTCCTTTACACTGGTGCTGTGAAAAGCAGCGTTCACGTAGGATAGCGTAACGTGAACGTTTTTGAAGCTGTATACCAAGATTACTGCAGAAACTGCTAATAAATAAAACATGTAACGTTTCTGTGTAATTCCGTGCATTACAAAAGCAATTGTTAATACCAATAGATAAATTTAGCAAATCATTGGTCTCAGTTGTCAAATTCTATGACTATGATGCACCCTACCGTAATTGAACCATTGGATGGAGATCAAATAATATTCACATTTATCACCACTCTTTGCCAAGCCTCTTCATTAACATTTCTTGTCGAGAGTGCCTAAAGTGCATGAGTGCTCATTGAAGCATTAAAAATGTGCTTGCACTTCTAAAGATTATATATGATAATGCAACAATTTAGATCTTTATCTCCTCAAAGTTGGACTCCGGAATATTTATCAGTAGGAAAGTCTTTTACATGCAAAATATCACATGAATCCATAATTTCGCAGTTTTATTTTCTCAGTTGTCAAATTCTATGACTATGATGCACCCAACCGTATTTGAACCATTGGATGGGGATCAAATAATATTCACATTTATCACCACTCTTTGCCAAGCCTCTTCATTAACTTTTCTTGTCAAAGAAGTGCCCTAAAGTGTCATGAGTGCTCATTGAATCATTAAGAAATGTGCCTGCACTTCTAAAGATTACTATCGATGATAAATGCAACCAATTTAGATCTTTTATCTCCTCAAAGTTTGGCACATCCGGAATTATTTTATCTCAAGTAGGGGAAAGTCTTTTACATGCAAAATATCACATGAATCCATAATTTCGCAGTTTTATTTTCATTTTAAGATGAAGGCATGCTTCAAATTTTATCTACAATAAAAATTAACAATATAGACTTAATTATGTACCGAAACAAATTGGGTCCTTTTCCTCGTGAAGTTAAAAAATTAATGGTCTAACTATTGCCCAATCTGTACCCAAGCATTGTAGAGCAATGCAGGTTAGTTATATGTAGCTTTGAACATCTAAACAATTAAAGATATTATTATTTTTGCTTTTTCTTGCTGACATATCGAGGAAAGGAATCCTGTTGTCTTTTTCGACTTCGTGGCTAAGTTTAATAGAAAGAAATTTTGAATTTAGTTGTTCCAAAAAGTTAGTTATTGAACATTCGTTGGTGCCAAAAATGCAAAATATCCATCCACAGATCTGATCCAAAGCTCAAGAAAATACGCCGAAGTATTCTTAAAGTCTATTTCAAATTTATCCATAAAGAGGTTAGCCATAAAAAGAGATAAGTTGTTACCCGTTGCCGTTCTTTCAGTTTGTTGATAAAAACCGTTATTGATCTGGAAAGATGGCCCTAGCTCAAAGATAGCATTGTTTTTGCTGATATTAATGCTTTCACCTGACTTTACCTTAGTATGTTTTCTCAGTATGATGCCTTTATATTTTCTTCTCATTTCCTAATTTTCCTCTTCTGTAGGAATTCGAACCAAATGTATTTATTTTATATGTTTAATAAAATGGAGGATAAAAGAATAAATAATAAATAATAATAATAACAATATTTGACAAGGTTGACAGAATCCATTATAAAGCTATACTTGTTCTTTTTCTCAAGTTCTTTCCTTAATTCCAAATCAATCGATCACATAATTGATCTGCCAACGAAAACAATTCTTTTTAATGTTTTAAGTTCGTGGTTAGTGGTAGCAACATTCTTTTCGAGTTCGTCTAACGTTAATTCCTGATCATCGCTAAATGATGTCATCTCTTCTATGTCAGTTTCGCCTATCGAATCAGAGCCTTCCCCTTCTAAATTTTTTGTGATATCCACAATTTCTTCAGGTTCAGCGCCACCTACAACTTTTGGCCACAGCTTATGCCAACAGGTATTTATTGCTGATGGTTTAATTTCGCAAATAGATTCTTTAATGTTAACAATTGCTTTTGCGATATCATAATTTTTCCAGCTCTGAGCGACCGTCACTTCCTTGTTCTCCACTGCTTTCAATAGACACTTAAAGGTTCTTCGCACATATGTACATAGTATGCTTCAAAAGCAGCGATTACACCTTGATCCTTGATTGGCTGTAAAATCGAGGTAGTGTTCGATGACAAAAACATTAACTCAATATTAGGATGTTGTTTTTAGTGATTGAGGATAAGCCAGAAACACTATCGGTCAGAGAACTTTAAATTCCAGGTTCATTGATTTTAAATAACACTCGACTTCTTTAACAAAACAGTTGTTAAACCAGTCACTAAAGAGCTCTGGTATGAACCAAGCTTTATTGTTTGCTCTCCAAAGCACTGGTAAGTTCCCTTTACACTTGCCCTTTAATGTACGTCAGTTCAAAGATTTATACACAAGCACAGACTTTAACATATATCCCCTTGCGTTTGCACTAAACAATAGCGTTACTCTATCTTTGACAACTTTGAAGCCAGGTGAAGTTTTCTCGTTTTTAGAGATAAAAGTTCTCGAAGGCATTCGCTTCCAAAAGAGTTTAGTTCCATCAGCGTTAAAAACTTCTTCGGGCTCATAACCACTCTTTATTATATATTTATAATTCCCCAGAAAAAATGGCAACACCTTCATGGTCGACTAGTGCTACTTCATCGACAAATTTTGTGCTATGTAGACCAAAACGACTTTTAACATTTTCAAACCAGCCCTTTCTTGCAAGAAAAGATCCTTGACTGCTGCTCCCTCCACACGTTGCTTCAAACTGAGTATAAATACTCTTCGTCTTTCCACGTATTATGATGGAATGATCCACACATTCAAGGCTTTTACAGTTTTTTCTAGTGTAATAACTAGAGTTGTTCACTGCGCTAACGGGCAGTGGCGGAGGTTCGATACAACCCTCAATATAACTGAGAGTCTCAATCAGATCTGTTGTGTAAACGTGTACGCTGCCGTAAATACTATTTCGTAGTTCTACGTTTGTTTTAAAAATGTTGCCTACGTCGCGAAAACGACCAATGTTGGTCAAAGTTACAGAATTTATAGCAGAAATGCGGAACGTACAATGCAACCACATCAATCGTCACCTTCTATTAACTTCCAGACGAGTACAACAATGTACTGCCGAAGTAATTTCAAAGTTAGTGTTAAATACATTGGAAAAGTTTGAACTTTCAACAAACCAACTGTTGATGTTTATAAGTGATGGTGCCCATGCTTTCTGTAGCTGACACAGTGTATTCACAATCCCCCAGAACGTATGATATAGCAAATGTTTCGCACAGACTGTGCCCCCGTATGCCTAGCCACCAGAATTTCATACACGTTGGGGAACATGGCTACAGGCCTGGTTTTATTATCATAAATATTTTGAGAATACGTGGTTTACAATTCGATCCAAAGAAGCTGCGCTATCAAGGAAGGCCAGTCGAAATTTCAAGATAGTGAGGTTAAAACGGGTTTAAAAACTATTCGGAACAATTACTTCGGACTAGTGGAGGCAATCAAAAATTACAAAATCCTTCGGTGTCGTTAGCGGAATCTCTGCAAATAGTGCAACATGTTCACGCACAGCTATGCACGGTAGAAGACGCAAAAAATGTTTGTGTTCTAGAAAGGTTTGAAAGTGTTTTAGAGAAAGATTCTGATTTTGGCACATTAAGACAAATTTGTGAAGGTGCGTCAACAGAACCGTTAAGTTGTTCCAAAGATAATTTTAATAACGTCACTAGATGTAGAACGTTCGTTTTCTGCATATAAACACACTTTCTCCTCATGCCGCACTCGGTTTGCCGAAACAACTGTGGAAACTTATCTAATATTGCAAATATTTCACAGACATTATTCACTTTGTGATTTCACGGAAGACTCTTAAGACGGTAAATGTTTGAGCACATATTATATTTTATTTCTGACCATTTATTTTGTGTAAACTTTTATACGCCCGCAACTCTACTTATTATTGTACGCGAAACACAAAACCTTATAAATATACAACGTTGGAACGGCCAGTTTATTAGCATTTTCTTCAAAACCTTGATGGTTTAGGACCTACCATAAAGTAAGGTGATGTGCCATAGTTTGTAGATCGTTTCATTTCAGTATAACAAAACTTGGGTTTCCAGACACTTTAAAGGATAAAACATCTTTCATAATATGTATAAAAGTTAATTTGGAGGCTAACATAACCACACTTGTCAAAGAACTTCAGGCACTTACGAAAGCAAATTGCATGTCGTCGAGTTACTTCCAAAACCACCTAGGTCCGTTGGTGATCACTTTTGAGGGTTTGATGATTTTAAATTAGTTATAATAACAGCATCTACGACCTCGCAAAACCTAAATATACATCGACTGTAGTGTTATATATTATTAAATTTCTTAACTTCCGTAATCCCACATGTTTCAAAAACGTTAACCTAAACCTTCTATATCTAATGTTTCTAATGTACCCAACAGAAGTGCTTTTAGTAAATTAGTAGTATTCAGGGTTTCAATTCAATCAGAAGTGCAGACATGGATAATTTCAACGATAGGAGGGTGGGTAGAATCTACTTTTCTAATTTTTAGCCTCTAACTACAGAACAGAATCTGTTTCTGACTTGTTCTGGAAAAAAGAACAAGAAATAGAAACTGTGAAACTTCCGGGTCAATGATCCCTCTTTATAAGAAGCAAGTTCCCACTAAACAGGCAAAGTACTATCAACTTTAACAGTTAAAAGCCTTTATCTCTATAGATTATCATCTGTATTATGAAACATTCCATTCTATGAATGTCTGAGAAGTTTTAAGAGTAATTTCGCATTTCTATTTTTTTTTAATACTTTTATATTATCTTGTATCTTTTCACGTTTTCAATAAAATAATCACAATCACCAATGTCTTTGAGTATTTCAGAATTTTAATGCTAAAACATTCTAAGCTCGGTAAAGAATTTTAACTTTTAATAATCTTGTTGATAGTAGTAGGGATCTCTTGCTAAATCATTTAATTAAACATCTCTCAAAAAACATCTTTTTTGATAGAGCAATTTTTGTCTCCTGAAAAATTATTAAAAAATTACAGGAGGTTTTGGAAATAAGCCGACGATGTAAATAAAATTGAGCTTAGATATAGTTCAATTTTATACGCTGATGGAAATCTGTCACTGGACTAAAATCTTTGTACAGGCTTTTATGATTAAAATGCAAAAATCAGTATTGTAGTTAAATAATTTCCAGCTAGAATAAGTTATTCCCAATGAAAATCTGATTTAGTGTGGAATTTTCATACAAACACTAGAAAAAAAAGCAACTTTATGTTTGGCATAATATCGAAATGACTCATCGAAAATCAATCATCACATAACTATCTCGTAAATAATTATCTTTGTTGTTTCTATACAGATTAAAAATTGCATAATACAAGATTATTCGCGAAAAATTACGCACGTAAATAATTTTGTGGAATTTAGGTTGCACGCGTATTTAATGCATTCATATAAACATATTAAGACTTCATTATTTATTACTCTTTTGTATCACATTTCAATCCACCGCTTACACAACATTGTTCCAGCTTTTTCGGTCCTTTTATCTAACGTTATCTCTTGTACAAATATACTTTGAAGAGTTCCTGGTGTCTATCTATCGAACTGAGTAATATCGAGGTTTCAATAATACTCAGAGAATGCAGTTGTTCTAAATAATATCCGGCTATTGTGTAATTGGATGCTAGACAGGTATTTGAAGGCTATTACATGATTAGGCACATAATTTCCATCTATTGTTGGGTGGTAATCCTTTATAATGTTGTAGACCTGTGTTAATGGTAATTTTCCAAGTGACCATTTTAGTGCCTTTGGCAATATAATTTTCGATAAACTCCAAAATGTTCATCTTTCTTTCTGTTCTAAGTTGTTACAACCATTAACATGTTCAGTGTGGTATTAACCAAAATAAGCAGTACCAAAATGTTAAGTGCTGTGCAATGTACATTTGTCATCTTTAACTTGTTTGTAATTAACTATCCTAGTGACTACGCTCGTGTTAAAATCATTTTCAAATAGGCTCTAACAACTGTAGCAAAAGTGTTTTATACTAGAGCACTATTTTCGCTCATACGGAAATGAACGGGTTTAAGACGCCCGCTACCAGAGGAATGCCTGCTTTGTTTCAGTATGTCGCCTTGTGTTTTCGTAAAATCGTAGGAAAATGGAAAGATTTTTATTAAATAAGCAAGTCGACAGTTCAGCAAAAAAACGGAAATATCGTAAATACGATGATAACTATTTGAATTTTGATCGCAGTGTGTGCTCTGTTTAAAAGTTCTAGCGACCGACTGTATGCTCTCAAGTAAGCTAAAGCATCTCGAGACTCTAACATAGTTGAAAAATCTCGCGAATTCTTTAGTAGCAAGTTGCGAGATCTAGAAAAGCAAAAAAATGTGTTTACTAAACAAGCCTCAGTATCAAGCAACGTACTGCTCTTAACATGATTAATATTATGCTGGAAGAATCGGTAGGAAAATTGGTTTCAAAGGTATCTTTGTCCAACAACACTATTAGTCGAAAAAACCCATAATATAGCTCTGGATCTCAATGATCAATTAATAAAGAATGAAAGGCACGGACAGTAACAAAAATACACACCTTATTTGTTATGTACGCTTCCTGGATGTTAATATTACCGTTAAATACCTTTTGTTCTGTAAAAGCATCATTGGAAGCGGAAAGGCTCAAGACTTATTTGAGATGCTTGACAAGTTTATAACCGAATATGATTTGGATTGGGAAAATTGCATCGGTATGTGTACTGATGGAACTCGATCAATGTCTGGTCGCTATGGAGGATTGCAGGTGCTTATTCGCAAGCAAAGCACCGCATGCTATGTGGATCCATTACATCATCCATAGGAAAGCACTTGCATCAAAGTCGATGGCCCTCAATTGAATATCGTATTAGAACGTTTCGTAGAAGTAATAAACTACATAAAAACTAGCCAACTGAATGCCAGATTTCTCAAAAAGCTACGCATGGACATGGGAGCTGAACACACAGCCTTGCTGTACTACTGCAGTTCATGATGGCTTTCACGTGGCAACGTCTTATCCCGTGCATTCTAGCTACGTCAAGAAATTCACAATTTTCTACAAGAGGAAGGTCATGAAGACCCCAGGTACTTTGCCGAACCCTACTTTTTGCTGAAACTAGCGTATTTATGCGATATATTTGACAAGCTGAATGCCTTCAATCTGTGCCTGCAAGGCAATAACATGCACATGTTGAAACTTTTGTGGAAGGTTACGGTGTTTAGGAAAAAGCTGCAGTTGTGGATAAGAAAAATCAATGAGGATGGCGGTCAACATTGTTTCCCTGAATTCCATAAATACGTGACCTGTAATAAAGTCGTTGTTTCACAAGACTTGCAGTCGCTTTTCAAGGAACAGCTCTCGGAGCGCACTAACTTGTTTTGCAAAATACTTTGAGGAGGACAATGGCGTGGATCCAAGATCTTTTCCATGCTCAAGCTCCACTAGAATTCACTTCGCAGGAAGAAGAGAGTCTAATTAAACTCTCTTGCAGCAGCAGCCTGCAAACAAACTTTACTTCTTCCGATTCAGTGGAGTTTTGGATATCAATCAGAAATTAATATCCGACTCTGACTTCAAAAGCTGTGCGACAACCTCAAAAATCGATGGGGAGCGAGAAATGAGAGTGGCAGTGTCAAACCTTATTGCTCGTTTTGAAAAAACGATCAGCAATCTCAGCCGTCACATTAACTTACTTGTCGTTGAAGGTTTTCACCATTTATTTCATATTTTTTTGTATTTCCATATTTTAATTTGATGGGTCTTGTGATTCAAGTTTGATACAAGTCTCAAGATTCACCCAATAAAAGTGAAATATTAGCAACTGTTGAGAAATATCGTCGCACTGGTAATGCCTTGTATCAGCGCGTCCTCAAAGAACAGTGTGTACCTATAACAACGAAGGACGCGACCTTGTCCAAGTCTTAAATTGCGTATAAATCATATCAGAGCAAACATTACCACGTCGAATGTTGGATATCTATTGACTGCTTCAGCGTACGGCATTCAAAACTGGGACGAATGACATTCAAACGCTGTAAAGAAACATGCAGAAATTTACCGTCACATGTAACTACTGTCGTTGAGGTTTTAGTCCATTTATAAGATGTCGATTTCTTTGACATATATGGTTTTTCAGGCGGAAGTCACGTTTCGACCTACATATCTTTCAAAATAGAAACGACTTCGATTCCTAAGGTTGAAATATGCCAAGTTGAATTTCGCATGGTAGTGAAACCACTTCACAGTGCTCGAGTTACCATTTCATGTGCCACACCTAGACATGGTATTATTGGTACTTGTTTTTTTGAGAATGTAATAGCTCGCGCTTTATCTAGCAAGAACACAGCATCTCGATATTTGTTAGCTTGCAAACGTGTTCAACAATGTACCGCGGAAAATATTCAAAAAGTGATAATGAACGCTTTGAAAAAATTTAAAATTGCCCAAGATCAAGTTGTGATGATTGTGACAGATAGTTGTGCGCAGCAACGATGTTAAGTGTTGGGCGATCCTTAAAACATATATTTCCTAACTTAATACATATAACCTGCGTGCTGCATGCTTTGCATTTAGTTGGTGAAGTTGTTCGACAACATTACGGAAACGTTGATCGGATGATTGGAAGTATAAAGCAGTGTTTCGTAAATCTCCTAAACGTTTAAAAGAATTTCGTAAATTTTGTCCAGGTATTCCAGAACCTCCTGAACCAATTTTAACGCGATGGGGTACTTGGCTAACAGCAGCTTCTTACTATTTGATCCATTTTCACCAAATTCAATCAGTTATAATGCGATTTAATCGGAATGAATCCAAAGCAATTAGAGAAAGTCAAAGAGAATTTGAAATTCCTCAACTTTTAGAAGATTTAACAACAATATGTACCAATTATACAGTATTACTAGATGCCATCAGAAAACTACAATGTACTGAATTTCATTGCAGGAATCATTAGACATAGTGGAGAGTGTAAAAAATAAATTACACACATTAAATGATACGCCAGGATTATGCGCTAGTCAAAAGTTGGCAGATGTTTTAAGGAAAAATCCCATTTTAATACTTTAGAGGCCGTTTATAATAATGTAAGAATAGTGAACTTTTAAGTGATTTTGAAAAGCAGTTTCTACATGCAAATGTAACTTCCTTAGATGTGGAGAGATCGTTTTCTATGTATAAGAATATTTTTTCTTGTCGACGCACAAGGTTTAAAGAAGTAACTGTGGAAACATATGCAATGATGCAAGTTTACAGTAGTTCACATCCTGATGCCTCTAATTTTTTGAATAATTAGCAAGTAAGTTTCTTTATGAATTTTTCGTACTCTTATATTAACCCGTAATACCGACGCCTATGCGAGTTCGCAAGTTTTGGTTACTCTAATAATGATATATAGAACAAATGGTAAACAAATATAACTATAATGCTTTGTATTGTAAATATATGTAGTCCGACACCTAACGATGCAAAGGACATAAGATTAAATAAATAAACAATGTAAGAAAAACTTTATCAAGGTTTTACAAAGAAAAACTTATTTGGCATGCATTAACTGCCAGATCTATTAGATTTCTCGTTAATAATAAATACCCATACTTTTTATTTTATGACCAGATACCAGCTTAAACGACTACAGCCGCAGGTGATCGAATCAAATCCAGAAGTAGGCTATACACTCATCATTATCAAACAGTGTTTGCTGTCGGTAAAGCTAATGATTTTTTTATGACATAAAAAAGAGTTACCTCCAGATACCTCATAGGTACGGATAGCAATAAATAGCTTTTAATAAAACCGGGAAAACCGCAGATAAAACTCGAACATATCATCTACATTATTGCTATATTGTAGTTTTTCGAGTGTAATATGTTTAACTACCATCGAAAAGAAAAAATCAATGTTTGATGAAATTGACTTTATTCTCTGTTGATTCCGATATTTTTCGAGAACAGGTAGAACATGTTGCTATGTAATGTTTATATGGAGTTTGTGATAAAAGTGCAATAGAAATTCAGCTTAAAAGCGATTGAGTTTGTGTATTTCTGTGAATAATAAGTTGTGCAAGAATAGAAACAACAGCAAAGTAAATGAAGATATTGTTATGGAAAAAATATATGAAAATTCGTGTTTTTGGCAATGAATGCAATATAAACTATAATAACCAGGTAAGTTGCTGGAAGTAATAAATGTAACAAGCCAAAATATAATTTTTGAATTGAAAATTGGTTTGAGACAATTAGTAAAACGAAAAAAATGATTAAAATTTGTTATCTTTGATTGTTTAGAAGCAAATAAAATGAGTTTGACATTCTTTGTTGCGTTCTCCTGGTCTGAAGAACAATTGCTTATGTTTAGATATAAATAATGCTTATATATTTGTTCGCTTACTCGGTTGCTCTCTAAATTAAACACAGTACGTAGGTATAAAAATATTTATTAAATAAACAATAAACAATTTCCTTTCTAACACAAAAAATAAAAACGTGCTATTTCTCATACAGAAAAAAAATGCAAATACAGAAATATTGCATATGTTAATTACATAATTCGATTTCCTTAAATCTGCATATAACTCGTGTTATACGCATTTGTATGTATCGCAACATTCATATGTGTACTATTAGGGCCTCCACCAAAGCCTACCGGAGCCTGAGCGTCTGGTCGGGCGACAGCAGCAAATAGCCGATCACTACAGCAAAAAAATGCCATACAACTCACGGCTACCCAGACGCTCTCGTTATTTCATGTATTTATTGCTCCTGCTGCTGTCCTCTGTCGAAGTGAGAAAGATGGGAACCAAAAATTGTGCGATGAATAAACGTAATGTTAAATATATAAATATGAAATATATGAATTTGTACAAAATAAGACAGATTGAATTTATAGAAAAATAAAACAGACGAAATGTTGGATTTTACAAAATATTGAACGGGTACTCTAAAACTGTGGCACTGGAACACTGAAACAGTTCACTAAAACCCTTACCACAACACCTAATTCGTACTGGACGCACGTTTCGATAGCCAAGCTATCATCATCAGCAGCAAGACTGAACTAACAAGCTAAGCGAAAAACTAACCTTATAAGGAAAATAAATTATGCAATATGTAAATTTAAAATCGTAAAATTTAATGAGCCGCTTCATTGCACAGGACTATAAATAGCCTGAAGGTAAAAGAGCAAATTGACGTGAGTTATTAAATCCTAGTATTACAATGGAGCGGTTCATTGCACATGGTTAAAATTACAACTCTAAATGATTAAACATGATGTAACAAAGGATAAAGGCTGGAATTTAGTGGTCCTAAATCTGAATTCATTAAGTGAGTTTTGTTTTTGTAAATTTCCATGCCTTCATAACAATTTAATTGAGCAGTACTCTTTACGTTTTTAATTAACTTTATATTGTCAACATTATGGTTATTTTCAAGCATATGTAGGGCAACACCAGATTTATCAAACCTTCTGAATTTGAGATGAGCCAAATGTTCTTTGTACCCAATTTTGATTGATCTTTTTGTCTGCCCAATATACACTTGATCACAATCTTTACATGAAATTTTGTAAATTCCTGATTTATCCATGTTATCCACTGGGTCTTTGGAATTTCCTAAAGGTTTTTAAGGTTATTGCTCGAAGAGAAAACAATCTTGCGGTCAATCCTAGAAAAGATTTTTTGAAGACCCTTGGTGTAACATGGATAAAAGGGTAATTTAACATATTTCTTATTATTACGGCCGTCAATGCGTTCTAATGTGCTTACATTTCTAATTCTTAATCTATTCTTATGTTTCCTAATAGTATAGACGACATCTTCAGAGAATCCGTTAAAGTTAGAAATATTGATGATTTCTTTAGTTCATTTTGATATCTATCTGTAGTTAAAGAAAATTGAGTAACCGTGCACCAAAAAGTTAATAGCCGAAAGTTTGTGTTCATATGAGTGATTAGAATCCTGTAAGATGAATCTATTATTACTAGTAGGTCTCCTATGTACCTCTATTTCTAACTTATTTTTATTTCTTATTACTAATATTCACACATAACACAACAGGATTCCTTTCCTCGACATGTTAGTAATAAGAAATAAAAATAAGTTAGAAATAGACGTACATAGGAGACCTACTAGTAATCATAGATTCATCTTAGAAGATTCTAATCACTCATATGAACACAAACTTTCGGCTATTAACTTTTTGGTGCACCGGTTACTCAATTTTCCTTTAACTAAAGATAGATATCAAAATGAACTAAAAGAAATCATCAATATTTCTAACTTTAACGGATTCTCTGAAGATGTCGTCTATAATACTATTAGGAAACATAAGAATAGATTGAGAATTAGAAACGTAAGCACATTAGAACGCATTGACGGCCGTAATAATAAGAAATATGTTAAATTACCCTTTTATCCATGTTACACCAAGGGTCTTCAAAAAATCTTTTCTAGGATTGACCGCAAGATTGTTTTCTCTTCGAGCAATAACCTTAAAAACCTTTTAGGAAATTCCAAAGACCCAGTGGATAACATGGATAAATCAGGAATTTACAAAATTTCATGTAAAGATTGTGATCAAGTGTATATTGGGCAGACAAAAAGATCAATCAAAATTAGGTACAAAGAACATTTGGTTCATCTCAAATTCAGAAGGTTTGATAAATCTAGCGTTGCCCTACATATGCTTGAAAATAACCATAATGTTGATAACATAAAGGTAATTAAAAACGTAAAGAGTACTGCTCAATTAAATTGTTATGAAGGCATGGAAATTTACAAAAACAAAACTCACTTAATGAATTCAGATTTAGAACCACTAAATTCCAGCCATTATCCTTTGTTACATCATGTTTAATCATTTATAGTTGTAATTTTAACCATGTGCAATGAACCGCTTCATTGTAATACTAGGATTCAATAACTAACGTCATTCTGTTCATTTACCTTTAGGCTATTTATAGTCCTGTGCAATGAAGCGGCTCATTAATTTTACGATTTTAAATTTACATATTGCATAATTTATTTTCCTTTTAAGGTTAGTTTGTCGCTTAGCTTGTTAGTTCAGTCTTGCTGCTGATGATGATAGCTTGGCTATCGAAACGTGCGTCCAGTACGAATTAAGTGTTGTGGTAAGGGTTTTACTGAACTGTTTCAATAAAATATTGAATTTATAAAATAACACAAAAAAACAAAACGTTGAATTTACAAAATAATAATAAAATGTTAAGTATCCTTAACATTCTTCCTATAACCAATATTTGTTGATCCCTTTTTCTCCAATCTAACAAGAGTTTGGTACTTACGTAAAATGTTATAATCAAAATCTTTTTAGAAATTTATTTAAAAATTGCTAGAATAAAAAGAAATGTTTTGGCTCTTTTGCTAATCATAAAGCGTTGTGGTTACTACACAGGGTGTTTACCATCTGGACGTGTTCTATAAGATTAGATTATGTGAGAGATGATTTCTAGCCTGTCCCACTGCAATGTTTTCTATTGTGGTTCTTCAATTGTTGGATCCTTTACGTTAGTTTTGCTAGTGTCACTAGATCTTTATGAATGATCCCTTTGAATATTTCAAGTTCATTCCCGCCTCTTTCCTCTAGTAATACCAGCACGTTGTTCCTTCTATCAGGCCCAGGTTGTTCATATGCTCTTTAATGAGGGATTATACAACGCTTTGCCTTTCCGGAAGACACTTCCTATTGGAAGGACTCACCTTCTTTATGTCTCGATGCTTCTAATAGGAATATGAGAAAAACGGATTGCGTCAGCATTTTCAGTAGCGCCGTTGGAATTTGTTGTTTATATCCTAAAGCACGTTAGCACGTTTTTATAATTCCTCCACTGTTCCCCAACACTTAGCACCTTGGGGATGAATAATCCTCCCCAAACCTGTTCCTGGAAGTGCATTGAGGAGGTCGACCATAACTAACTAAATTCAAAAGCAACCACCTGGTTGTTTTCGGCTATGCCAATAAACAAAAGAATGCTCTTTCGTTTCATGTATAATTGAGAGTGCTAGCCCGACTAGAAGTGCTTTAAAATTGAGCGTGGAAGTGGTAGGATCACACATTCTGCTCTTCCGGTAGGAAGTGTCCTGTTAGTGACTTTACTATTGTTTCAAAAAACTTTCTGTCTCTGACTAGTAACATGTGGTTGAAACTCTCGGAATGATGACCAAAGTTTTAGAAAAAAATTAACTTTTAAATTTCACCAATATTTCACTTTTATTTTCAAAACTTCATCAAGATCATAAAAGAATTAAAATAGATAGCCAAACTGGTGAACACAGATGTCCATGTTAAGAGCTTTGACTGATGACTTCCTTGGTGTCCTAACTAGTAAGTCAGCTAAACTACCCTGTGAATTTTTGTCGGCATTTGATGAACCGCCAGATAATTTATTCCAGCCAAATTGATCCTGAAAAAGCTGCACGTGGATCAGCTGTTACGACCACAGAAATTCTAAAAATATTTCGACCACCAACGAGCTTGGGTAAGACTGCCTGGGCGCTGAATAAAGGGATCAGAGGCAGTAACAATGTTCACATTTGTTTGTAGATTTTCAACTATAAAGTAACCAATTATACTCACTAAAATGTTGTTCCTTTCTGTTAATACCGATCCTAAATTTCTCTCAAAGGGGCCCCATGTAGCCTAAAGTGTCATGGGACTCCACTTGACTTAAGACTGCCCTGTACATTCCCGATTTTTCAAATAAAACATCACGATCCTAATTATAGACATTACGACAAATCACAAGAAAATGTTTCTTTCTAAATATTTTTGCTTGGTATATCTTTCGCAAACATATCATACGTATCTCCGACGATAGTTTCTGGGAAATTCCGATATTGTCAAATAAAAAAAATAATTCTCAACAATCGAGTATGTTTACCTGAGGATCAGCCGCATTACTCCGTTCAATAACAAAAACGATACTAAACCAGGGGCTTTATGTTATTGCGAAACAAACATTTAGTAATCTAGATTATACGGGGATTGCAAGAGGCCCATATGTGTCTATTTCAGTGTTTGCTTAACTATTCAAGCAACCTGCGCAAGTAGTCGTATAATATTTAGTCAGAAATATATGGAAACCTTAAAAAGAAACATTTATAAATGTGTGTCAAATGTGATAATTGTGCAAAATGTTTCCAATATTTCATTTTGAACTAAAAGAAGCCATCAAAATTGCAAATTTTAACGGATTCTCTGAAGATGTAGTCTATAATACTATCACGAAACATAAGAATAGATTAAAAGTTAGGAATATAACCACACTTGATCGTATTCATGACGGTAATAAGAAATATGTTAAATTACCCGTTTATCCAAGTTACACGAAAGGTCTTCAAAGAATCTTTTCTAAAGTTGACCGCAAAATTGTTTTTTTTTCAAGTAATAACCTCAAAAACCTTTTGGGAAGTTCTAAAAACCCAGGAGATAACATGGATAAATCAGGGATTTACAAAATTTCATATAAAGTTGGTGATAAAGTATATATTGGGTAGACAAAAAAGTCAATAAGAGTTGGTTACAAAGAGCACTTGGCTCATCTCAAATTCAGAAAGTTTGATAAATCTAGTGTCGCCGTACACACGCTGGAAAATAATCATAAGGTTGATAATATAAAGTTAGTTAAGAACGTAAACAGGATTGTTCAATTAATTTGTTAGGAAAACTTGGAAGTTTACAAAAACAAATATAACTTAATGAATTCAAATTTAGGATCACTAAATTCCCGCCTTTATCCTTTATATTATAATTAACCTGGGCAAATATGCGGTAACAGCCAGAGGCGTGGCAAGCGCATAAAAGTTTACACATAAAATAGAAGGTAAGAAATAAATTATAAAACGTGCTGAAACACTTACCGTTTTAAAAGTCTCCGTTGAAATCACAAACTGGGTAACATCTGTTAAATATTTGAATCATTAGATATGTTTCCACAGCTGTTTCAGTCAAGTGAGTACGACGTGCGGAATAAATGTTTTTTAATGCCGAAAACGACCGTTCGACATCTAGCGATGTTAGATTTAATGCATCTTCACACGCACCTTCACAAATTTGTCTTAATATAAGCAAGTCGAAGTCTTTCTCTAAAACACTTTCAAATTTTCGTATTACACACCAATTTGTTTCGCCTTCTACAGCGAATAACTGTGCATGAATACCTTTTACAATTTGAACAGAATCCGCTAGCGACATCGAAACATTTTGTAATTTTTCTATTCCCTCCGTTAGTCCGAAGTAATTGTTGTGAATAGTTTGTAAATCTCTTTTAACCTGACTATCTTGAAATATTTCCTGGCTTTTCTTGATTGCTGCAGCTTCTGTCGGATTGAATTTTAAATCTACCTTCTTTACTTGATCAAAATATTTGTTGTAGTAAAACGCAGCCTGCAACGATGTTCCCCAACGTGTAACAATCGGCTGTGGTGGTTCAGGTAAATCAGAACACAGTTTGTGAAATAGTCGGGTACGTTTCGGGGACTTTAGGAACACTGTCTTTATACCAGCAATCAATGCATTTACTAGTGAAAAACATGTAGGAATCGTTTGTGCCGGAAGACTTAGAGTATGGACTTTACACGTTACATGTAAGAAGTTACCACACTGTTCTTTAAGAAATCGGCCCAAAGAACGCATGTTTGCGGCACCATCACTCATAAACATTAAAAGTTGCTTAGTTGAAACTTCAAATTTGTTCAATGAGTTCAACACCACCTTTAAAATCTAATCGGCAGTGCAATTTATAACTCTTTTGGAAACAAGTAAGAAGGAGGATGACGGTCGATGTGGTTCCATTGTACGTACCATTACATTGACCACAGAATGTTTTTGACGATTTGTTGTTTCGTCCACACACAACCACAGTTTTTTATCTTTCAGTTCCGTTTTCATTCTTTTTTCTATATGTTCACGAGCAAATGGCATTACATTTCGTATCGATGTCCGACTAGGAAATTTACAGTCCGCATATTTATTCCAGAAGGAGACAAATGCTTCTTTGTCTAGTAAACGAAACGATAGCTTCTATAAAATAAAAGTAACACATAAATCAAATGTAAATTTTTCTTGGTCTCGTATGCCACTTTTTACAGAAGGATGCTGTTTGCTTTCGATGTGACATTGACAATGGCTTCTGGGCCAACACATTAAAGGGATTTTACAAACTAGACATTGAATTTTAGCACCATAAAAAATTAAGTCCGGCATGTCCACTATAAAGTTTTTAACTGTGTCTGCCATTGGTCGTTTTCGCGACGTACCTAACGGCGACATTTTTAAAGCAAACATAAGCGTACAATTACGAAATAAGTTACGACAGCCTACATATACACAGAACTACTCGCATACAGCATCGATTTAGTACTGACGCTGTGAACGCGTGAAATAAATAATCGCCGACTCCGCACCACATATCTACTACACTGACTGTTACCGCTGTTTGCCCAGACTAATTATCATATATAGTTAATTAACCCTAACTTTAAATTATTGCATAATTTGGGATTTGTATATTTTAAAATTGTTTACATTAGATTTGCATATTTTCGGATTTGCATAATTTAAAATTACTATACTAAATGAGAAACGTTGCAGTGCAAAGCCCATTGTAAAAAAGAAAATCTCTCGGAAAAAAATTTTATTAAATGGAATACATAAACCTGCCACTATCTAACTAAAAGATACTGAAAACTTAAGAAATCTACACCTTTAGCTGACTCGTATAGAGCCTTGACGCAGTATGATGGAAATCATCAGCCCATAACGTTGAACGTTTTTTATCACGCTGAAATAAATCCAGCATTTCACTAAACGATGCGTCTAAATGTAAAGAAGATTGAAATTTTTGACTCCTTTCTTCAATAGCAAAACGAACGATTCTTATCAACACAAACCATCCTTGATAACTTGTAAATATTTGATTTTCAAATACTTCTCATAGGTACGCAACATTAGATAATGCTGTTCAAATAACAATAATAAATATTTTATAAACATTTATGAACTAGCTTAACGATAGTGAATTAATAGAGCTAGGTTTACGTAGATTTTGATTTTATCTCAATAAATCCGCCTAAATTCTTCAAATGCCTTCCGGCAAAGATAGCTGAATGTTGTTTTTTTTATAATTTCATTTATCTACATAACCTAACTGGCCTTGTTGTTATTTTAATTAAAGGTAATTAAGATTTCCTACTATTTGTAAGTTTTAATCCCTATATCCTTTGATAAGCAAGAATATGACTGCTTTTTTTTCCCTGAAATAATGTAGGTATCTGTTAATTCCTGGAGAGGAACATAATAGACGTTTAATTTGGGTTAATAATGTAATTCATCGACTTATTGTGTTGACATTTGATTAGCCAGAGGTAATCGACGGTTATTATTTGCAGTTACAGATATGTATCTCGTTTTTTCATTCAATGTAAATTGAATCACTTGGTCCCCTTGCAACTACAGGTAACTGGATGTCAATTTAGGTTGTTTCTATGAATTATTGGGTTTATGATGATTAACCTGGGCAAATATGCGCCAGAGGCATGGCGAGCGCATAAAAGTTTACACATAAAATAGAAGGTAAGAAATAAATTATAAAACGTGCTGAAATACTTACCGTAATAAAAATCTTCCGTGAAATCGCAAACTGGGTAACATCTCTTAAATATTTGAATCATTAGATATGTTTCCACAGCTGTTTCAGTCAAGTGAGTACGACGTGCGGAATAAATGTTTTTTAATGCCGAAAACGACCGTTCGACATCTAGCGATGTTATATTTAATGCATCTTCACACGCACCTTCACAAATTTGTCTCAATATAAGCAAATCGAAGTCTTTCTCTAAAACACTTTCAAATTTTCGTATTACACACCAATTTGTTTCGCCTTCTACAGCGCATAACTGTGCATGAATATCATTCACAATTTGAACAGAATCCGCTGGCGACATCGAAACATTTTGTAATTTTTCTATTCCCTCCGCTAGTCCGGAGTAATTGTTGTGAATAGTTTGTAAATCTCTTTTAACCTGACCATCTTGAAATATTTCCTGGCTTTTCTTGATTGCTGCAGCTTCTATCCGGATTAAATTTTAAAACCACCTTCTTTACTTGATCAAAATATTTGTTGTAGTAAAACACAGCCTGCAACCATGTTCCCCAACGTGTAACAATCGGCTGTGGTGGTTCAGGTAAATCAGGACACAGTTTGTGAAATAGTCGGGTGCGTTTCGGGGACTTTAGAAACACTGCCTTTGTACTAGCAATCAATGCATTTACTAGTGGAAAACATGTAGGAATCGTTTGTGCCGCAAGATTTAGAATATGGATCTTACACGTTACATGTAAGAAGTTACCACTGTGTTCTTTAAGACATCGGCCCAAAGAACGCATGTTTGCGGCACCATCACTCATAAACATTAAAAGTTGCTTAGTTGAAACTTCAAATTTGTTCAATGAGTTCAACACCACCTTTAAAATCTCATCGGCAGTACAATTTATAACTCTTTTGGAAACAAGTAAGAAGGAGGATGAGGGTCGATGTGGTTCCATTGTACGTACCATTACATTAACCACAGAATGTTTTTGACGATCTGTTGTTTCGTCTACACACAACCACAGTTTTTTTATCTTTCAATTCCGTTTTTATTCTTTTTTCTATATGTTCACGAGCAAATGGCACTACATTTCGTATCGATGTCCGACTAGGTAATTTACAGTCCGCATATTTATTCCAGAAGGAGACAAATGCTTCTTTGTCTAGTAAACGAAACGAATAGATTACATAAAATAAGAGTAACACATAAATCAAATGTAAATTTTTCTTGGTCTCGTATGCCACTTTTTGCAGAAGAATGCTGCTTGCTTTCGATGTGACGTTGACAATGGATTTTACAAACTAGACATTGAATTTTAGCGTCATCAAGAATTAAGTCCGGCATGTCCACTATAAAGTCTGCCATTGGTCGTTTTCGCGACGTACCTAACGGCGACATTTTTAAAGCAAACATAAGCGTACAATTACGAAATAGGCTACGACAGCCTACATATACACAGAACTGCTTGCATACAGCATCGATTTAGTACTGACGCTGTAAACGCGTGAAATAAATAATCGCCGACTTCGCACCACATATCTACTACACTGACTGTTACCGCTGTTTGCCCAGACTAGTTATTGGGAATGGTTGTTTGTAATTTAGAGGTACACCCAAATACAGACTTTCGATGAAGAACGTTTGATTGTAATATTTTGTTATTTTTTTGATGATTATTCCCTAAGGATACGCCACTGAACCATTCACACTTTCTTAATTAGATACAATTTGTTGATTAAATTGCTGCTATCGTAACGGAAACAACACTAATTGGATACGTCGGTCTGTTAGGCGCTTCAATTATTTTTTTAACAGCGGCGATATTTTCTTCGGTGATCGCCGTCCGAGGATCCATTCTCTACACTAGGAGACCAAATTAAGATTGCGTCAAAATTTTTTTTGGAAGTGTAAGGCAACAAATTGGAAATACAAGAAATCCAACGCCAATTTTGAAAATTGCAAATTTACATTCACGCCAGTGAAGATCTTGAATTTAGAAAGATTGATACTGACTATAGAAATTTAGAATTTGATAAACAGAATATTTATTCTGAAAATCAGGATCTTGCATTATTCGTCCATAGATGCAAGCAATCGTTTGTCATTCCTTGTCCAATACCATCAATATTTTCAAAAAATCGCATTGGATATGTTATTCAGCAAGTCTAATAGTTTGCCTAAATACTAACGTCTTGCGCAAAATGAATACACAACTTTGATGAGCAAAAAATCATAAGAATATACAGAGTGCCTCGTTTCGTTAAAAAATACAATTAATAGGAAGCAAATTTCGCAACGATTTCGTAAAATAAAATATAACTATTTTTGTTTTTCTATATAATCTCCCCTAACCTCAACACATTTATTACAACGATCAATTAATAATCTACACCCTTGTAAAAATAATCTTAAGTTATTCCCTCAAAATATTGTATTGCAGCTGCTCGCAATTCACTATCGTCCTTAAAACGATTCCTTTTTGGATAGAGGATCATAATACAGAACCATTGTTTCATCTCCTGTGACAATGGACTCCAAAATCGGTTTCGGGCCGTCTCCGCACATGTTTAAAAACAGGCGCACATTCGACCCGACGTTCACGTTGGAGAGCAGAAGATGCGGTTTCTATCTTACACTAATCTTATTCATACCCAAATGGTTATGGAGAAATGTTAGACATCACTAGTAATTCCTTTACTTTCAAACGGCAATCTGCTAATACCATTTCTTCAATAATTGAAATGTTTTGAGGCGTTATCAGTTCTACTGGCCGACCGGGCGCTCATCATCATCAATGGATTCTTGTCCCAAACGTAAACGTTTTGCCCACTTTTTTACAGTGGAATATGAAGGAGATAAATCACCATAAACGTCGTCTAAACGTTGTTTAATGTGATTAGGTGTATGCCTTTCTTTTGTGAAAAATTTAATGACCGGTACTCAACTTTCGTTACCTGAGACAGCTTCATGCACTAGTCACGTTGTCTGGTTGGCTACTAAAAACTACTACTCTTCGAGCCATGTAGGCCTCGCACATGTGCAACTATGACGCAACGGAGTTGGATTTGAACACGCTAGAACCTGTGAAAGTCTATCAGGCCGAGAATTTATGACACCTAGTCTAAATTAAATTAAAGCAAATTAGAATATACGTAATTAAAACATGTTGGTCACCTTGTTACTAGAACTATTTACAAAGATTAAAGTGCCCAAGAAATTAACATTTTCTACATAACTTGCTACCGAATATAACGTTCGATTGTTACCATCATTCTGAATATCAATGATAATCTATTCAATTTTTTCGTAACGAATTTATGGCTTTAATCTCCATTCCAAATTGTCAATAGCTTTAATAATCTGCCAGATAGATCAGTAACATAATTTTCTACTTTATCAAATCGTGAAACAATTCCAGTTCGTAAATCATATCGCATATACCGTATTCATCTTACAATCGTATCATATGTCATTTATTTCTCACGGTCTGTGAGATATACAACAAGTTGCAAAAGTGTTTCTGCAAAATATTTTACAAGATGATATTGCTTTATGATGTAGGAATTACTTTTGTTTGCATCTGTATGTGTATGTTCGCAATGTTTTGCGGACCGGATGCTTATATCACTCGGGGCTTATCTCGGGATACAACAATAATCCCCTTATTTAATCTGATAATTAATAAAATTAGTGCCAAATAATTGGCACGAGCGATATTTAATGCTCGAAAGCAGAATAGGATGTAAACCAAATAACAAATGAAGCAAATATTAATAAGTAATAATATTTTATTGCTCTCTTGGAAACTGCTACTGTTAATAGCATTTTACATCTACGATTTTGAAAATTGTATAAAGAAGATGTTTCAGTAACAGGAATACTTGAATAACTCAAATTTATATACCTCTAGCCAGTGTTGGGCGTAATCTACTAATGTGACAATCGACTGATTTAGTTGGTTAAAGAATTCGATTAAAAATTTCAATAATGAATAAATGAATTAATCATCTGTTTTAATCATAAATTTCTGTCTACTGGCAATCCAAATTATTACAAGAATAAAGGAATAAGAACGAAAACAAGAGGAGGAATGATAAGACAACATAAGAAGAGGAAAAAAAAGAAGATGGTGAAATAAAAAAAGGTCAAGGAGAAGAAGAAAAAGAAGATAAAAGAAACGAAAAAGAAGGAGAAAAAAGACAATGGAATGAATAAGAAAGAGAAAATGAAGTAGAAGGAGGTGAAGAAGGAGAATGAAAAAGAGAATAAAATGGACAAAAAGAAAGAGAAGAAGAAAATGAGGAAAATGGGGGAGAAAAAAGAAAGGGATACCATAGAGCTCAAGATGAAATAGAAGGAAGGAAATAAGAACAAGAAGACGAAGAAATAATAGAAGAAGAAAGGAAATAAGGAGAAAGAGGGATACAAGTACATAGTGGAAAAAAAGGAGGAAGTTGAAGATAACGAAAATGCGTTAGGCAATAAATTAATGTTCTAGGAAGAACAAATAAAGGAAGCAAAAGAAAAGAGGCGAAAACCAAGAAGGAAAAACGGAGAATAGAAAAGGAAAACGAAGCCTGGTACTATTTTCTAATAATTTCAATGATTGTGACAATAATTCTTGATTAAAACTAAAACTAAATCAATTATTAATCATAAATTTGCAAATGAAACTAATTTAATCACTTTAAATTTATTGATTGATATTCAATCTTTACTCAGACTAAATGTTGCCCAACACTGTCTCTAACATTACAAAACGTGAGATAATAGCAGATATGCATTACATCAATAAACATAGATGCTTGCCAACAACTAAGAAAGTCCATCCAAGTTCTACTAAGCACCTCAATATTTGTAGACAAGGAAATACTTTTTCTTCCGCATTAGAATGTAATAGAGGAAAATAAGACAAGTTATTTACTGGATAAATACAGCAGAATGCAAAAAACCTATAGCTAGCGGTGAAACGTTACAGAAATGCATTCCAATTTAGTTGCTGTGTCTTTTCAGTTTAATTTCGAAGTCTCTTCAATCCTCAAATGCTTAATTTCCACTTCCTTTACATGACCTTGTTTACTCAACAAACTTCCGTGTAATACACAAGAACTAATTACAAACGACACGCTCTCGTTCTAATAACATCAACAACAACAACAAAATTAAACGTGTCACCGTAAAACGTCAAAATCCGATCAAAATCAACCCCATAACCGCCTACGACTTTTTCCATCGGCTAAAAACAATCAGCAAGATGAGCGTAAGGAGAAAATACGTTGCTTTCCTTTCTTCGCGCGAACGAACTTTATACGGAAGAGCGCAAAGTGATCAACAAAAGAGACGCGTGCACGCTTTGGAAAAGAATTCATTGCACGCTGATGGCATCCGTTTGCGCATCTTCTGTAGTATAGGTGGTATATTTTTATTATCAAACCTTTCGCGGAAGATAAAAGAAAAGAAAATAAAACGACTAGAATAGCGCTGATATTAAACGGTAGAGATGCACATAGGGGAGAGATAGAAGAAGGATTACGTTCTATTTTTAGAGGCGTGTTCAGAGTCAGTGGCGTAGTTTCTAGGGAATTTGAAGATTTTTTAGAGTTTCTGAAAACATCAGAAATAAACGTGTGATTTGATGTCGGGATAATGACCGAAATTTAAAAAAAATCATTCTTGAATTTCAACCAATATTTCGTTCTATTTGAAAGCTTCTTGCAGGGTGATATTACAAGTCAAATTAACAAATATTAGAATATTGGAAATGCTAATACAAAATAATAAAGCTATAACTTGCAAGCAGTTAGAAATAGATAGCCAACCTTCTAAATTTGAAGCACATCTCAATAGAACGAAATTACGATGTAAACGTCATAAATTGTCGGCCTGATATAGAAAAAATAAACTTGGTAAAATATAACAATTTTTATTTTTCAATATAATCTCCCCTAACATCAATACACTTTACAACGATCAATTAATAATTCTATACCCTTGTAAAAACAATCTAAAGTTTTTCCCTCAAAATGTTGTATTACAGCTGCTCGCAACTCACTATCGTCCTTAAAACGACGTCCCTTATGGTCTTTCTTTAAAGGAGAAAATAAATAATAATCACTTGGAGCCATTTTCGGACTATAGGGTGGATGTTCCAATTCTTGAAGGCCACATTCGCGGACAGCAGTTTGCGAAATGGCTGTAGTATGGACGGGTGGGCGTTCACGTTGGAGAGCAGAAAGAAAATGCGGTATCCATCTTGCACTAATATTATTCATGCCCAAATGGTTATGGAGAATTCGGCGAATACTTGTTTCAGAAATGTTAGACATCACTGCTAATTCCTTCATTTTCAAACGGCGATCTGCGAATACCATTTCTTCAATAATTGAAATGTTATCAGTTCAATTGACCGACCGGGGCGCTCATCATCCTTAAGGGATTCATGCCTCAAATGGAAACATTTTGCCCACTTTTTACAATGGAATATGAAGGAGATAAATCACCATAAACGCCGTCTGAACGTTATTTAATGTGATTAGGCGTATGCCCTTCTTTTGTTAAAAATATAATGACCGCTCGGTACTCAATCTTTGTTACCCGAGACATTTTCATGCACTAGTCACGTTGTCTGGTTGGCTACTAACAATTACTACTCTTTGAGCCATAATATATATAGCGTAGGCCTCGCTCATGTGCAACTATGACGCAACGTAGTATAATAGTAATAACAGGAATTTTATAGTCTAAAGGAATTAAGTAACTAGTCTAATCAAATAACTATTCTGAACAAACTTTTTGTTTATTATTACGTAAGTTTTTGAAAATACGAGCGCAAAAGGCACAGTTTATCAAGACTAGCATCCCCTAATTGTGATGTAATCTTGCTACAAATTAAGCCAGCTGCGGAAAGGGCTCTTTCCGATTCCACACTTGTTGGCCGACAGGTTAGTAAATAATAATAATAATGTATTTCCAACGACTTACAAAAGTATAGGAAATGGTCCAAAGATACACACAATACAAACACGAATGCAACAATAATAACACTAAAAAGGACATTAAGTAAGCCTACAATAACAAAGGCAATAATAAAAGGTAATTGGGCGGAGCGCTTACACGTTAAAGCATTAACAGAATTAGATACAATTAAAATCAAGTAACATTACTTGTTAAAAATTCTTGTATCGAATAAAAGCCGTTGGCTACGCAGCATATGTTGGACTTGCTGTTAAATTTAGTTTAATTAAACTTCTTCCAATGTGAAGGAAGCTTGTTGTAGATCTTAATAGTTAGAATTTCGGGCCACTGCCGATACATAGTCAACCTGGATTTTGGAGTGAGGAGATCCTCCCCGAATCTAGTTTGATAGTCGTGAAAATCCAACATAGATTTACATTTAATTGATAGGTTATGGTCGTTCTTATCAGATGTCACCAACACAATATCATCAGCGTAAAGAGTGATAAAGTTATCTGTTATGTTAAGAGGAAGATCATTGATAAAAAGTAGAAAAAGAACAGGACCTAATATTGAGCCTTGGGGTACACCGATATTAGTGGTAAGTTTGCTAGAGCTACTGTGGTTTGTAACTCTGCTACTGCTACAGTCGGAAATGCTGTTTTCTATTCTTCAAAAACGATTCTATCCACTCCAGAGCGAGACCTCTAATACCGTAGACAACTAATTTATGCATCAAAATATTATGATTAACACAATCAAACGCCTTGGTTAAGTCCAAGTAAATTGCTACAGGGTAGGTACCATTTTCAGTAGAAGTGATAATGCTCTTATATAATATTCAAAAATTTTAGAAAAGCAAGAAGTGCGAGCAACAGGACGATTTATCGCCTTTTTTATAAATAGGTACTAGTTTGGTAGTTTTCATGCACCATTTGTGTGTATATCCCTCTATTTTTTGCTCTTCAAAATAATTTATTTCCTTTTTAACTACTGGTGTAAAATTTTTACTTTTACCTTGCATTAGAGTCGGTACTTGACAAGATGTCTCGGTCTTTTCCTTTATTAAAACCTGCAGTTTATCTTTCATAGATAGCGTACTTAATGTTGAAGGAACTGACTCAATTGACATCCAAAGTCTTCGGAATCAGAATCGTTAGTTTCTGATAATTCAGTGTTGGTGTCTGTTTCGTTTTTATCGCAAATACGCTCAATTTGTTCTACGATTATCTTCGTTATTGTAGATTTGTTGGTCTTCGTAAAAATTCAGTAGTCTTCTTCATTTGAATTCTTGAAATTGTTACCATAAAGAAATTGCAAAGCGTCAAAATAAACAGTTCGTCGTTCTTTTATACGTCGTATCAATGTGTTTTGCATCGTTAGCTCATCAAGCATAAATTTCAACATAACATAATGTTTGTAAAGCAACTTTTAGTTGGTTTGTTCTAATAGTTTAGTTGGTTGTAATGCTGATATTGTATTAGAAAGCAAAGTAAGCTCGTTATCAATAAAACTATCTGACTTCAAATCTATGAGACTCTCTAATACAGTTTATATATAATCTTCTAAAAATGCTCTAACATAATCAGTAAACTATTCCAATGTGTTTTAGAATCCATTATTAACGAAAATCCTCGACCAAACTCTTTTAGACATTTCGATACTTTTCGTACTTTTGTTATCAGAGAATTTAATTGTATATCCTGCATAGAATGTAATTGGGAGTCAGTACATACGCTTTGTACTATTTGGAAAGTTTCGCCATCATTTTCATCGTCTTCATCATCAGAATGATCTGTATCAGCTAACTCAATTTCTTCTAAATTATTTTTGCTGTAAAGCACTTCGATTATAGCAAACTGTATACCATGTGTGAGACATAACTGATGGTTTATACCAATCAGTTTTCCTACTTTCTTCGTTATTGAACCTCCATCTGTAGTAATTGATACTACATTTTTGAAAGAAATCTCAAACTTCTGTAATTTATTTTTAATGAGAGTTAAACATTTATCAATGATTTATCAATAATTTCTAATTTTTCAAAAGTATTTGAGGCTATCCTGTACAAATATTTATACTATCACGTTAGTAATAAGTTATCGCCCGCACAGCATGGGTTTATCAAGGGAAGGGTCACCAATCTACATATGCATACTTACGAATGAGGTCTCTGAAGCATTAGATCAACGCATGCAAACTGATGTGATCTATACGGACTTTTCCAAGGCCTTTGACAAAATTCAGCATCGCATTTTGTTATAGAAGCTTGATCTCTGGGGCTTTTCGGACGATGTGCTGCAGATTTTAGAATCTCCATGGTCGGTCTAATTATGTTGAATACCGTGGCTTTAGATCTCGATTATATGAAACTACATCTGGTGTACCGCAGAGTTCCGTTCTCGGGCCATTATTGTTTATCATATTTATTAATGACGTTCTAGAATTGCTTTCTTCAGATTGCTTATTATATGCGGACGATCTCAAGATTTTTCGGAGAATTAATACTGTGGCTAATTGCGATGCTGTGCAAAGGAATTTGCAATGTGTTCATTGCTGGTGTCTGGAGAATTACTTACCTTTAAATGTTGCTAAATGCAGATGTATTACTTTTGCCCATCGAACTGCTGTAGTAGGGTACCCATATAGCATTAGTGATGAGTTACTAGTACGCTGCGAAGAAATTAAAGACCTTGGTGTTCTTTTCGACAATAAATTAACATTCAATAGTCATATTGTCAGAACACTCTTGGCTTTTTAATCCGTAACACCAAGCAGTTTGATAACAAAGCGCTTATTGCTACTTACAACGCATACGAAGGACACGCTATATATTTTGAGATGCCACAAAAGTAGAGAAGTTAGAGCTGGCAACACTGCATTTCTAAATACCACCATCCTTAAGTAGTAAACTCTGACTGTCAGTTGAGTCGCTGCTGTCATACAGTAAACGTGGTAGGTACGATTTGTCATCGAAACATGAACTTGTCAAGAGAACATGTACGCGCAATGATTTACTACGATTTTAAGGTCGGTTTAAGTAAACAACAAAGTCTTGAACGATTGCAACTCGCATTTGATGATGAAAGTCCTTCACGTGCAACTGCGTTTCGCTGGTATAGCGAATTTAAAAGAGGACGGATATCGCTTGGTGATGAGGAACGTACCGGTAGGCCCTGTTCTTCAGTTACCGCTGAAAACATTGAGAGTGTGAGACGTATGATCGACGAAGATCCGAGATGCACCTATCAAGTGATTGAGGCAACTTTTGGTGTTGGATCCGCAACAGTAAATTCAATTTTACATGATCATCTTCGGATGAAAAAAATTGTTACTCGTTGGGTGCCACACACTCTTACCGATTTCCAAAAAGCAGAGCGAGTAAGAAACGCTCGGGAAACATTGAAAATGTTAAATAATGGTGGACATCGCATTCTATCAAAAATAGTAACAGGTGATGAAACTTACATCCCATTTTACGATATTCCTACCCGCCAGGAGAGCCGCGTGTGGATCCACGAAGATGCACCAACACCAACAATGGCCAAAAGGCAAAGGGTTATCAAGAAAGTTATGTACGCAGTTTTCTTCCGTAGTACCAGATTAGTAAAAGCAATGAAGCTGGAAAATCAACGTACAGTCACAGCAAACTGGTACACCACAAAATCTTTACCTACAGTTCTTGAGTCAGCCAACATTCGCGGGTTGAGGTTGCATCACGACAATGCATCGTCACACAGTGCACAGCAGAGAGTTGAATTTTTACGTGAAAATAAGGTAAAAGTCATTGAACATTCACCCTATTCGCCTGATTTGGCCATGTGTGATTTCTGGTTGTTCTTCAACCTAAAGAAACATTTACGTGGTCGATGTTTCACGACGGAGGATGAGATAGATGAAGCAATTCATCTATTTTTTGAGAGCATTCCAAGAGATGACTGGCTTCACGCTTTTACGTTGTGGAAACTTCGGTTACAAAAGTGCATTGATGCAGGAGGAGATTATTTCGAACATAAATACAATCATTTTCGTAAAAAGACTTGTAGTTTTCTTGTATCTCAAAATATATAGCGTGACCCTCGTATTGTTAGAATAACGAAACCTGTTTTGTTTATTTAACATAGAATTGCGTTTTCAGTTGCCCAACTGGATTGTTGATGTAACAGATTGCTCTAGGTTAACGGCACCTTCAACAAAAACCCATTTTTACTTTAATAAAATTATTTAGTTTTGATCGAATGCAATGCGCCTCCTACTAAAACGAAGCAAAAAAGAATCATGCCACTTCCCGTTTCTTTTCAGATATTTTCGGATCATATTTTACTCGTTTGTTCGATAGTGTCGTACGCCACTGGTAACTAGCCGGACTCCATACCAGAATAATCGCGAAAACGCCCTCCCAATCCAGCCGCTTCCACGTCTCGCGTTTCGCTCGCAATTTAAGCTCTCCGTTCGCCAAAAGCTCGCAGTACTACGCGGCAATTCAAAATCAATAATCTATTCGCGTGCACCAGCGTGTAGTAGAGAGAGTATGTAATAAGCGGGGCTCGGGGTTACTCTCGCAGAGTTCCCGGACCTCCGTACAGTCCAGTCGGTTAGTCTGGCGAGCACGTGCCGCGAAATTTCGCTAGATATACCTGACCTGTACGCCGAAGAACAGAAGCGACCCTCTACCCGCGCTAGATGCGGAATTAAGCGCTATTGCAGCGCGTTTCGTTGGTGCTACTGGTACTATTTTTAATGAACGCAATTATTAATAACGCGGTGTGGTTTAATGAACTGTTTGTTTACGTTTTTGAAGCTGTTAATGCGCGATCTCGAGAACGTTAATGGGGATTTAGTTGTTTGTCATGATGGACATTTTTTTTAAAGAATTATTTGTAATATCTAATCTAGGGGTTCAAAAGAAAGAAAACTAAAAGAAGTAAGTGCGTTTATTAGCTTATTTATTGTTAATTTTGATTATCCTATAATAACGAAGGTTTTCACGGTTGGTGTCGACAAAAATTTGCATCAATTCTCCTGCTTGAATAAAGAAATTCTAACAGAATTTCTAACTTCAAACTTTTCAACACAGTCTGTTCACCTACCCACAGGTATGATATATAGGTTATTCTCTTGTGTAAATTATAATACTTACGATAAACTGCTTGCTTCACAAATTCCTTGACACTTGTTGCTTATTTGCCTACTCTAAATAGAATAGCTACTCAGCATTGCGCATTACTACATTGGTAAAATGCTGATGTAATCTCTCTATTAACAACATTTCGGTTGTCAATGTACTTAATGTTTAATCCTACAGTACCCGCTGGAAGTTCTGCAACATCGTTACCCGCTTTGGTCTCACAGACCAGCATATAAAAACGTTTTTTTTACCTACTTAATACTCTAATTTGGCCAAATTCACTGTTTTGATTACATTTTTTATTTAAAAAATGCAAAACATAAATATTTATTAAGAAAATAAATAAAGAAACACCCAAAAATTGTCATCAAATTTGTTTTTCGGTTAGCTTTTGTTGTGTAATAGAAGCATCTGCCTGTTGTTGTCTGGCTGACACTTGCTTCAATTTCTATTTTGTATATTTCTTGTATGCGTAGTTTCATTACTTATAGCAGATTTTGTAGTGTAGTCCCTCTTCGTAAATGTAGATCAATCATTGCGATTGACAGATTTCTCAAAAATTCCCGTCTTACAATTTTACTTTCCGGATTATTTACACGAAATAAGACAAAAGCATTGATAGCCCCAACATTTAGTAGTGAAAAAAATACTACCATTAGCCACCGGCGAGTATTTCTAGCAGAATTGTAGTGGGAGCACAAGTGTAGTGGCAGCACAATTTATCTACGACATCAACTCCACATTTTGTATGGTTATACAAAGTTATTATTTCTGGTTTATTTCCTTCCTTTATTTCCACTCTCCGGATCAATAGCATCATCGTGATGCATAGTAGAGACAAGGAAAACATTCTTTTTCTTTTTTGGAATATAGGAAACTAAAGTGCTATTTTTTTGATGGAACATGCTGGAATGTACTGGTGGGTTTGCAGGATTAGAAAATTCTAAGGGTAGCTCTCTTTTGTTTTTCCTAACTGTTCCTACCAAAGTTATTTTGTTCTTTATTAATTTTAGCTAAAGCTAAAGAAAAACTTGTAAACCAGTTATCTACCGTCAAGTTCCTTTCCGAATTATTTATTGGATCACAAAGTCGTTCAACAATGGCATCTGGAGAGTTGCTTACTTTGAAAGGGCCTTCTGGTTGCTGGCCAACATACGCTTCCAAGTTACTTGTATAATACATTTTTGCATCTGACAATGCAAACATTTTGATGCCCTACTTGTTGGGTTTAGACGGAATGTACTGCTTGAAGCTGCATCTTCCCCGGAAAGCTTCAAGTTTCTCATCTATTGTTACATACTCAGACAAACCAAAACCAGACATGCATTTACTGACAAACAAACTAAAAATGTCTCGAATAGGTGCAAGTTTATCCATTTTTTTCCGTTCATCTCTTGCATTTTTATCGTCAAATCTGATAACACAGAGTAAAAATCTAAAAGACATTGTTAAACGAAATACTTCTACTCTTGAGCCATCTGTTCTCCATAGATCAGCTGCGTTTAGTCGGTTTGCCTTTAGAACTCCCGCAAAATATAATAATCCCAAAAAAGCTTGAATTTCTAATTTGTCGGTAGGTCTGACATCACCTTTTCTTGAATACCTTCCTGCTACAGAATTTATGAAATTGTTTATGTTGGCAACAATAATGTTCAACAATTCGAGAAATAATAGTTCTAAGATGGCACGTGTTTTAACCATTTGGTAATTTTATCTTTACCTAAAAAACATAGCTCATCTGCGTTTACATCAATATCGTCCAAGTTTTCAGAATCAGAGATTTCTTGCTCGGATTCACTATCTTGATTACATTTTTCGAAGATACCTTCTTCATCGCTGTCTAAACTGTCATTAGCTTCTTCATCAAACAGAGTTTCTTGTTGGTCTTCAGCGAAACATCCCTCCATCAATCGGGTCAACCGAGCTTGCTCTATTTCATAATCACCTATGATGACTACAAATAACTTACAGTAGCAAAAAAAAACACAAAAAGAAACAAAAATACCTTATAAACTCAAATTTATACACAAACACTTTTTGAGACTTATGAAAACACACTTAACCGCTTCGGTCTGGGAGACCGAAATGGTAGCTGGAAAAGTAACTCTGTTCACTTCAACGTGATTTAATGCACTGAGCTGTCAATGGGCAAATTAGGAAGATACAAGGCGGCACATAACAATCGTTCAAAAAATGACTCGCTCATTTATTAAAAATAGTTGCTTCGGTCTGAGAGACCGACAACAGATACTGGAGGGTTAATTATAATTTAAAGCAAAGAAGCAGTGGATTTTTTGCATAGTTGTACAGGGTGAATCAACGATAGGGTAAAGTAAGTTTATGATTTATCGGTAAAATGTGCGATAAAACTGTATACACCGTATGATATGGCTAGTTAGTATTTTTTTCATGGCCTGTTTAGAATTGAAGATAGGTATAGGGCATATTCAACAAAAATTAGAAGGTTCTTAGTCCTTTATAAGATAAAAAAAATATACAGGTGTGCCATTTGAAAATAGTGTTTCTTTTTAATTTAATTTTTTTCATGTTTGGACAATTATATTCAACATCCTGTAGCCGATATCTCAAATGTTTTATAGAGTACCTATTAACTTAACATTTGTCTTTCCACTTACCAAATATAAACGTTTTTCTTACTGAAACGAAGGTAAAATTTTCAATGAAATAGATGCTTGGAAATGTGAGTCTTTACCTTTAAAGCTGAATATCTCGAAAACTACAAGGTTTCAACATAACAAATACATAACAAAAAAGTTTTAGAATTACGCGTAGAATTAAAAAATTAATTCATGTATAGGGTGTCTCATTTAAAAAAATACAACGTTTGGTTGCCCTACTTTTTTATCACACCCTGTATACCTTTATATATTTTTAAAATGTGCGGACTTACTAACCATATCATACGATATATACAGTTTTATCGAAAATTTTACCGATAAATCATAAACTTACTTTACTCTATCGTTGAATCACCCTGTACATAATACAGGGTGAGTCGGGCGAAACGGATCAAACTCCAAGAGTGTATTGTACACGTAAAAGAACTCATATGTTCTTATCCGATTTTCATTTGTTTTCAAGTGATAGCGTAATATTACATCCAAGTGATTTCTGGTGTTTATATTCCTTGGTTACCCTGACAGCAATAAAGATGCTGCCGTCGCTGTTCTTAACTGTTGGATGCAACAGTCAGTGTGCTAAAAAAAAGCGCAGTGCCGCTTTATAGACAATTGTGCAAATGTATAATTGTGAAAGGAAGGAATTTCTGGCGTTCACTGTAAATTGATAAACAAGAAGATAGATTCATTTTAAATTTATGCTGACATATTTATGTTTACATCGGTTATTGTTAGCCCATATGAACTTTTGTCAAAATATTTCGCTTGTTCTTGTAATCTTCTTTACTTAAGTTCGAAATTTTGAATCAACACTCTAAAATCATAAATATCAATAAGTTTTGTTCACTGTTGCCATGGTAACCAAACTATATTAACACCAGAAACCATTTGAATGTACTTTCCAAATGCAAGGCTCGCCTTTGACTGCAAATAACTAATTTTGAATCAGTGGTTTTAAAACGTCAACGTCAGTATCTTTCGTTTACTATTATCATGATAACCAAAGAATACTAACTCCAGAAACCGTTTTGATGCAATATCCAAATGCATGGCTCATATTTAACAGTAAATATCTGTTTTTTTTAATATTAACCATATTTATTTATTTATTTAACATATTGCATACAAAACAGGATAAACCCAAAACAAGTACCACAAATTACAAACAAGAAATTAAAATGTGACCTCATTTCTGACAGACTTATAATATTTAAAATGTGCCTGTATCTTGGTTTTGCGGTATCGCTGTAGAGCTGAATTTCTAGTTTTAATCATAAGTTTAATATTGTAAGTCAGCCATGGAGCGGGAGGTCTAGTTACCAAGATTCTTCTAAAAGGAGCGTGTGTGTTGAAAACCCGGATAATATTCGAGTTAAAAAATGAAACCTTGAGATCAGCAGTAGGCAAATCAAAGATTAGATACCAGGGCACAGCATAGAGATCTCTGACAAATTCGTCTTCATTAAACCTTTTAAACGATCTTGCAAAAAACGTCCTACTTGAAGCCCTTTGTAACCTCAGATTAATGGTACACGCTACTCCCATATGATCGGAAAATGCGACCTGGAATGTTCCTGGTCTATGGAAAAGTGTCTGGCTGCTAACAATAAACAAATCTAGGAGGGAAAAGGAGGAGGCCGTGACACGTATCGGCGTATTAATGATGTGAGTCATATCTAGGGAAGCGAGAAGATCCAGCATCCTATTAGTTGTGGCATCAGATAGATTTAATAAGTTTATGTTAAAGTCTCCTACGCAAATTGATATGTCTGACAGTTACAAATTCTGAGAAACTATCTTCCAATTCTGAGAAGACATAAAAAAATACTCAATCGAATAAAATTTGAATCACCGCTCTAGCGTACAAGTCGGCCGTTAAAGAAACAGCGAGATTTCGCACAAGTCTGAAATTATCTCAATTATTTCAAAAACTAAGATAAATGGATATAGGAAAAATTAATGGAAGTTGACATGGATTGAAGAGAGACAAGCAAAAACGTAATAATACACAGAATGTTCCATTTAAGAAACCAAACCTGTATCATTTGTAGCGGAAACTGTATACCGCTACATAACTTAATGTTGTGTAAAACATGTCCTCAAATCTTCTGAAAACTTTTCCTCTAAATTGCTGAGGACACGCTGTATAAATAATGTGCATGTACTAGAGAAAGATAATAAACCAAGCAACTGTAATTCTAGAAAGTCCCTATAATGTATTCTATCACATTAAAATGTCTGAGATAAGCCGTGGTACGGGGATCGAGGACGTGTAATTCCATGATGTTTATTGTACATTAAACGGTATTATATGTTAATGCGAACTTCATTACGCTAGTAACTTCGTTACTTGATAAGCTCAAATCTGTACATACAATTAAAATCAATCGTTTTACGCAAAAAAGATAATATTTGCTCAATCTCTAATCGTATCGACGTAAACATTTTAGGTGTATTGGAAATTTTCTCAGAAAAAAGGATTTGTGGAATTTAAAATGATTTTTATTTACCAAAACTCAAACTATTCTATTTTACAGCTTATATATAACGTTAATCCTGCTATTGTTTTTGCGTTTTTGCGGACGCAAAACTTATTTAAGTTAAGGCTAGTATTCTGTTTATTTGATACATTAGTAGAGTTGGCCACGCGCGCCAACGGGCAGCGGCGTTTCGATTAGGCCTCGGGTTCCACTAGACCTATTGTGCGTAGATGTTTGCTGTCGCGTAGTTGTTAAATAAAAATAAAATAATGCGTGCTCAAACACTTACCATTTTAAGAGTCCTCCGTGAAATCGCAAAGTGAATAATGTCTGCTAAATATCTGCAACATTAGATATGTTTCAACAGTTGTTTCGACAGACCGAGTGCGGCGCGAGGAAAAAATGTGTTTATATGCAGAGAACGAACGTTCTACATCTAGTGACGTTATATTTGCGTAATTAAAATATTCTTTGAAACAACTTAACGGTTCTGTTGACGCACCTTCACAAATGTGTCTTAATGTGCCAAAATCAAAACCTTTAGCTGTGCGTGAACATGTTGCACTATTTGCACAGATTCCACTAACGACACCGAAGGATCTTGTCACTTTTCTATTGCCTCCGCTAGTCCGAAGTAATTGTTGTGAATAATTTTTAAATCCGTTTTAACCCGACTATCTTGAAATTTCGACTGGCTTTTCTTGATAGCGGCAGGTTCCTTTGGACCGAATTGTAAAACCACGTTCTTAATATTCTCATAATATTTATGATAATAAAACGTAGCATTTAACCAAGTTTCCCAACGTGTAAGAATAGATTCTGGTGGCTGAGGTATACGGGGGCACAGTCTGTGAAATTCGCGAATACGTTTCGGTGATTTGACGAATACTGCTTTGGTATGCGCTATTAAAGCGTCTACCTCAGGATAATATTTTCTGATACTATCCGCCACAAGATTGAGAGCATGAATTTTACACGTAATGTGTAACAAGTTAACAGAATGCTTTTTAAGAGACCGGCATACAGGAACCATGTTTGCGGCACCATCACTCATAAACATCAACAGTTGGTTTGTTGAAAGTTCATACTTTTCCAACGTATTTAACACTAACTTTACAATTACTTCGGCAGTACATTGTTGTATTCGTCTGGAAGCTAATAGAATTGAAGGTGACGATTGATGCGGTTCCATTTTACGTGCCATTATATTAACGACGTTTCGTCGTTTCGTCCACACATAACCACATTTTTTTTTCTTTCAACTCCGATTTAATTCTTTTTGCAACATATTCACGAGCAGATGGCACTATCCTTCGTAACGATGTCCGATTTGGTAATTTATACACCGAATAGTTATTCCAAAACAAGACAAACGCTTCCTTGTCTAGTAAATTAAACGGTATATTACATACAATAAAAGTAACACATAAATTAAATATAAATTTGTCATAGTCTCGTGTGCAAGTTTTTTTGAAGCATGCCGTTCACTGTTTACGTGCCATAGACAGTCCCTTTTGGACCAACTCATCAACGGGACATTACATACTACACATTCAATTTTAGCGCCATCATACGTTAAGTCAGGAATTTCGGCTAAAAATTCTGTAACTTCGTCCGCCTTTGGTCGTTTGCGCGACGTACGCAACATTTCTAAACAACACGTACCGCGCTAATGGAAAGTCGAAGCTACACTGAGGCTTGTATGTAACCGTATAGATACGACGCAGCTGCCTGTTGGCGCGCGTGGCCAACTCTAGTGATGAGTTATAAATAAAAAAACTGTTTGAAGTAATTGTTGAACAATCGGCTTTGTAAAAGAAATAGATTTCACAAGATGAAAAAGCTTTTATATAAAAAAATACATGTGAGGCAATGCAGACGGCAGAACAGGGAGTGCTCGTAACCACGCCGATGACGCCGGGCAGGCAGAAACATGTCCGTGTGTTAGTGCTTTCTTTTCTCTACTCGCATTGTTTTTGCCGGGAATGATTTCACCAATACCATGAGCTATATTAGCATTATTTTTGGTTTTGTTACTAGGCATTTTTTCATGTGTATTTTCATACATCGTGGGTAGCCTGAGGGATCATTTGTATATGCAGTTGCCGAGCGCTTAGGCGCAATGACACCTTGTGTTCAGCAGCCCACGAGCTGCTCGATAGGTAGCGGGCATCTGTACTCCGGTGTGTGTCGCCACGGTCTAGGACGGCATGACTGTGTTTCTTGGCGTTAGAGGGCGTCGAGAGATATTTTCATTGCTGTTGTGGATATTGGGGGCATAAACTGAGAGGTAGAGACAATGCAGACAGCAGAACAGGGAGTCCTCGTAACCCTGATGACGCCGGGTAGGAGGAAACGTGTCCGTATGTTAGTGCTTTCTTTTCTCTGCTCGCATTGGTTTTGCCGGAAATGATTTCACCAATACCATGAGTTATATTAGCATTATTGTTGATGTGTGGTAATTTTCACATTGTGCTTTAAAATTTTCCATTTGGGGAAATTTACACTAAAATAAGAGGTAAAAAATTTGCCTCCTATTTTTGGAGAAAAAGTCCCTACAAATTTTTTGTAGTGTATTTCAAGCAACATTTTGTCAGTTTTTTTATGTTGATTTCCATACATATTTATAAGGTTATAATGAAATGCGAAATACTTCAAAAAGAAATTAGTGGGTACCAATAGATCTATTAAATTTAGGTTATGTTCTAACAAAACAAGTCACTGCTGTCAATTGGCAATAATATCGTCAAATTTGTACCATATTTTACACTAAGTTTTGCACTGTTTTCGCAAGTACTCCATGTAAATGCAGCTTTGGAATATCAAATTAATTTTGCCGATTAACTTCACGCCTATATTACATAATAAAAGGACTAATTTCACACAAATTTTACTGTGTATGTGTATATTATATTTACAGTAGTCTATGGACAATATGTACATATCCATAGATATGGTTATTGTGCCTACTTAATCTCATTTAACTAATTTTACAGAGAATCGTAACACCTAACGCCCACCCATAGTTAATTAAAAATGTAAACCAGATGCTATAGCAATTTAAACAAAAATATATAGGAATGTAGTTAGGTTTGATAAAATTAGCTAACCTAACAGAGAGAATTGTGGCATTTCCCGTTATTCGGTTTTTGTTTTTGTATGCAAAATCGATGTATGTAACATGTATTTTTTTTACTCAAACCGATAACGTTATTTATTTTAAGAATTTTCCGGAATTCGTATCACATTCTTTTAATCTCATATTTTAAAGTTATCAGCTATACATTTTATGTTCTTTGTACTGCAGATTTTCAGAATCACCTATGTAGGTAGAATATGAATTGATATCGACACATATCGAAATTGGCTTAAAAATAGATTAATCACTCATGAAATATTGTCAACAAATATACGTCGTTCCTAAAATAAAAATAAATAGAGTATGCTCGGTAACTCTTGGCACAAAATTAAAAAATGCTTATAAACTAAACGCAATATTTCAGCAACAATGAACTTTATTTGAAATGATAAGTGGAGTTACTAAATTTGCGCCAACAGTCAGTAGCTTACACATAAAAGTTTACACAAAATGAATGGTCAGAAATAAAATATAATACGTGCTCAAACACTTACCGTCTTAAGTCTTCCGTGAAATCACAAAGTGAATAATGTCTGTTGAATATCTGCAACATTAGATATGTTTTCACAGTTGTTTCGGCAAACCGAGTGCGGCGTGAGGAAAATGCGTGTTTATATGCAGAAAACCAACGTTCTACATCTAGTGACGCTATATTTGCGTAATTAAAATAATCTTTGGAACAACTTAACGGTTCTGTTGACGCACCTTCACAAATTTGTCAATGTGCCAAAATCAGAATCTTTCTCTAAAAGACTTTCAAACCTTTCTAGAACACAAACATTTTTTGCGTATTCTACCGTGCATAACTGTGCGTGAACATGTTGCACTATTTGCAGAGATTCCACTAACGACACCGAAGGATTCTTGTTTCTATTGCCTCCACTAGTCCGAAGTAATTGTTCTGAATAGTTTTTAAATCCGTTTTAACCTGACTATCTCGAAATTTCGACTGGCTTCCCTTGATAGCCGGAGCTTCCTTTGGATCGAATTGTAAAACCACGTTCTTAATATTTTCAAAATATTTATGATAATAAAGCGCGGCCTGTAACCATGTTTCCCAACGTGTAAGAATAGGTTCTGGTGGCTCAGGTATACGGGGGCACAGTCTGTGAAATTTGCGAATACGTTTTGGGGATTTGACAAACACTACTTTTGTATGCGCTATTAAAGCGTCTACCTCAGGATAACATTTTCTAATACTATCTGTCACATGAATTTTACACGTAATATGTAACAAATTAGCACAATATTTTTTAAGAGACCAGCCTACAGAAAGCATGTTTGCGGCACTATCACTCATAAACATCAACAGTTGGTTTGTTGAAAGTTCAAACTTTTCTAATGTATTTAACACTAACTTTGAAATTACTTCAGCAATACATTGTTGTACTCGTCTGAAGGCTAATAGAATTGAAGCTGACGATTGATGTAGTTCCATTGTACGTACCATTACATTAACCACAAAATGTTTTTTACGATCTGTTGTTTCGTCCACACATAACCACAGTTTTTTATCTTTCAACTCCGATTTAATTCTTTTTTCAACATGTTCACGAGCAGATGGCACAATTCTTTGTAACGATGCCCGACTTAGTAATTTGCAGTCCGAATATTTATTCCAAAGGAAGACATATGCTTCCTTGTCTAGTAAATTAAACGGTAGATTACATGCAATAAAGGTAACACATAAATTTAATTTAAATTTGTCATAGTGTCGTGTGCAATTTTTTTTTTTAAGAATGCTGTTTACTATTTACGTGATGTAGACAATCCCTTTTGGACCAACACATTAAAGGGATATTACAAACTACACATTGAATTTTAACGCCGTCATAATTTAGGTCAGGCATTTCTGCTATATAATTCTGTAACTTTGTCCAACATTGGTCGTTTTCGCGGCGTAGGCAACATTTTTAAAACAAACGTAGAACTACGAAATAGTATTTACGGCAGCGTACATGTATACACAACAGATCTGGTTGAGACTCGCAGTTATACTGAAGGTTGTATCGAACCCCCGCCACTGCCCGTTGGCGCTAGTGAACAACTCTAATAATTAACGCTGGCCACGAGCGGTACCGCGCATCGGCGTAGAATCAGTTCGGACCGAGAGGAACGGTAGTATTATTTCGTCTGCGGAGCAGTACGGACATTTTCGCTGCCGGTCATTTGCGCAATTGTTTATCTGTCCTAGAAAAATTATGATTTCGTCAGCAAAACGACCGCGGTCGGAGAAACTTCGAAAATTTATGCAGAAATTCCAGACTTAATATATGAAGGTGCTAAAATTAAATGTGTAATCTGTAAAATCCCGTTAATGTGTTGGTCCAGACAACATTGTCTACGACACGTAAATAGTGAAAAGCATGTCTAAAAAGGAAATTGCGCACGAGACAATGAAAAATTTATATTTAATTTATGCGTTACGTTTATCGCTGTTGATGTTAGTGAGTGATGGTGCTGCAAACATGCTTTCTGTAGGCCGATCTCTTAAAAAGCATTCTGCTAATTTGTTACACATTACGTGTAAAATTCATGCTCTCAATCTTGTGGCGGATAGTATCAGGAAATGTTATCCTGAGGTAGACGCTTTAATAGCGCATACCAAAGCAGTATTTGTCAAATCACCGAAACGTATTCGCGAATTTCACAGACTGTGCCTCCGTATACCAGAGCCACCAGAACCTATTCTAACTCGTTGGGGAACATGGTTGCAGGCCGCGTTTTATTATCATAAATATTTTGACAATATTAAGAACGTGGTTTTACAATTCAATACAAAGGAAGCTGCCGCTATCCAGAAAAGCCAGTCGAAATTTCAAGATAGTCAGGTTAAAATGGATTTAAAAATCATTCACGAGAATTACTTCGGGCTAGCAGATGCAATAGAAAAATTACAAAATCCTGCGGTGCCGTTAGAAGAATCTCTACAAATAGTGCAACATGTTCACGCACAGCTATGCGCGATTGAAAACGCAAAAAATGCTTCTGCTCTAGAAAAATTTGAAAGTGTTTTTGAGAAAAATTCTGATTTTGGCACATTAAGACACATTTGTGAAGGTGCGTCAACAGAATCGTTAAGTTATTTGAAAGATTATTTTACTTACGCAAATATTACGTCACTAGATGTAGAACGTTCGTTCTCTGCATATAAACGCATTTTTTCTTCATGCCGTACTAGTTTTGCCGAAACAACAGTTGAAACATATCTAATGTTGCAGATATTTAACAGACATTATTCACTTTGTGATTTCAAGGAGGACTCTTAAAATGGTAAGTGTTTGAGCACGTGTTATTTAATTTTTATTTAAAAGATGAGCGAAATTATTTGCGGCAGCAAACATCTCTATTAGCAGAATAACTCTAGTGGAACGCGAGGCCTGGTCGACTCTACGCTACTGCGCGGTACCGCTTGTGGCCAGCATTACTAATAATATATCAATACTTTCACGTATTACAAAACCTATTACAATCGCGACTGATATCGTATTATATCTTGTTTCGTTATTTTTTACTGGAACCTGTAGAATGTTTAGCCTAAGATTTTATCTCTTTCTTAGATGATATTTCGCCATCAATGACGTATTTGTGTACAAATGTAAGTGTAAATCTACAGAATATTTTATGATAACTAACAGATAGCCATGTACAATAATTTAGAAAACTGGAAAACTTGTTGGTTCTTGAATTACTGTCAATTATTTTTTATAGATTATTTGTGTAGGCTAATACAACAATATGGAAACGTCAATTTATTCTTTATATAATGATGAAATTAAAATTTAAAAAGTACTTCGTCGGCTTACTTCTAAAACCTTCCAAGTCATGTTTTAATAGTTTTTTTAGGGGAAGAGTGGGAGCGAGAGGGGGGTTTGTACAGACGTACGCCCCCCATGTTAATGTCTCCAATGGCTCCAATCTAATGGTCCTTAAACGAAAAACTAAAGAAGGAGGCAAATGTTTATAAAAAAGCTTCTACAAAAGCTTATCTGTCAGATTCTGGGAAAATATGCAAGCTGTCCCATCAACAGAAATTAAAAAAACGAATCAAATTTGGCAACGGTAGCCATCTCGTAGAATCTGGCTGATATAATTGTTATCTTTATAAAATGTACAATAATTCGCCAATGCAATTAAAATGATCTAATCATCGTTTTCTCAAACGGGGCTGTTGGTCTATGCTATCCCCAACATATCTGCGCTTAATAATAACAAAAGATGATTCACACATGGAATATTTTGGATAATTTATAGAACAGGGTAAAACCGAAGAAAGCAGTTTTCATGTGTTATAAAACGGAACTTCGCCGTGTGGTTTTGCATATTTTCTTTTTTTTCCAGTACATTAATTGTGCTACCTTATTTTTGTATTTACTTTATTCATTTCAATAGGCAGTTTTAAATAAAAACATGTAATAATTATTATTTAACAATCCGAAGAAGAGCGATTGCTACCAGATAACCATGTTTGAACAAGAAGATAAATCCGTGACCAAAATTTATAAATTGCGGACCGAATTAAACAATCACTCTCTGTATTCGTCAAATCTAATTCTTGGCAATGTTTCTATGGTTCCTAGACGCAAAGTTAAGCTCAGAGGACGGAGATTTTTATCGATTAAGGAAGTAGTGCCATCCAGGCGATTTGGAAAAGTTCCAGCATCGTTGGCTAATGTGTATTTCTTTGTACAGAAGAATGTTACGCTGGAAAATAAAACTCCACTTCACAAAGAGAAAGTACTTACTTCTATTCCGTACAATCCATAATATTACGGCCAAAATTCTCTAGGAGCCAGTTTAAAATTTGTAATACTCAACAATTAAAATCTTAATAGTCCATGAGTACTACTATTACTCATGATTGGACTATTAAGGCTTTAAAAATAAGTAGTTAATTTCAACTTTTCAACTCATTCTTGAGAAAAACATGTTGACATATCGAAAACTTTTTTATTATTAATTTTAGGAAAAAGTTATTTACCTAAAAAGTTTTGCATGGTCTAAAACCTAAAATGCAACCATAAAATTTCAAATTTTTTTGATTTGTCAGAAAATATGAATGTTAAACAGTAAAGTATCTTTATTTTAGACAATATCCACAAATGTTATAAAGAAAGTTAGAATAAAATGTTTTAATATGCAATCACATCCATCTACCTTGCAAAACAGGTTATATTATTTTTTATAAACTTTGCTACCGTTTACTTGTCGCTGCTTTCTAGACGGCAGACGTGTATCTCTTGGCACTAGATGGCGCTTGAGGACATTTTGTTTGTTGTTTCGAAGGATAGTGATATAAGCCGAGAGGCAAATCGCTGTGTGAGTACGCCCAGAGGACTTCTTCAACCCTGGCCGCGCAACAATTCCAGACGACCGCACATGACCCCGGGATATGCCCTAGTTTCCCCTCCAAAATAAGGGGATGACCCAATATGTGTATACCCTTCTTTTCACCTCAATCAATTCCAAGCTGCGCGAAATGAGCCAGCTTTAGCATAAGAGGACAAAAGGGTTTAAGATTCTTCAGACCGACCCTAGTTTCGATTGCAGTTCTCAGATGTGTGAGTAGAGAAGCACTAGGAGCAACGGTAATGACGCCGGGCAGGCAGAAACATGACCATTAGAAGAATATTTTCCTACAATAATTGACAGCATAAATTCAGTTGTATCTTTAGCATAATTTCGACAATTAAATATCGTTCAAGTAATCGTCTTGTTTGTCAGTAAATTTCAATATCGTTGGTGGTGTTAAATGTCATAGAGTCACATAAATTCAGTCTTCCTGTTGCGTCCCTGCATGGCATGGATTATGCTTTATTTTTAAAAAATAAGAATATTCTATTGAAATTTATTAGCAAATTATATTTCAAAAGGTATAGTTATTCAAATTAGCCGTGATTAAACAATCGCTATCGCAAATGAAATAAAGGAATGAAGGGATGCTAATCAATTTATCACTTTTAGTCAAAATATTCATCCAGGTAACACGTGATCGTCTCTATTCCCATTTTCTAAGTGTTCAGCGATCAAATTCTACCATAAGTACGAAGTGGAACATAATTTTGGTGGTTTAAGAATACGCAGGGTTCCAGTACGGAACATATTGCCACGGAAACTTCCACTATCATCATCTAGATCATCGGCCGATGCTCCGGAAGTCAGATAGACGCTGAGACAGCATGCGATGTGTCTTCTTCTTTTTCTGTATCTTTTTCTTTTGTTGGTTCTTCCTGTTCCTCTTCGCTTTCTTTGTCTTCCTTATCTTCTTCTTTTTCTGTATCTTTTTCTTTTGTTGGTTCTTCCTTTTCCTCTTCGCTTTCTTTGCCACTCGCACGATTGCGAGAGCTATTTATAGCGAGGTATTTACGATTAAGTGATATACGTGACAATATAAACATTGAGTTTATATTGGAACGTCACAATTACAGGTTAATTTTCTCTTTTAATGTTTTAATACTCGTAAAATTTCATTTTTCTCTTGTTTATTTAATCTACCGAAAGGTTCTTGGATACACTCAGTGACCTACAGACCGTACAATTAATTGTTTAATTGGCGAAATTATTTTGTTTCAATTTTTCAAATTGGTGTTTTAATGTTCACTATCAGAAATTTTATTGTCAGTGCATCCCACTGCATCCGAGATTAAAAGTCAATGTGGAGACATAAATTCACAATGCAGCTGTAGAGAAAAGTTTATAAAAAAAAACAGAGATTGATTTTTCAGGGTAGATGAATCTGATTGCATCATAGTTTTTAATTCTAATCATTTTTTCTTTAAAACAATTTTCGATATTGTCTAAAATAAAGGCACTTTACTGTTACACAAAAATTCATATTTTCTGACAACCCTCGTATATGACTGAAAAAAATTGGTAACTGATGGTTGCATTTTAGCATTTAGACTATGCAGAACTTTTTAAGAAGAATATTTTTTTCTTCAAACAATAAAAAAGTTTTCCACATGGTTCCAACTTAAATAGACATACTGTATAAGCTATTAAAGTAGCAAAATACACTCCTATCCATATTCTGTTTTTTCGAAAATGTCCCAAGTATAATCTAAGTACACTATTTTTTCTAATCTAAATTTTTAAGTGCTTTATCTTTAACATTTTCTAGCACTTAAACTACATTATAGATATACCTTACACGAATTATTTCTAAATCGTGTGCTTTAATTAAACCGCTCCGATTTGTTCGCTGACAGCATTAAGGCATTGGTATTTAACTTCTACAGTAATTTAATATCTCTAGAAGAAGTTTACTTATCGGTATCCTAAAAGAAGCATTACTAGTCTGGGCAAACAGCGGTAACAGTCAGTAGGTATGTGGTGCGGAGTCGGCGATTATTTATTTCACACGTTCACAGCGTCAGTACTAGATCGATGCTGTATGCGAGTAGTTCTGTGTCTACGTTTATGTTTGCTTTAAAAATGTCGCAGTTAGGTACGTCGCGAAAACGACCAATGGCAGACACAGTTAAAAACTTTATAGTGGACATGCGGGACTTAATTTTTGATGGTGCTAAAATTCAATGTCTAGTTTGTAAAATCCCTTTAATGCGTTGGTCCAGAAGCCATTGTCAATGTCACATCGAAAGCAAACAGCATTCTTCTGTAAAAAGTGGCATACGAGACCAAGAAAAATTTACATTTGATTTATGTGTTACTCTTATTTTATGTAATCTATCGTTTCGTTTACTAGACAAAGAAGCATTTGTCTCCTCCTGGAATAAATATGCGGACTGTAAATTACCTAGTCGGACATCGATACGAAATGTAATGCCATTTGCCTCGTGAACATATAGAAAAAAGAATGAAAACGGAACTGAAAGATAAAAAACTGTGGTTGTGTGTGGACGAAACAACAGATCGTCAAAAACATTCTGTGGTTAATGTAATGGTACGTACAATGGAACTACATCGACCGTCATCCTCCTTCTTACTTGCTTCCAAAAGAGTTATAAACTGTACTGCCGATGAGATTTTAAAGGTGGTGTTGAACTCATTGAACAAATTTGAAGTTTCAACTAAGCAACTTTTAATGTTTATGAGTGATGGTGCCGCAAACATGCGTTCTTTGGGCCGATCTGTTAAAGAACACAGTGGTAACTTCTTACATGTAACGTGTAAAATCCATATTCTAAATCTTGCGGCTCAAACGATTCCTAGATGTTTTCCACTAGTAAATGCATTGATTGCTAGTACAAAGTCCCCGAAACGTACCCGACTATTTCACAAACTGTGTCCTGATTTACCTGAACCGCCACAGCCGATTGTTACACGTTGGGGAACATGGTTGCAGGCTGCGTTTTACTACAACAAATATTTTGATCAAGTAAAGAAGGTAGTTTTAAAATTCAATCCGACAGAAGCTGCAGCAATCAAGAAAAGCCAGGAAATATTTCAAGATAGTCAGGTTAAAAGAGATTTACAAACTATTCACAACAATTACTTCGGACTAGCGGAGGGAATAGAAAAATTGCAAAATGTTTCGATGTCGCTAGTGGATTCTGTTCAAATTGTGAATGATGTTCACGCACAGTTGTGCGCTGTAGAAGGCGAACAAATTGGTGTGTAATACGAAATTTGAAAGTGTTTTAGAGAAAGACTCCGATTTTCTTATATTAAGACAAATTTGTGAAGGTGCGTGTGAAGATGCATTAAGGTGTTTCAAAGATTGTTTTAAATATGCAAATATAACATCGCTAGATGTCGAACGGTCGTTTTCGGCATTAAAAAACATTTATTCTGCACGTCGTACCCACTTGACTGAAACAGCTGTGGAAACATATCTAATGATTCAAATATTTAAGAGATGTTACCCAGATTGTGATTTCACGGAAGACTTTTAAAACGGTAAGTGTTTCAGCACGTTTCATAATTTATTTTTTACCTTCTATTTTATGTGTAAACGTTAATGCGCTCGCCACGCCTCTGGTTGTTACCGCATATTTGCCCAGGTTAATCATTACGTTCCGGAAATTAGAATATTAACCTTCAAAAAAGCCAACTATGCGAAATGAAATATTATTGTTGTGTAACATTTAATAAAGATAAAACGAAATTATTAATAACCATAAATCTATTTTCCCCAGAATGAATCTATTTATTGCTCCATTTGGCGCAATATTTCTTCTGTCATCGTTCGCAAAAAAAAATCAATTTCACCTCGGCCATAAAACAAAAACGAACTCCCATCAAAATAATTAATGTTAAATTTTCCCGAAATAGAATCCAATTTAACGGTACATCCGAAGTTAGGTCCTATCGTTCTAAATATAGCCTAGAACTATTAATAGTCGAATCAGATCGTAATTCAGGAGTCTATCGCTCTATTGGATGCCCTAAAATATACCCTTTATGGTAAAATCGAATCCATTCATTGCAAAGCAAATACCGAAGCTGTATTATCGATTTAAAGGTGCGTACACATCTGAAATCTAACTCTATGTGAGGTTCTACACAGTCCCATTCCGGTACTAACTTTTGAACAGCAGAAGCTAGCGTTTTTAGAAAAAATAGATCGATTTCTATTTTTCGTGAACCTTGTCTATTTTTACGTGTTTATAATAATAATAATAATAATAACCTTATTGTATAAAACAGAAATACCATTTACATGACAAATGAATATAAACATAAAAAGATACGTTTTTAAAAAGATAATCGAAGAACGAATTAATTAATTACCACAAAGTTCCATAAAGTAAGGAAATAACAACAGTTAATAAAACAAGTAGAATAAAAGAAAATGATAACAAGAAATAATAAGAATAATTTATGCTTTCACAATTGAGATTTGACAGATTGGCAATTGTTATAATTACTAGAGTAACCAAAACTTGCGGACTCGCATAGGCGTCGGTATTACGGGTTAATATAAGAATACGAAAAATTCATAAATAAACTTACTTGCTAATTATTCAACAAATTAGAGGCATCAGGATGTGAACTACTGTAAACTTGCATCATTGCATATGTTTCCACAGTTACTTCTTCAAACCTTGTGCGTCGACAAGAAAAAATATTCTTATACATAGAAAACGATCTCTTCACATCTAAGGAAGTTACATCTGCATGTAGAAACTGGTTTTCAAAATCACTTAAAAGTTCACTATTCTTACACCTATTATAAACGGCCTCTAAAGTATTAAAATCGAGATTTCTCCTTAAAACATCTGCCAACTTTTGACTAGCGCATAATCCTGGCGTATCATTTAATGTCTGTAATTTATCTTTTACACTCTCCACTATGTCTAATGATTCCTGCAATGACAATTCAGTACATTGTAGTTTTCTGATGGCATCTAGTAATACTGTATAATTGGTACATATTGTTGTTAAATCTTCTAAAAGTTAAGGAATTTCAAATTCTCTTTGACTTTCTCTAATTGCTTTGGATTCATTCCGATTAAATCGCATTATAACTGATTGAATTTGTTGAAAATGGATCAAATACTAAGAAGCTGCTGTTAGCCAAGTACCCCATCGCGTTAAAATTGGTTCAGGAGGTTCTGGAATACCTGGACAAAATTTACGAAATTCTTTTAAACGTTTAGGAGATTTACGAAACACTGCTTTAGTACTTCCAATCATCCGATCAACGTTTCCGTAATGTTGTCGAACAACTTCACTAACTAAATGCAAAGCATGCAGCACGCAGGTTATATGTATTAAGTTAGGAAATATATGTTTTAAGGATCGCCCAACACTTAACATCGTTGCTGCACTATCTGTCACAATCATCACAACTTGATCTTGGGCAATTTTAAATTTTTGCAAAGCGTTCAGTATCGCTTTTTGAATATTTTCCGCGGTACATTGTTGAACACGTTTGCAAGCTAACAAATATCGAGATGCTGTGTTCTCGCTAGATAAAACGCGAGCTATTACATACACAATACTGTTTTTCTTTATATCGGTCGTCTCATCCACGGTAATCCATATTTTTTTGGAGCACAAATCACGTTTACACACATTTTCTAGCATCTCTTTCATTCGCGGCAAATGATTCTGTAATTGTGTTTGTGAGGGTAATGCGTACTTTGGAACGTATTGTCGCCAAAACGTTTAAAAGCTGCTTTTCTTACCAACGACAACAGAAGATTACAAGAGGTAAACATAATTAATAAATGTATGAGGAATAGTGTATAAGGTATTTCAGTTCTTGCATTTCTCATATGCTTAATACCATTGACATGCCTCTGGCAATCAGTTCTGTCCAATGCAGCCAAACGAACATTGCATATTAAGCAAAAAACTGCACTACCGTCATATTTTAAATGGGAAAAAAGTGACACATACTTATGTATATTAGTAGCAAATCTATTACGAGGCATTGTTTTCTTAAGTATGTAAATATTAGTTCTGTATGAAACGATACACTAATTATGTACTTGGTATAATACTACAACACACAAAAAACACCAGCTATATTTTCAAAAGCGACACTTATGTACATAACCTTGACCGTTCGACTAATCTCTGCAACAGCTCAACCGGTACTAAAACGAAATCTCTCTCAGCGCGGTTTAACATGATTTATATTCAAGGTCGACACTACATGCCTGCTTCTCTACCGGTTTAGTTTATTTATGAATTTTTCGTATTCTTATATTAACTCGTAATACCGACGCCTATGCGAGTCCGCAAGTTTAGGTTACTCTACTGAATATTCAAACTATATTATCGATCTAAAGGTACGTGCACATTTGCAATTAAACTATATTAAATTTGTGTTATTAATCACGTAGCACAGAATAGACCTCGATGCAATTGCAGATGTGTACGAAGTTTTGAAACGTCTCTACTCGCGTAAAAGATATTTTTCATAGCCAAAAATATTATACTTTGGTAGAAAATAATGCCTAGTAGTAATATTCGTAACCCTCAATATCCAGTAGACACTGAGTACAAGAGCGGTGAATTATTTGCCCACAATTAAATGCGTGAAAGAAACTGTATAAAGGCATACAATTACAATTACATGCTGTTACAACATCATCTTCATTAGCTTTCATTATATTTGCACGGGAAGATCGTCAAGCTTTTAGTCTACGTATTACATTGACTTAATCCTTCTGGAAATTTCTTGATAGTCTTGGATATTAATACGTTACTTTAAAGAAAGCATACAATTAAATGATAAATATTGAATCTATATTGTAGATCTCAAGGTGCGTACACATTTTCAATTTTTCTATATTAAATTTGCCTTTAAATTCGAACAAACACGTAGAATTCATGGAGATTATTGTTTAAACCTACACACTTCAATCTAATAATTATAAATTCATCACGTAGCAGAGAATAAGCCTTGATAAAATTACAGATGTGTACACAGCTTTAGAATTGAACAGTTTGGTTGATATACGATACATTTGTACGTGTATAAGGAATATTGTTCGTGGCTAAAAATATCTTCCTTTGGCGGAGAATGATGGGCAGTATAATACTCATAACAGTCATAACGTTTAATATCCAGTAGACAGACACGGAGTAAATGTCGTCCTATGGATTTAATTATCCAAGAACTGTCAATTGCCTGCACACCGTCAGATGTGAGGAGATTTAAGTTAATTAAATTCCCGGAGGTGGCGAACTTGTTTGATCGAATTTGTTATCAGTCGTAAATCGCTCAATACTCAACATGGAAGCTATATAGAGACAAATAATAAAATTACCAACCTTCGCAACGTGATTTTCGACAATTTTTAACATGGCTACAGAGAAAAAAGGTCATATTTTGGTCTAAAATTAAAATTAAACATGTTTATACTATGATATAGATTTATAAGTAAACTGTAATATCCTCTGATCAACTAAAAACTTTCTCTTCCAGGAAAACGGAGTAAAGCGTTCGTCATTAAGCTTAATTAATTAATTTGTGGATTATTTTTTGCAAAATCCTGACATAAATGCACGTAAATCAGCAACAAAAACTTATTAACACTCCATTTCCTTGCCTAAAAATAATTAATACGAGTATCTGAATAATTTAAAAAAAAATATAGGTAACAATCATTGAAATCTTCCCTATATAAGATAACGTTATATTTTATTATTCAAATTATTTGATAAATAACAGCAACTCAAAGTTAGTACGTAATACAACACCCTAATCTACATACGTAGTAACCCAATGTGTTCCAGTATTTCAATTTATTATCATTATTATTACTTTTGTAGTTGGGCCATGGCACAGATTAATAGATCTATTGTAACAAAATGCCCTTGTGTGTGTTAGAATAGTTGGAGGCTTTTAATGAACCTTAATACTACTCTAAGATCTTCTTCCTTTAGTTCAGTAGATGTGAGAAATGGCCCGGTGAAATGCTGGTGTCGTGTACGACTGATGGCAACACATTTACGAAGAATGTGTTTTGCTGTCTCTAGATCTTCTTGGCATAGATTTGCTAAACTCCTCTGGTTCCGGCAAGACGGAGTGTACCCACCGTGAGGCGTTGATCATATGTTGTTTCGATTTAATTTACCCTCTCTTAACTTTCGGCGCATATCCTCCGGTTTGGTGTTTCTCTGGAAATTGCGTAATAGCTGCATTGACTGCTCTGCACTACTTCAAAGATTACAATCTATAATCCCACGCTCTGGTGTCCGGTATTCGAATACGTTTTATCTACCGTTTCCTCGAACAAATGCTTTGTAACTTGTTACTCTTGTTTTTTGTACTCGTTTTGTAATTTGTTTAATTAATTACTTGTCCAGTAATTGGAATTTTCTCTGTTGGGCAATAAAGCTTATTATTATTATTATTATTATTATTATAGACGACAGATTCAATCTTCAGCTTTTCCTAGTTTAAATAAGTGATATTTTGGAGCTACATGACCTGTCAGAAATCCTACATTTTGCTGGACGATAGCACCATTTCTGCTATCGTTGGCGAGCCTGATTCGACTGCTTTCGCCAGTTTTTGTCCTGGAACACTTTCCCAGTGGGAGGCTTTTCGATTATTCTCCCATGTTTTGATTGCTTATTTTATGTGGCTCTTTTGAAGATCACAGAAGGGGTTGGGACTAATGAAAAACATGTCCGCTGCTTCTTTGGTCAGTTTATCCGCTTTTTCATTTTACTGTATATCTATTTCCCTCGTTTCGGACCCACTTCTCTTTTTATGTGAGAAAATTCGTCTCTAGGCAAGTATCATCAAAAACGACTTTACAATACCGAATTTGAGCCTTTTTTAATCATTTTTAAACACATTTTTTTCAAAATAATTTGATTAAAATATCGGGTGATACAGTTACTACGTTAACAAATAAGCTTTACTTTCGACTTACCGCAATTAAGTATTTTGCAAATACTTGTTAACTATACCTTTTGAAAGATTTTTTACTGATACGATATTTTACAATTGGCTCGAAAAACTAATACATTTTTTTCTGTTTATAGGACCAGTTCGATGTCAAAGAGCTGAAGCCCTTGTTCGGAACATACAGACACAAAATTAATCATGGCTACATGTCCACATTCTTTATCCTGCTTAGCGTCCTTATGCTGACCCACTTTTTAATTGTACTCTTTTGCAACATGGTAAGTTTCAACAAATTGTAATTTAAAAAAAAATGGAAACTACGCAGGGTGATCCAAATTAATACGTAGTTAGTACAAAAACAATTGATTAATGCAATTTTATAAAAAATCAAACTGGATACTCGGTATATTTATTCAACGTTTTCAAGAAAGTATTTCCATCTCTGATATAAAAACCTTACAGACTATTGTACTAAGAAAAATGATAAGGTTATGATGGTTTCCAGTTTCTATTAAAGACACACTCTTGTCGTCTAATATGCTTCCATCTTGCACGACCCTGCGCAATACGCTTCAGTTCAACAATGCTCTGACACGTTTCCTCTGTTCTTCTCCACGTAGTGCATGGTCTGACTCTGCTTCTTCTACCTTGTGGATTCCAATATAATGCAGCTTAACATGGAGTTGTGCCCGGCTTTTTCAGAGTGTAGCCTAACCATTTGTAGTTCCTTCTTCTAATTTCCTCGTATACATTTTTTTGCTTCGTCTTTTCCCACAATTCCTCGTTTGTTATCTTTACTGGCCACCATATGCCCATTATGTTTCTCAGGCACCTGTTTATGAATGTCTGAAGTTTTCGTTTTGGTGATTCTGTTACCCCCCAGGCCTCTGAACCATACAGCAGAACTGATTTTACACATGAGTTAAACATTCTACGTGTTGTTAAGAGTCCTAGGTTCTTTGCTCTACAGAGGTTTCTCATCCTAGTGAACACTTATATTGCTTTGTTTATTCTGTGTTGTATATCGAATATTGTAATTGAAAATTAGTAGATTAGTTAAATGATATGCACGATGCTAGCTAATAAACTTTGCAATAAGATATTGAAATTAAAATAAACAGCCTGGTAGATTTCCTACAAAAGATAAATCATCGCAATTTGACAATGATGTACTTTTATGTATCTCATTAGATCTTTCATGACGTCACCGTATATAGCCGACTTCTCCGATCAATTCGAACTGTCAAAACAACAGCTCCTACAAGCGGAAATTGCAGATTTGTCCTTAAAATACATCTAATTCCGAAGAAAACTAATCAAAATTACCTTATTGATACGTTAAGGTATATAGATATAAATAACGCTGGCCACGAGCGGTACCGCGCATCGGCGTAGAATCAGTTCGGACCGAGAGGAACGGTAGTATTACTTCGTCTGCGGAGCAGTACGGACATTTTCGCTGCCGGTCATTTGCGCAATTGTTTATCTGTCCTAGAAAAATTATGATTTCGTCAGCAAAACGACCGCGGTCGGACAAACTTCGAAAATTTATGCAGAAATTCCAGACTTAATATATGAAGGTGCTAAAATTAAATGTGTAATATGTAAAATCCCGTTAATGTGTTGGTCCAGACAACATTGTCTACGACACGTAAATAGTGAAAAGCATGTCTCAAAAAGAAATTGCGCACGAGACAATGAAAAATTTATATTTAATTTATGCGTTACGTTATCGCATGTAATATACCGTTTAATTTACTAGACAAGGAACCATTTATCTGCTTTTGGAATAACTATTCGGAGTGCAAATTACCAAGTCGAACATCGTTACGAAGAATTGTGCCATCTGCGCGCGAAAACATATTGAACAAAAAATAAAATCTGAGTTGAAAGATCAAAAATTGTGGTTATGTGTCGACGAAACAACAGATCGGAAGAAACATTCTGTTCTTAATGTAATGGCACGCAAATTGGAACCTCCTCAATCGGCACCTTCAATTCTATTAGTCTCCAAACGAATACAACAGTGTACTGCCGAAGTAATTTCAGTTAGTGTTAAATACATTGGACAAGTTTGAACTTTCAACAAACCAACTCTTGATGTTAGTGAGTGATGGTGCTGCAAACATGCTTTCTGTAGGCCGGTCTCTTAAAAAGAATTCTGCTAATTTGTTACACATTACCTGTAAGATTCATGCTCTCAATCTTGTGGCGGATAGTATCAGAAAATGTTAACCTGAGGTAGACGCTTTAATAGCGCATACCAAAGCAGTATTTGTCAAATCACCGAAACGTATTCGCGAATTTCGACTTCCAGAGCCACCAGAACCTATTCTAACTCGTTGGGGAACATAGTTACAGGCCGCGTTTTATTATCATAAATATTTTGACAATATTAAGAACGTGGTTTTACAATTCGATACAAAGGAAGCTGCCGCTATCCAGAAAAGCCAGTCGAAATTTCAAGATAGTCAGGTTAAAATGGATTTAAAAATCATTCACGACAATTACTTCGGGCTAGCAGATGCAATAGAAAAATTACAAAATCCTGCGGTGCCGTTAGAAGAATCTCTACAAATAGTGCAACATGTTCACGCACAGCTATGCGCGATTGAAGACGCAAAAAATGTTTCTGTTCTAGAAAAATTTGAAAGTGTTTTTGAGAAAGATTCTGATTTTGGCACATTAAGACACATTTGTGAAGGTGCGTCAACAGAATCGTTAAGTTATTTTACTTACGCAAATATTACGGCACTAGATGTAGAACGTTCGTTCTCTGCATATAAACGCATTTGTTCCTCATGCCGTACTAGTTTTGCCGAAACAGCAGTTGAAACATATCTAATGTTGCAGATATTTAACAGACATTATTCACTTTGTGATTTCACGAAGGACTCAAAATGGTAAGTGTTTGAGCACGTGTTATTTAATTTTTATTTGAAAGATGAGCGAAATTATTTGCGGGAGCAAACATCTCTATTAGCGGAATAACTCTAGTGGAACGCGAGGCCTGGTCGACTCTACGCTACTGCGCGGTACCGCTCGTGGCCAGCTTTAGATATAAATCAAAATATTACAAACAATGTACATAATTGCTTATCTAAAGAATTTGTCATATTTAGTTCACGACAAATATCTCGAGTTTGCATTTTATCACCTTCATCTTAAATGAAACGTATTCAATCAGCAGGTAGTTTTACAAGTAGTCCTAGTAGAGAAGGCCTCTCAATATAGAAAGCTAAGTATACATGTTTTTTCGTACGTATACTTAAGAAAGAAGTGTAACAGAGTAAGTGTAAATATGATCACCACGTGGCGGTAGAATTTAAGTTGACAATGCTGGGAAGTTAGTCAGAACTATGCAATGTGGGTAATCAGCTGATTTATCTTGGATTCTATTTTTTGAATGTGATAATTATTATCAAATTTGCAGCAATGGAAATGAAAATAATGTAAATTTTTTATTTTACATGGATTTCTTCTTCTGTAGTATTCTCTGAAATTTAAGACTATGACGTTTACATTAGAATTGAGTTCGAGGACTTAATTGTTTTACTATTTAAAGCTGTCAATGTTTCAAATGAAGGATATTGAACCAGAAGAATTAAAACTACAGCTTCTACCCTCACATCTATCAATACTTTATCAGGCTAAATATTATGCTTCACCGGTCGATATTCAAACTTTCCACACTCGATAAAACACTTGAACTAATCTTGTTCACTTCAATATAAAACGTAAACTATTCAACAGATTGAGGTGAAATTTATACAATACTGTCAACCATTATCATCATAGATATGCATTATTGATGGTAACCTTCTTAGATTTTGTCTTCAGAAAGAATTGTGTTTGAACACAAGTGGTGTCTTTCAGAGTTTAGCCGTTTTGTTGCAGTAATGTTCTTGACGTTTCGCTGAACAGCTTCTTCAGAAGTTTTCTAAGCACTGGTGTTGCTGTCTTCTTCTCCTCGCTATACAGAGTGTTCAAATTATATGGAGCAGTGCTTCTATAGCCGCTATAATACGTTATATGAAAAAGAAAATGCTTTATATAAATGTTATTTGACGAGATCTTGGAATTGTTTCCACTGTATTGCTATGGTTATTAATTATAAAGGTCCTAATATGCAGCCTTGTGGAATTCCTATTAAGAATTATGCTATCTATAACTTTAACTTATAAGTAGAGCGAGGTAATCGTTTCTGCGATACATAGGCGTTTCACCGGAGTAGCGGGCTATGTGCAAAAATCGATCTTACTCGAAAACGAACCGTTTTAGAACTTTTAGTATAAGTACAACCCCAAGTTGAAGTTGCCCACAAAGAAAGCGGCACGTAAGCATGTTTTATTTGTACGCGAAAACGTGGAAAATAAAATCAAATCTACATCAAACAATCAGTTGCTTTGGTTATGTGTTGACGAGATAACAGATTGTAAAAGGAATTATATTCTGAATGTTATAATACTTGAACTAGACCCTCATAGACCGACATTTCCACTGTTACTAGCTAGCAAAAGACTGGAAAAGTGTACTGGTGCAGCAACTTTCAGTCCTCACCATGTCAAGTGTTGATGTTTATGAGCGATGGTGCCGCGACAATGCGTTCGGTACTCCGTTCTCTTCTTGAACACGGTTGCAGGTGTTTACATGTTACGTGTAAATTGCATGCTTTAGATCTTGCGGCAGAAACTATTCGACAATGCTCGTTAATGTAGATACATTAATCAATCTCCAAAACGTCTTCGATCATTTCACATACAGTGTCCTGTTATTCGTGAAGCACCACAGCCGATTCTTACACTTTGGAGAACATAGTTGCAGGCAGCTCTTTATTATGCTCAATATTTCAAACAAATAATAGCTGTTATTCTACAATTCAATCCTGCCGAAGCTGCAGCTATTAAGGAGAGCCAGATAAAATTTCAAGATATTTCCGTTGAAACAGAGTAACAACTACAAAAGATTACACGACGCAATAGAACAATTACAAAATAGAGTGTTGTCGTTAGTGGAGTCACTGCAAATAGTGGACGAAGTACATACACTGCTACGCACTACACATGACGCAAAATATAATCGCGTGTTAGAAAAGTTTGAGAGTGTGTTAAAGAAAGATTCCGATTTTATCACATTAATACAAATTTGTGATGGTGCATCGACTAATCCATTAACTGAATTCAAAGAGTGTCTTTATCGTGCATGTATTACATCCATAGATGTCGAACGATCTTCTTCAAAATAGGAACACATTTTTTCACCACAGCGAACATCGTTCAACGAGACAACTGTGAAAACATATGTAATGCTGTCAACTTCTTACGATCCTTATCCGGTGAGTGATAATACTGATAATGGTGCTTCTACTTTTAATGATCGGTAATGCTTATGCAGCCAACCTACTAGATAACACTACTTAAGAGTAAACGGGTACTCTAAAACTGTGGCACTGGAACACTGAAACAGTTCACTAAAACCCTTACCACAACACTTAATTTGTACTGGACGCACGTTTCGATAGCCAAGCTATCATCATCAGCAGCAAAACTGAACAGTTCAGTCTTGCTGCTGGTTTTGGTTTTAGTGAACTGTTTCAGCGCTACTTAAGAGGGTGAATGTTTCACAACTTTTCAGATATTACAATTCTTGATTGGTTCTGTTATTATTATTCGATTTATTACTTATTTTTTGGTATTGTACTTACTGAAAGAAGCGGACGCCTATGCCGCGCAGAGACTTTACCTCGTTTTACTTATAAGGAAGCCTTGATCTATTTCTAGTACCAAAACCAATAAAAGACATTCTGAATTTAACTTTCTCTTGATTTCCTTTTAGGATTCTTTGGATATCGTAATTCTAGACCTAGTACTGTACGGAATGTTAACGATACTTCCAATATTCGGACTTTTAATCTCCGAAAGGTACGTGAAGAACCATCCCAAGCTGCTCTCCGTCCTATCAGTGATGGCATTCGTTCTTTTATTCCTTACCAACATCTCGGTGCCGATCGTCCATTACGTATGGAGGGAGGAGAATCTTCGACCAATTTATACGACGCTCCTCATCATCTCCTGCTATGTTTTCTTCCACGTCACCTCAAATATACTCGCCCTTTGCATGGGATGCGCCGTTACAGTCGCCCATCTTATCATCCTCGTCTTCGTCACTTACATGCAAGAGGTACAATTGGAAAGGGTACGCATTCGAGAAGATATGCAGGATTTCCAATAAGAATACTATTCTTTAATTTTTTTATAGATAGGATCTGATATATTATATCTAATTTGCTTGAACGGATTTGGAATTTACTTCAGATTAATCACTGAACTGATAAAGATGCGCAGCTTCCTGGATAAGCGGACATGCGTCGAATCTACTACGAAGCTGAAGGCCGAAAAGGAACAAAGGGTAGGATATAGAAGGCTTATGCCGTAATAGATTGATAAAGAATATGTTTGTGTATAACTTTTCCAGGAAAAATTGATGCTGAGCATTATACCGAAGCATATAATGGACGAGGTCTTCAATCAGATCTACGATATCGTTACGCATGATAATAGAATCTTCCGATATCCCATCAAGTAAGTGACTTATCAGATTTTGAAAATCAAGCATATTTTCATTTAAATCTTCGGAATGTTTAAGAATATTTTTGCAATTTCCAAAACTGTTAACATAGCAATAATTTAATTTAGCAAGCTTTTGATCAATTATAGCTTTAATTTTGCTCGACACTAGGGCAGATTCCATTTATTTTCATTGTAATGGACTGAAGCTCGTAAAAAATGCAAAATTGTGGACATTTTCAAAGAATTCTTTAAAAGAAACTGTAGCTTTACCTAGATCAAATCCAATGGGGTTTTCAAATAATTTCATTGGGAGCAAGTTTTGAAACAATTAACTTATTAGCTACATCTACTTATCACAGAAATGTTTCTAAAGTTACACATTCAATAGATCATCATTTTGATTTCGGTTAGATCTGAGAACTCTTTAAAGGTTAAGCTAAGTTGATTGGCGAACAATGCTGCTCAAAAACAAATTAATATTTCTGAGATATACACCAGATCATTCTGAATACCTATCAAGAGATAATAAACTGTAAATGGAACCCCATTATGTCACTTTTAGTTACAATCGAATCTGACCAGAAAAATAATGAAAATGCATTTGGAACTGCTGACTGAGTTTGAGCTACCACAAATATTTAACTTTTTCTAAAAGAAAACATTGGTATTAAAACATTAATGCAGTCCTTAATGTTAGTTAAAGAAGCAAAGCAATTCCTCACCTGTGAATATATTCCATATTTATCTCATATGTCGACTTTCTTCTAGCCACCCACACACTTCCGAGTATGCTAACGTAACCATCTTGTATGCCGATATCGTCAACTACACCCAAATGACTAGCACATTAAAATCTGTAAGACTGGTTGAGACTTTACACGAACTCTTTGCAAGATTCGACGATGCATCTAGGGTTAGTAAACTAAACTTGTTTTACAATAATTATAACTGATCAATTTATTTGGATTAAATACTTCAAAGTCAACATTGTTCAATAAAGTAATCAGCAATTTAAATTACTGAAAGCGGCACATCTTTGGCAATAATTGAAACTCTACAGACTACAAAAAAAATCAATTTTTTCGTAGGACCTCAATGTTCAACGGATAAAATTTTTGGGCGATTGTTATTATTGCGTGGCCGGGTTACCAGATGAAAGTAATAATGAAAGAGACCGCGACAACCATGCAGATGCTTGCGTTCAATTAGGTCTAGAAATGATAGCTATTATAGCGGATGTTAGGTAAGAATTTCTTCCATAAATCTGGAAAATTAAGAAAATATGATATCATTTGATAATTTGACAGGCATGAATTTAATCTCAACATTAACATGAGGATAGGAGTCCATAGTGGTAGTATTATTGGAGGCATCATAGGCACAACCAAATGGCAATTTGATATTTGGTCTAAGGATGTGTATATTGCCAACAGGATGGAGACAACTGGACAAGCTGGGTAAGTTATTTTGAAATTTGTGTTGCTAAGATTAATCTAATTTTCCCAAAGTCAAAAATGGTAAATAGTTAAAAAATTGAAACGGAAATTCTAGATACAACCACATCTTTATAACGTTTGGTAAAACGAAAGATCGTTATTAGAAATTGAAACACTTCTGCATTTAGTGAAATTTAACGATGACCAATTTCAGCTCAAGTTGAACCAGTTAAATCGCCTAAAGAATAGTATAGTCAGCATGATGATTTTACTAATTTTAGTTAATCGCGATATATAAAAATCATCATCATACTCTTAAAACAGTTGCCAACGCCTCAAAATAGATTATCTTGACTTAAACTCAGTTGGTATGATCACAAATAAACTAGTTAGATAGTTTTAATGGGAATGTGGTCCTATAAAGTAGTTTTGTAGCAAACAATAGATCCACTTTACGTGTTTTATTGTTTTTCAAAGTATTCTCTACAAAGATTGATGTACTTCTTCATTCTTTCAAACCAACTGTTAAAGCAGTTATGCCAGTCATCAGTTGGAACAGTTAAAATTGCCATTTTAAGGGCATCGACTGCTTCTTCCGGCGACTGGAACCGTTGACCACATAGCCCATCCTTGATTGTAGGGAACATAAAAAATCGTTGGGGTTTAGGTCTGGACTTCACGAAAGATGATCTCATAATTCGATGTTTTACTGCTCTAAAAACACAATCGTTCAAAAGTTATGGTCTTGTGTCTATTCAAACGCAACATATCAATATGTCTAGTATTATAGTCATGAGTCATGAGTATCACCCAGACGGCCACCAGTTAAGTGGTTGCATGACTGGCTTGCATGACTGTAGGGGCTTCAAACCAAAAATAAGCCTTATAATCCGCTTCTGCAGCACTAAAACCCTATTTAAATCATAACATAACGCGCTGCCCATAAAACAATGTTATAATTGAAAATAGATTGTACCAGAGAAAAATAAATTTGTAAAAGATACGAATGGCTGATCGTAGTTTTTAGATTAAGAAAAAGATAGTTATTTTTGTTTACTGACTTACATATATAATCAATACGGGTTTTCCAACTGAAATCAGAGTCAATCTGAACGCCTAGATAGTTTGCTACCGCTTGTGCAGCAATCAGTTCACTATTTATAATCACTTGCAAAGGACTATAACTAGAGCGGGCCAAATTGCGCCATCCAACAGAATCGGAATCAGGCGCAACGGCCGCTTATTGTAAATAGCGTATATGTGAGTCACAGCAGATATGTGATATTTCGAAATTAATACACAAGTTTAGTAATTAGAGCGGATATATATATATATATATATATATATATATATATATATATATATATGTACACGCTGAGGTGTTTTTATTTTCATTATGATTTTTTATTTGATTGAAAACGGTATGCGTTGTAAATGGGATGTAATAAGGAAATAACTGAGAAACTGAATGCTTTTTTTATTCTGTTGTACTTAATAATGTAACTGCAAATAAAGATATAATAAATAAATTCTATCCTTCTTAATAATGCGGATAGGCTTGTTTAAAAAGTTGCACCATCAGATAAGTTTCCACATTTGCCTCGGTGAAGGATGTTCGCCGAGACGAAAAAATGTCCTTATATTTCGAAAACGACCGTTCCACGTCTACCGAAGTAAGACAGGCGTAATTAAAATAATCTTGAGACTTAGTCAAGGAATCTGCAGATGCCCCATCGCACATTTGTCTTAATCTCGTGTAGTCCGGATTCTTTTTTAAAACACTATCGAACTTAGCTAAAACTCGTCCACTTGTTGCATCGTTTATACTGTGTAACAATGTACTAACTTCGTCCACGACTTGCACTGATTCTACCAACGACAATCCAGAATTTTGCAAATTTTCTATCGCGTCTACTAACCCTTTGTAATTGTTGCTAATATTCTTTAGATGTGTTTCAACAGAAATATCGAGAAATCCCTTCTGGCTCATCCTAATAGCTCTAGCTTCGGCAGGGACGAATTGCAAAATAACGGATTTGACTTCTTGAAAATGTTCATTACAATAAAAAGCGGCTTTTAACCACGTTCCCCAACGCGTAAGAATGGGCTGTGGTGGTTCTCGAATACCAGGGCATAACCTGTGGAATGCCCTAGTCCTCCTAGGACTTTTGAGAAACACTTTTTTTGTGTTTGCTATTAATGCATCCACCTCCGGGAAACACTCTCGAATAGTTTGTGCCACAAGATGTAAAGCATGGACTTTACACGTAACATGTAAAAGTCCTTCACACTTTTTTTTAAGGGAACGGCCTACACTACACATTGTTGCTGCACCATCACTCATGAACAACAACAGTTGACTGGTCGACACTTGAAATTTTTGTAACGTTTCGAGAACTACGGCCGTAATTGCTTTACTAGTACACTGTTTTAATCTTCTGCTGGCTAATAGAATTGCAAAATTTGGTTTAATAGGATCTAATACGCGCACTATTATATTCAAAATAGAATTTTTTTTGCAATCTGTCGTCTCATCAAGACATAGCCACAGCTGTTTATCTTTTAATTCGGCTTTAATTCGATTTTCAATGTCCTCACGTATTCGTGGAATATCTCTCCGTAACGCTGTCCGAGATGGTAGTATCCACTCGGTATTGTATGTACCCCAGAATTTTCGAAATGCTTTTTTATCAAGTATACGAAGTGGTAGACCACATACCATAAACGTTAAAAGCAATTCTAATTGAAATTGACGTTGTTGTGACACACCATTTCTTTTATTTCTGTGGTGCGCGCTATTTATATGTCTTTCACAATCACGTTTGCTCCAGCACAGTAGTTTCTTTTTACAAACTTTACAGAAAATTGTACTCCCATTGTAGTGTAAATCCACAAATTCACTAAGAAATGTATTAACTTTCGTAGGTAATGGCCGTTTATTTTTAATAGTTACGTTAGACATAATCACTAAAGCGAGCACACCGACGCTTGTTTCTAGTATGCCACGAAGTGGTGCAAACGTAACATCTGCAGACTCGTCATTTGTTGATGAATAGAGCGCGTCATCCGTAAATGAATAAGCGCGCTGTTAGTTCGTAGCCGTCGATGAATGAACTTTTTTTTTGTAGTGGCCCAGTGTGAACAACGCCCTATTTATCAACGAACACCCAAACTGCAGGTGTATATTTGCGCGTCTTCACGACGTAATAGACAGTGGTTTTGGTCCTCGTCCTAATAATTACATATTTAAATTACCTATGTTTACATACATATATGCGCCCGGCAGCCTGATTGCGAACCTGGCGCGTGGCGCTCTTGGCCCGCTCTAACTATAACACCGCATTCTGGTACAGAAACGAACTGCAGAGGTTTTATTCGTATTTAATATTGAATGAATTTTATTGCACCACAATTCAAACTCATTTATGATATGTCACGTGTCAGTTGGCACACAGTAGCCATGTTTTTTTGAATGACTGCTGTTTTTGGTGGTCCTCTCCTTAGATCCTGGTGCGTCCACGTTGGAATTCGCGGTGATGCCGTGCTTCATCACCAGTAACAGAAACGAACTCGACGAGACATTGCTATTGAGATAATCCTCCCCGACATTTCTTAAAAATTATTGCTCCAAAATTTTCTCGGCTCAATTCCATTTTTCGGATGACTGGCCAGTTTCAAAAATTTGCTATGGTTAAATCGTTTACCGTATTTTGATGAAACCTTGGATTTAATGTCAATAATATTGCTATATTCATGACTCAATTTCTTTTCCCTTTCAGGAAAGTGCACATCACCAGGCAAACCAAAGACAAGCTTAAAAAACAATACAACATAGAACCCTCAGATGCAGGAACAAAAGATTCTGAACTACTAAGGCGTGAAATCCAATGTTACATCATATCACCAGAGGTACATTTTTCATATTAGACTTCTATTCCAAAGAAAGCATCTACATATAACAATCTCTTCTCTTGGTAGCCTAGTCCTCAGCCAGTCAGCAATGGTTCAGCGCACGATATCGTGGAGGAACTGCCGCTTAACGCCGCAACACTAATTAAGATAGAAACCGCAAACGGTACGGTAAGCGATAGAAGACCTTCGCAGTTCATTCAAAGAGGAAGCACAACGACAATGGGCAATAGGCCAAGTAGAAATGCCGGCGGTACTAACATTAGAAGAAGAATTACGCCCACGACCATCAGCCGCAGGACGCCATTCATGGACAACAATTTAGCAAAGTACCATGAAAGACTGCGAATAACCGATAAGCAAATGGAGGAAGCTGTTGATAAGATGCCTTTATCCAAATACGAGTAAGTATATAAATGAAACGTTTATAGGTAATGGAATGCGGGCCCTTGTAAACAGATTTATATGTGTAATAATAAGAGCTTTATTTTTGCCTGGTTTATGCCTATTTCTATTGTTACCGAAAGATAAAAGAAGGCAGATACTAATGGTAACCTTCATTATATTTCAGCCAATGGTTCAAAATAAAGGAAATCAATCCTTTGCTGTTGATCTTCCGAAACCTTACTACAGAATTGGACTTTATCAAACAACCCGATCCACTATTTAAATACTATATCCTCAGTGTTTTTGTGATATTGATATGTATGGTTGCTATTCAAAACTTTTCACAAACAGAGTAAGTCTCATTGAATGTACATGTTAGCATTAAAGATAGGTTTTGGCCAAGGGTAAAAGAGGAAATGATAAGAAACGCTTGCTTTTTAACCGTTTTGAAATGATCAGAACATAACCAAAAAATAAATGCTAATATAGCTCATGGTATTGGTGGAATCATTCCCGGCAAAAACAATGTAGCAGAGAAAATAGCGCTAACACATGGACATGTTTCTGCCTACTCGGCGTCATCAGCATGGTTTTGAGCACAATCTTCTGCTGCTAATCATTGCGTTTGCCTCTCAGTTTATGTTGCTAATCTCCAAAACAGCACTGAATATGTCTTTCGGCGACACCTATCGCCAAGAAACACAGTCACGCCATCCCAGAGGGTAGCAAGACAAACCGGAGTGTAGATGTCCACCCCCTATCGGGCAGCCCCTGGGCTGCTAAACGCAAGGGGGGGTTGTGCCAGTGCTGTTTTGGAGATTAGCAACATAAACTGAGAGGCAAACGTAATGATTGGCAGCAGAAAATTGTGCTCAGAACCATGCTGATGACGCCGAGTAGGCAGAAACATGTCCATGTGTTAGCGCTATTTTCTCTGCTACATTGTTTTTGCCGGGAATGATTCCACCAATACCATGAGCTATATTAGCATTTATTTTTTGGTTATTGTTATTAGGCATTCTTCCCACGTGTATGATCAGAACATCTTTTGAATATTTCACTGTTCTTGAAACACCAACACCTATGATTTGAAAACTATCTTTGATCCTAACTCATTTAATTTAACAACTAATGTACAACAATAACCATCGTTCCAGATGGAACACCGTAATAGGTTACATTTCAATAGCGTTCGTATTGTTAATTTTACTTCCACTCACTTGGATCTACGGTTTTTGGCGCTGCTATCGATACAATGTCAAAGATGAAAGGAAAAATACTATTGTTAATCGAGTGTATAAATTTTCGAGTGCGATCATGGAGAATATTACATACAGAGTAATAATTTACTTTGCAATTTGTTTGCTATGCGCTGGAACTGTGTTTTCAGAAATGGTATGTGTGTTTGCAGTTCGTTAATGTAAGTTATAAAAGCTATTTATTTGTTCTAATTCTCAGGTACAATGTGAATACTTCAAAGGCTCTAACAGGACACTAAAGGGTGTCTTCATCGACGTCTTATTTCGAAGCGACGTTGGAGAAGAATGCATGATTCCATGGGTAAGATTTCCATGAAGTTGGGAGACAAAATCTAGTTTTGACGATTATTTTTTCAATTTTTTTGTTTTAATTTTGACGTTCGTAACTATTGTTACGATAGAATCCAAAACTTATATTGAAATAATACAAATTGCCATTAAATATCCCAAAAGATTATCCTAAAAGTCAACTTAAACAATTCACCACATATTCAGGTTTTACCTCTGTTTACCTCTGGAACAAACATTTCATGAAACCATTCTTTAAAAATGGTGGTGGTCATCCATGGTTATACCATCAACATTTTGATTAGTTTTTCTTAAAATTAATGTTCGCCTCTTCTTTATAGCACATATTGTAGATTTAGCCACTCCAAATTGTTTAGCTAAATCTGTTACAGATTTACCTTTACTTGAGCTTTCCAATATCTCTAATTTCTCGCTCAGTTTTAAATGTTTCCTATTATTCGACATTATTTTAAACTCTTATTACATACATATACATACATAATAATAACACGACGCACCATATATCACTGCCCTGAGTTTTTTAATGGAGCGCTCAAACACACCGAGCTCATACAAATCGAATAGAAGAATGTACTAAACCAATTTATGATCATTCGTGGTGATGCGCTTCCTATAATACATATTTAGGGTAATTACCGAACTACCAAAGAAAGAAATTCACTCTACCGAGGTTTCCCCTGTTCACTAAATCGGATCCCAATGTAAATTTTTCGGTGTTCACTATTTCGAGTAGTTCACTCGAGCGGGACTCTACTGTAGTTCTAAAATTGAATTTTTTTTTGTAGCATATGACTGAAACCTGCGCATTGATTATCATAATCAACTTCAGTTTTCTGCGCATTCATCTCTGGCTAAAGGTACTGGTGTCGTTGGTAATTACGGCCCTTTACAGCTACTTTCTATGGAACTTTAATGAAAGATATTATCATGTAAGATAGCCATTAAATAATACATGAACATATTTCTCATTGGACTCTCATCCTTATTTCAGAACAGTGAATCACTTAACCATTCGGTAGAGGGTCCCACAGCACATGTCGTGATAATCATCTACCTGTTGATCACTCTGCATTTCATTGATAGACAAACGGATTATATGCACCGGTTAGACCACCAATGGAGGACGCAGCTGAACGAAGAACAGGAACAGGCTCATATCTTGCATGAAGTCAACTACAAGCTACTTAATAATATATTACCTGTACACGTCTGTAAGTACCTTTTAACTTTTTGTAGTTGTGCAAATGGTCCAAAATTAAAATATATTTATCCTACAACCGGATAATCTTCAGTATTTCATTTTGTTTCTTATAATACTCAAAACACAATGAACTAAAACTATTAGATGCTACAGAATTAAAAGAAAGTAATGGTTGTTATGTTAGTACAATTGAGTTCCAGTAAGTCAGCGATTCTCAACCCGTGGGCCGCGCCCCCATGGGGAGGGGGGCCGTGATAACATTAAATGAGGGCCGCAAGCATATCGAAAATACGGAAAAATATTATTATCCAAACATAGTTTCTACAATCTCAATTTCAGCTGGCAGAATAAGCTTTTTAGCAATGGTGTGAAGCTTTCTACATCTGGCTATTTTATATGATTTTAAATTTAATTAAAAGAATTCTCGGGGTTTGTTAACGTACACACTATGAAGCGTTTCCAAATGTCGTTTAGGTTTATTAGGATTCATATTGTCTGCTGCCAACATTTTTGAGCAAATGACACACCCAAAATTAAAAAAAAAGTGCATAATCGCGTTGTAAATTAACCCATTCCCAGTGTTCCATTATTGGAACACTTGATTGTTGTTGCTCCGTGTTTATTATATACGAATTTTAAAAATGGTTTGCTATTGAACTGGATGAATAAATATGGGGAAACCCACTCTGAATTATAATATTGAAATTTTCAATAACATTTCTCTAAGTAATATAGTTTTCACTTCGATAAGTAACAATATTCTGTTGTAGTTATTGGAACATTAGGAAAACAAACACAGTGAAATCGCATATTTCTGTATGTTTTTAACTATAGCTAAATCGTTAGAAACAGTGGAAGATCAAAAGTTTTGGGAAGATTTGAAAAGTATGGATGTATTTCTAGCTCCCCCCAATGGTGGTAACGTAAGTGAAGAAGATCGTGAAGATGAAAATAAGACAGGAGATGTCAGTAACTTCGGTCACTGTCAGTTATAGGCTAAAGCTGGAGCAACATTGTATTCAATGGAGGAAGCATCCAATTTAGGTGAAGGAAATGAAGAAGTGGAAGGCAATCCAGCATTTAGTAAACTGCAACAAATCGCGAGACAAAATGCGCTAATATGAAGAAATTGGATAAAATCATCTCTTAGACAACCATATCATTTACCTTTTGGTGCAATGTTTTGAATTCTTTTTTTTTATTATAAAGCTTGGGACTTTTTTAAACTATGTTCGTCACATATGTTAGCTCTGCAAGAAACCACGATTTTGAGATAGATGTAAACGAAGCCAAATGTTGTTGTTGAGTGCGATACAGAAGCTTCCAACGCTAGTACTGCGATAACTAGAAGAAGCGGTCGTTCCCAGCCGACTAAAAGAAGCCATTGTCACCCTAAAGCTACTTCCGAACGAACAATTTGGTTTTCGGGCTGGTTTATCCACAGACTTCCAGTTACTTTCGTTATGGGGACAGTTAGGAATGCGTTTGAAGTCAGGAGACGATTGGAGCGGTGTCCTTGACATTCCCGGGATCTGACACCGCGGCCTAGCATATAGATGAAAAGAGCCTAGTCTCGCTCATTGAATCGTATCTCCAGGGCAACGCCTTTGTGATTAGATGTGACCCAACTCTCCTCGCAAGAGACCTATGTTGGCTGACGTACCCCAGGGATCTTTATTAGCGCCAGAGTTATAAATTTTCACACTCACGACGTCCCTTATTACCCACAGGTCGAATTATCTATCTACGCTAATGATACAACTATCTACACCTCGAGCAGAAACGAAGAATTTGCTGATGAAGAGGTTACAAGTAGGTGTGTATAATCTGTGATTTTACAATTTGACCCTGACGAACTACAGCTATAAGGAGAGCCAGAAAGGATTTCTACATACTTCTGTTGAAACAGGTTAAAAGGTATTAGCAACAATTATACACGATTACTAGACGCAACTGAAAAATTGCAAAATACTAGGTGGTCGTTAGTAGAATTCAGTGCAAAATCGTGACGAAGTTAATACATTGCTACACGATATAAACGACGCAAAAAACGGTCGCGTTATACAAGAAATGTATGGTGGCGCATCTGTAGAATCATTAACTAACTCCAAGGAACTTTTTTTTAATCACAGCGAACAACCTTCATCGAGACAAAGTGGAAACATACCTGATGGCTGCAAGTTTTTCCAACCATGTCATTTAGGTTTTATTAATTTCTATATTGTCTGCTGTATCTACACCGATTTTTGAGAAATTGACAACACCTCAAAAATAAAAAAAAATCTAATGCGTTGAATATTAACCATTACAGTGCATTATTGCGCATTCCAAATTTTGTTCTCGTAGTTTATTATTACGGAATTTTAAAATGTTTGCTATGAACTGGAGATAAATATGGAACCCCCTCTGAATTTATAATTCGAAATTTCAATAACTATTGTCTGCTAAGTACATATGTTTCCCTTCTATAAATAACAATATCATCTTACTAGTGTATTGGAAATTAGAATAAAAAAACAGTTGAAATCCGATATTTTGTTATGTTTTTAACTATAGCTAAATCGTTAGAAACAGTGAAGTCAAAAGTTTTTGGAAGATTTGAAAAGTATGGAGATTCTAGCTCCCTATATGTTGTAAGTAAGTGAAGAAGACGGAAGATGAAATAAGACAGAGGATGTCAGTAACTATCGTCACTGTCAGTATAGGCTAAAGTGGAGCAAATGTATTCAATGAGGAAGCATCAATTTAGGTGAAGGAAATGAAGAAGTGGAAGCATCCAGCAATTAGAAACGCAACAAATCGCGAGACAAAATCGACTAATATGAAGAAATGGATAAAATCATTTTCTTAGACAACCATATCATTACCTTTTGTGCAAGTTTTGATTCTTTTTTTTTTCTAAAGCTTGGACTTTTTAAACACTATGTTCGTGCAATAGTAGCTCTGCAAGAAACCACGATTGAGTATATGGTAACGAAGCCAAATGTTGTTTTTAGTGCGATACAGAAGCTTCAACGCTAGTACTGCGATAACTAGAAGAAGCGGTCATTCCCAACCGACTAAAAGAAGCCATTGTCACCCTAAAGCTACTTCCGAACGAACAATTTGGTTTTCGGGCTGGTTTATCCACAGACTTCCAGTTACTTCGTCTATTGGGGACAGTTAGGAATGCGTTTGAAGTCAGGGAGACGATTGGAGCGGTGTCCTTTGACATTTCCCGGGATCTGACACCGCGGCCTAGCGTATAAGATGAAAAGAGCCTAGTCTCGCTCATTGAATCGTATCTCCAGGGCAAAGCCTTTGTGATTAGATGTGACCCAACTCTCCTCGAAGAGACCTATGTTGGCTGACGTACCCCAGGGATCTTTATTAGCGCCAGAGTTATTCATTTTTCACACTCACGACGTCCCTTATTACCCACAGGTCGAATTATCTATCTACGCTAATGATACAACTATCTACACCTCGAGCAGAAACGAGAATTTGCTGATGAAGAGGTTACAAGTAGGTTGTGTATAATCTGTGATTTTACAATTTGACCCTGACGAAGCTACAGCTATTAAGGAGAGCCAGAAAGGATTTCTACATACTTCTGTTGAAACAGGTTTAAAAGGTATTAGCAACAATTATACACGATTACTAGACGCAACTGAAAAATTGCAAAATACTAGGTGGTCGTTAGTAGAATCAGTGCAAATCGTGGACGAAGTTAATACATTGCTACACGATATAAACGACGCAAAAAACGGTCGCGTTATACAAGACAAATGTATGGTGGCGCATCTGTAGAATCATTAACTAACTCCAAGGAACTTTTTTTTTAATCACAGCGAACAACCTTCATCGAGACAAATGTGGAAACATACCTGATGGTGCAAGTTTTTCAACAACCCTATCCGTACTATTAAGAAGTTACCTTTATTTATTATATTATTATTTATTGTTGCTGTATCAAGTACAGCCGATTTTTGAAGAAACTACTTTGTTTTACATATACAACAAATGCCGTTTTCAAACAAAAAAAAAACTAATAATGGGAATAAAAACACTTGAACGTGCATATATTCGCTTTATTTACCAAACATTTTTATTGCGTCAGCTTTTATTTTTTACACTGGGGTATTGATTTCAAAATGTCATTTCTGTCGGCTGTGAGTCACACATACACCATTTATAATCCGCGGCCCATGCGACTAATTCGATTCTGTTGCGAAGACCGATTGTGCCCGGCTTAATTATAAATAACAAATTATGCATCCTTACTAATGTATATGAGATTTTAAATTAAAAAAACCTTGAGATTTCCTAGAGTATTTTATTACTCTTTTTCATGTAATCGTAATTAATATCTTACATTACATTTAAACTTCTTTTATAATTTGAAACATGTAATAGGAAATAAATCATTTATTACTTTTTAGATTTCACACAGAAAATACGATAATACAAAGATTGTTTTTGATTTCAGCTGAATATTACACTGATAACAACAGAGACAGAGGACTTTACTATGAAGAATATGTCGAAAACGATTGCGTCACTGTAATGTTCGCTTCCATTGTCAATTACAACAACGAACTGCCTGACAAAATCTTACTGGAATACCTTTCAGGAATGATAACAGCTTTCGATGAGGTAATACGATACTTTCAATCAAATCTTTTTGCAAACTATTCGTTTTTTTTTGGCTTCCTCGACAGTTACTCTTACGTAAGTACGATAACGTTGTGGAAAAGATCAAGATCGCCAATTGGACGTATATGGCTGCTACAGGTTTAGATCCTGGCAAGAGGACTTCTGGAACCGACGGTAGTCGTGTCCGAACGGAAAACGTAATGCATTTATTGAATTTTGCCGTCGATATAAAACGGCAAATCAAAATTATCGATAGGGAATACCAATATCCGAAATTGAGAATCGGAATTGCTCATGGTCCGGTTACCGCTGGTGTGGTGGGGTCCAAGAAACCTCTATATGATATTTGGGGTGATGCTGTAAATATGGCATCGCGTATGGAAAGCACAGGTGTCATGGATCACATCCAAGTCATGAAAGAGACAGCAACCATCATCCGAAATTACGGCTATTCTTGCACGTTTAGGGACCACATTCACGTCAAAGGGAGAAGCACCAATGTGCCGACCTACTTCGTCGATGTGGACGAAGATGACAATCTCATTAAAATTGCTGAACGATTCAAAGACTTTTAAAGGAATCCACATTATAGATCTTGACGATTAAACTCAACTTTAAGGGGAGAGCTACGGCTTCGTGGCGAGGATTTGCCGTGGCAAATGTGTGTAATTCTAGTCAGAAAACCAAAGATTGTGCCGTTTTTTTTATGCTAAAAGGAGACAAGATGATTTTGCCATTATGGCTGACAATTGACCGATCAAAATATAACATGGAAGAAGATTATACATACACAAAGAACGAGATGGAAGAAAAAGTAAGATGAATTTACTTTTTGGCTTCTTATATACAGATGAAACTGGTTAAAATAGATATATAACAAGGGAATCAATAATATTTGTATCAAGTGTGACGCAGGTTATCCTAATTTGGTTTCCTAAATAAGTGTATAACAGTCAATGATGTTTTCTTTTTCATAAGTTGGTAATACGAACATATGTTGGTACTACGAGAAAAGATTTCGCATTTGACAGTTGGCATTAGTATTTATGTAAACATAATTTCCAAAACTGTATTTTTTTTTTAATTTTAGAAGACCAATGTCAAACATGATCGTTTTTTTTTGTTTTTTATTATTTAGATTAATTCTCAAATTAAATGTCAAAATTAAAAAAAAGCTTTTCCGAACTTCTTGTATAGTAAGAAATTCATTATCAAAGCAGATGCTACAATAATCGCAGCTTCGAAAAAGATGCTGCCTAAAAAAATCTCTAATTTCTTTTGAGTATATAGGGTGTTTGAAAAGAATGTGGGTTAATTTAAAGAGGTGTTAGAGTTTTACTTTTGGAATTGTAGAATTGTGTCCACTGTGTAAATAGTAGGTCAACATTTTTAGATAATATAATAGACACCATTTTTTCAAAAATATTTTTTGTATGTACAAGGCGATCGATAAGTTGCGAATCAATTACCTACTTTTTTATTTTAAATAGAACACCCTGTACTTTTTGCATTTTTAGTTTCTTGATCTAGAAATAAACCAACGTAAAATGGGTTTAATACGTCTATTTCTAGCAGATTTCGAAATATTTATAATTTTGTTTTAAATCGTCTAAATGTAGATAAATAAAAAATGAATAATGTTAGCAAGGACTGTGGGGTAGTAGCAAACACTAAAGTACTGGCACATCCCTCACCACACAAGTTATTTGATTAATTCGGAACAATTGTTTCGAGAATTTATGGACTTCCATTGTCAACCGTACAACCGATTGATGATCCATTTCATTCAAAAAATGCGGAATGCAAATACATTTTGGGGTCAATTTTTACGACGATAATCGCGCACTGGGTTCTATCTAGACATGGTACCATAGAATGGGGTGAAGCGTATGAAATTTTAATGTTTTTGGTGTTATTGATAGTGATATTTATCTAAAAGAACTTACCAAAAAGTATGTTATTCTGTAATTATTACACAATCGGTGAACATTCTTTTTGTTTCTCTTATATTTTTTTTTATTTTAATTTTTGTTACTTGTTCATCAACGAATGGTAGTAGTAGTAGATTACTTCACTACTTAAGAAGTATGAGACATTCGGGGATGTTCTTGACGGTTAGGTAGAGGTTAGGTCGTCAGCCCAGAGTAATTCGTAATTCTACTCTTCTGGTTCATATATCGTTTCCACAATCACACTTCAGTCCTTTCTATTTGAAACCACTGTCTTCAATTCGTTCCAAGTTTTATTAATTTGATCACATTGTGACTGAGTTTTCTGCTCCAAGTTGAATAGGGGCCGTCTCTGCGTCTTTTCCCTTTTATGTTGTAATCTAGGGCTTGCCTAGTGATGTCAGAATTGTTTTTTTCAAGTGTACGTCCCATCCATCTCGATTTTCTACAATTAATTGTAAATTCGATAGTTTCATGTTGGTTGGCTGATGGGCCATAGGTCTGTATTTGGAATCATGTCGGACCAATACATTTTCATAATTCTTTTAGGGGATTTATTGTTAAAAACTTGTATCTTTTCTCTTCAAAACCCATGATTCACAACCATAGAGCAATATACTTTCAACGTTCGTATTAAATATTCTTAGTTTATTGTCATCCCTCGTCATCCTTTGTGACTGTTTCCTCTTTCCTCCACAACACTTCCCAAATATGTGAAGACATCTACTCTTTCAGTGTACGATTGATTTATTTTTATGTTGGTTTGGTTGTTATTGATAGACATGATTTTGGTTTTATCCGAATTAATTGTTACGCCGATTTCTTTAGATTTTTTTACCAGTATATTTGCTCTTTTGCATGTGGTTTAGTTTTTCTGTTATTAAATCTATTATTTAAATCGCTAAGTCAATCCATTTTGGTTGTCGTCGTCATTTTCTTTGTCTAATCTATTGCTATTAGGAAGAGAAAGGGGGACAGTACACAGCCTTGTTTCTAATGACTGTTCATTTATTTCCATTTTAACTCCGTAGTGTAGCAGTCTAATCATGCGAATCAACTTCTCAGGTACATACCCCGTATTCTTCTAGAATTTTCCAAAGCTTTCTATGACTGATTTTGTCAGAGGCCTTTCGAAAATCCAGGAACATGAAATGCGCTGCCTTTTACCATTAGTTGCACTCGTCTATTATTATCCTTGGAGTATATATTTGACCAATACATGACCGACCTGCTTTGAAACCAGCTTGATTATTCCTAAGTGTTTTATCTATTATAACTTTTAGTCTGTTTAATGTAATACGTGTCAATACTTTGCTAGCGTTGAACAAAGCTGATCAACCAATAAATTACCCAAAAAAAACGTTTTAATCTTAATCGACATATATATATAATTTTAAAAAGTATTCAACATTGAACAGCATATGTTTAGGAGGTGTTTTGATACGATGTCTAGATAGAGTTAAGTATGTAATTTAATCTCGTAAAAATTTACGCTAAAATGTATTTTCTTTTTGGATATTTTGAAGGAAATATAGGGTGTTTCAGGAGGAAAGGTGAATATTTTAGTGGGTGATAGTGTAGATTAATTAAAATAAAAAATTCCATATAGCATAGTGTCCAATTTTTATTGGTTACTGAGATACAGCAGTTTGAATATAACCCAAACTACTACACTCACAGAAAAAAAGCCGAAGGCAAAAACAAAAAGTATTAAGCAAAGGCAAATGATTTAGTTAATGTTTATTTTCAAAAATTCCACCTCGGACTTCAATGCACTTTCAAATTCTGCTGACAACACTACGTGCAGCTTTTCTGAGGTTGTCTTGGCGTTCTTTTATGAGGGCAGCACTATTCATAATCCGAACGATCAATTCATCTCTTGTGTTTACTTTTTCTTTGCCTTTCAACCATCCCCACAGGCAAAAATCTAAAGGGGTAAGGTCCGGAGACCTTGGTGGTCAAGAAACGGGACCATTTCTGCCGATTCATCTTCCGGGGAATATTTAGATACTGTGTTACCAAATGACTAAAATGAGCATGGGCCCCGTCATGCTGGAAGAACATACTCATCCTTGTAGCCAAAGGAATATCTTCCAATAATGTTAGTAGCTCGTTTTCAAGAAAGTCTAGACAACGGGGCCCTGTAACAGTATGTGGTAAGGTAACAGGCCCAAGTAACTGATTATCTACCATACCACACCACACATTTACAGAGAAACATTCTTGAAAACGTGTCTCCACAAAGGCATGTGGGTTTTCGTCAGACCACCGATGTGAGTTACGAGTATTTTTGATACTGTCACCAGTGAAAGTGGCTTTATCAGTAAACAGTACGAATAGGATTACTCGGCGATTTGCAATTAGCCAGCGACAAAATTCCAATCGTCTACCTTAAGGATGAAAGCCGTGTACATTTAATGTCCGCCAAACTCTTGTATGTGGAACACCGATACGTGTAGAAATTCTTCGTGTGCTTGTTGAAGGACTACGTTCTACTGACTGAATAATGTCTTCTACTTCACATTCTGTTCATTTGCACGTTCAGATGAGATATGACTGCTGGGCACTGCACCAGTCTCACGCAGTTTACTGAAAACACGACTAAACACTCTTGAATCGGGTACTCTACGGTTAGGAAATCGTCTACCATATTCCCTACAAGCAGCAACAGCGTTACCATCGTGTATGGAATTTTTTATTCGAATTAATCTACACTATCACTCACTAAAATATTTACCTTTCCTCCGGAAACAGCCTGTATATCTACGTTTAGTCAATTGAAGATAAAATCATAAATATCTCGAAATCTATTGGAAATAGACATATGAAATCCATAATATTATATTGGTTTATTTCTGAACGAAGGAACCAAAACGTAATAATACACAGGGCGTTCCATTAACAATAACAAAGTAGGTGCCTGGTTCGTTACTTGTCGATCACCTTGTTTAGTCAGAAATATCTTTAAAAGATTCTCTATGAGATCTATTATTTTAATTTTGTATTATTTACATAATAAGCGCAATTTTACAATTTTAGAAGGTTGGAAGATTCTGTATAATACAGGGTGCGTGTTATGTTCCAGGCCGATGTTTTTTTTAATAACTTTTAAATGAAAAAGTCTTTAACATTATTTATGAAAAATGATGTCGATCAAGTAGCTACCTCTAGCCATGGCACAAATGCGAGCTCTTTTAAGTATGTTTTTCATTACATTATCGCAGACTTCTGGTGTTATTTCGGCAATTTTGTTTCGAATGTTGCCCTTAAGCATCAGGATTGTTATTGAGTTGCTTGTATACACCTTTCCCTTCAAGTATTCCCATAGGAAATAATCGGGGGACGGTCAAATCAGGAGATCGTGGGTGCCAGTCGATATCGCCATTTTTTGACATTATTCAACCAGGAAGAGTTTCTCGTAAAATTTGCATCGTAGCACGAGCTGTGTATGATATGGTACCGTCCTGTTGGAACCACATGTAGTCCCAATTGATTCAATTTGGGCACAACAAAGTTTTCTAACATGTCACGATAACTATTACCAGTAACTGTTACAGCATCACCTCTAGCATCCTCAAAGAAATATGGCCCAATGATGCGGCCGGCCCAAATGGCGCACCATACAGTCGCTCTGCGAGAGTGTAATGATCGTCGGTGTATCAAATGAGGATTTTCAGTGCCCCAATAGCGGCTATTTTGTTTATTAACAAAGCCAGCCAAATCGAAATGTACCTCGTCGCTCATGATGATTTTTTGCCAAAAATTGAGGTCGTCTGTTTAAATTTTATACGGGAATGAATTCTAACCTGTTTTGAGAATTTTTAACAAACATGATGGAGATTTTCCGAATTCTTGTACACGGCACCAAAATGGGGGAAAAAACAAAATCAGCCTGGAACATAAAACGTCCACTGTATTACACGAAATGCTACCGTGAACGAGATATATTATTTTGAATTTCTTTCAAAGAATACTCCGTAATAAATCATTTCGTATTTTCAAACACCTTGCATATTTCCTATCCCCGTTCTTATTACAATATAAAATACAATATTCATATGTACGTATATACGCTGTACATAAAACATCGCTTTAATTACCTATATATTTCCAAATTGCCTTCCACTACAATCATTTAAAAACCACTATTCATTAATACTTAATAACAGGGTTGAAAGGTCCAGTATATACGATTTAGAGAAAGAGTTTTTCGTATGTTTGTATCAATAACTGTAAATATTAACAAAACTTATCGAAATTTACTCCAATATCATGTATTTATCCTTGTAGTTCCTTCTAAAAACAATTGTAGATACACCAAAAAAGACTATTTTTTATATATGTGTATCATTATTATCTATATAAAAAAGAAATAATATCGATATCTTACTTATCAAATTGTAGCTTATCAAATGCCGCTTTTTATAGTTTCGAATTAAAATTATAGGTTTTTTAACTGACACTGTATATACAGGGTGAATCGGGGGAAACGAACCAAACTAAATAAAAATAAAAAATTCATACATTCTTATCCGATTTTCATTTGTTATCAAGTTATAGCGTAATTACAAATAGACAAAAATACATGCATTAACATTCTTTAATCATAACGTTCTTTTAGTAAATGTTCAAAAAATGCATCATTGACCTCTAAACATTTTATACTTTATCTATGCTCTCCTGATTGTTTTATGTCTTTCTTTAATATCGGCCGCAGTATTTCTAATAATAATGAACATTAAATCACTGTCACAATACACTAACACATGTCAGAACAACAAAATTATTGAATTGATTTTGGGCCTCGAAAGGATCGATTCAAATAGCCGGTACGTCATATGTCGTGAGCTACGAACCGTAAGAGGCGTCCTCCTTTTACAAAATAACGAAGTGATTATAAACTGAAATGATTTCCAAGTGATTAGAAAGTGAAGCAGCTCAACTGAAATTGAAGTGATTGTTAGGAAAAGACACTTTTATTTTTCAGAGTTGTTACAAGTTGACGTTTATATATTTGTAAAATGTCAAAATGATAATTTTGTCTACAGAACGTAGTTTTTTACATACAAGATGTAAAAAAACTGTTACATCCACTCATAAAAGTCAAAGGAGATGACATATATTTTATTTGTTATTATCAGTAAGAACGCAGATTTAATTAACAATGAATTTAGCAATCATTACTTTTAAAGTTTAAATTTAAATTCGTAATTATACAATTGTTGAAACTGACTCCAGTCGAGGATAAGTCGCTCACCGGAACAGTTCCTTGATTAAGGCACTGCATAATTATTGAACAAGCATCAGAAATTTCAATTTTCTTCTGAATGAATTCTTCAATATATTATGTCTCCGTAACCGTCGAAGACCGCCAACGTTTTTTTAACACTGGCGAAATCCGCTCCAGAATCTGCTAGCGCTGTGGCATGGATGATCTTCGAAAACAATGACCAGTACAGCTCTCTAATCTTGCTAATTTTAAATATGTTGCAATTTCTTTTGGAACACATGATTTTATTAAAATCTACAGCTGGTGTAGTATTTTCCGTACAATTTAATGCAGACCAAGTTTAAAATGACAAATGTGTTGATAATAATTGGTTTTGGCTTGTAATTTCTTTATTATTCCCAATAAAACTTAAACATCTCTATGTATTACATCTTGGCTTACATTTCTACCTTAACCTACTTCCATTATTCCCGCCTAGTCATTCTACTCTCGTGTTACTCTATGGAACTAAAATGTCAATTCAGGAAAGTCCCCTAACAACCTTAAAATAACAAATTCCCTATGTGATTTTTTACAATTACTATTGAACTCTTATCCTCAACATCATCTATTGTCAAATTCAATAGTTCACTTCTTCTGCATACCACACATATGCCTAATACTTAAATAAAACAATATCAATACTTTATCAATGAAACCATAGGCAAACATTAATGAGTTAAAATAACCCACCTTCATTAATAACAAGACTTCATCTGGTGTTTCTTGTAAGAATTTCTTAATTTCCGCTTTTCCTAAAACTTTTGACTTTTTTGAATAGTATCCGGCATATATAGAACATAATGTCGGCTGTATTTTCTTAATTTGATATCCAAAATGTGCCAATATCACACCTTCAAACATACTTTTTTAATTTTTCGAACTTGCAGAAATGATATTTCGCAATTTAAGGCGAGTTCGGGAATTCGTTCGGAGTAACTCCATTTACTCCAAGTACCCTACACGCGCTCTGTAACGTTTGGAAATATCGAGTTACTCCATCCATTCGTTTAGAAGTGTGGCTTGAGTGATCCACTCTTGTTCTACTCCTGATTCAGTCCACATAGTGTTCTGTACTCTTGATTTGCTCCGAACGAATACTCGAACTCAGCTTTAGTATAAAAAACAACTACCTATGTAACTTCAACGCAACTAACCAACAAAATAAATGGTTACTATTTCAACTTGTTCAGTATCTTAGCAATCAAACCGAAACTGAATATTTGTAAATGGAACACTATCAGGAGTCACATTCAGTTAATAGGGTAAAAGGAGGACGCCTAAGGTTCCAAGTAACAGTTTGTTCAAAATTTGCCTTTTCATAGAAACCTGTTCTATTAAACATTCTGCATCAGCTACTCTGAAAACTTCATATTTCGAAAGATGGCTCCACAATCAATAAGGAAATATAGTTTCAAGTACATGAGATCTTTTAAGATTGAAACCAGAAGGTTTCCAGTGCCCGGTGAAATTAAACGTGCTTATTGATCGTTATTTTGATGTCCTTTGTATCTAATAATAAATCCTAGGAAGACTTCTACAGCTCCGGCTCCGTCTCCGGAACTAAATTCTGGATTAAAAAATTATAGAAAATGTTTTTATTCCTCGTTAATCTTGTTTTATTCTTAGGCAACTTTTTGAATAAAAGTTTTTTGAATTACAAATTACTGTTTTCGTCAACTAAAAAACTAATTAAAAAACCTGTTTGCAAAAAACAAAACATGAATTTTTTTTATACTGTAATACAATATAGTTCCATAAGGATTTAAGTAAAGAGCCACAAGGTTCCAAGTACAGGTACAATGTTTCAAAAAAATGTATAAAATTGACTTTTATAATTTAAATAGAGCACTGTTTTAGATGGTTTTGTGTTCTCAGGTACCTAACCAAAAACGTAAATTACATTTAAGAAATAAAACCTTTAACAAAATACATTTATTTAAAACTAAAGCTTAACCCTGTGGTTCTCGGTAGTATTGGGCATAATCGATATTTTTCAATAACCGAATGAATCGAAATAATCGTTTAAAATAATCCAATGATCGTTCGAAATTTACTAACGATTTCGATTATTTTCCACGATTATTTGACAGAATCCGAGCGACGAGTGAATTATTTCGAAACTCGAAACCTCGAAGTTTCGAATGCAGATCTCGAATCGTAATCCGTTTGTGTGCTCCTGCGCAGTCGAAACGAATAACGAATGATTTCTGAACCATAATCGAATGATCGATCATTCGGGCATAATCAATATATCTCGATTATATCATCCATAATCGCCCAACACTATTTTTCAGCCTTCGATGTGATAAAAGGCGAAAAAACTGTTAATGTCGAACGTACCTGACTTTTTGTTACATGTGTAGTCAATGCAAGGATATTTTTATTTTATTTAGGACGTATTAACTCGAAAACAAGCGAAAATTTGGACCATTTACAAGAACGTTAGTTAAAATTTTCTAATTACGTTCTATAACTTGAAAACAAATGAAAATCGGATAAGAACATATGAGTTCTCTTACATTATTTTCACGCGTACGTTACACTCCTAGAGTTTGGTCCCTTCCTTCCGATTCACCCTATATTCAAAGCAGGGGCCGTTGATAAAATCCGATTTTTCGAATTTCAAATATAACATTTGAATTCGAAGTTCGCATTTCAAATTCGAATTTCAAATATTAGATAAATACTAAGAGTAATATAACATGAAAAAATCTTAGCATTTTCATTCATTTTTCATACATTATGTAAGTTCGTGTAAGTCTGCCAGCAACATAGTTTCGAACGCTTTGATACGTCTTTTATTTTAAACTGACATTTTCTGAAAAATTTGACAGAAATGTAATTCTTGTAATTGTTTATTTTTATGTTACAATAACATCTTACATCCTCTGTATAGTTTAAAGTTAAAGTGGTTCGAATTTGAAATTCTAAATTCAATTTTAAATTTCGATTTCGAGGTTATTGAAATTCGAATATTCGAATTTAAAAATTGTCGAATTCGACAGCATTAATCCAATGTATGTTGCTGCATAACGTCTTTAAAATACTCTGATATATTGAAGAAAATCAATATTTAAGCATATTAATCCTCCTTCTCCTTTAGATTGCCAAAGATTTTTTTTTTCATGAATAAAGCTACATTCACAACCTGAAACTTATACTTACATTTAAGCAAGCTAATTAAAGGAGTAATTTACGATTTTTGACCATTCACAACACAGCACGCACTAGTTTCAATTAACCTGCATTTTTCGTGGCGTCTTCTGTTAACTAATTGAAGAGCAGCTAAAACGAGGATTGAGTACCAACGTTGCCAAATTGTTTATTAGAGAATGACGAACGGATATAACCTCAGTTTTTAGTGGTATAGTATATAGCACAGGTGTATAGTCCATGTCTGTGATTGTTTTTGTTTAGCCTGTGTTAGAAAGATGAGTTTTGCTTAATTTAAACTTTTGTCTTCCTCCAGAAACACTTTTTATATTTTTTTGGGTCCTGTATGTCTACTGGTAACAGATATATGAACAGAAATATTTTATCACGTCTGGTTATTTGTTAAATGACCAAAAAAGTACTCTTGGACATCCCCCTCGTACGATGTTGTTGCTGATGTGGCCCTGTGTTGCTAGACCCTTCCAATCCACTTTCTGTATTTATATCTTAACTTTTTCGAGAGGTGAAAGTGTTTTCATTAAAATTTAAAACAGTTTGATCAAATATTTTAGTATGGGAATATGTTAGGGGACTATTGTTGGATGGCGATAAGAGCTTCTGACTCAAATTTATATAGGAAAGAGACGTGACAGAACTTTTTTATTTTAAATTTGGATTTAGCGACTCCAAAGCCCCCCAAAATTACCCTTTCCGTCACTCGAGAAAAAAACCTGTAAACAAGCTTTATTTTTTATTAAAAAACTTCGTAATTTTGACCGAATGTATGACGGCTTTTAACCAATGTCGTTCTAATTATGCTTTTAATATACCTACGGGCATTGTATTAAGTGCAGTTCATTAATGAGAAATATATAAAAAATACTATGTTTTTAAATTTTTGTGAACGTGTAATATGTACAATTTTCTCTATTTTTTAAATTTCGCGCCATTCCAACGAACATTTGGCAACGTTGGTACGCAATCCTCTTTTTAGTCGCTCCTACTACGTTGATCATTATAATTAAATCGATAATGTAGAGCGGCTATATTATCGACCGGATTAGGAAGCACCAATGAAAACGATTCTTATATTCAAATTCAGTGATGCCAGACTTCACGATAAATCGTGAGATTTCATGATTTTACATAAAATCTCACAATTCGGACCTCAAATCTCACGAATTTCAATACTCAATGGAAGATTATTTCATTATAGGGCGAATATTTTTTTAAATTTACATTCAGCAAAGGTCACTGTAAATATCAAATATCATTCTATTTCAACACCGTTTATAATTAATAATTTCAATTACGGTGTTATGAATATTACTTATTTTAAATTTTCTTTATACGGTTGGTGTGATATTACTGAAATGTGGAAAAAAATTCTGTAGTTAAGTTTGGAAATGGCGAAAATAAATTTCTTAACGTAAGTACATTCATTATGTTTGCGGCGTCCCAAAGCTGTCGTAGAAAGTTTTCTCACAAATCAATCTACAGAAAACTCGGACAAGGAATAGACTTAACAGCGACACGTTGGAAGGATTACTATCCACAGAAAGCTTAATTTTACATAGTGGCAATTGTTATGATTTTAAAATTATTTAAAACCTTATAGAAAAAAGAAGACACGGATACAGATTCCGAATAAAATATTTTTTTATCGAAGTCGCTAATAGCTAATTGCCTATATTTATGTGTAATTGTAACTACATTTTGTACAATTTGTGTTTATTTTAAAGTACTAAAATGTTGTTTTTACAAACTTCCTTAGTTTTCCTATTACTAAAACGAATTAAATCGTATTTATATGTAAAAAGTCATTTCTCACGATATCTCACGGTTTTTTGTAAACAAGCTCACGAATTTCTCATTTTCTAATCTGGCAACACTGCTCAAATTGGTCAAATATAAACCTAACCTAATCCACCTAATCCCAATCATTATCATTACGTCACACGTTTCAACATGGTTTTAACACTACCCAAAGATCATATTACCAAACATAAGGTTTGTTCGTTTGTCTTGCTCCCGTTAGTTCTAGAGTGTGGTAGGATTATGGTCACGTGATCGTTTTGATTGCTCGGAACTATTTTAAATGGCTACAAATGAACAGTACAAATTGGTATTTATACAGTAAACATAACCTAAAAGATTGAGAATGGTGGCAATTGGCAATCACGATAGTATTAGAAAATCCTTATTTAGTAATTGTTGTATTTCACTTTCAATGTTTACAACGGATACCATTTTGTATGAATATGAAGTAAAGTTGGGTTAGGCAAATAATGGAATGACAGCTGCACTGAACTGCCCGAACTTATTCCATCTCCTGAGGAGGTGTAAGTTTATGCAGTTCAAAACTGCCGGAAGTTACCAAACATATACAAACGAACATCGGATTGCCAGTTTTTTTTTACAAACGAACGCGCAATTTAGAAATTCAAGCTGCACTAATTGACAAACGAACAAACCTATAACCTTGCTGAACCACATTAGTGTTATTCCGAAACAACGCATGCGTATACGTACTAATTGAACGTAGAAGTTTGGAGTTTACAAACTTCTCCGCTTCTGTCAAATTAAGATTATTAATTTCAAACGTTGTGAACGAACGCATAAGCACCTTTGTTATACTTCAAACACTATAACCCTTAATTATAGCTACTAATTTTGAAGTTGTGAATGTAGCTTAAGTTTAATTGAAGCCATTATAAATATGATATATGACGCTTTGAATTTTGTAATATTTATTTCGCAAAAAAAAAGATTATAACATAAGAAACACCAAGCTTTATTTTTCTTTTCCTTTAAACTGTGTCACATAAATATCGATACTCCAATATGTGCAATTACAATTAACAAAGTTATTTACTATTTTCAGTGTTGTAGGTAATTATTTCTGTATATAGATTCTATGTTCCTGATTTTCCGTCAAACGTTTATGATTTTCTTTATTCTTTGTATATACTTAGGTATGATTTGTAAATAAAGTGTACATATAGAACAAGATAAACCACTTATTATTTTTTATGTGTTTTATTAAGATCGTTAATTTATATAATTCTTAATTTTATTATTATTGTTATGTTAAGTATTTATTTTGCCTATTTATATTCGTAACTTGTACTTAAATATTACAATAAATTAATAAATAATAAATGTGCACAAATACATCTTTTTTTATTCCTCCTACTTCCTCTGATGTTTTGTGCTACATTGTCTTCGTGTTAGTGGAATTGTTGTCCTTGATCTCTGGCCAAATTTGGGGTGAGAATTGGATTAAGACTATCAGGTAAGTGGCAATGGAAGACATAATCTGTAATGGAAGAAAAATATGTTCATATTTTTTTGTATTTCAACGCAACAAAATAATAATTGAAAGAACATTCACATGAGTTACATCGTTTCCAATAGAACAGCCTGTAAGGCGTATCCGCCAGCTAGTGGTTTGAGCCAATTGGAATGAGGGAGATAAATCGCCATAAACGCCGACTAAACGTTGTTTAATGTGATTAGGCATATGCCCTTCTTTTGTTAAAAATTTAATGACTGCGCGGTACTCAATTTTCGTTACCCAATGCATTTTCATGCACTAGTCACGTTGTCTGGCTAGCTACTAAAAACTACTACTGTTCAAGACGTAATATATATACTGTAGGCCTCGCAGATGTGCAATTATGACTCAACGGAGTTTAAACACACTTGTATAAGCCTGTGAGACCGAGAATTTATGGCGTCTACCTCGTATCTTCCTGCCCATCATGTTGGGTTCAATTTTCTAACATCACACGGACTGAAGACTCACCTTGTGCATCAGAAATAAATCCAATGGAGTCCATTCTGTTGTGTATGAATAGTAATGTAGTGTATACAGTTGTGAAGTTAATTAACAGTATCGATAAAAATAGTTAAAACAGAAAATACGTGTTTATATTTACAGAGAGTTTAATTTAGTACGTTGATGAATAGTTCTTTGCATTTAAATATTCAATAGTTGAAAATTTCTTTCTTAACGATAAACGCAAATGTTTGTTGCTTGTTACAAAAATCTGTTCATACTCTTTGTGCATTTAAAATAAAATAAAAAGTTTTACCACGGGACAGGCTACTTGGGCCCCTCTAGGGTAGGGGGCCCCTGACATTTTGCCAGCCTTGCCACCCTATTGTTACGCCAGTGGCTGTTCTATTTTAAAAAAACAAATAACGAATCAAACTTGGCAACGATTTCTAATTGATATTATTATTTTTTTTTTTTTAATATGCTGTCGAAAATTTCAAGAGGTACTCAATCGAATAACATCACATCCGCCACTCTACCATGTAAGATGTTTGAGATATCGGACGTTAAATATCGAACGGTATTATATAACGGCAAATATTTCAAATTATCTTAAAATTTAATCTAGATGGGAAACGTTGAAAAAAGTGAATATGAAGAGAGGCATCCAAAAAATGGGATGATATATAGAATGTTCCATTTAAAAGACTAAATTTGTATTGGGTGCAGCAGAGACTGAACACTCTGTGAATATAATTTTGAGTTGCGCAGAACTTGCCTAGAAACAATTTTAATTTGAAAATGTTTTCTCTAAATTGCCCGCAAGCGGTATATTATCTATAAACATAATTATTAGATAAGAAGAATTAATCCATCTTGAAACAATATCATTTTTAAATTGCTTCATAAAACAAATCTATGATAAAAGCCGAATAAAAATCACGTGAAAATCAACGATCATTGACGTAATAGTTTATTAAACGAAGCATGCTTTTAATTCTACTGCAAACAATAAATGAAACGAACTAATAAAATTGTTATCTTAATGCTTATTAAAAAAAATACTTGTTCACGTTATATTGCAGCTATTTCGAAAAGGTAATAAATCGATTGCGTGATATCATATCTCCAAATACAAATTTTATCAGATCATAATTAGCGGTATAAGTAGAAAGTTGCTTTTTATAGGTGCATGTTTTCGGTCGGAAAATTATAATGTATTTTGCGCTAATTAACGAAGGTTGTTTTTTTGTGGAAATTGTGTTGTAAATTCAAATAAGTTTAAGGTAATTAATTAATTGCATCCGATGTTCAAAGAATTACATTTTAAGTGGAAATAATTCAACATACCCAGGGACACATTTTTAATTTCGCGCTAAAATTAATGTTTAGGAGTTGGTTAACCTTTTCCCAAGGGATTTTTGATGTTTGACATTCTAATTTGTCAAGTGCACTTGACAGTTATTTATGTAAAGTAAATATAAACATGCTTTAATCTATTATCGGAACCGATTACTAGTCTATTTTATCTACTTTTAAGAACAAAGTAATTAGACGAACAAAAATGATAGATAGAATACGGTAGCTATGATTCACTCAACGATTTAACGCCGGGAACAATGTTGCGTCGCAAACGAAAGGTTAAACAACGAGATTGATTTGGTAGATTTACAATGATCCGCACTTTTATATTAATTCCCTTACTCCTGATATTTACTTCGATCTCGCATAGTAAACAGCATGAAGCAACGTCCGAATATAACGTTGAATCGCCTCTGTGCTGTAACTTGACGACAACTGAAAGGATCCAAGTGGATTATTCTTCGAAAATTGTTGAGAATGAGTATATCGTCACGTTCGATGGATACTACAAAACCCAAGCAAGAGCCAGTTACATCAACACAGCTCTAAACAATTCTGGAATACGAAACTGGACCATTTTATCCCGCGAGAACCCCGCTAGCGATTATCCTAGTGATTTCGATGTTGTGCTTTTAGAAGATACAGATAGATTTATGGGTTTGGATGCTTTAAAGGATCACCCATCTGTTAAACGTGTTACATCGCAAAGGATGGTGTTACGAACCTTAAAGTTTATTAACACCCATGAATACGTTCGTAAAGGTAGAACGAGTTTATCGCAAAATGGGCAATTTTGGCAAGCTACGGGAAGGCATACGAGTCGAAGATTATTGAGAGCAATACCTAGGCAAATTACGTCAGTTCTACAAGCTGACGCTCTCTGGAATATGGGAATTACAGGGAAAGGCATTAAAGTGGCCGTGTTTGATACGGGTTTATCGAAAACTCATCCACATTTCCGTAAAATTAAAGAACGCACTAATTGGACGAACGAGAAAACATTAGACGATGGTTTAGGACATGGTACCTTTGTAGCGGGAGTAATCGCCTCAAGCAAAGAATGTTTAGGTTTCGCACCAGATTCGGAGTTGCACATATTTAGAGTATTCACCAATAATCAAGTATCGTACACGAGTTGGTTCCTAGATGCCTTTAATTATGCCATTTTAAAGAAAATAAACGTACTAAATTTGAGCATCGGAGGGCCAGATTTTAAAGATTATCCTTTCGTGGATAAAGTATGGGAACTGACAGCCAATCGTGTTATAATGGTGTCCGCAATTGGGAATGACGGACCTTTGTACGGCACCCTCAACAATCCTGCAGATCAAATGGATGTTATTGGGGTTGGTGGGATCGATTTTGAAGATCATATTGCGAAATTCTCATCGAGAGGAATGACAACGTGGGAATTGCCACAGGGTAAATATTTTTCCATTGACTAATAAGGTTCTATTTTAAAAATAATTAATAATGAATTAATTTTAAAGATTATGCAACTATGATATAATTTGTGAAAGAGATTACATCATTGCTTGTTTTTAAGTAATAAGTACAAACAAACGATTATATTAGAATGGATTTATTATGAAGAATTAGACAAAGTTTATCTTCAACATTTTTTTAAAGAAATATATGGGTTTTGAACTCAGATTAAATAAGGCACCAATAGGGTCAATTACATTGAACATGCTTTTGTTTGTTTTCAAAAAGAATTATCCGTTTAATATTTTAAAAATATTTTCAACATGGAATGAATAGATTTATTTAAGGCATCGCACGCTAAGTTATTTCCGTAGAAAAAATATAATAATTACATAAAAGTTTACAAAATGTCGCAATTTAGCTAAATAAAAATGTTAATGAAAAAATATTCTGGATGAATTTTTTAACGCAATACATGACGAGAACATTACAGTAAATATTACTCCCGAAATGTTAATAAAAGGTCCACAAAATACAAGGAATCGTATTACAGTTTGTATAAAGAAAATGGTACCCATTTAGAATAGATGTTGAAATTGTCTGGGTAGATTAAATTTTTCAGATTATTTTTAAGAAATATCTTTAAAAAAATAAAAGTTTAAAATATTTCGTCGCAGTACTCTATGCCTTATTGCTTATTTGCATAGTTTCAAATTTAATTTACTAGCGGGTGATGCAAAAGTATGTTGGATATCTTTTAACATTGTTTATACTTTAATCAAAAACTATTAGAAAATATGCGATAGTTTAATTTTAAAACTAGAACTTTTGTTTACAATTATCATCAGGTTAAAATGGCAAAAGGTCCACTTTCTTCAATTTTTCTCAGTTTAGATGGAACCTTTTGAATCATGGCTTGGATGTAATCTGGACTAATTTGCTTGAGCTCATTGCAAATTCTACGTGCTAATTGATTCTCGTTTTCTGCGGTCCGTCCCTTCTCATAAACGAGTCGACTAAGTTCTGCCCAAAAATCTTCGATAGGACGCGCCTTTGGAATATGTGGAGGATTCATTTCTTTAGGGACGAAAGCGACGTTATTTTCTGTTAACCATGTGGTAACAGTTTTCGGATAATGCGAACTCGCTAAGTCTGGCCAAAAGAGAATATCTCCTTGGTGAAATCTTTCAATAAATCGCTTCAGTTTTGGTAGACATTTTGTCCTATACACTTCAGCATTTATTGCTGAATCACGCACACTTCTTATGAGAGGACTTGAAACACCGGCTTTTGAAATAGCAATCCAAACTAAAACTTTTGGCTCAAAATTTGCTTTACCTGCGAATCTCACTTCGTCAGGCGCAGAGTTTTTATTTTTTGTGTAAAATCCAGCATTCCCAGCAATGTTAGTGTTACCAAAGGTAAAATATTTCTTATGCAACTTTTAGATTGGTCCTCATCTTCCTACATCGAACCGGAATAATTTCCATTTGTTTATCCGTATATTTTGGTGCTTTTTGTCTTTTATAATATTTTAAACCTTCTTTTTTCAAATTTCTTAATATACAAGACAGACACTTTAAACTTTGCCGCCATTTGTCGTTGCGATATTCCAAACAAGATTGCCACGAGGAATCATTTGTACGTATAGATGTCGCTGTGCCTAGGCACAGCCCCCCATTGCGTTTGGCAGCCCAGGAGCTGCCCGATAGGTGGTGGACATCTACACTCTGGTTTGTCTTGCCACCCTCTGGGACGGCGTGACTGTGTCTCATGGCGATAGGTGTCGCCGAAAGACGTATTCCGTGCTGTTTTGGAGATTAGCAGCATAAACCGAGAGGCAAACGCAATTATAGCAGCAGAAGATTGTGCTCAGAACCATGCTGATGACGCCGGATAGGCAGAAATATGTTCATGTGTTAGCGCTATTTTCTCTGCTACATTGTTTTTGCCGGGAATGATTCCACCAATACCATGAGCTCTATATTAGCATTAATTTTTGGTTATTGTTACTAGGCATTCTTTCCACGTGTATTTCTATAATTTTATATTTACTAATTTCACACCACTAGTGCTACTAAAAATGTTCAAGATTATACAAAGGCATAAGATTAATAAAATATGGGAATACTACAAAAAAACATACATACAATACCCGATAAACCAACAAAAAATAATTTGCATACCAAACCTTAATCTGATTAAAAAAAAATGTTTTAGTAGAATATGTTCACACCCGGCACGATTTTTAATAATAAAAAAAAAAATAGCTAAGAGAGGTAAAATCGAAGCAAACACAAAAGTGTATAAGTCAAAAAGCAAGTAAAGAAATTGACTCACCAACATTATTCTGTACTTAATTCAAATAAAATACAGTCATAAATCATAGGACAGCCATGTTTTTTCTTTTAATTATTTTCTATGTTGGTTACAACTACATCTTAAAGTTAAATCTTGCTTAAATCATATCAAGATTAGAATTACGTTTAACATATTTAACAGTAATGGTGCCAATAAATTACGATTACGTTTTTTTATGATCATACTGCGTTGTCCTAAAAGCATACTTTACACATCCGGGATTCAAACCCCATAAGCAGCAAATGATTTTTCGACAACCCTGAAAAGTATATCCCAACAAAACTATGTAAAAAACGTCGCCAAATTTCAATATCGTTTAAAAAATTCGGTGTAACAATAAAATATTAATTTTTTATATATTATATAGATATAAATTCTTTCCCGAATTAAAGGTTATGGTCGCGTGAAACCGGATATAGTAACCTATGGTTCAGCAGTACGGGGATCCAACATAAAAGGCGGTTGCAGATCACTTTCAGGCACAAGCGTAGCTTCTCCTGTAGTTGCCGGAGCTGTTACCTTGCTAGCTAGTGGAGTATTGCATCGAGGAGATGATATAAATCCTGCCAGCGTGAAGCAAGCCTTAATGGCTTCGGCAAGAAGGATCCCCGGCATCAACATGTTTGAACAGGGCCACGGGAAATTGAATCTGGTCAAAGCGTATCAAATTTTAAACAATTACAAGCCTCAGGTGATAATCTTCCACCACCGTTTTGGTTATCTAAGTGAAAAATCGTATCGTTTGACGTTTTAGGCGAGTTTAAGCCCTAGCTACATAGATCTCAACGAATGCCCTTATATGTGGCCATATTGCACCCAACCGCTCTACTTCGGCGCCGTACCGGCTATAGTGAATGTCACCATCTTGAATGGTTTGGGGGTCTCGGGGCATATCGTCGGAAAACCCCAATGGTTTCCCTACACTCCCCAACATGGCGAACTCCTAGATGTCGCTTTCTCGTATTCGGAAATGCTGTGGCCGTGGTCCGGATGGTTAGCAGTAAGCTTGTCGGTAAACGCAGATGGCGCTAATTACGACGGGCTGGCCCAAGGTCACGTAAGTTTGACGATCGAATCACCGCCTGCTAGTGGAGAGACTGAACCTAGGCAGAGTACTGTGATATTACCTGTGAGGTGAATTGAAATTGATTTGAAGCTAAAAGGGAAACATTTTTGGAAATGAATTATTTTTTATGTACAGGGTGAAGATAATACCAACTCCGCCTAGGCATAAGCGCCTCCTATGGGACCAATACCACAACTTGCGTTATCCTCCGGGATATTTCCCTAGGGACAATTTGAAGGTGAAGAATGACCCTCTGGATTGGAACGGTGATCATATTCATACGAATTTCAAGGATATGTATCAGAATCTGAGGAATTCCGGTTACTATGTTGAGGTTTTAGGTAACGATTGCAAAGTTTAGTTTCTAAAATGTGTAATCTCACTTCTAACCTGACGCAAAGCTCTCTGTGCCCGACCTAGTAATTTACTATTTTAAGTAAGAAAATAGATGTATAAACAAAAATAAAACATAATGTGATTATTTTCTTAATTTTGCCTTATAAAATAACTAGGTATAACTAGATACATTCTTCGTAGGATCACCTTTCACTTGTTTCGACGCGACCCAATACGGCACGCTAATCATAGTCGATCCTGAAGAAGAATATTTCCCAGAAGAAATCTCCAAACTCAAACGTGACGTTGACGCGGGCTTATCGATTATAATCTTTGCCGATTGGTACAACGTCACCGTGATGAAAAAAGTGAAATTCTACGATGAAAATACCCGGCAGTGGTGGATGCCCGACACTGGCGGAGCTAATATACCAGCACTGAACGATCTGTTAGCCGCTTGGGGCATAGCTTTCGGCAATCGGGTCTTCGAAGGCGATTTCAAGCTTGGCGAGCACGAAATGTACTACGCTTCCGGTACGAGCATCTCGGAGTTTCCGGAAGCCGGGCTTCTAATTTCGAAGAAATTGAAGGATCAAGGACAGCAGGTTAGTTATTAATAACCAAAATAACAATAGTAATAAAAAGAATATCAAGATGATAGATCCAAAACGAATGAACTAAGGATCTATAGAAGTAGATTTTCAAAAACCTAGAAATCTGTTTAGGTTATAGACGATATTAGCCATATTTGCTAAGCGATTTGATTAAGAAAACCATAAAACCAAATAACCATCGAAACGTTAAACGATATCAAGCACTATAAAGGCTAGTTGTAGATTAAAAACAGTTTATCGGATGACCAGGATTTAGAACATTCATTCATTCATTAGCAGCAATGACGGTCATTTAGGAATAAATTTTAGGTGCAGTCCAGTAGAACATGGAATTACAAGCTATACAGGGTGCTTAAAAGGAGTGCCACAAACCTCGAGGAAGGGATAGTACAACTCAAAATCTGCAGAAAAGTCTTAATGAACATGGGCCCGAAAATGGACGGTTTCGGAGTTACGGAGGATTATTCCTTTTTGTAACATTTGTAAATTTTTTCGCTTATCTCTTCGTTTGTTCGTAAGAAATTGCATTTTCTTATCGTAGTTGACATAGCTTCTGCCAAACATACAGTTTGTAGTTGATATTCAGTGGTTAGTGCACAATTTATGTTAAGTTAGGTTATGTTGACGCTTATCCCAGTCGTCGGATCCCTTCAGGTCAGTGTTTTTGTAAGACCGCACGAAAAATTTCGCGATATCGGTTCATTTGGGAAACAATCTCATGATTCCGGGAGACCAAGGTCGGTATTACCCCTGACGTAGAAGAGGTAATTTTAGCACGGGTGAAGCAGAACCCGGAGATGAGTTTGCAGAGAATATTAGCCGAGGTAGGAATTACTACTCCGCTTGTTCGGGGAATCCTCCATGAACAGCAGTTTTATCTGTCATGTGCAACGAGTGCAAGCCCCAAATCTACCTGATCATCAAGCACGTTCGGTTTTCGCCGCTGGTTTCGACGCAATGATGCTGACGACCCCAATTTTGCCTCCAATATTCTTTTTACTGATGAAGTCGCGTTCACACTAAATGTAGTTTTTAATTCCCACAATACGCATGCGTGGGTCAATGAAAATCTATGCTATCATCATATATGCTATGATGGAATCCAGACATCGGGTACATTTTTCATTAAACCGAACTTTTTGCAGAACAATGCGCGATCCTTTAGACACCATTCTTTCGAACCAAAAGCAACAAATGTCGTTCCACCACGATGGTGCTCCGGCGCATTTTTTGATTGCCGTTAGAGAGCCTTTACACAGAATTTTTGGACAAAGGTGTGCAGGCTTGTATCATGATCTTAAAGATTTAAACTCCCGTGATTCCTTTCTTTGGGAATATTTGTAATCTTTAGTGTACGCTACGTCTGAAATTAAAATATTAATTAGATCAAAGCTCAGAGACGTGAGGGCTCTTTGTCCTTCTGATTATGCTTTTGCTAATGAGTTATCTGATTAACTCTACTCACTTTCCCGGGCAAGTGAAGGATAAACTAGCCGAACTCCGAAAGGGGCAGTGGAATGAGAATTTCCAGTCTTTGGCGGTTGTGGATAATTCACTCTGGCGCACGCCTAAGGCGCTGAAAGGAGGCACTAGGCACTCGGTACAGCCTTTGCAAAGTGAAACAGGGTTGGTCTATTCGGATAGGGAAAAGGCTGAGGCCCATGCTGACTTCACGCAGAGAGTTTGTTCGGGTTGTGGCGATGAGTACGACCAACCAGCACTCTCCGCGTGTTTTGAATGGGGAGCCGATTGAAACGGCCACGTTGGAGGAGCTACTAGCCCACATTAAGCGCCTTAAAAACGATAAAGCCCCCGAGCGTGACAACATCCCTAATAGGACGCTGAAATATCGCCCCCTTTCTTTCTTCTTCTTGCTGATGCTCTCCTAAAACTTCCATGACATTTGGAAACACGCTACCAATATTCCGGCAGGGTTACCACTCCATCAGTCTCCCGTCCTCTCTTTCTAAAATCTTGGAGGCACCCATCCTTACTAAATTAAATAATGCATTGTACTTGGGCCGCTTCCAAACGAGCAGTTTGGGTTTTATGCCGGCCTCTATTGGCTTCCAGCTGTTCCGTCTGTCAAAGTATGTCAGAGATGCGTTGGAGCGCAGAGAGACATCACGCGCGCGCATTTGATATGGTCTGCTGTTAAAAATGAGAAGGCTTGGAATTGACGAAAACTTAGTTTCTTTGATGGGTTCTTACCGTCGGGGGAAAACCTTTTCTGTGAGGTGTGACGCGGCTACTTCCTCTAGAAGATCAATTTTGGCTAGAATACCCCAGGAGTCTCTGTTAGCGCCGAAACTCTTCCTTCTTTACACTCACGAAATACTAACATGGAAATCTTATGTTTAATTTATTAGGACAAAATCATTCAGAGCTAAAAACTTGATTATTGCTCTGTTATGCAAAAACAGCTCCCTTAATCTGCGAATAAAGATTTTCCTTTATAAGTCCTGTCTTGGGCCTGTTCTAACCTACGGTGTTCTTACTTGGATAACCGTTGCCGCGACACACATTGATAAGCTAGAAGTATTACAAAACAAGACCCTTAGACTAATAGCCCAGGCTCCCTGGTTTATCAAAAACCATCGGCTAGAAGGAGAAAACCTGGAAATCCGTAGCATAAAACTATATCTTGAAGAACTGGCAAAGAACACCATGGAGAGAGCAAAAAACTCTCAGAGGTGCAAGGTTGTCCGCTTGTCTGATAACATTTTCAGCCAATTAACAAGTCTTCTCTCTCACTTCCTCTCCTACGCGTTAATTTTCAACCCCTAATCAAAACGAAAGAATCTGTCAAGGTGAGAAAAAGAAGCTTAGAGGCCTTGCCAGTAAGCATGAAGAGATAATCGAACTACGTCTGTAAAGTGGGGATTTTCGAAAGAGTTCGAAGGTCCTTGCGACGGAGATGTGGCTATTGTGAAATGGAGAGAGGACACTTTGAGCATCCCATTTGAGTTTTTGCCTTTGCTGTTTGTTCATAAATTACATTGCTTGTTTGTTGTACATAATATGCAAACGCAAAATGTTTCGTATCTCCGAAACCGTCCATTTGCGGGCCCATGTTCATTAAGACTTTTGTGCATATTGTGAGCCATACAATCCCCCCTTTAGGTTTATGACGCTCCTTTTTAACACCCCATATTTACACAACAAAGAAAATTACGATATAAATCATGATAAATACGATGTTCTTTATTGTTATCATCATTTATAGATGAATGCTTCTGTATACAATGCTAATCTTTCAGATATTAGAACCTGATAGCGATAACAAGGCGCTGCACGAAGTTCCAGTATTAGGCCTTCTGCAAAGCACAGCGACGGACAAAAGTGGTCGAATTGTGATCTACGGCGATTCCAACTGCGTCGACACAAGCCATTTAGATAAAGCTTGCTATTGGATGCTGGACGCTATCTTGGAATACACCTCGACATCGCACCTACCAACGATATTCCAAAATAATAAAATGGAGCACAGTTCCACCAAAGTAGACACGGATGTACCCGAAAGAATGGACGGTAATAAGTTGTATAGATATTCCAAGGTGTTGGACAACCATTTAGGTGATAATCAAGCTCGAGCTCTACCGCAATGCCCGCATCTGATATGGACGCAGCCGGTTCCTTTGAACATTTCCGCTCCGACAAATTTTTATCAGTCGCAAAAGTTGCTATCCTTATCGGAAGAGACGGCGGCACCAGTTATTATTGGAAATTCGCAGAATAAAGGTAGATACATTGAATGAATTTTCGTTTCATCATTTTTCATCGTAATTAACCCATTAGTTTCATTTCATTTTATAATTCGACTACGTATGTTAAAACCAAAAAAGAAAATTGAAATGTGGCTCATCCTCATGACGCTGTTTAAATAAAATTAATGTGAAACGCTAGTGTTTATCAAAGTTGTTTGAAAAAGAAGTAATTTTCAGAACTATCAGTGAAGGACAGCGATATACAGGGTGTAACGTAACCATTATTTGAATAAATAAGTTAGTCCACGCAGAAGCACAAGTTGTGAATGCACTTTGAGACCGTTTAGTAAAGTAAAAATGGCGCTAGGTATCCCATCCTACCGTAGAGGCAGGACGATCGTTGAAAGTTGATAGATGTTGAGAAAAAATTAATTTAAAAATTTGAAGAGGTTTATTGTAAAAACTATTGAAAACAACGTTTTGCACTTAAAACCTTGGAGCCTGAGTGAGGTGGACATTTTGTTCTAACATGTTTCCCGTCTAGTGCTTCAATGCAATTGGGAAATCCTAAATTCTATCATACTCTTCAGCAGTTGTAGGTTCTTCCATGTGAAAAGGATGAAATGTTTCCCAAAGGACCTCGTACACATTATTTTCGCAACGGTAAAAGCTCTCGCTGGGTCTCAATTGTTGAATAAATCAAATAATAATAGAATCAATCAAGAATTATAATATCTGAAAAGTTGTGAAACCCCCACCCCCTTAAGCAGCGTTATCAAGTAGGTTGGGGGGCTGCATCGGAATTACCGAACATTAAAAGTAGAAGCACCATTATCAGTATTATCACCCACTGGATAAGAGTCATACAAAGTTGACAGTATTAGATATGTTTCCTCAGTTGTCTCGTTGAACGATGTTCGCCGTGGTGAAAAAATGTGTTTATATTTTGAAGAAGATCGTTTAACATCTACGGATATAATATATGCTTGATTAAAACACTCTTTGAATTCAATTAATCGATTAGTCGATGCACCATCACAAATTTGTTTTAGCGTGATAAAATCGGAATCTTTCTTTAACACACTCTCGAACTTTTCTTAAGCGCGATTATGTTTTCCGTCATCTATAGTGCGTAGCAGTGTATGTACTTCGTCCATTATTTGCAGTGCCACCATTAACGAGAAAGCTCTATTTTGTAATTGTTCTATTGCGTCATGTAATCCTTTATAGTTACGAATAGTTTGTAACTTTTGAAATTTTGTCTGGCTTTCCTTAATAGCTGCAGCTTTAGCAGGATTGAATTGTAGAAAAACAGTTTTTACTTGTTTGAAATATTCAGCATAATAAAGAGCTGCCTGCAACCATATTCCCCAACGTGTAAGAATCGGCTGTGGTGGTTCACGAACAATGTGGTGAACATTGTCGAATGGTTTCTGCCACAAGATGTAAACCATGCACTTTACACGTAACATGTAAACACTTGCAACCGTGTTCAAGAAGAGAATGGCCTACCGAACGCATTGTTGCGGCACCATCGCTCATAAACATCAACTCATGACGTAGTGAGACTGCAAAGTTTTCGAACGTACTAAGTATCACTCTCACAATTGCTGCACCAATACACTTTTCCAGCCTTTTGCTAGCTAGTAACAGTGGAAATGTCAGTTTATGAGGGTCCAGTACACGTACTATAACATTTAGAATAGAATTTCTGTCTCGTCAACACATAACCAAAGCAACTGAGATTGTTTAATCTAGATTTGATTTTCTCTTCCACGTCTTTGCATGTAAATAAAGCATGCTTATGTGCCGTTTTCGTAGTTGGCAACTTCAACTCGGGGTTGTACTTATACCAAAAGTTCTGAAACGGTTCTTTTTCGAGTGACAAATTACAGGTATTCATGATAAGTAAATCGAAAATAAAGGTAGTTTCCGTTGGCACGCCCCTTTTTTCTATTTCTACATATGTTCTTCGGTATTTACATGTTTGTTACAGTCCGCCTTGTCCCAGCATATCAAATGTTTCTCGCTCACTTTACAACTATTTCAGCACCGTCGTAGAACAAATTACAGATAAACTTATTTGCTGTGCCAGCAAAGGGTTCTTTTTTTAGCCTTGTCCACATTACACATTTTACATTCAAAATTATATAATTATAACGAATAACACGTAACACAAAACACAACGCAGGCTTTCGTTTCCTAAACTGGACGAAAAATAAACAAGCGGGCGTCGCTGACAAAGCGAGAATCGATTTTTACACACAGCCCGCTACTTCGGTGAAACGCCTATGTATCGCAGAGACGATTACCTCGCTCTACTCATAAGAGTTATTCCAGATTTTTATGAAAGCAATGGTACATAAACAGCTTTTCAAATACAAATTCAAAGTCTGTTTCTAATACATCCTGTATATAACGTCAAAATAACTCTCAATACTAAGCTTTACATTAATTTCCTTTAGGCATTGAGCTATGCGGATAAAGCTAGGCACTAATGGGTTAAAGGACAGTACTATAGAGTAATTAGTATAAAAAAGTTCCAGATATTGCGTCCGATCAGGATCCCGAGGTGGAAGAAATCTGGACGTGGCGCAGGAAACAATCGGAAGCTCCACCAAGCCCTTCGGAATCATACAGCATCACTTCTATAGTCCTCGTATGCATATCATGCCTGTTATTCTACGTACTGATACGGTTATATAGAAAACCGAAGCCTAAAAGGCGAAAACAGCGTTTAAAACGTCTGTTGTATATATTCCCCTGCGGTAGAGTACCTGCAGTATAAATTTCGCTTGTTTTCGTACTAAATGGAATAGTCTGACTTTATTTATTGAAGTAATATTTATATATTTCGAGATAATTTATTACTTAATATATCACAATAACGTTAATTTCAAAAAAGATCGATGAATTTATAAAAAATGGTGACAAGCAGGTCCTAGCGGTACACCCTAATCAATTTATCCCTTTTTTTGGAATGCCAATGTATTTTTTTATTACAGTTGACAATGAAAATCTATTGATTTCAGAAACACGTATCCCAGACAAAATCTCTTCGCCTTTTATAACCTTTCCGAATATCTCTGATAATGATTTTATAAGAAATTAAAATCAGCTATTTGACGACACTTTTCCACTCGAAAAAAATATTTTATAATTTTATAGAGAATACCGATATTGATTTAGGAATACAACAAAAACTAGCTACTTATCTTATCATATCCAAATATGATAAATTTAAAATAATTTTCTTATGTATTTTACAGGTTATTTATCTGAATATAATTCATATTGTGTTTTCAACTAGTAATGAATATATAGAATCACAATTTTGTATCTTGTATAGGTATGCACAGCATTCTTAAATATCAAAGGAAACAAGTGTGGAGTGTAACCCTTAACCAAAAGTATAACATTTTATAAGCGTGTTGGAACGAACCTTAAGTAACACACGAAAGAATTAAAAGTATTACACATTTATTTATTTACAATAAAATTTCTTAAATCAGATTTTCTAAATTATTTTAAATGGTTCTAATATAAAGGCCAGATACTGTGCATCTATCTCACATATTTCTTTTGGAATTTAAAGTACTACATGGGCTGAAAAGTCTTTGGCCTACCAATGAAAAAACGACATTTTTAATGAAAAAACTGTTTTATTCTTCGACATAATCTCCATCTAGAGTAATGCGCTTATTGTAGCAGTCCTCTAACATTTCGATGTCGGTTTTGTAGGGCTGCGCGTCAAGTCCTTCAAAATAGGCGTCTGTTTCCAACCCTACTTCCTGATTTGAGTGAAATCTTTTGCCAGAGAGCCACATTTTCAATCGGGGAAACAGGAAATAGTCGCTGGGGGCTAGGTCGGGCGAATACGATAATTGGTAAACCAATTCGTAGCGCAATTCCTTCAATTTATCGGTCGTATCGCGAGCAGAATGAGCTGGGGCGTTGTCGTGGTGAAAGAGCATTTTCTTCTTCGCCATGTGCGGTCGTTTTGCTTTGTATTCGACGTCCAATCGATCCAATAATGCACAGTAATATTGCTTGTTGATTGTTTTACCATGTTTAAGGTAGTCTATAAATATTATACCGTGCGCGTCCCAAAAAAATACTGGCCAACACTTTACCGGCTGATTGTTGCGTCTTCGAGCGATTCGGACGACTCTCGCCAGGCAATAACCACTCTGCCGACTGCCGATTGGAATCAGGAGTGTAGTGATGGATCCATGTTTCATCCATTGTCACGAAGCGCCGCAAAAAATCCTTCTTATTACGCGTAATAAGTGCCAGATTCTCCTTCGAAAGTTTGACACGTTGGTCTTTTTGATCAATTGTTAAGAAACGCGGCACCCAACGCGCGCAAAGCTTCTTCATGTGTAAACATTCATGAATGATATGACCTACACGTTCCTTTGAGATGCCTATGGTCTTTGCTAGCTCACTCAATTTCACTTTGCGGTCATTCAGCACAATTTCATGAACTTTTTTGATATTTTCTGGCGTAACTGCCTCATTTGGCCTTCCTGAACATTGTGCATCGTTTGTGCTGGTACGGTCACGACGAAATTCAGCATGCCAATACTTTACGGTTGAATTGGCTGGGTCAGATGTTCCGTAACACTTATTAAGCCATCGCTTTGCTTGAACAGTATTTTTTCCCATCAGGAAGCAATGTTTTATCAAAACACGAAATTCCCTTTTTTCCATGGTAAACAAAAATAACAGAGGTAGCGTCACCTCGGGAGCAATAACTTGAGAACGAGTAAATGAAATGTCATGAAATTTTGACAGCGTTCTAGTTAAGGTTGGTGCTCTCCGGCACGCATATGGATTTTTGATTTCTGACGCCATCTATGTGTCAGGCCAAAGACTTTTCAGCCCATGTAGTATATGCATGGTTAAAGCAAAGTTAAAGCATGGTTATGTCTACATTATCCCAATAATAATTACATAGTAATACTCGCACAAATCGTGAAATTCAATGCTCCAGATATTAACGTCATTTTTGTAACAAGACCCAACACATATTATGTTAAGACAAAACTTGAGTCAGGTTGGATTGTTTCGATTTACCTACAACAGGACTAAGATTTAATTTTATAAAACTTGTTCAAATGATGCGTTGTACGATTCTAAGAATTGAGAAACTTATATCATTTAAGAATACACGTTCTAACGAACAATTATTTGTCGATTTCGAATTTTATTTATAATCATATTTATATTTATTTGGTAATTGCAATTTTCGTATAGAAAGAAAAGCAATCACAGCAATTGTGCAATACACGTTAAAATATACCGATTGGGAAAATGCGAAATTAGCCATATCACTATCCCCTCCTCGCTTTCAAACGAAGGAGTAGATGGCTCAAGGTTACTGATGTGGTTAGTTACGAGGTAAACTGCAGCATGAGCGGACGATCTTATAGAGAATTTCTGGAGTATTTATTTTTCTTTTCTTTTATTTCATCAGAATCTGTTTTTATTTTTGTCGTTAGAATTTCTTATTAATCTCGTAGCAACAATAAAATAAATATGCGAAACTCTCATTTCCAGGCGACTATGACTTCAAATTATTACGTGCGTTCTTGCACACAGTCGGTCTACATCCCGATATTGTTCGAAGTGTACTAGCAAGTCCCGCATCGAAACGCTCGGAGTTCACTCAGTCCCCTCCACACTCTCTCGCATGTACGGCGAGAGAGCGATAGCAATATAGCTAATTTATCATTTTCCCAATCGGTATATCAAATTAAATTCGTTGGGATTTTATTAGTGTAAATAATTCTTATTATGGTTAAATATCGTTGCATGATATGCATAATATAATATTAAAAAAAAAAATTGTTTTACTACTTATGTACAATGGTGCGCGAAAGTTTCCGAATTACGAAACCGATTTGCAGCATTTAGAGGCGCGATTGAAGAGAATTTCAATCACTTTACGTTTCATGTTTAAAAAATTATGATGAAATATGTTATTTGTTCTTATTGTTTCGTCGTAGTGATGACACTTGCTAAGAAATTATAGTGATATACCCGCAAAGAATATTTCCTATCACTAACACACTTACCTAGTATTATATTGTAAATAGCGACTAGTATATAAGCGTTTTTCTCTTTTTTTTTAATTTAAAATATTTCCAATCATTGATTCACATCCACCGTTAATTTTTTCCCTTATAATTCGGTGGTCAAATCATCCACGCCCCCTTTTATATATATTTTTTTATAAGCGATCGATCGAAAGAATAATAGTATATTGTTATTATTGTCCGATTTTACATAGACATGATTTTAGTCGGAAATAAAGAATTTGTAGTATTAATTTTTGCATTCTTTATAATATACAGGGTGAACCAAAACCAATTTTGAAGAAAATATTAATATAAGCTTTATAGTAAGTGATATTTATTCTATTAAAAAATGTCACCGGTTCCGACTGGCTTGCCTTTCAGGTTTGAATACCCTACTGTATCGTTATGGCTACTAACTTCAACGCGTTGTAAATTCTACACACTATTTATTTTAGAGTTAAATATTGTGTTAACTAGGTAGAACATAAGGTTTGTTCGTTTGTTTTGCTCCCGTTAGTTCTAGAGTGTGATAGGATTATGATCACGTGATTGTTTTGATTGCTCGGAACTATTCTAAATGGCTACAAATGAACAGTACAAATTGGTATTTATATAGTATACATAACCTAAAAGATTGAGAATGATGGCAATTGGCAATCACGATAGTATTAGAAAATCCTTATTATTTATTAATTGTTGTATTTCACTTTCAATGATTACAACGGATGTCATTTTGTATGAATATGAAGTAAAGTTGGGTTAAACAAATGATGGAATGACAGCTGCACTGAACTGCCCGAACTTACTCCACTTCCTAAGGAGGTGTAAGTTTGTGCAGTTCAAAACTGTCGGAAGTTACCAAAGATATACAAACGAAGATCGGATTGCCAGTTTTTCTTACAAAGGAACGCGCAATTCAGAAATTCGAGCTACTCCGTAGTGCACTAATTGACAAACGAACAAACCTATAGTAGTATTGGTTGCCTACATTTCGGAAGTAGAAGTAATCGTATCTTCATTTTGAATTAAAGTAAACAATCGTATCTCCATAGTGATTTCTCAAATATTTACTACATGAAGTTGCAATTATTTTGGAACCTAACAGTTACCACCGAAACTAGAAGGCCTCAGCCGTTACCTACGATATACATAAGGCCTCAGCGCGTTGACGTCAGCAGGCTGTGACGTATTTTGATTTAGGCGATATAAACGCGTTTACACACTGAGACCATCTCTGCATTTTAAATTGGTTTATCCAAATTATATTAGTTTTATTTTAAAAAAATACTGTGTAGTGATATTTCCGTACTTTGTTGATGATACCTGCAACGTTTTTCTAGTGTTGTATAAGCGATAAAAACGATGGCGTCGGTTGTTTTGTTTATAAGTTACACTTTGTAAGTAAAAAAAGATATTATTTATTTGTCAACAGCTACAGATTCAAGGACCGGTAAAACTATAACTGTAAGTTTAAAATATCCTAGGTTTAAAAAAGATGCTATTCCAACTCAATTCCCTAACTGCCCGTTGTATTTGACAAAAAAACGTGAAGATGTTATTGTTCAAATAGCTTTATATTCTTAGGTTATATTTAACAAAATTATTTTTGAACACGAAGAGATGTTTTTAAATAAACGTTCTGTTTTAATACAATATATTTTAAATTATATCACCGAACGTAGCCATTTTCGATACTGATATATCTAAATGACATATTAAAAGCAGTGAACGTATTGCAACAATTATAATAACTTGTTCTACAAACCACCACGTAATAGGAAATTAAAAACCCTGGTTAAATAGCATATCTGTAAATTTTCTCGTGAAATTGAATAAAATTTCAAATAAAATTGCAATTACTGTATCATTTCAATTTTAGTTTCGTCCAAATACAATTACAAATAATAATAACTATAAGTTGATTAAATATTAACCACAAATACATCTTTCACGAAAACGGTCTCTGTTACGTGTTTGGTTTTTGCTTTGAAACTCCGTTTTTCTAAAATAAAATTTGTAACACAAGAATAGCACAGTCCCCGCCCTGTGGTGGTAAACAGTGTTAATATATTATTGACATATTAGCAAGAACACAGCTACAGTTACTCTAAGAAAAGCGCCAAGTTAGGTTATACTGCACGTGGTCATTTCTCCCTAGTTATATTCTACTTTGTTACCTTCACTTATTTTATAATACAGTTTTATTATATCTGCCTTGTTTTAATTACGTGATAAGTCAAATAATATAAACCAATCCGAGTGCCATCAATTCCGAGAGGAAAAACCCCAAATACCCACCGGTTACAAATTGAATGGGATGCGAAGAAGGACTCAGTTGACGACTGGCATCCTCTTTAAACCCAAGACCCTTCAAAACTTAAAAAAGAAATGCAAAAAAACGATTCCTTTATCGCTTAGGCTAATATCGTGCATGGGGATACATCACCAACCCAGCGTGACGTCATCGAGGAGCTCTGAACCTTGTCATATCGTAGGTAACGGTTTTGCGCTGTTCAAGTACTCGAACCACTGTTCGTGCAATTAACAAACACACTATTTGTTCGTATAAGACGCCTCTTTTTAGAAACGTTATTACCGTATTATTGCCTACAATATAGAGAGTAAGCATATACCGTACGAGCGAGCGTACTATGATCACACGATTTTACACGAACTCAGCGCATATAAACGTGTACTGTGTTGAATGTAGTGATGGGAAAAATCGTTATTTTAAAATAACAGTTTCAACCGTTATCGTTATTTTGAAATAACAGGTTTAGCGTTTTGCGCTGCTGATCTTGCAGCACGCTAAAACTTAAATTTAGAAGTTTTTTGTTATATAAATAGTTAATTGCGTTTTTTTGCAGATAAATTGTAAACTGGTTAATAGATTAAAATAAATTAAGTGATAAACTGTTCACTGTTGTACTATCAGATTCACTGCAATCATTGTTGCAGCAGCGTTTAATTTCCACCGTTTTGACTGATCCTACTGTTATTTTTCTTATATTTAATCTTAGTTAATCTTCGAAATGCGAGAATATATATGTGCTTAAATGCTATATAATAAATATAACGGTTTTATTTTTAGTTTTTATAAGTAATTTTTTTATATAACATCGGTCTTTTATTTTACATTTGATAATTCCAATACATACAATTATTTAGAAAATATGTCCATAATAAACGTCCGACTCGATGTCGACTACCGCCGTAATAACCGTTCGAGAGGATATTTATGTAGGTACGTGATCTGATAAGTTATTTTTCTAGGGGCGTTGTAACTATTATCTGTAATAAACAGCGGCTTCGATCAGACAGTCGTAGCGCCACGCAGTTGAGTACGCCGCAACGGCGGTTGATGATATGTTCACAACAATCCGAAAGCAACCGTGCTATACTTATTTTCCCAGCGAGATAACAGTTGCAACCGTTATTGGATCCATAACGGTTGTAAAATAACAGATAGTTAAATAACGACCCGTTCCTAGTTGAATGTCACTGTGGAATGTCATTTGCTTGACAAAATTGCGTAAACGCAAATTCATTTGTGCACCTTGCTTACATTATAAATGCATTTCCGAAACCACCTTGCTTATACGTGTAAGTAGAGCAACGCAACTGCGCTGAAAGCCAGCGGCGGACGCATAAAAGTTCACACAAAATAAATTAAATGTGATACGTGCTCAAACACTTACCGTTTTAAGAGTCCTCCGTGACATCACAAAGTGGATAATGTCTATTTAATATTTGTAACATTAGATATGTTTCCAAAGTTGTTTCGGCACAGTGAGTGCGGCGTGAAGAAAAAGTGTTTTTGTATGCCGAAAACGAACGTTCTACATCTAGTGACGTTATATTTGCGTAAGTAAAATAATCTTTCAAATAACTTAACGGTTCTATTGACGCACCTTCACAAATTTGTCTTAATGTGCCAAAATCAGAGTCTTTATCTAAAACACATTCAAACCTTTCTAAAACACAAACGTTTCTTGCGTCTTCTATCGCGTATAGCTGTGCGTGAACATGTTGCACTATTTGCAAAAATTCCACTAACGACACCGAAGAATTTTGTAGTTTTCCTATCGCATCCGCTAGTCTCACGTAATTGTTCTGAATAATTTCCAAATCTGTTTTAACTTGACTATCTTGAAATTTCAAACGGCTTACCTTTACAGTCGCAGCTTCCTTTGGGTCGAATTCTAAAATCACGTTCTTTATATTCTCAAAATATTTAAGATAATAAAATGCATCCTCTAACCATGTTCCCCAACGAGTAAGAATAGGTTGTGGTGGTTTAGGAATATTGATTTGTTGAAAGTTCAAACTTTTCCAATATATTTAACACCAACATTGAAATTACTTCGGCAGTGCATTGTTGTATTCGTCTGGAAGCTAGTAAAATTGAGGGTGACGGTCGATGTGGTTCCATTGTGCGTACCATTACATTAACCACAGAATGTTTTTTACGATCTGTTGTTTCGTCCACACATAACCACAGTTTTTTATCTTGCAACTCCGATTTAATTCTTTTCTCGACATGCTCACGAGCAGACGGCACAACTCTCTGTAATGTTCTCTCACTTGGTAACTTAAAGTCCGAATATTCATTCCAAAACGAGACGTATGCTTTCTTCCTTAGTAAATGAAATGGTAAATTACATCCAATAAACACATAAATTAAATTTAAATTTGTCATAATCTCGTGTAGAATTTTTTTTTGAAACATGCCCTGCACTATTTAGGTGCCGTAGACAATCACTTTTCGACCAACACATTAAATCTATTTTACACACTACACATTGAATTTTAGCGCCATCACACTTTAAATCAGGCATTTCTGCAATAAATTCTCTTATTGTGTCCAACTTTGGTCGTTTTCGCGACGTAGGAAACATTTTCAAAACAAACGTAGAACTACGATATAGTATACGACAGCGTAGATGCATACACAACAGATTGGCTTTCGAGTCGCAGTTATACTGACGCTTATACCGAATTGTCCCGGCCGTGTTTATTTTGTGTAAACTTTTATGCGTCAGCCACTGGCTTTCAACGCAGTTTGCGTTGCTCTACGTGTAAGGCACGACTTTGCTCTCGCATTTCCGAAAAATGCCGATTCTGCTGGCTCTTACGGTCTATGTATCCATTGTTGGTACACTGCTCAAAATAATTGGAAGAACACTTGTTTTCATCTCAATAACTTTTTTAGTTGCAGCATTTAAAATAGAAATAGTTTTTAAAACAAGTTTTATAAGTCATTGATATTATTATAATTTAAAAAGTTATTGAGATGAAAACAAGTGTTTCTCGAGTTATCTTGAGGATGGTAAATTGTTTTTCCTTCTATAATAGTTCACAAATCTATTTAAAAAATTTGGAATTTATTGGTTAAATCTCTAAACTTACCGAAGGTATTTGTTCTCTATCCATTTTGAAGTATCCAGCGGCTGATATATGAATAGGTGTCGCAAATATTTGTGAAAGAAGCATCTGGATCTATTAAAATCGGATAAATAATTGAATAAGTGGCACGTTTTACTTTACTCTATTCCAATACTTACTTCTAATTTGCTATCCATGTCCAGGCTAGCTACTGGCAACTTCTGCATAAGTTCAGCTATCTTGTTTGCCTGTAAAATACAGAAAACAAAGCATATTATAATTATGCACGCCTTAAACAATGTTTTTTTTTATTATATTATGTTTATACATATATGTTTATTATATTTTCACACAAATAATTTGACAGAAGAAGAAATTGATTTCGATATTATTAAACTTCAATTTCTAGCAGAAACAAACTTTGAAATTTAAAGGCGATACCACATGCTACACCTTTATTTCTTTAAAGTAACCCATTATTACACTGTTATCCAACAGCAGATCTGAAGAATTTACAATCCAAAAAAAATCTATAAACAATATATTCAACGTAGGTACTTGGCATTCTAACAGAACAAATAAAACAGAATTTGGCGTTATATCTTCGATGTTCATTCAAAGAATGTCTCAAACATTATCCAGACTATATTTTCAAAGTATTGTTAATTAAATTAGACACTATAGATGAATTAATTTATCACTTAATAGTTAATCTATAATACGCATTAGGACTACAATAAAGAGTGACAGTGTATTACCAGCTTGTCGTCGATGGCACGCAGATACCAAAGCTATTTATCGAAGTAAATCAACATATGGCACAATCTGGCAAAGCAAACTGAACCGTGATTGCTAATTCATACGATAGAGTGGTAATTTGTTGACAATGATGGATTGTCTGATTATAATATTCATCGTTGAGTACTTAAATTTTGGTTACACAACGTAAATTTGTTGAACAGGATGTAACTAATAATAATAATAACTTAATGTATGTTAGTCTACAGAATAACAACAAAGAATTCTTTGTGCTTGTATATATTTTTCATTTATTTCCTTCGAACGGGTGAATAAACGTAAAAGGGTACCAATTTAATTCGAAATTATTACAAAAATGCATAATTAAACAGAAATAGTTTATGGTTTGCAAACATTTTCGTGTCTATACCCGTTCGCGTTGCCGCCTCCTATTCCACTTTCCTTTTCCTTCTCCTAATAAAAAACTTATCAAATAACAATTTCCCCAAACATTACATCCCAATTTTAATTTTTAATAAATACCATTAAACTTTAAATTTTATTATATATACACTACCGTTCATGGAAGTTCGGGCAAGCAAAAAATGTACGGAAGTCAAAGAAAATAAGAGAAATATTAAATGGCCATGTATTTAATACTTACTTACATGATTTCACATATTTTCAAACACAAATTTATTGAAAAGAAAAAGTTAATGTAATACAAATAATTTAAATCCGATTTTCATCGAAAAATCCACCTTTTGCCTTTAGGACTGCTGCCACTATTCTCGGCATCCGATTCACTAATTTTGCTAACGTTTCATTGGGCAAGCTTGTCCATACCTCCTGGAGAATGGCCCACAAATGTTCCTTCGATTTTGGACACTTTTTCCTAACACATCGGTCTAATTCTTCCCATAACAACTCTATCGGATTCAGATCGGGGGACTGTGGCGGCCATTCCATAATTTGTAGGGTTCTTTCATTTTCTTCTTGCTGCAGGTAGTCTGTGCACAATTTAGATTTATGTTTGGGGTCATTGTCCTGCATAAATTTAAATCCACGACCAATTAATCGGACTCCTGACGGTATGGCATTTTCCTCCAGGATTTTCCGATATTCTTCTTTTTTCACTATGCCCTCAATTTTGAGCAAGTCCCCTGTTCCGATTAAGAAAAAATAACCCCAAACCATTACAGATCCGCCTCCATACTTCATCGTAGGAACTATACACTCCCGTAACATTCTTTCCCCTCTTGATCTGCGTACGAAAACTCTCCGTCTATTTCCAAAAACTTCAAACTTGGATTCGTCAGTCCACAAAACGTTTTTAAAATCGTCCACTGTCCAATCTCTATGAGCTTGTGCCCATTTCAGTTGTTTCAGCCTATTTCCTCTTCGGAGTAACGGTTTTCGACAAGCCACTCGCTCATGCAACCCAGCCTCTTTCAGCCGACGTTTCACAGTACTCACAGAAACTTTGGAATCTCGCTCATTATTAAATTCTACAGCAATTTCTGATGGTGTTAGTCTTCTATTACGCTTACTAATTATTTTTATTCGTAAATCTTCCGCAGGAGTCGTTTTTCTTGACGGTCCTGGCCGATTACGATCTTACACGTCACCGGTTGTCTTAAATCGAACTATAGTATCATGTACTGTAGATTTTATTTTTAATTTATCCGCAATCCGTCTTTCTGCGTACCCTTCCTGATGCAAGGTAAGAATAGCAGATCGTTTTGAAACAGGTAGAGGCTTTTCACTTGCACAACCACAGATACTTTCACTCTTCAGAACTACTGCGTTTACAAATGTTATAATACTTTATAAAGGGTATACGAATATTTCCAGGTAACACGAGTGAATCAGCTAACCCTCCTAGGGATTATTATAAAGCTTTATTGTCACTGTAATTATTGGGGATTTCCAACATAATTATATATTTTATGATAACGGTCTTATAATAGACAAATACTACCTGAAAATTGGTAAAAGGCTTCCAGAAAAGGTTAGTTTTAATAATTCCTCAGAAATGTATATTATATAATTTTAAAATTTTTTCCTAAACAGTTAATATAATTTGTCAGCTTGCCCGAACTTCCATGAACGGTACTGTATATTGACGATAATGTGATATTGTTTCTCAACGGCGTCAATGACTGATGACAGTGATGACTAAAGCTGGCCACGAGCGGTACCGCGCAGTAGCGTAGAGTCGACCAGGCCTCGCGTTCCACTAGAGTTATTCTGCTAATAGAGATGTTTGCTGCCGCAAATAATTTCGCTCATCTTTTAATAAAATTAAATAACACGTGCTCAAACACTTACCATTTTAAGAGTCCTCCGTGAAATCACAAAGTGAATAATGTCTGTTAAATATCTGCAACATTAGATATGTTTCAACTGTTGTTTCGGCAAAACTAGTACGGCATGAGGAAAAAATGCGTTTATATGCAGAGAACGAACGTTCTACATCTAGTGACGTAATATTTGCGTAAGTAAAATAATCTTTCAAATAACTTAACGATTCTGTTGACGCACCTTCACAAATGTGTCTTAATGTGCCAAAATCAGAATTTTTCTCAAAAACACTTTCAAATTTTTCTAGAACAGAAACATTTTTTGCGTCTTCAATCGCACATAGCTGTGCGTGAACATGTTGCACTATTTGTAGAGATTCTTCTAACGGCACCGCAGGATTTTGTAATTTTTCTATTGCATCTGCTAGCCCGAAGTAATTGTCATGAATGATTTTTAAATCCATTTTAAACCTGACTATCTTGAAATTTCGACTGGCTTTTCTGGATAGCGGCAGCTTCCTTTGTATCGAATTATAAAACCACGTTCTTAATATTGTCAAAATATTTATGATAATAAAACGCGGCTTGCAACCATGTTCCCCAACGAGTTAGAATAGGTCTGGTGGCTCTGGTATACGGGGGCACAGTCTGTGAAATTCGCGAATACGTTTCGGTGATTTGACAAATACTGCTTTGGTATGCGCTATTAAAGCGTCTACCTCAGGATAACATTTTCTGATACTATCCGCCACAAGATTGAGAGCATGAATTTTACACGTAATGTGCAACAAATTAGCAGAATGCTTTTTAAGAGACCGGCCTACAGAAAGCATGTTTGCAGCACCATCACTCACTAACAGCAAGAGTTGGTTTGTTGAAAGTTCAAACTTGTCCAATGTATTTTACACTAACTTTGAAATTACTTCGACAGTACACTGTTGTATTCCTTTGGAGACTAATAGAATTGAAGGTGCCGATTGATGAGGTTCCAATTTGCGTGCCATTACATTAAGAACAGAATGTTTCTTCCGATCTGTTGTTTCGTCGACACATAACCACAATTTTTGATCTTTCAACTCCGATTTTATTTTTTGTTCAATATGTTCGCGCGCAGATGGCACAATTCTTCGTAACGATGTTCGACTTAGTAATTTGCACTCCGAATAGTTATTCCAAAAGCAGATAAATGGTTCCTTGTCTAGTAAATTAAACGGTATATTACATGCGATAAACGTAACGCATAAATTAAATATAAATTTTTCATTGTCTCGTGCGCAATATCTTTTTGAGACTTGCTTTTCACTATTTACGTGTCGTAGACAATGTTGTCTGGACCAACACATTAACGGGATTTTACAGATTACACATTTAATTTTAGTACCTTCATATATTAAGTCTGGAATTTCTGCAATAAATTTTCGAAGTTTGTCCGACCGCGGTCGTTTTGCTGACGAAATCATAATTTTTCTAGGACAGATAAACAATTGCGCAAATGACCGGCAGCGAAAATGTCCGTACTGCACCGCAGACGAAGTAATACTACCGTTCCTCTCGGTCCGAACTGATTCTACGCCGATGCGCGGTACCGCTCGTGGCCAGCGTTAGTGATGACACTTGTCAAAATCATTTACCCTCGATCCAATGAATACCAACCGAAGTAATTTCATCAATTTTACCTGGAAATACTAGAGCTGTTCATACCTCTACATATTTAAGGAAGAAACAGTAATGTAATAACGTATATGTTTTAGTCACAGAATATACAACATAAGCAACCTTTTCGCTGTAAATTTTCATTTATCCTCCGAAGGAATAAACGTAAAGGTACAATATATTCGAAATTATTAAAAAATGCTAAGATAATCAACAAGTTATGTTTGAAACATTTCTGTCTTACACTTGCGTTGACCTTCCTATTCACTTTCTTTTCCTTTCCTAATAAAGAATTATCAATAACAATTCCCAGAAACATTACATCATTTTCTAACTTTTGACATAATATACCCAAAATTTAATTTATTAATAATACCGTTCATGGAAGTTCGGGCAGCAAAAATGTACGAAGTCAAAGAAACTAATGAGAAATTTAATGACCTGTCAATTTAATACATATTAATGATTTTAATATTATTCAAACATAATTTATTAAAAGATAAAGTTAATTTAATACAAATATGAATCGTTTTTATCGAAAAATCCACCTTTTGCCTTAGGATAGCTTGCACTATTCTGGCATCGATTTCTATTTTGCTATATGTTTCATTGGCAAGCTTGTACATTACTCCTGGAATGGCCCACAAACAATGTTCCTTCGATTGGCACTTTCCTAACAATCGCGTCTAATCTTCCCTTAACAACTCTTATCGGGTTCAGATGGGGGACTGTGCGGTCATTCCATAATTTTAGGGTTCGCTTTCTCTTTTTTTGTGCAGTAATCTTGTTGCACAGTTTAAGCATTTAATGTTGGTCATTGTCCTGCATAATCAAATCACGACATTAATCGGATCCTGACGTATGGCTATTTCCTCAGGATTTCCGAATATTCTTATTTTCTTATGCCTCTTTTGAGCAAGGTCCCCTGTTGATTAAGGAAAATACCCCAACATTACAGATACCGCCACCATACTTCTGTAGAACTTAGAACCGTTAACATTCTATCCCTTGATCTGCGACGGAAATCTCATCTATTTCAAAACTCAAATTTGGATTCGTCGTCACAAAACGTTTTTAATGTTCCATGTCCAATCTAGAGCTTAGTGCATCAGTCGTTTCAGCCAAATTTCTTTGGAACGTTCGACAGCACTCCAGCAACGCAGCTTTCGCTGACGTTGCACAGTACTCACAGAAATTGGAATCTGTCATAAATTCTACAGCATTCTGATGCGTTAGTCTTCATTGCGTTTTAATGTATTTTATCGTAAATCTTGCAGGTCTTTTCTTGACGGTCTGCGATTACGTCACGTACGGTTGTCTTAATCGAACTATAGTTCATGTACTGTCATTTTTTTTTTTATTTACCGCAATCCGTCTTTCTGCGTACTTCTGATGCAAGAATTATACGGATCGTTTGAACAGCTAGAGCTTCCACGGATTTAGCGTAAACGATTTTTTATTTTAGATTTTGATTGACAATATGTCTGTTTTTTGGGTTTTTTGTGTTGTTACTTTTGGCACAATTAATTGCAATAAAGTTTGATAAATCAAAGAAATAACAATTAACAAAACAAGTTTAAATGAGCGTAAATAATAACGAAAACAAAGGAGGAACGTATGAAAAATGCAGGTTATAATAACAATAAATAACAAGAATAATTTACGCTTTTGGAATTGAGATTTGAAAATTTGGCAATTGTTATGATTATTTTGCTTAGCAACGAGCTCCTTAGATCAGTGTGGCGTCACAAGAAACGGAAGCAATCATAAATGTAACAACACAAAAAAACCTAAAAAACAGACAGCATTGTATATATCACGTCAAATTGTAACAAGTTTTCATTATTAAAAGTAAAGTACATTCCGAATGCTGTTTAAATAATTCCACAATCCACATTATAGTCTTTAGTGCCGTTTTATCAATTTTTTCCTAATTTAACATGGAGCATGTCAAAAAAATCTTAAAAAAAAACAAACATGAATTTTTGTAATTGACACAGTTTAACAAATCATTTACTAATAAAAAGAATCGTGAAGATTCCCAGATAAAATAAGCGCTAAGCAAAAAAACGGAATATAATAATTTTCCTACATTTCATCAGTCAGAATAAAAATGAAAAGAATATTAATGGACAATGGATCCAAAACAAATATTACCAAATGTAAGGTGAAATATGGCAAAGCAACTATCGGAAAATTCATATAAACGCTAAATGAAAATAGAATAATAAAGATATGTGGATATGTGGATTTTTAGGGACTTAAAAGTTGTTGAGGACAATCAACAAACCTTTTGCCCAATACACCGATACTTCCTAATGTCAATTTAAAATAAAACGCTTTCTTAATCATGCGCACAAGTCTTTAAAAAAACCTTTTCTAAAATCTATAAGATTACATCCCGACATAATATTAAGTAAAAACTAGATTGATTAGATGCTTGTTTGGTGAAAAACGATGAGTGAAGTGATATAATTATGAAAATGATTCAAACAAGTTTTATGTTAAAAGAAAACTATTAGGGAAATTAAAAACAAATTTGCTTTTTACGACATATCGTTAAGTAAAAACATCTATAACCTTACCTTTTCGACAACACCATGAGAAATGTACACCACCCCCAGCACAATGATACCATCAACAAGGGCATAAAGTATTACATTAATAGGACCATCAATCACGATGAAACATACAATATAAATACTGATCACATACATAAGTATGATATAGAACTGATTTATCGCCAGAAAAGATCCGTAAGAGTTGCTTAAATGTTGCACAGCATCTGACATCAAGAGATGCAAAATTCGAACATTTCTCAACACATTTTTGACATTGGAAACTTGACCAGAGGACTGAATCTGTAGACACCATCTCTTCATCGGCGTCATTTCCAAAATAATCTTATTGATACTCTTCAAATTTTCGCTTATTTTAACGGCGAAGTAATTGTAGAGAAGCAATGGGACGACTTGCCATATCGCTAAGAGACCGAAGATTACTGGGGCAATATTATCGGCCACTGAAGAACCTGACCTTTTGATAGGCACTACTGAGAAATTCCATAAGCTCGAGCTAAGGATGCCGGTCATAGCGATACCAAATACAATAGGTTTGATGGTCATTTTGACAGAATTCCTATTGGTGTCTTCTTTAAAGTATCTGTTCCGCTTGATATCGAATAAGTCCAAAGTTTGGATTAGTTTGATGAACTTCTTGGATCGACTTGCGCAGAAATAACAGCAAATGAACGCCCTTACAATCAGTATCACCATGAGTATACTTAACCATGGTAATGTTTCATCTTTGGTATGCAAAACCACTCGAAGATAGTCGTTGGAGAAGGCGCAAATGCTACCAATTGTAGCGGAAAATAGAAAAACTGAATATAGTACCGGAAAACTACAATAACTAAACTTCAACGAATAGCAATCATTTAAATTTCCTAACGGTAGCACACCCAATAGACGGGCCAACACAGCTATTGGTTTGAAATAACAATAGAAAGTTTTCCCCGTTTGCGACTGTTTTTTGCTACACTTAGTAAGCATTTTCGAGAAATTATCCCAGTAAGATTTTTCTTTCATGGTTTCGACAACGGATAAGCGCGATTACTGACGCTAAATGAAGTATCAAGTAGGTTCTGTGTGTATTTGTTTTGAGAATTGCAGAACTGTCAATGATTTTTCGTGGCTTATCTTTATTTCATTCCATATGTTAAGTGGCTTGTCCAATTAGCATGACATGAACGCTTTTACGATTACAAAAATGATTTCCGACGGTGCCAGGAAAAACATTCAAAATGTTTTGGGAACGATTATGGTAAAATGCAGATTCATCATTTTTTGCCAATGGAATTTATCTGGGGACCCTTTATCTCTTCAACTAGAAGTAACTGTTTTTGTGATACTAAATTTTGCTGTCCTAATAGGACATAGTTGCTTTACAGTGTGTTCAACGAGGAATGGATAACGCGCTATTTCAGGAACGAATGAAGGTTTTAAAATTTTGTGCACTTTACTATAAATGTCCAATGAACACACATATTCTCTGGTAATTTTTTAGTATTTTTATTCAATTTTTTGAATTTGCTACACATTATTGATAGCTTTCCTTATAACCACTACCAACCTATCTACTGTAATTGATTAAAAACGAGTACACAACTGGTTTTATTAGCAGTAAGATCAATTTATTCCCCATCCACTTGCTGCTGACATCAAAAATAGAGCTAGCTGTCCGAGAAGATCAACGGTGTTGGTATATAACATTACAGCAGCACCACTACTCAGGCAATTAAAAAAAACATTAACAAATAATAGGAAAAGGTTGATCCCAATACTGATCCCTGTGGAACGCTCTGTTCCACAACTTTACAACCTGAAGAGCAATTACCAACTCTATTTTTAAATAAACAGCAACACAACAGTGCACCGATAGCTTTAAATGCCATGTGTAAGTACTAGAATTTGGTTTACCTCACTGGACTAATCCAAAATCTTAGAAACCAATCAAACATAGGAGGTAGGCGCTATAAATTCTCATCCTGACAGGTTTATACAGGTTCAAGCGTGTTACGTCATAGGTCCACATGTGCGAGGCCTACACTATATATATTACGGCTCGAGGAGTAGTAGTTTTTAATAGCCAACCAGACAACGTGACTAGTGCATGAAAATGTCTCAGGCAACGAAAATTGAATACCGCGCGGTTATTAAATTGTTAACAAAAGACGCCTAATCACATTTAACAACGTTTAGACGGTGTTTATGGCGATTTATCTCCTTCATATTCCACTGCAAAGTGGGCAAAACGTTTCCGTTTAGAGCAAGAATCCCTCGATGATGATCAATTTTAACACCTATTAAGTCCAAGAGACCCAATGTTGTACGGAATGAAAACAACAAAGGAAACGAAGTAAAACAAACAAAAAAACGTCAAAATACATAACATCTAGAATTGTCAATAATCTAACGGCTAAAAATACAAAAGAACTTGGAATTTTTTGGCCTATTACAATGCTCTATGAAGAGAAGAAAAAATGAATGATCAAGGAAGCTGGTAACAGTGTAAAATGTTATACGCTAAAAATTACTGACTTTTAGAGTCAGTTGGACCGACACCAAATAAAATTTAATCCTGAATTAAGTTAAAATGACAGGTAGAATGTGACAGTCTTTCTACTTAATTAACTGCAATTGTCACGTTCTACCTGTCATTTTAACTTAATTCACGATCAAATTTTAATTAGTGTCAGTACAACAAACCCTTAAACTGAAAAGAACACTAAAACTGCATAAAATTACAAAAAAGGCTTACCTCATTACGTGTTTTATGCGATACCAAAACCACGATTGCAGATAAAATGCTATAGACCGAAACATAAATAAACAATTGTTGTCCGTTAAGCTTGGTGAAGAAAGCCAAATAGAAACCTAGAGCAAACGTCAAAATGGTGTACAATTGACCAATCGCCAAAAAAGAACCGTACGCAAGACTCAAATACTTCACAGCATCAGCCATCAATACATGCAAATACCGGATGTACTTCACGGTATCTTTGATATTCGTAGGGGCCATGTTAGCATCGGGATTGACGTACCACTTCGTATTGGGGATCAATTTCTGGCATTGCTTGTTGATGTATTTGAAATTCTCCGCGATAGTTGAAGCGAAATACAAGTAATATAAAATTGGGGCAACTTGCCAAAATCCTAAGACCCCAAAGAAGACGTAGCCCAATTTTTGAAAGTTATCGAAGCAAGTAATCTCCATAGCAGATTTGCAGAAGGTGATTAGTCCCAGGATCATCAGAAATAAGAAAGAACATCCAAGGAGTATAGGTTGCAGAGTATTCTTCCATACTTTACCTAATTCTCTACCGCATTCCATTGGGAAAATGGTACTCTTTTGATTATCATAGAAATCCAAGAGTCTAATCAATTTCACAAACTTTTTAGCATTCCACGTGCAAAAAAAGCATGAGATAAATGAATACATGGATGTCAAGGTCTCCATTACGATCAACCACATGAGCGATGAATTCGTGACAACTGACGGAATGGTAGTAAAGCTCCAATCAGTTGAATAAACCAGCAATGCAATTAACGAAACGAGTAATAAAGATGTATACAATACTGGTAAGCTGCAAAATGAAAATTCTAAATCTTTACAGTCGTTGGAGTGAAGATTTTTCAATGGAAAGACGCCAGCCAATCGACCAACTACAGCAATTGGTTTAAAGTAACAGTAAAATGTCACAAGCTTCTTCTTCTCGTCGTTTTTGTCGCACATCGTTTTGAAAACACCAGCTCGAAACGCTAACAATACTATAACGTGTTATAAATAAAGCGCAATGAAGAACTGTGGATTTTTTGAAATGATGTTTGAAGTGTTAGGTAATAACAGCTATTAGGCTTATCTAAGTGACCATATGTTAGCTTGTATTATTTCGATGTAGCAGCTAATCACAAATCAAATACAATTACACAACGATACGATTCCTAAAGTATAGTAACATCCATCGTAATTGCAGTAACGTATAAGGTATGTAAGGACAGTAAATAACATTCGAGCTTCCAAAAAAGATCATTTTTGTCAATTATAAAATAAACAAAAAAAACAGGAATAAATACAATATGGAGACGTTAAAAATACATTGCTAGATACAGCTAAAGAAATTTGTGGAAGCAGTAGAAAAAGCAATAACGGAAAACAAACAGCCTGGTGATCCGAAGAGATCAAAAGTCAAATAAAGGTTAAAAAAGAGAAATGGAAAATATACTTAAGTAATAGAACAACAGAAAACTATAAACGCTATACAGAAGAAGGAAAACGAGTAAAACACCTAATAACAACAGCAAAGAAAGAAAAATGGAAAGAATTTGGAGAAAAAATGGAAAAAAACAGCAAGGCTAACCAAAAATGATTTTTTAGAACATTAAAATCACTTCGAAAAGGCAAAACAGATGACATATCAAGAATAAAAGATAAAAATGGAGTAATGCTGACAGAAGACTGACAAACAATGAATAGATGGAAAGATTATTTTCTGGAACTGTTGGGATCAAACGAAGCCACAACGAAAGATGAATCACCAGAAGACCACCTGCAAATAGATCATAGAGAAAATAGAAATGATTACTATATATACGCAGAAGAATTACAAGAAGTGATAAAAGAACTTAAAAATGGGAAAGCACCAGAAAAGGACAAGTTAAGGGAAGGAGTATACAAGATAATATATTCACAATGAAACAAATAGTCGAAAAAACGATAGACCAAGGCAAAGAAGTATATTTAGGCTTCATTGACTTAGAAAAAGCATTCGATAAGGTACCAAGAGAAAAACTATGGAAAATACTAGCCGAAAAAGGAATAGAGAGTAAAATGATTAGAGTATTGAATAACATCTATAAGGAAAATATTAACCAGGTAATACGTCAAAAGCAAACTTCAACAGCTTTTACAACTAAGGACGAATTACGACAAGGCGGAGGACTAAGTCCGGTGCTGTTCACTGTTTTTATCGATGACATAATAAAGAAATGTAGATCAAGAGTTAAAAATATATAATGTAGGTTATAGGTATGTACATTAGAGAAGTAGACATATCAGAAGGAGCTTTTGCCGACGACATAGTCATCATTGCAGAAAAGGAGAGAGACTTACAAAAGAATTTGGAGATTTTGAACAACACTTTGGAAGAAAACAAAATGAAATTAAATAAAACCAAAACAAAAGTAATGGTAGTAGGCAATGAAACGAAAGAAATACAAATAAAAATAAATTATGTGCAAATAGAACAGGCTACAAGTTTTAAATACTTAGGAGTAGAGCTAGAGAGAAATGGAAGACAGGAAAAAGAAATAAATAATAGAATAGAAAAAACATTAAAACTTTACTTTGCAATGAATAGGGCTTTTATAAATAAAAGAGAAATATCAAAAAGAACAAAATTAAATGTTTATAAGACTATCTACAGACCGTTATTAACTTTTGGTTGCGGGTCCTGGACACTGACTAGGAGACAAGAAAGTAAAATTCAAGCTGTAGAAATGAAGTACCTTAGAAAAGTCAGAGGGGTCACAAAAAAGGATAAATTGAGAAATTCAAGAATAAGAGAAGACCTGGAAATGCAATCGACACTGGACTACATTGAAAAAAGACAACTAAGCTGGTGGGGACACCTACAAAGAATGCCACAGACAAGACAAGTAAAGCAAGTATGGGAGACAAAGACACAGAAAAGGAAGAAGAGAGGAAGACCAAGGCAAACATGCGATGGTATTGTAGAGAACATATTACAGAGGAAAGGTAAAACGTGGAAAGAAGCAAAACTTATAGCAAGCAATAAGAAAGATTGGGCGAAGTTTGTGCATGCAGATTAAATGTTATGAATTAGTTATAATATTTTGATGTAATGTAACACCCTACACCTTTTCTGGGGTATTTAAAGGATATTAAAATAAATAAAAACTGTACCTATATAGGTGCATATCCTGACTTTTAATTTTTATCCTTAACTTCACTTCTACTGAAGCAAAAAAGCTGTGAACTCACCACACGACTTAACAAAGTTTTGCCACCTCAGCCAGACATATCATTTCTTGTACAATTTTTAACGATGAATCAATCCAAATCCAGGCGCAAACTTACTCTAGCATATCAGGATTTCGAGATATCCTAACCTCAAGGTGCCAAAAAGACATTTTTAAGCAAGGAAAACCGGTGGAATGGGGGCCCCTTAAGCTTTTTAACGCATAGAACATTAATTTTTAATTTGCCTGGAAAAACAATAAATATATACTGCATTCAATTTTAAATACATCTATTTATTAAAATGAAACGAAAATACAGCATTTTCAGTAAGTATCACTTTCTTATTTCTCTATTACCCCACCTATTGGGATAACCGGGTCAGGTAATATTCTTATTTTTATACACAATCACATGAAAGCTATATTTTTTAATGGATATGTGGATGGTATTGTGCTGCTTTATGCGAGGGAAAAAAATTAAAAAAAAGGTTAATTTTTCAAAATGAAATAATTAATTGTACGGTCTGTAGGTCCGGAAGTGTCCCTATACACTCTTTCGGCTATTTAAATTAAACTAGATATCAATTGACGGAATTTTACGAGTATTAAAGCTTGAAAAGAGAAAAGTAACCTGGAATTGTGACGTTCCAATATAAACTCTATGCTTATATGTTGCGTACTGAAACTCGCTGCGTATTATTAAGCTACCAAACTTGAGTTTTACTTCGTAGTTATGGTAGAATTTAAACGCTGAACACAGCCAAACACGCGTCACCTAGATGAATATTTTGACTAAAAAATGAGAAATTGGTTAGGGTGCCTTCACTCCTTTATTTCATTCGCGATAGCGATTGTTTAATCACGGTTAATTTGGATAACTATGCCTTTCAAAATATAATTTTATAATAAATTTCAATCGGATATCCTTATTTTTTAAAAATAGCATAATGCATGCCATGCAGGGACGCAACTGGATTACTGAATCTGCGCTATTCTATGGCATTTAACACCACTAATAACTATACAATATTAAAATTTACTAACAAACAAGATGATTACTTAATTTTCGAAATTATGCTAAAGATACAACTAAATTTATGCCGGCAATTGTTGTAGGAAAATATTCCATTAACATTGAAAACTTAAGATGTGAAGGAAATGAACAGAGGACAAGTTATTTATCCGTTCCACCATGATAATCTCTAGCGATAAGAGGCCATAAAAGGAGTTGAAGCTACTGAGAAAGAGCTGATAGCCACCAGAGAGACTTTGTCGTCGAACTGAATGCACTATAGGTGCCGCTAATGACAGCTACGTTTGATGTTGTAAATTATAACATTGACAAACAGTATATATTATTGCAATTTTGGAATCATTTTTAAATTCTGAGACAAAATGTAATAAGTTATTATTGTCCTAAAATTAAGCGTTTCAGAGCAATTAGCTTTTTTTCAAGTTACCATTTACAGCAATGGGTATTTGTGACTCTTGGTAAGTATATTAATCATAAGAGGACCTAATATACAGGCGCACATGTTATACTGAGTTATTAAAAGGCACTTAAAACAGTCGTTAATTATAAAATATTCAACGTATCGTCTTTGATTCAACGTGAATCACACGAAGATTACCCCTGTAAAATGGCAAACGCTTCTTTGAACTTCCTACAGGCTCCTCCGCCAAAAATGTTATTCGGTAAAAGTCGAAAACAGAAAAAATCCTGTAATTGTTTTATTTTAATGGAAGCAATACATCCTTCAAGCTGATGTACTCATGTATTTGCTGAGATCGGAAAATCATGATTACAATTTCAAACGAATTGGTTCTAGTAAGAAGTAAACTAATTTTGAACATCACAGTGTAGATGTTCAAGAACATCTTAAACTCTAAATCAGTTCTAATAATTCCCAAAATTCTTACCTCAACACTGACGTCGTCCGATGAAAGTACCACCATCACAACAATAAATCCATGTATGATAATGTCAAATAGTAAAATGAGATCGTTATTACTTGTGAAGAAAAACACGTAAGAATTGATAATGAAAGTCACAGTAAAATAAAATCGATTTATAGCCAAAAATACACCGTAAGAATTGCTGAGATACTTAACAGCATCAAACATCAAAAGACGCAACGATTTAACATGTTGCAAGCTTTCTCTGATCTTTTGCATGGTCGGTTTGGTTTCTAAATAAAAATGCTGTTGTTCGCAAGGAATCAATGTTAAAACAATTTCGTTAATTTTCACAAAGTCCCTTTCAATTGCTTTGGCGAAGTATATGTAGAGAAGTAGAGGTTTCACTTGCCAAATTCCCAACAAACCGAAGATGATGTAGGAGATAAATCGAAAATTGGGTTTATCTATGCTTACCGAAGTAGACCTGGCGAATATGAACAGATCTATCACTATTATTATCAAGATAGTGCCACTCCAGATTAAGGGTTAATAATTTTCGCAATTTCCTCCAATGGACCATCCATTGGAGGAAATTGCGAAAATTATTTTGGCATCGATCTTCAATGAAAACTTCTGAGAATTTACCATCGAACTGATCTAAAATCTTTATCAATTTAACGAATTTCTTAGAACTACACGTGCAAAAGAAACAACATAAGAAAGATCTAATAATCATCAACACCATCAACACATATCTCCACATAAAATCCGGTTGGCGTTCTTCAATTAATGCAAATATGTTCTGCCTATTACTGAGACAGACCAGAAGAGTAATACAAGTGGTGAATAACAAGATCGTATAAGCCGTTGGAAAGCTCCAATACGAAAATTCCAGATTACGACAGTCCAAATCGCGCAAATTCTTCAAAGGTAAGATACCAACGCTTCGGCAGAAGAGGCCGACCGGTCGGAAATATTGATAAAAGGTTTTCTTCGGCTTCACATTCATGTTCTTGAGCGTATTCATTTTAAGAAACGAATTGAAATACCGAGGACAGACGTGAGTAGCAATGCACGACAAGAGCCGAATTGTACTGAATTGTAGTTGACAGAAACAATCGTATAATGGTATTGTTTCAGTTATCTGTTGAGCTGTAAGTGTTTAATTTAACTAACAGGTCATCATAGTGTGTTGTGCGTAATTTGTGATTGCAAGCAAAACAAATAGGAACAAGCAAAACAAATAGGAACTCAATAATTATAAGTGTTATATTTATATTGGAACTAGGTTTATAAATTTTTTCATGAAATCTCAAACAAAAATAAATGCCGACTATATACAGGGTGTTTCAGAAATAACTCACAATCCATAAAAGATAATCAACTGTTATGGAGCAGAAGCTAAAAAACTCAATTGTACATGAACTACAAATTGGGGTTTTTGCAAAATTTACGTTTAGCAAATTTTCAATTACGGACCCATGCATAGCTACACGTTTACTAATATTCCAAAAAACTTACTACTGAATATAAATGCTTAGACTGTATTGATATATTAAAAAATAATAATAAATTGTCAAAACCTTCCTGAAAAATCCCATTACGTATAATTTTTGCATTTTACGCAATTACTTGTTCGGTGAACAACCTTTGAGCGGCTTAAAAATTTGAAAGAACGGCGGACCTATTTACTTAATTTAGCTGCAATTTTAGGGTATAATCTCACAACTTATTATAAAAAAAAAAAACAATGAAAATAGGGCAAAAACATTACTAGACCGAGGTAATCGTCTCTGCGATACATAGGCGTTGCATCGGCGTAGCGGACTGTGTGCAAAAATCGATTCTCGCTTTGTCAGCCTCCGCTTGTTTATTTTTCGCTTAGTTTAGGAAACGAGGGTGTAAATATATAATTATTAATCTAAAATGTGTAATGTGAACAAGGCTAAAAGACGACCCTTTGCTGGGACAGTAAATAGGTTTATCAGTGACTTTCCAGATTTGTTCTACAACGGTGCTAAAACAGTTTGTACATTGTTTGAGAAACATTTGACGTGCTGGGACAAGGCGGACTGTAAACATGTAAATACCGAAGAACACAGAAATAGAAAAAAAGGCGTGCCAACGAGAACTGACTTTATTTTCGATTTACTTGCCATGATGACAGAAAACCTGTAATTTGTCACATGGCTTACTCGAAAAAGAACTTTTGGTATGAGTACAAACCCGAGTTGAAGTTGTCAACGACGAAAACCGCACGTAAGTATGTTTTATTTGTACGCGAAAACGTGGAAAAGAAAATCAAATCTACATTAAAGCATCAGTTGCTTTGGTTATGTGTTGACGAGAAAACAGTTTGTAAAAGAAATTCTATTCTAAATGTGATAGTAGGTGTACTGGACCCTCATAAACCGACATTTCCACTGTTACTAGCTAGTAAAAGACTGGAAAAGCTGGTGCAGCAATTGTGAGGGAAATACTTAGTATATTAGGAAACTTTCAAGTCTCACGACGTCAAGTGTTGATGTTTATGAGCGATGGTTCCGCGAGAATGCGTTCGGTAGGCCGTTCTCTTCTTGAACACGGTTGCAAGTGTTTATATGTTACGTATAAAGTGCATGCTTTACATCTTGGGGCAGAAACTATTCAACAATGTTCACCGGAGGTAGATGCATTAATAACAAGTACAAAAAAAGTGTTTCCCAAATCTCCAAAACGTCTTCGATCAGTCTCGGTATTCGTGAACCATCACAGCCGATTCTAACACGTCGGGGAACATTATTATGCTGAATATTTCAAACAAATAAAAGCTATTTTTCTACAATTAAATGCTGCCGAAGCTGCAGCTGTTAAAGAGAACCAGACAAACTTTCAAGATATTTCCATTGAAACAAAATTACAAACTATTCGTAACAACAAAGGATTACATGACGCAATAGAACAATTACGAAATAGAGCGTTGTCGTTAGTGGAATCACTGCAAATAATGGACGAAGCACATACACTGCTACGCACTGCACATGACGCAACATATAATCGCGTTTTAGAAAAGTTCGAGAGTGTGTTAAAGAAAGATTCCGATTTTATGACATTAAAACAATTTGTGATGGTGCATCGACTAATCCATTAACTGAATTCAAAGAGTGTTTTAATCATGCATGCATTACATCCGTAGATGTCGAACGATCTTTTTCAAAATATAAACACATTCTTTCACCACGGCGAACATCGTTCAACGAGACACCTGTGGAAACATAATTAATGCTGCCAACATTTTAAAACTTTTATCTACTGGGTGATAATACTGATAATGGTACTTTTAAAATTCGGTAATTCCGATGCAGCCCGCCAACTTAGTTGATAACACTGCTTAAGAAGGTAAGTGTTTCTTGATTGATTGATATTATTATTCGATTTATTACTTATTTTTTGATATTGTACTTACTGAAGGAAGCCCACACCTATGCCGCGCAAAGACATTACCTCGCTTTAAACATGACTAAATACTAATAACATTATTTTTGTATTTCTTTGACAGAAATATGAATTTTGTGATCTTTAATTTCTAATAAAAGCTTCAGCGTGCTTTTCTATTTCTGAGGATTTCTCCAAAATATAATATCAATCAAATAAAGATGACAAACTGAGTTGCAATTCTATAAAGAAAAATTGCCACAAAGATCTTAAGCAAACATATAACTTACCTCAACAGCAACAGCATGCGAAATGAAAATCAAGAAAACGCTGCATATCATTTCACCGAACAATATGACGTATATGCTATCCGAAAGGTAAAAGAAAATATAGAGCTTCATAACCGACGTAATCACCAGAAAAGAGTTATTAGTCATCAAGTAGAAACCGTAGCATTTATTCAAAAATTTAACCGCGTCCGCCATCATGCCATGCAAAGTTCTGATATTGCGAAGACTTTTGGTCATATCGGCCGTTGAATCGTCCGTCTCTTCCTTCAAATACCACGTTTTGGGCGAAAATAGCTTCACGAACGTCTTATTGATTCCCTTGAAATTATACTTGATACTATAGGAGAAGTATAAATAAAGGAAACTGGGTGTGATCTGCCATGATGAGATTACACTAAATGTGCAAATTATAGTGCAATAACTGATGCTATCATTGGGTTTCATTATCACTAAATAAAACACTACCAATTCCGAGTTCAATAAACAAGTGGCGAGCATCGCGAAGATCAATGGTGATATGGTCCATTTTAAAATAGATCTAGAGCCAGTGCAAATATTCGGGAATAATTCTAATTTTTTATCATCAAAAGCGTCAAGCAACTTGATCAACTTCACAAATTTCCTCGAACGTCCAAGGCAAAAATAACAACAAATCAACGATCTGGAGATGATCAAAAACATGTATATCAACATGAACATGGATTCATACTGGTGAACTAGGATTAGAAAATAAGTCCAATCATAGAAATAAGCGAATGCCGCTATAGCACCAGATGATAGAAGTAATGTATAAAACACTGGAAGACTACAGAAAGCGAATTGGATATTCTCACTATGTGGTGTGAACAAATTCTTCAGTGGCAGATTCCCGATTATGTGGAAGAAGATGGCGATAGGCCTGAAGTACCAGAAAAAAGTCTTCATTGGCTGTTTAACGGTTTCTGAGCTTTCTGGAGGAACGTCTTCTATTATCGAACAAGTTGAAACACCATCTTCGACAGCGTGGCTTATCGCGAACATTTTTAGGATATTATTAAGTTACAATATCATTTGATGATGCTAAACTGAATCGAATATGTCGGAAAAATCGGCAAAGTATATACACAATCAGCTTATCTAAATTACCATATGTTTCAGCACTTGTATCGCTAATTTAAGCAAGAATATGTATCGTATGTAGATATGCAAATACAGTGCATCAAGAGTCGTATACTATATTGTTGAAAGGCAATCTGTTTTGATTTTGAAAACCAAACAGCTCAAATAATGAAAGGAATGCGTGACAACTAACTCCATAAGCTTTGCTGCGATCTAAATTTGACAATTTCTTTTAAAATCTTTAGAGAAACAATATAATCTAGTCTGTTGTATAAAAAGATGTGATGGCGTATACATTACGCGCAGAGAAATGGTTCCTTGCGTCAAGAAAATAGTTTTCCTTGCAAAAATCGGTCTCTATTCAAGAAAATATTTTTATTTATATGTTACAATATAATTAAATTATTTCTTTAATAATGTAATTAAATAGGGATTATTTTTATGTAGTTTAATAATTAATGAGTTAATATTTGCGTTTATTTATCCCTTTTTATCGTTATTACTAGAGTAACCTAAACTTGCGGACTCGCATAGGCGTCGGTATTACGGGTTAATATAAGAATACGAAAAATTCATAAATAAACTTAACCGGTAGAGAAGCAGGCATGTAGTGTCGACCTTGAATATAAATCATGTTAAACCGCGCTGAGAGAGATTTTGTTTTAGTACCGGTTGAGCTGTTGCAGAGATTAGTCGAACGGTCAAGGTTATGTACTTACGTGTTGCTTTTGAAAATATAGCTGGTGTTTGTTGTGTGTTGTAGTATTATACCAAGTACATAATTAGTGTATCGTTTCATATAGAACTAATATTTACATACCTAAGAAAACAATGCCTCGTAATAGATTTGCTACTAATGTACATAAGTATGTGTCACTTTTTCCCCATTTAAAATATGACGGTAGTGCAGTTTTTTGCTTAATATCCAATGTTCGTTTGGCTGCATTGGACAGAACTGATTGCCAGAGGCATGTCAATGGTATTATACACTATTCCTCATACATTTATTAATTATGTTTACCTCTTGTAATCTTCCGTTGTCGTTGGTGAGAAAAGCAGCTTTTAAAACGTTTTGGCGACAATACGTTCCAAAGTACCCATTACCCTCACAAACACAATTACAGAATCATTTGCTGCGAATGAAAGAGATGCTAGAAAATGTGTGTAAACGTGATTTGTGTTCCAAAAAAATATGGATTACCGTGGATGAGACGACCGATATAAGAAAAACAGTATTGTGAATGTAATAGCTCGCGTTTATCTAGCGAGAACACTGCATCTCGATATTGTTAGCTTGCAAACGTGTTCAACAATGTACCGCGGAAAATATTCAAAAAGTGATAATGAACGCTTTGAAAAAATTTAAAATTGCCCAAGATCAAGTTGTGATCATTGTGGCAGATAGTGCAGTAACGATGTTAAGTGTTGGGCGATCCTTAAAACATATATTTCCTAACTTAATACATATAACCTGCATGCTGCATGCTTTGCATGCAGTAGCCACCACATTCATTTGTACAACTCGATCAAACAGCTTTCTCGAAACAATAATATTATCTATACAACTACTCGAATCTCTAGAAATACGCGTAGGTTGCGTTACAATAATTTCAACATTTTATTAAATTAGTACAGGTGGTAAATAGTAATAAAAATATAAAGAAAACATATTACATTAACCGGCATCTTTTGAAAATGTTTATGAAACGTGGTACGTTAAAGGTTATATCATTGTATGGGTAAGTATGGTATCTGTATTCCAGTTCCGTAGCTACTATCTAAGACTGTATGACTATAATTACTGGCACTAGGTGAGTAGTATAGGAAATATTTCAGTTGTTGTTTTTGAAGATTAGTGGCATAAACTGAAAGATGTAAGAGGAATATGGCCAGGATAGTATTACAAATGAGGCCATCAACGCCATTTTAAGACTCCAGCACTTTCCCGGCGTGTGGAAGAGATCTGTGGTGGTCATGATCCCGAAACCTAGGGCAAACGGTGGCAACCCGCAGGGCTACATGCCTATTAGTCTGCTGCCAGGTCTATCTAAAGTCGCTGAAGCAGTAGTTCTATCCAGACTGAAATACGAAATCGACGAAGCAAACATCATACCGGACACTCAGTTCGGATTTAGACCGGGCTTATCGACCGACTTTGAAGCCTTGCGGGTGACTAATATTATCAGGGGGTTCGAGAAGCATGAGACGACGTTAGCGGTGTTTTTCGATATTAAAAGAGTATTCGACTCGACCTGGCACGACGGCCTAGTTTATAAGTTTGCCCACTCGGGCATCAACCCACGTTTGGTAACAACGGTGAGATCCTATCTCTCAGGCCGTACCTTCTCGGTGAGAGTAGGTGATTCTGTTTCACCTGAGTGTCCGCTGTCGACCGGTGTGCCGCAAGGGCCGCTGCTGGCTCCACTATTATTCAATTTCTATATGTCTGATATTTCATCTTTTCACGGAGTCAGCGTCGCGACATATGCGGACGACACCACGATATACTCTACACACCAAAACGAGAGGTACGGCATGCTAAACATCCAACGAGGGATAAATGGGATGGCCGAGTGGTGCGAAAAATGGTCATTAAATCTAGCCAAGACCTGTGCCGTTCGTTTCACCAGAAGGATCCGGCAGCCGGTGGGCGACCTGTTTCTTCGGGGAGTGAGAATGGAGTGGTCGGAGCAAACCAAATATCCAAATCTGCTTCTAAATAGAAGACTTCTGTGGCGCGAACACTTCCGTCAAATCAGCAATAAGTGCTACAAGGCGATCGGCACAATTTACCCTTTAATATGCTGCAACAGCAACCTTGACACAAGGCAGAAAAGGAGGCTTTACATCTCCTTCTTGAGGCCCAAAATCACCTACGGATCGATCGTCTGGTGCACTGCGGCGCCAACAAACATCAAAATCCTCGAGAAGATCCAGCTGATCGAGCTGATCGCTTCGATTGCTCGCGCCACATGGGCCAAGGCTGAGGGTTGCTTAAACCCGACGCCTCAGTTTACCCATACACAGGACTCGGGATCGCTCCCAAAGATAGCAGTTAGGAAGTCTTGACAGATTGTTGATCGGGATTAGATAAGAGGGTCAAAATGCGTAGTTTCGTCCGACCATGAAAGAATAGTATGGCTCATGGTGGAATATGGCCAGGAGCAAGAAGCGTTAATGGTTTTCTCTTCTTGTTTTTGCCAGTAGTGATTCCATGAATACCAGGAGCATTTTTATTGTCTTGAAATAAAGATATTTTCTTGAATAGAGACTGATTTTTGCAAGAAAAACTATTTTCTTGATGCAGGAAACCTCTGCGTGTAATCTCCTGCAAATGATTTCAGTTTATAATTACTTAGTTACTTTGTAAAAGGAGGAACGCCCCAGGTACACAATGTGATTAGATAGAAATCTCCAGGGTTGGCAACAAAAATGTCCCTAGAATATTCTGTTCTATTATTGTTATTTGCTTTTTTGATTTTACAGTATATAATTTCTTGGGTGCAATATCGAATTAATGACGTCAACTGTCATTTATTGTTTTTAGTTATTATATTGTTGGTACATATCCAGTATAATAACCAATCCAAGTTCGCCAATTACACAGTGTTGCCATATTAAATTTGGCATTGCCAACTTACGATATTTCTAAACGATCTTGCACCCAGCTTACAATTTTCAAATTTTTTACTTAGACATTGGCTACAGTGGAAGTATGTTACCTTCATATTTTAAATATCAAAAATTACATCCCCTACGACTTTCTAAATGTTTGGCCACCCTGTCTTTGATATTTTGGTTTAACTTAAAGTAAAATAAAAAAAAAACTGAATGAACTGTATAGGAACTTTCAAAGCGTATATGATATTTGAGCAAATTTAAATACTCACCTCGATAGTGACGCCATGCGATAGGTAGATCGTTACGAAAGCACTTATAACACATCCGTAAAGCGCGATAGACGCATTCGACCCAAGATAAAACATAACATACAGATTCATCCCTAACGCTATTCGCATGAAAAGGAACTCAAACGCAACAAAATAACCGTAGGATCGATTTAACAGTTTAACCGCATCACTCATGAGAACATGCAATTGGCGAATATTTTTCAAGATACTCTTCGTATCTCCAACAAAATTATCTGCCAGTTCAGTTTCTACTAAATACCAGTTTTCGATGGGAATCAATTTCAGAAACATCAAGTTGATTCGCTGGAAATTCTTGTTGATAATTGTGACAAAATATTGGTAAAGAAATGATGGAACAATCTGCCAAAATCCAATGACACTAAAAGTTACCATTAGAATAAAATTGTTTACTGTTTTGGAACTTCTCGTAGCGTTAGTGAAGAAACTCACCAGTTCTGTATTCAATAAAAATGCAGTCACTATAAATAACGCAAGAGGTAAAATGGTATAAGTGAAGTAAGTTCTTGGATCTACAAAATCTTCCTTGAAAGTTCCCAGGGCGCTCCTATCGAATAACTCCAAAAGTTTTACCATCTTGACGAATTTCTTCGAACGGCTTATGCAAAAATAACAAGAGAGAAACGACCGCCAAACAACAAATAAGATGTAGGCCACTGTAAAATCTAACGCTCTAATTTGTAGAGCTCTCAAAATCGAATTCCAATCCAAACAATAAACAGTGACCATCACTGAACCGACAAATAAAAATAAAGTGTATCCCATTGGAACACTGCAAAAGGAGAAATGTAACGAGTCGCAGCGTTTGTCGTTGAGATTCTTCAATGGTAAATTCCCTATTAACCGAAACAATATGGCAATTGGTCGGAAGTACAAATAAAATGTTGGTTTCGTGACCAAATTCTTTGGACCAGCTTCAACATTGCTACGATCATTTCGCAACACCGTTTTTCGCGCTTCATCGTTATTTTTATTGATCACCGAATGCATCTTTGAAACGCACCACTTCAACACTGACAACCAACGCTGGTTAGTACAATTAGCCCCTGCTTGGCTTATCTAGTTGAACCATCTGTTAAATATGGTACTCCATTCGAGTGTATTTATCAAAAAGTCATTAGTTATTTGTTTTTTTTGCTAGTGCCATTAGCAAAGCTATGTTACATACATTCCTTTACATATGTATTGATACAACACAGCATTCGCCATTTGGGAACGAAAGTTTAATGATGTGATTATTATTATATTTTTACAAAGAGCAAGATAACGAAGAGAACACCAGGAAAGGCAAATAAGGCAAAGACAGAAGACGGAAGAAATAAAAGATATGCTAGCTGAGATGATGAACGAAATCCATCATATTAAACAGAATCAGACGGATTTGAGCGAGAAGATGGAAAAAAATGTTTAAAGAAAATATAGCACTGAAAAACACGATACAACATCTAGAGAATAAAATTGAAAAGCTACATAAAAAGGTAGAACAACTTGAAAAGAAGAAAAACAACTTGGTTATCACTGGATACACGCCACAAGCAAAAGCTAATAATGAGTTAAAATGTGAGCTAGAAGATTTTGCAAGGATAGTATTAAAAATTGATACAAAAATAAGAGACGCAAGGAAAATAGAGAATAAGGCATGCATGGTAGAGATGGAGACCTGGGAAGAAAAATTCAAGGTACTCCAGAATAAAAACAAACTCAGACAAGTAACAGAAGATCCTGTAAAAGATAATTTGTTTAAATTGATAAAAGTTGATGGTGCTAAAGCCCAGGCAATTTATTAATTGTTTATTGAAAATTTTACCAATAAGCAAAACTTGATTGGATTTGTTTCAGATGGATTATTTGTCATGAAATGTATCTGCCATTCCTTTCATTTGTGTGCATCTAATGCTCGCCATAAGTTACCCACACATTTAGAAGGTTTATCGAGAGATTTTCAGTAATACTAGTCCAAAAAGAAAATTTGAATACATACAATTCCAAAATTTTTATAATGTTAAAATCCATAAGTTGCTTTATCCATCTCAAACGCGGTTATCTCTTGAAAGTGTTGTTAAAAGAATATTAGAGCAATATGAACCTTTAAGATTATATTTTATTGATATTGTAAGTAGTAAAAATGACGTTTTAATTGCTGAAAATATCTTACAAAAATTACAAGACCTACAGAGCAAATTATATTTTCAGTTTTTGGATTATGTTCTGTGCTTTTATTTATTAAAAATATGTATTTTGGGGCGAAAGTAGCTGCCACTCGGCAAGTCTAAAAATTCAAATAGAAAATTTTAACCTACGTTGTTTAGATTTTTATAATGAAGCCTCTACACTAATAACAAGACTTTCTTTGAACAACAATAGTTTACAAAACTTGGGTATTATAGACCCGAAAAAAGTTAAACAAGAAGGTATTCCATCAATAATTGATGTTCCTCTGTCATTTCCCCATATCATTAATGAGAATGAACTACAAACATTAAATTATTTATGGAGGTTATTGAGAAACTCTAAGGAAATGCAGAGCTTCAGCAATAATGTAGAGTCATTTTAGCAACTTGTGAAACATTACGTAATGTTGTGGAAAATCTCCTATGTTTACTACATTCATCGGCAAATTGCGAGAGAGTTTTTTTAACCTAAAATTTGTTTAAAGCAAAATAGACAAATCGTCTGGAAACAACAACAATCTCTGGTTTGTTGTATACAAAACAAGACATGCAAGAAGATGTGTGCTATAATTTTCCAGTTGAAAAAAATCTCATCTCAAAAGTGACTGATGTTAATCTAAAAGGAAAAAGTTCTTATGAAGATTAAGATTAAAATATAAGGAATATGTGAAAAAATTATGTTTTTTAATGAATGTACGTAAATAAAGATTTTCCTATGTTTAAATAAAAGTTACCCTGTAAATAAAATGATTATGTTTCATTTAAAAAATAAATTCTTGTGTTTTCCACGGCATCTGAAATAAAATATCAGCTACCGGTGAATAATATACCAATTTTAGAAATCTATCGAAAATTGTCGAAATCTACCGATTTTTTACGAAACATCTACCGAATTGGTTACAACCGAAGTTGGTAACACTGAATGACTGTAACTTTTTGGAATTAAGGAATAAACAACGAAATTTGGCAAATATAATTGAATTAATTTTAAAATTGGAGGACCTTTTTTAGCAAAATTTAACATCTTGGACAATCTCAAGATTTCAAAGAAACTTTAACGTAACATTAAAACGTATATTAGAAACCGATCTTAACATCAACCAACGGCGGTTGGTGGTGATGTAAATGGGCGGTCAAGGACAACAATTCGATTTCCTGGTGTACTTTTCTGTCAAGTGCAATGCACACGATACACAACGGAAATACATGAAGGAATCGAAGCCTCGTCCTTGACCTCCCACTTACGTCATCACCAGAAGAAAATAAAAATATTTAATATAGCGCCTGTTCTATATATTTTACCAAGTAACAAATTGGATAACAAACTTTGTCATATTTACAACGTATACAAATCTTTATGTGAATAATAAATGTCATACTAAATGCTATACCAAAGTTATCGTGTCAAACGGGCTAAAATTTGAGCATGTCATAATGAAAATCCTAGCTATAACCTGATTTTTCCTTTATATAAAATAAAGCAATTCGTAACATATACACAGTAATCATTTCAGCCTACAGCACGCCAACTTCTGATTATAAAATTCGGGCATAAAAAAACTTTCCTTATAGGCGAAGTTACATTTATTGCATTCTTATTGTTTGTTAGATACTTTTGCTAGCAGGAAACGGAAATAGAGATTAGACACTCGAATTGTAAAACGAAGATATGAAATATGCATGCATTGCAATGCCAATATGCATTTCTTACATTCTACCAATTTTAAAAACTAATATGTCCAAATTTAGATGTCAAATATTTACAAGAATGGAAAGTGATGTAAAATTGTTGGGGAAAGAAATACATCTAATTTATGATGGTATATTACCAGCTTTAGGAGTATCTAAAGTTGGCAACAAAAATGTTCCTAGATCAGCAATATTCTGGTTCAGTTCTTGCAAGGTTACAAATAACAACATTTAATTTGTTCTGTCAAAAATGTCAAATTAATAACTGAAATTATCATCATCATCTATTATCGTTACTGTATTGAACAAACATAACCACTAAAATAAGAAATACAAGTTCGCCAATTGGACAGCATTGCCATAAAATTCCAATCAATCATTTTCTTTACACTTACCTCTTGCGAAAGATCATGCGAAATATAAATTAGTATAATACACGACGCCACTGGTCCAAACAACATATAATAAGACTCGTCCTTAATGAAGAACATTACGAATAAGTTCACAACAAACGTCACTAAAACAAAAAAATTATTGGAAACCAAAAACACTCCAAATGTCTTATTGATGAGTCTGACAGCATCCGCCATCATCGCATGGCACAATCTAACGTTCCGCAAAAGAACAGGATCGTTTAAAACCGGATCGTTAAAAGCTGTTCTTTGAGGAAGCACTTTCACGAAACTTTTATTAAGTCTTTTAAAGTTCTCTCGAATAGCGGAGATGAAATAGTTGTAAAGGAATATTGGCGCGATTTGCCATATCGAAATAATGGCGAAAATTACCATTAGAACGTAGTACGTAATAAGAGAATTGGAATTTATAATGGCCGGCGAAAGTTTGACGAAAAATCTCGTCAATTCCAGGTTCAAAATCGCCATCACCGATATACTTAAGGTCAGAGGCACTATTGTCCAACTAGTAATAGTTCTGCGGTCATAGCAATTGTCTTCAAATATCTCCAACATGTTTCTATCAAAGAGATCGAGTAATTTAATCAACTTCACTGTCTTTTTAGAACACTTAACGCACATTAAACTGCACAGAAATGAACGCAGAGCTACCACTTGTACATAACCTACCATAAAAGTTAAATCTGACGTCTTCATAATGTGGTAAATCACCTTCCAATCCAAGGCAATTAATATCATTATCACAGCACCTACTATCAATAATGCTGCGTACACCACTGGTACACTGAAATATTCGAATTTCAACGAATCGCAATTTTTATTATGCAAATTTTTCAAAGGTAAGTTTCCTATTAGCCGGAAAAATATCCCGATCGGTCTGAAATACGTGTAAAAGGTTTTGATGGGCTGAATACGATCAGTTATTGTCATTGTGCAATTCGTTTGAAGTATACAAAGAGCGACAAACAACTAGTGAATAATTATCCTTTTTACCATTTTATCTGTTATTTCATGCCATATGTTTAGCCGATAGATACCTGCTCTATTTTGGTAAAATGTGGAGGATTATGCAAGCACGATTTTCATGTAAATTACAAGTTGAATTGAACAGCTACTTAAATAACGATTATTGCAACGTAATTACAGCAGGGTACGGAAAATATCATTCCCGGATTATCATCTTTCGATATCTTATCTTGTCCATGGGGAAATAATTGTAAACGGACGGAAAATATCTACTCCGGGCTGAAAAAAAAATTATATTATTTTTTTAAAAATTACATCCGAAAAGAATAATATTTTATTAATATTGCACCAAGGACCTTTTCTGAACGTAACAAATTAAAATATTTTGTATATTCATGGATTAATCAAGAAAAATATGTATCATTTCGATTTTGAATTATAAATATTGAGGGGACACGGATAATATCAATCGGAATTGAAAAATAATTAATTCAGGAATGAATGAAAAATATAGTTCTTTTTCTAGATTAAGTCACAAATGGAATAGCTTCTAACCTCAAGCTATTTAACATCTAATTATTTGTAGGCTTTTAACGGCGTGTGTACCGTAACATTTAATGTCAGTTTATTTCATCAGATCGTATTATGCGGGCGTTTTTTGCTACGTTTACTTAACAGTTTTGTCATTAAATAAATTTTGATATATAGGATGTGATTTTAATTCGCAATCGCAAACTTTAGTATACAAGGTGTGATTTTAATTCATAATCGTAAATTTTAATGTATAGAGTGTGATTTTAGTTTATAATCGTAGATGTTAATTCGTAAGGTGTGAATTTAATTCATAATCGTAAATTTTAATATACAGGGTGTAATTTTAATTTAATATACAGGGTGTAATTTTAATTTAATATACAAGGTGTAATTTTAATTTATGATCGTAGATTTTAATTCCCAAGGTGTGATTTCAATTCACAATCGTAAACTTTAATATACAATGCGAGATTTTAATTTAAAATCGTAAGTTTCAGTATACAGGGTGTGATTTTAATTCGTAATCGTAAATTTTAATGCATAGGGTGTGATTTTAGTTTATAATCGTAGATTTTAATTCACAAGGTGTGATTTCAATTCACAATCGTAAATTTTAATATACAAGGTGTGATTTTAATTTGAAATCGTAAATTTTAGTATACAGGGTATAATTTTAATTTATGATCGTAGATTTTAATTCAGAAGGTGTGATTTCAATTCACAATCGTAAACTTTAATATACATTGTGTGATTTTAATTCACAATCGTAAATTTTAATATACAGGGTGTGATTTTAATTCAAACTTGTAAATTGTAATATACAGGGTACGATTTTAATTTATAATCGTGGATTTTAATTCACAAGATGTGATTTCAATTGACAAACGTAATAAATTTTAATATACAGGGTGCCATTTTCATTTTAAATTGTAATGTTAATATACAGGGTGTGATTTTAATTCATAATCGTAAATTTTAATATACAAAGTGTGATTTTAATTCACAATCGTAAATGTTAGTATACAGGGTGTGATTTTAATTCAAACTTGTAAATTGTAATATACAGGGTATGATTTTAATTTATAATCGTGGATTTTAATTCACAAGATGTGATCTCAATTGACAAACGTAATAAATTTTAATATACAGGGTGCCACTTTCATTTTAAATTGTAATGTTAATATACAGGATGTGATTTTAATTCATAATCGTAAACTTTAACCGTCAATAAGGTCATAGTTTAAGTATTTATAATTTAAATACGACTTTACAGGAAGGATAAAAGGTTCCACATAATTCAGAGACAGTCATCTTTCAAAATATAAAGAAAAAGTAAATAAATTACAATACCAAAGAGTTTTTGTTCAGAAAATGTTTTATGTGGGGTGTATTTAGCACTATACGTTACTTTTACTCTGTATAATGTCTCTTTTTATCAAAATAAATGTTTTCTTTTTATTACACTTACGTCTAGTATATTTTGTCCCAAATTGATGTACTCAAATTTACATTTTTTACGGTAGTTAGTGAAAACTTGGACTCCACGAAAAGAAGAAAGTCCTCCAAAGAGTTCCTTGACTAAGAAAGTTTGAGCACCGCTGCTCAATACCGTATGATTAGGACACTTGCACATAATATATGACGTTTTATCTTAGAAAAATAAGTAAAATACCTAACACTACTACCGAAGATAATAAAAAAAAAAAAACTCACCTCTCTACTGATATCATGAGAAACGAAGACCATGGCCAAAATAACCGATACATTGACAACCAAGAAGTACAGCAAATTCAAATCTTGTTTTTCCGTGAAAAAGAACACGTACAAATTCACCACAAAAGTCACGATTACGTAAAATTGATCGATAGCCAAAAAAACACCGTAGGAACTGTTCAAACTTTTCACAGCGTCTATCATTAAAACGTAGAGCAATCGGATATCCCTCAGGGTTTCTTTCATATTGGAAGGCGGTTGGTGTTCATCTGGTGCTAAGTACATTTTCCTAATCGGTATTAGTTCAATGTACATCTTATTGATGATTTTGAAATTGTTTTTCACCGCGTAAGCGAAATAAATATAAAGATACAAAGGTAGCACTTGCCACAGGCCCAAAATCGCAAAACTAACGTACCAAATGTCAGGAAACTGCTGGGAGTTAATATGTATAAGGGTGAGGTAACAAAAGGTTATAAAATCCACCAATGTTACCGCGGTAGTGACGCCACCAATTAGAACTGGGATAACAACTTTAAACAATAGTCCAGAACTTGCTTTACCAATTGACGTCTTCCGATTTTTCTTACTCCTTTCTTTGTCGAATAAATCTAGCAGCTTGATCAATTTAACGTACTTCTTCGATCGATTAACGCAGAAGAAGCAGTACATGAAGGCTCTAGCAATCATTAAGGCGATGACCACGAATCGCCACATAACAGCCTCGCTGGATTTCAAAATATTCTCTTTCAAATTCGTGAAGTCGAAGAAATAGAAACTCGCGCCAGTACAAACGACAAATAGGAATAGCGTATATACGGTAGGCGCGCTAACGTAACGAAATTCCAGCGTTTGGCTAGAACAATCGTTTAAGTTCTTCAGCGGTAATACGCCCAGCAACCGGCAAAAAATTGCAATTGGTCTAAAATAATAGTAAAAGTTCTGCGGCGTTTTCACGTCTCTAGTTTCCCTTCTCCAAAAACTCATTTCGAGTCTCTGCCACAAGGACTTCTTCTTCATTTGCATGTCTAACGCGACAATCATTTTCAACGAAACAATTTGCTAAAGAAACTAATGGAAATTTGGGGCAAGTGTGCTGTTATTTGCTGGTGTTATCTCTAGTGCCATATGGTTGTCATGTCACTCTAATGTATCACAATCTGTTAATTATTTTCCAACATGTGCATATACAGTACGTTTTACTAATAGAAATCTTCACATATACATTTATTTTTTCTAATTTTCTAACTTTATAATTAGTCTGGGCAAACAGCGATAACAGTCAGTGTAGTAGATATATGGTGCGGAGTCGGCGATTATTTATTTCACGTGTTCACAGCGTCAGTACTAAATCGATGCTGTATACGAGTAGTTCTGTGTATATGTAGGCTGTCGTAATTTATTTCGTAATTGCACAATTAGGTACGTCGCGAAAACGATCAATGGCACACACAGGTAAAAATTTTATAGTGGACATGCCGTACTTAATTTTTATGGAGCTAAAATTCAATGTCTTGTTTGTAAAATCCCTTTAATGTGTTGGTCCAGAAGCCATTGTCAACGTCACATCGAAAGCAAACAGCATTCTTCTGCAAAAAGTGGCATACGAGACCAAGAAAAATTTACATTTGATTTATGTGTTACTCTATTTTATGTAATCTATCGTTTCGTTTACTAGACAAAGAAGCATTTGTCTCCTTCTGGAATAAATATGCGGACTGTAAATTACCTAGTCGGACATCGATACGAAATGTAGTGCCATTTCCTCGTGAACATATAGAAAAAAGAATGAAAACGGAATTGAAAGATAAAAAACTGTGGTTGTGTGTGGACGAAACAACAGATCGTCAAAAACATTCTGTGGTTAATGTTTCAACTCAGTTTCAACTAAGCAACTTTTAATGTTTATGAGTGATGGTGCCGCAAACATGCGTTCTTTGGGCCGATCGCTTAAAGAACACAGTGGTAACTTCTTACATGTAACGTGTAAAATCCATACTCTAAATCTTGCGGCACAAACGATTCCTACATGTTTTCCACTAGTAAATGCATTGATTGCTAGTACAAAGGCAGTGTTTCTAAAGTACCCGAAACGTACCCGACTATTTCACAAACTGTGTCCTGATTTACCTGAACCACCACAGCCGATTGTTACACGTTGGGGAACATGGTTGCAGGCTGTGTTTTGCTACAACAAATATTTTGATCAAGTAAAGAAGGTAGTTTTAAAATCCAATCCGACAGAAACTGCAGCAATCAAGAAAACCCTGGAAATATTTAAAAATAGTTAGGTTAAAAGAGATTTACAAACTATTCGCAACAATTACTCCGGACTAGCGGAGGGAATAGAAAAATTACAAAATGTTTGGATGTCGCTAGTGGATTCTGTTGAAATTGTGAATGATGTTCACGCACAGTTATGCGCTGTAGAAGGCGAAACAAATTGGTGTGTAATACGAAAATTTGAAAGTGTTTTAGAGAAAGACTCCGATTTTCTTATATTAAACAAATTTGTGGAAGGTGCGTGTGAAGATGCATTAAGTTGTTTCAAAGATTATTTTAAATATGCAAATATAACATCGCTAGATGTCGAACGGTCGTTTTCGGCATTAAAAAACAATTTATTCCGCACGTCGTACTCACTTGACTGAAACAGCTGTGGAAACATATCTAATGATTGAAATATTTAACAGATGTTCCCCAGTTTGTGATTTCACGGAAGACTTTCAAAACGGTAATTGTTTCAGCACGTTTTATAATTTATTTCTTACCTTCTATTTTATGTGTAAACTTTTAAGCGCTCGCCACGCCTCTGGCTGTTACCGCATATTTGCCCAGGTTAGTAATAAGTTTTAATAATTTAAAATCAAACAATGTAACCTGTAAAACTTTATTACTTTTCAAAAATTTTAAAGTGTTGTGTTTGTTGACATTTTTGAAATTATAAATTATAATTTCAAAAATTTCGCTGCTGTTGAGTGCAGAGACATCTGTGTTTACTGTCAATAACTATTAAATATTCAGGTTTACTGGATTTACCATGTTTTACAATTTATAATTAGATATTCAAACCTATAACGAAATTGATAAGCTATTTATTCATTACAAAGTTGAAATAAATAAAAAATTGAAGAATTATAGTTTCCGACATAAAAAATAAGGCATATTTTAATTTGTAGTTGACGTAGTAGTCTCACATGTTTCATAACATTACATAAAGATATCTAATAGAAATTGATCTAATCTCCCAGTGAATTTAAAAGCATTTTTAGTGGTTTTCAAACGCAAACTAATATCTGATTCTGATTAATCCTCTCAAGATTATTTCATTATCAAATAGGCGATTTAAAATTTAAATCTTCTATTCGGCTAACTTCAGATAAGTGACTTGAATTAAGCGGTTAGCGAATCTAACCAAAAAATTTGCCATATCTCGTTAAAATGACCGAAGGTAGTATTCGCTATTTTTAAATATTAACGCTTAAAATTGTAAAATTAATAAACATTTACAGGAATGAACAAATCGGAGGATCTATGGAACCCGTACAAGGAATTATTGCGGATCGTAACGAGTTATTTGACAAACCAAACTCAGCACAAAAGTTTTTCACAATTTGAAAATATTTTGAAGAAGCACAAACAGAATTTCTTTTCACTTTTGCAAAATCCGGTAATGTATGATGCGGTTTATATAAAATGAGAGTACTTACTTTATTTTCTCTAGCCAAAAAATGCTAAAAGTCGTGAAGAACTCAAGAAAGGAATGGAGGAAGGAATTAATATTCGTGGAAGAGGAGCGCAAACATTATCGAAGGAATTATATCAGGAAACTATTATATTATCAGATATGTATGATTTAAATGAATATGCTGCTTTAGATTTATTGTGCACTGCTCAAATGCAAATACCATTTTATCCTGGTTTGCCAAGGGGTTTAATAGCAGTTCTATTGTATTACGATGGTCGAAAATGTTTATTATCAGCATTACGTGCACTGGTACAATGCAGGAAAGGAATTGCTTGGTCCTTGGATGTAACGAACGAAACCGAAAGGTTCGTAACAGCTTATACTGATCAGCTGATGGAAAATGGTATATTTACAAGGATATTTGAATTATTGAGAACGTTAGATCTAAGTAAGGAGTTAGAAATGCTTCAGCAAAATGTAGCGCTAGGTGGACCAAGACATCAGAATCAGGTAATTGAATTATTCAATAGTATCCGCTTATTGCTTTCTGATATCGTATTTTTGTGGTCAACGCATTGCGGATTACCAAAACAAATCACAGTTAATCTAATTTCACATTTAAAAGAACTAAAACTCGAAGAAGAGTCAACTGGAAAATTGGATAACGTCAATTTATTTCTTCTCGGAGCATTACTTTCCGCTATAGATCTTAGTGTCTTACATACAAGAGAAGATGCTGAAGAAGTGGTGCAGAGTCTCCCAATATTATCCGAATATGGATTTGTTGATGGCATTGCGAATGAGTTATTGACTGGAGAAGACACATGGGCCACCAAAGGATTGTACGCAGTTGCATTGTTTGCATTTGCAAACTTTTTAAGCTCGCTACGTTCACTTCCGCAGAGCCAAACTCTTCACGATGTCCTTCAGAATGAAAGTCAATTTGTGGATAAAGCGATCGAAATGAATGTCTTTCGTTTTCTTCACGATATAGTACTTGAAAATGAAACAATATACAACGAGGAGTTATTATATAGGAGAGTGCATCATTTACTCACCGATTTCATAGTGCAGATGAACATAAAGGTTATAGACATGCGAATGAAAGCTGATGACAGTGCTCGAACCAAGCAAGGATACGCTCATAATGGGATAGAAGCACCAAATAATTTACCAAGATATTTCGAGGATTTTCTCTACTTTATTGCGAAATTCTACGAAAAAGATCCTCTAAACTTGCATCTAATGCTCGATTATTGGTGTTCGCTTGATAGTTCTACGCGAGAAAACGTTAGAATTCCACCAAAATCAGCATCCCTATCAAAATTTGTAAAGTCAGCTGGTGATAGGATCCCTCCAACCTTATTTGTGCCCTACTTAAACATGCTGGCTAGTTTATCGAATTGCCAACAGGCGGCGCGCTATTGCTTTAACATGTTGAAACCTGTTAATCCAGGATGTAATCATACGTTAACATGGGACCATTTTTTCGGATCTTTTAATCAATATTACAGCAATTTGCGACAGGAATTGCCTCCTCTCACCGACACCGTTTACAAGCAGCGTACAACCTATCATAAAGGGATAACCACGCAAGAAGTACAAGGATTACAAGCTGTTTTAAAATTAATCCGAGTTATTGCGATTAATGATGATTTTTCACGCTTAGCGCTCTGCGAACATCCAGGCTGGGCTCCTATATCCGTTTTACTTGGTCTAGTAAGCTGCTCGGTACCGATTCCATTAAAATCCGACATCCTATTCACTCTAGCGGCTTTATCTAAATCGTACGAAACCGCAAATCAGATGTGGAATAATTTGGAGGCTTCTCAGATATTGATTACGATCCCAAGTACATCCAGTTACCAACCGCGAGGGATACAAACCGAATTAGATGAAATCGAGACTAGATTCGAGACGTACCCACTCACCAGAGGTCTCTTGAAGCTCTTAGATACTCTTACCGACTCTGGTATACCGAGAACCTTGGGCGCCGGACCTAGAATACCTGGATTCGATCCATATTTCACGTTCATCGTTAATTCCGTCTTCTTAAAATGCGGTTCAAGGCCGTACAGTAACCCGGACGAAAAATGGGAGATTACTGGGATGTGTTTGAAGCTTTTCGAGAAATTTATTCAGCACTATAATCCTGAGATGTCCGATTTTCAAAACGCCGTAGCTCCAGAGCAATTCAACTCACCCCCAGGATACCACATAATGGTCCAATTAAATACGAAATCAGATGTTTTAAATCTGATTCTCTCGATTGTAAACGAAGGCATTAACATGTTCGATTCGTACAAGCCGATATCTGGACAGAAGTACATCGCGCAGTGCATCTTGAGCTGCCTCAACATCATGGAAAAATGCCTCGCGATTCAAGCTAAATTCTACAGCCTTTTAAGCAGTTCACCCTGCTCCATTCCGATGACGAGCTTTAGTAAGCTGCTACTATCGGTAAATCCACGTACCAACCGTCCGGATCATGTGTTGAATATCGCGAAATTCACCGGACATCAGTTAGTTTTACCTCAACATTGCTTAACGGCCGTGAAGATCCTATTACAACTCACCAGCTCGGCTGTAATCCACGGCCAGCTCATGAGCATCTTGCTATCACATATAGATAACAAGTCTTTGCGTTACGGATTCTTTGAATGCCTAGATTCGAGTCCGGAATACGACGATGAGGTTGTCGTGGCAACCAAAGAAGCCATCTTGGCCCTAATCAAGCAATGCCTTCCGTATAAAGCGCCGAATTTCGCGCATTTCCTTTTGGGATTCGATCTAACGAAAGATATTAGTGCTACTATTTTCCAATCACCTGGTGTGTTAGAATCGCCAAGGACTTGCATACATTCCCTCTTTGGTATAATGAATACCGGAATAAATCCCGTGTTTAAAGTGAAACCGACCTTATTAGAGTCAGCTTATCAAACACTGTATTTGCTGAGTTGTAACAGCAAAACGTCAGAACCGACTTTGAAATTGCTTCGGATGATTGCGAATTTCTTCGAATCACATATCTCAGACAGATTCAATCATGCCAACGACGGAATCCACGAACTAAATCAATTATCTTGGCTCCTAATGACCGTCGCTATCGAAATTAAATTGTGTTGTAGAACGAAACAGATACACTACGTACGCCAATTAACTCAACTCCTCATTGATCTACCCTTTGTGGATAATTCCAAGTTGAATCCGTACAGTTTGGTGCCCGCGAAGAATAGTCTAGGTGAAATCATCACCACCTACGGCTCGATAATCGAAAAACAGAGGGGAATTAGCTTGTTAACGAAATTGATTACCATGTTCGATTTTAGCATTAAAGAAGTGACCACACCGCAGTGGGATTTCTTCGATAATAATGTATTAAACAATTTACTCAACAATTGTCAAACGGACACCTCCCCGAAGTTAATCGATATCAAGAAATTGCATAAGATATTAATGGATGAATTAAGCGCTGTTCAAGGAACCGCAGCTCTAGGTCAGAGACACGCCATTCTTCAGGAAATAGAGAAAGTCTTAATCCACGCGCTAAATATCAACAACACCAGACAAACAGCAGCTGGCATGGTTAAATTCGTAGATTCCTGGAGGCAGGTTGTGCAAGTGCTGATAATTTACATGCCGTACACGATACTTTCCGCTTACGAGCAGCAGAACTTCCAATTGTCTCTCCTAGAGCAGCTATTGAAGAAGATCGTTAATGTTGTACTACTTCCCGACATTGGAAATCTTCTATCGGGTACCGTACTATTACTTCTAGAAAATTTGCGAAAATCGCATATGTACAGCGAAAAACAAAAGAAAATCGAACACGCGGACGCTAGCGCCAATGAGAGACATCCAAATGTCATCCAATCAAATCCCACCACTTTGAAATCAATCTTAAACAAGTTAACAGATTGGATTTTAGTCGCTGATGTTACCGCGCAGAAACTACGAGTTAACTTGTACGGTTCCCTAGTTACTTTCTTGCATTTAATCAGTATCGAGCACCATAGTCCTTCAGAAATCGATGAGAGTTCGTATGTTAATCGTTTGGACAATTCAAAGTTAAGAGTACCGAATCAGTCATACACCGTGCAATTATCGTCGGATTCGTTCTCGATTTTCGGAGAAAAATTCATCGAAATCCTATGCCACGATTGCATCGGCGGCCAGGAAGTCTGCAAAATGCTAGCGATGGCCAGTTTTAGCCTTTTAATCAGTCTGAGCGGGAATATCAACTGGATCGTGTACATGTCAGGACGCGGTTACCTAAAACACCTAATCCAAGGAATTTTAGATGGCGATAACGAGTTGAGATTGGTCCTAGAACCGGTTCCTGAAAATATTCGCTGTTTATACGTCTACGAAGCTAAGATGTCCTTACTATCGAGATTAGCCACAACCCGAGTTGGATCGGAATTGCTATTAGAACAGCACCTATTATCTTGTCTAAGTAATATGCGAGTTTTCGACTATCATCCAGAAATCTCGAAACAATGGGAAGATTACGAGGACGCGGAAAATTTCGTACCGCCAATCGAGCATCGCTATCTCCAAGTGTGGATGCCGTGCCTTTACATCTGCAACGCGATCTTGACCAGTCTAGGAACGGAGAATCAATCAGCCGTGGTGCAGATCACGCATTTCCTGCTCAGCCATCTAGATGCCGTTGAATTGGTGCTAAGATCCGGTTCTCCATTCTTATGCGCGGCCGCTTTGAAAGAACTGTCGATTCTCACCAGTTTAATTGGAAGAACTGCTAATAATGATCTAGTTACCATGCTAGAGAATTTTGCGGTACCGCAAGATAATCGCGCGCATTTGTACAGGATTCAAAAGCTCATGTTGGCACTACTGGGTAAATTCATCCTAACAGACAGTAATGTCCGTGATCTACTCTGCGACCCTGCTATGAACGAAAATATCACCTACCAAACATCAGAAAGATTGCAACATACTCTTCAAATTATTTCGAACTTGATGCTATACGCAAGGAACCTTGTGGCGAATCACGGAATAGATCATTCCTGCGTGGGGGTCATCTTTCAACCGACCCTAAGCGATTCCGTCAATAATATCAACGGGAAACAATACAAGAACTTCAATGAGCATTCTCCTTCGTTAGGGGTCATTATACAGCATTTAATTTTGAGTGTACAGTATTTCCACAAAGAAAAGATTACACTGAATTTCCTACAGAACAAATTGAAAGAGATACCAAAAATGGATACTACAGATGTGAAAGAATTCATTTCCACAACGGATGATGCCTACGATTTGAGTATAATGCGTGAAAATGCATACGAGCTCAGCGCAGAAAAGCTGAAGAACAAAAAGAAAGAGATAATTTACTGTACATTCGTCATAGAGCATGCGCTGTACTTAATATGGGCGCATTTAGATTATTACATGTTGAGAGCTATAACAAAGGCGAAGAACCATGGTATAGTTAACACAAATCAGGCAATTGATGTCGATTGTAAGTTTTTTCGTTAAAAAAAAATCCTTTTTTATATAATTTGTTTCTTTTTATAGCCACTTTGGTATCAGCTTCTGAGGCAATGTGGAAAGTGTCCACCGATGATATAAGTAACTTGAAACAAGGTTTAGTCTCCATTTTTACCGATAGTTTCAGCAGCCAGTTGTTAGGAACAATGGAAGTAAGTATTTTTATTTATGCGTGCATGTCAATATATTTATTAGACTCAAAAACGATGCGATCAACGTGGAATTTTCTAGAAAAATCAATTACTAGAGCTATTCCTATTAAAGCCTATACTACCCCGCGGTCAAAGTGTTGCTTTTTTGTAAAGGCTTTTTAGATATCTTGAATTCCGTGTAAAGTAGACTTTATCGCCTTAAAATTACAACTCGAAGTTTGGGTATTGTACCTTTTCAATTTTTTAAGATCTGCTTAACGCAGAAACTAGGTAACTTCCACGGTAATTCTAAAGTACAAAATGTACTTGTAAAATATAGCCAAGTTCCATGTCTACCACAACTATTGAAAAGTTAAAAAAGTTATTCCCCAGATATCATTACTTTTGAGTTGTAGTACTAAGGGCACGATTTAATACCATTATCTATGGATTACATCATTCAAATGCCCTCCTCGGAAGCGCTGACAGAAATGAGCCACTTGAATCCAATTTTCCATGACCTCTTCACATAAATCAACCCGAATTTCAAAAATGATACGTTCATTGTCGGTCTGCAAGTCGTGTAATGTCGCTGGCCTGTTAGCGTAAACTAACGACTTAACATAACCCCACAAGAAGAATTCTAGAGGTGTTAAATCACACGAACGAAGAGGATAATTGGCCGGTCCTTTTCTGGAAAGTATATATTCACCGAACTTGTGTTGCAATAAGTGAATTGATTCATGGCTAGTGTGGCAAATGGCACCGTCTTGCTGAAACAACACGTCGTCCAAGTTCAGAGTATCCAATTCGGGCCAAAAAAGTTTAGACAACGTTAAGCGGTAACGACTTCAATTCATAGTGACGTAGTTACTAGCATCGTCAACAAGAAAGTCCTTACTTTGACTGGAGGAGTCATCGGTCCTTTCAATGACTCCTCCAACATGAAATGTGCACTAGACCGTCAATTTAAAAGAATGTAGTGCTTTTCCATGCAGTACTTCTGGTTGAGTTTCAGACCACATGCGGCAATTTTGTTTATTGGCAAAACTACGTCGCCAAAGATGATTTTCTTATGAAATTCGGAATAATTTTCAAGTTTCTCTGAAGCCCAATTACTGAATCTGCGAAGCAAAAAAATGATCGTCTGGTTTAAGTTCTTCGAGTTAAAACAATCTTGTAAGTACATAGACCAAGATCTTTTCTGGCGTTGGCAATGTCCAAGGCTTGAGATCGGCGAGAACTACCACGTTACTCCAATAACCTGTCCTGTACCTTTTCTAGATTGAAGAATAAATCTTGGATTTTGCGCTTGTGTTGGGCAGTGTTTCAAATTTTTATTTTAGAATCAGAAATCTTAGTAATTATGAAAGAATCTGTCCCCCATATCATTGCGGTCATCTTAGAAAGTTCCTACGTGAAGTACTTGCTAACCCTTTATCATTATTAACACTTTGCCTTTCAAGATATGATTTTACCCTAGAGTATTACTAATATTTACATCAAATAGTTGATCCATACTTCAAAGATTTTCACCAACCCGATTTCCGATGAACAGTTCGGGTTCAGGGAGGGTCTCTCCGCTGATTTTCAACTGCTTAGACTTACCGTGACCGTATGCGATGCGTTAGAGCGCAGGGAGACTGTGGGTGCAGTGTTTTTAGATATATCTAGAACTTTTGACACGGTGTAGCACCGTGGGATAATACATAAATTGACCAAATTCGGTTTTAGCACATCCATTGTTGGGCTTATTCGATCCTACTTACAGGATAGAACTTCCTCGCTCAGGATGGGGTTGTCTTTCTCTTCGATGCAGCCTATCCTGACAGGCGTTCCCCATAGCTCTCTTCTCGCCTATTTATTATTTTCATCGGTGACATACCCAGACCACCAAGTGTGGACTTGGCGGTCTTCACGGACGACACTGCGATTTATTCGTCTTCAGGGAATGATGTTTCGGTAAGGCGCCTTCAGACGGCAACAGACGAGATAATAGACTTATTGGACCGTTGAGGTCTTCAGGTCAACGAGGACAAGAGTGTTGCTGTTCGCTTCACGCGGAGGAGGGCTCCTCCTGCCGGAAACGTCTTTGTAAACGGGATCACACTTAGCTGGACAAGATCGGTTAAATACTTGGAATTTGTCCTTGATCAAGGGCTTAAGTAGAAAGACCACGCCAAACAAATAAAAGCGAAGTACGCCCGGGCCAGAAATTCTCTACTGGCATTGTTATGCAGAAGTTTTCTTGCGCTCCAGACTAAACTTTTGATCTACAAAATATATTTTATCTTATCACAAATGCACCCTGGTACGTAAGAAATCATCAAATACGAACTGACCTCAACATTCCATCTCTTGTCGACTGTCTTCGAGATCTTGCAGAGAAAATCTGGCAGAGTGTCTAGCAATCCATTCCTGGCTCGCGTCGTAGCTGATCCACAAGACCATCCACCTCCCAAGGTCAAGACTACTAGAATCCGTGATAAAATCACAATTAAAAATTAACCGTAATCGTCTTGTTACTCCCATTACTTTTGTTTGATTAGTAATTCGTCGTCCTTTCCCAACCCCCAAGCGGCAATTAGGTAAGCCGACTCGAATGATAAGAAAGCTGAAAGCCATAGGCGCCTAGCTCTAGTTTATGGGTCAGATCTTCGAATAATAGACAAAAACCTCATATTTCATATCATGCATAAGTCTAGATTGGCTTGGTCTTCTACCTTCCCTTCGTCTTAAATATACAAAAAATTACTGTAATGGTAAGAAACTCGCCTTCGGGTCATTCTTTAAACTTAATAACGTGCAAAAAGTAACACTTGTAACTACTCTCTGTATAAATATTCTATTTTTAATATAGCTTGAATTTGTCCCTTTTTAGCATCGACGCATGGTACACTCGTGTGTCCATTTTTAGAATTGACACTTTGTACAGTATTTAATATAAAGAATTTTTTGCTTTTTTAAAACTTTCTAATTTAATTTTATCATTTCAGAACCGTTCGGAATCAGATAAAGGTTTAATAGAAGCTCTATTGCGAAAGGTGAAAAGATTAATACAGTTTGTGCCAGTTAAATAATGTTTATTTCAATATTGTTTTATATTTTATATACAATTTACTATTTTTTATGAATAAATTAAGTCGTTTATATGTACAGCACTGTCTATTATTGCTTCGTCCCAAGGCCCGTAAATATTTTGTTTACAAATTTGATACCTAGTAAATAGTACCGGACAAATTAAACCTACGAAGATTAAACTTGCAACAAACAAGACAGTCATTACGAGTGATACTTGGAATAAGACATATAATACTGAGGAAATTGACAAGATCGTAATGATGATAGATTTTCTATATTTATTTCTTAATAACGGAAATAGTAAAAAACAACTTATTGCAACGGTTATTAAAACTAATGCATGATAGGAAGATGCTAATCTAGAAGCTAAACATATAGATCCAAAAATTGCTGCGCTTAATGATAAGCTGTTCGAAACTATTGCTGCAGTTAACCCGTAATCAAAAAATATCAAATGTACCACCATCATAAGGAATGTTGTTGTATAAATTGTATCGGTACTTATAGTATCAGTCAATGTATGTAATACCGGAGAAAAGAACCGGGCAAATATATAAAATATAATAAACGTTCGAATGTGGTTCATCATTCCTTTAGCTAAATTTATAGATTTGTTATACAATAAAAAGCCAAACATAATTACTAGATTTGAAGCCAACATAACTATATCTGGGTGAATCCAATCGTTATACAAATATACATAGACTAACGTAAAAAATACAACAGTACAGAGTTCTTGAACCAAACACATAGCTCCTAAAATAGCATCTTTCAGTGAAATTTTCTCAAACTTCACATTCTTTCGTAGGTCTTTTAGAAACGTTTTGTCTGTATAATCATCTGGGTATCCTTGATCTTCGTATAATATTTTCCTCCATGGTTTCTGCTCTGGCATTGCTTCCAAATTTATGAAAGAGAAATGGTTTCTAAAGCATCTCATTAAACTTCTTATGTATTTGTGGTTATGTTTGTAAGAGTTTCGTCAAAATACGCTAGCTTCAAATATTTTTGAATAACCTTCTGGTTATTAAAAAATTGGAACGAATTTACGAATACGAATTTTTGAGATATTATAATTTCCACACGTTAATAAAAATTGAAATTAAATTTACAATATATTTAGTGATGAGACTATGGTGATAACTGTGATGAGTAACATTTTACAATCTGTGATTTATTCACTGTTATTTGAAAAACAACGGCCACCGGCGAGTTTTAAAATTTCTAAATACCGTGAACTGTGATTGGAGGTGACAGAGAGAATTTCTACCTTCTACATATGTATTTCAGATTTTTGTAGTAAATATTAAATTTATGGTTCATCTATTATCCAAGCATTTATATCCATATTTTTTTGTGATAATTTTGTATAATTCATCCAGGGAAAGTAACAAAATATAATTTTAGCAGATATTTTCAAATTTGAGGTTGTTCACGTGTTTTCATTCTTTCTTATTTCCTGCTCTTAGTATTACTTTTCTTTTTAAAACAAATTATACTGCAACATTTTGCAAAAATTTAAATTCCTTAATTTGAATTGTACTATTTAGGTATATCAACAGCAGTAAATTCAGTGATGATAGGACTGTGGGGTAGTATGGCAAACAACACTAAGTATCGCCACACTCCGCACCGCACAACTTATTAATTAATTCGGAACAGCCGTTTCAAGGACTCGTGGATCTCCATCGTCAGCTGCATGACCGAATGACGTGAGAAAAAAATTCTAGTAGTAGGGATAAACAAGCATGAGATAATTAGAATTTTTCACGAGCCCTTGAAACGGCTGTTCCGAATTAATTAATAATTTGTGTGGTGCGGAGTGTGCCGATATTTAGTGTTGTTTGTTAGTAAATTCACGTTTTGTTATATTTTGTTATCTATTTATTGAATTTATTCTTTATATAGTCACGTACAATTTCTTTAAAAAGATTGAACTGAAACACATACAGTATGTATATTTATTTAGTGAATTTACTTTCTGTTACGTAAGTATATTACCCACTAGTTCCCTCCTTATTTTACGATACAAGCAATTAGCTATTTCGAAATATATTATTTTACGATACGCTTTCCACATTCTACATCCGTCAGACTTTAGATACATCTCACAATTCACAACACGCCAACAGAAAACAGCGGCAAATAGTAGTGGCTAGCACTAAAGTATCTAGCATAACCCTTAACCCCTGTCCCTTGTATAGCATAAATCCATGCATAAATCTATTCAGTGATCAGTGATCACTGATCACGTTCACGCTTTAAAATCACATTCACGCTTTAAAACCACGTTCAGGCTTTAAAATCACCTTCACCATTCACCAAGTGATTCAAATTTCACCGTATCTCTCAACAGCTCATCACTTAGTTTCACTTAGTATTGACATTAGCTGCAACTTCATACTGAAATTTTGATATGTCATGCATGATGCAAAGCAAGTGAAAGTTGTCAAAATTGTAGGTTATGTTTAATTTGAATATAAAAAGAAATTCCAGAAAGTGTTTCTATTGAAATTGAGATAACGAGTGAATTATTCAAACAATGTTTTCTATCTGTTAACTTTAAATCAACTACTTGAAATGGTATATGTTCAAAGTAAGTAAATATTGCATCATTGTATTTAAGATACAATAATTTATTCCTTTTAGACGGAAGGGTCTTAGATGACAGGCCCTTCAGTTTAAGGACGATTACCGATTTCTTTTGGGGCATCGTCCTATTCGTAATTTATTTGTAAGTCACTAAATAAGCATATCGTCTATCTTTTAACCTCAAGCAATACCTTTCTAGCTTCAGGACGTTGGTTGGGCTAGAATCTGGAAGGAATAATGGAAACGGAGGCCCCCGTCCCGGTGGTCGCGGTGGTGGACCGGGAGGAGGTGGGGGAGGCCCAGGCGGAAGGTAAGCACAATTTAAATTGCTTAAAAAAAAGTTAAATATATCTTTTCGTAGACCACGTGCGCCTAGAACTATAGGTCGTGTAACTACAATCCAGGACTGCTCTATGCCTGGAGGCGGATGAGCACGTTAAAGCTCTCAGCAGTACGTATCGTACTGCTAGAGGGCAGTATCTTCCATCAGTTGCTCTACTTAATATACACCGTTCAAAATTTAAACAACACTTTACGATTTTAATGTTCAAAACGTATGACGTCTTTTCCGTAAACCTTACGACGAGGAGGGAATCGACTGATATTGAATATTGAATTGTGAGGGATGGAAGAGTTTCTTTTTATACAATTTGGTTTGGCAATTTTTTATGGCTCGTCTATTACACTTTTAAATATTATTTAAGTTATCGTAAGAAGTAATAAAGGTATATTAATTTAAATGTTAAATTCTCTATTCTCAAATATACAGGATCTTCAGTTTCCACTGCCAATGAAAATGCTCTATTTAAAAAATCAAACTTATATGCTGTGGAAACTGGACATCCTGTATACTTGAGTAGAATTTTGTTATGCACAACCTGCTTCCAAATATTTTTTATTTGAAAAGTCTCAATTACTCAGAGAAGAAATTATCTTCCAGCCACGCACTAGCTGGACATACTGTATATAGTAACAAGGTGAATTAATCAAAAATAGTGTTTGTTGAATCTGTATTTGCATTATTACATAAAACATTTCGTAATATTAATATCTAAGGTGCACTTAGAATATAGCATTGAGTGTGGGTAATGATAAAAGTGTCTTTTGTGTCATACTGTATAACTGGTTTATCATCTGATATGCCCAGTTATAAAACTAAAGCCCAAGGATATGTTTCTCTAAACTATTATTTCTAACAAACTTCTACAGATAATAAAATAAGAATTCTGTTATGAAACAAATGGATGAAATTGCAAGACCAATAATGAGAATAACAAAAGCTCCTTCTACATGACTAAACTTTAATCGACTTGGACCTGGTTTTTGGACATGAATAGAGTTCTTAATTATTTTCTGAATCCTTGTATCGGAATATCTTGAAATTGCCTAAAAATTATAAACAGATTACAAAATATTCGAATAACCTGTATGTGTTATACAGTATGACCCATTTGAAGTGGGAGCACCCCTGTAGAACCTATATTTCACTCTAAAATAAAATCAATTTAATTCAATATATAGCGGTTCAAAAAGTCTACTTCCATACAACATTTGAGAAGTTCATTTAAATTTTCGAGGCATGTGTATAGCAAAATTTTATTAGCGATTTTTTTATTAAAAATCTGACTACACCACTGAATTCAGAAACTCCTGAAATGGTGTTAACCGAAATTTAATTCAAATATATTTATTAATAAAAAAGTTATGAGAGAATCACTTCAAACTTTGCAGTGCATTATTTTATAAATCCGTTTCTTACATCTATTGACTATGGTAGATCAAAATTTATAAAAAAAAAAAACAACTAAAAATTAAGTAAACAAATGCAATTCTTTATTCAGATTTACTTCAACAATCATCAAACCTAGTTTGCAATCACTCAAGTATCAATGAAGTTAATGAAAAATTATGCAGCAACTGTCAATGTCATAGCCTTTGATTTAATTTATAAATTATTAATTTCAATGTCAGCCTACTTGGATATTATTTAAATTACATTTTTTGAATGCAATAACAACTGCTATTAACAATTGAATTTTTTTTTAAAGATACTGCAATACAAAAATGCATTAAAGTAAAGGGAGATTCAATAATGATAGCAAGGACTGTGGGGTAGTATGACAAACAACAGAGAGTATCGGCACACTCCTCACCACACAAAATATTATTAATTAATTCGGAACAGCTGTTATAAATCTGAGAGATTTATTCGGTAACTCGGTTGAAAATGGGGGCCCAGTAAGCCTTTGAAACAGCTGTTATTAATTAATAATATTTTGTGTGGTGAGGAGTGTGCCGATAATCTCTGTTGTTTGTAAAGGGAGATTATTTAAAAAACCAATGTAGCTAGTAAGTAGGTACATATTACTTATTTCTTTAAAATTTGCAATTTGGTAGATGTACTACCTTCACTTTTTTAATTGCAGTTAAATTTTAAAAAATAGTTATTTGCAATTTTGTGACATTTAATAATAAGTTTACAGCAATTTTTAGTTGTTTTTTTTTTTATAAATTTTGATGTACCTTGGTCAAAAGAAGCGGATTTATGAAGTAATACGGTAATTTTGGTTAAAACCATCTCGGGGCCTGAATACAGTGGTGCGGTCGGATTTTTAATAAAAAAATCGCTAATAAAATGTTGCTATTTTCGATCTCGAAAAATAATTATAGTGTGCCTTGAAAATTTAGATGAACTTCTGAAATTCTGTGTGGAAATATACTTTTTGATTCACTATGTATTAAAAAAAATTGGTTTCATTTTAATGTAAAATGTAAGTTTTATAGGGGTGCTTCGATTTCAAATGGGTCATACTGTACATATAAAACAATAGAAATAAAATACGACAATGAACTGGAATAAGAAAAGGAATTCAAGAATTATAGAGTTAAGAAAAATAAAAAATTAGATAAAAAAGTGTAAAGTCAAATATTTTCGACACAACTCAAAACAATAGGTCTTGTCAGAACTAAATTAAGTGACTTTGCTTCTACCCCTTATCTTATGCAAAATGCGAATATTGCCCAGGTCTGATCATACTTTAGGTGAGTTCGGATATTCGTTCAGAGTAACTCCAGCTACCCTAAGTACGAGCGAAAGTCAGTAAGTAGGTCACAAAAAGCTATTATAAAAGTAATAAGAGAAATAGTTAGCCAAAAACAAGGTTTATTTTTCAACATAGTCTCCATCTACATTGATACACTTCTCCCATCGCTTTATTAATGCCCCAATGCCTGTTGCATAAAAGTGTTTGGGCTGCCGTCTGAATCACGTGCGTACCTCTTGTTGAACATCATTATCACTCTCGAAATGTGTTCCGCCAAGATGCTTTTTTAGTGGACCGAACAGATGATAGTCGCTTGGGGCTAGGTCGGGACTGTAAGCCGGATGTTGAAGAAGTTCCCACCCTAATTCTTCAATTCTCGCCTGGGTCAACTGGGCCGAATGCGGCCTGGCGTTATCGTGATGCAGCAATATTCCTCTCGTCAGTAGGCCTGGATGTTTTCGTCGAATTGCATCCAGAAGCAACAACAAAACTCTACAGTATGATTCAGCAGTCACGTTCTCATTTCTATTCTGGAAATATATTTTGATCCAACACATATAAAAAGGCACCAATCAAGCGATGGCGTCAGAAGAGCTTGGCACGTTCCTGTCTCCAGATAGAAAAGCGATAGTTATAACTAAAACGTACAACCAGATTGAAAACACTTGGCGAAAATGTTAAATCGAAAAATTGCATTGAATCAAATGTACGAGGGATGATCGTAAAATAAGGTTCCCAAAGCCCTACAGCAGCAATAAGACGTGTTAGGCGAAATCCGACAACATTGGCGTGTGCAGCAGCTCTCCCACTCTATATACGTACCACTCCCGTCTCGCCACGCCGCTTAGTGTTGGCAAAGTAGCCGCCCGAAATGGAACTCCCGATCGCCGCTACCGCCAGGTGCTAAATTCGCGCTGTGATACGTTTTTTAAACGCGAAAGGGGTTTCACCTATAGACATTCATCGTCAATTAACCGAGGTTTATGGAGAAAAGTGAATAGCTGTTCAACACGTCCGCAAATGGTGTAGGGAATTCACTGGAGGTCGGACTGAAATTCACGATGAAGAGCAGAGCGGAAGACCATCAGTTTCAGAGGAAATCGTTGAAAAGGTCGAGAGCATACTGCTTGAAGATCGGAGGGTCACCATTCGTCAACTCGCTCTTCGAATTCCTGAGATTTCCAACACCACAATTGAAAAGATTTTGATTGGCAGCAGAATTTTACGACATGGAGATACAGAAGTTGGAGCACCGTCTGCAAAAATGCTTGGAGAGAAATGGCGATTATGTCGAAAAATAGCTTAAGTTTTTACCTTTAAAACGATGTGTAATGTTAAGAAAATAAAGAATGCTGTCTATTTTAAAAAAATGTGGGAACCTTATTTTACGATCATCCCTCGTATTTTCGATTCAAAGAAAAAATCATGTCCAGTTCTATAGCTTTCCGTTATATGGAAAACAACAAAACGAATAGAATTGTAAGTTTTCAAAAGGTATTTGCCAATAAAAGAAAGCTAAAACACTTCACTAAGAACTAACGATGATAGCTTTGCTATTTGAAACGTGCGTCCAGTGCGAGTGAAGTATTGTGATAAGGGTTTTAGTGTTCCAGTACCACAGAGTTCGAGTACTTGATTATTTAGAAGAAAGCTAGCACCAATGTAATTTGAACATATGTGGTTGAGGATCAAATGAAAGATTTATGTGATTTGTTTGCATAAGCGAAAAAGAGGATATAATATTCAGGAACATTAAAAAATAAAAAATCTTTGTTATGCGCTTGATGACCATGGTTTGGAACTTCCAGTGTTATACAGTTTAGGGAATTAAACTTTTTCTTGAGAATGTATTTTAAGCGTTGTTCCAACACAAATCGAAATCACAAACTAGTCAGAGCCAATCATATACTGTGCAATGACTTTCAACCTATTCTTGATCGCAAATAGGTGCGCATGTAAAATATTTCAAAGTCTACGCTTTAAAACGCTATATATTCGTATTATTTTTTCAGGAATGTATGCTTGTGTCTCTTACAGTTTCTGTTCTCATATGTATTAAACATACCCAAAAGAGTATGATGTATATATTTATGTATATTATCAGTCTTGTTTCAACACCTTCAGAAAATCGCAATTTACGGCCCACTACATGCGCAATCCAAAAAAAGAGCTGTGTTGGAACAAAGCTATCATTAACCTTCTGATCGCCTTTAGACTTTACTTTCTTCTTTCCAGCATTTTACAACATTTACACATAATTTTATCTATTTTATCAACCAACAAAACTTATAAATGGCATATTTTTTCATAGCTAAATAGATAATATAAAAATACCCATTCGTACATCGTACTCCCAAACTTCTAACAGCCCTGCTTGAGCTACCCTCAATATAACATCATCTAAATACGGTAGAAGAATCGAACTCTTCTTCATGTAAAACGCCATATAATCGAAATATAAATCCTCATCCAAAATTCGACGAATTTTGGCGCCATCTTCTGTAATATAAGATCCAACAGCGAAATTTCCTTTAAAAAAGACTGAAAACTATAGCAATCATGGGATAAACGAGAATATTGTTGTAGCTTACCACCCTGCAGTCTTTCTATGGCAAAAGCAAATTTTTTGTCTTCGTTTTGTTCGGCTAGCTTTTCCTCGGGTTCAATTACAAATAGCTTAACAATATTTTTATGGGTTGCCTGTATAAAAGTAAAAAAAAAACGAAAATCCACATAAATAAAATAATTATTTTTACCGATTCTGATCTCTGTATTGATAAAATCCATGCGTCTTCAGTTGCACCCCAATGTATATTGTTTGCTATCATATCTTGAGGATTCCTAATTACTCCAGAATATCTAAAATTTGCGATAAAAAAGTGTAACTTCATTTTCAAATTCAAAATATAAAAGAGTAACCAATAGGATCAATCTGTTAGAAAATAGCTTGTTGCTATTGGTTGTGAAAGGACAGCCAATCAGATTGTTAGAAATTCAGAAACAAAACGCTATAAAATTAGAGAATTACAATTATCAATTTAAAATTAAGTCGATACGTTTCAGCTTTTCCGGTTGTTATTATCCATTTTAAAAAGACCCATAATGAACACAAAATATTGCTTTTAGAAAAATTTATTAGAATAACGATACTTTCTTCTAGTGCGTATTAACCCTTCTAACACTTCTTCACGTTAATATCTTTCAAATTTTGGGAAAACCGTTTTAGTTTATTGCATGTGTTGTATTAAGGTGGTTGTGTTAAATGTTGGCAAAATTATGTGTTTTCATTATATACAATGTGTAAATGTAACTACTGTTAAATAAGTGTTTCAAAACGTGTATACCGGTAATGTTATAATTTTGTGTGAGAAAAGTGTGATATTTTCTAATAGTAACTGGTAATGTTTCGCTAATACAACTTAATTAATGAGTAGGTAAGTTTTTATTCAAATTATATTTTCCTGAAAATTGCGAATATGTGTTATATATTGCATATAATTTTAATTTTTGTGAAGACCAAGGTTAGGTTAAAGTTAGACGAAGATAAATTTATTAGTTCGTATATAAGTTCGTCAAAAACGATAAAAATGTAATTTTACGTATTTCAATATGCAACTTTACATACAATGTCGACATTGTCTTCAAAAGTTGCACATTTGAAATTTTATTCTTCTGGAGTTCAGTTTCATACGTACTAATTTTAAAAGAAATGCCTGTTTTATGAATTTATTTTGCAGATATATTTTATAGTAATTTAATGCATAATTCTTCACAATACACTAAACAAAATGAGTACATTTTATCCTTGTTTATACAGCTATGTATAAACAAGGATTTTACTTAAATTTCCGTCTGATGTAATAATTACAGAATCCTTTTTCACGAATTACACTTACAATTTTGTTCCGATAACCAGCCAAGAGATGGCGCCCTAGTAATTTAATTTTTTGTGTTAATAAAACTCATAATATGTAACGCAAACAGATCAATTGTTATATTTATTTATTATTAAAATTATAAACATCAATATATCAACAATTAAAACAAAAACGGGGAAGTTTTGTTAATAGTAAAACTGGCGTGTGTTATGTTCAAAGGTAATAAGCTGCAATCGCGATAGATGACGCAACGAAACAAGTGTGTGCTTGTGGTAATTGATATTGATATAAAGGAGTACGCAAAAGGTCTTCCAGTTATCGCTTCTCGGCCTATGGCTAAGATCAAAGTGTAGTATCTGTTCTTATCAGCTTAATATCTGATACGCCCCGCATGCGGGGCCAGTATATTAAACTGATTTTTGGAAATTGACGGGAGTCAGGGGCTTGCTCCGTTCCTGTCACGGGTTGGCCTTGCATTGCAGTACCGCAGGGATCGGCCCACATAATACTAAGGAAAACAAATATTATTTGCTCTAACTTCTTCCGGAGAGAACTTACAATACTTCCAACCACTTGTTGGCAATACAGATGCATCATCATGTAAATAACGAAGTAAAGTTTCTAACAGTATTTGCATCACCAATTTTGAGGTTTTTAAAGAGCACACACCACCTTTCATTAGTAGAGGGGCTGCACAAAAACTTTTCAAATAACGAACCGGTGAGCAGACATGAGTTCCAATTTAGACAAATTAAAAAACGATACAGATTCTCTTTTATTGGCACATAAAAGCGATCAGCAAGCAAAAAAATTCAGACTTTTACAAGCTATTATATATCATCCACAAAACTGATTAAATGCAAATAGAATAAATAAAATAAACATATTAACAAATAGGCAGTTATCATATTTGTTTTTAGATTAATATGTACTAAGATTTAATGTTCATATGAACTTAAAGATAAATATGGTCTCTTTTATAATAGGTTTGTTCGTTTGTCAATTAGTGCAATATGGAGTAGCCCGAATTTCTAAATTGCGCGTTCGTTTGTAAAAAAAACCGGCAATCCCATGTTCGTTTGTATCTGTTGGGCAGCTTCCGATAGTTTTGAACTGCACAAACTCACACCTCAGGAGGTGGAGTAAGTTTATGCAGTTCAGTGCAGCTGTCATTCCATTATTTGCCTAACCCAACTTTATTTCATATTCATACAAAATGACATCCGTTGTAATCATTGAAAGTGAAATACAACAATTAATAAATAATGAGGATTTTTTAATGCTATCGTGATTGCTAATTGCCACCATTCTTAATATTTTAGGTTATATTTACTATATAAATACCAATTTGTACTGTTCGTTTGTACCCATTTAGAGTAGTTCTGAGCAATCAAAACGATCACGTGATCATAATCCTATCACACTCATAGAACTAAGGCGAGCAAGACAAACGAACAAACCTAATGTTTGATGATAAATACTGAAAGAAGCAGAACATAAAACATTAGAATCTATAATACTACCGCAATTTATAGAAACAAACAATTTTCTGAAGTCGTAAGATGTGATTTCAGTTTGCAACGAATTGCACACGTAATAAATCAAGCCATTACCGAATTTATACATAACAAAAAGATTGGATAAGGAAAAACATGTTAAGAAATTGAGAAACATCCAGCGGTGACTGTTTACACAGGGTCTACACCTTAATAAATTGATTTCGTTGAAAGTGTTATCTTCATATTGCAACGTTTTGTTATCTTTGCAAATTATGTTCAACATTATCGACTTAACTAGGACAACAAGTTAAGTGCCCCGAAATGCCTACCTGTAGTAAGATAGTAAAATCATATTTTGGCGCCATCTGAAAAACTAATAACCAACTTTGGCATGTAGAACTTATCGGTAATTACAGAAAACTTCTTCGAATTCTAACATTGATTTAATAGAGTTGTATTGATATCGCGAAGATGGCGCGTAAAATATGCCATTATTTTAATTAAAAATAATAAAACGAATTAATAAATTAGGAATATATGGTCAATAACCGACATAGATGGGAGTATTCGTTAAAAATTATAAATGGAATTGAGATCATTGTAAATAGCATCCATTAGATTGGTTCATGTCAAGGTTTGATTTTATATTCTAGTGTAACGCGGGTATTACACTATCAAAGATCTTTGTCAAAAGCTTCTATAAAATATTTGATAATATAGATTTTATACAAGTCAGATACAGGGGGATATTACACTGTGTCTAGGTGAAACCCTCGATTAGAAGACGTGATGTTAAAAGTATACATCAAAATCTTTTGAAAGCACTTGTTTATGAAGACGCTGAATATTATACAAAATTTATGAGGATGGATGTAGACACATTCAAGTTTATTGCATTCATATAATTCGTATTCTGAAATTAATAATTTAGTTGTGGCAACCGACCAGTTATATTTTTCCGCCATTCTTCTTCCACCAACTGCAATCTTTCATAAAATATAACGTTATCTTTGATAAAATGAATTTTATCAATGGCATATTTGATAAAAGATGCTACACTGTTAAATATTTTGTAAAATTAATTTTATCAAATAATTTTGACAAAGATCCTTTGATAGTGTAATATACCCCTAAGAAAGATTTAATTGAAGCTGAATTGCACTTTGTTTTCTTATGAAAAAACTTACTACATAAGGAAAGTAAATTGTCAGTATTGGATTGTTGGAGAATTGACTCAGTTACTAATAGAAATAAATCGAAACTCTAATTAGAAAGAACTGCATCGTCCTATTTGCTGTTCGATTTAGGTTAATTCGTTTCCTTCAATTCTAATTGCCAAAATCACATTTTAATGGATGATATATTATCAAAGTTTAAAATCTAAGGACTGCACATAAAGAAGCTTGTGAATGTGTCTACTACAAATTGTGTTTAAAATTAATCTTATGACCGGGACAGCGCGCACGCAGTCCCGACTACCAAAAATTACGCGCCCGAGTTACCCGCATTAGGGGTAATCGCAGGGGTCAGCCCGACCGTAGTGCAATGGAAGGGCCTCGTCCTGGGGGAACCGCCTTTTTGATCACGGTAACCCCTACGCCAGGTAAGTATGCTTTTCGCTGACCAAACATCTCCTCTTATATTGAAATGATATAAGACAGCTAACGTGATGTTATTTGGCGCCATCTAGGAACTCTAGTCCGACATGTCGACAAGGCAGTTGCAGAAAACTTCTTAAAAGATTACAGATTTCTAATATTAGTTTGGTGGAGTTATATCCGAAGACGTCATAAAGAAAATTACACAAGTTTGTAGTAAACCGCAGATAAAAAGAGCTCTTTATCTGTGTAGCAAAAAGGTTCTTTTTTATCTGTGTAGTAAACAACGTCAACAACGACAACAATATATAACTGCTTGCAATTTAATTGGATAATAAAGACATTAAAAAGAATTCAATAAATCAGAAATATTGGATGAACAACTAACAATTATAGATAGAATCTGCGTTGATGATTGAATTACTTCGATGTCAAGATTTAACTTTATGTTTATAGAACTAAGAGAGAATAAATGTGTAAGTTTTTAATTAAAGTTTACAATTGTACTTCTTTCTTATAAAAATACAGAATACTACCGTGATGGAAAATAGAAAATAATCGTAGCCAACTTGAGGTATGCTTTGGTATGAATATTTATTTGTTGGATAGTTCAACTCGTAATCGAAAGTCTATGTTGTATTGTGCCACTCCTGTACCACTTGTTATATGAGAAATTTGTTGCATATTTCTTCTTCATTGCGAAAACTAATTACAGTTGGTGTCCAGGTGTTTATGAAGAATGTATGTATGTATAGTGGCTAAACACCCCTTGTGGGGTTGTGCCTCCTCTTTAGAGGATTTATAGATCCATTCCACGGAGTAGATCAGTCCCCATTGTAATTTATACTTCGCTGCATATCTTTTTCCATGCTCTTTAAATCCTCTTTCAGCTTCTCTATCCATTTTGATCGAGGTCTGCCTCTTTTTCTTCTTCCCGCCATCCCTCGTTTCGTTGTTACTTTGATTGGGTCTTCCTCTTTTGCTCTCCACACATGCCCTATCCATCTCATTCTTTGTTGCTTTATCTTTCTGACAATATCCTTCTCTTTCATCTCCTCTAGTTGTTCTTTGTTCGTACGTACTCTGTATTCATTGTCCGTTAACTTCATCGGTCCCAATACAGTTAATATTTTCCGTTCTGCAATCCTTGGCTTTTCTTCATTTGCATTGGTCATCGACATTACTTCCGCTCCATAATATCATTACTGGTTTTATTATATTTTCGTATATTTTCATTTTTGTTCCTTTTGTCAGTATCTTGCTTTTCATTAATTTTTTATTTGCTTAGTATGCTCTATTTGTCGCCATATCTTCTCTTTAATCTCCTCCTCCCTTCCTCCGTCATTGGTCATCATCACACCTAAATATTTAAATTTATTTATTTCTTCGAAGGAGCGACATCCTAATTTAATTTCTCTTTTACCCGTTATCACTCCTACCCTCATAATCTTCGTTTTGCCTTCGTTTATGTGCATTCCTATTTTACCTCCTTTCGTATTATTTCTAAAGTTTTTATCACTATGTCTCTTCACTTAGTTATTATTTCGACGTCATCAGTATAACCCACTACTTGTCTTGATGCGGTTCTCAGTGTACCTTTGCTTACATTCCTCAGTACATACTCTAGTGCCATATTGAATAAATTCATTGATAAGGCGTCTTCCTGTCGTATCCCTTTGTCTATCTCAATGTTCATAGTTTCTTCTTTTTGTGTTATGATAGTTATCCTTCTGTTTTCCATTATCATCCTGATTAGCCTTCTTAATTTTGCTGAAACTCGCATTGTCCTCAGTGCCTCCATCAACTTATCTCTCCTTATTGAATCAAAAGCTTGCTTAAAATCTATGAATAGCATTTCAATCTGCATTTTGTACTCCATTGCCTTTTCTATGATTTGTTTTAAAGTGTTTATGGCATCTGTTTTTGACCGTCCTTCTATAAAATTACATTGGTATTTATTTACCTATTTTATTCTCTGTTCGTTTCTGCATTCTTTTTTGTACTAGCGTTGACAGGATCTTATATGCTGTATTTAATAGCATTATACCTCTATAGTTGCTGTACTCCTGCTGGTCTCCTTTTTTGTGTATGGTAATTATTCCCCCTATTCTCCATTCTTCTGGCATTACCTCTTCTCTCCAGATTTGCTTTACTAATTCCTATATACTTTCGATCATTTTTTTTCCACTATATTTAATTAATTCTATATTTATATTATCTTTTCCTGGCGCTTTTGCATTCTTACTTTTAAATATTGTTCCTGTACTTCTCTCAATGTTGGCTCTCCTATTGTTTATTCCTCTGTATCTATCTCTTCTATTACTTCTTCTTCCTTCTCCCTCTCCGTTAGCAGCTCTCTAAAATATTCTACCCATACTTCTTTATATTGCTCTTCCTCTATCGCAATTTTACCATCTCTATTCTTTATTCCACAAGTTTTGGGCTTATATCTTGTTCTGTTCTTTTAACTTCTGAAAGAATTTTCTTGTATTCCTGTTTGTATTTTCTTTTATGAAGAATAGTAAATATAAATACGGATGTTTATATTCACAAGCGATTATTTAATCAGCCATTGGGAAATGATATGGAATCACATTTTTAGTAAATTACTTTATTTGGCTAGCTTAAGGAGGTTAATGAATAACGGACATGACCCAGAATTTTATATCATTCGTTTGTTCTTATAATTATTAAAAAATATAGCGGGCTACATATTGAATCAATAGGAATAGAGTCTGTAGAGAATAGATTGATATCGGTTGGTATTTATGTGTTTAAATTAATCTCATGACCGGGACAGCGCGTACGCAGTCCCGACTACCAAAAATTACGCGCCCGAGTTACCCGCATTAGGGGTAATCGCAGGGGTCAGCCCAACCGTAGTGCAATGGAAAGGCCTCGTCCTGGGGGAACCGCCTTATTGATCACGGTAACCCCTACGCCAGGTAAGTATGCTTTCTGCTGCTCAAGCACTATCTTTTCTAAGGAAACATTGCCATGAACCTAATAATATGTATTTTGTCGCCATCTAGATACAGTCCGTCGCACTGCTCATAGTGGAAGTTACATTTTTAGACAGCAGATGGCGCAACTTTAATTATATTATATATCGTCTTTGTCAAGTTAAAATTTCGTATGTGGGTTTTATAAAATTTTACAGGAGATACAGTCATCTAGTTTTAAAATTATATTAATTATTAGTCTAAAAATAATTAGCTGGTCTGTAAGGTACAAACGTAAAATATATGTTTGATACTCTGTTGGCAGTGCAAGTCTTAACTCATGAAGGTGAACTTCTCTTTTTTTATTTTTCTTCGTGAATCATACATGGGTGATATTATCAACTTTACCTTTAGGTAAATCTTGGAATGGTTGTGTATGACACGTTTTATATTTCACTTCACCTATAGACAAGTGAAGGAGTCCACGTATATCAGTGACTACATGATCTTCTGCCCTTTTTCTAGGTCTGATTAAAATAAAATTGTCTCCTAAAGCTTCATAATTTTTTAAAAACATATGGTCTGCATAAAATACGTTATAAGGCTTTTTTGGGCGTGTAACTCGCATTTGGCTGATTTGGGCTACAAAGGAGGCCTAAATAGAGCTTCTAATGAAGAATGTATGCTGTCGCACTTCGATTATAACTACTTTTCTAATTGCCAAGTTAGAAAGTGCACTTGCGAGAACTTTGTTTCTGTTTTTGTAATTGCACCCGGTAATTTTATCCAACTTGATTTATAAAATCTCATAACGCACTTCTAAACATGTCGACAAGCCACACTTTAGCAGCGGCTTAGACTGTGAGTGTCAAAGCAAATAAGTGCGGTTAACTTTACTGCTATGCAGATAATTGTTCCGCATACCATATTTGATGATTACTAGAGTTTGTTAAAAAGGTGTTACCGGCAGTGGCGCACCGCATAAAAGTAGGTACGTAATATACAATATTAGTGAAAAATAATATTGTTACTTTTTCCTGTCGTCTTGATGTCCACTGTGGCAATTAGCAACCGCCCTGGTAAGCTGCGTAGAATTGCAACATCAGCAACGCTTCCATTGTCGATTCATTCAGCCGTCGACGGTGTTGTGAATACGTTGTCGTATACTTCGAAAATGATCCTTCGACATCCAGTGAAGTAAGATTTGCAAATGTCAGATATTCCTTTTCCTCATCTGGGCACTCTTGATTTTCAGTTATAGACCGAACCTTTTGTAAATCGGGATTTTTCGTTAAAATTGCACCAAATTTTTGAGCAACATCGGCTCCTATAGTGTTCGTCAAGTTTTCTAGAGCGGCTTGTAAATTGTTCTAATTGCTCAATAGCTTGTGCAACTTCAGAATAGTTCATGGAAATTTCATCCATTTGTTGTTGAACGTCCGAATTGGAAAAAAGTTGCTGACTATCTCGAACTGCTGCAGTATCATTTGAATCAAGTTTCAAAATGACATTTTTCGCTTGTGAAAAATATTTCTGATAGTAAGACATTGCCTGGAGCCATGTTCCCCATTGCGTTATTACAGGTTGAGGTGGTGGTGGTAATTTCGGACATAATTGTTTGAATACACGGATGTGAGTGGGAGATTTGGTGAACACTTTTTTGGTAAATGCTATTAACTTATCCACCATCGGATACTTCTTTCGAATGGTTTCTGCTACGAGGTGACATGCGTGTCTGAGGCATGTTATGTGAAGAAGAGTCGGAAAGCATATTTTCAACATCTTACCAATTCTCAGCATTGTGACCTGGGTTCTTGTGATACAAAATTCTCTCAACGAATCTGTTACTATCTTGACAACGGTTTCTGCATTAGTTTTCTGAATCCTTTTACTGGATAACAACAATGAAGCTGGTGGACCATCACGTTTTAAAGGACGCGCTACAACATGAATGACGTTGTGTTTCTGAGCATCAGTTGTTTCATCCACACATAGGCAGATTTTCTTATTTTTCAACTCGTCTTTTATACATCCCTTTATTGTACCTTGCACACGTGGCAAATTGTATCGTAATTACATAGATGTTGGCAGCTTCCATGAGGGAACGTACTTAGCCCAAAAAAGACGAAAGTGTTCATTAGATACTAGATGTTGTGGGATGTTGCACACACTTAACATAAAAATAAAATCAAAATAAAAATTACCAGTATGAAATACTGTTTCTTAAATTCGATACATGACGTTTACTTTTACAATGTTTTCTACATTCAAACCTATCGCGACTGCTATTGCATATTGTGCAATAAATATGCGGACTTCTATATTCTAATCCAGGGAAATGCCTGAGATATTTATTCACATTCGAAGGGAACGTTACACCTTTTGGGCGTCCCATTTCCGCATACTTATTTAGCGTGCAGCGTGCAACGTACTGTCGCTTTGAACTCTCTCGCGGTACTGTCGAGATCGACTACGAGTTGAAAATTACCCCTACCTACGCCGTTACCGCTACGCTACTGCCATCCGGTACCACCTTTTTAACAAACTCTATTGATTACCGATCACATAACCGATTTTTCAAGCTAAAATATTATGGTAATAGACATCACTAAGTGGTACAGATATCTAATTTTGAGAAAAAGTCCCACATAACAGCTCTTGACTTGACAACGACGATATAATGATTATATTATTTCATATTACCTTGGAATCGTCATGCTGCTTGCTAATCCGCTATCGTATATCGCCCCCAATACCAAGGACATTGTTAGTATCATAGAAAATACGAGCCTTGTGGAAAAATTCTTTGGTATATTCGTCACAGATTGATTCAAATACATTGCTTCGGTTAACAATACCGATTTGATAAAGTGCTTGAAAAATTTTACCTTTTCTAGACCGATATGTCTTCTATAACGAGCATATAGTCATATTTTAAGATAATGTGAAGACGAATACTTGAAAAATACTTACGAATTCCAGGTTAGTGCACTATAAAGCGTTGCTACTGATAAAATTATAGTAATGGCGAATACGGTCCATATAGGTACATCAAAGGCAAAGAATGGAGTTTCCCAATCACCTATTAACCTATACAAATGAAAAATATATTTTTACGTTAAAATGTGGAATAAAACAAATCCTGAACAAATCATACTTTGGTCCTGGTACTAAACAAGATATACTGGATTTTATAGTTTGTTTTGACACATCCAGATAATGATACTTTTCTTCCCACACGAACATAGAAGCTGCATATAAAAGAATTTCTTTAGTTTGTAAATAAAAAGATTTTATATTACCAAATCCAATATCAGTTCTATCCATAACTAGGTTCCCCAATATACCATTGCCGGTAAAATTTGGATAGATCTCCCCCCATTGTGCTGTTTGATCAAGAACTAGTTTGATGGTCATGTTTAATTTTTTAGCCAGCTCCATGATAATCGATATGTCTAATCCATCAAGAGAATCTACACAGAACGATTGATCATTTCAAATCCAAAATTATAAATTAAACAATGCTTATTTATACCGATAATACTATAAGGAACATAATATATTGTCCCTAATCGCAAACATCGGCCATATTGGTTTTCTAATTTGTTAGGATAAAGGTTGCTTCCGAATTGAAAATTTTGTGTATTCGAATACCATTTATCCAAAAAAATAATATCCCTATGACCTTCAGTACCGTAATACTTATGAGTTATTATGCCATAAATTAAGCCACCGTTTTTCGTGTTATTATTTTTGATAATAGCATCAACGTCAGCTACATATTCTAACGCTGCACTCTGGAAAATCTCCAGCATATCTTCTTCAGCATCATCTACGGGGATAAACAAATATTTTCGAAAATTAAACCGTTCCATTGTCGTCCGAATATTCTTTTCAATATTCTCAAACGTGCTTCTTGGTTTTTTAACGCTGACGATAAATCCTTGACAGCCAAAGTTATTAAACACTAACCCTGGATCAATTTCGATATCATTTAAATCAAATACAATGCTTGGAATAGTTCCGAAATATTCAAATTGACTTTTGTAACTGATAAAAATGAAAATACATCTCGTTTGATTGAAATAGGTGTCTATTATAAAGTTGGCCAAAGATACAAGCGGAAAGAAGTGCATTGTTGTATTAGAATCATCTGAGTATCTGGATTTTAAAGATGATTTGCGAGTATACCTTAGCATGCTTGTGGTATCATGAATTATTCGTGAAGGAATATATTAGTGTGTTCAATTTTTATCCATTATACTTGCATGAATTTTTAAATGTTTGTTTTGCAAATTATCGTTTTAATATTAATGCTTTGTATGGGCAAGAAATGGGGCAATTTTAGTTTTAATATTGATGCAAATACCGGTATGTGTTTGTAAAGGTCTTATATTGGATGATAACATATTTTTTCAACGTATAGATTTTTGATTATCGCGGAAAGCCTTGCTGATTTGATGAGATTTTAGTATTATTATTTATTACATCGAAGTGAATTATTGAATCCATCAAGTATATCGGATTTAAATCCGGAGCTTCAGACATAAATAAGGGAAATAAATTATATAGGCATCTTACCTAACAGCATGCATATTTTTGGCGTAGTACAAAAGTGTTCTGCAAAGCTTCTAAGTAGTAATAAAAACTGCACATAGATGGCGCTGAAATATATAGCATTAGATTTATGGTGTCATTTCGATATAAGGAAAGGTGCTTGAGTAACTGTAAGCATACTTACCTGGCGTAGGGGTTACCGTGATCACCAAGGCGGTTCCCCCAGGTTGAGGCCTTTCCATTGCACTACGGTCGGGCTGACCCCTGCGATTACCCCTAATGCGGGTAACTCGGGCGCGTAATTTTTGGTAGTCGGGACTGCGTACGCGCTGTCCCGGTCTTAAGATTAATTTAAACACAAAACGGCTTTATTTGGACTGTTAAATATATTAATAATCAATATGTTGACCGCCATAATCATATGGATATGATTATGATTCTATACGTTTTTGCAATGCGTTGCGTGAATGTTTTTTGCTTTACATGAAGATTTTGCAAGCAGGCAAGCCATGTAGTAGTTCACTCGTATTGCATATCTAAATGAAATTCTTATGAGTAATGGAGATGTGGCTGCCTAATGATCAGGTAGGTATATATAATTAGTAATTGACACAAATACATGTACAACAGGCAGCCCACTATAGGGGTTTTATCTTTGCCTGATTTACGCCAATTTTTAACATTAAATAAAACAATAATGATGCTAGCTATTGATTTACAATGTATGTCATAGGTATGCATTAGTAAAAAAATGTCATTGCATACGTAATTCATACAATGAATCTATTTAGCTTCAGAAAACAGAAAAAAAATATATATATTCAATTTGATTTTATATCACTTATGAATAGAGCCCGGTAACTGGAGAGCAATCGCAGCGGCGGTGTGACTGTGTTTAAGTGGGCGTGGAGGGCTGGTCGATTATGATACGACACGACAAATCATCACTCAGTTCAGTTTAGCATTGGATAGCGGATAGGGCGTGTTGATTTTACTGATACAGACGTAGTTATTAATTGTAGTTTTTAGTGAACATGTCGAAGGCTAAAAAACGACCCTTTCAAGACATAGTAAATAAGTTTATTTCTGGCTTTCCCGATTTGTTTTACAACGGGAGTATGATAGTTTGTAAAGTGTGCAAAATACATTTGATGTCAAATAAGAAGTGGAACTGTACAAGACACGTAAATTCCGCATAACATAGAAAACGAAAATTGGGCATGCCACCGAGAAATGCATTTTTTTAATGTAATTCTTATGTTGATAAACGGTAATTTGTCACTAGGCTTACTCGATAAACAACCGTTTGAGGACTTTCGGGACAAATACAATCCCGAGTTGCGGTTGCCAACGGAGAAAACGGCACGTAAGCATGTTGCATTTGTACGCGATGACGTGGAAAAGAAAATGAAACGCATATTGAAAAAACAGTTTCTTTGGTTATGTATTGACGAGACAACAGACTGTAAAAAAAATCAATTGTAAATATTATGGTACGCATACTAGACCTTAGTAAACCTACATTCACTGTTACTAGCTAGCCGAAGACTACAAAGGTACTGCTGCAGCAATTACGAAGGTTGTACTTAGTATGTTGGAAAAATTTTAAATTTCAAAAGATAAAGTGTTGATGTTTATGAGCGATGGCGCAGCGATAATGCGTTCGGTAGGCCGTTCCCTTCTTGAACATGGTTGCAAGTGTTTACATGTTACGTGTAAAGTGCATGCTTTACATCTTGTGGCAGAAACCATTCGACAATGCTCTCCCGAGGTAGATGCATTAATAGCAAGTCCAAACGCCTACGATCATTTCACACAGAGTGTCCTGGTATTCGTCAACCACCGGAGCCAATTCTTACACGTTGGGGAACATGGTTGCAGGCAGCTTTTTATTATGCTGAACATTTCAAAATAGTAAAAGCTGTTTTGCACAATTCAATCCTGCCGAAGCTGCAGCTATTAAGGAGGCCAGTCGAAATTTCAAGATATTTCCGTTGAAACAGATTTAAAAAATATTCGGTACCTATAAAGGATTACTGACGCAATAGACCAATTACAAAATAGATCTTATCATTATTGGAGTCTCTGCAAATTATGGACGGAGTGCATACACAGCTACTGACTATACATGACGCAAAATATAATCGCGTTTTAGAAAGTTCGAGGTGTGGCTACAGAAAGATCCCGATTTTAGCACACTAAAACAAATTTGTGATGGTGTATCGAATAATCCACTGACTAAGTACAAGAGTATTTTAATCATGCATGTATAACATCGGTAGATGTTGAACGCTCTTTTTCAACATATAAACTCATTTTCTCACCACGGCGAACATCGCTCACTGAGACAACTGTGGAAACACATCTAATGGTGTCAACTTTTTACCTCTTTTCTCCATATGATGTTAATATTGATAATGGTGCTTCTAGTTTTACTGTTCCGTAGCCAAGGCAGCTTAAAAGGGTGAGTGTTTCACTACTTTTCACATATTATAATTATGTATTAGTTCTGTTATCTTTTTTCTATTTTCTTACTATTGTTTTTGTATATTAGGCAGGTACGGCTATCGCACGGCTCCCTGTTACCGGGCTCTAGTCATAATAAAAGAAAATGTTGATGACGTAATTAAATTGAAAACCAGAAGAGGGGGAATATAAAAAAAAATAAAATTGACCTGTCCGAGCATTTCTCCGAAATTGCTTCTAATTTAATGAATTTATCCATAAATTTGTCATGCAGTTTATAACACAGAAAATAATGAGGTATGTAATCTAATGCACACAAAAAAAATATATAAATTTGTGTAACCTGTCATAGTTTACGATTTGCTTCTCCTAATTGAAAATTCTCTTAGAATTTCCGAGAGAGTTGTGAAGAGAACCATGTTCTCTTAACTTTTTTTAGGGAATCGTAGCCTAGATGCATAATTGCATATTTTATTAATCTTTTGGCCAAATTTGCGAAAGCATTTAGATTTCAATGCAAATATAAATGTTAATAATTCTTTTAATCAAATTGCGAGCCTAAAAATACTTTGTAATCCACTGAATTGTTTGTCAATATATTGCGCGTAAAAAATAATATGGTAATTTAATCTCTATAAAATTGATAATTTGTATATGGCCTAAATATTTAACTTTGCAGTCGATAACCTTTCGTACAGAGGAACAAATTCTTATTTAAAGATAACCATTCATTCAATCAAAGACGTGCCAGTAGATTGACCTTCTTTATTTACTTTTTTTTACATATATAAATACACTCGTAATACTTAGCGGATTAAGTACTTAGCGCTACGTAATACTCTCAATTTTTAACTCTATTTTTGTTTCCTACACGCGCTACTGATTTCATCAAATTGGTCCTAAATGCATTCAAGTGCAGAAAATACAATTACAATACAGTAATTTTGCTTTATTTAGATAAATAAACTTCATTGACTCTTGAGTTCCAGCGGTAACACGACTAGAGGTTCGTTATGGGCTGGATTGTCTGAGTATAGTTCCCAGGTCTTCTTTACAAAGTCGAAAATTCCTAATAAAGAAAGAAATGTGTAAGATTTTGAGGATATGTTGAGTATTACGTTGATGATTCTTACCAACAGCGATTGTTTTTATCTTATCTTCTTGCCCAGTTTCTCGGAACACTTTGTACACTGGCTCACTTTCGTCCCCTAACATTTTCTTCACGTCATCTTTCCCCGATGGTTCAGGATATGCCCTTAAAACCTTCAAACGCATCACACTGCTATCCAGCATGAAAGATGGGGTTTCTGGTATGTTTATCCTTAGATATCTAAAATTTGAAAAGCTATCTGTGAAAAACATCGTTTTAAGATCGAGAAGTTAACGATGTTCTTTAAAAATATTGCAGTAGTTATTGAGAATTGTTTACGAGTTGTTTGCCTTGTTTTTAGAAAAAACAAGGCAAAATTTGATCACAAAAAAGAATCATAGGAGTCTCCTCGTATTAACGGCCTTCAGTGCCTATAAGATAAGACGAGTTACATCAATACTAAATAAAAACTTATCTTAGAAACCGAAGTTTTTAAAAATTCGCTCTATATGTATACAGGGTGTTTATTAAACATACGGCAAAAATTCAAGGGATTATTCCATGAACTATTCTAAGAATATTCTGTCCTTTGATGATTTTTGGAAAGCCCCTTTGTTTCGAAAATACAGGGCGAGAAAAATTTTCGACAAAACCAACATTTTATTACCAAAAATTGTAATTTTTGGTATCTTTAAATGTATTTAAAGTTTCTTAATTTACAAGAACTGTTGAAAATTACTACCTCCAGCTAGGATGCAAGAATTCAATCTTCTCCTCATTGACTACCGAGCTCTTTCAAAAACACCAGGGTCGTTTCTTATTGAGTTACACCCAGCAATTATCCGATTTCTTAAATCTTCCACATTTTCCACTGGAGTAGAATAAAGAAGAATGACTTTAGATGGTCCCATAGGAAATAATCCAGAGGGTTTAATTCCGGGGATCGAGCAGGCCATAAGTGAGGTCCACCTCGACCAATCCAACGATCTCCATATGTTGCTGTTAAAAACGCACGAGCAACCACACTAAAATGCGCTGGTGCACCATCGTACATAAACCACATTGCATTTCTTGTTGCCAATGGTACATCCTCCAGAAACAGAGGTAGCGTTTGTTCCAAAAAGTTTCGATACACCTCGCTGGTAAGTCTTCCTGGTAGACATACCAGTCTAATTAGCCAGTCACCCACAATTCCTAACCAAACGTTCAACGAGAACTGATGTTGAAAACGATCTTCAAGTACCTCATGTGGATTTTCTTCAGCCTACACATGATTATTGCGAAAATTCCTTATTGCATTTCTTGAGAAATTCGCTTCATCGGTAAAAAGAATCAGTGTCAGTAGTTGACGGATTTGAACCAATGTGTGCAAAAGCCACCGACAGAATGCAATCCGTGGAGGAAAATCAGCAGGAAGAACTGCCTGGACGCGTTGTATGCGGTATGGGTACAACAAATACTCCCTAAGAATTTTCCAAACAGTCCCATTACTTACATTCAAAGTATTTGCAATTTTTCCAGTAGAAGTACCTGGATCTTCTTCTATCATGTCCTGCGCATTCTCTTCTAATTCTACCGTTCTTACTGTCATTGGCCTTCCTGGTCCTCCACTTCGTTTCAATGTGCCTGTTTCATGAATACTTTGGAAGATTTTTCTATCAGGAACATTACGGTCAGGAAATCGTTCAATGTACAACCGTGTAGCTTCTAACGAATTGCCATCAACAAGTCCATAAATGAAATACATGTCAGTCATCTCGGAGTTCGTATAGTGATTCATGATAGAGGACTTCACTAACAAAAGTTTAAGTATTAAAAGACAGAAAATACACGTCAATCAGTCTCAACAAATTTGTCACATACAAAATGATCAATCACGAAACGTATTCAAATGAAATCCACGTTTTAACTGCTTTATTTTTCTATGTCTGCACTTGCCTATTGTTAGTGGGTGAAACAGCCGTTCTTTGTAATCGGAATGTTGTTAGAAGATAACAACGTGTTTTTACCATTTTTTTATACTTGGTAAGTCCAGTGTTGTACGCCACATTTTTATTTCGGCTACATTAATAATTTCAAAAATATCAAAATTGATTTTGTCGAAAATTTTTCTCGCCCTGTATCTTCGAAACAAAAGGGCTTTTCAAAAATCATAAAAGTACAAAATATTCTTAGAATAGTTCACGGAATAACCCCTTGAATTTTTGCCGTATGTTTAATAAACAGCCTGTATATTTAAGGGAATTTGGAGTGCTTCAAGGCTTCATATTCATCCCTTATTCTTTCTAGTCATTAGAATAATCGATACAAAACTTACTTATTGCAATGTATCATACTTTGACCCGGCCCGTACATTTCAAGATCCATTGTTGACTCATCCTGGTTACCATATGCTGGTGCTATTTCTACGTTGTGGAAAATTCTGCCGCCATCTTTATTCAACAACGTCATATTTATGGAACATCCATCGGCGGTCCCAGTCCCGGAATCCCGGATGATTTTATGTGCTTGCTCGAAATTTTCAGCCGTGAGCAAGGCTCGTGTAATAAAATGTCTTGCTGGAAATAAAATATTTTGATCAGGTTTTGATTTTTGTAAAGAATTTCGAATGAAAATCGTATTGTTTCATTTTAGCGGTAATTTCGAGGGCTGTTTTATTTCCGCCGAGCTTATCTAGCAGGCTGTGATATTTTACAACTCTAATTATAGTAAAAGTTATCAAATATATTTGAAGGTTTTTAAATGACATGATTTTAAAATAATTCTTTCCCATGGAATGGAGTAAAGAGTATTATCGAGCTGTGGTTTTTTACAATTTTTGACAAAGAATGTTTTGAGGAAATTAATCGAGTGGTACAATGAATTTCAACGTGGTCGACTTTCCTTAAATGACAACTTTCGAGCTCCTAAGCCAAAAGCGGCGAAAAGAATATTGATCTTGTACGAAACATTATTGAAGAGGACCGACATGTTACCGCTCGGAGTATTCAAGCAATTAAAGATTGGCGTGAAAGCAATTGACACAATTTTACAGAAACATTTGATAGCACGTCAGCTTTGTGCCCGTTGGATTCTCCACAATTTGGTTCCAGTTCTAAAAGAAAATCGTGTGGCATGATGCAAATCTATACTGGATCGCTTTGACAATAGGTGGTCTCATTTGATGTACAACATCATTACAGGTGATGAAAAGTGAGCATACTGTTATGATCCCGAAGGAAAGCAACAGTCGACAATTTGAGTCTTTGCGTACGAATCGGCTCTAACAAAAGTTGCCATATTTTTTGGAATTGCAAGACATGTTTTCACTGTAGCACTGGAGGATCGTCGCACTGTTAATGCTGAATGGTACACTACAGTTTGTTTGTCTCAAGTTTTTCAAAATGTTTGCGAAAAAATGTTTTGAAGATGTAAACATGTATTGACTGTAGAAGGGAATTCTTTGAAAAAATACGAGCGGGTACCCAAAAGAAACCGACCAACTGATGTTGTGGTGGGCGGAATTTTTATAGTACCGCGTTCTGCCACTGGGAGCGTATAGAGCTACCATTCCCTAGTCAGTAAGCCAAGCGTCGTCGTTAAAGAAGGTTCCGTTCGGCTTGTGTGAATTTTTTAGTGACACTTATTTTGTGTGCTCGTCGTTTTTGCAATGACTGATTCTCGTGAACAGCGCGCGGCCGTAAAGTTTTGCGTCTTGCTCGGAAAAACTGGCACAGAAACTCTTGAGATGATAAAAACGGCCTACAAGGATGATGCTATTGGGAAAACTCAACTGTTTGAGTGGTTTTCTCGTTTCAAAAGAGGTGAAATGTCAATTGATGACAATCCTCACTCGGATTGTCCTTCCACGTCCCGAACCGATGAAAATGTTGAAAAAATTCACGAAATCATCCTGGAAGATCGACGACGGACCATTGAAGAAGTTGTGGAGCTGTCTGGAGTGACTTGGAGTTCAGTTCAGCGAATTTTCGAAAGATTTGGGAATGAAAAGGGTGGCTGCCAAATTCGTGCCTCGACTGCTGACTGCTGAACAAAAACAAGATCAAGTAGAAGCATGCTGTACTTTGAAAGAAGAGTTCCGAAATGATCCAAACTTTTTTTCTAAGGTCATCACAGGTGACGAATCATGTTGCTACGGTTACGACCCCGAAACGAAGCAACAATCAAGCCAGTGGAAGACTTCAAGTTCGCCTCGCCCTTAAAAAGCTCATCTAGTGAAATCAAACGTCAAAACAATACTGATTTGTTTTTTCGATATGAGAGGGGTCGTCCAGTTTATTCCACAGGGTCAGACAGTTAACCAGGCTTTCTACCTGGAAGTTTTGAAAAGATTGCGCAACAGTTTGCGGCGGAAGAGGCCTGATTTGTGGCAGTCGGGCGACTGGTTTTTCCGCACAGCCCTCTCCGTGCGACAATTTTTGACTAAAAATGCTATGACCCCTGTGACTCATCCCCCATATTCATCCGATCTTGCCCCCTGCGACTTTTTTTATTTCTCCGAATGAAAAGAGACATGAAAGGAAAGGGTTTTGCCGACGTTGCTGAGGTGAAGAAAAAAACGACGGAGGCGCTGTCGGGTATCACAGAAGACGAACTTAAAACATGTTTTGAACGATGGAATAAAAGATTGGACAAGTGTATTAGCTCAATGGAGAGTACTTTGAAGGAGATTGAAAGATTTTTGTTAAAAAATTAAATAAATATTTTATAAAAAAATGTTTTGTCAATAAGTTGTGTACTATTTTACTAGGCTCAACGGAATTCCAAAAATAAACCGCAGCATAAACAATAAGAATACGTTTCTACGTAATTTTGCTGACAAGCGAAAAATTGTAGAAATTGGTCGTGTTTAAAGACGGAAAAGTTTTTCAATCTTGCCAAAATGGTACAAAACATATTACACAGTTGCCAATAAATTCTCGATACAATCAACGTCTATATTTGATTTAGCGTCAATGTTTGACCTTGGATATTTAAGTTTATTAAACAATTTAAAATAAAGTTTATTCGTCTGTGTTCTATACTTTTGCGTAACTGGTATGCTTCATACAAAATTTCAAACACAGAGCAATTATTACAAAGACAAAATTACTTGTGTAGATTTAAGAAATACTGGTTTGAAAAAATTAAGTTTTTATTCTAGAAAGCCAAGATGATAAATAACTAAATCTAAGAACTCATGACACCCACAGATTTAGTCCTGTGTTGTAAATTATATAAAAGCTATGTTTTTACATTCTCGTGACCATCAAGATCATATTAGATCAAATTCTAAAGGAGATATTTTTTGTCATTTGTAACATGGATACTTACGAGTTTTTCCAGGCTGTAACCTATGAGCACTCAACGTATTAACGGAGAAAACAAATCCGTGATGATTATAACCCATGGTGTAACCAGGAAGATGACCCGCATAACACAAAGAAGAAAATTTCTCTTCCTTAACTCCCCATCTTCCTTGTGATTCATCAGATATGATGTGCGCAGAGACTATATAAAAATGGTTCAAAATCTCGCTGAGCGCGTCTTCTGTGTGACCAAGAACTTCCTATAACGAGATAAGCAAGGTTACATGTCTAAGATTGATGTCTGTCGTTTCTGTGGTGTTCATATCGCGAGAATGTATTTACAGGTAGGAAATGTCTTGGATATTGTATTTAAGTGCTTAACATTTCTGTTCTTTTGAGGTATATAAGTTTTTGATGTTTATGGAATAGTTACTACAAGTGTAGATGCATTAGATTTCACCTACAAGTTTAGCAAACTCAGATTCATGATATGTGAATAAAACTGAGCCAAAAAGTCTACTGTAATTCAATGAAACTTGTATTTACGATTTTCTCCAATGTTACATCACCAGAATTGCTCAATAGAAACACGCTTATGCCATGACAATGGAATTTAACTGTTTATGTCCATTGTTTAAGCACTAATGAGGCGTATGTCGAAAAGCCAAAGAAACACCAGAAGAATACCATAAGAACGAAGCAAATTACGATAGAATTTTGATACAATTTGTGGAGAAGTAGCTAAGACACATGAGGAACATCAAAAACTATTCTATGGAGCAATAAAACAAGTGAGAAAACCTAAAAGAATAACATTAAAAACAGAAAGGGAGAAATACAAACGACGGAGGAGGATACAATGGAAACTTGGAGGAAATATTTTAAAGAATTACTAGATAAAGACCAAATCTCATATACAACTGTAGGAGGAATGGGACCGCAAGATCAAGTGGAAGAACAGGAATAGGAAACTACTGTAGATGAGCTAGAAAAGGCTGCATATAAGATAAAACTTGGAAAAGCACCGGAACACGACGGAATAACATAGGAAATGGTGAAGTATCTAAATGAGTACAGTAAGGCAAAACTATTAGAAATTTGTAACCAAGTAATGAAAGAAAAGAGAGTTCTCAAAGACTAGACAATAGGAATTATATAACAATATATAAATCAAGGGATAGTAGAGAATGCAGCAACGACATAGGTTTATTACATTAATAAGCGCAGTGGAAAGGATACTAGAAGAAAACGCAAATAGAACATACCCTAGAACAGTGGTCGCCAACCCGTCGATCGCGAGCTACCGGTAGCTCGCGAAGGCAATTCTGGTAGCTCACAACATATTTTAAAAATACAAAGGTGTAAAAATCATGTATGTCGAATATAACTGTGCATTATTTCATTTAGGCTGGCTTACGTCGCTTACGACTAGGTGGCTCACTGTTTGTTCCAAAATTATCAAAGTAGCTCAACACATTAAAAAGGTTGGCGACCACTGCTCTAGAAGATAGCCAGTGCGGATTTAGAAAAAACAGAGAGATACAAGATCACATATTCTGCATACGACAATTAAGCGGGGAAGTTATAAAAGTATACAGGGGAGGATTTATGGAAAATTTTTGACAAGAGAGAAGATCGTAAGGGCCTAATAGAAAATATTTGAAATCTATACAAAGACACTGAGAGTTGTGCGAGGACAAGAAACGAACAATTCGTAATATTTGCTTATACAGCTAAAACAGGGGTGTATTCTGAGTCACCTACTGTTTAATATACTTCTTGATGAGGTACTGAAAAACTCTAGGAAAGATTTATAGGCATATGAAGCGGGCACCTGGAGATTAAACACGCTAAAGATCACGGAAATCTGCTATGCATACGTTAGGAAGTCTTATAACTAGTCTGGGCAAACAGCGGTAACAGTCAGTGTAGTAGATATGTGGTGCGGAGTTGGCGATTGTTTATTTCACGTGTTCACAGCGTCAATACTAAATCGATGCTGTCGTAACTTATTTCGTAATTGTACGCTTATGTTTGCTTTAAACTTGTCGCGGTTAGGTACGTCGCGAAAATGACCAATGGCAGACACAGTTAAAAACTTTATAGTGGACATGCCAGATTTAATTTTTGATGGCGCTAAAATTCAGTGTCTAGTTTGTAAAATCCCTTTAATGTGTTGGTCCAGATGCCATTGTCAACGCCACATCGAAAGCAAACAGCATTCTTCTGCAAAAAGTGGCATACGAGACCAAGTAAAATTTACATTTGATTTCTGTGTTACTCTTATTTTATGTAATCTATCGTTTTGTTTACTAGACAAAGAAGCATTTGTCTCCTTCTGGAATAAATATGCGGACTGTAAATTACCTAGTCGGACATCGATACGAAATGTAGTGCCATTTGCTCGTGAACATATAGAAAAAAGAATGAAAACGGAATTGAAAGGAATGGTGAAAGATGTGGTTGTGTGTGGACGAAACAACAGATTGTCAAAAACATTCTGTGATTAATATAATGGTACGTACAACGGAACCACATCGACCGTCATCCTCCTTCTTACTTGCTTCCAAAAGAGTTATAAATTGTACTGCCGATGAGATTTTAAAGGTGGTGTTGAACTCATTGAACAAATTTGAAGTTTCAACTAAGCAACTTTTAATGTTTATGAGTGATGGTGCCGCAAACATGCGTTCTTTGGGCCGATCTCTTAAAGAGCACAGTGGTAACTTCTTACATGTAACATGTAAAATCCATACTCTAAATCTTGCGACGCACCGATTCCTACATGTTTTCCACTAGTAAATGCATTGATTGCTAGTACAAAGGCAGTGTTTCTAAAGTCCCCGAAACGTACCCGACTGTTTCACAAACTGTGTCCTGATTTACCTGAACCATCACAGCCGATGGTTACACGTTGGGGAACATGGTTGCAGGCTGCGTTTTACTACAACAAATATTTTGATCAAGTAAAGAAGGTAGTTTTAAAATTCAATCCGACAGAAGCTGCAACAATCAAGAAAAGCCAGGAAATATTTTAAGATAGTCAGGTTAAAAGAGATTTACAAACTATTCACAATTGCTTCGGACTAGCGGAGGGAATAGAAAAATTACAAAATGTTTCGATGTCGCTAGTGGATTCTGTTCATATTGTGAATGATGTTCACGCACAGTTATGCGCTGTAGAAGGCGAAACAAATTGGTGTGTAATACGAAAATTTGAAAGTGTTTTAGAGAAAGACTCCGATTTTCTTATATTAAGACAAATTTGTGAAGGTGCGTGTGAGATGCATTAAGTTGTTTCAAAGATTATTTTAAATATGCATATATAACATCGCTAGATGTCGAACGGTCGTTTTTGGCATTAAAAAACATTTATTCCGCACGTCGTACTCGCTTGACTGACACAGATGTGGAAACATATCCAATGATTCAAATATTTAACAGATGTTACCCAGTTTGTGATTTCACGGAAGACTTTTAAAACGGTAAGTGTTTCAGCACGTTTTATAATTTATTTCTTACCTTCTATTTTATGTGTAAACTTTTATGCGCTCGTCACGCCTCTGGCTGTTACCGCATATTTACCCAGGTTATTTATAACTCTCACCTCTTGCAGAAAATTGTTCCGCAAACAGTCAGAATTCTTTTACGACCAACTCTGGAAGATTTGTTTTAAATTCATTGAATAAAAAATGTTTAACAGGTTATAAACGTGTTTCTAGTGTACAATCCTCCTAAAATAATTGTTTGATGGATAAATCAAAGCATTTTGGATAAGAGAACGAATAAAATCCAGAATGTTGCGTTTTAGTTGATTTAGGATAGTCGAGCCCTTTCTGAGCTGTTCCCAGAACTCAAAATTAACAAGGAAAACATTAAAAAATACACTTACGGCGTTCTCTTGATTAACACAAACTGTTGAACAGCCTACAGCTTCATTGTTACCAATTCGCCCGCAAGCCTTTGGAGTGATATCGTCCATATGAAGTAGAAACAACTATAGGTACGAAATATCGAAAAATATTACACTAACCCTAAAGAAAAACATTCGCAAAAACACTCACTTTATAAAATGGTACTTTGGCGCCATCTGCTGTACCTTGTAATTCTTCAATATACTGTGGGAAATTCTTTTTGACACTTTCCAACGTGTCATCATAGGCCTTCTTTCCTTCTATGGTATTGTAAGCGGGTATGTAGTTGTCGTTGAGATTCCCATATATTTCCAATAGGCTCTGGATTAGTGATGCAAAAGTGCGGCCCTTGAAAACAAAGAAAAAGTTTTAATGGTAAAAAATTGTTCATTTAATTTTAAAATACTAAATGACAAGTTTTGACATTATGATAAAGTTTTGTAGAATGGTATAGCACTTGCTTAACGTTATAACTAGAGTTGGCCACGCGCGAGAACAGGCAGCTGCGTCGTATCTATAGGGTTACATACAAGCCACAGTGTAGCTTCAACCTTCCATTAGCGCGGTACGTGTTGTTTAGAAATGTTGCGTACGTCTCGCAAACGACCCAAGGCGGACCAAGTTAGAGAATTTTTAATCGAAATTCCTGACTTAACGTATGATGGCGCTAAAATTGAATGTGTAGTATGTAATGTCCCGTTGATGAGTTGGTCCAAAAGGGACTGTCTATGGCACGTAAACAGTGAACGGCATGCTTCAAAAAAACTTGCACACGAGACTATGACAAATTTATATTTAATTTATGTGTTACTTTTATTGTATGTAATATACCGTTTAATTTACTAGACAAGGAAGCGTTTGCCTTGTTTGGAATAACTATTCGGAGTACAAATTACCAAGTCGGACATCGTTACGAAGGATAGTGCCATCTGCTCGTGAATATGTTGAAAAAAGAATTAAATCGGAGTTGAAAGAAAAAAAAATGCGGTTATGTGTGGACGAAACGACAGATCGTAGAAAACATTCGGTCGTTAATATAATGGCACGTAAAATGGAACCGCATCAATCGTCACCTTCAATTCTATTAGCTTCCAGACGAATACAACAATGTACTGCCGAAGTAATTGTAAAGTTGATGTTATCAGAAAATGTTATCCTGAGGTAGACGCTTTAATAGCGCATACAAAAGCAGTGTTTGTCAAATCCCCGAAACGTATTCGCGAATTTCACAGACTGTGTCCCCGTATACCTGTGCCACCAGAACCTATTCTTACACTTTGGAGAACTTAGTTAAATGCTGCGTTTTATTATCATAAATATTATGAGAATATTAAGAACGTGGTTTTACAATTCGATCCAAAGGAAGCTGCCGCTATCAAGAAAAGCCAGTCGAAATTTCAAGATAGTCGGGTTAAAACGGATTTAAAAATTATTCACAACAATTACTTCGGACTAGCGGAGGCAATAAAAAAGTTACAAGATCCTTCGATGTCGTTAGTGGAACCTGTGCAAATAGTGCAACATGTTCACGCACAACTATGCGCGATAGAAGACGCTAAAAATGTTTGTATTCTAGACAAATTTGAAAGTGTTTTAGAGAAAGATTCTGATTTTGGCACATTAAGACACATTTGTGAAGGTGCGTCAACAGAACCGTTAAGTTGTTTCAAAGAATATTTTAATTACGCAAATATAACGTCACTAGATGTAGAGCGTTCGTTCTCTGCATATAAACACATTTTTTTCCTCGCGCCGCACTCTGTCTGTCGAAAACAACTGTTGAAAACATATTTAATGTTGCAGATATTTAAACAGACATTATTCACTTTGCGATTTCACGGAGGACTTTAAAATGGTAAGTGTTTGAGCACGCATTATTTTATTTTTATTTAACAACTACGCGAAAGTATTTACGACAGCAAACATCTACACAAAATAGCTCTAGTGGCACCCGAGGCCTAATCGAAACAACGCCGCTGCCCGTTGGCGCGCGTGGCTAACTCTAGTTATAACTAGAGTAACCTAAACTTGCGGACTCGCATAGGCGTCGGTATTACGGGTTAATATAAGAATACGAAAAATTCATAAATAAACTAAACCGGTAGAGAAGCAGGCATGTAGTGTCGACCTTGAATATAAATCATGTTAACCGCGCTGAGAGAGATTTCGTTTTAGTACCGGTTGAGCTGTTGCAGAGATTAGTCGAACGGTCAAGTTATGTACTTACGTGTCGCTTTTGAAAATATAGCTGTTGTGTTTTTGTGTGTTGTAGTTTATACCAAGTACATAATTAGTGTATCGTTTCATATAGAACTAATATTTACATACTAAGAAAACAATGCTGTAATAGATTTGCTACTAATGTACTAAGTATGTCACTTTTTCCCATTTAAAATATGACGGTAGTGCAGTTTTTGCTTAATATGCAATGTTCGTTTGGCTGCATGGACAGAACTGATTGCCAGAGGCATGTCAATGGTATTAAGCATATGAGAAATGCAAGAACTGAAATACCTTATCACTATTCCACATACATTATCAATTATGTTTACCTCTTGTAATCTTCCGTTGTCGTTGGGAGAAAAGCAGCTTTTAAAACGTTTTGGCGACAATACGTTCCAAGTACCCATTACCCTCACAAACACAATTACAGAATCATTTACCGCGAATGAAAGAGATGCTAGAAAATGTGTGTAAACGTGATTTGTGTTCCAAAAAATATGGATTACCGTGGATGAGACAACGATATAAGGAAAAAACAGTATTGTGAATGTAATAGCTCGCGTTTTTATCTAGCGCAGAACACAGCATCTCGATATTGTTAGCTTGCAAACGTGTTCAACAATGTACCGCGGAAAATATTCAAAAAGTGATAATGAACGCTTTGAAAAAATTTAAAATTGCCCAAGATCAAGTTGTGATGATTGTGACAGATAGTGCAGCAACGATGTTAAGTGTTGGGCGATCCTTAAAACATATATTTCCTAACTTAATACATATAACCTGCGTGCTGCATGCTTTGCATTTAGTTGGTGAAGTTGTTCGACAACATTACGGAAACGTTGATCGGATGATTGGAAGTACTAAAGCAGTGTTTCGTAAATCTCCTAAACGTTTAAAAGAATTTCGTAAATTTTGTCCAGGTATTCCAGAACCTCCTGAACCAATTTTAACGCGATGGGGTACTTGGTTAACAGCAGCTTCTTACTATTTGATCCATTTTCAACAAATTCAATCAGTTATAATGCGATTTAATCGGAATGAATCCAAAGCAATTAGAGAAAGTCAAAGAGAATTTCAAATTCCTCAACTTTTAGAAGATTTAACAACAATATGTACCAATTCTACAGTATTACTAGATGCCATCAGAAAACTACAATGTACTGAATTGTCATTGCAGGAATCATTAGACATAGTGGAGAGTGTAAAAAATAAATTACACACATTAAATGATACGCCAGGATTATGCGCTAGTCAAAAGTTGGCAGATATTTTAAGGAAAAATCTCGATTTTAATACTTTAGAGGCCGTTTATAATAAGTGTAAGAATAGTGAACTTTTAAGTGATTTTGAAAAACAGTTTCTACATGCAAATGTAACTTCCTTAGATGTGGAGAGATCGTTTTCTATGTATAAGAATATTTTTTCTTGTCGACGCACAAGGTTTAAAGAAGTAACTGTGGAAACATATGCAATGATGCAAGTTTACAGTAGTTCACATCCTGATGCCTCTAATTTGTTGAATAATTAGCAAGTAAGTTTATTTATGAATTTTTCGTATTCTTATATTAACCCGTAATACCGACGCCTATGCGAGTCCGCAAGTTTTGGTTACTCTAGTTATAACCTCAGTTCTTTCACAATCCTTTTACGATTTCAAAAATTAACTTCCAGCACCCTGTACAGGACCCAATTTACTTCTTTCCAATTCAAAATACATCACAAGATGTACGAATTAAGATATCAGTTACTAAATTGTAGTCACCTTGGCGCTATATAAAAAAATAAATTGAGGAAAATCAATAGTTCCTAGTAACCTACTTCAGAAAATAATATTAAAGCAAACGTCCTGATATATCAGACACGCAACATCAAGAGTGAGATATGCGTGGTAAGCATGGTATTTTTACACGACATATCCTACAATCTAACTTGGAAGGAATGAATTATTTAATAATTTCGATTCAGTGGACTAGCGGAGGGAATAGAAAAATTACAAAATGTTTCGATGTCGCTAGTGGATTCTGTTCATATTGTGAATGATGTTCACGCACAGTTATGCGCTGTAGAAGGCGAAACAAATTGGTGTGTAATACGAAAATTTGAAAGTGTTTTAGAGAAAGACTCCGATTTTCTTATATCAAGACAAATTTGTGAAAGTGCGTGTGAAGATGCAGTAAGTTGTTTCAAAGATTATTTTAAATATGCAAATATAACATCGCTAGATGTCGAACGGTCGTTTTCGTCATTAAAAAACATTTATTCCGCACGTCGTACTCACTTGACTGCAACAGCTGTGGAAACATATCTAATGATTCAAATATTTAACAGATGTTACCCAGTTTGTGATTTCACGGAAGACTTTGAAAACGGTAATTGTTTCAGCACGTTTTATAATTTATTTCTTACCTTCTATTTTATGTGTAAACTTTTATGCGCTCGCCACGCCTCTGGCTGTTACCGCATATTTGCCCAGGTTAGTTAAATGACCATAATATTTTAAACACTGCTTAATTTGTGTACGCGTTATATAAAATGCCTAGTCATTTTATACATTTCCTAAATATACACTTTGTCGGTAACATCAATACTCTTCGGATGATCGACACTTTGGTTGGAAATTATTGGTTGTTCGAATTATAGAGATTACACTGTATTAGAGTATTGGTTACGTCAGGCTGAAGACGATTTTTGGAAATATTTCTAGAAGATAAAAGGCAATTCATTTTTTAAAATAAAAACAGATCTATAACGTTATTCTGAATCACCATCGATTGCAATACCTATTATAGATTATCAATCATTGTATTCATGATAACGTTTCCCAGATAAGACCTTTTATAGATTAACAAAAGAACTATACGTACAACAGAAAAGAAATGCATGACCTTCATCAATTAGCGGTGTTGTAAAAGCTTGAACTATGCTTGTTATGAAGTGTTGGTGTCTGACATAAATTGTCAATAATGAAATCGGACTTTTTTTTCTATTGGCGTTTATAAATTGTCAAGATAATTGTTTTCATTCTAACACTACAGATACTGAGATAACCTTACTTTTGTAAACACAAAGGCAGGTGTTTTATCTACTTATATGTTTGTTTTGGTGATACGGTATATTACGGGTAATAAGATTAATAAGTTACTTAATTATTAAGTTATTTTAAGGTATGATTGCTACGGTTGAAAATAATTCAATTGGTGTAGCCTAAAAAATGTAGGAAATGATAACGATTTCATTTGATTTGATTATAGATACGAATTTGACTTATTATTTGTTGATAAACTTATTGATTAACTCCGAAAGAACATATTTTAGAGAAAAAACACATCATGTTTTACTTTTTGTATTCTAATTTAACTTCTGTATTATTGACCATGCAATTTCATTTCCGTTGTCACTGGAAGTAACAACATTTTCTTCCTATTTTAAGTAGAGTATTCTATATGCTTTTAAATTTCCAAAAAACTAAGGGAAGGTTGGGCACAGTCAACTTTGCATAAAAACAAAAACAGTATCTTTTTCCATTATCCTTCTTGAAATGTAGCTCTGTTTAAGATAAGAAAATTGGCTTAACTTCTAATGACAACGGAAATTGAATTGCATTGTAGATAGCAACGAAAGTAAGTCAAAGGTCTTTTATGGCCTTTATGAATACATCATTCTAAACCGAAATAAAAATGACATAATTTGGCAAACCCGATACTGATTTGTTTTTAACGGAACACTTCATTTATCCGCAGTAATTTGAAGAGGTGCTTCTTTTAGCGTTTAAATGTTATTTATAAAATTAAAATCGATTGTGAAATAACAGAGATAAGCCGATTATACTACAAATTCACATAGTTTTCTCTGATTCAGTAGCGGTTCGTGACTTTTTGATGAGGGGGGCGCGATTGTAAAAAATTATGATACAATTTTACCTTTAGCTTACAATGATATTTAAAAAAAAGAAGGAATTGCTGACAGATTATTAAAGAATACGTGCACTTGCACTGACGGGTATAGCAACGAATATAATGTACACGGTTTTGAAATAGTGTTACATTCTTCTCATGTTCTGTACAAACAGTATTTTTAATTTATGAATTATTTACTATTTCAGAAATATTTGTAATTGTATTCTTTAGTGCTCATGGTTCTGCATGCCCCACTCACGAATTAATGCCTTGATTTTGCAAGCAATTTAGGTAAATACATTAGATTGTATTTCATTAGCATTAGATTGTATTTCACAATTTACTACCATTTCAGTATACTTTTTGCATAATCTTCTTCATGGTAGATGATGCTCGAAACTCTCAATTTTTCTATTTACCTATGTTATATGCAAAATTAAGAAGATATAATAAATAGCGAGTACAACAAATTATTCCGTAATCTTTATATTTGAATTTACCGCTCATCACTATTTGCCATCCGCTAGGTGATCTTTATGGTAACTTTTAGTACAGATACAGTAAGTATGAACTATTCTGCACGAGACGCATTAAATTGCATAAACAATTTACAAGCCGCTTTAGAAAACTTGACGAACACTATAGGAATCGATGTTGCTCAAAAATTTGGTGCAATTTTAACGAAAAATCCCGATTTACAAAAGGTTCGGTCTATAACTGAAAATCAAGAGTGCCCAGATGAGGAAAAGGAATATCTGACATTTGCAAATCTTACTTCACTGGATGTCGAACGATCATTTTCGAAGTATACGACAACGTATTCACAACACCGTCGACGGCTGAATGAATCGACAATGGAAGCGTTGCTGATGTTGCAATTCTACGCAGCTTACCAGGGCGGTTGTCAATTGCCACAGTGGACATCAAGACGGCGGAAAAAGGTAACAATATTATTTTTCACTAATACTTTTATGCGGTGCGCCACTGCCGGTACCACCTTTTTAACAAACTCTACTCATTAATCAGAACTCTTACCTATCCATTGAAAAACGTCGCGTGAACGTTCTATTTTTGACTGTTCTTTCCTTTCTTTGTTCTAATTTTAGTTAATGTAATGGCCTGCCTAACTTTTATTTTAATATTTTTCTCTCAGAGACAGTCTATTAAAGCCACTTTTTAAAATTACCCTAATATTGTTCATTTGTAAGGTTAATAACTGTGTTTATAAAAACATAGTTATTTGGCACTGTATAAAAAATCTATAGTAAACGACAACATTTCTTCTTCGTAGCTAAAATAAGACTGGACGCGGAAATTCCGCGTCCCAAATCCATGTACACCCGCTAGACTGTGATTGGTTGTTTGGTCAGCCGTCGTACCGTTGCCATAACAACCACGGTCACGATTTGATCGCGTCCCAAGTATTTCATTCCAACCTATTGTACTATGTTGTAATATTAAGGTATAATATATAATTCATTCCACAATATTGACCACGGAATAAATAGGAAGCCGTGGGATATTGAAACTGTTTATGAATAGAATTAAATTTTTAAACGATGTATCAGGGAGCGTGCGCGGCCTTGCGGTCCTGTGGACACACCACCCCTGCTTTGATTACACAATTCTTTACCGATATCAACTTTTTAATCAATAATTCATAGTATTCAAATAAACTTTTCCTTTACAATGTTATATATTTATAATAATAGGATACAACCTATACGATATTTTAACGAAAAAAAAAAACGTGTCGGCGGTTTATGTATTTTATTTATAATTAATTAACAAGTATCCATACTATTAAATTTACTCAATTCCTATTGTAAAAAGAAATTATTTGTTATTATCTTAATCATGTGCAAATGCATGCGCATAATATTGGTTGCTATTAAACACGTACATAACTTATCTATAAAAATCATGTAAGATTATGTCACGGCTCGTATTATAACAATTACAGTTTAATTGCGGATAAAATAACAGTTGTAGATATTGTTTAATACCTCTAATTCTAGTACCTCAGATAGGATAAACCGCTCGCATTTCTCAGAATCTAAAATTGATTTAGCATTAGATTTGATGAATCTATTTTGTATAACGGTATATTACCGTGATGTGATTATTGCAAATATTGCGGTGTACCACAACCTCCTACAGTTCCTACACTAATTAGATGTAAGAGATAGTTTGCAGGAAAGGTTGTTAGAAATTAGAATAAACATCTCCGGGATGTTAAAAGTTTCATTCTGAAGGTGAATTTAGAAAAATGTCTGGTAATTTAGATTCGTCAGCAACTACTTTTAGATTTGCAAGTTGAAATTTCCCGAACTGCTCATTGAAACAACTAAATTAACACCAAATAATAGAAAAATAATAATATCCTTTTCAAAAGAATTCTTGCATAACATCCGCAGTTTATGATCTTGTTAACAACGTGAAGTACAGATTAAAGGGAAAAGAGATTGCAGTAGCATGAAGAAAGCTTTTGAGATCATAATCATTAGAGCTCGGTAACTGGAGAGCAATCGCAGCGGCGGTGTGACTGTGTTTAGGTGGGCGGGGAGGGCTGGTCGATTATGATACGACACGACAAATCATCATCACTAAATTCAGTTTAGCATTGGATAGTGGATACGGCGTGTTGATTTTATTAATATAGACGTAGTTATTAATTGTAGTTTTTTAGTTAGTGGGATTCTTGTCGAAGGCTAAACATAAGCAAACCCTTTCAAGACATAGTAAATAAGTTTATTTCTGACTTTCCCGATTTGTTTTACAGCGGGAGTAAGTTTGTAAAGTGTGCAAAATACATTTGATGTCAAATAAGAAGTAGAACTGTCCAAGACACGTAAATTCCGCATAACATAGAAAACGAAAATTGGGGATGCCACCGAGAAGTGCATTTTTTTAATGTAATTCTTATGTGATAAACGGTAATTTGCACAGCTTACTCGATAAACAACGTTTGAGGACTTTCGGGACAAATACAATCCCGAGTTGCGGTTGCCAACGGAGAAAACGGCACGTAAGCATGTTGCATTTGTATGCGATGACGTGGAAAAGGAAATGAAACGCATATTGAAAAAACAGTTTCTTTGGTTATGTGTTGACGAGACAATAGACTTTAAAAAAAATTCAATTGTAAATACTATGGTACGCATACTAAACCCTAGTAAACCTACATTACCACTGTTACTAGCTAGCCGAAGACTACAAGAGTGTACTGCTGCAGCAATTACGAAGTTGTACTTAGTACGTTGGAAAAATTTCAAATTTCAAAAGATAAAGTGTTGATGTTTATGAGCGATGGCGTTCGTAGCCGTTCTCTCTTGCATGTTGCAAGTGTTTACATGTTACGTGTAAAGTGCATGCTTACATTTGTGGCAGAAACCATTGACAATGCTCTCCCGAGAGATGCATTTATAGCAACAAAAAAAAAGGATTTTGAAATCTCCAACGCCTACGATCATTTCACACAGAGTGTCCTGTATTCGTCAACCACCGGAGCCAATTCTTACACGTTGGGGAACATGGTTGCAGGCAGCTTTTTATTATGCTGAACATTTCAAAATAGTAAAAGCTGTTGTTGCACAATTCAATCCTGCCGAAGCTGCAGCTATTATGGAGTGCCAGTCGAAATTTCAAGATATTTCCCTTGAAACAGATTTAAAAAATATTCGTAGCTACTATAAAGGATTAGCTGACGCAATAGACCAATTACAAAATAGATCGTTATCATTATTGGAGTCTCTGCAAATTATGGACGGAGTGCATACACAGCTACTGACTAACATGACGCAAAAATAATCGCGTTTTAGAAAAGTTCGAGAGTGTGTTACAGAAAGATCCCGATTTTAGCACACTAAAACAAATTTGTGATGGTGTATCGAATAATCCACTGACTAAGTACAAAGAGTATTTTAATCATGCATGTATAACATCGGTAGATGTTGAACGCTCTTTTTCAAAATATAAACTCATTTTCTCACCACGGCGAATATCGCTCACCGAGACAGCTGCGGAAACACATATAATGGTGTCAACTTTTTGCTACTCTTATCCATATGATGTTAATACTGATAATGGTGCTTCTAGTTTTACTGTTCCGTAGCCAAGGCTGCTTAAAAGGGTGAGCGTTTCACTACTTTTCACATATTATAATTATGTATTAGTTCTGTTATTTTTTTTCTATTTTCTTACTATTGTTTTTGTATACTAGGCAGGTACGGCTATGGCACGGCTCCTTGTTACCGGGCTCTAATAATCATGTTAGAAGCAATAGAATTTAGAGACAAACTCTTTATATTCATAGTGAGATGTTTACAAAACAAACTCAATAATTTGACGGCAGTGAAAAAAACTGTGTTAAATATTTGTTTATATATTTTGCAGCACTTAAAGATTTTCAGTAGTTGCGTTACTACATTTTTTTATATTTGAAAATTGTCTGAGGAATTCGCAGACTTCATTATTATACCTATATAGTCATGCCATAATTTATGTCTCTCACAAAGTGGAGTTAATTTGCCAGAAAAAGAAAGAAAAGTTTGAAAACATCAATGTATTTAATTAAGCTATGAATATAAATATATATAAAAAAATAAAAACTATTCAAAATGTCCACCTCTTGCCTTCACACTTCATCAAACGATCCGGCCACTCATCTATCGCTGCATGTATGTTTCGAGAGGTATCGAAGCTGCTGCTGCCACTAAATCAGCCGTCAACGCCTCGATATTGTGATGAATTTTAGAGCAGGCTTTTTCCTCTAACACATTCTACAATCGATAGTGCAGGGGGTTAATGTCGAGGCTTCCAAAGGGCTAATCTTCGGCCGCGATAAACTCCGCTAAATTCGTTTGAGCGCCGAGTCCTGTTGAAATACCTAGTGTTTATGGACAAACAACATCATTCAAGGGCTTGACAACCTGTTCCAAAATGTCTATCTGGTAATTAGTAGTCTTTGTTTTTATCCCCGGTTCACAAAAATTAAGCTTTGTTATTCCTTCGCATAACACTCCCCACCAAACCATGACTAAAGCTGGATGATGGCCTCTTTCTACCCTCGGGATTTTTTCAAAAGGTTCTCGAGAAGTATGAGCGTAGATTCATTTTGACGGTTGAACTTTTCTTCTAGCGTGAAAATTTTTTCGGTGGTGAACACAATTTGTCGATATCCACCCTCAGCGTGTCGCTCTTTTTGCTCTAATGGAATGCTGAGCTGCTGTCAAGCAATGTCCTTCGCTTCAATGATAAGCTCGGAGTTTCAGGTCTTGTTTGATAATGCGGGACATGGTTCTAGGTGGGATTTTCATTTCCCTAACCATGATTCTCTGTTTTCGAAGAGGATTTCATCGAATTCGCTCAGCCACGGCTTTGACGGCTGATGGTGTCTTTGAAACTCGCGGCCGCCCGCTCCTTGGCCTGTCATCGACTGAGGACATCTCGGTGTACCGTTTGATCGATCGGAAAAACGAATTTCTTTGTTATATCTAGCGGTTTCAGGAGATTGAAAATTTCGACAGGCGCCTTGTTACACTTATGCGGCGTAATAACAGCGACACGATTTTCTTTCAAGCTCCACTCCATGTTCACAATAGGTTCTATAGAAATAAAGTGAGAATTTTCAAAAACCTAAGAGCTTATTTAGATGACACAAAAACAAATGAAGATTATTTGACGTTCGATTTTCCGTTATTCGATTTTTTTAAAATAGGGACAGAACTTATAGCCAGACTAGGTACACTCACGTTTGTTGTATCCATGACTTTATTCATATTGACAGAGAATGTTTCATCGCAAAACACGCACATGCAACCTTGGTAAGGTAAGTATCTCGTATTTTTTGAAAATGTCTTCACACGTTTTTTCATGTTAAAGATGCTCCGAAGACTTTTCCAACACGAAGATCTTCTTGACTTCTACTGAATTTCCTCAGAAGATGATTCCGTGTGAGAAGCGAGCACTAACGTAAGCATGATACACTGTTAGGGTTGCCTCGACCTGAATCTCTGCTGAAATTACTCTCAGGGCATAAACTATACCTGCCGGCCTCTTGCCAAGTTCTCTAACTTGCTCTTTTGAGTTTAGGTTACAATCTATTACTAATCCTAAGGATTTAACGTAGGCGGACGATGTTATTCAGTTATTGTTGTAGTTCATGGTTATTGCTTTATCTTTTCGTAGAGAGAATTTAATTGTAATTGTCTTATCTAAGTTTAGTTGCGGATCGTTTTCCAAAAACCAAGTGTTCATAGTTTGTATTACTTGATCATTTAGGTTCTCGTCCTTTATATTCATAATAACATGTTTACGAAGTGTATTTTGGCTTCCGTCAGTGAATTACGAAGTATTAAAATTTAATAGTTAGGTATTAAAAAGTGAACGTTCCTGACATAAGGTCTCCGTGGTGTAGTGGTTAGCATGCCCGTCCGGCAAGCGTGAGGTGTCAAGTTCGATTTCTTACCGGGACAAGATTCTTTCAAGTATTGAATGACGTTGGAAATTCCAACGAAATTACAGATCCTCATGTTTACGAAGTGGTTTGTTACCGATTATAGGTCATTAGTGTATAACCAGAATAGGAATTGCCCTAAAATTGATCCTTGGAATGTTCCTCTTTCTACTCCCAATACGCTAGAAAGTATCAATGCACCGTTCCTTTCTATTTTAACACATTGCATGCCTTTCAATCCCAATCGTTCTAATTTTGTCATTAAAATATTATGATCTACACTATCGAATACTTCGAAAAACTTCAACGACCGCGCGGTATTCAATTTTCGTTACGTGAGACATTTTCATGCATTTGCCACGTTGTCTGGCTGTCTACTAAAAACTACTACCCTTCGAGCCGTCATACATATATTGTAGGCCTCGCACATGTGCAACTATGACGCAGGGGCGTTTGAACACGCTCGAACTTGTACAAGCCCGTCAGGCCGATAATTTATGGCGCCTACCTTGTAAATCAGGTAGATAATGACAGTTATCAGATGTTCTGAAAATGTGCATATCTTAAAGCGATTGTTTGTGATGGTTGATAATGGTATACTCAGAATATCGGCACACCTTGTTATAAATTTTGTAGGCAGGCCATCAAAACCTACAGATCCTTTGTTTTTTAGCGAATGCATTATGTTGAATATTTCCGTCGGTTCCTTTAACATCACTAATCTTTTGTTCCATTTAACCCTATAAGGTGCACTATTTTTTTTTTTATTTAATCTTATATTTTTTACTTGCTTGTGTTATAATTGATAGTAGGGATATTCTTCTATTTTTAATTTTAAAATTTTTTTCTCCAAAAGAGCTGTAAGGGGTGGTTCTAATAGAGATCACCCAACCATTAGGCAGGCGAGGTTATTAAAATATTTGGTGGTTATAATAAGGATCACCTTTTATTAGTAATTGTTTATTAACTTTGAATGAGAAGAATCAAAACATAGCAAACAGAGACCGATATTACATTCTCTACATTCAATTTCAGTGCGCTTTACATTCTTTTTCGTACTACAGTCAGTGCAACGCGTTTTAGAACCGCTCTTACGCATCTACATCTACATCTATTTTGCACAGAAATTTTTCTACCACTTTGGTCTTCATCATCTGGAATAACTACTCGATCTTCACGCTCCACCTCTGCAATTTGTACCTCTTTCAGGTGATGAGTCCCCATACATATCTTGTACAGGTTTTTCAAATGGCAGGTCGTCTAAAGGTTGGTAATTTGGGTTCTGGATGGAGTCATCAGAATCTTCATTAGAATTTTCAAGAAGCATCAGAATTTTGGGAGACGCTTAGAAAAGATGTGGTCCAATATGGAGTCACTGAACGTTATAAGCGATCGCAACTGTCTGTAAGGACTACTTTTAATATATGTAATAGTAAAATGGACCTTCATGAAAAGTGGTCAATATAGGGGACCACTGAACTATAATGGGTTAATATGCATGAGATTACTGTAGCTATTGGCATTTGTTTTTTTCTAAATCAATAAAGGCTGTGTTCATGTCATTTAGTATATTATTTTTAGTTCTATTATGTTCACAAAGTTTGTCAATCTTGTCTTTTTCTTTTGTCCATAACCTTTTTAGGTACTTTTCAAGTAGCTTTTATCCTGTTGTTAGGTTGTAAGATATAGTTAGAGTTAACTTTTTTTTATTTTTTCTCTAGCTGACTTCACATACGTAACATAAGATGCTCGCGTCACTTTTCCCCCTAATATTTCTTCGTACATCTGTCACTTTAATCGACATTTGCTTCTGATGTCCTCATTTAAACAGTCATTTTCCTTCGTCTTTATTATTTTTTGCTCTGGACATATCTCCAAATAAATATTTTTGATTGTTGCTCTGAAAAGATGTATACCATAAACTATGTTTTGCTTTTTTCTACAACTCTATTGTTTTCTTCTAGAAGAACTTGTTGACTATAAGAATCCGATAACGCGGTGTTGTTTGTGGAGCTTGTGAAATTATTTTATTTGTCTTAACAAATATATTATCTATAAGTGTTGCTCCTGTGTGATATATTATACTTGGTTTTGTAATAGTTTGTAATAGGCCAAAAGTTAATAGCATATCAATACACGGAAAGAAAAATCACTTGATAAAATGTACTACAATTGTAGGAAAAATATTGTAGCAGTAATTAGTACAGTTGTGTAGCCAGACCGCAGATTTTTGTTAATTAATACATGTTGTTGTCACAGGCAATACTTCAAAGTTATTGTCGAGTTTTTAATGTATTGTTCCACATAAATGTATCATTTTTTTCAAGAATCTTTGTGTCGAGACGTGCAGAACAACATTGCGGCATTTTTTTAATATAAAACTTCCTAATTTTTTCAAAATAAATAATAGAAAATGAGTGAGTTTATAAATGAATCATCCCTTATCTGTACAGACGATTTTATTATCTAATTGCATGAACCAAATGTTTCCTCCATTAGGATTAGGCCCAGCTAGCATTGGTTATTCATCAATAGATATCGCTACGAAAACTTTTTTTCTAATAAATCATCTAGTTTTATATACTCAAATCTCAAATCATTTTCATCGGGGTCACAATTTTTTCGGAATAGTCTTCCGTATTTTATCCATTTATTTCAAATTTGTCGTATGCTTGGAGGGATTGTAAATAACATACCTAGGAAAGAGTAGAAGTGTTGGTAACATTCTTGTGGCTGACCAATGCTACTTGTAAATTGGGAAGCTGTTGGAGATACGAACACATAAGAATAGCTATTATTATTGCGTTTTACTTGTCGATTCAACGATTATATGTAATTATAAGAACGCTGCGTACATATTGTATTATGCAGTACAATCTTTAGAGCAATATTTCTTTACAACGTGTGTAACTAAAACTTGTACACTATTGTAGCAGCCTTTGTAACAGACCATTGACTGAATTTTTTACAACAACAATGTATTTGATAGAAATACAATCCGTTAACCATAATCGGGTGGTAGGAATTTGCACAAAACATTTTTTCCATGTAGGTGAGTTTGGATATTCGTGGATACTGTGTAGTGATATTTCCTTACTTTGTTGGTGATACCCGTAATGTTTTTCTAGTGTTATATAAACGATAAAACCTTTTCTGAAACGTTAAAGCGTGACTGGGGCGGTCTATAGTACTGTGGCGTCGGCTATTTTCCAACAATGTATACTAGAGTTTGTAAGTTACACTTTGTAAAAGAAGATATTATTTATTTTTCAACAGCTACATTTTCAAGGACCGATGAAACTATAACTGTAAGTTTAAAAAATCCTAGGCTTAAAAAAGATGCTATTCCAACTCAATTACCTAACTGTCCGTTGTATTTGAATAAAGATGTGAAGAATTTGTTGTTCAAATAGTTTTATAATCTTACGTTATATTTAACAAAATTATTTTTGAACACGAAGAGATATTTTTAAATGTGCGTAATAAACGTTCTCTTTTAATACAATATGTTTTAAATTATATCATCGAACATAGCCATTTGGATATTGATATATGTAAATGTCATATTCACAGCAATGAACGTATTGCAACAATTATAATAACTTGTTCTACAAATTCCATACTTAAAAGTTATTGTGGGAAAAGTAATGATACATTAGGTAAAACACCACATAATAGGAAATTAAAGACGCTGCAGCATGTCTGTAAATTTTCTCGTGAAATTGAACAAAATTTCAAATAAAATTGCATCATTTCGACCTTAGTTTCGTCCAAACACATGTACAATTACAAATAATAATAATTAGCCGATTAAATATCAACCACAAATATATCTTTCACGAAAACGGTGCTCGGTTACGCGTTGGGTTTTTGCTTTGAAACTTAGTTTTTCCAAAATAAAATCGAATGGGATGCGAAGAAGGGCTCAGTTGACGACTGGCATCCTCTTTAAACCGAAAGCCCTTCAAAATTTAAAAAAGGAACGCAAAAAACGATTCCTTTACCGCTTAGGGTAATATCGTCCATGGCGATACATCACCTAAACAGCGTGACATCATCGAAGAGCGCAGAGACCTTGTAGTCTCGATGGTAAGGGTACAGTAGAGTATTGCTGAAACGAGTACTCGGGGTTCCTTCAAAAGCTTTATCTGCCAACGGTGGAGAATAAAATGCATGAAAATTAGCGAAGTTAGGAGTATAGCTTGAGCATTGACTTGAGTGATCCACTCTTGCACTACATACTTCTAATCGATCCCACATACTCTTTACTGTGCTCTGATTAAATTATCTACAAAAATTTTATTGTTTACATCAAAATATGAAGAATTTGTGTACATGTAGGCAAGCATCTATTACTATTAGATATTTCTGTATAAATCTTGTGAATATCAGTAAATATATAGTTACAATAGACTACAGTTATTATCTTTGACACTTATTTCTGAATCACCGCGTATAATGATGTAATATGCATTTATTTAACATCATTAATACGTCAGGGAAAAATAAAGCAAGTAATTCTTTCGCATCGTATAACCGCAGCATTCACTTTTATATTACTTTTTCGCATCCATCGCCGAACATTTATAAGTGAATAACCTCTTAATACGAAACAATAGAATGACGCTGCTTAATCGTTAATTTTTAACGTCCGAATTTGGTATTTCCTAAGATACATCGGCAAACTTCTTTAAAATTCGCACATCATGCCTCGCAAAATCGTTACTACAATTTTCCATCATTATAGCAATAACTGTCGCAATTGTTTTGTATAGAAAATTAACGTTTATGGCTAAAAAGTATGCGCAATTACTTAAATTACATATCGGCTAGCATCGCATAAAGTAGGTCGACCGTTTATTAGATGTAAACTTTGTTCGCGTTATGTGGACGAAGGTTAGTTAAGTCTAGCTTAAGAAATTTGTTTTGACATACAGAATCTGCGTTTTTTATGAAAAAGCAAAAAAGCTGAGGCTAGTAATTTGCTATTTTAGACGACAAGGACAAAGAAGTAAGCACATTGCAGGTGTAATCAAGTTAACGTATTTACGTCAATTAGAAGCAATTTTTAAATTTCAGGCAATCAAGAAGAGAATCGGCTATTAAAAATGCCTTCAAATTATCAAGTTAGTGCAATTTGCTTGTTGCTTCAACATTGAAATCCAACATTTCCGTTTTATTAAGTAATTGGACGGCTATTGTATATTGCAGTGGTGCTCAAAGTGTGTGCGGAAACTTGGGGTTCCCTGGAAGCCTCGCAAGGGTTTCGTGAATAAGTTAAACTTAAAATGGAACTCAAAACTTTTTGATTTTTATTTGACGTCCAAGCCAGAAACGTATTTAATAAAGAACGTGAATTTTTTCACTCACTTATGAGACACGCACATCAAAATGCATTTGCCTATTTTAGCTATAACTAAAAAATTCTTTAATCGTGGTTAATTAAGCGGCAACAGTAAGACTGACAAGCTTAGACTTTTCAAATCATATCACCATCTGCCGTTCTAGTTTTTGTATAAATGAAAAATGAATTTTACATACAGTGCGGTCCTAAAGTGTCCCCATGCTAACTTTTTAATAATAATAACAATAATAATAATAATAATAATAATAATAATAGTAAATATATTGCCCAACAGATACAATCCAATTATAGGACAAGTATATTACAACATATGTACATTGAACGACAGGAGCTAACGTTTTTAGAAAAAACAGGTCGATTTTTATTTTTTGTGAATTAACTTTTGCCGTTATCGGCAGTTCAATTGTATTTCCGGTGTTACCGGAAGTGACGTCAACTTTATTTTAAACAGAATACCCTGTATATTTTTACATTTTTTGGAAAAGTAATCGAAGGGCGAATGCAACGATATTATATATGTTATACTCTAACTTAAGAAATATGACGATATGCAGCAATAAAGGTTTTGGTAATCTGTTTTTGTTCTTACGCAAAGTTGGTTAGGAAAGAGCGCCAAATTGTTTCTTGCAAATCTGAATTCCAAAAGCGGAAATTATTCTTGTTGTTTATTATTATATCCTGCATCTGTTATAAGATCCTTCTTTGTTCTCATTATCCTCTTTAATTCTCGTTAATCTTCAAAAACAGCAACTAACATATTCCCGGCGCCACCTAGTGCCAAGAGTTATAGTAATGCCGTCCTAGTAGCGACGGAACCAGAATACAGATACCATACTTACCCATACAATGATATAACCTCTAACATACAACGTTTCATAAACATTTTCAAAAGATACCGGTTAATGTAATATTTTTTTTTCTTTTTGTTACTATTTACCGCGTGTACTAATTATATATTTTTTGAATATATAATAAATAATAATTAAAAAATGGATAAATCAACTTAAATATTAAATAATTAATTATTAAACTACATCACGTAAATAGTAGTGAATGTGTCTTCGCAAACGATATTGTGTTAATTTCAAACAATGAAGCAGTACTACAGCACAATACCAATATATGGGTAAGAACACTAGAAGAGAAAGGAATGAGCATAAGCGCTAAAAAGACCAAAACTATTGTAGTATCAAATAACAAAAAAGAAAATAAACATCAGGATCAAATGAAAAAATGTGGAACAAGTGCACAGTATTAAGTACTTAGGAACTTTAATAGATGAAAAAGGAAATTACGAAACAGAGATTAATAGCAGAATAACTTCGACGAACAAACTTTATCATAGTATGAAAGACGGTTTATTGGAAAAAAAGGAAATAAGAAAACAAATAAAGATGGTAGTACACATGAAAAGATTGTCTAGTAGCAATAACCAAAAAAATAATACTAATGTAGCTCATGGTATCGGTGGAATCATTTCCGACAAAAAACAGAATCACGATATATCTCCCCTGATTCTGTTCGTGGAGAGTGGCAATATATACTCGAGAGGTGAAGAACAATAGCGAGGGAGAAGGACAGGTACGGAACCGCGCTGATGAAGCCGGGTAGGCGGAAACATGTTCGCGGGTTTACGCTGTCCCTTTTCCCTCGCTTTGTTTTTTGCCGGAAATGATTCCACCAATACCATGAGCTATATTAGCATTAATTTTTTGGTTAAAGATGATAGTCTATAAAAGAATCTATCTCACTACTCTGCTTTATGGGCAACAACAGAAAAAATACAACAAAAGATACAAACAGCAGAAATGAAATATCTAAGAAGAATAGCAAATGTCACGTTACTAGATAAAATAAGAAGTAAAGCAATAAGAAACAATTTGAAAATTGAAAGTGCAAGAAAATATATACAGAAGGTTGAGATGGTGGGGACACCTAAACAAATTACCCAAAGATAGACAAGTTAGAAAAGTGTGGAAAGCAAGGAAACCTGGTAAGAGATGAAGAAGGAGACCGAGAAAAGAATGGAATGGTGAAATAGAAGAAATATTAATGAAAAAGAAGACGACTTGGAAAGAAGCTGAAGCACTATCCAAAAACAGAATAATTTCCACCACATTCAATACATCTCTCCATCCTCCGAAACCAATCCTTAAACCAGATCTGCCAAGTTACACTAGGGATCAAGGCACACTCGTTGTCCCAAGCTCTCAGGGCTTCATCACTGGAAAACCGCTTCCCCTTCAGCTTCATTTTTACATGGGGAAACAGTGCAAAGTCGCAGGGAGCAAGGTCTGGACTGTAAGGAGGGTGCTGAAGAAGTTTCAGTCCTGTAGTAGTCAAATATTCGGCGCAGGCACCATGTCACACGTTGTGTCATCTGCTTTTCAGTCAGACTATGCGGCACCCAGAGACAACAAAGTTTCCTCACGTGCAAATGATCATGCAGAATCGAAGCAATTGCTGGTGCATTTAAGCCTAAGGTATCCTCAATCTGCTGGTAGGTCACTCGCCTGTTTTCGTCAAGCATTTTCCGCACAGCAGTAACGTTTTCCTCCGTAATCGTCGTTCATGGCTTTCCCACCCTCTCAGCGTCCTCCAGGGTGAAATTTCCTCTTTGGAATTCTCTATACCACCTGAATATAGTCGTACGATGTGGGCAAACATCACCTAGTGCAAGAGCCATTTCTTATAAGCACTGGTCTACGTTTAAACCACGCGCGAAGTTATACCACAAAACTACCCGTATCTCATTTCGTGACCACGATACCACATTACACTATCACTGCTAACGAATAACTGAGCCCACCGACTTGGCGCAGCGGTTACTGTGTGAGTTATAGTCTTGAAAACAAAATATTTTCTTGAATAGAGACTGATTTTTGTAAGAAAAATCTATTTTCTTGATGCAAGAAACCATTTCTGTGCGTGTAGAAGGCAGAGCATCTGATGCAGGTGATCCGTACAGTCCTCCGGATATGGCAATTTCAAGTATGCAGCAATTTCCCTTGGAGTGCTTCTTATTTTATTAATACCAACCAGTCGATTGGCACATTTAGCATTAATGTATCTAATGAAAAATTTATAACTTTGGATTAACTTAAGGCACAAAGCAGACTATTTTCGATATAATGTAATATGACATACATCTGAAATGACAAATAAATGTCCTCTTAGTATGTGGCTTGCAGTCAGGAATTTTGATGATAACCACATTAACTTGTCTTCTACATCTTGTACTGTGATGTTTAGTAACTTTTCTCTTCTACAAGCCTTGTGAGTACCCATTTATTAAAATAACCCTTATTAATGAAGATTGTTCATCGGAGACTTCTTGTACAAAAAAAATATTTTAGATTTCTTCAGACGATATCCAACAGATTTAGTTTTCCAGTAGGGTACCAATCTAATGCCAATATAATCTCAGAACTTATGCAGACAGCATTAAAAGTGGTAGAAGTATGGTGTAAGAAGGAGAACCGTAGAGTAAACTCTGCTAAAATCGCACTTGGACGGCCTAAGAACACCGACTCTTTGTAATGAAGCAAAACAGATCAGTCAGGAGGCTAAGATCCTTGGTGTAACTTTGGACTCTAAACTGAACTGGAATTTACAAAAAATGACCGACAAATGCAAGAGGGTACAACCCGTAGAACAGTTGGGAAAACATGGGGACTCAAACCAGGACGTACCAAACGATGACGTATTAGCTGTAAACTACTGCAATAAAATTGCAGACTAGCTAACAAGAGAAGGCTCAAAAATGAATTTTACAGGACCTGAACCGGATCTAGGTATTACCAAGAGTGCAGTGCATGGTGCAATTAATGAACGGATAAAACAACAATTAAATTGAAACTATACAGCTAGACAAAAGCACGGCAAATAAATGATAAAAAGGCTGTCGCAACATTTGACTACTGACTTGCTTGCACTAAACGAGATTCAGCTTAGGACATGACTGATGAAGAGGCCACTTGCACAAGATGGGGATCTACAAAGATGAACCCTTGTAATGAAGAGGAGGAAGCAGTCTCTGATATTATTTTCGAATGCGCAGCGCCAAGTCAACGCAGATTTGCTATGCAAAACGCAATTGATCTATCAATGGAGAAAGATTTACTGCATAGGCTCTTAAACCTGACCGACTGAACTAACCTTATTAAGTAAAACGAAACCAAAGCAGGAATAATACAATAGGCCCACTATGCCGCAGTGATAAGGATTTAAAGATTAATCCTGCTTATGGCAACAATCAATCAAGGCCACCAATCTTGAATACATTTTTTTATGCTAATATTTTCCCCAATATTCAGTGTGTGTACTTTATAATATTGAGATAATTGACCATAATATTAGAGGTTTCACTTCAACGACCTTGTATTCAAAGTAAGTTAGTAAAAAACATTTTCAAATATTTTCTTAACTTCCTTTTCAGTTCACCACTTTTTAAAGCCATTGAGACCTGTTTTATATTGTTTTACAAATTTTTGAGCAATAAGTTGCGATACTACACTTTTTTGCGGCTTTCGATACTTCAATGTTCTTCATCACTTAATCATACTTAAATGTTCTTCATCATTTAAAAATTAATTTCGCTTTCTACTTCATTCGTACTTAATACTTGATTTGTAATATTTTAACACTAATTTCTAGTGTATTCACAGAATTTCTCAACACGGGGCAGACATAACAATTATAGCGATCAAAACCAATCAAAACGGCTTAATATTTTATTTATCTACTTTCTACGGTTACCCACTTGGATATGGGATACTAGAATATGATTGATTCATAATTAGTCCTGGCAAACAGCGGTAACAGTCAGTGTAGTAGATATGTGGTGCGGAGTCGGCGATTATTTATTTCACGCGTTCACGGCGTCAGTACTAAATCGATGCTGTATGCGAGTAGTTCTGTGTATATGTAGGCTGTCGTAACTTATTTCGTAATTGTACGCTTATGTTTGCTTTAAAAATGTCGCAGTTACGTACATCGCGAAAACGACCAATGGCAGACACGGTTAAAAACTTTATAGCGGACATGCCGGACTTAATTTTTGATGGCGCTAAAATTCAATGTCTAGTTTGTAAAATCCTTTTAATGTGTTGGTCCAAAAGTCATTGTCGACGTCACATCGAAAGCAAACAGCATTCTTCTGCAAAAAGTGGCATACGAGACCAAGAAAAATTTACATTTGATTTATGTGTTACTCTTATTTTATGTAATCTATCGTTTCGTTTACTAGACAAAGAAGCATTTGTCTCCTTGTGGAATAAATATGCGAACTGTAAATTACCTAGTCGGACGTCGATACGAAATGTAGTGCCATTTGCTCGTGAACATATAGAAAAAAGAATGAAAACGGAATTGAAAGATAAAAAGCTGTGGTTGTGTGTGGACAAAGCAACAGATCATCGAAAACATTTTGTGGTTAATGTAATGGTACGTACAATGGAACCACATCGACCGTCATCCTCCTTCTTACTTGCTTCCAAAAGTGTTATAAATTGTACTGCCGATGAGATTTTAAAGGTGGTGTTGAACTCATTGAACAAATTTGAATTTGTGTAATACGAAAATTTGAATGTGTTTTAGAGAAAGACTCCAATTTTCTTATATCAAGACAAATTTGTGAAGGTGCGTGTGAAGATGCATTAAGTTGTTTCAAAGATTATTTTAAATATGCAAATATAACATCGCTCGCATTTATTCCGCACGTCGTACTCACTTGACTGCTGTGGAAACATATCTAATGATTCAAATATTTAACAGATGTTACCCAGTTTGTGATTTCACGGAAGACTTTTAAAACGGTAAGTGTTTCAGCACGTTTTATAATTAATTTCTTACCATCTATTTTATGGTTTACACATAAAACCATCTATTTTATGTGTAAACCTTTATGCGCTCGCCACGCCTCTGGCTGTTACCGCATATTTGCCCAGGTTAGTTATAGCGACCAAAACTAAATGGCTTAATATTTTATTCGTCTACTTTCTATGGTTACTTGGCTATGGGGTACTAGAATATGATTGATTCATAGTTCTATTTTAAACGTCAAATTAATTTATTGTAAATGTCAGTTTTTTTCCTCGTTCCCCCCAATTTTAACAATATTTCGAAGCAGTTTCCAAAAGAACGTTGCTTGATACACGGTTGCGAATGTTTCTTTTTGCTCGTTAGAATCAAACATTACTATTTCTACGTAAAATTTCTTGTTTTTAATAGTTAAAATAAAGGAATCGTTTTCACAATTTTAAATATCGGAGATAATCTCACCATAAAACCGTATACGTAAGCTATATTTGAAAACTAAAAGGAAATACATCGGAGAACATTACTTTTTTCATTAAAGAATGTGAAAGTATCCTTTTTTACAAAATAAGTTTAAATGTAAGGTATTTAGAAGCGAAAAGGTGCACGCTACTTAGGATTTTTGAAGAAAATTGTTAAATGTGACTACTCATTTGATTTTTAATAGTGAAAGAAAAGTATATTGAAGTTGGCGCATTGTATACAAAAGATTACACAACGCAAATTTATGTCAAATGTAACGTCGCCTTTTATCATCTTTTCTAGACAATTTTATCTCGCACAGTTATAAAAAAAAGATCAATTTATCAAGCTATTATTACGCTAACAAGATGATAATAAGTTAAAACAAAAGCATATGCATATTACTTACAACATCGTAACCAACATCGTAATGTGTTCCTCTAGTGTAGATCACGGGTATGCATTGACGTCTGATGATACCTTTGACGGGCATTTCTGGCGAATTCCAATCAAACACGCGTCCGGAATAGTAGGATCGAGAGCGAAAACGGAAAAATTACCGTAGTATCGGCGTCGAACTCTTGGACAACAGAATCTTGACCTAGATGAATGTAAACTACCAAACAACTCGACGGAACAACGGCGAATGTGGAACAATCAAGTTAGTTGGTGCATATTCGATTATAGATTTTGTATTTCTCGCGCCCTCCGAGTTTTTTATATACTGCGAATGGTGATAATCCCCACTCCGTGTAACTCAACGCAAAGATATTAGTGTTAGATGACGAAGATTTCGGAAAAAGGTTCGCTCGCGACTTCGCTGATTTAACAACGTAGCGGAGTTGCGTGCAAAAGATCTACTTTTTTTTGGAACTTTCATTGCTAATAAATTATTACGTTTATATTTTCACCATTACACGTCAAAACAAATCTGTTCCGAACAAATTGCGCGAATAACTTGATTATCTCCATATCTAAGCAATAATCTGTTATATTATCGGCAATATAACAACAAAATTTAATTGACTAAAATTAAACTAATGTAATGATCTTCCGGTTTTCGTTTAACGGTCGATTAACAAACAAATTATCGAATGATTCTTGTAAACTTGCTTTGGCTTTGATGGGAACCTCGGTCAATGTTTTAATTTGCAAAAAAGAAACACACGACAATATGATGCAATATTTTAATTGAAGTGGTCCGTAGGTAAAAGTCATCGAATCGGTTATGAATTATGAAGCAATATTGGGGTACTTATATCAATTAAGATATGAAATAGTCACAAATAAATTGAATTTAACGTTCGCACTAATGGCATTTTAGAAAATGAAAATTTTTTCTTACATTTTCATAGAGGAATATCTATTTGAATTACATTGTGTTACCTTTGGAAATTCATCGTGATACCTGGATTTCTGACAAACAAATTACTCGTTAAAAAAGTTTTAGCTTGTTCTAAAATACAAATAACACCAAACTTTTGAAGTAAATTTCTTAATACTGCGCAGAATTATTGTTTATGTAAACCGATGAAATTAGATTAGTTTTTAACGTACAATGCAACCCCTCAACAGCTCTGTACACTGAATCCAGCAAATAATAGAATTTATGCCTCTGTTTCGGTAATAACCTTTTCATTTGACGTGAACTGCTTTCCGCTAAGCCATTTTTTTCAAATTTGGAAAAAGAAAGGAACCACAGCGGGCCAAATCTGGCGAATATGGTGAGTCAGGCGCCAATTCGTATCCTTCCTCTAAATAGTCAATTAAGATTATGCCTTAAGAATCCCAAAATCACGTGATTTCGTTTTATCGATCAATCGTTAGCAGACACGGCACCCATCTCGGCAATAGCTTTCTTATACTCAATTTTTCGTGAAGGATGTTCACGAATCTTCACTCGGCAGTCTGCTTACAGGATATCATGGACTTCATTAGTCATACACATGGAAAAAGTGCCTAGAAACAATAACCAAAATAATGCTAAATAATTCACGGTATTGGTAGAATCACTCCCGACAAAAACAATGTGAGAAGAGAAATTCGGTTTCTGTCGCTACTTCCTAGACGGCATGACTATATCTCTTGGCACTAGGTGGCGCCAAGAAAAATATTTTAGTGCTGTATGGAAACTAGTGACACAAACTGAAAGGCAAACACCATGGTGGGCAAGGGTACGTGTTCGCTGGCTACCATATTTCTCTTCGCACATTGTTTTTACCGGGAGTGATTCCACAAATACCATGAACTATATTAGCATTATTTTGGTTTTTATTAATCACATTACCCGTAATCACCTCAATGGGGGGATGATCTGACCGCTCTTCATCAAAAACGGATGTTCGGCCACGCTTAAATTCATTAAACTAGTATCTGATGGTTATCATCGAAGATACATGGTTCTTATAAACTGCATTCAACTTCTCTTTGATTTCTGCACACGTTTTCCCACAAAAAAAAATCGAATCACTGACTGGTATTGTTCTTTCTCCATAATTCTACAAACACTTAAACTTGATTACTTTCAATAGCTCAGCTCAAAACAATACTATTCGATGAATCTCTTCAAAATTTTGACAGGCATCGACTAAAGAGTGGTACTCACAGTCGGTAATGCAGATTTTGATACAAAGCGCCATATCTTTAATAAAATTCGCGTTAGGGCAGACATTCGCAACCTCTCTGCCCGATTTCGCAATTTCACCTCCTCACCACAGAACAGCTTTATTTGAAAAATCGTTTTTCTTCTAGAAAATATAACATTCCAGAAAACCTGAAATTAAGTTCTATGTTCTGTCTTTAAACATGGTTGCTGTAATAGATTGACTTGAGGGGTAAGTAATATTCGTTTATTTAATTTGTTTGCTGAGTATTTGAAAAAACCCTGTGATAAGTTTTACATGTAGATACACTTTCCTTCATAATTTTAATGTTTACTTTCTGAATGTATTTCATTTGGCGCACGAATAGTTACTTTTTTTCTTCTTTCTTTTCTCTAGCATTAAGATTAGTACGTTGGCTTACGTTTCTTTTTCTCTTTTTTATATATTAATTTCAAGGTTGTGTTAAAGCAGAGCGTATCAATTTGATGTAACTGGCCCCCACCCCGAGGTTGTGTAACTCATACATATGTATTTACTGTTTTTCTTTTTGGCGTTTAGAATATTTGCACAATAAGGGCATTTATTATTATTATTAAATTGACTGAGAGATCATAATCTTACACGGTAATTGTCCAGACGCTCAGTCAGCTTGATGATAGCGGTTACCGATTACGTTACAAAAATATATAGATGATGAAAGCAAAACAGCGAAAATCCACTTAGCATCTTTTATAAAAAATAAAAGCAAAGCGGTTATTCGCGACAGTATTGGATCTATATAAAACATATAGACAATAATTATTATTGTCTCTTCCCTGTGAAAGTAAAATTGATTTGATTGTTACCAATTCATTTAAAACTAGTTGATATATTGCTAATTAATTTTAGTAATCTTTGGTCCTGGATCAAGCAACAAAAGAAGGGAAAAAGAAAGTCAAAGCACATGATATTGGATACTGGAATATAAGAAGAATAGAGATAAGAAGACTCTGCTATGTGGACGATATGGTCATTATAGCGAAAGATCAAAGAACCTTCAATAATAAAACACAGATCCACAAAAGAGTTTTAGAAAAAATCAACATGAAAATCAGCAAAACAGAACACAAAAAAACCATGACAATAGAAAAGACATAACAACAAAACGTAGTACAAATAGATGAAGGGAACAAGAACAGGTACGGGAATTTAAATACCTAGCATCAATGATATCAAACGATGGAAGGTTGATCGAGGAAATATCAGAAAAAGTAACAGCAGGAGGAAAAAATTACAATAGCATAAAAGATACGTTTCTGGGAAAGAAGAAAATTCCAAAAGACATCAAGGTTCAAATATTCAAAAAAGTAATAACTCCAGTATTAACATTCGGAGCAGAAACGTGGACAATGATGGAAAGAAACCGAATAAGAATAACAGCAATAGAGGCGAGAAGAAGAATTGAGAACAAAACGAAAAGAGATAGAATCAGGAATACAACTACCAGGAGCAATCTGGAAGTGAAGCCCATACTGGAAGTTATCGAGGAAGCGTAAATGAGATGGTATGGTCACGTGAAGTGAATGCTAGATAGTGAAATAGTAAGTAAGTTCTAGAAAACAAGAGGAAGACCTAGAAAGCATGATTAGAGGATGCAAGATTGGTACTAGTAAAGAGGGAAGAAAACTGAGAGAATACATAGTAGACTACACAGAACTGGAAGAGATAGCGAGAAATATGTAAGAAGAGGATAAGCTAACAGCCCAACTCCACAATGCCTTATACCCAATAAGGGTAGACAGACAAAAAGGATTAAGTGAGTAAGTAATATATTCCTATGAACAACAAATTGTTTCTTGGAATCTATGAATATTGAAATAAACATACGCTTGCCTTTCATCGTTGCCAACGATTTGCAACATTGAAAGACTTGAATTCATTAGCAACTTGACAGTATTGCCATCTCAATTAACGCTGAACAGGGTTCAATCAGTTCAATGAGTAAATAAATGTAGTATAAGATTATGAAAATCTAGTTTGCATCATTAACGACTATGGAATTGTTTTCGAAATTATTGAGTTGCTTCGTTTCATGACCAGTCCTCCTGGAGCCAATAGTAAAGTGGAAAGGATTATGCAAATTAGTACACCAAATATGTTTAAAAACGAAATAGAAAAGAAACGTTGAAATTTAGTAAATTTAACAATGGGGGATGGCCAGGAGCAAAACCAGTGAAATGTTAAATGATGAAAAGAAGCTCAAATATACAAATTGGGAGATTTGGTTGTTATAAAGAGAACAATTGAATCACAGAAATAAGAAACCCTCTAATTTATATTTCTGCTCAAAGTAAAACCTTATAAGATATGCTTGTCACTAGATTATTGGTAAAATAACTCTAAATTGCTGCTTACATACAGGATCCGTTTAAAAATCATATACAAATTGTTAAAGATGACAAACATTGTTTAAATCCAAATTTTTTTCCGAAAATATCATTTCAGATGTTCTTACTTCTAGAAAAGTGTGGTGTGACAATTTTGATTGAAATAAAGCTATTAAGCAATTGTAAAAATTTTAATTAATTTGTTGATTTCTCTAGATTTTCTGTTTGTGAAACAAAATTTTAATGGTTTAATTTTGACAAAACTTTGAATTTATGGTTTCGTGACAAGCCCCAATGTAAGTACACGCAGAGAAACGTTTACTTGTATCAAAGCTGTCCGCTTTAATTCGATATTACTGTTTCAATTATCCGCAATACATTAACTGTTTTAAATCAAAAGAAATATTTTCTTGACGTTTTTTTCTCCGCTTAAGAGAAGTATATACTTGTAATGAAATAATTGTATTTCTTTGGTTAAGACGTTTGTTAACTTGATTTAAGAAAATCTTGCAGAAAATTTTAAGAAAGCGATTCTTAGTAGAAGTAAATGGCCATTATAACACAAAACAATATTTTCCTAAGGATAGTAAATAGTTTTCTTAATTCCAGAATTCGTTTAGGTATTGTTCATTAATCAAAAGTTTCATTTTTTTTTAATAAAGCATTTACTTAAAATTCTTGAAGTGCATATTATTTATATCCACATTATTAATTGCTCTTAGCTTATTTAAAACAGTACGACATATCCGTACATAATGATAATTATTCACATTGCTTGTAATTTTAAAAAGGCTAAGCTAGGTAGGTTATCTACAGAATAATGTCCAAACATTAAAAAGTGTAGAAGTACACATGAAAAAAGTGTCTAGAAGCAATAACCAAGATAATGCTGATATATGGTATTGATGGAATTACTCCTAACAAAAACAATATGAGAAGAGAAAAGCACTAACGCTTTTTCCTCCTGCCCACATTGCTGTTCATCTCTCACTTTATGCCACTAATCTTCAAAAACATCACTGAAATATTTCCTAGCGCCACCTAGTGCCAAGAGATACGGTCATGCCGTAACCTTTAACGTACAACGTTTCATAAACATTTTCAAAAGATTCCGGTTAATGTAATATGAATATTTTCTTACCTTGAAACTAAATAATTTGCTTGGAAGAAACATTTTTCTGCCTTGGATTTTCTTGATCTCCTAATCCTAAGGAAATATTTATTTAATACAAATAAAATTTCAAGAAAATTATTTTTCTTATATTAAACATTTTTATAGTCTTGAAATAAAGATATTTTCTTAAATAGACACTGATTTTTGCAGGAAAAACATTTCATATTAAAAGGGTGCCTAATGCGATTTTTTATTTTTTTTTTTTTTCAATTTATTTTGGTGTTGCGGTTGCTTTGCATTTTTTTTTTTCGGTAAACGGACCACAATGTATTATAGTTTAGAAGAAATGGACCATTTGCAGTTTATTAAGATATTTTATTGAGAATTATGCCAGCTGTCCTAAGAGTGAATTTGGTGAATTGTCAGTGGGATAGCCTGTATAATAATAATAATAATAATAGTGGTTTTCCATTCATCAACTGCAGTAGTTCCGAGCTGTCGAAGTAACACAGAGTATTAAGTACTTGGGTAGCTCGGAACTACTTTAGTTGTTGAATGGAAAACCACTAATAATAGCTTTATTTACTCAACAGTTTCTCAAATCATTTGTAGGACAAGAAGGTAAAAATACGTTTCAACATAGAGGTGCATAATAGAATATATCTATAACCACAAATACTGTAACAAAAAATAAAAAAGGGGAAGACACCAGGGAAAAGACACCATGTTTTTTAGAAAGAATTTCTTTATTAATTAAAATATCCCAGGAAACAAATTGCAAGTACGACAATTACAAAACGACTATTTAATAATTTCAAATATAACGCAGCATTAATATTATCATAATTTCATAATGTACATTTCAAGGTCGCGGTACAGTAGGCTATTGTTTCATCTTGATGAATGATGAGTCACTAAAGATAACTTCATGCTACAACAGTATTTTACGGAATACAGAAATAAAAAATCCAAAAACTAAAGAATTTTACAAAATATCGCCAGTCCATTTCAACAAACATATTATTAAAATTCTTGAACATATGATTTGTTGCCGATTTAAACATTAGTTTTAGCCTTATGCGCCTAAATTTAATGTATAGTGATATAGTGTGAGAAGCAGTAAGAAGCAAAAGATAATCAATCTTATTTAGGATCCAATCAAACAATTCATGCTTTCAGTCATGTGGCAGATAGTATTAGAAAATGTTATCCTGAGGTAGACGCTTTAATAGCGCATACAAAAGCTATGTTTGTCAAATTCCCAAAACGTATTCGCAAATTTCACAGACTGTGCCCCCGTATGCCCGAGCCACCAGAACCTATTCTTACACGTTGGGGAACATGGCTACAGGCCGCGTTTTATTATCATAAATATTTTGAGAATATTAAGAACGTGGTTTTACAATTCGATCCAGAAGGCTATCAAGGAAAGGCAGTCGAAATTTCAAGATAGTCGGGTTAAAACGGGTAAAAAAACTATTCAGAACAATTACTTCGGACTAATGGAGTCAATAGAAAAATATAAAATCCTTCGGTGTCGTTAGTGGAATCTCTGCAAATAGTGCAACATGTTCACGCACAGCTATGCGCGGTAGAAGACGCAAAAAATGTTTTGTGTTGTAGAAAGGTTTGAAAGTGTCTTAGAGAAAGATTCTTATTTTGGCACATTAAGAGAAATTCGTGAAGGTGCGTCAATGGAACCGTTAAGTTGTTTCAAAGATTATTTTAATTACGCAAATATAACGTCACTAGATGTAGAACGTTCGTTTTCTGCATATAAACACACTTTTTCCTCACGCAGCACTCAGTTTGCCGAAACAACTGTGGAAACATATCTAATGTTGCAGATATTTAACAGACATTATTCACTTTGTGTTTTCACGGAAGACTCTTAAGACGGTAAATGTTTGAGCACGTATTATATTTTATTTCTGACCATTTATTTTGTGTAAACTTTTATGCGCCCGCCACTGGCTGTTGGCGCAAATTGAGCAACTCTAGTTATGAGTTATGGGCATCTAACAAAAAAAGCGTAATCAGTTGTGGCATCAGTTGTGGCATCATCATTATTTTTCCGTCGCAACTTAAGGTAGCAAAAGTGGTTCCTGTTTTCAAAAAAGGTGACGCAAATGAATACCAAAACTATCGCCCCATAAGCATCTTGCCTGCTATATCCAAGGTTTTTGAACAGGCGATCGCGAACAGGCTTACCAATTACCTGGGAAACAGAGGATACTTTACTAACAAACAACATGGGTATAGAAAAGGACGCTCCGTTTCATCGGCGATACTAGAAGTAGTAAACAAAGCTTACCTAGGTTTCGATAATGATCTTTACACCAACGTTGATATGTTAGGTCTGTCAAAGGCTTTTGACTCCGTTACTCCAGAGATCCTGATCCATAAATTGAAATATTATGGCATTAGGGGTAATGTACTGGAACTCTTGAGATCCTATATAACCGACAGAAGACAGGCGATTTACTGGAATAACATATGGAGTGGCACAAGGCTCGATATTGGGGCCACTTTTATTTACAATTTACATAAATGATTTACCTGCCAATGTGAAAAGTGCCGAATTATGTTTATACGCTGATGATACGTCACTAATTGTCCAAGCTGCTGATCTTCAGGAATTGTCCTCAATCTCCATGGACGCTTTCACCGAGGCATGTAATTGGTTTACAGCCAATAAATTAAAAGTGAACAAGGACAAAACACAATCTTTAGTACTGACCACAAAGAAAACCGATGATTCCTCGGTGGGTTTTCTGGGTGTTAGAATAGATACTAAACTAAAGTGGCAGGCGCACATCGACGTCCTTGCATCCAAATTATCATCAGCTTTGTACGCTTTACGAAGACTGACGCGCGTAGGAACATACGAGACAGTAAAAGCGGCATACTATGCTACTTTACATTCTAATTTAAATTATGGTGTGCTATTCTGGGGCTCCTCCAATGATGTGTACAAGATCTTCATTCTGCAAAAGAAAGCGATCAGAATATTGTGTAGGCTACAATACAGTGAGAGTTGCAGAACGTATTTCAGAAGGGAAGGCATACTTACGTTGCCATGCATTTATATTCTCAACGCGCTATTGTATGTACACTGCAACATGGATAATTTCTGGCTAAACGGCTATAATCATAACTATTCCACCAGAAATCGAGAACAACTAAGAGTTCCACTCCATCGAATGACCACCACACAGAGATCGGTTAACTACTGGGGACCAAAACTATATAATATGATACCATCCGATATGAAAACATTATCCCCAAATCGTTTTAAAATTGCAATGAAACGGACACTAAAAGAACTGGAGTGTTATAGTATAGATGAATTTGTCTCAAACTATAATTAGATATTGTATACATGTATATATGTACGTTATGTTCCGGGCGCTTCGCATTTCTTTTTTGTGTTGATTGATTGATTGATTTTCTACCAGAGCAGGGCTGGTCTTTACATCCCTAACACTGAAGCTTAATAGCTTATTGTATTATTCCTGCTTCGGTTTTGTTTTACTTAAACAGGTTAGTTCCCGCAATCAGGTTTAACGCCTATTGTAGTTTAAATCTTTCTCATTGGTTTAGTTCAATTGTGCTTCGCATTAGCGAAATCTGCGTGAGTAACGCGCACATTCGAAATAATGTGAGAGGCCGTTTCCTCTCCTCATTGAAAGTACTACATAAGGGCTCATCTTGTAGATCCCCATTTATGCAAGTGGCCTCTCAAACAGCCTGTCCTGTTAATAGACATGTGCTGCTCTAAGCTGTATTCTTGTTTAAATTCAAGCGGTCAGCAGTAGATGTTGCCGACGGTTTTCCCATCATCCGTTTGCTATGCTTTTGTCCACTGCATATTCCAATTTAATGGGTTGTGCTTTATAATCCACTCATTAATTGCACACGCACTGCACTCTGGTAAACCTAGACCGGTTCAGGGCCTATATAATTCATTTTTGAACCTTCCCTCGCTAGTGGTCTGCAATTTCATTGCCCGCTATGCCCCTGTGCCATGGTAACCACACCAGTGTGACCTTGTCTGTTTAGACAGAGCCATTAGGTTTGCAGGCACTCCTCATATAGTTTGGAGGTTATGCGATAGGATGATAGTGCTTTAAGGCTGCCTGATGTCAGAGAGAATGCACATCGTCTCAAACTGCGGTCGCCGACGCAGACTCTCCCACGGCAGTTTGTTTTAGCATATATTTCTGTTTGAAAAATACCGTGGTGTATGCCAAGTGATACACATACTTTGTTTTCTGTTTTTCCTCATATACACCAACGCCAGATGTAGTGCCCGTTTTGGACCCATCTGTTGTACCAGACTATGTTTTCTTGGTTTTCTCCTCTCATCCCTCCATTTCTTCCCAATTCAAGAAAACTTTGAAAGGTTTGTCATAGGAGATCCTGGAGATTGTTGTATCACTACCCATATCATAGATAGGGTTTGTTACTACTGCTTCTATTCTGGTGTGCCCAGATCCACTGTGGGATCTCTAGTTGCTAGTATTTTTCAGTCTGTATGCCCCCATTCTGGCTTCTCCCTTGATATAAATCTCAAGAGGAGGTAGGTTTAGCATGGTTTCCATAGCAGCTGTTGGAGTGCTTTTAATAGCTCCTGTTATACAAAGACATGCCAGTCTTTTTTGTGTTACTTTTATACTTTTTACTTTGCGTGTTTTTATCTTTACATTATTTTATTTATACATTAATTTTATTTATACATTTCTTTTATTTCTTTTTATTTATACATTATTTTATTTTATTTATACTGTTTTTAATTATTTATATTGATTTTTATTGATTTTGACAAAGTGCACTTTTACACTAAATATATTATATGACAATGTTTGTAATAGCTTGATTGCGAATAAAACGATATTATTATTATTATTATTATTATTATTATTATTATTATTATTATTATTATTGTTATTATCGGGATAAGAACCATTAATCTCATATGTTAACCGCCTTACAAATCATTTTTTGAACAGCCAGGTTTTGATAAATATAGTAATGATACCACACCAAACATGCATATTCCAGCCGACTTCTGGCAAGAGCGTTTTTGATTGCAGATGAATTATGGGAACTTTAACAACAAAGCCAAGATGTTTAGATACAGAAAAGCATAAGGACGAAACATATTCAGAGAAACTAAGCTGAGAATCAAAGAAAAACTGTAAATCCTTTATTTTGTCATCTCTAACAATCGACTCGATATAATAAATCCAAAAAAGTTTTTCAATTCAATATTCAACCAACTTAAGCGGAAGACTTTAGCACTATTTAACTCCTAAGTAAGACAGTAGCTCACCTGGCAGTTTATTTTGACCAACAATGTACATAAACTTAACTACTTAAAAAATTCGAAACAAAATATTGAATAAATAGTCATTAATTAATTCAACTTAAACAACAACTTGTAAAGTTATATGTGCAAATTTGATCTAACAAATAACCTCCAAACGACATCATCGAGGTTAGAACCCGTTTAAGAAATATCGTTTTTCATTTTCACCTAATATAGATCGGCTAAAATTACTAAAGCAAGGTAAAATTTTTTAATACGTATTGTGATTAGGATAGGATAGGATAATTAGAGCATTTCTAACCTTTTCCTTGTCAAAGATTGAATTTCACATCTGAATAAGGTAGGTTGGTACGACGTATAATAAAGTAAATTGATATATACTGATACTTTCAAATCTACACAATTTAGAAATGAAAATTTATCGAATTACACATGTATTTTAAGCCAGGCGGAACTGTTACTTTAGTTTTATTTTTAATGGAATGCTAATCGAAACAAACAAGCTCTGAAGTTATTGCTAATAAACACAATAATTATTTGTTGTGCTTCTATTGCTAATGTGAAGTATAAAGATAAAACTTAATAAAGTTTAATAAGGATCATAAAACTGTTTTCTTTTTGTTCTTACAAACAAGGTAATAGAAAATGTAGACAAATACATTTTAATTCTCTAAAGATTGCGATATTTTTTTATATCATCAAAACAAATTACAAAGAAGATAAAGTATAACTTACATAAAGCTATCTTACACAGACATCCAACAGAAATTACAGCAGGTACGAGGGTATATTGACAAGTTTCCGGAATCGCTGGTTGGGGGTTGTTTTTTTTCTAAATACTTTATATCGTTGTGTGATCTTTCATATCAATTGACTGCAAATCTCAAATTGATATGTCAAATAGTCTGGTTTTGGCAAGCATTGAAGTCAAGTACCTTTTTGTTTTCAATTACGGATAAAAACGAAATTCGAGCGATCATCAAATCTTTCTATTTGGAAGGGAAAACCGCAACGGAAATCAAATCAAGGTTAGATGCCGTTCTTGGGGATTCATCATCTTCATTTTTCACCATGAGTTTTTGGGTTTCGGAATTCAAGCGTAGCCGCATGTATACAAGTGATGAACCACGTTCAGGACGTCCGAAAACGGCTACCACGCCAGAAATTGTGGTTAAAATCCATGACATGGCAGATCGCCGAATAAAAGTGCGTGAAATTGAGGAAGTCGTGGGCATCTCTTATGAACGAGTAGTTCATATTTTACATAATGAATTGGGTTTAAAAAAGCTTTCTGCAAGATGGGCGCCGCATTTGCTTAATTCGGGGCAAAAACGCATTCGAGCACGAACCTCAGGCGATTGTTTGGAAATGTTTACGAAGAATCCAACGGATTTCAAGAGACGATTCGTGACCATGGATGAGATCTGAATTCATCACTACACACCAGAAACAAAAATGCAAATAAAACAGTGGATTGAACTTGGTGAATCAGTTCCGAAGAAGGCAAAGACTATTCACTCGGTTGGAAAGGTGATGGCATCGGTTTTTTCGGACGCAAAAGGAATTTTGCTAATTGATTATCTTGAAAAGTGAAGTGCTTACGAGGAATCCAAGAGATTTCCAAAGACGATTCGTGACCATGGATGGAGACCTGAATTCAGTCTTACACACCTGAAACAAAAATGCAATCAAAACGGTGGATTGAGCGCGGTGAATCGGTTCCGAAGAAGGCAAAGACCTTGGCTGGAAAGGTGATGGCATCGGTTTTTTGGGACGCAAAAGGAATTTTGCTAATTGATTATCTTGATAAGTGAAGTGTTTACGAGGAATCCAACAGATTTCCAAAGACGATTCGTGACCATGGATGAGACCTGAATTCAGTCTTACACACCTGAAACAAAAATGCAATCAAAACGGTGGATTGAGCGCGGTGAATCGGTTCCGAAGAAGGCAAAGACCTTGGCTGGAAAGGTGATGGCATCGATTTTTTGGGACGCAAAAGGAATTTTGCTAATTGATTATCTTGAAAAAGGAAAAACTGTTACTGGCCAATATTATACAACACTTTTGGACAAGCTGAAAGCAGTAATTCAGGAATGGTCAAGAAAAAAGTGTTGTTTCACTACGACAATGCGCCCGCTCATTCAAGTGCAAAAATTGAAGTTCGAAATCCTTCCGCATTCGCCGTTTTCGGCTGATTTGGCTCCGTCTGACTTCCACTTGTTGCTGAAACTCAAAACATTTCTGGGTGGAAAAAGATTTTGGTCGAATGAAGCACTGACAGAGGTTGCAAACGATTATTTTGGGAACCTCGAAAAAAGTCATTTCCGGGAGGGAATCAAGAAGCTACAGAAACGTTGGACCAAGTGTGTTGAGCTTTCATTGTCATTCCGGAAACTTTTCAATCTACCCTCGTATAGTATATAAAAGAGGAATAATGTAAGACTTAAAACAGGATTCTGTGATTGTTGGATGTTTTGCTGTTTCTACTTTTGGGAAAATTGAACGTATTAATTGAAAATCTAAAATCACAATGTAAGTAAGCAATATTACTATTTCTATTATTGATATCTGCTAGATGATCTAATTGTAAACATCCGTTTTATGCTTGTGACTACGCCCATGTCGTGCATTGTTTTGCATAAAAGTGATTGTAAAAACTAAGTAATAAATTTTTATATCATTATCAGCATAAATACAGGTATATATGATGAACTTATTGCATGTAGTGGCCAGTAACTAATTATGGTATTTATGCATAACTAAATAGAGGTAAGTAATAATAACACGATGTTATCTAACATGTAATAACGTGAAAAAATACATTACGAAATGAATGGTTGTTAACTGTGCATTAGTGGAATTGGAATATCCTATTTTTTGCATTATATCATTAAAGGGATATTCTGAGAAATAGTCGTCGCTATATCATAATGAATTCTTCTTCTTCATCATCGGGTAACTTTGGTGTTCCGTCTCTATATAGATGAAGAAACTTCTCAACCACCAGATACAGAAACTTGTGAAACCAGATCCAAGTCAAAGAGAAGTTCCAATACGGGAGATAAAAGAAAAAAGGAAAAGATAAATATTGATTTGGTTTAATGCTAAAAGAGACGAGATGCTAAATGAAGGATATATCTTTAAATTAATCAATTTTTGAATCAAGTCTGAAGAACGAGAAGTAGAAGAAGAACAGGAAGAAATCACAATGGAGGAAATAGAAAAAGCCCTAAAAAATGTCAAGAGCGGGAAAGCTGCAGGAAAAGACCAAATTGAACCGGAAATGCTGAAGTGGACGGGAGAGATGGGAAAGGAATAGCTGCTACAAATATGCTAGGAAGCATGGGGCTCCGAAAAATTACCATAAGAAAAATATAATACTGCCAATTTACAAAAAAAGAAAGATACGAATGTGACTATAGAGCAATATGCTTGTCATGAACTTCCTTCAAAATATACACAAGAATTATTGAAAGGAGACTAAGGAGGAGGATTGAAGAAAAGCTGTAAGACTAACAAGCAGCATTTAGGACAAATCGCCAAACGAACGATAACACACATATAGTGAGAAATATAATAGAAAGACAGTATCGAAAAAATGCAGAGCTCTATCTGACATTTGTGGATCTAAAAGCAGCCTTCGATTCAATAAATAGAGAAATAACTTCGAATACACTGAGAAAGTATAACTTACCGGGAAAATTAATAAGAGTGATAGAATCTGTGTATGTGGAGGTATATGCACGGGTCAGAGTGAAAGGCGTATTATCACAAAGGTTTAAGTGGGAGAAGGGTATCAAACAAGGAGATGGACTAAGCCAACTGCTGTTTATGATTCTAATGGACATTTTAATTAAAAACACAAGAGAACAAGCAAACAAATACCAGTGTAGTTGGATACAGAAAATTAATACCGATAAAAATAAACTCACTTCTATATGCAGACGGCTGAAACGGAAGACAAAGCGTAACAACTACTGAATGTATAGATGAAGGAAATAGAGAACTTGATAATGGAAGTTAACACTAGCAAGACAAAGTTTATAATAGTAAATTCGAGAAGTAAGGAGGAAACTAGAGGCATAGCAATAAAGGGCCAAAGAATAGAACAGGTGTCATCAATGTCATCATACGAGCGCCTCGGGAATATGATAGCAGAGGACGGAAAAATAGATCTTGAAGTAAGCATTAAATAAAAAATGCAAAGTCTATTATGCGCTAAACAGAACAATACTCGCAAAAAAGGAAATTAGTCAAGAAACGAAAACCAGAATGTATAATGCAAACGCAAACCCGGTAATGCTATACGGAGCGAAAACGTGGAGAATACAAAAGAAGCGCGAGTCGATTAATGCAGCAGAAATGAGATACTTAAGAAAAAGCTGGAGCCATGTTCCCCATCGCGCTATTACAGGCTGAGGTGGTGGTGGTAATTTCGGACACAATTGTTTGAATGCACGGATGTGTTTGGGAGATTTGATGAACACTTTTTTGGTAGATGCTATTAGCTTATTCACCGTCGGATACTTCTTTCGAATGGCTTCTGCTACGAGGTGATATGCGTGTATGAGGCATGTTATGTGAAGAACAGCCGGAAAGCATATTTTCAACATCCTACCAACTCTCAGCATTGTTGGGGCTCCGTCAGTAACGAACGTTGTGACTTGAGTTCCTGTGATACAAAATTCTCTCAACGAATCTTTTATTATCTTGACAACGGTTTCAGCATTAGTTTTCTGAATCCTTTTACTGGATTACTGAAGAAGGTGGACCATCACGTTTTAAAGGACGCGCTACAACATGAATGACGCTGTGTTTCTGAATATCAGTTGTTCTATTGCATATTGTGCAATAAATATGCGGACTTCTATATTCTAATCCAGGAAAATGCCTGAGATATTTATTCACATTCAAAGGGAACGTTACACCCTTTGGGCGTCCCATCTCCGCGTACTTATTTGGCGTGCAGCGTGCAACGCACTGTCGCTTTGAACTCTCTCACGGTACTGCCGAGATCGACTACGAGTTGAAAATTACCCCTACCCACGCCGCTACCGCTACGCTACTGCCATCCGGTACCACCTTTTTAACAAATTCTAATTATTATTATCAGGACAATATAGATTTTAGAAAAGAACAAATTCGCGATGAAACAAAAAAATAAAAAAGATATTTCAGATGCGTAATTCTATCAGTGAAATTATTAGATTTGTAAGGAGTTTAATGATTTTACAATATCGTTGTTATATCGCATAAACAGGATACAATGCAAGACTTGGAAAAATCAAATCAAGTCGATAAAAAAATAAAACACGAAAGAACACAGTAACTGTTTCACCAAAGTTTTTGCGAAACAATTTATTTATTCAAATCAAGTCGTTTATTTAAAACAGTAATAATAATAAATCACTCATCTAGATTGGAAATTAACAGGCTATAGGTTGGTAATATACTCCTTATTGTCCTATTCGATTATTTTTTTATATACAATTATTATTATTTTTTGGTTATTACCAACTTTAGATATCACTACATCCAAAAATGGTTGAGCGGTTTATTTATTACGAAGTGTAGAAAGTTAATAAATAAATATAAATTTTGAATGACATTTGATACAACTTATTAAAAAAACACATTCTTCTATCAAACTTATTAACCTCTATTTTTAGTATAAAAAACCGTTGGCATATTGAAAAAGTAAGGTTTTAACTGTATGCTATTTTAACTGTGGCAGCGTAATACTTGAATTATACGGCCTTCTTCATTTCACATCCTACGTCAACATGTATAATCTTCCACAATCATTTATTATTTATTAATTTTATTATACATATTTAAAGATTTAATATTCATGTCATTTTTGTGTAGATAAGTGAATCATGAGAATCACGATTAACCCTGGCATGGCTAGATAACGTTTATAATAGTTATACTAACGCTTTGTAGGTAAATATTGTCGGCTACTATTAATTTTTCTTTAACTGTAAGCCAAGATAAAATTTCGTTATACATTATTTATACAACTACGTTTTCGCAGATTCTCTCTAAGACTTTTACACCTCTCATAAACCTTGAGAAACGAACCAAATAAGTATTATAATGTTACTTTATTATACATGAAAATTATTTTCCTTCACCGACATACATATGTATGTAGGTACTTTGATTGGAAAGTAAATACATGTGTGAGTTATCTTAATTTATTAATAAAAGAAGGATAGGAAAAACACTACAAAAATATAATTTTTGTAAATGTAAATCCGTTTTTTTCTTATATACACTGTTGAGTTTGAAAGTGATTTTTGCTTCTATTTTAGATCTATACACATTTGTAGTTTTTTGAAGCTCTGAGATCTTGTTTGTTCTTTTAATAATTTCTCATCATTACACACTTCCGGTTTTCTTATTTCTCTTCGTATTTACTGTCCCAGCTCCTATAAACAGTAGTAAGATGCCTGAATATTTCGCAGTGTTAAAGACCAGACGAGGAGTTTTCTGTGATTTGAGCATGAAAACAAAGAGTTTTTGAAGATAATTTTTAGTCTCCATCTATTAAGCCTTGTGGTTAGCTTGTCAGTTAATTGTTTTATGCATATTACATATTGCTGTAAGATGACAAAGCAATATCGTCGGCATATCACAATATTTACGACGACTGGTCATAGGTATCCTCATTTGCTTCAGATGATAATATATCACAGCAGAAAATGTTATAAAGAAAGGGGGACAATGACGATTTTAGAGAAATACCTGGTAAGGGTTAAAAGCAGTGTGAATGCGACTTGTTGATTCGGGCTGCAAAGTGTAAGAAATTGCCACAATTTCGAGAATAGTCAGTCAACAAATAATGAAATACCGTAAAATGGGGTGAAATTGTGCCACTTTTCGAGGTTTTCTTGTAGTTATAAAAAAAGTAGAAGAAGTATTTTTAATTACATGGAAGAAATAAAATGTAACGTACTGTCTGTTTGTATTGCAGTATAACAAAAATTTAGAATTTGAAAAAAATGACATTTTTGTGGCCTATACTCACCCCTGTTGTTGGGGTGAGTATGTGCCACATCAGTTTTCAGTGCATATCTTATGGAATCACCCAACTAGCACATTCTCACCTTAGAATAAATACATCGGTACATCTGACATCATGGTCGAACCGCCAAATTCAAAGATGTGTGGAAAAACGTTGTGGCACATTCTTCGCATGGGGCACAATTTCACCCCATTTTACGGTAATGAAAATGTTACTCTGATTTAAGAAAATATTTTACAAAACTTTTAGACAAAATTTCGTTGTTTAAGCTCATGCTCCAGAAGTTTCAATGTCAAGTTCAAACTACGAGGCACGTCCAAGAAATAACTTTCGTTTGTATTTATTGCCGCGGCAACGCTGCAATCGCAGTTCGGCGCATGTGCGGTAGTTGCTGTGGGTTAGAGGCCCAAAGGCGAAATTGATTGAAAATCCTGCCGCTTATGCTATTAGATCTATAATTCGTTTTCTAAATGCGAAGAACACTAAAGCATTACTGTTGTTATTTGGACCGTTTCCATCATCTGGAAACAGTCCAAATAACAACAGTAATGATATACCATCTTCAAGAAAAGCACGTCGTAACACTAAAGCAGTCGACATACATCGACAAATTTGCGAAGTTTACGGAGAAAATGCGATGAGTGATTCAATGGTAAGGAGATGGGTCCGACAGTTCAATGAAAGTCGTGATCAAGTGCACGATAACGAATGAAGTGGGCGTCCAAGTTCGGTTAATGAAGAATTGGTTTGTGCAGTTGAAGAACTCGTAAAGGAAAACCGTAAGATTACAATATCTGATCTTTTAACGAAATTTTCGAAAACTGTGTGCTCGTTGGGTGCCAAAAACTTTTACAGAGCAACACGAGAAACAGCATCAGAGAAAAATTCTCTACCATCATCATAACGACCCAGCCCACTCATCGGCAATTGCGACAGCAAAACTAGTCCAGTTACGGTACGAATTGATGCCCCCATTGCTTGGCGGAATGCGGAGTTCGACAAATACTATTATTTGGATGGCTTAAATACGTTAGAACATACACTAGGATGACAGACTAAAATAGACAGGTATAAAATTAAAAAAAAATTAATGCTTTTATGATTACATACACTATGAAATTATATAAAACTAGTCCAACGCTGTTGGAATGGGCTGCATATCCACATCGATCATAAAGCTCTTGGCTCCGTTCATCGTACCACCTTTGACTTACATAATAAACTTATCGGTAAATGCACATCAATTTCCAGATGACTTGAAAATAGGTATTGTTATACCAGTTTTTTAAGAAAGGCGATCCTAGTTTAATGGATAATTATCGTCCCATTAGTTTACTTAACATATTTACTAAAGTTATAGAGCGAATCGTTTATAATAAGCTGTTTCATTACTTGGAGAAATATAACATTATTGACGGTCGCAACATGGTTTTCGCTGTGGGCGCTCCACCGAAACAGCCTTGTGCGATTTTGGATGCCATGTGTACAGATGCTTGGACGACGGAAAGTACGTAGCAGCTATTATGTTTGACCTCTCTAAAGCGTTCGATACTGTTGATATCAGCTTTGTATGTGAGAAGTTAAGCGCCTTCGGAATAAGAGGAGGGTTCTTGACTGGATCCGTTTCTTATTTAACAAATCGTCGTACGTGTGTAAAGATAAAGGACTCGAGATCTGAGCCTTACAAAAATGAATTTGGTGTTGCCCAAGGGTCGATACTCGACCCGATTTATTCTCATTGTTTATCAATGACCTACCGCTACATATAACTGGTGGTAAAATTGTACTGTACGCTGATGATTCCACTATAATTGTGTCTGGAAAGTCTGCTGTAGAACTAAACAATAATTTGGACATAGTAATTGCCGAATTTACAAGCTGGTGTGATGCAAATCGTTTGATTGTCAATGGGTCTAAAACCACGGCTATGCTACTGTTTAATAAAAGAAAAGCTGACAACATCCGTGCTACGGTTGGCAGTGGAGCTGTTTGTTCTCGGGCTCTGTTAAAATTCTGGGCGTTATGGTAGACTCCAACATGAGCTGGAGATCGCATGTAGATTACGTTTGTGGTAAACTAAACAGTTGTTTTTTTGTGTTGCTGCAATTAAAGAATGTTTTAAATCGAAGTACACTGTTAAATATTTATTATGGCCTAGCCTACTCTGTGATGTCTTATAACATTATGATTTGGGGAGCAACAAACTTACAGCCACAGAGTTCTGGTGTTGCAAAAGAGAATCCTTCGATTAATATTTGATGCTCATTCCGCGAAAGCTGCAAACCGATTTTTAAAGAACACAAAATATTGACCCTACCATCAATCTACATATACAAGACAATACGGTATATACGAAGATATTCTCAGCTTCACACGAATAATGAAACATAATTACAGCACCAGATACGGTGATCACATTAGAACCGAACAGCATCAAACTTCTCTATTTGAAAGAAGTCCGGAGTACGCCGGCATGTACTTATATAACTGTCTACCCAATTATATAAGAAAAGGATCTGACTTTGGGATTTTCTCTACCAAATTAAAAGAGTTCTTATTTAGAAATGCGTACTACTCAATCTCTGAATACCTCGCTCACAAAACATTAGTACGACAACTGTTACAGTGGGGCATGCGCTTTAATTATAAACTTATACATTTTATTTATACAATGTTTTAACGTGTTTGTTTATTGTTTTATACTTATATTTTATGGGTTTTGTACTCTTGTGTTTGTTTGCTTGTGACTCAATGTATGTATATTTGTTGTTTACATTTCTTCTATGACTAGTCCAATATCACTGTAGTGATCGTTATAGACAATAAATTTATTATTATTATTATTATTATTATAAATGTATTCAATACTTGGTTGAACCACCTTTGTTTGTGAGCACTCGTCAGGGCATGGTATCAATTAAATTATTAACAGTTTCTTCTGGTACGTTGTTCCACTCTTCTGTATCAGCTGCCATTAGTTCTATTTTATTGCTAGGCTTTCGGGGTCTTTTTGACGTTTTGCTGAATTATGTGCCACATGTTTTCAATAGGATTCATAGCAGGCGATTCTCCTCGCCACGGCAAAATTTGAATTCCCTGAGCTTCTTTCCATGCGGTTGTTCTTCGCGCTTTGTAGCAGGGTGCACCGTTTTCCATAAAAAGTAACGTTTTCTTTCGACAAAACGTTATTAGTGAAAACGTGGCAAGAGTCCCTTTGCCAAAATGTCAATATATTTTGCCGCATGACCAGTTGCGATCTTCCGCCATGCCATATTGCAACCCATACCATGATGCTAATTCCACCGTATTTCACCGTTTGGTGAAGAAATTTGATGTCCAGTTATTGTGACGAACGTCTCCATGCCCATGTCACTAAATTGGCAATATCGACTTTCGTCAGAAAAAATTACTGATCGCCAAAAGTTGTCCGGTTTGGTTTGCATGTCTGTTGTGCAAGTCATTCGTCACCTTTTTTGAAACGGTGTAAGGAGAGGTTTCTTTTTCGCCACTCTTTTATAAATACCCATGCCGTGTATATATCGCTGGATAGTGCGCTTACTTCTTGAGATGTTTCTGCGAGCTCGGCTACACTTTTTCGCGGATCCCTTAGCACTTCACGGGCGCGCACTCTTTTAGTTCTCTCAGATAGATCAGGAAAACCAGGCCTGTCCTCTTATCACTGCGTTTAAATTGTGTAATAACGCGGTTAATTGTTGATAAGGGAATTTCTAAGAATTCGCTTATTTCGCTGTGACCTACGATACGCCCACGGGTAAAATCATCTAAATCTTTACGACCTTGTGGTTGTGACACTACTAAACTATGTGAATATGTTTAAACTCAGTGTAATACACGCAGGTGGCTATCCCTTTTTTCCTAGAATTCATAAAATTAGGAAATTCCGTGTTTTCGTTAGGTATCTATTTTACTCTGTTACCCTAGTGCAGCCATGTCAAACTCAAAGTCACTGGTGAGCCAAAACCATTAAGACCGTAGACTAGGTGGGCCACGAAACCTAATCTTAAAGAAGACAAAATACTGAAAATCTTAACGAAAAAAAGTACTATTATAAGACAAGTATATTTATTAAATTTTCAATAAAAAGGACATTACAAAAAAACACAAACATTAACTTCTTTTGCCGGATATTTGACATCTTTTGTCTTTAATTAAGTTGTCTATTTGTGGCGTGAATTTATCGGCGGAAATAACTTTTAAAACTGCGTCCAAGTGTGCGTCCGTCAATCGCGATCTTACGGGAGATTTGTTTCCTTTCATCAAAGAGAAAATAATTGTTCACACTTATAGGTACTTCCAAACATTAACAGGATTTTACAGGCAAATTTTCTTATTTCTTGGTATTGAACAGGCAAGTACTTATAAAATTCGAATGTACCAACACTATCAAATTTTTGTTTTAAATGGGTCTGACGCTGAATCTCAATTACTTCCATCAAGTGAGGGGGAACTTTATCAATATCGACAGTAAAAAGACCAGTAAATAAAGAAAAATTGTTTTCTTGGTACTTAAAATCTTGAAAACGTTTTTCAAATTCTCCCAGAAGGCTTCCCATTTTCTCTGTAACATTTTGTATGATATTGGGACACTCGTACTTTCCTGATACGCCTTACAAGTCGGAAAATGTGACAGATTATCCACTGCTAACTGTTTTTCCCACAACATTATCTTACTTGGTTTTATGACAGTCATAGTGACGTTTTATATTATATAATTTTGGGACACCGACTGTACTCTTACAAATCAAGCAAATAATTTTGTCTTTTACTTCACAGCAGAAAAAAATCAAATTTCCCACTTTTCTTGAAAGTTTACGATGCTCATCTACAAGTTTCTCTTACTTCCACTTGGTTTGAAAGAGACATGTTGAAAACTTTATTATTTATAACAATAAGTACTGTTACGTGTTGTAACAATAAGTACGCAACTGAAACTCGCAATTCTATAGCAACTGACTGAAGTCAACCGAGCGGTCTTGGCTTATATACGGAAATGTGATTTCTCGACGGTTCTTTTCTAGAATGTTTAGATAGCGTCACCTGTGTTTTCGCGCGATAGAACTTTCTGGAACCAGCCAGAAGAAAACTTACGTACGCACGCAAGGCGCAAGGACAATAAAGTGATTGGGCAGCGGCACACGGCGCGGCGGGAGCGGGAGATGAGTGCGGCCGATCACAGCCGAGATAGACCGAATCGATCGTCGTGATACGTGTGTGTGTGCGCGCGACTTGTTGCAGCGTTTTCAAATACGGTTTTTAACACGCTCGCGGGCCGCATTATCTGGCTGTTTTCAAAATTGATTCGGGCCGCAGGAAAATGCTCAGTGGGCCGCATGCGGCCCGCGGGTCGCATGTTTGACATGCTTGCCCTAGTGTATGTCGAAAAATACATGTGCTAAATGAAAAACAATTGCGTTGTCTTCCTTTTAACACAGGTATTTATCATATCATCCTCGTTTATTTTAGGGAATTGGACAAGGTATTAAATAACTAAACTAGGCGCGATTATTGCACTGCATCTAATACTAAAAAAGAGATACTAACAATAATATCATCATTCTTGATGTCGTTATTGTATATTGTGTAGGTATATTAATATAATAGAATTATTTATTACTAATATGACCAAAATTATTATTACATAATAACTTATCACAACGAAAAAGATATCTCCATTTTTCCGCGCGCGTTTTGCTTCCGTTTAGAAAAAATGGAATGATGAGACAGTGCTTATTAGAACGAAACTTTTCGATCATCTAGTCCGTAATTATTGCATAGCGAACACCAGCGGAGTTATATCGACGCGCAAGACGGCACGACCCGTGAGACGATCGCTATCATTCTAGAAGATTCTCCGAATTCGAATCTTCGACTCCGTAATCTCCTCAACGCTATTCTCAGGCTCCTCCTTAAGACGTCTGGATTTTGTTTCTTTTCTTCGTTGGCGGAAAATCTTGCCGATTGTCGTTCTTTTTCGTCGACTGTTATGCGAATAATACCAGTGGCCTATCGTCTTATCCCACTGAAGAAAAAAAAACAGTAAGTTAGGAAATATTGACGAAGGTTGGTGGAAGTATTTGAATTATAATACTGTGCTCGAATTGGAGACTTTTTTTCGTAACAAGCTGGGCACCCCGGGGGGTGAATTTAATTCGAGTATGCTGAATCCAATGGTGCTAACCGTTTTAAAAAGTTAGCTCGCGTTTTCGAGCAATTTCAATTTAAAAATTTTAGGCCCAAAGAAACGTAATTTTTATAATTTTTTGACTATTTGAAAAAAATTGAATCGATTCAGTCGATTTTTCATCATTTTTTTGCAAAAAAAGAAAACATTTGACATACGGAGCAATCCGTATATCCGAACATCTGCTGCCAAAATGTTCGTTTAAGTTTTTTGTCAAAAAAATGGATTGTCGCTGTGATATTTTCAGGCTTCTTATCATATTACTCAAATTGCGTGATTTCAATGTGATTGCATGGCGCAGTGACATTAGATGGTTCATACATTGATGCGCCTGTTTCTTCGGTTTTCATGGTTTCTATGGCTCAGATTGTTCTGTTGAATTGTATTTGAATGCGGCAGCGGCAAATGAGTATATGTTGTTGGAATGTATTTCAAAGAACCACTTTCTCTTTTGTTCATCAGTATAATTCACGCGCATAACATTCAGCTGGATTATGTTCTCTTGGATCTATCCAAATCATCCGGAACACCAAATGGCATAGCAGTTCCGGTTTTTGTCCATTTATTCAAATTCAAAACGCATGTTGTACAAACAATAGACGGCGTCCAATGCACATCAGTAAAAACATTTTGTGAGAAATATTGTTGATATAAATTAGCGATTTCGGCACTTACTTTACGCCGAGTGGTTCTAATTACAAATTTTCCACACACCTAACAAAAGGTATAATTGATTTTACACGCCAAAACAATGAACAATCTCGAACTTTTCAGTATTCACTTCGGTTTGGGTTATTTGCTTTAATATTTAGATGTTAACACTTTAACTTCTGAAAACAGACTGAACTCTCAGCGGTTAACAGCGCCGCTTATATACCTATTTGACCAAGTGGCAGTAGCGGGGATGGAAGGTTCTAAAAAGCTCTTCGGCCATTGATCAGATTTTCCAGAAAATTCCAGAAGGTTCTTTGGGTCTAAAATCTTTAAATTGAAATTGCTCGAAAACGCGAGCTAAACTTTTAAAAACGGTTGGCACGATTGGATTCAGCCTACTGGAATTAGGTTTACCCCCCCAGGTGCCCAGCTTGTTGCCTTTTTGCAACTAGCACAATGTAATTAGAAGCCAAGTTTATTGCATGATCACACTATTCTTATCGAAAGGAATATTTTGTTTTGTGCGGAGTGTGCCGACACCTTTCGTATCTGTTATATTACCTCGTAGTCCTTGAGATCATTAATAATCATTTATGATTTTACCAATTCAAGTTTGAGGTTAGTGAAGATGTTGATTAAAACTACATGTAGTACTTAGTCAAGTACAGTACTCTTTCAAACTTTTCATTCAATTAATTTAACCAATTGTCGTTGTTTAAGAATAAGAAATTAAACAGTATTGAATTCAATTTCGTATCAACCTGACTCTTAACTGTATAAACACTTCATAGATTTATATGATCTACTTACCGATGATGTCAGAATTTCATTGTTGTACGGATGCCACGATACATCCCTAACACAAGCTGAATGTTTCCGCAATTCTCTGACCACCTTTCCAGTTAAGGCATCATATACTATAAACATAATAAGAATAGATGGATTACTGTAACGATTAATTGGAATCTAAGATTTTTGTGTAAGATTAACACTTCTAAAATAAGTTATAACAAGGCCTAACTGCTCTGACGTCAGCAGGCTGTGACGTATATTAGTTTAGGTAACGGATCAGCCATATTTATCGTTTTGACGTTTACACGTTCAGACCGACTCTTGCGTTTTGAATTGGTTTATCCAAATTATATTGGTTTTATTTTAAAAAATACTGCGTAGTGATATTTCCGTACTTTGCTGGTGACACCTGTAATGTTTTTCTAATGTTGTATAAGCGATAAAACCTTTTCTGAAGCGATAAAAGCGTGACTCGGACGGTCTATTTATAGTACTGAATGAATTATACTGAATTTGACAAAAAAACTTGTTTTTGTCGGACTGGAAACTTTTCACACTACTCTGAGGCATTCATTGAAGCAACACCGCCTCAGAGCTCTCAGATGATGAGAGCTACGCTGTGCTCAAAGTGCGAATAGCTATGTATCTAACAGACAAAGAAATGAATACTGTGGTGGAGACGTTAGGTGGTATCGCCTACCATGCAATGTATACGTATGAAGTGTCCTCTTATCTGTTAGATACATCATATGTAGCTACTAAATCAGATTTCCACATCAGAGATCCCCTTTTTTCTCCCAAAACCTGCCTTCTGTGTGATGTCCAAGTCTTGGTTAAACTTCTTTAGTACCTTTGAGACTGTTTTCGAATTGATTTTTAGTTCCCGAGCAATCTTTTTAGTCCTCCGATGGTACTCCCAAGAAATGTTAACAATTGCTTTTCGTACTTCCGATGCGCTTGACATTTAAAAATGAATAAAAACGTATACTAACAAGGACATATCCACTACATTGCTTGGCATTAATTTCAAAGCTAATAACACAATAATTGAGATTGCGTCATCTTTAAAAAACGTATCGGAACAAATGTAATGGACAATTTTTTCAAACGCGGTCCCTATGTAACAGTATAAAAAGGGTAATATCTATACTTACTCAGTAATCTACCTACACCGCATCCGGTATAAATATATCTTTGACCAGTGGTTTCTACAGGCGAAAATCTACATCTAATTAACGTTCTCGTAACTACATGACCACGATATGTCATAATGGAAGTATCTCCTTCTAATTTCTCTTTATTATACACTACAAAAAAAGGAAGAAAATTGGTGATTTGTCTCGAATCTTGTTCATAATCTAAGGCAACATTCGTGTTTCATGCATATCTTACATTTTGTTGGCACTCCTTGCCACCGATAATCCCACGTTTGCTCGTAAACGGCTCTTAGGGTATTCTGGGCGGCGGATTGACTAGAAAACACCCTAACGTCCCACAGTTTTATACTCTGGTCTTTGCTATTTGAGATCAAGTATCTGCTATCGCCACGCGGGTGGACGTAGGTTATTCCATCCCGATGGCCGGCTAGAACGCCGACGGGGTTAGGATTTCTTTCCTCGCCCAACATCCGCCTATCCCATACTTTTAACAGACCGTCATCTCCGCCGCTGTAGATTATATGCGATGAATCATCGGCGAAAGCAACGCTGTTAATATCGTAATCATGCGCTTGTATCTGAAAATGTTGAATAGGTTTTCGAAATAGTATTTTTTTATATATGCTTCTTTCTCTATGATGGAATACCTGTAATGACCTTTGATTCCTTTGCGTGTCGTATATATATAGAAATCCGTCGTTGGCACCACCTAATATCTCTCTACCGTCCGATGAAAAGGCAACTGAGAATATACAAAATCTACGGCTAGTATTCACAAGGCACAAAGATATCTGTTTTTCGGGATCACCATCGACTGAACACAAATGTACTGAAATAAATTTAAATCGATTATTTACCACGGTAGTTCTCAAAATAGGAGTTCTATAAAGCAATGTATTGCAAATAAGTTTTCTAGATGAACAGCGTCATCCGTTAAAACAAGATCGTGAGGTTTTAGGGCAGACACCTTCTTTTTCAAGGATAATAAAACCTATATAAGGATTGTTCAACTGCGTACCACATGGTGTCGCATAATTTTCCCTCTTTAAATACTTCTCATTAATTTCGTTATTGTTTGTAATATTTACAGAGAAAAAAAATTACAACAAATGAAATATCTAGGAATAATTACTGGCGAAAATTAAAATTTCAAAACCGAATGCATATTAAAGATATCTTCGAAAGGCTCACTTTTTGAAATACTAAACTCCTATTAAGATTATACTAAATGTATTAAATTCAACGAGTGTTAAACAAAGATTTATATACACAATAGTTCATTCAGAATTATGTGAAAATTAAATGGAAATGTCTATTATTATTTACTAGTCGCACTTATAAGTACTTCCAGAAATGTTTTTGTATATAGTTTATTACGAGATAGGAGCCATATATTCTCGGCCTGACGGGCTCATACAGTTCAAGCATGTTCAAACTCCGATGCGTCGTAGTTGTACATGTGCGAGGCCTACACTATATATAAATATATTACGGCTCGAAGAGTAGTAGTTTTTAATAGCCAACCAGACAACATGACTAGTGCATGAAAATGTCTCAGGTAACGAAAATTGAGTACCGCGCGGTCATTAGATTTTTAACAAAAGAAGTGCATACGCCTAATCAAATTAAACAACATTTAGACGGCGTTTAAGGCGATTTATCTCCTTCATATTCCACTGTGAAAAAGTGGACAAAACGTTTCCGTTTGAGGCAAGCATCCCTTGAAGATGATGACCTCGACTAATTGTACTGATAACGCCTCAAAACATTTCAATTATTGAAGAAATTGATCGCCGTTTTAAAGTGAAGGAATTAGCAGTGACGTCTAACATTTTTGAAACAGGTATTCGCCGAATTCTCTGTAGCCATTTGGGTATGAATAAGATTAGTGCAAGATGGGTACCGTATCTTCTTTCTGCTCTCCAACGTAAACATCGGATCTAATATGCGCGCTCGTTTTTAAACATGTGTGGAGACGACCCGAAACCGATTTTTGAAATCCATTGTCACAGGAGATGAAACAATGGCTCTGTATTATGATCCTCTATCTCTATGATCCTCTATCTCTCATCTAAAGACCTTAGGGGACGTCGTTTTACGGACGATAGTGAGTTGCAAGTAGCTGTAATACAACATTTTGAGGGAAATACTTTAGATTATTTTGTTGTAATAAATGTATCGAAGTTAGGGGAGATTACATTGAGAAATAAAAATTATTATTTTACCAAATTTATACGATGATTAAAAAACAAGCGAGCGAGTGGTCTCTGGACAACCAAATGTCCAATATAGTTGGATTTTTTTGCTAATTGAAAGATTCTAGAAAACCAAAAGAACCCGAAAAAAGTTCGCGGAAATAAACATTTACAGGATTTCAAGGCCGAAGTCATCAAATTTAACTTCTTTCGGACTGTTCGTTCTTTCTTGAACAGACTGAATCTGCTGCAGACAGTACTCTACTGTACCGAAACCCAAGATGATGATGCTAGATGCTACTATAGATTGCAATCTCAAAACATTGTATCATTTAAATTTGCAGTTTAAATTCTTCCATTATTTGCACTGTATAGACCTTTAACAGTACCTAAGCGGGCTGTTAATTAACATATTCATTAACATGTACTAATTTTCGGAATAATCCTACAAATGATGAAGACGATTAAAAATTATCAAATTGAGGAAAGCATAAAACGGAAAAGAGTATAAAAAGTTATCTAAATTTAAACCAGTTAAATATATATTGTAAGAAAAAGATTTTAATTCTAACATGCCTTGTTTTAGTTCTACTCTAAAAGATATTTACAAGTAGCGCCTATATACCTTAAAACGTGCGAAATATACGAAACAAAAAGGAAAGGTTGTTGCCTGTAGCACAAAACGTAAACATGTCTCCGTTTCACGCCGATAAATCCATCTTTTTCATATAAACAGTTTCGTAAGCGTCTAATTCTAGCGGCGAAGTTACGTTCTTAATTACGTTAGTTTTCTAATTTGATCTTGTGCTCCCTTGACGATTCGATCCTTCCCTAGCGGTACTGAGCTATGTGCTCTTTGAATCCGGTGCCTATCGCCCGTTTCATTTGTCCATAAGTTTTTTTACGGTCACTAGATGCGATTTTATCAATTCCCGACCTTTCCTTCATATACGGTTTATCTTTCGGATTGCCTAGAAGGCTTCCGAGTGTATTTTGAGCGACCGAAACACATTATAGTTCATATCTTGTCCCCTAAAAACTTTACTAACATCTTCCGATATTCTGTCTACAACCAGTATTATCCTATAGAGCAGGTATGGGCAACCTTTGCTTAGCTGAGGACGTAATTTCGGGACTTAATCAGGTCGCGGGTCGTAGGTAAGAAATAAGTAGGTGGTAGTGAATAAAAAGGCGATAAAAATTCACACATTTTTTCATTTATTAGAATTATAATAGCATAATCAAACATATAAAAAGCAAATTAACAAAAAAAGATAGAAAAATCAAATGGAAATCAATGAGAGACTTGAATTTGAAGCTGAGAAACATGATCAATATTGGGGTCAATATCGCTAGTACATAGGCGCAAAGTGTTTTCTAAATTAACATCTGTAAGCCGAGTACGATGCTTATTTTTATTAATTTTCATGATTGAAAAGAACTGCTCACATTTATACGTGCTTCCGAATGTGCAAATTATTTTTCTTGCGAAAACTGTCAGCTGTGGATACTTTTCTTGGGAAAGGTATGTTCTGTAAAATTCGCATAGTTCCACATCATCAAATTTAGACTTCAAATATGAGTCTTCTTGAAGCTTGATCAACTCCATTTGTAGGTGAAGCGGAGCATCTTCCACATTACACTTACACGGATTTGCAAAAATATTGAAAGTGCTATCCATATTCCTAAAATCGGAAAACCGAATTTTGTTTTTGAAAAGCTTTAAGATGACTGTACAGCTGATTTACCAATTGCCCTTGTTTCTGAAGCTTCAAGTTCAGGTCGTTTAAGTGTCCTGTGATGTCTACCAGAAATGCCAAGTCACAAAGCCATGTTGGATCACAAATTTGCGGCAATGTTTTCTCTTTCATTCCCATAAAATCGGCTATTTCTTTCTAAGGTCATAAAATCTTTTTAGCATTTTGCCTTTGCTTAGCCACCTTACTTCGCAATAGTATGCCACAATCATCGTGTTCTGAAGAGAGTTCGTCCAAAAATGCTTTACGAGGCGATGGTTAAGACCGCGGGATCTAATAAAATTGATGGTATTTACTACCACATCCATAACGTTCTTCAGTCGAATGGACTTAGAGCACAAGTTTTGTTGGTGAATAATGCAATGCAGAATTATTAAATCACATTCTTGCACATTCATAGCGGTTGCTTTTTCCTTCAGAATTCTGATAAAACCTTTTCGTGGACGGACCATTGAAGGCGCACCATTTGTGCACACTTCAACTAATTTACACCACTGCAAACCATATTGCTCGAAAGTACTTTGCACCTCGGCAAAAATATCTTTTCCAGCAGTGGTCCCTTGTAGCGGCCGTAAAGCCAGTAATTCCTCTGTCACTACAAATTCTTCATCAACACCTCGTATAAAAATAGCTAACTGGGCTGTGTCAGATAAATCTGTACTCTCATCCAAAGCAATCGAAAATGCTTGAAAACCAGCCAGTCTTCTTTTCTGGACACAAAAGTTCTGCAATATCTACTAGGCACTCTTAACAAACTCCCTCTCAGAATATGACTTCGATGTTTTCGCTATTTTGGAACTAACTATAAAACTAGTTTTAACAAACACTGTCTAGATTTGATCTTTGTGAATGGAACATTTCTTGCTGTTTCCCTAAATCGGTAATGAGTTTTTTAATTTTATCATTTCCTAACTGGCCCGTAAGTAATTTATATTGAGCGAATGCTTGCTGGAGTAATGCCGCTTCATATTGTATTCTTTTAAAACAGAAATTGTTTCATCGCACAGCAAACACATAGGTTTACCGCTGTGCATGATAAAAAAGTATTCTTCGGTCATTTGTTTTGGAATTGACGACATTCTTGTCCACTTTCCGCTTTTTTAAACCAGACATCTTGATAGATTTTTTTTCTTCTGAGCTGAATTTGCTTGAATATTTCCCGCGTCTTTTCTTATCAGTTGTTAAGAAGTAATGAGTTGACTGAGCGATTTATATATTACCCGCAATAAGCAACTAGAATACTCTCGATCGTACGCGAATATGCGAGCTAGCCCTTATGAATAACAGTCGGCTCTGGAGCGCTTCGAGGTCATCGGGCGGCTTCCCGATGTTTATCTGTTTGTCTCTTTCTAACGACTATTTCTGACTCGATCTGTGGCGTTCCATTGCGTACGCTTAATAATATTATTTATCGATTTTAGTCTTTATGATTTGAATAAACACAGTTTTAGGTTGGTTGACGCTAATTACAAACAAACTATGTGTGCTAAATCATTAATTTTTTTGGCGCGTTATTTGAATTTCTCTCGCGGGCCGGATTGAAACTGGTGGAGGGCCGGATCCGGCCCGGGGGCCGGGGGTTGCCCATATATGCTATAGAGGATCGACATGGTCGACACGCAACGCGCAAAGTAGAGGTGTTACAGAGGTGTTAGAGGTGTTACAGAGTAACATGCTGAAAATATTAGTTTCAGCACTTTGGTGCGTAATGCGTAAAGATCATTTACGCGAGCTAGAGAAGAGGTCTGGAGAGGGCTGGGAACTCCACCAACTCTCTACTGGCCCGTGTGGTTAGAGTTCCAGGACCGTCCACCGCCCTGATGCAATGTGATTCCCTTTAGAGACAATTCCAATGGAAGGGCTAACCCCCCAAACATTTAAGATTATTAGACCACCATGGTAAACATCTCTTTGAGACGAGCAAGAACGAAAACTCAGCTAGACAGGAATATATTGCCAAATAGTGACAAAAAAGCTCAAAAGCTAAGACGTAGCATTAGAAGGAGAATAAGGAACACAGAAACTTTTGCAGTTGCCTTACACCATTTTCTTTTTCTATTTTTTTTGGTTGCATTTTCATCTATAAAGCTAGTTTGTTTATTTATAAGAAAGTATACAATCTGTATATTCTTTTTAATAAATTACGAGCATGATAATTATCATATTTAAATGAATGCAATAAAATTATACATTAAAATGCAATAAAAACTCTAGATATCTATAAGGTACTAAACTTACATGCTGTAGACCAAGTCGAATATACGAAATGTTCCTGATTAAGGCTAAAAGCGACATCTATAATACTCCAACCTACATCTCGTGCATGTATGTGTTAAGAAGTTTAAGACACCCCTATCTGATTTATAGATCCTAATTTGTTGATCTGCAATCAAAATTGTAATTAAAACTTAACAAACCAATATGTAAAAATAAAGAATCGATCGTACCTTGTGATGCAGTTATAAAATAGTTCCCTTTTTTCGAAAACGTTCCACAAAATACTTTACCATCGTGCTTATCGAGCTTTTCCATGTGATTTGGCAAAAACAATTTGAAATTTTCGTTTTATTTGGTCTTGAAAAACGATCATATGAACACATGCTTCGCTACAATTTTTTTTGAATTATTTCCATCTTTAAATATTACGTTTTATTCAACTTACTTCCCTATTGAGCAAACATAGTTGTAATATTATTACCTACTGGTTTTCTCGTAGATTGAAACTAATCCGCTAGCCAATGTTGTATCGAAATAAAAATCGCTTCCTGATAAGTCTAAAATTATTACTTATGACAAAAGGCTGGGTATACTTACATGTAGCTTTGCTAAGCATGGAGTATATTTAATTTTTGGTACACGACATCCACTATATGTATCTTCGTATTCTTCCGTATAAGCTGATAAGTGACCACTAGATATAAAAAAGACGTTTATCAATTTAATATAAAATTTTAATGTAAATAAATCATACTTTCTGTACCTATTTATTAGTCTTTGTATGATTTCAGCATAATGCAAATCAGTACTGTCACTATCATTATCTGAAGATCTTGAGTCATCGTCACTCATTCTTCTAGAGCTATGGGAGCCCATAGAAATTTAATGTATTTTTGTTGTTTTTCTTTGTTTGGTCTAGCGTTTAATAATACCTCTCAGTGCATATGGACAGAGAAATATTTTGCTTATATAATGTAAACATGTACTTGAAAATGTAAGAAATAAATGAAAGTAAAAAATGAATTAATGCTACCGAAGAAAGACGTTTACGTGCATCAAAGAGATATTAATTTTTTGCGGTAATTAATCTAAAATAGATTTATCTTAAAAGAAACTGAAAAGATATGCAACTATTACAAGTCATTTTCACAAATTCACTATACGCACTGTTAACATGAAACCGACTTTGTGTAAAAACCTAATTGCTATAAATAATACTTTATTTTCTCACAAGATTAAATCGAACACATTATACAAATATTTTCTACGTATACAAATAAGAAACCTACGTGAATTTTAACACATACGTAAATTCTTCGGAAAAATTAGTAAAAACGTGAACGCTAATGTGGACGAGGTCTTATAAAAAAATGAAGTTATCTTTATCTAGGAATTTTATGTTGCTATGTTAAGTTCATGCGCAACTGCAATAAAAGAAAGAGATTGGCAACAATTCCTTTTGACATTTCAAAAAGTTGACGTATTTGTTGACGTGTTGTCCATTTATATTTAAAAAAAAGTTGATTAAATAATTATTGTTAGGGCACAAAGTTGTATTGCAAAAAAATGTTTTAAACAAAGAATATCCAAAAAATGGCTCCGTCACAGAAAATTAATTTAAAAGATAAAATAGACGATGGGAAATCGATTTAAGCATGTGCGATCTTCAAGACGTTCCCGTGCGAGATATTGTAAGTTACCTCCCCTCGAATTTTAACTTTATTTCATATTTAGCATATCGTTTTAGGCGAACACCAAAAATATTTATAGTTTGGATTTATCGAATAATCATCTCATTACATTACCGGTAAGTATAGAAAAGGAATATGTGCTTTATAGTTTTTAGATAGTAGAAAATTGATTGTAAATTCAATTATCCTGTTCCTTACGGAGATAGAAAATCTTTGTAAATATCTAGTGTGATATTTAAGATTTACTGTATTAATTATTTTCGAAGTTATAGTTTGGATTTAAGCTATGTAGGTTTTTCTGTATATTTGACCTATTATTTCTCAAATGTTTGTTTTAATGGGGAATTTAAATCCATATAAAGCAAGAATTATTTTTTTCTTTTATATCTTACATTGCAATGTATTAAATTTGTTTCTATATGGTCTAAATTTACATATCTATTTCTATAATTGCTGGAATTAGACTCATGCCTGAATGCGGTGTCTAACAGATTCCCAGGCTTAATTGTGGGCATCTAACAGGTTTCCCCAAGCCCAAATATAGGTGTCTAACGGGTTTCCCCAAGGCTAAATTAGGTCCCTTTAGGGTTCCCAACCTAAATTAGGTCCCTCTATGGTTTCCCAAAGCCTAAATTAAGTTCCTTTAGGGTTCCCAAGCCAAATTAGGTCCCATTATGGTTCGCAAGCCATAATGTTGCATTTATTGGTTGAGTTTTTGGGGAATGGGGTTTGCTGTCAATGTACTGATAGCGCTGACAGCTATAAAACTTATCGTTTATCACAGCTTCCCCTTTAACACACCTTAAAACATTTTTTTCATCTGAGATTTCAAGGAAATTTCTCATCCATCATTTTCCGTCATAAATACAGGCAATATACTGCCCCGGTTGAAAGGGTTTACAACATCCACATAATGAACGGTGTTCTTGCACTTTAATCAAAAATTGATATTGGATACATTAAGCGTATTCTTTTTACAAAAAAACCCTGAGCGATTCAGAGAAACTCGATAACTAATAACCGTGTTCTTTTTACACACTACCTCAGAGTTTTTGTGAGATTCTTGCTTCCCCCAGCATCAATGAAGCATATGTAAGAGGGGGCAGTTTTTGATGAGTTTTTTTAAAGGGGTGTGTTTTCTGAGCACGTGCAGTAAATGTATATACGTCAGTTTTGTGTATATTTTAAAATTAAGAGGTTAGTTTTCCCCCCGGCTATACCGTTACCAACCGAGACAACAAGGCCCTCAGCGCTCTTTGATAACGTCACGCTGTTTAGGTGATGTATTGCCATGCACGATATTAGCCTAGGCGGTAAGGAATCGTTTTTTGCACCTCTTTTTTATGTTTTGAAGGGCTTCCGGTTTAAAGAGGATGCCAGTCGTCAACTGAGCCCTTTTTTTCATCCCATTCGATTTTTTTGGAAAAAGCGAAGTTTCAAAGCAAAAATCGAACACGTAACCAAACACCATTTTCGTGGGAAAAATGTAATTGTGGTTGGTATTGAATCGACTAATTATTATTATTTGTAATTGTACATGTATTTGAAAGAAACTAAGGGTTTAAATGATGCAGTAATTGCAATTTTATTCGAAATTTTACATATTTTTTACATATATCAGTGTCCAAAGTGTTTTAAACAGAATGATTATTATACACTTTTGAAAAACATCTCTTCGTGTTCAAGAATAATTTTGTTAGATATAACGTAAAAATATAAATTATTTAAACAATAAGATTTCACCTTTTTGTAAAATACATGGACAGTTAGGGAATTGAGTTGGAATAGCACCCTTTTTTTTAAACCTAGGATTTTTTTAACCTACATTTATAGTTTCACTGCTTGTGCTGTTGAAAAATAAATAAATCTTTAAAACGCAAGAAACGATCTGAACGTGTGAATGTCCAATCTACAAATAGGGCTGATCGGCGACCTACTGCAAAATACGTCACACCCTGCAAAACGTCAACTGGTTAGCCTTGTTTTTTTCGGTATAACGGAAGGGGCCCCCAACAATATACAAAGGGATAATAGTAAATTGGGGTCCCTACCCTTGTTACACAAAGAAAATCGCCGCGTCAGTTGTCAATATATCGGCGAAGTTAGTGCAATATTTCACACAATCCCATGTGAATGCAGCTTTATTGTAGAGTCTGTTATTAAAAAATTTTAAAACCCATTTTCCTGTAAATAACGTTTTTATTAATTGAGATTACAAGTAAATTAAAAATATGGAAAGTGGGGGTAAAATTACTGCTAAATGTGTCAATTCATAGGTTATCTCGGGCCCGGAAACAATAGGCATTTTCGATAAATGGAACGGTAGATCCACTTGATATATGTCCTGATCATTCCTTTTACATTCAATACATGTACGGGACCATTACTGAATGTGTTTATCCATAGCGGTGGGGAACCGCTCCAATTATCGAAATGCCTATTGCTATTTATCTTAATTATTTCACATGCGCGTGTATGTCATACTTTCACCGACTTAAACTTCAACATTATCCAATACGTTTTCAATTAATTAATTATCCAATAATTTTAACAACAAACAAAGTCAAATAAGGAAAAGTTCAGATGACCGAATGGGAATCAACCAACTGATCTTTTGCGGTTGACATGATATGGGCAGTATTAAAGAGTTTTTATAAAAGTTGTCCTTTCCACTCCATATTATATTGTTTCTATATTTACTTTTACTTTTGAAAAACTTCGCCACATTAAAATTTCTCACCAAGCTCGATTTAAGCAAGAATCCTTAAAGGAATTGCCGGAAAATTTCGGCGATCTCGTCAAGCTAAAACACCTAGACTTGTACAAAAACGAGCTAAGCATTTACCGCTCACCTTCGGCAAATTTAAAGCGTTAAAATGGCTCGACCTAAAAGACAATCCATTGTCCCAGTGAAGGGATGCGGCCGGCCAAATGCCTTGTGCCAAATCCCTGGCGTTGCTAAGAAATCGCCCAAATTTACGCAAAACTAAAATGAAGAGAAGCCAAAAGGGGAAATGAGAGAGAAGCGAGCAAAAAGATCGCAAGCAAACGGCTAGCGCTGGAAACAGAAACAACAGGAGAAGAAGAATAAGAAGAAAGAAAAGAAAAAAAAAAAGGAGAAAACGCGCATAAGGATAAGGAATATTTAGGAAAAAGTAAGGGAAAAGGAGATTTATCTCCTACGGAGAATTTCCCGCAAAACCCAGAAAAAAACAAAGCTTCGGGTTGTAATTTAATCTTCATTAGTTTTAAGCACATTTTCTTTTTCGCGTTTTTTTTTGTGTTCCTTTTGACATCTTGAAGGGGAAATTTCACCCGCAAAATCGAAATAAAAAGTCGAAAAACGGGGGGGAACTTGGGGAACGATGCCGCCCCCTTACCTTTGTTTTTTAAAAATGATTTCGGCCATACTCGGGTATTCCCCACTAAAAGGGAACATAATACGTTGTTGCTATTACGTGGACATTAAAACAAGATTTAATGCTGACAATATTTAAATTATATTTATGAAAAGGATTTTAAAAATTTTTTCTATATTTTTTTAAAGTTAAGTATAAGAGATAGATTGTTGAAATATTTTTATAATAAATTTTTTGAAAAGTTGTTTTTTTTGTTTCTTTTTGATAAGAAGATTTGGGAATTTTGGGTCGGTTGCAGAAAAATTTGGGGCCCCGGGATAGAAAATTTTGACGGGGGCCCCCCTTTTTTATAAAAAAAACGCCAAAATTAAAAAATTTAAATATTGCCTTTTTGTGGGTTAGCAGTATTTAGAAAAATTATAAACAAAGGGTTGGCATTCGGGCCCCGGAAATTAATCCGTCTGGTCTCAGCAGCACAAAAAACCAAATGGTAAAAAACCCGGACACTCCGCACCCCACAAATTTAATAACCGGGAAAGGCCCCCTTTTTGAAGACACGTGGGCGTGCGTAGCTCACCCCGCAAAGCGTAGGCCCCCAGACGCAAGGGGTCCAAAGGGGCCCTTCCCATCTTCTTGTTTTTACCCTGTTTTGATAAAAAAATCTTTGAAAGTCTTGCGTGGGGGGCCCAAATTTGGTATTACGCCACCAAAACGGGTCATATATCAAACCAAGTACGATCAATCGATATACTAAAGACCTTTTCCCCAGTTAATTAATTTGTGTGGTGCCGTGATATTGTTTTACCATTACCCCAGCCTTGCTCCCCTTATTAAGACCAACAAATAATTTTTGTTTTTATTGATTTATTTTTTAAAAACACTCATAATCGGTCTTCGCGACAGAATCGGATCGTCGCATGGGCCCCGTATTATAAAAAAGAGGTAGGTGGACTACACCCAATAAAGTAAAAAATTTTAAAAATCGATCCCTTACGAAAAAAAAAAAAGTGACGCAGTAAAAGCTTGGTAAATAGCGAAAATGTACGCGTTCAGGTTTTTGTTGTAAATTTTTTTTTTGAAAACGGATTTGTTTGTATGTAAGTAATAGCTATAAAAAAATAAAAAAGTAAATTAAATTAAATATTGAAAAAATTTTTCTCAGTAAGGAATAAACCTAACACCTCCTGCTTGCCGGACGGGGTGTAACCCACACCACGAGGACCTTGATGCCGGGAACGTTCACTTTTTAATACCTGGGTATTATTTTACGCAAAAATATTTGACAGACAATTTTAATTTTTTACATGCCAATAACTAATTAATTAAATATTTTGATGCCCTCGGGGAAATTTTGAAAAAATTTAAATTTCCTTGGGTTTTTTGACGTAAAATAACTTGAAAAAAACTCTCCCGGTAAAGTCGTTGGAAGTACGGCGGTTCCGTCGAAAAAAAAGAAGAAATTAAACCATAGGCTTTCATTTGATCCCAAATACTGTACTGAACCGTTCGTCGGTACAAATTTTGTGTTCCATTTGAAAAAAACGGTCTTTCCAAACCGTACTTTTTTGAAATCCCCTTTCCCCTTTGCGTCCTTACCATTGGCACGTCCTTAAAGTTCGGACGCATGCGCAAGACTGGTTTATCTATTTCCACATTATTACACCACTGAGGTTTTGGTTTTGGGTTTTACTGTGGAGGGGGGGTCGTTTGGTTAAATTTTCAATAAAAATAACTTCAAAAAATATAGAAAAAAAATTATCTTCACGCTACATTAAACCGTCCTTTTGTTTTTGGTTTAATCAATCTGTTTACATCACTCTCTTTTTTGTACCTTTGTTCTTTTTCACTGTGACTGTCACGTTATATTTCCAAATTTAAAATCTCTAACAGTAATAATATAGTGCCCAACTTAAGGTTATACCCTTTCAATACCCGGGGTTTTAAATCGAAATTTGATTTATAATAATACTGGCCTTTCTATAGGGGAATTTCTTTTTGTTTACATTTTCAAAATAGAAAGATAGGTTAGAATTATATTTATGTCCAGCCCGATAAATGCATGTTCCTTTTAGTTCAATGTAAGTACCGTTCAGTACAGTACTTTGAGGAACGATACGGTACAGTTAATAAAGCAAATCGATAGCAGCTAATGCAAATGAATGGACGACACGGCATGGGTCAAGATGACGAGCCAGATGGCCGCTGAAAAGTGGGCGACCTCAGCATCGGGCTGTGCCGTGACGGACAAGTGTGCGACAATCTTTATTCTTCAGCAACAAAATATGTTAGACATTTAATTATTTTTATAAACACAATCGCTTTTTTGTATTCAGGCTATTGTAGTCACTATGATCGTCATTGGGATATGGCAAACAATAGGAGATAGAGAGTTGGTTAAATGGGGCAAAATATATGTGATGTCAGGGCCCACCTTTTTAAATAAAGAAAAACTGCTCTATGGAGGAAAAAACAAAAAAAAAGAAACGAAAATCTACATTTTGTCGTCTAACTCATTTCGTGTAAAAGATACGGAAACAGTATTTTTTATCTTAAATATTAATTTTAGGCGACTTTGACTCTATCAGAAAGAACATAAGACACACATACAAACGTTGCGAATTATTTTTATACATACGTACTGTGTTTCGCTTCGAGAGGTACTGAGCCATCGAGGAAATAAATATTTTATACAGTGTGGTCCTAAAGTCAACCCCCCCACATGCTAACTTTTGAACGATAGGAGCTAACACTTTCACCGGAAGTGACGCCAACTTTCTTATTTTAAATAGAACATCCTGCATATTTTGACGCTTTTGAAAAGGTAATCAAAAGGCGACATATATTATACTTTAATTTACGGAATATAACGATATGCAGCAATAACGGTTTTGGTAATCCTCTTTTGTTGTTACGCAAAGTTGGCTAGGAAAGAGCGCCAAATTGTTTCTTGTGACAATAGACTGATCTAAAGAGCTCGTTGCTAAGCAAAGTAATCATAACAATTGCGAAACTGTCTAGTCTCAATTCTAAAAGCGTAAATTATTCTTATTTATTGTTATTATTTATTATAACCTGCATTTGTCTTACTTTCGTTCTTTGTGCTCGTTATTATTTTGTCATTTTAACTTATTTTGCTAATTGTTATTTCTCCTTTACTGTATGGAACTTTATTGTAGTTAATTAATTGTGGAAAGTTTGTTTAAATTTGTTAGTTTTTGACAGGCAATGTGCGTAAGATTCAATTTTTTATGTTTTTGACTTTACAATGGCCTCCGCATGGACCATGTGAGATACCATTAAGTACCTAACTTTAATATTCGGTAAATTTGGCAACAATTAGCTAATAGAATTGACTCAATAATTTTGCATGGTTCGTGCCGAAGCCATCATAAAAGTAACAACACAAAAAGCCTAAAAAACAAACATTATCTATCAAAAACTAACATATTTAAACAAACTTACCGTAACTAATTAATTGCAATAATGTTTGATAAAGGAATAACGACAATTAACAAAACAAGTTAAAATGAGGGAAAACAATAACGAGAACAAAGAAGGAACGTATGACAAATGCAAAATGTAATAACAATAAACAACAAGAATAATTTACGGTTTTGGAATTGAGATTTGATAGTTTGGCAATTGTTATGATTACTTTGTTTAGCAACGAGCTCATTAGATCAATCTCACGTTACAAGAAGCAATTTGGCGCTCTTCCCTTGCCAACTTTGCGTAACGACAAAAACAGATTACCAAAACCTTTATTGTTGGATTCGATTATCTTTCCGAAAGCGTAAAAATATACAGGATGTTCTATTTAAAATAAGAAAGTTGACGTCACTTCCGGTGAAACCGGAAACACAATTGAAGTGTCGATAACGGCAAAAGTTAGTTCATAAAAATCAGAAGTCGACTATTTTTTTTAACGCTAGCTTTTGTCGTTCAAATGCTAGCTACGAGGGCGGACATTTCAGGACCTCACTGTACATATAAACATAAACAATTGGTCCTTCCTCTTCGCAAGAAAGATCCACCGAAGCAGACGATTAGCCGTATTGTTCTTCAAATCAGGAAAACATAACAGTTTTAGTATGTTAAATAAATACATTACGTTTTTATTTTAATCTAGATTTTTTTTTATTAGCAATTAATTTTTGAGTTTGTATATTGTATTTAATTAGACACCAAACTGTTAATATTCTCAAGCAAAAACAATTGAAATTTACTAAACACAAAGTTGATTTAATAATAAATATACTTGATCATTTACGTTTCCAAATAAATTTCTTTCATTAAAATGTCCCATATATCCTTCTAATTTATCAAAATATCTTGATTTACATGCTGTTTTTATTTAGATTCATATTATTTCTTTTGTATAATTTTTAAATTATACAGAAGAGTCTCAATTTCTTACATTGCAGTTAGTTTTTTTAAAAATTCACATCTTATCCCTTCTAGCTAATTTTCTCTTTTGTATCAATATTTCCATACGCCACTGTATACGCATACAGTAAAGTATTCTCCGTTACATTTTTGTGCTACAGATTACCTCCTAGTTTCTCAATCAATAACAGAACAAAGAATAACGTTTGAAGTTTATCAAATCCCATAGTATCAAATATTAGTCAATATTTATTTACAAACATTCCATCATAACGTCAACCGCTAAGTGCCCAATGTCCCCACCTGATTACAATATCTCTGTACTGTGGTACTGGTATAATTATTTGTAATATAATCTATGGGTAGATGAAAGTAATTTGCAAAAGATCAACTAGTATTCGCAGAGACGTAGTTTTAACTATACTGCAACAGCAAAATGAAATACGTTTTAATTTTCATTTGTGTGTTTCAAATTAAGAACCTTCAGGGTGTTTATGTAGTGGAAAACGACTACGACATTAAATATAAACCGACATGGGACAGCTTAGATACACGGCTGTTACCCGAATGGTACGACAAAGCGAAGATTGGTATATTTCTGCATTGGGGCGTATATGCAGTACCGGGATTTGGATCTGAGTGGTTTTGGATGGATTGGAGAGGTATAGATATTTTATTTCATTTCGAACTTCAAAGAAAAATATTTTTTGGTGCTAATTTATTCCATAAATAAAAAGTTGTTTTTATTTGTACGTTAAATTCGAAAAAAATTTACTTGATTAAGTTCGAACTAGTTGTGCAAAGTAATGTGTTTAAAAAAACGACGATTTATTCGAGCATTCCCTCAAAAATTAGAACTTCGTATACACAGCGATTCGCTGAAAGTTGGAACTGTGAAATATGTAAGATAGGTAGGTTAGCTGCTTGAGTTGGTTATTGCAAATTTTTGATATCGTTATAAAATATGCATATAAAACTAATTAGCTTTACGATATTAGTTAATTTAACTCGACTGTTTATATGTAATTAAAAGATTCCATATACACAGCATGTTTCAAAAAAAGAGAAACATGCCTAATGAAACGTTTGATTTGGGAGTGTAACATTCGTAAATTAATTTAATTTAGGAATTGCCGTCTATTTTCATCAAGCTCGATTAAAACACAAACAATTTAACATAATACATAATACAATTCGTTCTCCTCTCACATAACCTTACTTAAAAACATGACGGCCACCTCCTATCATCCTAACTTCATTTCGTTTCTCGCTTAAGAACTAGATACAGGCGTACCGACCATCAGGGAAGTGGGAAATTCAAAATTTTAAATTTACTTTCTACAGAATTTTCGATTTCTTGTGAATTAAATCTCTAAAATGGTACAGAAAGATATATTAAGGTTATGCAGCTACTTCATTGGTTTATTTCAATTTGAGGGCGTTTAGAAACCCTCTACTCTTTTGCTAATAAAATGTATTGGAGCGCTTTCAAGTAAGCGTGTCAACAAAACGTTCTTTTTATTTACACTTCGTAAATATAGTTTAAAATACTAATCTTTTTAATGTGCATAACAACAAAAACCGTGAATTTAAAAACCTTTCCTTACATAACATTAAAATTTAAAAAGAGGGCGTGTTATAAATCTATACGTTCGGTCTGTGGTTGTTTATTTGCAAGTGGGCGTGCTAACATGTTCCTTTACTTTAACTTTAGGAAATTACTTAAAAGATAAATTTCTTTTCAATATGTAAACATTTGTGTCTAATTTGAATAATAAAGTAGAATACCTGAATATATTTTCATGACGTGTTACTTCTATTGGTTAATTTTAAAGAAAAAGGCGTGGTATAAATGTCGGATATTTCCATTAGTTTCCTTAGAGTGTGTAATTAAGGTTTTTGTAAATTCACAATTTCTTTTTCGGTTATGTAAGGTTCGACAAACGAGTGCAACGTCAGAGGCGTATCGCAGAAAAGTAGGTACGTGAGATACAGTATTATTCTTATCTTTTATTGACATCTTGGGCCAGTAGTATTGTGTCGTAGTGGACATCAAGACGTCAATAAAAGGTAAGAATATATTATTTTTTAATACTGTGTCTCACGTACCTACCTTTGCGCGATACGCTTCTGACGTTGCACTCGTTTGTCGAACCAGTTATAAGATTAAAAAAATATACACTTATAATAGAAGAAAATTTATAGCATTTAATGTACATATTACGAATATTTAGGTATATTGTTTGTCTGTATCTCAACTTTTTACGGGTTAATGCTATAGGTTAGGACTGTGGTTAGGTTAGAATGAGATAAATGCATGTGAGGACGTTAGCATTTTTTCGAATAAAATTAATATTGATAAATATTATTAAAAGTAATAGAAAGAGACATGGAAAAAGATGCTAATTGAACCTATATTATTGTAATCACGTTGACGAAATTGATTATATGACTTTAGTATGACGTTGTGACGTAATCATAATCACTGTTACGTCACAGTTAAAATAACTGTTACCCAGTCACATTTACTTTTCGAATGTCAAACTGCGTTTTATATTAAAAACAAAGGCGAATTCGATAAGTTACTCTTGTCAAAATTTTGACTAGAGCTGGACTCGCTTGAATTTATGGCGGGTTTTGTCAGCTATCCGGGCCGAATTATGCAGAGTTGGACTCGTTCGTTATGACAGAAAGAGCGAATTCGCAGGTTTTGGCAATTATTGGATTCATTAATTCTTTAAGAAGAATTACCACTTACATTTATGTAAAATAATTCATTCAGAATTTAATAAACCACCTAAATATTTAGTAAAATACAGGGCATTCAATTTAAAATAAAAAAACACAATTAAATCTTTATTAACTCCTTGTTCTAGTTGTTCTACACCTTGCTAGATATTAGGCTTACAATGTGATATAAGAAGATGTGTGTTAAATCGCACAATACCTAAACAATTCAACATAAGCAGCCTTACAATTAGTATTCTTCCTGTAAATCTTTACTGTTGAACTGTTGACAACAAATAATTGTTATTTCAGGAGCTAAACTATCTCCTTTCATAAACTTTATGGAAACCAATTATCCACCAGGTTTTACTTACCAAGACTTTGCGAAGGGTTTTACTGCCGAATTCTACGACCCAGACCATTGGGCGAAAATTTTCAAGCAATCTGGTGCAAAGTAATTTCAACATTCAACTTTGACCAGCAGAAATTAATCTTTTTAATGTTAAATTTTTTGACAGATACGTAGTATTAACCAGCAAACACCACGAAGGCTACACTCTATGGCCTTCAACTTATTCATTTAGTTGGAATGCCGTGGATGTTGGTCCTCATAGAGATCTGTTAGGAGAACTAGCCGTTGCCGTTAGAAACCAAAGCTTACGTATGGGATTCTACCATTCGCTATACGAATGGTTTAACCCAAGATATCTGAGCGATAAGGATGCAAATTTCTCAACTAGGGTTTTTGTTGAAAACAAAGTTATGCCCGAATTAACTGAATTGGTGAATCTATACGAACCGGATGTGATTTGGTCAGATGGGGATTGGGAAGCAGAAGACAGCTATTGGAAATCTACCGAATTCTTAGCTTGGTTGTACAATGAAAGCCCCGTAAAAGATACGGTGGTCGTTAATGATCGCTGGGGAAGTGGAATACCTTGTAAACATGGAGATTTTTACACGTGCACGGATAGGTATAATCCAGGTAAAAAATTAAGTGTTTATCAATCATAACAAAGCCCTAGAACAAGATTTTAATCGTTTGATTTTTGGTCAAATATTGCAAAAACGTTGCGACCAATGAAAATGAGGCTCAAGTTTGAGAATTTTTAAAATTGTGTTCCTTTTAGAAACTTTGTTAAATGGTAATTTAGCTACAGTTTGGATTACACCTGTATTTATTTTCTTTACGCTGTAATCTGAGTAATTCTTGTCTGTAAGCCTTCACTATTGTTCTTTACGGAATATTCACTCTGATTTTTGGAATAGCCTGTATAGTTTAAAATAATTGCTTCACTTAAGATGACTTTTAATTGAAACTATTCTGATGATGTCCCTTTTGGTTCTGATGCAAATTGCAAGTTTGTACAATCCAAATCAGAAACATTTTAGGGGTACTGCAACCTCACAAATGGGAAAATGCGATGACCGTAGATAAAAACTCTTGGGGTTTCCGCAGGAACATGGATTACGATGATATTTTAACGACTTTCGAATTGATTAAGACCATGGTGGAGACAGTATCTTGTGGAGGTTTCTATTTCAACCCCTTGGGATGTTTTCAATCGCTAATATTTAACAATTTGTTTTAGGAAATATCTTAATTAATGTTGGCCCTACTAAAGAAGGCACCATCCAGCCGATATTTCAAGAAAGACTCCTCGATTTAGGTAAATGGTTGCAAGTTAACGGTGAAGCCATTTACGAATCTCGCCCATGGAGTGTACAAAACGATACCGTTAGTCAAGTTTGGTACACTTCCAAACCTGGTGTTGTATATGCCATCTCATTAGAGTGGCCGACTTATAGCAGAATATTATTGGGGTCAGTTGCGCATATATTCAATAATTCGTACACAACTGTTGAATTGTTAGGGTATAACAAATCACTGAAGGTAATAATTAAGCGTTTTTGTGTTTTTTAATTTAAAGTTTATCTATTCTTGTTCTAGTGGAGAACTGCCGACAATATTACAGTTATCAAATTGCCGGAAAAAGCTAAGATTGAGTCAGAATGGGCTTGGGTGCTAAAAATAACTAACTTTAATTAATCTATTGCCATTACTAGGTTTTCCCGGCTAAGGTCCGGCCTTTAATCAATTCTTTTTAAATATTAAATACATTTTTGTCCCATTGACGACAATATACAGTTAGGTTTGATATAATTTTATATACTTAAAATAACATCTTTGAAAATATCTGTATTATGTTACCACCAATGCTATAAAGTTTACCAAAGAAATTTATTGAGATTTATTCTTACTGCCTACCCGTTTTACCTAAAAATTTATTGCTTTTCAAGTGTTATTGGTGCGGTGTGTTTATAGATGTTTCATAATCATTGTTATCGTTACAATATTTATAAAGTTATCGCGAATGAAGTAAACACTTACAGATCCAATAGCTCTTAGAAATAACTTTGTAGGTTTGATAGACTTTATACTATTTCACATTTTTTTTCTCATGTATCTGCTTTGCTTTTATAATTATAATTACATATATGGCAAGATGATAACATTGATGAGGTCAGATAAACAATAACACCTATCTGCTTCGTTAGAAAGTTTTAGAGTTTGTTTTTCTTCATATTGATGTGAGCGTTCCATGTAAGTCTTTGATCGAACCATATACCAAGGTATTTCGTTTCTTTGACCAATGGAATCTCCACTCCTCCTAGCGTAATTAGCTTTAAGCTTCGAATTATGCATTTTTTTGTGTGTACGATGATTTGTTTTGGCCGTTGACTGTAAGTCTTTCCTGTTTACACCAGTTATCTACTGTATTTAGGGCATTTTGCATTCTTTCTTTTATTACCCCGGCAAATTTGCCTCGTATTACTATTGCTAGATCGTCAGCATATCCTAGGCAATAAAGGCCGCCTTCTTTGGATGGCTTCGTTATTAGGGGGACGAGGGACAGTACACCTCCTTGCCTTGACAGTACACCCCCTGCCCTTACTTTGATATTAGCCTCCCCCGGAGACGCTTCTATTATGCGTTCCTCTAGGGGGGCCTTTACCCATTGACAGAGTCGTGAGAGGACTCTCATTTCCTTGATTGCCTCTACTAGGGAATTCGTGGTGGGGTTGACAAAGGCCCCTGCTACATCCAGAAAGGTAGTCATTGCCATCTCCTTATCCTCTATTGACTTAGAGATGAATCTATTTAGGTCATCCAGCGCTGAGTCCGTTGACCTTCCTGGTTGGTATGCGTATTGACAAGCGCTGAGTGGTTGCTTTGTCAGCGTTTCGTCTCTAATATACTTGTCCACCAGTCGCTCCAGTGTCTAATAGAAAGGAGGACAGGATGGGTCTATATGATTTTGGTGTTAGGTCAGAGACCCTTCCCACTTTGGGTAAAAATATGACCTTAGTCATACGAAACTGAGTTGGCGTATATCCCCATGCTAGACAGCTTTTGAAGGTATTGCACAAGCAAGGTATAAGCACCCCCACTCTCATTTGTAGTAACACTGGATAGATTCCATCCACTCTGGGATATTTGAATGGCTGGAACCTGCTTATTGCCCATCAGCATCTGTGGCCATTTTCCAGTCCTTTCGGCTTGGTCTGTTTGGCATTCGCTCGAGGGGCTTTGGCTCTTGTGACTCCATTAGAATTGTCGAGGCTGGAAAGTGGGCCTTTATTAGTTCTTGCAAACTTTCCTCCTTAATTTCGGTGTAGGTGTTATCTTCCTGGTCAGGTTCCGTGCCCCTCAGCTTTAGGAGCCTCGCATTGTTCTTTTGGCACTTCAGCTTTAGAACCTGGTTTGGTTTTCACCTTGGTTTTCTTTATTTTTGTTTTTACTTTTTCTGTTTTCTCCATGCTGTTCCCACGAGAAGCTAGAGAAATAATGGTCCACCCAGTCAGAGTCCCGCATGATCAGGTGAGGCTATTTTCAAGGGAAGATTCGCGACCGCAGTTTAACCCCTACGGCCATTCATCCCTCGGCACCTTGGATTCGGGTTTTTGGTATCTCTCTTAGTCTGGCCCTTCACCTTCAACCTGTCCAGCATGGGTAGCCCTACCAGTAGCAATGCTACCGCTGGCATAGCTCTCAGGTTCATTAGAGCATGCAAGCTCCTCCACCCGCCCAGAGACCTACGTTAAAGTGGAGATACCCCGAAGGAGCTATAGTTAAGTTAGGGAATGGCGAAAATAAATTTCCTATGTACATTCGTATTTGTCACGCTTTAGTTGTAACATTAGGAGTTATATTACTTTAAAATGCTGACTATTATACACATAAGGAAAGAAAATGTCTTGCTATACGAAAAAGCGTACATGCGACAACGGTAAAAGCGAATGGTTAGTTACGAGGTTGACTGCATGATGTGCGGACGATCTTAGTAAGAATTTCTAGAGTATTTATTTTTCTTTTATTTTATTTCATCAGAATCTGTTTTTATTTTCGTCTTTAAAATTTTTATGTTTCGTTTAAGCTTCGTAGCAACAATAAAATAAATATGCGAAACTCTCACTTCCAGACGACTATGACTTCAAATTATTACGTGTGCTCTTGCACACTAGGTCTACATGCCAATGTTATTATAAGCGTCCTAACGACCCTCCTCGCTCTCTCGCCGTGCATAAATAAATATAGCTAATTTCGCATCTTCCCAATGTGTATGTTTACCTATTAAATTACCTTGATAACATTTCTGCAGATCTAGTGTCTGCTCTTAATCCACGGGATCCATTGTATGGCGTCCTGTAACTTATATTCAATAAGCTCACTTAGGAATTCAATTCAATTCAGAATTTAAACGTCTTTATCTGCTGTTTGTTTTTCTATTTGCATGTTTTGAAACGCTTGACCGAATTCGATAAAAGATACATTTATTAGCTGTCACCAAAAAAGTTAGTCTAATTCAAGTATTTAGCGCGATGATTTCGATTTCAGTCTTGTTAATATTACTCCATTTTCGAAATTGTTTTTGCGATTACGAGGCAACTTGGGAAAGTTTAGATTCCAGGCCGCTACCTGAATGGTATGATCAAGCTAAGATAGGAATCTTTCTCCATTGGGGGGTCTATTCAGTGCCGGGATTCGGCAACGAGTGGTTTTGGAAAAATTGGAAAGGTAATAAATCAGAGACGTTTGAATTATATCATCAAACAATTTTATTTAATCTGTTCACAGAGAATGTAACTTATGTACCTTACGTAGATTACATAAAAAATAATTATCGTCCTGGATTTACCTATCAAGAGTTCGCTCCTGAGTTTACCGCGAAATTTTTCGCGCCAAATGATTGGGCAACGCTTTTCAAAAACGCTGGAGCAAAGTGAGTTTTGTAATCTTTGTCTCTAGAGTTTCATCGAAATCTGAATTTTCGCCGGCGTTCCCTTGTTAGAATTAAGGTATTTGGGGCGATTGGCAGCACAAAAATGTGTTAACGACTAATTAGCAGAGATTTCCGAAGTTTATTTGAATGATACTTTTCAGGTACGTCGTTTTGACCAGCAAACACCATGAAGGTTTTACATTATGGCCATCTACGTACAGTTACAGTTGGAATTCTGCAGATGTAGGACCTCACAAGGATTTATTAGGTAAATATTCTAAAATGCATACTTTTTAAAAATAAAAAAATATTTGAAATTGCCTATACCGTAAAGCGAACGGAACTATATATTCTTTCTAGTGATAAGCGATACTTTATCGCCAGCGATTTATTTACCATTAGTTTACAACCACTGATAACATAAGTGACATCAAATTTGATTAGAAGCTTTCAAATAGTATAGATAAATAGTAGTAGAGTTTATCATAAGCTGATAGTATATTCATAAATATTACATTTACCGTCAAATTTGAGATTGAAAATTTGCTTATTTTTATATTACCATAAGCTCAATATTCATTAAAGAAAAAAAACATACCAAAGCATTGGAGGTGTATGTTTGGAGATAAAACATACATACATGCCATAGATGCATCTCTGTGAATTCGGATTACTACAATTATAGTTGCCGTTCTTAAGAAATGATTTCGATATACGATATACGAGGTAGGCACCATAAATTCTCGGCCTAATATACAAAAAATAAACTTGGTAACAGCACAACAATCGTCCTTAAAACGACGTCCTCTAAAGTCTTTCTTTAAATGAGAAAATAAATAATAATCACTTGGATCTATGATCGGACTATACGGTGGATGTTCCAATTCTTGAAAGCCGCATTCGCGGATGGCACTTTGTGAAATGGCGGCTGTATGGACGAGTTCATTGTTTGCAATAATTGAACACCTTGTGTCAATTTTCCTCGACGTATTGCACGAATATTATCCCTCAATCTATGCAACAAAGACGTATAATATGCGCTGTTGACAGTTGTATTGCGCTCTTTAAAGTTAATGGGTAAAATACCCTCATAATCCCAGAATATTGTGGCCACCATCTTTTTCGTTGATTGAATGACTTTCGCTTTTCTGGGATGAGGTTCATCAGGTCGCCGCGATTTCATCAATTCCTTTGTGGATAAAGGATCGTAATATAAAAGCATTATCTCATCTCCTGTGACAATGGACTCCAAAATCAGTTTCGGGTCGTCTCCACACATGCTTAAAGACGAACGCGCACATTTGACCCGACGTTCACGTTGGAGAACAGAAAGAAAATGTGGTACCCATCTTTGCACTAATCTTATTCATACCCAAATGGTTATGGAGAATTCGGTGAATACTTGTTTCAAAAATGTTAAACATCACTGCTAATTCCTTCACTTTCAAACGGGGATCTCCTAATACCATTTCTTCAATAATTGAAATGTTTTGAGGCGTTATCAGTTCAATTGGCTCATCATCTTCAAGAGATTCTTGCTCCAAACAGAAACATTTTGCCTACTTTTTTACAGTGTAATATGAAGGAGATAAATCACCATAAACGCAGTCTAAACGTTGTTTCATGTGATTAGGCGTACGCCTTTCTTTTGTTAAAAATTGAATGACCGCGTGGTACTCAATTTTCGTTACGTGGGACGTTTACATGCACTAGTCACGATGTCTAGCTAGCTACTAAAAATTACTACTCTTCGAGCTGTAATATATATAGTGTAGGCCTCGCACATGTCCAACTCGTCCAACCTAGTGCAATAAATTCAGTTAAAAATTAGGTATATAATTTTTCCAAAAGTGGTTCGTGAATAGTTTGGGACAGCCTGTATATTTCTTCACTATGTAACGACCAGTGACTATTGTAACAAATCGTTAACCGTCCGCATAAATTGTACGACTCTTAAGCCAAAAACGAGAATAAAACCATTAGTAGAATAAGTTTACTTAATTCTTTAAATTATTTTTTCAATTTTGTTTAACTTTTATTTTGGTCACTTTTTGACGTCACTGTATGTTTCTCTCGACCAGTGGTGTATATGAACTTGTGTAACGTTTTATCTTGAAATTGTCTTTGCCTCTATACGTCAAGTACAAGAAATGATACGTCAGGCAATTTTTTGGTATATAAGCCGTGCAGAATCGCATTTTGTAAAAGTTCTCTCCTGTCCTTTCCTCTTGCATCGTAGACAGCTAGAGCTCTCTTAGGCAAGATCCGACGGAACCCACATCGCTGGCGGCTAGGAGTGTTCTTGGTGGGCATTTCACACTCACATTGCTGATGGCTTGAGCTGTCCTTGGTGAGTGTCCGCCTGTCTAGGGCTGTCCTTGGTGGGTACCAGTCAGTCCACACTTCATTCTTATATAAATCTTGTAACTCTAATAGCGCATTCCATTGGTAATTCTAGCACTATCGACTAGAGCATGATCGGAGCACGAGTTGCACGTTCCATTGGAATGCGTATCGCAATAATATATGTTCCATTGGTAACGTTAGAGCAGTCACAGTTGCACTCGGAGCAATTTTTAAGAGCCGGTTAAGGGAATATGGCCGACTGCTAACAGCTGATGTTTACAAATACAACAATGGCAATTATAACCGATGTACTTAACCTCTTCCAATGAAACATGAGAAGTAAAATTGCTCAGGACCAGAAGTGCAAACTCTGAGTGCGCTCTAGTGCTGTCCAATATAAGTATGCATTATAAAGCTCCCGGGCAATATCAGATAAGAAACCTTTATCACCTTTTTTTAAATAAAAAAACGTTACAATTTCCTTTATTTAGCTATCTGACCGTAGTATTAAAAATATTACCATAATCGGTTTGCAACCTCTCAGAAAGATCTTTATACTTTCTATAATTCAGTTCTCATTCAGGTACATAATTGATAATATTTACGACAATTTTTATAACTTTTAGTTGATTATTTGGGATTTGTCACTCCAAACTCTAGTTTTAAATTATCTCCGGTCGCAATTTAACAAACAATGCTTTAGTGCCTCCTTAAATTATTGTTAATGCTTAAGAGATACAAAGATCAACACTTATTGAATTAAACAATTTTTAGATGAACTTGGCGAAGCTGTCCGAGCAGTTGGACTACGTATGGGATACTACTATTCCTTACTGGAGTGGTACAACCCACTATACATGCGTGACAAAGCTACCAATTTCACGACAACTCTCTTTAGCGATTACAAGGCCCAACCTGAATTGCGCGAGTTGGTCGAAAGATACAAGCCTGATATTGTCTGGGCTGACGGTGAGTGGGAAGCGAACGACACCTATTGGAAATCTCGCGAATTTCTGGCGTGGTTGTATAACGACAGTCCTGTTAGAGATGAAGTGGTCACGAACGATCGATGGGGGTCAAAGTTAAAATGCATACATGGAGGTTTCTACACTTGTCGCGATAGGTATAATCCAGGTAAAGGAAAATATCGGTAAATAAGGAAATTAGCAATAAATATTTCTCTTTATGAGTTGTTCAGTATTATGCCAAGTAGGTCAATCATAATATGTGTGGGTGCTTTAGAAAACGACGTTCTGCTCTCTAGTCGTGCGTTTACAGTGAAGCTACGATACTCGATAAGAGCGGCGAGTTAGCAAAATAGACTAATCCGTGAATGTTGCACTTTTCCATAACGCGCGCCGATTAGTCTGTTTTCCTAACTCGCCGCTCTTATCGAGTATCGCAGCTCCACTATAATAATATAATAATAAACCTGATTTTTATTGTAATAACAATTACAAAAATCGTCAAAGTAAAATAATGTATAAATAAAATCAAAGTTGTAAGGATAAAGTACAGAACAAAGACATTGTATAAATACATGAAGAACAAACATTGAGAAACGAATTAATTAGGATGGCTAAGAAATTCATCAACAGAATAAAAGGCGTTATAAACGCACCCTTAATCAATATCTGCCTTCATATTTTTTTATAGGCGTTCTTCAACCACACAAATGGGAAAACGCCATGACAATCGATGAACGTTCCTGGGGATACCGTGAAAATGCACGGTTAGATGAATATAAGTCGACATACGATCTTATCGTAGCTTTAGTCCAAACTGTTAGCTGTGGAGGTTTCATATATAAAACATAACGCTTTCTTCTTCGTTTTAATTTGTCTCACGGTATTTTAGGTAACATATTGATCAACGTAGGTCCAACGAAAGAAGGCATGATAATACCTATTTTCCAAGAAAGATTACTCGACTTAGGAAAATGGTTGAACATTAACGGAGAGGCGATATACGGGACGGTTCCATGGACAATCCAAAATGACACTTTAAGTAGAACTTGGTATACCTCGAAAGAAGGAACTGTTTACGCGATTTGTTTAAATTGGCCGAAAGATAAATCGTATGAACTGGGTTCCGTAAGTGAATTGCTTGAAGCAAATTCAACGATTATAGAGCTTCTAGGTTATGGAGTGGTAACAGTAAGTGTATATTATTATTTGATGTATTCTTTTTACCAATTTGAACTGAGATTAAATGCGAGACTTACTACATCTAAGAAGGTTAGTTACATTGATTGTTCCTTTCACCACTCATAACCAAGTGAGCTGTCGTAAGACAGTTTTGACAGTTAACAGAATAAAAAAATAGGTCAGGTTCGGCAACTGAATCAGTTGCTTAGGGAATTTTAGGTGTAAAACTGCTGCCAATGAAAAAAAAAAGGCTGTGGGCCACATTCTCCCATGGTCCATTTACCTGACTTGACCTGTTGTCTCAGTTTTATCACACTTTAACTGCAGATACACTACCGCCCATAAATATTTGGACACCCTTGGATTTTAGATTTTTGTATACAAAGAATGTATTTAGGAAATACATTCCAGCATTATTGAATAGTATGTTAATAATCAGTAAGTAACAATGAGCATATTTTTTGAAATTTCAGGAAAAATGTAACAGTTGGCATTTTTACTCTGAATCATGACGCTATAATAAAGCTGCTTGAAGTAATATTTTTAAATTACCGCCCGTTATCATTCCATGTAAGTAGCGACAACATCTCTTAACGAATAGTGATTATAATGTCGTTTTGAATTTTAAAACATGCCGAAAAGGAAAGAAATTCGTGTTGAAACGTGTGCTCTGATAGTAGTACAACATTACTTAGTCACAAGCAATCGTCCAATTGCTAGAAAATTACATTTAAATCTATCTACTGTTGATTATAACGTCAACAAATACAGTGAAAGTTGCAGTTTTCTAAATAAAGTAAGGAGTGATGGATCAAGGGCGAAACATCAGCCCAAGATATTGCAATCGTGGTGTCCAGCAAGCGAAATAGAGGAAAAACAGCTCCAGAAATTGCCGCAGAAACCAATACTGTACTTCCGAAGCCGATTAGCGTGTCCACGGTTAAACGCCGCCTGCAAAAAGCCGGCCTTCACAGACGAATTGCTATGCGAAAGCCCTCGCTTCGACAAATTAATAAGAAAAGGAAGTTACAGGGCACGTGAACATCGACGGTAAAAGATTGGAGCAAGGTATTGTGGACCGGCGAATCCAAATTCGAGATTTTCGGTTCGCGAAGACGAGTGTTTGTAAGATCTGTAGGTGAACGTGCACTAGAGCAACGGACAGTCTCTACCGTCAAATACGGCGGTGGTTCGGTAATGATTTTGGGTTGTTTTGCTGATACATCCGCAAGTGATCTCGTAAAAATTCAAGGCATAATGAGAAAAGAGCAATACAAACGCATCCTAGAGGAAAATGCAATACCCTCTGGTGTAAGAATTTTGTATTCCAATAAGACAATGACCCAAAACACACTTCAAAATTAGGCAAACAATATATAGAACAGTTGGAAGAGGAAGGGACACTAACAATCATGAAATGGCCACCCCAAAGCCCGGACTTGAATCCTATCGAGTTGTTATGGGAAGAACTTGATCGGGAAGTAAGAAAAAATGCTCCAACTTCAGCAGATGACATGTGGAACAAACTACAGGCAGCATGGGCTCGAATAACTCCGGAAATATTGTTAAAATTAATTGCAAGAATGCGACGCAATTATTAAAAGTAAAGGAGGTCACATAGACGAATCTAAAATTTAGGTCAAATAAATAATTTTAATTGTTAAAGTTGTATATTTGTGTATACTTAAATACCAAGTACATATTTTAATATTTCCATTTAAATATTTAACGATTTACCCTGAAATTTGAGGTGCCCAAATACTTATAATAATAATAATAATAATTCATGCCTTCACATCCCCCAACAGCTTTCGTCAATTACAGGCGGCATCAGCCAGCCATGAGATATTATTACGCCTGCGCTCGTAGAACGTCTTAAGATGTTTACCTTCAGCATTCGTCAAATTTGGAGTAAAGGAAACTACGGAAGACCTTACTCTGAGAGTGACGGGCCGGGGATTCGAATCCGGTACCCCGAAACTGGTAGCCCGGCGCGCTACTAGTCCCTAACTTAGATAACCTTCGGGTATCTAAGTTCGTCTTACTTTAATCTCTTTTCTAAGATGCTTTTCTGGCAAAAAGAATACAGCGATTATGATAGATGTTCTAAGTTTATTTTTGCTTTTGATTTTAGTGGGATGTCTATTATGGCTTAGTCACGGTAACATTTCCAGATAGGTCGGAAGCATTAGGCGATTGGGTGTGGGTGTTGAAAATTACGAATGAGCCACTAGTTGTTGAAGAACCGGAAGTAGAAGACGATTTCATGTGGCTGCATAAAAACACGAATTATACGGAGATTGACTAGGTTGCAAACACAGCATACGAGACTACTAGTTATGTCATTATGTAATTATCGGAACCCCTTTTACAACTTGCGGAGAGCACGTTAGAATTAACGTGATTGAAACATTTTCCTAGGCTATGCCATAAGTTTTCCACTGGTATATGAAAAAATGTTTTTAAGGTGAACTCAATAAATTACTTTAATACTAAATAGTTTAACTCACTATTTGTTAATGAATTATAAAAACTCTAAAAATGTCATCTCGAAAATATTCACCAGATTCGAACTTTTGTTCTCGAGAGTGGCAAGCCAATATCTAAGCATGGTCACCCTAAACCAACAGCAAATAAGACAAATAGTAGGAAGTCACATTTATTTATAAAATAGATTTTTCTTCTGTAAACAATGAATAAAGTATGCATGTGTATGTATACACCCAACTCCTAAGATATTTTTAATATAAAGTTATAAAAGTAAAATAAATTCCAACAATCACCAGAGCGCCATCTGTCTAACGTTATATTTTCGAAACCTCGTACAGGTATGCACCAAGAAGTTTAGTCTGAAAGAAAGAAAATAAGTTACTTTACAAAAGATATTAATAGTCTATGAAAATGGAAACAACTCTGAATGCTTAAAGTTACCATTCATCGTGTAAACCATGCCAAAATTTCAAAAATAACTGGATTGGGTGTGCCTGTTTACACCAATTTTGACTTCTCTACGAACAAAATATATCTGGAAATGCCTAAATGTTACAGCTATCAAACGTAGATATTTATTCATATAAGATTATATGATGGTTTACATTGATCGAAATGTTTTGAAATATATCTATTGTTTCTTGACTAGTTTGCTGAATTGGGGATTTTCTCTTGACATATCAAGGTCAAAATTAACAAATTAATATATTAGCTTCTGTCGGCAATATGTGAAAACTCCATGGTTTTTCTCGGCGTAATTGAATTTTTCAAATGGGGACAATAACTGGAAAGACCGATAAAGATCGAGTGAGGCAAAGAATCACAAAAGGTAAGCAAGCGGACGGCAGAAACCGAGCATCATTGAAGAGCAAAGTACAGTGCGACCTCGATAATCCGCATCTTCAGTAAATCGGATTCTTCGATAATCCGGCCAAGCATTTCAATCCTGCGTTTTTAGACGAAATCGATCGTGAGGGATTCCCCTAACTTCCTAAATTCGGTTTCTTCTGGCTAGCGCTCTGGATAATGCTTGTAAAAACCTCCTCAATTTGAGGAAGGAGGAGCAATTTTCTCAACCTCCTTGTAAATTATTACGTATAATTACAGATCCCCTACTTACTCCTTGAATATAGTTCCTAATGTCAATCTTCTCGTTTTGAGAATGGGCACCATCATCACCTGCACCTACAGGAAGCAGAATTACGTTCTTTCCGGTTGCTTGTTGTAAGGCTAACGTTACAGGAATGGAACCACCTTCTCGAGTTAGATCAGGCTCGACATTGTAGACGTATTTGGTTGCACGACTACCGGCTTGGTAGTGGGGATGGTTCGGATTTTCAGTCCAAGGATCTCCACCATGTGTCATATACGCCTGCCATGTAGAAAACTTGTTTAACATACGTTTTAAATTGATTTATAATGTAAAAAATGACAATACAACATCAACCAACATCAAATTATGAAATGATTGACTATCACGGCCCAGTGACGTCACAAAAAGGCTGGCCAAAAGCGCACGCGTTTCACCTACGTTTGAAATGACAGATTTGTTTTTCAATTTTTGCAATGGAAGTAGAATGTTAATATCAGTTTATCATTAGTTTGTTAAAAAGGTAGTATCGGATGGCAGTAGTGTAGCGGTAGCAGCGTGGGTAGGGGTAATTTTAAACTCATTGTCGATCTCGACAGTACTGCGAGAGAGTTCAAAGCGACAGTACGTTGCACGCTGCACGCCAAATAAGTACGCGAAGATGGGACGCCCAAAGGGTGTAACGTGCTCTTCGAATGTGAATAAATATCTCTGACATTTCCCTGGATTAGAATATAGAAGAACTGTTCTGAAGTTGCACAAGCTATTGAGAAATTAGAAAACAGTCACTTATCTGCGCGAGACGCATTAAATTGCATAAACAATTTACAAGCCGCTCTAGAAAGCTTGACGAACACTATAGGAGTCGATGTTGCACAAAAATTTGGTGCAATTTTAACGAAAAATCCTGAATTACAAAAGGTTAGGTCTATAGTTGAAAATCAAGAGTACCCAGATTAGGAAAAGGAATATCTGACATTTGCAAATCTTACTTCACTGGATGTCGAACATTGTGCAATAAGGGTTCCCTCACACTTAAGGCGCAATTATGAATTGCATCTTTATAGTAATATTTCTTGCAAGTTCAGTAAAAAAAAGGAATTTTCCGAATTTGTTAATGGATAAAATGTTATTTAGGAATAAATATTATTTCTAGCTAGTATTAAAGTATAACAATGAAGATTATGTATAATCTTATATCTGCCTGCATTGCTACTGCTTGTGATAACCGTTATCTTGCAATATTTTTTATTATTATCGATTCTACGTATTTATCTTCATTGTCCATACGTTTTTATCAGCAGAAGCAAGTTTAATGACCCTAAATACTTCTGGCATCAATATTATCAATAGAACAGCTAATATAAATTACAGATTACTATGTTCAAGGTCCACTCTGGCTTAGAAAAAGACGGCTTTTGTGGATTTTGAAAAACAACAAAAATAAATTTGTTTCGTGGAATTCTAATAATACACTTCTTAGTATGCCATGCAAAATAAACAACAACTTAGAAATTACAAGGAATCAAATAAATACTAAAAGAGATTAAAATTCAACTATGACAACACTAACTCTCGGTATTAACGCATTTGGGACGGATTACCAACAGTTTTAAATGAAAATGAAGCCTAAATGGACTTTTATAGTGTGTTTTAACAAAGGAGAAAAAAAAAGGCCACCTATAACGGTATTTAAATTGACTTATGGGCGTGATTGGTTTCTGCCGATTTGACATATGACAATATGCTGAGAATTTTCGTCTAATATTGGCAATTTTTAGAAGTTATTAAGAATATTTATAAAAATGGATTCTATTTGATCTACTTTTACCTCTTTATTCAACATATGGGAGAAACACAGTAAGGAATTGAAAATATTTAAAATGAGTTGTACCCAAAGGTGCGTCTACATGTTCAAATAAATAATTTGTGACTTGTGCATCTGAATATGCACAAATAAACTCAATCAAGGCATATATTTACACGTTTAATTTTCTTGAAAATTAATATTTGTTGCATTTTGTAGTAAAAATCGGATATCTCCAAATTAAGAACTTTTTCAGTTCTTCTCTATCGGGTGTCCAGGATAACATGAAGTACATTGGTATATTGGAAACCGTTAGAGATACAAGTTGCGCGCTTATACGGCTAAGTACAATCCGGGATTACATTTTAAAAAATCCATTCCGTTACTGAGATACAGGGTGAAAACCAAAAGTGTGCGTTTTTTAAAAACCTTAATATTTTCTTTATTATAAAAAATATAGTCATCAAATTTTCAGTATAGGGGTAGTTAGTAATGAGGACTTCAAAAATAGTTTTAGAACAATTCTAGGTTCGCTGGGTTCTTTGCGCTTGTACCCAACTTTTGTTTTTCTTATGGGCGTCACATTGGGTTTTTTACGTTTTTGAAATGGTCTTAAAAATGCTTTTCAACCATGTATAACATCCCTATGTTCAATGAAGAAAAACTATGAAAAATAATTGAATTAAATTCTAACAATGTCATTTTTCGTATGATATACTTTTAAACTCTTAAATAATGCAATTTGTTACATTTCATTAATTTATTTAATAAAAAAACATTTTTTTTGTAATTTAATATATTGGTGTGTTAGTTTTGACCAGGACTGTATTTACAACCTGACAGGCACTTGTCAGACGAAAATAGCGTCTTCATATTTAGAGATATCTGTTCAGGATTGCCAATTTCCGCTAAATAGAGATAATGCAATTGCTTATTTATTTGGTTGATGATTTTATGTTACTAACAAAATCAATTACAAGGTTATTAACACCTCCGACGCACTTGAACAATTATGGATTCATTTGCGGTGGATGGAATACACTTTGCCGTGGGTGTTGTATATAGGCCACTAACATGTAACCACTCTAATTGAATTAATGAACTAGAAAATACTCTTTCTGAAATTATACCAGTCAGCGATAAATCGCTTTTATGGGAGATATTAATATTGATCTCCTTGTAAATTCGACAAGATCGATTACTCTGCTTGATATGCTGAGTTCAGGTCGTTGATTCACCTTGCGAGAATCTCAAATAACAGTGAAACATTAATTGATATAATAGGTACATCTGATCCTGAAATCATCCAAATTGTGAGTGTTGCCAGCGTACATGGCATGTTTGATCATGAATTAGTATTTCGTAATTTGAAATTTAATAGATTGGTATCGGATACATTTTTTCGTAATCTTTGATTTACTTGATGTAGATGAAAAAACAAAATTTTAACACAAAACTTGCTAACTGTTATTCAACCCCTGGTTGACAAACACAGTTTAAATTATGCAGAGTCTTATCAGGGATTGAGAAGGTTTAAAGCTCTTAAAACGATGGATAGCTGGAATGAATACAAGCAAATACGAAACAATGGCGCTATTAGTGCAGAAAAAAAGACGTATATGCAGTTTCGAATTCGAAATAAAGATAAAAATATGTGGAACGTCTTGAAAACCGTTGATGTGGGCCGCGTCGTGAACTCTGTACTGTAGGCGCTTTGTCGCTCTGATGAATTGAAACACCACTTCATTCAGGTCGGTTCTGCTACATTATTAGAGTAACCTAAATTTGCGGACTCGCATAGGCGTCGGTATTACGGGTTAATATAAGAATACGAAAAATTCATAAGTAAACTAAACCGGTAGAGAAGCAGGCATGTAGTGTCGACCTTGAATATAAATCATGTTAAACCGCGCTGAGAGAGATTTCGTTTTAGTACCGGTTGAGCTGTTGCAGAGATTAGTCGAACGGTCAAGGTTATGTACTTACGTGTCGCTTTTGAAAATATAGCTGGTGTTTTTTGTGTGTTGTAGTATTATACCAAGTACATAATTAGTGTATCGTTTCATATAGAACTAATATTTACATACCTAAGAAAACAATGCCTCGTAATAGATTTGCTACTAATGTACATAAGTATGTGTCACTTTTTCCCCATTTAAAATATGACGGTAGTGCAGTTTTTTGCTTAATATGCAATGTTCGTTTGGCTGCATTGGACAGAACTGATTGCCAGAGGCATGTCAATGGTATTAAGCATATGAGAAATGCAAGAACTGAAATACCTTATACATTATTCCTCATACATTTATTAATTATGTTTACCTCTTGTAATCTTCCGTTGTCGTTGGTGAGAAAAGCAGCTTTTAAAAACGTTTTGGCGACAATACGTTCCAAAGTACCCATTACCCTCACAAACACAATTACAGAATCATTTGCCGCGAATGAAAGAGATGCTAGAAAATGTGTGTAAACGTGATTTGTGTTCCAAAAAAATATGGATTACCGTGAATGAGACGACCGATATAAAGTATTGTGAATATAATAGCTCGCGTTTTATCTAGCGAGAACACAGGATCTCGATATTTGTTAGCTTGCAAACGTGTTCAACAATGTACCGCGGAAAATATTCAAAGTGATAATGAACGCTTTGAAAAAATTTAAAATTGCCCAAGATCAAGTTGTGAAGATTGTGACAGATAGTGTAGCAACGATGTTAAGTGTTGGGCGATCCTTAAAACATATATTTCCTAACTTAATACATATAACCTGCGTGCTGCATGCTTTGCATTTAGTTGGTGAAGTTGTTTAACAACATTACGGAAACGTTGATCGGATGATTGGAAGTACTAAAGCAGTGTTCCGTAAATCTCCTAAACGTTTAAAAGAATTTCGTAAATTTTGTCCAGGTATTCCAAAACCTCCTGAACCAATTTTAACGCGATGGGGTACTTGGCTAACAGCAGCTTCTTACTATTTGATCCATTTTCAACAAATTCAATCAGTTATAATGCGATTTAATCGGAATGAATCCAAAGCAATTAGAGAAAGTCAAAGAGAATTTCAAATTCCTCAACTTTTAGAAGATTTAACAACAATATGTACCAATTATACAGTATTACTAGATGCCATCAGAAAACTACAATGTACTGAATTGTCATTGCAGGAATCATTAGACATAGTGGAGAGTGTAAAAAATAAATTACACACATTAAATGATACGCCAGGATTATGCGCTAGTCAAAAGTTGGCAGATGTTTTAAGGAAAAATCCCGATTTTAATACTTTAGAGGCCGTTTATAATAAGTGTAAGAATAGTGAACTTTTAAGTGATTTTGAAAAACAGTTTTTACATGCAAAGGTAACTTCCTTAGATGTGGAGAGATCGTTTTCTATGTATAACAATATTTTTTCTTGTCGACGCACAAGGTTTAAAGAAGTAACAGTGGAAACATATGCAATGATGCAAGTTTACAGTAGTTCACATCCTGATGCCTCTAATTTGTTGAATAATTAGCAAGTAAGTTTATTTATGAATTTTTCATATTCTTATATTAACCCGTAATACCGACGCCTATGCGAGTCCGCAAGTTTTGGTTACTCTATACATTATAGATTGATTATAACTAGAGTGCGGATCGACGCGGTCCCCGGAGTAGAGCACGTCGCGTCGAGACGGTTACCTATTCATAGCGTACAAATGAATCACGCGGCAGCGCTATCAATATCTTATTCTATTCGACCCGGTGGATGCGTTTATAAAACTCAACTTAGCAGTAGCGCACTGAAGTGAGCAACTGTTAAATAAAAACCCAAGATGAGCATAAATACGTCTTAGCTTAAACGATAGCTATCGGTAGTGTACGACACTGTTCACGCGTCTGACTATATCGAAAAGGGACCACGTTGATCCGCACTTTAATCATAACCTTTTAAATTTCTATGTTTAAATGCACTCTTAACTAAATCTCCCTTTAAAAGGGATTGATAATACCGAGTCTTAAACAGTTAAACCTGCCAAAGTAAAAATAAAAGACGCTAATAACACCGTGATTGTAACGTACTATAAGTAAATTGATTAAGTGATAAAATCTGGTTTATTATTAAAAAAAATAATATTAATTATTATGTTATATAAATAATAAATTAAAAAAAATAATATGCGAAATCATACAAAATGGTTTACTTAAAGAATATCAAGGTGTTTGCGTAAGTAAGTTAAAAAAAAAACAACATTTACATAGTAATCAAATGATATAGCATTTAAAAAATAAACTAATAAGCTTTAGATAACGTGATATATTTACACAAAGATTTTTATGATAAGCTTTAACTCAATCTATCCATCATTATTATGTCACGAATAACCTCTTTAAATCATGAAATCGATAATGATATCAAGGTCTGTGGGGTAGTATGGCAAAACAACAATATTCTCGACACACTCCGCACCACACAAATTATTAATTAACTCGGAAAGGTCGTTTCGAAGACATATGGGTCTTCATCTTCAGCCGCGTACCGATTGATGTGAGAGAACATATATTAAAACTAACGAACCCGCTTTATCCCTACTCTTCAAGAAAAAATATATATACAAGTACCTACTTTTGCCGTTTAGACTAGAAAGCAAGTTAAAAGAAGGAAAAAAAGGCGGAAAAGGGTCTATCATCACGAAACGCAAAACATGTGGCTATCCCGCGCTAATAAAAATCAAAATAAAACTCGAGTGAGACAACGGTTGTGTCCTTTCTGTTCGTCAAATTTATGTTCTTTCCGCCTTTCTTAAAACTAAGGATACATGCGGAATGTACGAAAGGATCGACATCTTTTATTATAGCACAACCATAAATCAAATAACCTCTTACCGTAATAAATTGAAAAGAGTTTTATTTTGAGTTTTATTGGGGTGGGATAGCCACATGTCTTGCGTTTCGTGGTGACAGACCTCTTTCCGCCTTTTCTCCTCATTTTAACTTGCTTTCCAGTCTAAACGGCAAAAGTAGGTACATATATATATATATATATTTCTTGAAGAGTAGGGATAGAGCGGGTTCAAGACCCATGCGTCTTCGAAACGGCCTTCCCGAATTAATTAATAATTTGTGTGGTGCGGAGTGTGCCGTAAATATTGTTGTTAACGAAATCGATCATTAAAGCTAAATTCTTAATCTCTATCTACATACCCTCATTCTATTAGGGCTACTACGTTCGTTCCACTTGTTTTTCAAATGATCCAAAACGTACTTCTCGATTTTCGCCGGCTCTTGATTGGGTACGATCCTAATGGAGAATTTTCCGATAACCTTTCGGGGAATTACCGTCTTCTGGCCGGGTTCGCTGAACGCTCCTTCTATGCCGTGAATGGACAACGAGGGCTGTCTCCAACGGTGCATCAGGAGATCTTCCTTAACGCCTCCGTGGGCTAGCATGGAAGTTCCTACATTTTCCCTGTATTCCTCTACATCGAAGTGAATTTTGCTGTAGATATCTCTTTCGCCGGATAGTAACTGCGCTACTTCCTTGTAAATGTTGGGGATGAGAATTTTACCATTTTTATCTACTAAGCTGTCTAGTAGGTAGATCAAATCTGCCATGCCTTCAATTCTGAAATAAATAGGGTCATAGATTAATGTTTTTTTGGTTTACTTCTAAGAAACATCGTAGCAAAAGAGAACAAGATGGATAGATAACATAATGATGGAGATTGAAAACGACAATAGAAACAATACAAAACTGTATCAGTTTATTAAGAAGCAAAACAAAAAGAAAACAGCAAACATCGAGAAGGAAGAATGGGAGAAGTATTTTCAACTACTGTCGAGAAATAATGAGAAAGGAGAAGAGGAAAGTACGGAAGAAGAAATCAGAGAAGAGATAGAACACCTGGGCATGCCAACAGAGAGAGAATGCTATGAGGCTATAGAAAAATTGAAGCGGAACAAAGCGACAGGACCAGATACCATAAACAGCGAATTAATAAAAAATAGAGGAAGCCAAGTGAAGGAAAGGATATACAAGCTTATATCACAGATATGGGAAGAGGAGAGGATGCCAGCAGAGTGGAAATCCGGGCTGATTGTCCCAATATATAAAAAGGGAGACCCAAAGGATTGCGCCAACTACAGGAGCATTACATTACTCAATACTTGTTATAAGGTGCTAACAACGATGATTCATGGAAGAATGAAAACCTTTACTGAAAAATCAATTGGAGAATATCGGAACGAATTTAGAAGTGGACGATCTACAATTGATGAAATCCATTCGGTGAAACAAATAATAGAGAAATGTTACGAAAGCAATATTGAACCTGACATAGTCTTTGTTGACTTTAAACAGGCATTTGACTCGCTGAAAAGAGATAAATTAATACAAGACATGAAAGAGATAGGGATACCAAATAAATTGATAGAGCTAACGAAAATGGCCCTGAGGGACTCAACAGCTGAAGCGCTAACAACAGAGGGAACAACGCAAGTATTTTAAATTGAAAAAGGGGTAAAACAGGGCGATGGATTGTCGGCAACATTGTTTAATATAGCCATAGGAGTGATGAGAGCCAGCGGGATAAAAGGAACGTTAAGAGAAAGAGCGAGCCAATTAGTGGCTTACGCAGACGACGTAGCCATAATAGCAAAGAATAAGAGGGTACTTTTACAAGCAATGCAAAAAATGTCATCAGAGGCACAGAAGAGAGGACTACATATAAATCAAAATAAGACAAAATACATGAAGATTAGTAGACAGGAACAGCGAACACAGAGCAGAGAAATAAGAATAGGAGAATTTAAATTGGAGGAGGTGGAGAACTTTAAGTATTTAGGAAGCGTGATAAATAGAACAAATCACAAAAAAGCAGAAGTAGAACAAAAAATACAAGATGGACACCAAGCGTTTGACAGATACAAAGTATTTATGAAAAATAGAAATATAAGAACTTAAAACTGAAGATATACAAATCAGCAATACGACGCAGCAGAGAATATGTGTTTAACAAAGAATGAAGAGGGAGGGTTCAAAATCTGGGGAAAATAAACGAAGAGGAATACAGAAGACTATATAATAAAGGAATTGAAGAAATGTTGAAGGGACAAACAACAATCAAAATGATGAAAGCAGCAAGAATAAGATGGTCCGGGCACGTAAACAGAAGGTAAGATGACGCAACAATTAGAACTGTCATGGAATGGAAACCCACAGGAAGTAGACAAAGAAGTAGACCCAAGAATAGAAGGGAGAACCAAGTGATGGAGGACCTTGGAAGGATGGAGTGGAAGGATGGAAGAATAAAATAAAGAACAGAAGGGAACGAAAGAAAATAGTGAAAGCGACCGAATCACACAATAACCTATAAGAATGATACTGAAGGAAATGGGGTGATTCACCATAATAAATGAGTTTCCAGAACTTCTTTTAAAAGGAGTGGCTGCAATTCTGACAGGAATGTATAGCCTTGTATATAAATTTTGTTACAATAATTTTTTTTTAACGTATATAAATAATGTATGAGAAATAGAAGAGGGTCACGGCTGTTGCTACTAATTGTGAAGAAATTGAGAACTTAATAGAAACAGTTTTGTATACAACATTTAATTCTGAACAACTATACACCACAGTTTTTGTTGTAAAATGAATAGAAGAGCAGAAAATTGCATACAACTAAATTACATGTTAAATCCCTATGTTCGCACTTGATCAACACTTGGTATAAATTAGCAGGGTACAAATTTAATGATTAAAAAAAATGCTTTTGAAAGATTAGTGCACTCATACAATAAATTTTGTTAGCAGCAATCCCTTCGAAAATCTTTGAAAAGACTTTCAATATCAAAATTGACCTGTAATTCTTAATTTAATAACGCGGATTTGTTTGTTTAGAAAGTATATACTTATATCTCGTACATCATATTGATTTGCAAGTTCAAAAAGCTTACATAATATCTTCCTGCAGTAATTTGGAACGCCCAGTATACTTTCTATGAAAGAAATCAGATCTACAGGCAATAAAAGGATTTAAATACAGAACATGTTTGAAGAAATGCAAGAATTTAATAATTAGTATATGAGAGTAAAACTTACACAGTACCGCCAAATACTCCGCTATGCAAGTCTTTAGACGCACATTCAACCTCAACCCCAAAATAACATATCCCTCTCAATCCATAGGTAATACAGGGCTTGTCGGTGCCGAGCCAATAATTGTCCGAAATGCAAACGAAATCCACATCTTTTAAATATTTATCTTTCTCAGCTTGTAACAGCTCTTCCAATCCCTCGCTTCCAGATTCTTCCATTCCTTCAAAAATAAACTTAATATTCACCGGAACCTCCTCCCCAATTGCTTTATATGCTTCTAACGCATGCATCCAACATAATATAGGGCCTTTATCATCGCTAGAGCCTCGACCGTATAATTTATCTTTTTTTTCGGTTAAAACAAAAGGATCGGTATCCCATCCATCTTCAAAGAGTGCCGGTTGTACATCTAAATGTCCGTAGATACATACAGTTTTTTTATTCTCTCCACTTTTGTAAGTACCAAACAGTACTGGTGGGAGTGGTAACGTTTTACCATCGGGTAAGGTCTGAGTGCCTACATCGCGCAGAGAAATTTCTACTCCTAATTTCTTTAATCTTTCAGCTGTCCATTCTACCATCCGTTTGATTTCGGGTCTTTTATCAGGCCATGCTGAGACAGAGCGTATAGCAACTGCTTCCTTTAAATTATCTATATATTTGGATTTGTTCTGATCGATCTCGCTGTAAAATGAAATTTATATGTGATGGAATTTGATGGGAAAGCTAATGGAAATTAAAAATTGTACTTACTTAAAAAGACGTACTAAAATCTCCGGCGTCGACATATTGCTGACTGTGCCAAACGTAACGTTCACAAGTACAAAGGGAAATGAATAGTAGTCTATTTGATCAGTAGTTTTATATACAAGTGTTATCACAAAAGCCTCCCACTATCACCTGCCTTGTTTGAATTATGATATAAAACCTCTATTTATAACATAAACCGAGTGAAGTTTGTTGCTATATAACTGTCAGTCAGTAAATGATAACGTATTGTAAAAATATTCATACAGGAATTTATTTATCTTTAGGTTTGTTCGTTCGGGTTACACTTTTTACTTAGTGTAGTGTAAAATGACGTCATTAGAGTAGTCAGAGCAGTCGCGCAGCTTACATCAAGCAGACGCGAACCAACAACCATTTCCAGTATTCAGCGCTACTTATTTCGGTGTATACACTTCTTACTCCTATTCTAGTCTGTGTGTAAGAAGTATAGACTCTAACGGCACCAGTGCAGCTGCACGGATCCCAACGAACAATTTTCGTGCAACTGCACGCAGGCCCAACGAACGCAAATTTTTACATTTATTACTCGGAGTAGTTAGTGTAGGTTGAGCGAACAAACCTTTTGTTCCAACAGAAATCACAAAATAGCCAGAGTCAATCATATACGGTGAAACGAGTCAGAAAACGGTTTCAGATTTTTTCTAGCAAATCGAATCGTGTCCGACTAATTTATGATTTCTGTTCGAAAAAGCGTTTTATTTACAAAATTTACATCTTAACGGGAACACACTTCACGGCACACTCCGCATCACACAATTATTAATTAACTCGGGAAGGCCTTTTCGAAGACACGTGGGTCATCATCATGACGTCTTCGAAAAGGCCTTCCCGAGTTAATTAAAAATTTGTGTGGTGCGGAGTGTGCCGTGAATATCGTTGTTTCTCATACTACCCCACAGTCCTTGCTATCATTATTTATCTTTACGGGAAGCTTGAAAATTACAATGAACATACGATAAAGTAAAAAGTAAGTCAATAACAAAGAGCACACGTTTCACCACAATTGATAGGTCTCGAGAAAAATAGTTGATACGCTGATATCTAGCCTTCTTTGAATGTAAACAAAACGCAATACTTTGTGAATGTGGAGCAATCTTATTATATGAATGGAAAACAGTTTCCACACACAAACAAAATTACGCTAATTTTAAGAACGGCGTTTATTACACTACCAACAGTGACTTGACCAATTTTATTAAAATTAGGAAAACATGTTTTTTCTTTTTATTTTTAATGGTTTTCGTTTTGATTCTCTCTTGTTATTTTACGGTAATATGTAGAGTTGGCATTTTTTAAATGTCGCGGATGATTTAAGTTGGTAGTTCCGACAATAAAAGACATATTCGTCTGTATTACTTTAAAAAATTGGCGAATGTGACCTTTATTGCTGGAACCACCAACCTAAATCATTCGCAAAATTTAAAAAAAGGCCAACTCTCGTAATATGTTAAAAAGAAATAATTAGATATTTACCTAAGCTTTGTTATAGAACAGAAATCACAAATCATTTATTGTGAAATCAGTCAGAAAACAGTTTCGAATTTTTTTTAGCCAATGAAATCGCGTTCGACTATAGTTAGTGATTTCTGTTTGGAACCATTAACAAGCCTCTAACCTAAACTCCCAAATACTTTATAACATGAATTAATAAGACGGCATATATTGCTGATGAGAGGAAGCAGATTTTAAATATGGATATTACGAAAGGGACCGTTTGGAGTGCGATAATAAATTTTAGCGGCGAAAGAAATGAATCTGATTATTGTTATTACTCAAACGTTACTTATACTTTACGAGTTTCTTTTATGTTCAAGTCCAGGCATGTGGATTTAATTTGTATTTTGCTGATTTAGATAATGTGATCATAATTTCAATCATGTTCTAATATACGAGGGTAAGTCAAATATCTACACTTTCGCCATAAGCTTTGAAGGTTATCGTAGTCGCGGCCGCTTGCGCATGCGTTGAGTTGGCGCCTCTGGGGTCATGTGTATGGAATTTAATCACGATCGCGTCATTTGTCTGCTAGCTACAACAGCATAAGCATGTCAGCTCCGCTATTAGTTCGATTTTTGTGGTGAGAGGGTGTGAAAGGTGCTGAAATTCATCGGAGACCTTTGTCACAATACGGGGACAGTGCTTTATCTCGTAAAAGCGTTTTTTATGGATCGAAATGTTTGAAAGTGGCCGTCAACTTCGACCACCGACGACAACGTTCAGCAAGCTCGAGAGATGGTTACAGCAAATAGGCGAGTTACCATAGGTGAGATTGCATCTTCTTTAAACATCAGTCACGGTTCTGCCTATCAAATTATCCACGATGAACTCAAATTTCGTGAAGTGTGTGCGCGATAGGTACCACGAATGCTTACCGCAGAAAACAAAACCAAACGTTTGGACATCTGTCAATGCTTATTGGATCGCTTCAACGCGGAAGGCGACACATTTTTAAGCAGATGATGAAACGTGAGTTCATCACTACGAACCCGAATCAAAACGCCAGAGTATGGAATGGGAACACCCAGGATCCCCTAGTACGAAAAAATTCAAGACCTCGCCATCGGCTGGGAAAGTGATGCTAACCATGTTTTGGGACGAAAAAGGCCCTACACTGGACGACTACTTGGACAAGGGACTACCATAAACAATGCAAGGTACAGTGATTTGTTGGCGAATAGGCTGAAACCAGCAATTCGAAACAAACGCCGTGGTCTACTCTCAAAGAAAGTTTTGTTGTTGCAAGACAACGCCCGTCCGCACACGGCCCATAACACCATAGAAACTATCAACAGGTTGGGCTTTGAGACCCTGGAACACCCTCCCTACAGCCCTGATCTCGCTCCCTCAGATTTTCATCTCTTTGGACCGCTCAAGGAAGCTTTGAGAGGTCGTCGATTTGCCTCAGACACAGACGTTCGGGATGCGGTGCAAAAGTGGCTTCACGACCAGCCGAAAACCTTTTACCAGGATGGCATACGAAAGCTTGTGGCTCGCTGGACCAAGTGCATTGCTAAAGGTGGAGACTCTATCGAAAAATAATGTATCTGTCGTACACCTATCTTTGTTTAATGCAGTTGTAGAGCTAAAAGTGTAAGTAATTTTTGACTTACCCTCCTAATTTGAACCTAATTGGCATTTTTTTAAATTTCGCGGGTGCTTTAAGATAGTAGTACCGGCTATAAGAGACATGTTCGCCAATTTCTTAACATAATGCATGCGAATATGTCCTTTATTGCCGGACCTAGCAACGTTAATCATCCATCCCAAGTGAGGAGAAATGTGTATAACCAATCTTTTCCTATCAAATGCAAAATTTAACTATCTTATGTTGATATCTCGGTATTTTAATTACAGAGATATAAAGGGGAAGAGAATATGCTTCAATCTGCACGTATAGAAGATAAAATTGAACGCTGCGATTTTGAAGGGTGGAAGACGCGAAAAGTGTAAATTAACTGTTACTTTTTATTAAAAGTTGGGTTAATGTTGATAATTGACAATGTATGAATATATTCACAAACTGGTTTTAGAATAACTACTACCGCAATATACCGGTTCCCCACATAAACCATTCTTTACTTTTGTACTTAATATAACATCAATAAGACGGAAATGAATATTTGTTAAATTTAAATTTCCTGCATTTTGTGCAATATTACATTTGGCAACGTTGAATTACCTTCTTGCATGTCTATCCTCAACTACAAAGTCAAATAATATAAATACTAATTAAAAAGTTGTTTTTAGATCACATCACTGAGTTTGTGCTAAATTACGGTACAACTATGCAAGAAATTATGGTGCATACTTACCTGTTTTTGTTTCTATATTATTTCTTTTATTATATGCAGGAGCGCGTCCTCTCTGATATATGGTTTAGAAATTTAATTCCATTCATAAACAAAATTATTCGTTTATATTACATAATTATTGCGAAAACACAATTTGATTATCCCGCGGCTTTCTATTTATTCCGTGGTCAATATTGTAAAATGAATTATTTTATACCGTATAGTAACAACGTACAATAAGTTGGAATAAAGTATTTGGGACGTGATGAGATCGCGGCCCTGGTTGCTCTCGCCGGTGTACATGCATTTGGAACAAAGAACGGGAAAAGGAGCCGAAAATAGAATGTCTACACGACGTTTTTCAATGGAGAGGTAAGAATTCCGATTAACAGGCAGTGAATTTACGATTTAAATGGATTTTAACGGAAAGCTCACGTTTCGCCGAGTTGGAAATGGGCCTTCTTTTTTTCAGGAGATTAGCTTAAGGTACGTAAAAATCAATTTAAACAGTGCTATTTCTAGGTTATGTTTGGAGGTTTATTAGTCATATCTTAACAAAATTTATGTTGGTACTTACTGTATCTGGACTAAAAGTTACTACAAAGTACCCATAACGGATGACAAATATTGATGAGCGATGCATTCAAATTTGAAGATTATTGTACTTGCTATTGCATTTTCTTTATTTTTTATATAACATAGGGTAAATAGAAAATTTGAGAGTTTAAGACTTGTATGGTTTTGAAATCGTGTTACATTTTTCTAAATATCTGGCTACTTAAAGAAAAATTAACTGGTAAATGGAGGAAATGAATACAAGAAATAATTTTCTAGTACACTTTACTATTAATTACAATAATCTACTGAATTAGTTTGGGTTTGAATACAATGAAACAATTATTACTTCAAATATTATACAAAGAGTATACTGAAGGGGTAGTAAATTGCGAAATACAATCTAATGCTAGGGGGATTATATCAAATCCATTCAAGTAAATCCACTCACCAATACAAAACATATATTACACATTAATACGAAATATATATTTGTTTAAATTACTTGTAAGGTCAATGCACTAATTCGTGAGCGGGTCATGCATGCCATGAGCGCTAAAAAACATAAAAATATTTCTAAAGTAGTAAATAATTCATAAATTAAAAGTACTCTTCTAAATAAAGTAGCCAGACCATTAGAAGATGTAACACGTTATTTTTAATGGCAGAATTCATTAGCGTTTTTAGAGATTTAAACGAATTAAGGATGGGCGGCGTTCGCGCATACATTGAAAATACGAGGCGTGTCCGGGAACAAAGGCACACTCCTGCGCATGTGCATGATATCGCGTGATTTCAACCCTGCAATCAAGTCGTCCTATTGTGTCATCCTTTCACTCAATGTTAGTGCGTCGTTTATTTTGTTCCGGTCAGTACTTTGGAAATTATTGCGATAATAATGGAGCCTCCTCTGTCAAAATGCGTCCCACTGGAAGTTCGTGCAATCATTCGCTACTTTTGTGTGGCAATGAAGGTATCGCCGACCGCAATACACCGAAGAATCTCCGAAGCTTATGACGAGGTTATGTCACGCAAGCAAGTGTCGGTTTGGTGTTTAGAGTTTCGAAACAGTTGGACAAACTTAGACGATCTTCCAAGATCTGGAAGACCGAGAACGTCTCTGACGGACCGAAGCATCCAGCGGGTTCAAGAACTCATCATCACCGACAGACGTTTGACAATCCGAACTGTACATACCGAAGACGGTGATCCACGACATTGTCCACAACAAGCTTGACTACCGAAAAGTCCCTGCACTTGCATGCTCTTTGGAAAACCTGAAACGTTACCATAACGACCCCTCGTTTCTTATGGATATTGTAACTGGAGGTGAGACGTGGGTTCATCACACGACACCTGAGAGCAAAGTTCAAAGTATGGCATGGAAGCATCCCGACAGTCCACCTCCCAAAAAATTTCGCGCTACTCCAACGGCTAAAAAAGTCCTTGCTACAGTTTTTTGGGATTGTAAAGGCGTCCTCCTGCTTCAGTTTAAGCGTTATGGCGAAACTGTAAATGCAGCAGCATGCTGCGAATGCGAAACCCTCGATAAATTACGGGAAGCGATTCGACGAAAGAGGCCTGGTCTACTTAGTCACGGAGTTAAGTTTCTTCATGACAACCCAACGCCTCTCACCGCCAGAATCACAACGGATAAGCTTCGTCATTTCGGATGGGAAGTCATCACTAGAGTAACCTAAACTTGCGGACTCGCATAGGCGTCGGTATTACGGGTTAATATAAGAATACGAAAAATTCATAAATAAACTAAACCGGTAGAGAAGCAGGCATGTAGTGTCGACCTTGAATATAAATCATGTTAAACCGCGCTGAGAGAGATTTCATTTTAGTATCGGTTGAGCTGTTGCAGAGATTAGTCGAACGGTCAAGGTTATGTACTTACGTGTCGCTTTTGAAAATGTAGCTGGTGTTTTTTGTGTGTTGCAGTATTATACCAAGTACATAATTAGTGTATCGTTTCATATAGAACTAATATTTGCATACCTAAGAAAACAATGCCTCGTAATAGATTTGCTACTAATGTACATAAGTATATGTCACTTTTTCCCCATTTAAAATATGACGGTAGTGCAGTTTTTTGCTTAATATGCAATGTTCGTTTGGCTGCATTGGACAGAACTGATTGCCAGAGGCATGTCAATGGTATTAAGCATATGAGAAATGCAAGAACTGAAATACCTTATACACTATTCCTCATACATTTATTAATTATGTTTACCTCTTGTAATCTTCCGTTGTCGTTGGTGAGAAAAGCAGCTTTTAAAACGTTTTGGCGACAATAGATCCAAAGTACCCATTACCCTCACAAACACAATTACAGAATCATTTGCCGCGAATGAAAGAGATGCTAGAAAATGTGTGTAAACGTGATTTGTGTTCCAAAAAAATTGGATTACCGTGGATGAGACGACCGATATAAAGAAAAACAGTATTTGAATGTAATAGCTTGCGTTTTATCTAGCGAGAACACAGCATCTCGATATTTGTTAGCTTGCAAACGTGTTCAACAATGTACCGCGGAAAATATTCAAAAAGTGATAATGAACGCTTTGAAAAAATTTAAAATTGCCCAAGATCAAGTTGTGATGATTGTGACAGATAGTGCAGCAACGACTGTTAAGTGTTGGGCGATCCTTAAAACATATATTTCCTAACTTAATACATATAACCTGCGTGCTGCATGCTTTGCATTTAGTTGGTGAAGTTGTTCGACAACATTACGGAAACGTTGATCGGATGATTGGAAGTACTAAAGCAGTGTTTCTAAACGTTCTAAACGTTTAAAAGAATTTCGTAAATTTTGTTCAGGTATTCCAGAACCTCCTGAACCAATTTTAACGCGATGGGGTACTTGGCTAACAGCAGCTTCTTACTATTTGATCCATTTTCAACAAATTGAATGAGTTATAATGCGATTTAATTGGAATGAATCCAAAGCAATTAGAGAAAGTCAAAGAGAATTTCAAATTCCTCAACTTTTAGAAGATTTAACAACAATATGTACCAATTATGCAGTATTACTAGATGCCATCAGAAAACTACAATGTACCGAATTGTCATTGCAGGAATCATTAGACATAGTGGAGAGTGTAAAAAATAAATTACACACATTAAATGATACGCCAGGATTATGCGCTAGTCAAAAGTTGGCAGATGTCTTAAGGAAAAATCCCGATTTGAATACTTTAGAGGCCGTTTATAATAAGTGTAAGAATAGTGAACTTTTAAGTGATTTTGAAAAATAGTATCTACATGCAAATGTAACTTCCTTAGATGTGGAGAGATCGTTTTCTATGTATAAGAATATTTTTTCTTGTCGACGCACAAGGTTTAAAGAAGTAACTGTGGAAACATATGCAATAATGCAAGTTTACAGTAGTTCACATCCTGATGCCTCTAATTTGTTGAATAATTAGCAAGTAAGTTTATTTATGAATTTTTCGTATTCTTATGTTAACCCGTAACACCGACGACTATGCGAGTCCACAAGTTTTGGTTACTCTAGTCATCACTCACCCAGCTCACAGTCCGGATTTGGCTCCTTAGGATTTTCATCTTTTCCCAGATATGAAAGGTTTCTTGGGAGGGCAACGGTTTCAGTCGGATGAGGACGTCATCCAAACCACAACACAATGGCTGCGTCGACAGGGAGCTGATTTCTGTACCAAGGGTATGTTAGACCTCGTCCGCAGATGGGACAAGTGCCTCAATCGGCTTGGCGACTACGTTGAAAAATAGTTTAAGGACCGCAAATTCATCCTGTAATACGCTTATTATTTTTTAATAAATTTATTTGTATCTTCTAAGCGAGTGTACCTTTGTTCCCGGACACGCCTCGTATATATCCATGTGCACATTATATTCATTGCTATACCTACCAGTGTAAGTGCGCGTATTTTTTTAATAATCTGTCAGCAATTCGTGCTTCCCTCATCAAACAAATCACGAACCGTCACTGATTATATGTAAATATTTAAGAACATCGACAGGATATGAAATAAAAACGCATTTTAACAAACCACTATATTATTTATTTACTGAAAAACATACAATTTGTTCCCAAAATTATGAATGTACAATGTCGTGAAATGAAAATGCACCAAGTTATTGTGTCAAGATGGTTTTCCGTTTTATCTAGCAACAGCAGCGAGTTATTATTAGTAATTACCATGATTTTCATAAGTACGTTAGCCTTCTATTGGACTAATTACTTTATTTAGCGTTTCTATAACGTATATATCGAGCATGTAACGTGTATTCTATATTTTTCAAGTGAAATTTACTACAAAGTTCTCTCACAATAAAGGGAAAAATGTTTCAGCTTCCAGAAGTTATAAAGTAATTGTCAGGATTATTACTATTAGTTAGGTATGATTTATTGGACGGTGTCAAAAAAGACCAAACAATATCGAATATCTTTCGTTTTTTGTTTATAAAAAACCTATTTTGTTCGTGTCATTGCTTAATGTAAGAATTATTGTTTAGTTATTCGTAATCAAGACCGAATGCAAGTAAAAGTAATATATACAACGTAAAATAGATAGACCCATTGTATTGTCAGCAATTTAAAATTATTGACGTTAATCCTATGTCGGACTAATTTTTGTATAATGATTAAAATTTTTGATCTTTGGTTTACAAGTTAATTTTTGTTTGGATAATAGCTGACGCTTCAGGTTGTTCAATTCTCAAAATTTACCATTGTAAATGTAAAGTGACATCATGCGACATCATTGTCGCTTTAGTTCATTTAGTTGTTAGGACATTTGTTTTAATTTTTTTTCGTTGACACTGTATACATTCTTTCTCTCGCACAATTTTCAATAAACGTACATAGTTTTTGTAGTTATATAATATAGTTTCTTTCTTTACAAAAACAATAATTTTTATTATATTATATACATTTAGTAGAAAATAGAAATACAAAAATCGATGAAAAAAAAAGCATTTTTTTATCATCGAAAATTCAACAAATTTGAATGTTTGGGTTTTCACACGTTTAAAAACAGTCTCCACATCATTGTTACAATATAAAATTAAAAAAGAAATCTTAGAAAAAACCATTCGCATCATAAATTCATCAATCATCTTTTAAATATATTTATAATATAATTCCTTTTAATTTATAATACACATTATCCTAGTATAGGAGGGAGATATTTACAATAATAGTAAATCTTACAATAAGGTTGGGGAGATTCTTTTTTTCTCTGGTTTTAGTCTGAATGATAATAATAATTAATAATACGGGTGTCCCAATAAGTTGAAGAAACGTCAAAATCAGATATCAACAGTTAAATAGAAGGGACACTGTGTATATAAAGTTGAATTTATCATATTTAAGAATATTGGTGAAATTTGAATTAAAATATTTATTATAAGAGGAACAATTAAAGAAATCAGCATTGTTTTAGTGCGATGATAACAGAGATGGCACTCTTTCACGATTAACAGTGATGCCAATTTCAAAAAGATGAAAACAATTCTTCAATATGCTGATTCTATTTCTATATTTTTTATTATTTTAATTCATTTTACCGACACCTCAATATACATATAGAAAAATATTGATATAAGAATAATTGTGGTTGTTTATTACTTTTAGCTTATTGTTTATGCGGGGATTTTTATTTCCGTTTTAGATATAAAAAAAAGGAATCTTGATTGGAATAAATGTGGTATTATTATAACATTATAAAGGTTTAAATCGTTTTTAAAACTTTTAAAAATGTACAAAAAGGAAAACAAAAACATATATAAAACAATAATAAAAAACCCGGATGATCACAACTTATAAATGTAACAATTAATAAAATATATATTATATATACACAATACATTCACTTTGTTCCTACTTTATAGTTATTTTTATTTCCAGCAATACGCGCCTTTGAAGGTATCGCAAGTATTGCCAAATCAATGGAATTAAAAAAATATATCATTAAATTTACTAACGCTATTTCATTATAGTATAGTATATACTGATTCAATTTGTTCTTAGCTAACTTTCTCTGATATTTATACATATATATATATAAAACTTTACGAGTTAATTCCGTAAAATATCTCATTTCCATTTTTTTTTTGCGTTTTTTTTTTGTTCAAGTTATGCTTTATCTTTTCTATTTTATAGATGCATCTTTAGAATTTCATCACTGTTGATATATATGTCATCACTAACCGATAAATTCGTAATGTCGTACGCGTCGATTCTCTGTATCAGCAGTCTTCTTCAACTAGTTTTTGTGTGTCCTTGCCCGTGTCTACGGCAGGGTCGAGCTCTTTGTGTCGTATGTTCACTTGCGGCGATGATCGGTGCGTCACGCTAGATGGCGCTAGGATAGCGCTCGGCGGTTCCATGAAGGTGTCGCTTTTCGATTTCGTCACGTCTACGGGGACTTCGTATAGAGCTGTAATAGGAATTAGAAAAATTATACTCGAAAATGTAGAGTTGGAGTACGTTCATATAGGAGCTGCGATAAACCAGAAGAGCAGCGAGTTAAAACGAACCAATCGGTATGCATTGCACCTATATAACCATAGTTACATAGAGATGCAAAGAGCAGCTCGCTGTTCTTCTCGTTTATCACAGCTTCACTATAAACGCACCTTTAGAGATTGTGCATTAGTTGTACGAAGGAAGTTATTTACTTATTAGATATAGAGTACCGACAGGTGTTACGGTATAAATAAATGGTTCCTTCCGTGATAGCAATTGTGTGAAATGTGCAGTGCCTCTCTAGTATTTTTTTTTTCAAGTCAGAAAAAGTGTTATTCAAGTCGAGTACCGAGAGATTGGTGAACAATGGCGTTACCTATGATATACATAAGGCCTGAGCGCTTTGACGTCAGCAGGCTGTGATGTATTTTGAAGTAGGTCGTCGATCATTCACACGTTCATATCGTTTCTTACGTTTTGAATTGGTTTATCTAAATTATATTGGTTTTATAAAAAAAATACAGAGTAGTGATATTTCCATACTTTGTTGGTGATACCTGTAATGTCTTTCTAGTGTTGTATAAGCGATAAAACCTTTTCTAAAACCATAAAAACGAGATAACCTAATCTAATACGGCGTTGGCTGTTTTGTATGTTTCGTTTCTGAGTTACACTTTGTAAAAGAAGATATTTATTTAACAACAGCTACAGATTCAAGGACCGGGGAAACTATAACTGTAAGTTTAAAAAATCTTAGGCTTAAAAAAAAAAGGCTCTTCCAACTCAATTCCCTAACTGTCCGTTGTTTTTGACAAAAAACGTGAAGATATTATTGTTCAAATAGTTTTATATTCTTACATTATATTTAATAAAATTGTTTTTGAACACGAAGAGATGTTTTTAAATGTTTGTAATAAACTTTCTCTTTTAATACAAAATATTTTAAATTATATCACCGAACGTAGCCATTCGGATACTGATATATGTTAATGTCATATTCACAGCAGTGAACGTATTGCAACAATTATAATAATTTGTTCTACAAATACCTTACTTAAAAATGATTGTGGGAAAGGTTATGATAGATTAGGTAAAACACCACATAATAGGAAAAATAGATTAGGTAAAACACCACATAATAGGAAATTAAAGACCCTGGTTAAATAGCATGTCTGTAAATTTTCTCGTGAAATTGAACAAAATTTCAAATAAAATTGCATTCATTTCAACCTTAGTTTCGTCCAAATACGTGCACAATTGCAAAGAAAAATATTAGTCGATTAAATATCAACCACAAATACATCTTTCACGAAAACGGTGCTCGGTTACGTGTTTGGTTTTTGCTTTGAAACATCGTTTTTCCAAAATAAAATCGAATGGGATGCAACCCCTTCAAAACCGAAAAAAAGAAATGCAAAAAAACGATTCCTTTGCCGCTCAGGCTAATATCGTGCATGGCGATACATCACCAATCCAATGACGTCATCGAAGAGCGCTCAGGCCTTGTTATATCGTAAGTAACGATAGTGGCCAGATATCCTATATAACGATTTTGATATAAGGAAATTATGTAATGGATGCAAGTGGATCATTAAATTACGTAATCCAGATATAAAAGAACACAGAAAAATTAAGACATCGGTACACTCCGCACCAGACAAGATATTCTATTAATTCGGAACGTTTCTAACATGCCTTGTCCTATCCCTTCTCTGCAAGATATTTACAAATACCTATTTTTACCGTCCATGTGTCATAAAACTAAAACGCTCGAAATACTCGGAACTAAAGTAAAAAGTGCTGGCCTGTGCCACAAAACATAAACTATGTGTACGTTCTATCGTAATAAATCCTTAAACCTAGAGTGGCTGGGAGGACCTTCTTCTCGGTTTAATAGACTTTTATTATTTTTCATATAAATGATGTTTGTTGGACTCCAGACCATCACATAACATCTGTTATTTCAGTTCCATCAGCAACAAGAATGGGTCGACAATATAACTTGCCAGAAGCAACTGTCGTCACTATCACCACCACATGCCAACAACTGAATGAATGACAAGTGAAGCATTATGGCTTGAGAACCATAAAGAGACCCTTAGAAACCTGTTAGACACCTACAATTAGGTTTGGGAAATTTAGAGAAACGATAGAACAAGGTATGTTAGAATTAAAATCTTTTTCTCATATCATTCGGTCATGCGGTTGACAATGGAAATCCACGAATTCAAACAAAACAATTGCTCAGAATTAATTAAATAGCTCTTAGTTTGGTGCAGAGTGTGTTGATACCTTAGTGTTTGTCATACTACCTAATAGTTTATTAAAGAAAAAAAGAACCTTACCGGAACTTCCATTTCCCATGGCATCCGGATTATTCTGTACAGCATCGTACATGGGATTGTGGAAGTCCCTATTCTTATTATTGACAGGATCCAAGCTGTAGGAGACGTCCAAAGGTTCGACATTACCATCTCCATTCTCATTAAACGTATTCGGGCCGAATTCGATGTTTGTGCCTTGCCTGAACGACACGCTCTGGCTACTAGAAAGGCTTCCGAGTCCAGATCCTTTACCGCTGTAATCAAATCAAACCGTTACACGTGCGAAATACGTCTAGATCTTGATTATACTCACAAAGGTTTCTTTCTTATAAAGAACCATACGCCAACCGCGGACCCTAGCACCAACAAAATGACTATAATCGGAACGACGATAGCGGTAGCGTTTGAAACTCCCGCGCTTTTACTCAAACGCAATTGGATCTCGCAGAAATCGCCTTGGAAGTCCGTCAAGCAGTCGCATCTTAGATCGTCGGATTCGTCCGACTCCACGCATAATCCGCCATTTTGACATTTGCAGATTCTAGGTTCCGGTCTCGGACTTTCAGCGGCTGCATCGCAGATAACCTCTGATTTCTTGTGATTTTGTATTGCTAGATCTGGGCATGAGCACCTATGACCCGCTGGTACCAATAGACAGAGATGCGAGCAATGGTTCCTTTGACAAGGATTTGGTATCGATGTGTTGTATTTGGAATCGTGATAAACTGCAAGAATAAATTAATTAATATCGTAATAGTAATAAAGTATATATAAAAGATATTTTATTATTTCCTTCTTAAAAATCTAGGCCAAATTTCTTGTGACGTCATTAGGCTGAAAGAAATAACCATTGCATGTAATTATGGCAACTGCATGTTGATATTGTGATTTTTAAATTTAAAAACGGATTTAGCGTGTTGTTAAGATTAATATTTAAGTGATATTTAGTGAAACTATGTTAATTTAGCGATGAAAAATACCACTTCAATAAGATCGCATAATTTTGTCCCTAGACACGAGAAGGTCAGAAAGTGACCGTGTTGTAAAACTAGAATGTACATAATAAATTATTAATACCAAATATTATGCGACTGTGAAAACCACGAACCTCTCTTGCGTCTTCGGTTATAGAGCGTCAAAAGGAAGCAAATTGTACGGGACTTGGAAAAAAAGGGTCGCAATCGAACTAGATAAAAAGAGCGCAATTTTTTCTATAAAATAGGCGTAATTTCGTTCGAAACGGCTGCCCGCAAGTATATTAACGGGGCCTTTGTATTTTCCAAATTTATCTCCGTAAGGAAAAAAGAAACGTGGAACGTGGTATTGCAGTTGTCGAGGCGATACGTTAGATTTATGATACTTTGTCGGAGAGTAGACATATAGACAAATAAATAACTTTTGATTATCATAAGCGTAGGTATCGATTAGTAAGAGAGTGAGGTAGCCTCGCATACGAAGAGTAGGATAGCGTGCTAAGGAAATACAGAATGCAATCCAACGGCGGTACTTTGTTTATAATAAAAATCCTGTTTGAGACACGTTTTAGATAGGTATAGCAAAGAGCCAACGCCAACAGCCGTCTCGAAATTCGCCGCCGACTGGCAAAGGTATCGCATGTTCTTAATATCACCTTATCGCATTCTCCATAAATAGTAAACAAATTTAAATAATCTTCGTTCGTATAACTTAATCGTGTTGTGCTTAATACCGTAAATGTATGAGTAACTATAGGTGTGTCGTAAAAAGGCACTTTTTCAAAGATAACGAATATATGTATTTATTTAAAAGAAAACAAATTTCCAGAACATTTTAAGATTAGCATGTGGACCATTTTATTACACGTCATACCAATTTGTACAACTACCTATATGTTATACATATATTGTTAAAAGAAAAAAACCCCTGCATTTCCACTCTAAAAGGGGAAGAGTAGCAGCCGTACAAACAATACTGAAGGTTACTCAATCAGTAGTTTGCATAAACACATTCAAAGTTACCACGTCAGCACTAATTGTAAAATGCAGAATTTCATTTTAGGTTAATGTAAAAGGAGATTTTAAAAACAAAATGCTAAAATTCCTTCGAGCCTCAAGCCGCCAGGTTATATTTTGTGAACCCAATACATATATAATAAGGACAAATTATAAGTCTTGTTTTTAAAAAAGTTCTTCGTCGACCCCGAAACGAATTATTTTTTTAAAACATTGACGTTATACGTTTCTACGAATTTCTGGTATTCGGCACTATGTAGGTTTCGATATATCATTATGAAAACTATTTTTTATACAGCGTACGCCCATCAATTAATATATAATTACTCGCTAATGATGAGCTGATATCATTTGCTTTTAAATTACATACAATCAATGCATAATGTGTATTGCCAGTCCTGTGATGCAACATAGGACTGGCAATATACATTATGTTGTTGGCGGCCGAATGATGTCACACAAACTGCTGGTGTTTTTAAAATGCCGCAATTTGATTTACAAGGATTTTTTTGTCTTAAAATCATGATTTTTGAACGAAGATTTCTTCAAAAAATATCTTTACCTTTCAAACCTGAAGGATTGATCAAATCTGAAATAATGGACACTGCAATTCCTCTACCGAATTTATCTTGCTTCATTAACTCTCCTGAATCCTTCGTAATCCAGTATAAAGCGGATTCGAAGACATCCAATGAAATAGGATGATTCAACGCTGGTCCTTTGGCCACTATCTTCCGTTGAGAGCCATCGTGCCTCATAGATTCGATCGTATTCAATTTCGTATCGGCCCAGTACAAGGTGTGATCCATCGCGTAATCTATGGTTAGACCAGCAGGATGACGAATCGACTCCGTTACGAGAGGTTTTCGTTTCGAGCCGTCCATCCATGAGACTTCGATCTTCGGAGCTGAACCAGCGTCTGTCCAGAACATACGTCCTTTCTGCGGATCGAGAGCTAGAGATGTCGGGCTCTCAAGGCCAACGGCGACGATAGCTCTTCTGTATCTACCGTCTGTCTTCGCCACCATCACGCGTCCTTTGGGTTTGGATCCAGCGCGGTCTATTTCAGTCCAGTAAAGGTTGTCGCCTATCCAGTCGATTGCTAAAGAAGTTGGTTTTGAATTACCTGTAAAAACAAGGATTATTTTAGTGAAATTCAAATGTATTAAAAAGAACTTTGTTAACAATTCTTGTAATGTTTACTATCCTTGCGCGCTAAGTTGCGAAGTATACTTAACCTTAATTAAGGGGCGCGGTGAATTTAAATTTATTAGGTTTTTTCTTTTTTTTAAATTTATTACTAGTCTGGGCAAACAACGGTAACAGTCAGTGTCGTAGATATGTGGCGCGGAGTCGGCGATTATTTATTTCACGCGTTCACAGCGTCAGTACTAAATCGATGCTGTATGCGAGTAGTTCTGTGTATATGTAGGCTGTCGTAACTTATTTCGTAATTGTACACTTATGTTTGCTCTAAAAATGTCGCAGTTAGGTACGTCGCGAAAACAACCAATGGCAGACACAGTTAAAAACTTTATAGTGGACATGCCGGACTTTATTTTTGATGACGCTAAAATTCAAGTCTAGTTTGTAAAACCCCTTTAATGTGTTGGTCCAGAAGCCAATGTCAACGTTACATCGAAAGCAAACAGCATTCTTCTGCAAAAAGTGGTATACGAAACCAAGAAAAATTTACATTTGATTTATGTGTTATTCTTATTTTATGTAATCTATCGTTTCGTTTACTAGACAAAGAAGCATTTGTCTCCTTCTGGAATAAATATGCGGACTGTAAATTACCTAGTCGGACATCGATACGAAATGTAGTGCCATTTGCTCGTGAACATATAGAAAAAAGAATGAAAACGGAATTGAAAGATAAAAAACTGTGGTTGTGTGTGGACGAAACAACAGATCGTCAAAAACATTTTGTGGTTAATGTGATGGTACGTACAATGGAACCACATCGACCGTCATCCTCCTTCTTACTTGCTTCCAAAAGAGTTATAAATTGTACTGCCGATGAGATTTTAAAGGTGGTGTTGAACAAATTTGAAGTTTCAACCAAGCAACTTTTAATGTTTATGAATGATGGTGCCGCAAACATGCGTTCTTTGGGCCGATCCCTTAAAGAACACAGTGGTAACTTCTTACATGTAACGTGTTAAATCCATACTTTAAATCTTGCGGCACAAGCGATTCCTACATGTTTTCCACTAGGAAATGCATTGATTGCTAGTACAAAGGCAGTGTTTCTAAAGTCCCCAAAACGTACCCGACTATTTCACAAACTGTGTCCTGATTTACCTGAACCACCACAGCCGATTGTTACACGTTGGGGAACATGATTGCAGGCTGCGTTTTACTACAACAAATATTTTGATCAAGTGAAGAAAGTAGTTTTAAAATTCAATCGGACAGAGGCTAAATACTAGTCAGGTTAAAAGAGATTTACAAACTATTCACAACAATTACTTCGGATTAGCGGAGGGAATAGAAAAATTACAAAATGTTTCGATGTCGCTAGTGGATTCTGTTCAAATTGTGAAGGATGTTCACGTACAGTTATGCGCTGTAGAAGGCGAAACAAATTGGTGTGTAATACGAAAATTTTAAAGTGTTTTAGAGAAAGACTCCGATTTTCTTATATTAAGACAAATTTGTGAAGGTGTGTGTAAAGATACATTAAGTTGTTTCAAAGATTATTTTATATATGCAAATATAACATCGCTAAATGTCGAACGGTCGTTTTCGGCATTAAAAAACATTTATTCCGCACCTCGTACTCACTTGACTGAAACAGCTGTGGAAACATATCTAATAATTCAAATATTTAACAGATGTTACCCAGTTTGTGATTTCACGGAAGACCTTTAAAATGGTAATTGTTTCAGCACGTTTTATAATTTATTTCTTACCTTCTATTTTATGTGTAATCTTTTATGCGCTCGCCACGTCTCTGGCTGTTACCGCATATTTGCCCAGGTTATTTATTACTACATAGTGTATTATAATAAGATATTAGTTCACAATTCGTTGGTAATTTAAGAAATAATTTCAAAAAGATTTACTTTTATTTGGTAAGCTTTTCTCATAGTTTTGGCAGAAATCATTAGAGATTTTTAGTTTTTTCTATAGTTTTTGGTTAATAATAAATTCACTTACAGGGAAACCTCTCCAGAAGTCAAATTAAGGTTTTATGAAACTTTTTGTCGGTCGAAATTTACTTTGAAATAGTGAAACACCCATTAAAAATGGATTAATTTTCAGTTCTTTTCATATAATTCTCAAACAGTAAGATAGAGGTGATATTTAAATGTAAAAGTGACTACAACTTGTTTCAATCTAAATCTAAATTTGACTCCTAGAGACGTTTCCTTGTTAGTAACATTACTAACATTACAATATATAAACTACACCTTTCATATTCAGATCTTGCGCATATCCACTTTTCACAGTACCATTAACAGCATTAATCATGTACGATCTCTTGATAGTCTTGTCATAGCTATCGGCCCAATAAATCATTTGGGATTTCACATTATAATCCAAAGCTTCAATTCTCTTCTCCCTACTGATGACCTCGAATTCCTGATTCTCATTAAGCGAGAACGCCCTAACCTCAGGTCCGTTCGCAAATAGTAATACGGTCTCCTCGTGTTTAGCTCGGCAAACACCAGATAGCCCATCGGATAATCTAAACCCATCCCGACACGAGCAACTATAGGTTCCGTTCAGATTCGCGCAAATTTGCGAGCAATGATGGGTTCCGTCGGCGCACTCATCGATATCCTTACACTTCTTACGGTTCTGTTTCGATGTTATGAAGCCCGTCATACACGTGCAGATATAGCTGCCTTGAGTAAGATTCATACATTGATGTTCGCAGCCGCCTCTGTTCGATTCGCTGCAGACGCTGTTGTGGTGGCAACCAAGTTCGTCGGAGCTGTCTCCGCAGTCGTCGGCGAAGTCGCATACTTGCGTTCTATCGATGCATTTCTTGTTCGCGCAGGTGTATTCGGTGATCGGGTTGCATGCTTTCATGTTGTTGGCGCATAGGGTCATGTTGTTCTCGTCGGAACTGTCACCGCAGTTGTTGACACCGTCGCAGAGTTGGTAACGTGGGACGCACTTGTGGTTGGCGCATTGATATCTGTAAAGTGATGTGTTTAACTTAGAGTTTAAGTACAATGAATTTAGTATCTTCCCAGTAAATAATTACGATAGAGCAACAATAAAAAACGGTTCACGTCAGTTCAGTCATTTTTATGATCTATCTCTGAAGCCTTTTCCGCGAATTGGATTATTTTACGGCAAACTTAACTTTAGAAAAACCACGTGGGAATAACAACAACATGGGATCACAGAACACTGCGTTTTTCATAAGGTTTTGGCATAATTTGAGTTAAAATTTTAACCAAAATGTGTAAGTGTTGGTCAAAAATATATGCGTAAACTTTTGCCACAACCGGGGTTAAACAGCAAAGAAACAGAAACAAATCGTATTTGCAAAGGTAAATAAAGCAAATAACTTTTGCTTATGGATAACGGATCCATTACCGGAAACCTCGGAACTGGATCCGTTATCTGGTAACTCGAATCCGGATCCGCTATCCGAAATCTTGAATTCGGATTGCTTATCTGATCGAATCCATTATTTGATAACGTGGATCCAACCCCGTTCTCCAATAACTTTTTCGAGCAAACAGTAAATGGCGTAAAGATTCCCAGTAAATTGTGAAAACCTGCGATAGGTCGAGTAATTATTGCGCGCCGCCGGACGATTTTCTCTTCGAAATTGTAATTTCTTTCTGCAAAATATCGCACCAAGTAGTATTCGTCGAGAGTAATCAAAAATGTACTTGACAATTTTGTCATTTTCCAACGCAATACAGTTTTTCGTTGTTTTTTTTTTCAACCACGGTGTCGGACAAGCGTTGCCGCCGGAATAAGTTCGCTCGCCCCCAGATCGAACGAAAATAGGCCCTTTCGATCACTGTCGATCGCGCGCGTCAATCTCGCTCGCTAACTCTTTCAATTCGTTCATAGTTTGTTCTATTTGTCCCTCTCCCGCCTACAGACGGCCGCTCTATAACCGAGGATGGGAAAAAGCGGACGCAATGTTATCGATAAGGTATTATTAATATATAACGAAATTCCGTTCAGCCTATTAAACTCTTCAAGGATATGGCTTATCGCCCGGACGTGTCCCGTATCTCTCCTAAGACGCCTGGATAGCGTTTAGTGATGCATAACTTTCGCCGTATGGACCCGCTCGCCATCGGTTCCATGCTTACGGACCCGTAACGCTCCAAACAAAGAAAGTTTTAAGTAATTATTAGAATAACGGATCGAAACTCTGTACGCTCGACCTATTGGGCCACGGACGGTCTGTATAATACGAAATATAATAAGGTGTTATAAATCTCAAGGGTTATCTTTGACTAAACATTCAATTTCAAATTTAAAATAAAAACTCGTCCCATACCGCTATATCCACATCATACGGTCGCGAAAACGCGCACGGCAAAAGCGCACGTGGCGTCCGATGAAGCGAAATCGGCGGACGTCCGTTGGAACGCCGCTAAATCCGTTTCAGGGGGCTAACTCGAAAATCCGGCCAGCCTAGTCCAAACTCCGAGGATACCGCTTGTCGTCTGGCCGCGTTCTGCATATGCGCGACGCATAACTTTCTCCATATCGCCCCGTTCGTCCTCTATTCTATCTTTACGGGGTAGTGACGCTCCCGAGCGAATAAGGGCTATCAGTGTTTAGTATGTTTAATAATTAAGGTTCGACAAACGAGTTCAACGTCAGAGGCGTATCGCGCAAAAGTAGGTACGTGAGATACAGTATTATTAAAAAAAATAATATATACCTTTCATTCAATATTATTCTGAATGCACGGGTTTTAAAAACTATGGGACTTGTTTTCCATATAGCATAAATTTGATGTTTCCTTTATTAAACACTTCCCATATTGCAAAATAATGACATATCTTGATCCGAGAATCGGATAGTAGTTCCGGATCTCAATTTTATTGGACGCCAACAGCATTACTATAAACCGACAAAGTTTTATTTAAATCGGAGAGTATCACTTACCGTTGTTCCCTTGTAAGTTATATTCTTTTATCGGTTAAAAGCAAGTGAAATTTCGACTTTTATACCAGCTGGTATTTTGAACGTTGGGTTTGATGCAATTTTAAAAATGATGAATGTTAAAAACGTTCGCATTTTTCTAGGATGATTTTTACAAAGTACATTCATACGCACCTATGTACAGTATCACAACTGAAATTGGTACAAATAGAAGCAGATTCATCGGAACCATCGGCACAATCATCAGTACCATCGCAGATATCCGAAGTACTAATACAAAGGTGATTATTACATTGGAATTTCGATTCCGGACAATATCTTCCACCGGGGTATTTCGGAGGGCAATTCATCTCATCTGACATATCCCTACAATCTCTATCTCCGTCGCAACGGAAGTAAGCGGCGATGCAATGTCCAGAAGCGCATTGGAACGTGCCGTTCTTGCATTGGAAACCGTCGCAGCCGACCTCGTCCGAGTTATCGCCGCAATCGTTCTCGTGATCGCACCGCCAACGCATCGAGATACATTTGCCGTTGCCGCAGCGGAACTCCGATTCGGTGCACGCCCTGTAGCGGTTCTTGCATAACGCTTCCGCCTCATCCGAACCGTCTCCGCAATCGTCCGTGAAATCGCACAACCATTGCTTCGGTATGCAGCGGTTGTTCGCGCATTTAAAGTCAGTTTGAATATTGCAGTTCGGGCAATTCTCTGGAAGTTCGTCGGAATTATCTCTGCAGTCGTCTTTACCATCGCAGAAGAGCCATTTCGGTATACACCTGAAATTTGTTAGACGTAAGTTTTGCAAAATCCCCAATTTGTAATTTTTGTACAATTATTGGGATTTTTAGTTTCTATTCCATAACAGTTAATCACCTTTTATAGATTGTGAGTTATTTCAAACACCCCGTATGCAATCAAATACATTAAAATATTATAATGATAGCAAGGACTGTGGGGCAGTATTCTCGGCAGACTCCGCACCACACAAATTATTAATTAACTCGCTGTCCCCTTTCATAGCCAACTTGTTTATGAGTAAATTTGAAACTAGTTTCAAAAAGGACAACGTGTATTTCCCTAGAATTTGGCTTAGATACGTAGATGATATTTTCGCTGTTTTTGATACGAAGAAAAGTACCATTCCGGATTTCCTCGCGACACTAAATTCAAAATTCGAAACTTTTAAATTCACAGTGGAAGAAGAAGTGAACAATCAACTCCCGTTCCTCAATAGTTTAGTAATTAGAAATAACACAAAATTGTAAATTGACATCTATAGAAAGCAAGCAAACACTAATAGATACATTATGTCCGACCCTTACTCTTCTATAGCAGTCGATCGCATGCTTAGGAAAGTCCAATATAGGTTTTATGTCACAAATTCCACGACCTTAATCCCAACAGTAATCCGCGATAAGAAATTTGTGAAGCTTCCCTTCTATAGAGTATCGAAAGGTATTAGTAAAGTTTTTAAGGGACAAGAGATGAACGTATGTTTCAGTTCGCGAAATACACTTAAAAACTTTCTTGGCAATCCAAAAGATAAACCGGACATGAGAAGGGTCGGGAATTTACAAAATTGCATATGGTGATTATGATAAAGCCTATATTGGTCAAACGAAACGAGCGAAAGGTACTAGATTCAATGAACACATCAGGTGTTACAGGTACGGGAAGATAGAAGCGTCAAATGTAGCACAACACATAAACGATACCGGCCATAATATTAAATTAGAAAACTTAAAAGTGATTAAAAACGTGATTTCGCCGCTTGAACTGGACGCCTATGAGGTTATTTACATAAATAAGAATGCAAACCTACTCAATAAAGAGAAGGGACCTTTACACTTTTCCTATCTTTTCGATTTATTACAGTAAAGAGGTGATTTATGGTTGTGCTATAACAAGAGAGGTCGATCCTTTCGTATATTTCGCATGTACAGTATTTAGTTGAGGGGTATAGACGGAAAAAAACAAATTTGACGGATGGAAAGGACCGTTGTCTCACTATATTTTTATATTTATTAAGGTGGGATGGCCACATGTCTTGCGTTTCGTGGTGACAAGACCCGTTTTCGCCTTTTCTCCTTATTTTAACTTGTTTTTTAGTCTAAGACGCAAAAGTAGGCACTTGTATATATTTTTTCTTGAAGAGTAGGGATAGAGCGGGTTCGTTAGATTTAATATCTGTTTTCTCACATTAATCGGTACGCGGCTGAAGATGTGTCTTCGAAATAATTTGTGTGACGTGGAGTGCGCCGAGAATATTATTGTTTTTATTAAAATACTATTTTAACTGCATATATCCACACCATCAACGCGGTTCATTATGCGACAACTTACCTATAATTAGCTCTACCAGGACAACGTTGCCATCCGGTTGTACAATTCTTCTGTCTGCAGATATAAGCCGGCTCGTCGGAATCGTCCCCACAATCGTTATCGAAATCGCACATCCACAACTTCTGAATGCAACGGCCGTTCTTACATTTGAATTCCATTTCCGGATCGCACGTTCTATTCGCACAAATCGCCGGATCCTCATCTGATCCGTCCTTGCAATCCGGGTCGCCGTCGCACTGCCAACTCCTCAATATGCATCGGCCGTTCGATCTACATTTGAATTCCAGGTCGGGGCAGTTTTGGTCGCAGTTCTGTTCGTCGGATTTGTCGCCGCAATCGTCGGTGCCGTCGCAGATCGTCGCCGACGGCGTACAATGATGTCCGTTGGCGCATTGGAACGTACCAGGCCTGCAGTGTCTTACGGGGCAGGTGGATGGTTCGTCGGAGCCATCTTTGCAGTCTTTTTCACCATCGCACCTAAAGAAATGTAGTGTAATAAGTAGAGTTTGTTAAAAAGGTGGTACCGGATGGCAGTAACGTAGCGGTAGCGGCGTGGGTAGGAGTAATTTTTAACTCGTAGTCGATCATGACAGTACCCCGAGAGAGTTCAAAGCGACAGTACGTTGCACGCTGCACGCCAAATAAGTACGCGAAGATGGGACACCCAAAGGGTGTAACGTTCCCTTCGAATGCGAATAAATATCTCAGGCATTTCCCTGGATTAGAATATAGAAGTTCGGATATTTATTGCACAATATGCAATAGCGGATTGCTAAGTCACGATAGGTTTGAATATAGAAAACATTGTAAAAGTATTGAATTTAAGAAACAGTATTCCATACTGCCAATTTTTATATGATTTTATTTTTATGTTAAGTGTGTGCAGCATCCCACAACATCTAGTATCTAATGAACACTTTCGTCTTTTTTGGGCTACGTACGTTCCCTCATGGAAACTACCAACATCTATGCAATTATGATACAATTTGCCGCGTGTGCAAGGTACAGTAAAGGAATGTATAAAAGACGAGTTGAGAAATATGAACATCTGCCTATGTGTGGATGAAACAACTGATGCTCAGAAACACAGCGTCATTCATGTTGTAGCGCGTCCTTTAAAACGCGATGGTCCACCAGCTTCATTGTTGTTACTCAGTAAAAGGATTCAGAAAACTAATACAGAAACCGTTGTCAAGATAATAAAGGATTCGTTAAGAGAATTTTGTATCACAGGAACCCAATGCTGAGAGTTGGTAGGATGTTGAAAATATGCTTTCCGACTCTTCTTCATATAACATGCCTCATACACGTATGTCACCTCGTAGCAGAAATCATTCGAAAGAAGTATCCGGTGGTGGATAAGTTAATAACATCTACCAAAAAAGTGTTCATCAAATCTCCCAAACACATCCGTGTATTCAAACAATTGTGTCCAAAATTACCACCACCACCTCAGCCTGTAATAACGTGATGGGGAACATGGCTCCAGGCGGTATCTTACTATCAGAAATATTTTTCACAAGTGAAAAATGTCATCTTGAAACTTGATTCAAATGATTCTGCAGCAGTTCGAGATAGTCAGCAACGTTTTTCCAATTCGGACGTTCAACAACAAATAGATGAAATTTCCATGAACTATTCTGAAGTTGCACAAGCTATTAAGCAATTAGAAAACAATCACTTATCTGCACGAGACGCATTAAATTGCATAAACAATTTACAAGCCGCTCTAGAAAACTTGACGAACACTATAGGAGTCGATGTTGCTCAAAAATTTGGTGCAATTTTAACGAAAAATTCCGATTTACAAAAGGTTCGGTCTACAACTGAAAATCAAGAGTGCCCAGATGAGGAAAAGGAATATCTGACATTTGCAAATCTTACTTCACTGGATGTCGAACAATCATTTTCGAAGTATACGACAAGGTATTCACAACATCGTCGACGGCTGAATGAATCGACAATGGAAGCGTTGCTGATGTTGCAATTCTACGCAGCTTACCAGGGCGGTTGCCAATTGCCACACTGGACATCAAGACGACGGGAAAAGGTAACAATATTATTTTTCACTAATATTGTATATTACGTACCTACTTTTATGCGGTGCGCCACTGCCGGTACCACCTTTTTAACAAACTCTAATTATTACGTGCGCTCTTGCACACAGTAGGTTTACATGCCAACGTTGTTATAAGCGTACTAACGACCCGCATCGAATCGATCGGATTCCACTCAGTCTCCTCCTCGCTCTCTCACTGTATATACATATACAGCGTGTCCCCGGATTAACGCATGGATAGGCAGGGCAGACAGAAAATTAATTAGTTGAAATTTCATCTTTTGGAGTTCAGCCATGCTTGAATAGTAAGTAATTTATGCCATAATTTTATTGCCGAATAATTACGTATATCTTGGAAATTTACAAAAAAGAAATTTTTTCAATTAGGTAAATATATTTTCTGTAGGAGATACGATAATAGGGTTATTAAAAAACAATGTTCAGAGTAATAAATTATGCTAGTGTGTAAGCAATGCTGAACCCCAAAAAGGTGAAAATTCAACTCAATAATTTCTGTCTGCCTTACCTATACATGCGTTAATCCAGGGACACACTATATGGATATAGCTAATATCACATTTTCCCAATGTGTATATTGTTTTTCTTTTCCTTTTATTGTAAAATATTAATTGGTTTTTTGGGTTTTAAAATAATAAATCAATACAATATTTTCTGTTCTGCAACTGTTATAATAAAACGGAAGACAAAATATAACAGAATTCTAGTGCGCATGTGTATATAAACCCTAAACTATTTAAGTCTAGAAAATCGAGCACGTTCTTCTATTTTCTTCCCTCAACGGTATTTAATTTAGGTTTAACATGCGGTGCGAAGAAATTTTGAAATATAAGCGTTACTTAATGCTAAAATGACACTAAGCTATCGATTCCTTTATAGCCAATCTAATCGAGGTAACTTAATTTTAAAATTATGTAAGTAACACTTAAATTACACAAAAACTTGATTTTCTAACCAGGTGCAGGGTGTTTTGCAAAGTATTGCTTAATCTACGGATGCCATCATTAAAATGGTTGTGTATAAGCGTGCCTTAAATACGCGCCATAGGTAACATTTATTTGTTTAAGTGTTACTTAGTGCTTTAAGAATTTCTTATAATTTAAGACATGTCGGTGAGACTGGCCATAAGATAAGCATATTTTGAGGTTATGTTTTCTATCAGGAATGTGTAAGGAAATATTATGACGTTACTGGTGTTTTAGCAGTCACTGACAAGAGCCCGGACAAAATCTCATGGGATTGAGTAGGATTTGACAGAGATAGCAAGCGAATTGGGTCACTCATTCCGCGCAGCTTGGTCCCATGAAATCTTGCTCGGTCTCTACTTATAGCAATAGAGTTTACCGTGCACTAACGTAGTGAATTACGAAAGTTTACCGTGATACAATGCTTTATGTTTTATGAAAGCAATTAGAATAGAAACTATGCATATACTTACTTCCAGAACCAAGGTATACATTTATCATCATTTCCACCACATCTCCATTGCCCAGAAGTACAGTTTGCCACACAAGTCTTATTATCCCTACCTAAGTAGAACTGGTTGGGACACGCGCATGTATGCGAAGTGGTACCCTCTTCTCCGTAACCTTCGATATTCAAATAACTCGATTCGACGGGCGGAGCGATTAAACAGAGGTGCGAGCATCCGCCGTTATTCTCCGCGCATGGATTTGAATAGTTCAGCTGTCTCAGAGGATGATATATGTGCAAATCGTATGGTCTATGAGTCGTATTCCTCAATATCTTCAGATCTTTCCCGGTATACTTATTAGCGCGACTTATACTCTTCAGATTCCAGTCGGACCAATAGATGTAATCGTCGAATAGATTCAAGGCGAAGACGTGCGGTACCGAAGACCCATGAATAACCGTATGGCGATATTTTCCGTCCAAATCAGAGGAAGCTATGTAATCGAGATGGGCGTCCGCCCAATAAAGACGATCGGTGAAGTAGTCAATAGTTAAAGCGTTTGGCCAGGCGATTCCATCTTGCCATGTCAAGATCCTCGTTAGATTAGTACCGTCCATGCCTAACTTCGCTATGAACGCTTGTAGATGCCAGGAGCTGAAGTACAGGTAACCGGTTCCAGGGTGTACCACTAGAGCTCTTGGATCTGGAATTCTCTCCTGTAAAGTCTTCCTATTCGTACCGTTTAATTCCGCTACGTCCAAATTCTTAGAATGCCTATCCAGCCAGTAGATTTTTCTTCCAATCCAGTCGATTGCTATACCTTCTAAGCCGTGAGAATCGTGTCTTATAACCGGTTCCCTATCGTTTCCTCCCACTGACGCCCTAAAGATGGTCTTTGCCGTAACATCGCAGAAATATATCATCTCTTCCCGTATATCGAAATCTATGGCCACAACGTTCATCAGATCGTGATGTATGAAGCTGTAATAGCGAGCGTCCACAGACATGTTACGGATGTAGAACTTGTTTGTGAATATCAGCCAAGGTTCGATGCTGTCTCTGCGTTTGCAGGTGTGTTTGTCGCTTTGCCTCTCGTAGAATTGGTCGTTACACTTGCAATAGTAGCTACCTGGTGTATTTGCGCAGTACTGCGAGCACACGCCGGGGGTTTCTAGGCATTCGTTGATATCGGAGCAGGCTTTGCCATCGCTTAATAATCTAGAAGGTAAAGAAATTCCATATTAAGTTTTTTCTAGTCAACTAGCTTATTGTCGTTTAAAACGACTCTGACACGATACGAGGTAGACGCCATAAATTCTCGGTTTGATATAGAAAAATAAACTTGATAAAATATAAAAAAAATTATTTTATACATTTATTGCAACGATCAATTAATAATTCTATACCCTTGTAAAAATAATCTAAAGTTTTCCCTCAACTATCGTACTTAAAACGACGTCCTCTCGGATAGAGGATCATAACACAGAACCATTGTTTCATCTCCTGTAACAATGGACTCCAAAATCGGTTTCGGGTCGTCTCCACACATGTTTAAAAACGAGCGCGCGCATTCGACCCGACGTTCACGTTGGAGAGTAGAAAGAAGATGCAATGCCTATCTTGCACTAATCATATTCTAACCAAAATGGTTATGGAGTATTCGGCGAGTACTTGTTTCAGAAATGTTAGAGATCATTGCTAATTCCTTCACTTTCAAACGGCGATCTCCTAATACCATTTCTTCAATAGTTGTCATATGTAGAGATCCCGAGATCTAATTAATATATTCTTCAATACGTCGTGCATTTCACTTTCTTCATTGTTGAAAACTATTGGACGATTATCATTTGCGACATTAAATGTCAGTATTAGTAATCGAACTACATTTACTGGATTTACTACCATTGTTGAACCAGTACTCTAATTCTCACAGTCAGATGCAGTATTAAAATGTTACAAAAGTGACTTTTTCTTATATACTTATTTTTATGCAAACAAATCAATAATTTTAAACTATTACATATTAACTGTTACTCACATTAAAGATTATTGTACTTATTATAAGTATAAGTCATACTTTATCATTGTTATCATATGTATGTACAGCTGTCGTCGCACTATATCTGCCTTCATAAGTATCGTTACCAATTTACAAATTCATATATCGAATTTTAAAGAATTAATAAACTCATTGCATAAATTATTCTATCACATTGATTGTGAGTCAGTAATAGAGATATCCGAAATACGTGTACACATCGAAGATAATACATTATTCACGCAATATCTGCGGATTACCTTTAACATATCTTTGTTTTGCACAGGCATTGACAATTACATAAAGCGACGTATCGTGAGGCAAGTTTTATCCTTTTCTAATAATTATTTTACAAAAAGTGAAGTATGTTTTTGAAATTGCTTGAAGGGCTGTATAACATCCACAATATGGCATTTGAATAGGTTCATTCGTGAAGGGGTGGGGGAAGGCACCACCAAATTTGTAAATAGAAACACTATGCTATTTTCACATATGTAATAGAGCTCAAAGAGACGATTATTTGGATATATAACATTGATGTATTTGGTCCAACCGTTATCGAATTATTTTCAAAAAACCGAAAATCAAGTAAAATTTCAGGGGTGGTTTCACTCTCTTAAAACGAAATTGGGCCGATAAGGAAAATGGCTTCGAACATCTTGGGGGTGAGGACTACTTGTCCACAAAGTTTCAATTTTTTAGGAATTTACGGCTTCGGGATGTTCTAATGCGAGTCTCTCTGGAACCTACCCCATTTTCATCATAGCTCTTCTTTTTCTTCGAAATATTGTGTATACTGCCAGTAGTGAGGAATTTTTGAACGAGTCTGGATACGGTACACTCAATCAATACCGTGTTCGGAAATTTAAGATTAAATAGCCTAATAACTAGAGCTCGGTAACTGGAGAGTAATCGCAGCGGCGGTGTGATTGTGTTTAGGTGGGCGGAGAGGGCCGTTCGATTACGATACGACACGACAAATCATCATCACTCAGTTCAGTTTAGCATTGGATAGCGGATAGGGCGTGTTGATTTTATTGATATAGACGTAGTTATTAATTGTAGTTATTATTTAGTGTAGTGCATTTTGATTTTATTGATACAGACGTAGTTATTAATTGTAGTTTTTAGTGAACATGTCGAAGGCTAAAAACCGACCCTTTCAAGACATAGAAAATTAGTTTATTTCTGACTTATAGAAATGAATATGTATAGAAATGTTTTGAGGGGTTATCAGTTCAATTGGCCGATCATGGGCTCGTCATGTTCAAGGGATTCTGGCCCCAAACGGAAAAATTTTGCTCACTTTTTTGCAGTGGAATATGAAGGAGATAAATCACCATAAACGCCGTCTAAACTTCTATTAAAAATGTAATGACTGCGCGGTATTTAATTTTCGTTACCTGAGTCACTTTCATGCACTAGTCACGTTGTCTGGCTGGCTACTACACGTGTGCAACTATAACACAACGGAGTTTGAACACGCTAGAACCTGTATAGGTTTGTCAGATCGAGAATTTATGGCGCCTACCTCGTACCTAGAGTCTATTTTTTAAAGGGAAACAAAAAACACTCAAAAATTGAAGGATATGTGCGCCATAGGAAAAAAAGCTAAAAAAAACCAGTGGCGGCTCGTGACTTTCTTCCAGAGAAGTAGAATGAACATTAACGTGAACACTAATTTCATTCACTTGGAATTACAACGTTCTCTCGTTTTTTACGTAAAGAATATAATTTTATGAAATACGATATGTCCTGAATCCAGATCTGCTCGTCAAATTTCAAAGGATAGACACAAACTTAAATTTATTTGACTTCAAATAAAGAAAAGAATTAACTTCCATTTACTTACTTGTATCCTTGGTTACATTCACAATAATACCCTGTCAGAGTATTAACACATTTGTGCCCGCATTGATTGATTTCGGTTTTGGCGCACTCGTCTACATTGCAATGCAAAGGCTCATCGGACTCGTCACTGCAATCGATTTCTTTGTTACAGACCCTACGCGCCTCAATACATTGCCCATTATTGCACTTAAATTGATCGGGATCGGAACACGTAGTGTTTTCTTTCTCTGAAAATCGAAATTCGTGAGGGATTATGCCTAACTTTAAACGAATAAGGATAACATACTGCAATCAACTTCGTCCGATGTGTCACCACAATCGTCCTCACCATCACAACGATATATTTTGCGAATGCACTTGAAATTTTGGCAAGTGAACTCCTCCTTACCGCAGGTCTTGTATTGCGTATTGCATTCTTTACCTTCATCTGAACCATCGCCGCAATCGTTATCGTGGTCGCAAACCCAACCCTAGAGAAAAAAATCCAATTGGTGTTGCTAGCGTAACAGTTTGTACATTAATAACAAAGAACATAGGTGCTAAGTTCGAACCTTGAGGTAGTTAGTCTAGGAATGAAGTGTTTTTTTTACCTTGTTAATGCATCTTCCATTAGCGCATGTAAATTGTTCATCTGAACATGGTTGGGGCGTAGAACAGTGGTGTAACGTCGCATTTTCATCAGCGCCATCTACACAGTCGGGGTCACCATCGCACAGCCATTTACGAGGTATGCATTGAGCCCTACCCCATGCCTTATTAGCCTCGCATGTGAATTCGGTTTCTTCATCGCATTTTCTGTCGTCTATTAAAAGAAAGGTCACTTTATGTCAAATACATTTCAAAGAAATGAAAAAGTGGATTACAGTAATATTAGATTGTATTGCCATATTATCAGCGGCTGAAAACGTATGTGGGATAATCAAAATAGTGAATAGAAATATTAAGAAAACAAACTGGTGAACTAACAAAGTAAAATGACAGTAACAACAAAAAAGAATAAACGGACTATGAAGAATACAAACAACAAAGGAGACACGTTGAAAAATTAATTAAAGAAGAGAAATATGTCATGGCAGAAATTTGGGAAAAAATGAAAAATGCATATAAAGATAATCAAAAGATGTTTTGGAAAATATGAGACTAAAGAAGATAGAAATGATTAAAAATATTAAAGACAAAGACGGCGACATCTTAGGAGATTAAGAAAAAATAATGGAGAGATGGCAAGAATACTACAAGGAACTTCTAGAGAGCAGAGATTTAACAGACAAAAAACAAAAGAGTAAACTAAAATCTGAACAGTACCAAGAAAACACACACACTGAAGAAACAAGCGTAGGGTAAATAAAAGAAGCTATACAAAAGTTAAAATTAGGAAAGGCGCCAGGCGATGATGAGAATAACCGATATGATCAGAGCACTAACACCATCCGAGTAGAAACGTGGACAATGACGGAAAGAAACCGGGCAAGATTCTTAAGAAGAATTGAGAACAAAACGAAAAGAGATAGAATCAGGAATACAACTTTCAGGAGTAATCTGGAAGTGAAACCTATAGTGGAAGTCATCGAGGAAGCGCAAATGAGATGGTCACGTGAAAAGAATGCAAGATAGTGGAATAGTAAAAGAAGAAAACAAGAGGAAAACCTAGGAGAGCATGGTTGGAGGATGTAAGATTAGCAGTAGTAAAGAGGAAAGAAAAGTGGGAGAATACACAGCAGACTACACAGGACAGGAAGAGATGGCGGGGAATGTGTAAGAAGAGCATAAGTTAACAGCCCAACTCCGCAATGCCTTACACCCGGCTTTTAAATCTGAATCAATTGTCAATCAGTGACAGCTGAAGTGGTGAGGTTATGTAAAGATAATGTTAATGATAAGAATTAAAAACCATATGGGAAGAGGACAATTAAAAATGACATGAAATTACAAATTATCCAGATTTTAGTTAAATAGTATTAGTTGTTGAAATGTGATTGAATTAGACAAAGATAAAGAGCTACATTAAGAATACTTTAAGTTGAAGTTGATCCTTAAAAATCAAAGACAAAGACGTTCAACACTCAAAGTTAAATAGCATGATAATAACAATAATAGTAATTTGTATTTGAACGTATTAAGATCGTAAAAACATGTAATGTGTGTGTGGGCGAATTTTGTTCGTCTTTGTTAATATTGGCAATACCACCAACGCAAATCCTTTAAAATAAGATGTTGAGGACCATAACCGGGCCTCTTGGTTTTTGAGGAATTCACAATTTTAGGGCGATTTCAATATTTGAAGACTAAATAAATATAATAAGGAGTTGGCGAAAGGCACGCGGTGAACAGTCAATATTTGCCTTTCAAATGCAATTTGAGACAATCCTCTTTTCGCCAGGGTGGTGGAAATACCTCAAGATCAACCTCCTCCGAGAAGCAGAGTCACCCGCATTACTGACAAGATATCCTTGGATGATGTCATGACGCCGCCCTAAATCGATTTTTAACACCTCTTAATCCATTCGTTTATCCGGACACTAGTAACCCTAAGGGTGTTAGATTTGGTTAGGTCTTCCGCTGTCTCTCACCCATTTCCATTCTTTCCTATCTCTGGCCAATCTTCTCATGTCCTATACTGTTTTTCCCCTCTTCAAACCTATCTCTATTATTCACATCCATGTCTTACTTGGTCTTCCTCTTTTTTCTTTCTCTTTACTCCTGTCTCTGTTTTCCTTTTACTAGCCTACTTTGTTCCATCCTCACTACAAGACACTAATAAGACAAACCTACAATAACTGAGGGGTAGGTCATCAACTTGTGATAAATGAGTTTAAAGGTCTTTAACCTAGCTCGAGTAGGAAAGAATAGATCCCAGACCACCAACGCAATTGAAAATTGGTTCACAGCGAATAAATTGTGCATGAATGCAACCAAATGTCAGAATGTAATCGTCACACTGAAGCCGTTAGATGAAGATACGCTAGCCAAAACTTGTAAGATGACTAGGTCTCTCCATAGATTCCAAATTAGTATGTGAAAGCCATATAAACGATGCATGCATCAAACTCGCGAAAAAGATCATTCTAATCAGTTCCTTAAATAACAAATTATCGCAAAAATATCTGAAAATTAGCTTTCACAACGCAAATCAGCAGATACGATTTCATGTCCTAGTATGGCAGAATAATAATCAGTTCTCTCAGTAAAGTAAGAAAACCGAAGCAAATTTTATAATACTTACTACATTGGTGTCTTCTATCTTCATCGCTATTATCCAAACAATCATTATCTCCATCACAAATGTAAATACGTGGGATGCAGTTGCCATTGTCACACGTGAATAGATCGCCGAAACAAGTCCTTCCTTCGCTTTTGCAATATTCCGGAGGTTCATCGGCTCCATCACCACAATCGTCATCTCCATCGCAATACCTAGAGATAAGCAATGTCAACGTTCTTAGATTAAAGGTGTCCAATAATTTGACTTACCATGTTGCCGGGATGCATCTTTGACTTGGACATCTGAAACTATTCGGCGGACAAGTTCTGCGCGAACAATGCAGCGGATTTTCATCGGAATTGTCACCGCAATCGTTATCACCATCGCACAACCAATAAGGTTCAACACAAATGTTAGTCTTTTCACATTTCAAGTGATTCGCCGGGCAGGTGGTATTGTTCGGGCACATTTCGTGGGTTTCGTCCGATGTTACATTATCTTTACAATCATTAACGCCATTGCAAACCTAAAAAAAACCATTTTAATTGATCAAAATCGTTCAACTTTTGAAGGTAAGGATTACTTGAGATTGCGGTATGCATCTGCGATTGGCGCAAGTGAATTCACCTTCTGCGCATGGTGGGTAATTACAGTCCTGTTCGTCCGATTCGTCTTTACAGTCGTTTTCGTGATCACATTTCCAGGATTTGAAGATACAACGTCCGTTGGCACAGCGGAATTCGTTTGGTGAGCATGAATGGAAAGCTGTAAATATATTTTTATTGGATTAAAAGGCGGTCGTAGCAATTATTAATTGTAGGGAATCCTTATATATCCCGAAGAGAGATATATTTGGTTCGTTCGATTACATGACATTTTTTTTGCAGAAGTAAAGACTCTCAAATGATCTATCTTCCACCCAAAACGTTTTATAAAGTAATGTAACTTTTTAAGGAAGCATTTTTGGACACATGCTTATAGGAACTTTTTTACAGTTTTGTTCCACACATCATGTTGGTAAAGATTGGCCAAGCAATTCGGATACAGCCTGTACATAGCTAAAAGTGATTGTTTTTAAGTTAGAATTAACGAAGCCACCAATCATATTTGAATTAACATTTAAAACCATAATTTTCTAGAACTGCAATTGTCTATGAAATACTCATTTGATTTGTATGCATAAACATTTGTCTCGTGACTGTCAAAATTGAAAAAAACCAACTATATGTATCAACATGCTTTCTAGGTTCGATCATTAATAGATACTATGTAGTGTAATGTTAAAAATAACGCTGCGTGGGTAGCGTTGTTCAGCCACATGCATTGAGGCATGTTCAGTGCACTGGCCAATCTAGTACCTAATTTGCTAGTTGACTGAATTTGGAGAAGGAATCGTAATCGAAATTTAAAGATTTATGAATGCTATTTCATTTGAAGTTATATCGAAACTGAATATTAACTTGCTTACATTATATAGAGCAGACTATACACGTTGGTCCAGATACGAACGGGGGATTGCAACAGCGCATTCGAGTTTCACTGAGAGATTCCATCCAGTCGCAGTATATCATAAAGCGAACAGCGGTACGCACGCATATTATAAACATGCATGTCCCCTCAATCACGTAATATTATAATTCAACGCCTTCTGACAAAATGTGTTAATACAGAATTACTGTCTAATTTTTCTGTATTCTCAGATTATGTTAGAAAGTACAGTTTCTTATATTCATTTTGTTGTTGTTATGCGATGTAGGGGGACGACAAAGTAATTAATTCTAAGTAGGAAAATAAACAACGATTCTTATAAAATTAAACCAAAGAAAAATAAACTAGATAGTTATACAAAATAAATTTAGATTCTAACAATTTTGTAAAGGGGAAAAATCTCCTGGCAATTTTGAACTTTGTAGCTTTTGTATCTGTTGCGTTTCACAGTACTTCTACTAACACCGATTTCGTCTACAAGGTTCGCCCTTTTCAACTAACGAACAAACCCTCACTTCTCCCGCTCGGGATGAATTAGAAGGATTTGAGGCTGCTCGTCTATTTGTTGGCATTTACGGCAATTCTCGACCACGCAGACAAATTTCCTAAACGCTTTAACGATCCTTTCCATCGTCGAATGCGAAGGAATAGGACGATCCACGTGCTCTACGGCAAATAAATCGGCCGTGCTTTGGTAGGAATTTCCGGCAAGGTACCATGTAATGATTTGTACCTTCTCTGCAGTTATATAAACTAACATAGTGTATCCGAAATCCACAATTACTTGTTAGAACCTAGTGAGCGCATAGATAGACAAAGAGCGCGTAAGATAGGTGTCTCAGAGCTACGGCAGTTGCGCGCGGCGAGGCTGGCGGGTGGGGATAAATGCAAGTATGCCAGATAGCGCTACGTACAATATATCTCGCACCCCGGTGAGACTTGGGCCAACGTGTATACTTCTACATACCTATATACACAAGTTTTATTAAGAATTACTGAACCTACGTCATGCCATTTTCGAGAAAAACGGATTTGAATAATATTTTATAGAGTAAAAAATTTAGTTGAGATTGAATTTCGGTATAACTAGAAGTAAAATGGAGACGTAGATATTTTGACTAACTTGCAAGTTAGGCGGCATTCTGTATTCTGCTTCAAAGGATGTACTGGTTTTGCATGTGTGGTGAAAAAAAGCACATGTTGGTGAATGGATTTCACAAATAAAATATAGCCAATGGAGTATTACCAACATTTGTAATGGAAAAGATTATTAACCAAAATTTTTTTCATTTAATTGTTTAAATCTAACGCCGCTACAAGTTTGTAAGGATGGTAGAAAATTATAAAACGAACACCAAGAAAACCAATCATTATTTCCCCTAAAAGTGCTACTGAAAATGTTTACACGGTAATAAGGTTGCATAACTAAGTTATTTCTACGCTAGCTCCATTAGTTAAGTATTAATAATAATCCATGCCTTCGCATCCCCCAATAACTTCCGTCAATTACAGGGGACATCGGTCGGAGGAGTTATTACTACTTACAAGATGACGGAAACCATGGAAATATTTTGAGAGTTGCAAGCGCGGGGTTCGAACCCGATACTCCAAAACTGATACCTGAGCACGCTAGGCACTACGTCATCGGTCCCATTAAAAAAATAACTAAGATGTGCAACCTACAATTCCATTTAACTCTGAAGCAAGTAATTTACAGGGAGAACATGCGTATTTTACAACTTTCTAACATTCCTGGTAGAAAATCAAACGACACCTACAGGGGTTAATAGTAACGAATCAAACATTTGAACTAGGAAGAAGTAAACATATTATTTCCTTTGATAACTTACAGCAATAGTTAGGATCTTCATCACTCTTATCACCACAATCATCTTCGCCATCGCAAGCCCACATCCTCGATATGCACTTCCCATTCTTACAGTAGAACTTGTTAAGATCGCAGCTTAAATTCTTCGACACGCACATCCTACCTTCGTTCACCAGCTTGGAATTATCGTCGCACTTGCATTCAGCGGTACCGTTAATACCGGGGTGACAACTCTGCGCACAACCACCATTGTTAATCTGGCAAGGATTCACGCTACAAGTTTGTCTTTTCGCGCTGAACACTTGAATATCTCTAGGACTATCGTCTAGGCGTTTCACCATCTCGATCATGTTGGCTCCGGTGTATTTTTCGGCGCGATAAACCCCGCGCAATTGCAGATCGGTCCAGTAGATATATTTGCCCAAGACGGTTATGGAAAATGGATATATTGTGGCGGCTATTAGTACTACGCGGTTTTGACCGTTAATATCGGATCTTTCAATCTTTTCGCGCACCGCGTCTGTCCAGTACAACATGTGATCGTCATAATCCAGCGCTAATCCTGAAGGTTGGGCGAGATTCTTGTCGACGATAACCCGTTTAAGTGACCCGGCCATGGTGGTGCGTATAATTTTACCGTGGGTACCGAATTTGCCCCAATCCGTGTAGAATAAGGTACCGTTGCAAGGATCTATAACAATAGCCCTGGGTCTTTCGACTCTAGCGATCATTACTAGCTCGGAACCGTTTAAATTCATGGCGTAAATGCTATGATTCGAGGAGTCTGTCCAATAGATTTTTTTCTGTGTCCAATCGTAAGCTATACCTTCCGGATTTATATTCTTTTCCAGGATATTCTTTATGGAATCGCTCGTAGGGTTGGTCGAAGGCATCCAAGCAATCCTACTGAAGGGTCTGATTTGAGTAAACAAAAGTTTATTGTCGGAGTAATCGAAATCAATGCCAACCACGTTAGTTAAGTTGGTGATCGGAGTGAAAGGTTGTGTGTAATCCCTAAGCAGTAGATTAATCGCTCTAATTTCGGTCCGTGTGGTAAAAACTAGGTATTCATTTAAGAATTCGCATCGTCTTCCGTCAGAAGCCAAAGCACCGGTGGCGCAATCGCATTTGTAATTCGAGGTCGACATCTCTATGGGATAAGCGAAACAAAGTTGTTCGCAACGTCCATTTCCCAATTTAAAGCATGGATTCGTCGTATCTTTCGGTTGAGTGTTAATATCGAAGATGGAGATGTCCCTTAATCTTTGTAAATTGGTCCTTACTTTAATAGGCGTCGTCATATTTTCGGCCGTTTTCGAAGCCTTAAATACGACGTTCAAATTACGATCGACCCAATATACATCGTCCATGTGAACCGCAATTCCCATTGGGTTCGGTAAATTCCTTCGGATGATCTGCCTGCTACCACCACCGTACGATATTTTCTGGATGTTATCTAGTTTGGAATCAACCCAATAGACGTCGTGAGTATTCATATCGATAGTCAAATCGCGCGGATTACTAATACCGGATGTAACAATCGGTTGCCATTGACTTCCGTCAAGTCTAGCTTTGCCAATTCTCGGGTGTTGCCCATAATCGATCCAATACAGATATCGTTTTAACGGATTCACCGCTAATTCCCTAGGGGAATCCGTGGTTATTTTCGCGAGGACTTTGCGGTGTTTCCCATCCAACCAGCACACTTCTAAATAGTTTTCGTGAGGAAATACGTTCGTAAAATATAAATTCCCGGCGATCCAATCCACTGCCAATCCTCTAATACCATTGCTACCGATTCCTTCGCGGATTATGGGTTGCATGTCGGTGCCGTTAGGTCTTATCCTGAAGATTCCGTTCCATGTTCCTCGATTGTATTCCACCCAATATATCCAGTTATCGCTATAATGGATATCCACGTGTAATATGTGGTGACCGGGTCCTGATATCGGCACCATAGCTTCGCTGCTGTCCTTCAAGCTGAATCCTCTGATTGTATCTAATTGAGCAACGACTGCGTATGTTTTGAATTCCGCGCAACGTACTTCGTTATCTTTCTTGAAACCAACACCGCAGGTACATAATCTAGATCTTCCTTCGCTTGGTAAACAGATTTGATCGCAATTTCCATTCGAAACCAAGCACGGATGGTCAACCAATGGTCTCTTCTTGAAAATGGTGAAGGTTTTTAGATCGGGTTCGTTTTCTAAGATGACTTTCGGGTTGTTAATGTCATGTAGGTCGACTCTAACTAATTTCTCGTACGTCGGATCTAAGTAGAAGAGCGTGTTATTCATGACGCCTAAAGCTTTCGCTTGTCCGAGATTATTCGACTCATCCAGAATGGTTCTTTCGTTTGTACCGTCGACATTAATGGATTTAATTTGTGTTGGGAATTGCGTACTGAAGTAGATGATTTTCCTGTCGATGTCGATGGTGATGGCGTCCGGTTTAATCGGTTGCGCGAGGATAATAGGGTTCGAACCGTCCATGTTGACTTTACCGATCTTTTCGGGTACTCCAAAACCGCCCTCGTCAGTCCAATAGATCTTACCCTCGATAGGGTCTATACACATTGATCTTGGGCGTGCTACCGATGTGCTGTTACCGTTATTGGCCAAAATAATAGCTCTGGGCTTCGTTTTTCCGTCGACTTTCATGACTTCTAAGGTGCTGGTGATGCGGTTTCCGAAGAACAAGTTTCGTCCTAACCAATCGAATGCTACGACGGCTGGAGCTCCAATTATATTCGAATCTATACCCGCGAATGGGATTTTCTTTCCACCAGTATATGGCATACTCCACACGGTGCAATTATCACCATCGTTATCTTTTCCTTCAACCCATATTACGCTTGCCGTTTTCCTGTCATAATCTATCTGTAGACCATGGTCGACACCAACGATTGGCGTTAAGTATCCCGTCGTTTTATCTCCTGGTCGGGTAGAAACGTCAATGATTTGAGATCCACGCATTACCATCAAAAACGATACTTCTTCTTCAATGCAATTACCATCGGGAGTCGTCCTATAGCCAGGTTTACATTTGCAGGTATATCCTTGACTGGCAGAAGGCGACAGGAGACAGATATGCTGGCAGGATTGACTCTCGCATGGATTCGCAGAGGTCGGTTGGAGAGATGGATGATGGACGTGGATACTCAATGGTTGCGATATTAAATGCGAGACTACGGTTTGATTGTTTCCTGGAAACAGAATATTACTAATTAGTTGGTTTTTTTGGATTGTAAGGAGTGGAGGTATCCACTCTTTGTTTCATGGTGCCTTTAAAATCGAATCACCATTTGTTTTTTCATTAAGCCCAAATTTTGATTATTTTTCACTTTTTAGATATGGAGACTTGTAAGATTCAAATCTACATAACTACTAACCTTTAAATTTATGCGCAGATAACACTCTGTTCAATTGCCTATCTGTCCAATACAACGTATCTTCAAAGAGCGTCAAGGAATGTGGATGTAGAAGATAATGACTTGCTGCGAGGACTTGTTGTCTCCCTGTACCATTGTAGTAGCAAAAATCGATGTAATCCAACTTTGAATCAGCGAAATAGACTCTTTGAGTAGCCGTATCCAATGTTAAACCATTTGGCCAATAGATTTTGGTGTTGATTATCACGGACCTATTAGTGCCATCCATACCAACCCTTTCGATTCTTGGATTTTCGCCCCAATCTGTCCAGAATAACCAGCGAGCTCTGAAATTGATCATAAATAACTGGTAAGTTGTCAAAATTATAGTATTAGAAAAAATCTTTACCCTGGACTTGGATCTAAACACATTCCTCTAGGTTGCGTGATGTTTTCTTTCACCAACACAATTCTATTGGTACCATTTTCTTGTGCCACTTCGATTGTATTCAATTTAGAGTCTAGCCAATAGATATTGCTAGTAACCCAATCATATGCCAATCCTTCCACTAAATCAAGACCTGTAGAGATAATATCAACAGGTTCGCTTCCTCTGTCCAATCGAGATATTTTCTTCAGTTTCATATCGGACCAGAAAATCCTTCCGGAATGCATGTTAGAAGTGGTAGCAACGACGTTTTCTACGTTGATAGGAACCCTTTCAATGCTATGGTCGTGTAAGTCAGCTATTAGAATGGAATGCCTGTTGGAGACTATAAGGAATGCTGCACTGTGATCTGGAAGGAAAAATAAGGTGTATATTTTTATAAATTCTGTCAGAATAATGTGTTTGAACCTACTGAAAGCTTTGCAGGAATGTTTATCGACATCTAGAGTATATCCGGGGGAGCAAGAACAATAGTAGGATCCTTTGGTGTTGGTACAAAGTTGGGAGCATAATCCAGGCGGATCGCATTCGTTGTGGTCTTCGCAAGTTATACCATCTTCGTTGAGAATCTCACCTTTTGGACACAAACACATCGCACCCTAAAAATGAATTGGGTAACCCCGCTGTTGATAGCAATAATTACTTCTATTGCATATACTATGAGACTTACGATAGGTGTCTGCTTGCAGCTATTGCTACACAGTCCTCCATGGTATTCGCATTCGTTCAATGCACAACCTTCACCTTCATCAGCTCCGTTAGGGCAATCGGTCTTATTATCGCATACATTTGTTATATTAACGCATACGTCAATTTCGGGACATTGCCATTGACCAGACGGACATTTAAACGGCGGTTTCTTGCAGGCGTGTTCGTAGCTTTCATCTGACCCATCCAGGCAATCGTCTTTACCATCGCATATATAGGCCTAAAAAGATTTTTAGGAATGTAGTTAGACTAATACGAGGATGTAAGGATTTTCTCAGGTAAGCATATTTTGAAGAAATTTTATATCTAATTTAAGAGCAAGAAATGCGTAATGACGTTATTCGAAGAATGTAGTTATTGTGAGAATAATTACCAAGGTTCGATAAACGCGTGATACGGCAGAAGCGCCGAGAGGGGATTTAGGTCGATGCGAAGCCAATGGAAGCGTTGCTTAAGTTGCAGTTTTACGCGGCTTACCGGGGCAGTAGTATTTTGTCGCAGTGGACATCAAGACATCAATAAAAGGTAAGAATATATTATTTTTTAATAATACTGTATCTCACGTACTTACTTTTGCGTGATACGCCTCTGACGTTGCACTCGTTTGTCGAACCTTAATTACAAATAATAAAGTTTTTCTCATTGTCCCAAGGAATATCGAATTAGATTGATCTATTTGAATGTTTTCATGACGTTGCCGTGCAAATTACATTGCAATAGATTGCAAAATATTTGCCAAAGTTAGAATGTTTTGAGACATTACAATTCGTAATGTAAAGTATACAGCATGGAACTGAGCCAGCCCCCGAGGGTACTAAAGCCCAAGCTGGCAATTAGGTCCATGTATTTGTATTGATTTAAACATAGTTCATTTATCGTGACTCTGCAATCTACACATTTTCACTGGAGCTAGATTTGAAAGACATGTCGGTAGAATAGATGAGATAGAGTTCGGTAGTTTTCCGCTGGGAGTACGTCAGAGTGTTCAATTAACAAATTGTTATTAAAACCATAAAATTTCTTCTAGTTTGGAGCTCGTTTTAATAAAGCAAAAGTGCTAAAGTGTTAATTTTAACTAAAGTAAGTTCTAGTTCAGGTAGTTCCGTTTTTATTACAACGCATTTCGAATGTTGCAACTTGCTTGTTAGATTGAACTTAAATTGAATGTCAGTCAGTAAGGATAATAGAAAAAAAAATTGCACTTGTACCCTTCACCAAGAGAAGGAAATTGGACGGTTTAAGAGAGCCGATTCTTTGCAACGAAGTAGTACAGATCAGTCAGGAGGCTAAGTTCTTAGGTGTAACCTTGGACTCTAAACTGAACTGGAACTCGCATTTTCAAAAAATGACCGACAAGTGTAAGAGGATGTTAATGACAACCCGTAGAACAGTTGGGAAAACATGGGGACTCAAACCACATATGACGTACTGGTTGTACACTACGGTGGTAAGACCCATGATAACTTATGGCTGCCTGGTTTGGTGGCCTAAGATTACACAGAAGCATGCGATAACTAGTCTCTCGAAAATTCAGAGACTGGCATGTCTGTGTATAACAGGAGCTATTAAAAGCACTCCAACAGCTGCTATGGAAACCATGCTAAACCTACCTCCTCTTGAGATTTATATCAAGGGAGAAGCTAGAATGGGTGCATACAGACTGAAAAATACTAGCAACTGGAGATCCCACAGTGGATCTGGGCACACCAGAATGGAAACAGTAGTAACTAACCCTATCTATGATATGGGTAGTGATACAACAATCTCCAGGATCTCCTATGACAAACCTTTCAAGGTTCTCTTGAATTGGGAGGAATGGAGGGTCGGAGAGGGGAGACAACCGAAGACCCTAGTCTGGTACACAGATGGGTCCAAAACGGGCACTACTTCTGGCGTTGGTGTATATGAGGAAAACCAGGGATACAAAGTATGTGTATCACTTGGGCGATACACCACGGTATTTCAAACAGAAATTTATGCTATACAAACCTGCGCGTGGGAGAGTCTGCGTCGGCGACCGCAGGGTGAGACGATTTGCATTCTCTCTGAGAGTCAGGCAGTCTTAAAGGCACTAGCATCCTATCGTATAACCTCCAAATTAGTATGGGAGTGCCTGCAAACCCTAATGGCGCTGTCTAAACACAACAAGGTCACTTTGGTGTGGGTGACAGGGCACAGGGGCATAGCGGGCAATTAAATTGCAGACCAGCTAGCGAGGGAAGGTTCAAAAACGAATTATATAGGCCCTGAACCGGGTCTAGGTATTACCAAGAATGCAGTGCGTGGTGCAATTAATGAGTGGGTTATAACACAACACCAATTAAATTGGAAACATGCAGCTGGACAAAAGCACAGCAAACGGATGATGGGAAGACCGTCGCAACATCTGACTGCTGACCTGCTTGAATTAAGCAAGATACAGCTTAGGGCAGTAACATGTCTATTAACAGGACATGGCTGTTTGAGAGGCCACTTGCATAAGATGGGGATCTACAAAGATGAGCCCTTATGTAGACTTTGCAATGAGGAGGAGGAAACAGCCCCTCATATTATTTTCGAATGTGCAGCGTTAGCTCAACGCAGATTCGCTATGCGAAGCACAATTGAACTACTAATGGAGGAAAATTTACTACATAGGCTCTTAAACCTAATTGCGGGAACTAACCTGTTCAAGTAAAACAAAACCAAAGCAGGAATAATACAATAAGCTACTAAGCTTCAGTGTTAGGGATGTAAAGACCAGCCCTGCTTTGGTAAAAAATCAATCAATCAATCAATCAATCAAGGATAATAGAGCCTGTAGAATATCATAACCACAAATATGGGACAGCAGTATATTATTAATGTATTTAATTTATTTTATTCTCCACTTAAAATATGAGCATTCCCTCTATTAAATAGTTATAGGAGTTATTTGAAATTTTTAATATATTATGCAGGTTTTGGAGGTTACCTCTGGAAGGTATTTTAATTTAAACATTAATGGTGATTACGTCATCGGTTTCATTTTTTGCGTTAAAATATAGCATTTTAAAATTAAAAATTGAAAGATTCCAGCAATTTTCTTAAAAAGAATTAATATAATAGTACTCAAATGTAGTCTATTAACATCTAATGGTACTTAAGTCAGAGTCATTAGTTACCTTAAAGATGCATTGGGAATTATTGCACTTGTAGAAATTAGTGGGACAGTTGATCTCTCCACATGTTGGTGGTTCGTCGGAATTATCATCGCAGTCTGCCGTACCATCGCAATACCAAGCCCGGGGTATGCAAATTCCTGAAGAGTGGCACTGGAATTGCTTCTCGTTGTTGCATTGGTTAGGTTCAAGGACCGCTATAATTGGTGGAAACCAAAAAATATTAGTAATAATGATAATAACCTTTTTATTGTCCAATAAAAATCGATTTCACGAAAATTAAGTAGTGTTACATATTGTATGCAGACACGTTTGTGTGTATAATTTTTATTATGTAAGTTAGAACATGATTAATCGCCAAAGTGGTTGTTCGAAGATTTGCTAGTGACGCCCCCCTCTTGTGTTAGGTCTGGAAAAACAATGCTTGGACCGTATACCGTTTCGTATCAACAAAACAAGGCTTCCTCCGTCTCTGCGTGATGACGAAGTTGATATATAATGGATGGTCAGAAAGTTATGGTAGCCTAGTTTTATCACCTTTGTTTTAGGCAAATTGTTGGTGAAAGTATTAAAGATATTTAGGGATGCTGAATGCACTAGCAAATACGTCAAATAGAAGGACTTTATTAAGAAATGCCGAGGAAATTTCTCCGACATTCCTGTCGAAGTTGGCACATGTAATGAGCTTGAATAGTCTGCGTTGGACTTCACTAAAAAAGTCAGTTCTGCCCTGACTGAAGCCGCATTCCGCAGGCCTCCGTTGCCAGTGGGATCGCTCCTTAGCAGAAATGTTGATCGACGAAAAAAGAAGAGCAATGCGTAAAGTCCAGCAGATCTTGGCATTGAATGATAAGAGGACGGTGAGTCAAACAGGTGAAAGACGCCCTTAGGGAATTCCGATATGGATAATGGAATCAGAGAATTTCTAAATCAAGCACAGTGGAAATTTGCAAAAAATGCGAGGGAACAATTGATGGCAGAGACGTGGTATATAGTGATGCCGAGAAAGCGGGAGTTTTTTCAATAATACTCCAGGAGGCAGCAGGTACCGCAGATGCCTTTTTCGTACTCAGTCACGCTTCGAACCTAACTGGCTTTCGTCTCTGCTTATAATATAACTTAGATTGGTAAAATATTACATCCTATCCTGATACAAGTTCAATTTATTTTAATGTCAATATCCCATAGTTATTATTTACTAGAATGCCATTAAATTAAACATTAATATTATTATATCATCAATAACAATACTTACGACATCCTTTCTCATCGCTGCCATCATTACAATCCGGAATACCATCGCACTTATAATTCTCTTGAATACATTGTCTCAAATCCGTACATTTGAACTGGTTTGGTAAGCATGACACCGGTGGACAATCCTGTTCATCGTTTTTATCGAAACAATCATCATCTCCGTCGCAGACCCAACTTTGAGGGATGCAATGGCCCGTTCTGGGACACGTGTATTGGTAATAAGCGCACGTTTTCTCATCGCAGCTATCTCCTTCATCAGAACCGTCCCCGCAATCATTTTCCGAGTCACATTTCCAACTGTTTGGTATGCACCTCCCATTAGCGCAACGGAAGTGGGAGTCGCTGCAGGTCACGTTCGGACAGTTCATTTCATCGCTATGATCACCACAATCGTTTTCGTTATCGCACTTGAAAGCCTTTGGGATGCATCGTTGATTGTTGCATTTGAATTCGGTCATGCTACACGTAGGCACTAAGGAATTGAATTAAAATTGTAATTTTTAAAAGGTAATCTTTTAATTTATTCGGGTAAAAATGACTTACAAGTGCAATTTTGGTTCTCATCGCTGTTATCTAAGCAATCATTATCACCATCGCACACCCACGACTTCGAGATACATCTCTGATTATCGCACGTGAAATCCCAACTGTTAGGACAAGCTTGGATTGGCGGTTCGCTCTTGGGATCTGGGATACAATTTTTCCCATCGTCGCTGAGGGTTTCCCCGTATGGGCAACCGCATTTGACCGTTAGACCTCGCGTGGTATTGGTGGGGAGAGCGAAACATAGTTTTTGACAACCGCCATTGTTTCTCCAGCATGGATGGTATTCGTTGATGATCTGTTCATCTCTGCTATATATCTATAAATATTTTTATAAAAAAATATGTGAGAAAACGACTTTGAAACAAAAAATAAACGGGAGATATTGAAGAGAGTACAAAGAATAGAAAATAAATTATGGTCAATGTTTTGAAGATTTCAAATAAGAAGGTCCACTGATGAATTTAGAATCAATCTATTTGGATAAATTTCTGGATGTAGAAGATACACCTCCGAATCTACTAAACTAAGCAAAATGAAGAGAAATTTGAATTAAAAGTTATATATATATATCTTATATTTTCTAGATAAATGATAATTCATCAACAAAAACACTCGAAGTGGCGTCAAAATTAAACTTGCCCTAGATTTGAATATGGAGAACTTTGCATAAAAATAAGTTTAAACCATACAAGATCTATGTTAGCCAAAGTTTACTACCTGGTCACAATTTAAAACAACTAGTACTGCGTACTATTCCGACTTTTTCAACAAAATCATCTGCTCAGATGAAATAAAATGTACGAATTTTGGAATCTTTAACAGGAATACTATTACTACTGGACAGTACATAATACCAGACAAAACAGGGCAAGAAGACCACAATATCGTTTTGGACTAAACGTTTGAATAGGCATTTTGGGAAATCGTCTCATAGGACCTGTTATGTATGAAAAAACATTAACTGGGGAAAGATACTTATTATAGTAAACCTTATTCGCACACGTGTACCTAACTATTGAAATAGCAATGTTCCATTAAGCCAACTACAACATTTATGGTGGCAACAAGACGGCGCACCGGCTCACAATGCAGTAATTGTGAGGAATTACTTGAATTAAAAGTTTCCAAACTGTTGGATTGGAAATAGCGGAGTTATTGAATGGCCGTCGAGATCTCCTGACATAGATCCTCTAGATTATTTTTTCTAGGAGGTTTTATGAAGTTGATGTTCAGAAAACATCATGAAGAACTTCGAGGTAGACTCCAGAATGCTTTCGATGTAATTCTTGAAGAACCGCACAAAGGGCATTTCATATGACACACATAAAGAAGAACGAGTTAACTCCAAGCAACGATAACAGGAACTGTGTTGTTCAGCAGGTATCTAACATGTTTAAATATATAGCTAAGAACTCCGTTTATGTGCTAACTTCAATGTAAAGCGAACAAACTGCAAGAAATCTATTTTGACCAAGCAAAATGGGTCAAGTCGAAAATAGTGTTTTTGAAAAACATCCAAATTAATTCATTTTCAAATATATATTTACTGGAATAGTGTTGTTAAAACTGTACCGTAAAATTTTCGTGCAACCTAATGTAACAACATTTTTGCAATTTCCTCCGGAGTGCCAAAAAGGATTTAACACGTTTTGCATGCAAGTCGTTTTCTACTTTTAGAATGAGTTCATAAAAAATCGATGCAGTGGCATACTAGATGTTTTAGTCTTCCCAAAGAAGCTCAGGGTTACTCTTCCTGTAGGGCAACCATTTTTCTGGCATTATCAGGTAATTTTGTGAAGTCATCTCATCCCGAAAGGTAGTATACTAACAAGAGGTTATTAATATATGCTATAGAGATTTTATTAAAGTAAAATGATAGAGGAACCTGAAAGAAGGTATTTCTTTACTTCACAACAATATATCAAACACCAATACACAAATTAAGACGTGTGCAAAAGCTGATGATAGCAGGGCGCCCGTCCGGCAAACGGGGGTCGTAAGTCCTACCGGTGTCTTGAAATTTTTATTTCATCAATTCAATTTAATTACATCTGCAAAATAAACGAAAAATTGTTCTTTTTTAGCATTTGCGGGCAAGAAGCAAATATATTCATTAACTGCTGTTACTGTTTGTGTTTTTGAGGAAATTTAAAACCCGCAATCCCAAACAAACATTTCGAAGGACAAAATTTAGGGATGATATCAGCTGTTGTGTACCATTTTGTAAAAGAACCAAAGGAATATTTTTACAACAGTTTGAAAACTATCCTAAAACTTAATTTTTGTTGACGATTCAGGATTTTATTTTCATATCTAGTCCAACGTCTAGCATTTTAGATAATCGGAAAGATCATCAAAGAGAGGAAAAGGATTAGAAACGTTTTTAAACTGAATAAACTCCAATCTTAGGAAGAGTACAGATTCCTGTAGTAAAATAAAGCTAAACTAAATCATACGTAACCAGGAATCAAATAGAAATAAATTTTCCAATGAACGAGATAAAAAAATCATATTCTTTACCATCGCAACATCAGAGCAGAAAATGTCAAACATTTAAAAATTAATACGAACTTATCGGTCTTGAATGATGAATCATAGTGTAGAGGTTAGACACAACGAAGCAGGATCTAGAATAAGATTAGGGTATAAGGGAATTCTGTTCGATTTTAACGTCTTAACCACGGGCGCTATCAATGGATGACATTAGAAAATTTGGCTGAAACATAGGTGTCGTTAATAGACCATTTACAAATTTGGCTGAGACACGGACGTCGTTAACAGACCACTTACTGATCTTTCTTTTGATATGTTTTGTGATGATATGCGAGTGCCTCCTCCACTTCTTGGAGGCCTGGAAACGTAAGTTTTGGCAACTCAAAGTTGAGATGCAGTTGCAATTAAGGTGGGGAGACCAAACAAACATTGTTGAGCAACAGTTGACCAACTTTTGGCAAACGCCTTCCCCTAAAACGTAGAAGTTGGTCAATATTTAGCTGGCAGTTGCTTCAATGCTTGATTAATGTGCGATAGCAATCGTAATCCTAATGTAGACATCTTCTAAAGATGAGTAAAGTACGAAATTCGTAGTTTTTAAGGAATTTATAGTTAGATTTCAATAAAACTCACCTTAACACCATACAGCCTATTAGTCTGCGGTTCCTTAATCAATATTTCCTCCTTGCCCGAATCCACACCAACCTTACTTAATTTCATTATCGCGTCCAATCTCCAATCCGTGATGTACATGAATTCTTTATGAATGACTATACTGAACGGGTGCTTCAGCAACCTAGAGCTTATGGTTCTAACGTCACCACCGTCCAAATTCGAATGCTGCACGTGATCTAGTAGAGCATCGCACCAATACAATCTATCCGTACTGTAATCGATCGCCAGACCGTTTGGCCATCCTAGAGTGAAATTCTTGAACGTCACGATGTTGGAACCATCACTATGTGCCCTCGAAATATTTGCTGGACGATCCCATTCCGAGTAGAAGATATATCCTTTATTGGGGTGGACTACGATGGCTCTAGGACGTTTTAGATCGTGCAATAAAGTTCTTCTATAGGTTACATTTCTCGTCGATAAAACATTTAAAGTCCCTTTCCTACTATCGATGTAATATAAATTTTTCGCTACCCAATCAACGGCTAGACCTTCAACTCCTTCGTTTTGGGAGGGTAGAACGATTTCTCTCGATGAACCGTTTCTGTGTATCCTATAGATTACATCTTGTAGCACGTCGGAGTAGTAAATGTATTCATCTTGGGCGTCAAAATCCAGCGCTACAAATCTAGCTCGTTTCGAAACTACCGGCAGAATAGCGTCGCTAAATCCTTCTATCACGGGATCGAGGACTTTGCCTTTGATAAATCGTTGTTGGGAATACATTAAGAAATCATGGACTAAATCGCAAGTCATTTCATCGGAATTAAGGCGGTAGCCAATTTTGCAAGCGCATCTATAGCCTAGGCCAGATGGGGTTCTCGTAATAATGCACATGTGTTCGCATCCACCGTTGGTGTTACCGCAAGGATTGAATAGCGGGGGTTGGCTTAAACCATGGACAGTTTTTATAGCTTTGGGTTCTCTAGAATTTATTAATCGATGGACTACTTGTACGCTGGCGTTCCCTTCAAATTTATCTACAGATATAATACTCTGTCGTGTATTATCAGTCCAGAAAATTCTATTTTCAAACAGGGCTAAACGTGAGGGGCTAGGAACTGGTTGCCCTCTCAACACCATAACCCGATTCCTTCCATCATAATCAACCGTTTCTATATAATCCAGCAAGGAATCGCACCAAAACACTCTTTTCGCTATTATATCCACGGCAATTCCAGAAGCTTTATACGTGGCCTCCGATACTATCGATCTCGTATTCGTTCCGTCCATATTAGCCCTTAAGATCTGCGTCGTGTCCGCAACGAATAGATAACCTTCCAGAGGATCCAAACCGATATCAGATGGATTGGTCAAATTGGATCCTAGGACGATGGCGTGAGATTTTTCTCTGAATTCGAATATGTCGATCTTTTGGCCGACAGAGTCCGCGACGTAAAGTTTGTCCCCTACCCAATCTACGGCGATAGCCACAGGTGTCCATGAACCTCCCGGAGAGATAATTTCGATTTCGTGATTTGGAAACATGGGATTGGGATTGTTGATTGATTGTTGGACGTGTATCTAGAAAATAAAGATGGAAACGTTGATTTCTACTGTATTTTGTTAAGAAATAAATATTTGCACACTTGAAGCGCGTAAATCCGCTCAAGAAATGTGAGTTATCAAAAAATTGTTGATGTACTTAGGTAATGAAATGGTTTAAATGTGGTAAATTATTGAAATGTTAAATTTTCGAAAATTAATTAAATAATTATGTAAACTGAGGGTTCGGAAGTGTTCTTAAACACTTTTTCGATAATTTAAATGAATTCTAAGATCAATAAATGAGATTTTAAAGGAAATGAAAACTGAAACTTGAAACTAACCTCAATTTTACGACGTCAATATAAATGTTTATATTACATTTACTGGAAAACTGCCTATCCTTAACCACCAAACTTCACTTCCATCTTTAATTTATATTACAATTCAAAATATTAACACTTGAAAGTAGGAGCGCAGCCAAAATACGACTTAACTCGATGAAAACTTGACCAAAAGTGAGAAAATAAATTGGCAAAAGTTAGTCCATAAAAAATAACAATCGATCTACTGTTTCTAAAAACACTTTAGATATCGTCCTTCTGAATTAGTTACAATGGAGGAAATGCTTCTTGGATTTAGAGTATTGTTGCCTCTAACTAACTCAAAATAATTTTGGTACCATCCAAATAACTTAACAATTACCAATACTTTTCTAACATGATTGGTTTTCAGTTTTAAATTGCACCTTGGCCAATATTGAGTTTTGTGTGGAATTACCGAAGAATTGCATCCTCCGCTGAAGTACCCAATTTATATAGAATGAAACGAAACAAAAATTGTCATACCCGTCTAGTCTTGATATCCGACCAAAACAGCATGCCTTTCCTATAATGGAAATCCAATCCGGTAGCTCCTGTCGTATTAGCGACAATGTTGATGTCATTGCCTTGGTAATTCATAGAGACAATTGCGTTCTCATAAGCGAAATAGATCATCATCAGACTGGCGTTGTTGGCAATACACCTGTTGGTTTGGAGGGTATAGCCTTTCGCGCAGGAGCATAAATAGCTTCCCTGAGTGTTGATGCAGAGCTGGTCGCAGAAGCCCCATTCGCCGCATTCGTTTCGGTCAATACATCGTTTGGTATCGGTATCTAATTTACTTCCTATAGGACAGTAGCAAGCGCCACCTGTTACCGATGGCTTGCAATCGTATTCACAACCTAACGACACACATGCCGCTTTTGCTGAAAAGAATAACAAAAGATGGCATTAGATTAGGTTATGTTGCGAAATAAGATGAAGTCGTATTCATATTATTTTAGGTTGGCAATTGAATACTAAACCTATTTATTTAGAGGATTCGACAAGCACTGAGCATTCATTAAATATTAAGATCCATGAGACTAAAATACGCAAATTTCAATGACCTTCTCTGCTACTCTGAGGCGTTCTCCTTTTACACTATTTATTAAATATTTATTGATTCAAAATCACTTTGACGCTGATGGCGTTCCATCTACAAATATTCAGTTTTGGTGTAATTGCTAAGATACTGAACAAGTTCAAATCGTAGTTATTAGCTTTGTTGGTTAGTCACGTGTCTATGTGACTCTTTTCAGTTTATAACGATTGCACCCGTAGAGACGCCTGTGCGGGAGGGTTGTATGTACGTATGTGGATGCAGAGTTCAGTAATGCGGTAGACATTGAGGAGTTATCGGATTCTCATTGTATGTGAAGCAATATATTTCGCGTTTCCCTGGTTTGGAATTTACAGGTCCGCACATTCGTTGGAAATTTTGCGGTATAGGGTTGCTAGGTCGCACGACATTTGAATGTAGAAGTCATATTAAAAGTAAACGTCGTGTATTGAATTTAAGAAACAATATTCCGTACTGGTAATTTTTGTATGACTTTATTTTCATGTTGAACACATGCAACATCCTACAACACCTAGTAGATAATGAAAACTTTCGTCTTTTTTGGGATAAATATGTTCCATCATGGAAGCTACCAACAAAAAGACAATTGCGGTACAATTTACCACATGTGCAAAGTACAGTAAAAAAGACTGTATAAAAGACGAGGTGAGAAATCAAAAAATCTGGCTCACTGTTGAAGAAACTACTGATGCTCAAAAACACAGCGTGATTCTTATTGTGGCGCGTCCTTTAAAACATAATGGTCCAGCAGCTTCCTTGTTGTCAGCCAGTAAAAGGATTGAAAGAGCTGATGCCGAAACCGTTGTAAACATAATAAAAAATATGTTAAGAGAATTTTGTATCGTAGGTGTCCAAATCAATGTTAGTTTCTGACGGAGCCGTAACAATGTTGAAAGCTGGTAGGATGTTAAAATTATGCTTTTCGACTCTTCTTCACATAACATGCCTCATACACGCATGTCATCTCGTAGCAGAAACAATTCGAAGCAAGTATCCTAGAGTGAATGATTTAATATCATCTACCAACAAAGTGTTTGTGAAATCTCCCAAACATATCCGCGTATTCAAGCAATTGTATCAGCAAATTCCGCTACCACCTTAGCCTGTATTGACGCGATGGAGAACATGGATCGAGGCAGTATCTTACTATCGCAAATATTATTCCCAAGTGAAAGATCATTTTCAAACTTAATTCTTTTAATTCTCAAGCGGTTCGCGAGAGTCAGCAACTTTTTTCCGATTCGGACGTTCAAAAAGAAATAGATGACATTTCCATAAAGTATTTTTAAACTATTTCGCAGTTTGAAAATACTCACTTATCTATACAAGACTCGTTAAATAACATCAACAATTTAGCAGCCACTCTAGAAAGCTTAACGGGTCCTATAGGACTAGATGTCGCGTAAAAATTTCGTGAAGTTTTAAATAAAAATCCGGATTTAGAAATGGTTCGATCTATATCTGGAATTCATGACTGTACAGACGAGATACAGGAGTATTTGAATTTCGCAAATCTTACTTCATTAGATGCTGAACAATCATTCGCAAAGTATACGAGAACGTTTCCAGACTGTCGTCGAGGCCTGACCGAATCGACAATGGAAGCATTGCTTATGTTGCAGTACTACGCGGCGTACCATGGCAGTCGCACATTACCGCAGTGGTCATCGATACGTCAATAAAAGGTAACAATCTATTATTTTTTTATTAATACTGTGTCTACTTTTGCGCGGTACGCCCCGGACGGTTCCACTAGTTTCTCGAACATTATAAATAGTACACGCATACCGATCAACCGATAATAACCGAACGTCCACTCGATTCCTTGTATGTACATAGTAAACACAGCTCCTTTCACGGCGCCTCTGCGGGTGCAACCGTTTGTCACGCTTTAATAATCACACAGTTATTTTGTAAAAAGAGGACGCCTCTGGTTAATTTTAAACTGCTAATTGATACATACCCGAAGCATAACCTCATTAACTAAATGTTAGTCATGTTTTAGTAATATTATTTTAGGAGCGTTCTTTTGAAACATAGCAAGTGTAAAGATGAGATTTAAAATAATTTATTTTTGCAAAACTACACTATAACTTTTTCTATGTAATACTAACAATTTCAATTTAGTTTTAGTCACTTGGATCCCAATATTTAATCAATACTAAGAAACAATAAGTACTTTGTACTTGTCAATGTCAATGTCATTTGACGTGCAAGATAAATCGTTTGAAATCAGAAATAAACGGAGGAAATTAAAACCTTGGATCTCAATAAAGTAAATGCACTACTTAATCCTTTCTAATCAAGTATTTCATTCGTACTTACAACAGTTAAGAGTTTCGTCACTATTATCTGGACAATCCCTACTACCGTCACATAATTTGGATTTATCTATACAAATATTCTTGTCCCTGTTATTAGGTCCTTTAGGACACATGTACTTGTTCTCAGGGCATGGAACGCTGGTGCAATTCACTTCGTCCGAACCATCGGAGCAATCTTTCCAACCGTCGCATTGGTAACCTTTGGGCAAACAAACGGCGTTGGCACACCGGAATTGCAGAGCATGACATACCGGGAAATCTAAAAATGATAAAAATTGTTTTTTTATAAGATCTTTTTTTATATTGCGTAATAGGGGGAACATTTTGCCGTTTATGAAACGGTTATAGAAATACATTCATTTTCGTAAAAGCATTCTTTACGGCTTAAGCTACGCTTGAAATTATAAAAAGGCACAGCCGAGATTTCTTGGGAAAAGGATTACTTTAAAATTATGTATTTTAAAAACTTTCAGTATATTTGACAACTATCATATATAACTATAATTAAAATTGTAAAAAACCATGTTAAAACGAAAAGCTGTAACTTTCTCAATGGTTACTCCAGAACAATAGCCTATAAAGCTTTTATATTAGACATTGAATCCTTCAACATATAAGCAGGTGTTCCATTAAAAAAAAAAATGATAAATTTTGTTTCTTTATAAAAATGTGTTACTCAATTGTTTTTTTTTACTAACTTCATATTAATCAGCAACAAAAACACTACTATAGTTTGCCAATTTAACCGATTGTAGAACCGATAATAACGAAGTTTAATTTGAATTACTTACACCGTTCAATTGCCGTTCGGTAATAACTAGAGCGAGGTAATCGTCTCCGCATGTTTATTTTTCGTTCAGTTTAGGAAACGAGAGCGTGCGTTATGTTTCGTGTTACGTGTTATTCGTTACAAATACAATTATTAATTTAAAATTTGCAATGTGAACAAGGCTAAGAAACCACCCTTTGCTGGCACAGTAAATAAGTTTATCTGTGACTTTCCGACGGTGCTAAAATAGTTTGTAAAGTGTGCGAGAAACATTTAAAGTGATGGGACAAGGCGGAGTGTAACAAACATGTAGATACCGAAGAACACAGAAATAGAAAAAAAGGCGTGCCAACGAGAACTGCCTCTATTTTCGATTTACTTGTCATGATGATAACTACTTTGCTTACTCGAAAATGAACCGTTTCAGAACTTTTAGTATCAGTACAACCCCGTGACAGGATAAAGAACAGTACGGTAAGAGAAGAATTACAAGTAGAGCCAATAAACGATATACCGGAAAAGAACAAACTGAAGTGGTTTGGCCATATCTGCTCAATGAATAACAACAGACAGGTAAAGCGTATGTGGGAAGCAAGAGTACAGAACAGGAGAGGACAAGGCAGACCAAAGAAGACCTGGAACGACGAAGTGGCGGAAATACTCAGGAAGAAACAAACAATGTGGATGGAAGCCAAGATCAAGGCCAAGAGTAAAAGAAAATGGACAGCCCCGTACTACAATAATAGATTATAGGAACATTGAAATATTAGAATATAGGAATTGAAGATTTAGCAATTTGTAAGAGGTTTAGAAATTGGAAATGTATATTACACCCTACACCACCTGGTAGAAGGGTTAGATTATATATATACAACCCTGAGTTGAAGTTGCCAACTACGAAAACAGCATGTTTCATTTGTATGCGAAGACGTGGAAAAAAATCAAATCTACATTAAAAAATCAGTTGCTTTGGTTATGTGTTGGCGAGACAACAGATTGTGAAAGAAATTCTATTCTAAATATTATAGTACGTGTAGTGGACCCTCATAAACCGACATTTTCACTGTTACTAGCTAGCAAAGGACTGAAAAAGAGTACTGGTGCGGCAATTGTGAGGGTATTAGTAAGCTAGAAAACTTTCAAGTCCCACCACGTCAAGTGTTGATGTTTATGAGCGATGGTACCGCAACAATGCATTCGGTAGGCCGTTCTCTTCTTGAACACGGTTGCAAGTGTTTACGTGTTACGTGTAAAGTGCACGCTTTACATCTTGTGGCAGAAACTATTCGACAATGTTCATCCGAGGTAGATGCGTTAATAGCAACTACAAAAAGAAGTGTTTCTCAAATCTCCAGAAAAGTGTCCTGGTATTGGTGAACCACCACAGCCGATTCTTACACGTTGGGGAACATGGTTGCAGGCAGCTCTTTGTTATGCTGAATATTTCAAACAAGTAAAAGGTGTTATTCTACAATTCAATCCTGGCGAAGCTGCAGCTGTTAAGGAGAGCCAGACAAAATTTCAAGATATTTCCCGTTGAAACAAACTACTCGTAACAACTACAAAGGATTACGTGACGCAATAGAACAATTACAAAATAGAGCGTTGTCGTTAGTGGAGTCACTACAAATAGTGGGCGAAGTACACACACTGCTACGCATTGTATATGACGAAAAATATAGTCGCGTTTTAGAAAAGTTCGAAAGTGTGTTAAAGAATGATTCCGATTTTATAACATTAAAACAAATTTTTGATGGTGCATCGATTAATCCATTAACTGAATTCAAGGATTGTTTAAATCATGCATGTATTATATCCGTAGATGTCGAACGATCTTTTTCAAAATATAAACACATTTTTTCACCACGGCGAACATCGTTCAACGAGGTGGAAACATATCTAATGCTGTCAACTTTTTACGACTCTTATCCAGTGGGTGACAATACTGATAATGGTGCTTCTACTTTTAATGTTCGGTAATTCCGATGCAGCCCGAGGGTGAGTGTTTCACAACTTTTTAGATATTATAATTCTTGATTCGTTCTGTTATTATTATTCGATTTATTACTTATTTCTTGGTATTGTACTTACTGACGGAAGCGCACGCCTATGCAGCGCAGAGACATTACCTTGCTTTAGTAATAACTGCTTAATCGCCAAAAATACTTTTAGAAATGGATTAAAATCAAGAGGATGACAATTGTTTTCTACTTACTACACCCCTGTTCGTCAGAACCGTCTTCGCAGTCGTTTTTGTGGTCGCATTTCTGCGAGAGATCGATGCACTGTCTGCCATTGGCACAACGGAACTGGTCGAGTCTACACGCAACTCCTGAACAGCCTTCCTCATCCTTGCCGGATCGACAATCTAAGTAACCGTTGCAATGTTTGTCTTTCGAGACGCATTGTTCCGAGTGAGCTCCGGATTGTGAACCGCAACGGAAGTCGTCGGGGTGACACTTCCTGTATACTGCAAGAGGAAAGATGTGATTACTTAACTAACTTAGCTAACTTAATTGATCTTAAAATTAACAAATGTAGAAAGTATCTAGGTTTTGTTTGATTTGGAATTTTTGACAATAACTTTATATGCATTGAAAAGATTTATAATTCTTGTAAATGTTCTCTCGGACTATTGTAAAGTTATTTGCTATATTTGTTCTTATAGGTTTGTTTCTGCAACGATTTTAAATCAGTCGAAATGGTTATGGACATGCGCATTACAGAAATATCGTTCGTGCAGTTAAAACGTTAAATTCTGACTATTAGTTTGACAAAATTTGTCGTGTTCGTCGAGATCTTCTAACGGTTTGCAAACAGTTGCTCCTGTTTAAAGATTGTTGTATTGTAAAGTGGAAAGTTGTATTACTGGTTTTTTGTATGTTTACACTTCACACGTGTTTTATCGTTACCACCGAAACTAGAAGGCAGGCGCTCTTCGATGACGTCACGCTGTTTAGGTGATGTATCACCATGCACGATATTAGCCTAAGCGCTAAAGCAATCGTTTTTTTGCATTTTTTTTTTACGTTTTAAAGGGCTTCCGCTTTAAAGAAGATGCCAGTCGTCAACTGAGCCCTTCTTCGTATCCCATTCGATTTTAATTCGGAAAAACGAAGTTTCAAAGCAAAAACCAAACATGTAACCGAGGGCATGGCTATTTAATTTCCTATTATGTGGTGTTTTACTTACTCTATCTTTCCTATTATGTAGTGTTTTACCTAATTTATGTTCCACAATCATTTTTTAGTAGGGTATTTGTAGAACAAGTTATTATAATTGTTGCAATACGTTCACTGCTGTGAATACAACATTTACATATAACAATATCCAAAATGGCTACGTTCGGTGATATAATTTAGAATATATTGTATTAAAACAGAAAGGTTATTATACACATTTAAAAACATCTCTTCGTGTTCAAAAATAATGTTGCCGTATATAACGTAAGAATATAAAACTATTTGAACAATAACATCTTCACGTTTTTTGTAAAACACAACGGACAGTTAGGGAATTGAGTTGCAATAGCATCTTTTTTAAGCCTAGGATATTTTAAACTTACAGTTATAGTTTCACCGGTCCTTGAGTCTGTAGCTGTTAAAAAATAAATAATATCTTCCTTTATTTACAAAGTGTAACTCACAAACAATCACAGAACTACAGCCAAATATGAGATGCGGATATGTAGGCATACAGATTAAAATTTTTTTGAGTATTGGCAACCTTTTAGAATATCCTATCCATTGTATAATGGGTTTCGTGCTCACGACATAAAGATATACAATAAGACCTGTGCGAATATCGTAGAATCGCCTTATATATTTACAGATGGTTCTAAGTTCGAGCAAGGTTGCGGATATGCTGTTTTTGTGCCACAGGATAAATATAAGGGAATGCTTGGGGTCAGCAATGATACGTCCATCTTTTCGGCTGAAGCCTTAGCAATCAATCACGCACTTTCATATGCAAGGCACAAAAACCATAAAAATGGCACAATTATGATAGACGCCAGAAGTGTTTTAGAATGTCTTCAAAACAGAAAGCATCCCAGACATACAACTCCGATTGTTTTGAGCATCATAGAGCAGGTACAGCAATTACAAAGGGACCAGGGTAGTGTTCGATTCTGTTGGATTAAGAGCCATGTGGGAATATATCCTAACACAGTAGTGGATGGACTAGCGAAGGAGGCGATTCACTTGGACGGGATTCAGGACACAACATTAATAAGTGATGACATTCTATCACTACTAAAGAATAAAATTTTAAAAAATCAATGGCAGGATTACTGGAAACAATCGTACACCAGTAGAATGACGTATTACGCAAAAATTCATTCGGACATTATCTGTAATCCGTGGCACCGGAATCATAAAATATCCAGGTTTTATTACACCACCATTGCAAGGCTTAATTTTAATCATGGACAGTATCCTGCTCACCTTTATAAGCTTAACATATTAGATACAGCCACCTGTTCTTGTGGGGGTGAGATTGCAGACCTCATATTTTCTTTGAATGTCCATTGCATGAGGAGCATCAGAAAGGTGTAATGCAGGATTTACTAGCAGTGGGAGTTAAGATGCCAACAGATATAACTTGCTTGCTGTCCCATAACTGCAAACGCGTGTACGATCAGATCTTGAGATATTTACAAAGAACGATGATTAGGATTTGAACTAGTAGGGTCACATAGTCGTGGTTTCATTTCTCTCCTTTGTGAGGGTTCCTTTGATCCGATGACCGATGTTTGTGAAAGTCGTCCTGATAGACCCCAGGACGTGAAATGTGTTTTCGAACCTTGTCCCTTCCTTGATCCATTGTTAGATATAATACGACAAAGCTGTGTCACGGGTAGTTTCTGTTTACCGGATTTTTACATAATGTGGTATAATGGGCAATGATTCCAATACCTAATTAATTAAAAAAAAAAACTCACAAACAAAACATACAAAACAGCCGACGCCATGTTAAGTTAGGTCACTTCGTTTTTATCGTTTTAGAAGAGGTTTTATCGCTCATACAACACTAGAAAAACATTACAGGTATCTTCAACAAAGTACGGAAATATCACTACACAGTATTTTTTTTTTAATAAAACCAATATAGATGTTCAATGGTGACTCGTTGCGAGTTGTTCATATTATTAAAACCAATATAATTTGGATAAACCAATTCAAAACGCAAGAAACGATCTGAACGTGTGAAAACAGCCGACACCACAGTTTTGGGTTATCCCGTTTTTAACGTTTTAGAAAAGGTTTTATCGCTTATACAATACTAGAAAAACACTGCAGGTATTACCAACAAAGTACGGAAATATCATTACACAGTATTTTTTTAAATAAAACCAATATAATTTGGATAAACCAATTCAAAACGCAAGAAACGATCTGAACGTGTGAAAACAGCCGACACCACAGTTTTGGGTTATCCCGTTTTTAACGTTCCAGAAAAGGTTTTATCGCTTATACAATACTAGAAAAACACTGCAGGTATTACCAACAAAGTACGGAAATATCATACACAGTATTTTTTAAATAAAACCAATATAATTTGGATAAACCAATTCAAAACGCAAGAAACGATCTGAACGTGTGAAAACAGCCGACACCACAGTTTTGGGTTATCCCGTTTTTAACGTTTCAGAAAAGGTTTTATCGCTTATACAATACTAGAAAAACACTGCAGGTATTACCAACAAAGTACGGAAATATCATTACACAGTATTTTTTTAAAATAAAACCAATATAATTTGGATAAACCAATTCAAAACGCTGAGACGGTCTGAACGTGTAAATGCTGTAAATGATGTCTATGGTTGATCGACGGCCTACTTTAAAATACGTCTCAGCCTGCTGACGTCAAAGCGCGCAGGCCTTGTGTATGTCGTTGGTAACGGTTTTATTCATGTCTGTGGTTTTGTTACGAATTAACAGTTCCTTTAAGGTTATAATAAATTTGTAATTCTGTCTAAACATTTCGCGTTTATTTCTGTTTTCACTTACCTCTTGTGTTATTTGAATGTAAGATAAATCTGTTGTTTTCATCTGCATATTTGAGTATATTTGCTCCCTCGAGTCTATTAAAGATGCTTGTAACTTATAAACTACCGGTTGTAAATATGGTGCTAGCGTTCATGCGGTTAAATTATTATATCAGTTACAAATCAGTTATATACGCGCATGCGTAGATTAATCCAAATTAACCTATGATTAAACTATCACAATTTGGTTGCAGAAACAAACCTTATAAACTCTATTTTATTAAATATGTCCTCGGTTTGCAGAAAGTGAATTAAATATCTAATCACGTATTAGCATGTTAATCTCTGATTAATTTAATATCGTGATGTCATTAATTACGATTAGGCAACTTTAATTATAGATTAAATGTCGGTTTGATATTTGTCAATATTAATGTCAAGAAAAGTAAAATACCAAGGAAGTATGACGTTATTTGCATAAATTTAACAAGAATTTATATGAAATAGAATAGATAATCATATAAATATAGTCGTTAATACAGGGCTAACATGTTTTTGTGTTGCCAATCACCTCAAATGTCACTTTAATTTTAATTAGTTAATCACCATTAATTAAACCGCCTGGAAATGTACGAGGTAGGTGTTATAAATTCTCGGCCTGACTGGCTTATCCATGTTCTAGCCTGTTCAAAATCCGTTGCGTTATAGTTGCACATGTGGGAGGTCTATACCATATACAGCGTGTCCCCGGATTAACGCATGGATAGGTAAGGCAGACAGAAAATCCATGAGTTGAAATTTTATCTTTTAGGGTTCGGCCATGCTTGAATAGTAAGTAATTTATGCCATAATTTTATTGCCGAAAAATCAAGTATATCTTCGAAATTTGCAAAAAAGTAATTTTTTCAATTAGTAAAATGCATTTTCTGTGGGAGGTACGATAAAAGCGTTATTAAAAAACTATGTTTAGGGTCATAAATTATGCTAGTACTTAACGTAAGCATGGCTCAACCCCAAAAAGAAGAAAATTGGACTCAATAATTTTCTGTGTGTTACCTATCCAAGCGTTAATCCAGGGACACACTGTATATTACGGCTCGAAGAGTAGTAGTTTTTAGTAGCCAGCCAGATAACGTGACTAGTGCATGAAAATGTCTCAGGTAAAGGTCAAAGAACGTTTAGACGGCGTTTATGCTGATTTATCTTTTACGTGTTTTACTGTAAAAAAGTGGGCAACATGTTTCCGTTTGCGACAAGAATCCCTTGATGATGATGAGCGCCCCGGTCGGCCAATTGAACTGACAACGCTTCAAAACGCCTCAAAACATTTCAATTATTGAAGAAATTATATTTGCAGAATGCCGTTTGAAAGGAAGGAATTAGCAGTAATGCCTAACATTTCTGAAACAAGTATTCGCCCTGCTCTCCAACGTGAACGTCGGGTTGAACGTGCGCGCTCGTTTTTAAAGATGTGTGGAGACGACCCGAAACCGATTTTGGAGTCCATTGTTACAGGAGATGAAACAATTGTTCTGTATTATGATCCTCTATTCAAAAAGGAATCGTTTTAAGGACGATAGTGACTTGTAAGTAGCTGTAATACAACATTTCGAGGGAAAAAGTTTAGATTATTTTTACAAGGGAATATAATTATTAATTGATACATGTATCCAAGTTATGGGAGATTACATTGAGAAATAAAAATTGTTATATTTTACCAAGTTTATTTTTTCTATATCAGGCCTAGAATTTATGGCGTCTACCTCGTATATCCCTCGGTTTTCAGAACACTTCTTAATACTGGATTAAGTTAATTTCCAAATAAAATTTAATTCGTGATTAAATTCTTTGCTGTTTATTTTACACATTTTGATCTGGTTTAATTTGTAATTAACTACTAATGCTGGGTAAGTGATTCGTACATTCTGATTTATATCTTGTATTTCAATTACGTTTATAAATCTGTTTGCAATGGACCTTACCCAGCCAGCGTTTGCACAGGATAGTATTATTGACATTGGCTGAGGCCAACAACAGCCACCGTGCCGTATAAACGCCTACTGCCCTTCAAAAATCGCTGGCGTCATGACAATTTTCGTGACAGCATTTAAGACAGCTACTGAACTTGTGAATCAAAAGGAAAATGGCGGACATCAAATTTCGAAGGTAACATGTTGTTCATTTTATTAGAAAGTACCGAGAAAGTAGGTAAACAACACCGGTACGGACTCACTTTAATCGAGCTTTTAATCGAAGTTTGATTAGCGGCTCGCGCTTTTAATCCGCGAGTAATTTCGCGGAATCGAAGTTTGATTAGCGGCTCGCGCTTTCAATCCGCGGGTAATTTCGCGGAATCGAAGCCAAAGGCATTTTTGATTAGCGGCTCGCGGGTAATTTCGCGCTTTATTTCGCAGCTAACGTTCAAGACCTGTTCAAAAGCTGTTCAAGACCTGTTCAAAAGCCGTTCAAGACCTGTTCAAAAGCCGTTCAAGACCTGTTCAAAAGCCGTTCAAGACCCGTTGAAAAGCTGTTCAAAAGCCGTTGAAAAGCCGTTCAAGACCTGTTCAAAAGCCGTTCAAAACCTATTCAGAAGCAGACCAAAGATGGAGGAAAAGTCGTACAAACGGAAGCGGGAGCTGAAATTGAAAATTTCAAAGGTCAATAGATCGATACGGAAGAAACATATGCAACTAAAGCTAGATTTATTTGATCGATACCGCTGAGTTGTTACAGTATGTCATGGAACTTGTGACGTCATAAGCTCCCAATATTTGAAATGGAAGGTATGAGAATATTAATCAACTTAAACGTAGATTTATTTCCGGGTGTGATACATCGTATGGAAGCTATTGTTTGTGGAGGTGACTCAAATTTCAAATGTGTTTGGGGGTCGGATAGGTAGTAGTAGGTAGGGGGTCACCTGAGTGGGATCGTAAATAGATAATGAAGGTCACACGCTTCCCCGTACGCCTGTTGTTTACCTATTATCCAAAGGAGCCGCTTCCTGGAATTCGCTGCCTACTTTCAGTTTTCTTTCCCACGCTCAGGTGACCCCCTACCTACTACTACCTATCTGACCCCCAAACACATTTGAAACATGAGTCACCTTCACAAACAATAGCTGCCATACGATGTATCACACCCGGAAATAAATCTACGTTTAAGTTGATTAATATTCTCATACCTTCCATTTCAAATATCGGGAGCTTATGACGTCATAAGTTCCATGACATACTGCAACAACTCAGCGGTATCGGCCAAATCTAGCTTTAGTTGCATATGTTTCTTCCGTATCGCTGTACTGGCTTTTGAAATTTTCAATTTCAGCTCCCGCTTCCGTTTGTACGACTTTTCCTCCATCTTTGGTTTGCTTCTGAATAGGTTTTGAACGGTGTTTGAACAGGTCTTCAATGGCTTTTGAACAGGTCTTGAACGGCTTTTGAACAGGTCTTGAACGTTAGCTGCGAAATAAAGCGCGAAATTACCCGCGGATTAAAAAGCGCTAATCAAAACCGTGTATGCCATCTTCGGCAGATCTTCGCTAATTAATCACGCGAGATTAAAACCGCGAACCGCTAATCAAAAATGTCTTTGGCTTCGATTCCGCGAAATTACCCGCGGATTAAAAGCGCGAGCCGCTAATCAAACTTCGATTCCGCGAAATTACCAGCGGATTAAAAGCGCGAGGTGCTAATCAAACTTCGATTAAAAGCTCGATTGAAAGCTTGATGAAAGTGAGCCCGTACCGGTGTTGTTTACCTACTCGAGAATGTGAGTGTTTATGGAACATAAAAAGTAATCTTTGCAAAAGACTTGATTTCAAAAAGCGTTATGTCCCATTATGGTTAATAAAGAATAGTGATATCCTTGTTTTTCAGTTCTTGCACATTCAAAAATCTTCAGGCGAACAGTTGCATTAAACACAATGCAAAAATACTATCAGGACAGTGACACTATCATCTCTGTGCCACTTTAATAATATTTATAATTATTTCAATAATGGGAAAATGACTTTACTTCAAATATATATAGATATCATTTAGACGAGTGAAAGAGTGAGAGTGAAAGATTAATTTTATTACCACTTAAAAAAGACTTTATCTTCCAAATCTTACACGAAAATACGACGCCGCAAGACGACAATCGAATTATCGCGGCTTTGCACGCTTTCCTCTTCCATTTCGCGGCGATCTTCAGCTTCCTGCTTTACAACGAAGTTCAACACGTGCCTCACAAGAAGCGGGCATGACGAGGCATCCTTTCGTGACGTCCGTTTTATCGCGATAACGCTCCGTAGTCGGCCAACTAGTTGTCGAAAGCGGTTTGCGTCAGGTCATAAACGACGATTCCGTAAACAAACCTGAGAGCGGCGTGACGGCGATCTCCCCAAATCAACAGGTGTTTTCAACGGGTTCCAACATCGTCCGCTTTAATCCACTAACAGCCCTTGCTGAGTCGCGGACGGACGATCAATGCTCCGCTTTAGTGCGGCGATGATCTATGTTTGGTATGTCTATGTAGAGTGTGGATTGCCGGGGTCTCATGGAAGGTATTTGTGTTTGAGAGCGCAGGATAAAAAGATGTATTTTGCAGAAAGTGGATGGGTATTTTTCTAGAGTTATTCATTCAAATATAAATCATCACAGAAAACCTTGCAAGGAGAAGTATAAGGGGCTTTTATGATATGATTTGTAGCTGGTTTAGGTTCTATTTGATGATTACATGTAACAACTCATAAAAGGAAGAAAAACGTGGCGAAAAGCCAATTTTATGTTTTATAGTTTTTTTAGATGTTAATGAGCTTTCTTTATCAAAACGAGTGTTTTTGGACACGTAAATTTGTTTTGTAAAATTAGAATGAAGAGGGTTTGTTGTATTTTCCATGAATGCTTCACATGTATGGAACATCTCTTTTAATTATGTACTTGAATTATGTATGGGATTTAAGAATACAGTGGCTTTCAAACTCGTTTGGAGCATTAATCCTTAACTGGTGATGTGGGCTCTTTAAGACCTCGTGCATTTCTTTATGTTGATGTCTAAAGCTTATGCGCATGCGTACAACCTCAAGTCTCTCGACAGTTGCGCAGTACATGTCAGGCAGCGTCAGCGATACAGTAAAGCATTTGATAAGGTTATGTTATAATTTTTGTAACTATCCCGCCGTATAGTTCTTTTAGCCAAGATTTGTTTGCAGTTTTTATGTCAGAACACGTTTTTTAGTTACTTGCAAATCGTAGATATATTAGAATCTTGTTTCCTGACAATTATATTATTTAAAACTTATTTTCAAGATTTAAATAAATTATAAATTTGGTTATTTACATTTTTTGTTGTGGTTAAAGTAGTTACATCAAAATGTAGCTTCAAACGCTGTAATTTAAGGAAAAATTACATAGGATATTCCATAATGAATTCCTAAAGACGTAAGTAAAATGTCATTACTTTAATAAAGTTTGTTAAAGTTTTTTGTTAATAACACTTACTGGGGTGTATTTGACCCTACGTCACCACTTACGTTAAAAGTTAAGCACCTCGTCAGTTAAGGGTTAAATGACGTTTTTAATCAATCCTTTTATGTACGCTGTCCCAGAGGGATGAAGAACAATAATGGAATAACGGAATACGAACCGAAGCAGCTAGGGGAAATATGGAAAGACTACTTTTGCACAGTCCTAAGAAAGAAGAAGGAAACACAAGAAGATAATGAAGAAACCAGCAAAAGCGAAGAACAAGAAGAGGATAGTGATACGGAGGAAGAAGAAACGAGATGCCCAACAAAAGAGGAAATAGAAAAAGAAATACAAAGGACAAAGAATGGTAAAGCACTCGGCGAAGACAATATTGTGTACAACTGATAAAATACTGGGGAGAAGAACTACTCGAACAAATATATCAATTAGTGAAACAGATATGGGCTCAAAACACAATACCAAAAGAATGGAACACTGGAATCATAACACAGAACAATCACACTACTAAATTATATGTATAAAATTTTGGCAAACACAATAAATAAGAAAACCAAAAACCTCACTGAAAAAATATTAGGTGACAATCAAAATGGATTCAGACCAGCAAGATCGACTATAAATGCTATACCTACACTAGAACACATTTTAGAAAAATCATGGAATACACGTCATATTTATTGACTTCAAAAGTGCATCTGACACAATAAGAAGAGACAAGTTGATGAAAGCTATAAAGAATCTCCAAATACCAAAGAAGCTGAGAGAACTGATAAAGATGACTCTTGAAAAAGCGGACGTAAGAGTGAAATTTCAAGGAGAAATAACTGAGAAGTTCGACACGGACCAAGGAGTAAAGCAAGGAGACCCCATTTCCCCAACATTATTTAACTTCGTACTGGAACAAGTACTAAGGAAAACAAATTTGAACAGAAAAAATATATTCCTTCAAAACGTACAGATAATTGCATACGCAGACGACATAGCAGTAATAGGAAGAACAAAAACCATCGTAAGTAAGTCAACTAATGAAATAGAAACCGAAGACGAAAAGAAGACAAAATATATGGAAGTAAATAAAAAATAAGAAAACAAAGATAATTACCAGCGAACCGAAAACTTTGAATTTAAAAAGGTAACGACCTTCACTTACCTGGGAGTGACAGTAGGAAAAACCGAAAAAGAAAGAATACAAGAACGAATAACCAAAGGTAACCAGGCCTTCGGAAGAAATAGAAAGATGCTAAAAAGCAAAAAACTAAGCAAGAAGACAAAAATAAAGATATATACGGGGTGTGGCAATTAAATAACCGGGCTGGTGCTACAAAACATTTTGTTGATCACCAATTATATTACAAAGTTTATCCCCTTCAATGTACTCTCCTTGCCGATCCCTACAACGCTCCAGACGAATTTTCCACTGTCGAAAGCAATGCTGGAAGTCCGTTTCTGTCAGCTTGTTGAGAACCTCCGTCGCTTTCGCTTTCACCGCTTCCACACTTTCAAATCTTGTCCCTTTAAGCTCCGATTTTACCTTAGGAAATAAAAAAAAGTCACAGGGGGCCAGGTCGGACGAATACGGTGGGTGGTCCAACACGGTGATGCCGGATTTCGCAAAGAACGCCTTCACAGACAAGGCGGAATGGGCTGGCGCATTGTTTTGGTGGAGCATCTAGGATTTGCTCTTCCACAAATCGGGTCTTCGTCTTTTCACTCGTTCACGAAGGGTAGTTAGAACCTCGTGTTTCACAAGAAACTTGAGGTTAACTCGTTTTTGATGTTGAGGGTCGTCCAGGCCGCGGATCGTCTTTGGTCGTTTCACGTCCCTCCTTAAACCTTTTACACCACTCAAAAAGTTGTGTGCGCGATAAACACTCACTTCCGCACATTTCCTTTAACATGGCATGAGCTTCTGTAGCAGTTTCTCTCAGTTTCACAAGATACTTGAGGTTAATTCGTTGCTCGATCTGAACACTCGGCATTTTTCCGACGCGGCGCTAGCGTAAGGACTTGAACGGACGATTGCTACAGCGAGACTGAGCGACGTACAACCGTGCCCATCGAGCTCAGGGTGGGGGAAGCATCTACAATCACAGACATGTTCAAACCTGTCGTGGCGTGCTCGCTGTTTGCCGATTGTAGCACCAGTCCGGTTATTTAATTGCCACACAAGAAGAAAGCTTAAGAAGAATAGAATGAAAAATAATGAGAACAATTCTAGGACCTGATATTACTCCCGACGGATAAAGAAGACTACAAAGAAACAAAGAAATAGAGAAAGAACTAGAGCAAGAAAATATAGTGAGAGTAACTAAGGCACAGATATTAGAATGGATAGGACACGTAATGAGAAGGCCGCCAACGGAGGTGATAAGGAAAGTAACGAGATGGACCCCAAACCAACGAAGAAACCGAGGGAAATCGAGAACTTGTTGGTGGGATGACATGGAGAAGGACCTAAAAACAATGAAAATAGAACATTGGGAAGAGAAATGTAAAAATATAAAAAATATGGAAACAAGTAACGGAATCAGCCAGGACGCACAATAAACTGTAACCGCAGGAAAGAAGAAGAGGACTAATCCATTTCAAAAAAGGGCTCTACTGCGAAAGCGTAAAGCCATAATCCGAAGGGACTGAACGGCGATGATGATGATGATGATGTACGTTGTACTCTGCCTTTTAATTAAGTGAAAATTTAGTCTGTCACGAACAGCCATATTCTTTTATCAACTTAGACGTTTCTTATTGCTACAAACGTTGTAAAGTAGTACTTCTAAGTGCTATTTACTTAATATTGTATCTGATTTTGGTATTTATGTAAACGTTTTTGTGATTATGGAACCAGTACCTAGTACATTCAAGTGAAAGTCAATCATCGCCGCCACGAAAACGAAAATTCTTAAGTTTGGGATATGCCGAGTTTCAAAACGGTGCCTACCGTACAAACGGTAAAAGGTCAAAATTGTCAAATAATCTAATAGATACCATAAGCTACCTTTCAAAAATATTTCTGGATATATAGAAGAAAGAAAGTGCAATAATAAGTGCAATAAATTATTCCGTAATTCCAATTTTATGTTAACTTTTAGTCCAGATACAGTAAGTACCAACGTAGATTTCGTTAAGATATGACTAATAAACCTCCAAACATAACCTAGAAATAGCACTTTTTAAATTAATTTTTAGGTACTTTAAACTACTCCCCTGAAAAAAAGGGCCCATTTTCAACTCTACAAAATGTGAGCTTTCCGTTAGACTCCATTCAAATCGCTAATTCACTGCCCGTTAAACGGAACTCTTACCTGCCCACCTGAAGAACGTCGTGAGAACGTTCTATTTTCGGTTCTACTTTCCGTTCTTTGTTCTAATTTTAGTTAAGATAATAGCCTACCTAGCCTTTATCTTAATTTTTTTTCTTTCAGAAGAAGTCAATTAAAGTAGCTTTTTAAAATTATACTAATACTGTTTTTATTTAAGGTTACTAATAACCGTGTTTATAAAAACACAGTTACTTGTCACTATATACTAAACAACAACTCTCTCTCTCATAGCTAAAATAAGACTGGACGCGGAAATTCTACGTCCTAAATGCATATACACCAGCTAGACTGTGATTGGTTGTTTGGTCAGGCCTCGTACCGTTGCCATAGTAACCAGTGTCGCGATTCCATCGCGGCTCAAGTATTTCATTCCAACCTATTTTACTTTGTAAGTATAAGATATAATTTCACAATATTGACCACGGAGTAAATAGGAAGCCGCGGGATATTCACTCTGTATTTTCGCAATAATTACGTAATATAAATTTGAATAATTTTGTTTATGAATGGAATTAAATTTTTAAAGAATATATCAGGCAGGACGCGTGACCTTACGGCCTTATGGACACACCGCCCCTAGTGCATTAGAGTAAGTGACAAATTTATGTAAATACGCTAACCCGCTTTGTTAGAAGTACAAAAGAACCCTCCGATGATAAAAACTACAATCACGATAAATCGATCACGTCCTTCCATGCAAAATATACGACCTCATAATCAGAATTTACATGCAAATCGAAACATTTATCGTCACCATAACACATTATTATCGCCATCGACGTAAAACAAATAAACCGTCGACTCGAAAACTTTCGCAGAGCCGTCTCGATAGGTTATTTTCATCTTTTCCCCAAATAAATACATAATTTAGCGGAAGGTCGAAGAAAAAAAAAGGGAGGAACGTTTCCAAGCTTTTATTTGTTTTCCGCTAGAGGAGCCGCGTTTTTATTACCTACGTTTCCTTCGAAATCATCTCACCTCCTCCCTCGCTAAGGTTTTAAATTTACGATTCGATTGCTCTAAATTTTGAAGCGCAATCTCTGGACTTTCACTCCAGGCCTCCCTTTCGCCGGAGTCCCGGACGAATATTGGAATAACGTTATTTCAACTTTTCCGATGCCTCTTGGGGATATAATTTTTACAGTTAGCGGCGTGCGAAATTTGAATTTTACGCATTGTTCTGTACGAATCTTTGTTTTTTTTTTGGGAAGAGAGGTTTGGTTTTTTATTCTACCAATTTATTTTTGGAATTCGTTTTCGGAAGGGATTTGATTGCGCACAGGGATGGTCGCGGGTTTTGTTTTCTCTTTGGTGAATCGATTGAAATCCGATGTTGATTTATACGTTTCGTTTCATTTTGGAAAGAATAACAGCGTGAAACGATGATTAATGAATATTTTGCAAGCGTTAAGGGGAAAGACATTTCATGATAACTGTAATAATATTGCGCCTTTTGTGTCTGACTGATATACGTATTGCTCTCGATAAAATTGAAAGAAAAACTGGTATTTTCCACTCATCGCAAATAATTTACATTGTAGAGTAGACTGAATGAAAAGGTACGTATATATATAAATATATATACAGGGTGTTTATTAAATATACGGCAAAAATTCAAGGGGTTATTCCATGAACTATTCTAAAGATATTTTGTACTTTTATGATTTTTGAAAAGCCCCTTTGTTTCGAAGATACAGGGCGAGAAAAATTTTCGACAAAACCAATTTCGATATTTTTGAAATTATTAATGTAGCCGAAATAAAAATATGGCGTACAACACTGGACTTACCGAGTATAAGAAAATTGTAAAAACGCGTTGTTATCTTTTAACAACATTCCGATTACAAAGAACGGGTGTTTTACCTACTAATAATAGGCAAGTGCATACATAGAAAAGTAAATAAGTTAAAACGTGGATTTCATTTGAATACGTTTCGTGATTGATCATTTTGTATTTTCTGTCTTTTAATACTTAAACTTTTGTTAGTGAAGTCCTCTATCATGAATCGCTATACGAACGCCGAGATGACTGACATGCATTTCATTTATGGACTTGCTGATGGCAATTCATTAGAAGCTAGATGGTTCTACATTGAACGATTTCCTGACCGTAATGTTCCTGATAGAAAAACCTTCCAAAGTATTTATCAACGTCTTCATAAAGCAGGCACATTGAAACGAAGTGGAGGACTAGGAAGGTCAATGACAGTAAGAAAGGTAGAATCAGAAAACAATGTGCTGTACATGATAGAGGAAGATCCAGGTACTTCTACTCGAAAAATTGCAAATACTTTGAATGTAAGTAATGGGACTGTTTGGAAAATTCTTAGGGAGTATTTGATGTACCCATACCACATACAACGCGTTCAGGCACTTCTTCTTGCTGATTTTCCTCCACGGATTGCATTCTGTCAGTGGCTTTTGCATACATCGGTTGCAATGGAAATGCAAAAAAGCAATGGCGAAATAACTGAAGGGAAAACTCAAAAACGAAAAATGACGGTAAACTTATAAAATTATGGAAAAGAAAGGACGAAAAGAATCAGACTTTATTGAAAACAATTGTGAAAAAGAAGGATGATGACATTAACTTATTTTGATGTCATATCACCCCTGTGATATGACATCAATTGGGGTATTGAAGGGTTTGCCTCAAGTGCATAAGGCAGAAGTCTAACTTAACGTTGTTTTATCTGGCGACGCTATGAGAAATCGCTGTCTCATAATCAAAAATGGTAGCGAGAAATAGTTTTAATCCCAGTTCAACATTCACAGAATCCAGAAATAACAATTTATCATCAACATGAAGTTTTTGAGTTTGAGAAAGCTATCGGCGAGATGGGTGGCGCGTCTGCTAACGATTGATCAAAAACGGAATCGCGTGGTAACTTCAAAGCAATGTTTGGCGTTATATGTTAGAAATCAAAGGTCAGTCGGCAAAATGGGCTTTTTTCCGGCGAACGTGCGCTAAAGAAAGCGAAGACGATTCCATCAGTCGGAAACGTTATGGCGACGATTTTTTGGAATTCGCAAGGCATAATCATAATTAATTATTTTGAGAAGGGAAGAACAATCACGGGACCGATTCGACGCTAAACTAAAGAAAAAGAGGCCCCACCTAGCGGAGAAAAAATTCTCTATCATCATGATAACGCCCCGGCCCACTCGTCGGCAACTACGATAGCAAAACTAGTTCAGTTACAGTACGAATTGGTGTCCCATCCACCATATTCGCCATATTTGGCCCTCTGTGATATCCTTCTTTTTCCGAACTTGAAAAAATGGCTTGGTGGGATGCGGTTCACGTCAAATGAAGAGGTCATTGCCGAAACAGAGGCTTATTTTGCAGAATTCGACAAATCCTATTATTTGTGTGTGTATAGAGCTACAAGGAGATTGCCTTGTCTTCCGTAACACAGGTATTTATTATACCATTACCGTAAGATTTCGTCAGGTTTTATGTAAATGGATAGCAAAAGCAGCTACTATCATTGGTATTATTAAAGTTAGGTTATGCTATCCTTACGATCTATCAAAGGCAAATTCGCTTTCATAATACATCAAATTATTTGATGTAGAGATTGCTAAAAATCTCTGCCACAACTAAATTTCAGTAACTTTAAACATTACAGCATAATTCAGCAATAAGTTTGGATGTTGCATTATTAAAAATAGTTAAAAAATCTTTGCATACAGATCCTTGCGTATGAACAGCATCCTGCTACTGTTACTAAATAACTCCTGTTGCTAAACAATCCGTTAGGTACGTGATGCTAGTGACATAGATATGCTGTTATTACTAGAGTGGAACAATATTATACGCACACACAAACACAATCCATGATACTCACTACATTCGGTCTCGTCCGATCCGTCAATGCAATCAACCGTTCCATCACATCTGTAGTGCGGCGGCAGGCAATAAGTCTTGTTCCAGATGTACTGCCGGCACATGATCTGACCGTTGTCGCATTCCGGCGGGGCTGAAACGATAAATCAACAGTTAACCCACGACGTGACAACAGCAGAGACGACGAATAAATTTCGCCAAAATATCTTCTTGGCAGCGTTGCTTACGTGTGAAAAATGTGGGAATTCAAAACATTTTCTCAAATATTTGCAATCATTAAAGAGGTAAAGGTATGCTATCGCGGGCTTAAACATTTTCGGTTATCAATAGTAAAATCTACGGACGTAAACATTTTTGGTTATCAGACATCAATGTTTTACAAAAGTACAAAAGCTTTAAAGCCACCCAATCATGGAACTTCAACAGATTTTCATTCAACTTCGCAAAAGACAGCTTTAAGGCCGTTCAATTGCGGAAAATTGATGAATCTCCGTTATCTTTGCAAAAGTCAGCTTTTAATGCCGTCCGGAGGTGTTCCTTCTGCCCAGCTTGAGGCCGCTGCACTTTGTACGTGACGCATATAAGCAAAACAGTTTTAAAATACATCGTTGCATAAATTCCGTTATGATTGAATTTACGTAACATATACACTAAAGATCAACATAAAATAACAATATACGCAAGATACACTCTCGCCCAAAATAATCGGTTCTGGTATTGAAAGATTAGTTAATAAAATAAAAGCTTATAAAGTTAATATTCGATTTAATGATGGATTACAAAAGATGAATACATAATTTTACGTCCTTTTCTAGATTAAACAGTCATAAAATCGGACGGACTTCCATGGTTTATCACTCCAATGTTTCATGTTGGCGGCAGCCAATAACTGTGAGCATGTGGCAATTCGATTAAATTTCTGATTGGTCAACTAATAACAAATAGATTTATCTGTGATTGGTCAACCAAATCGAGAAGTATATCTGATTTGTTAAATGTGCTTCCTTGTTATTATTCAAACTTAACCTTAAAGGTTATCAGTTATTTTTCCCTATTCGTCCGCATGAATTTTATATTTAAGTACGAAATCAAGAGAAAAAAAGTGTAACAATTCTTAGTACACACACTGAGTAACATCTACTGGTTACTTTTTTAATTGCCTTTTATTGCATTAACGTTATCAACTAATGTTCCTTTTCTGTGTGTGTTTTCCTTTGCTTTTAAAATACTTAAATAAATTAGATACCTCCTGTTTCTCCTCCTATTTCTTTGGTCTATTCCAGTCCATTCCAGCGGTGGTAATTAAACATTTTAATTAGCATGAGAGATTCTAAAATGTTACAAAATGCAAGGAGTCTTCAGTAATTACGTGAATGTTGAAAAAAAGGCGTGATGCGGATAAATAATGAAATAAGTTTGTGGTAATGAAGTAACAGTTCAGAATCTCTGAGTCTATTAAATCTAAAGCGTATTTATTTTGCAATTGAAAATAACTTGTAAGCAGCACTTAAAACGAAAGTTTTTATTTCAATTTTATAATTTTAGACACTTGGTTACGAGATTGTTATGCATATAACGTTTCTTTGTAATTTCGTGCATTACAAAAGAAATTGTTTATTCCAACAGACAAACTTAAGTTAGGTTATCACAAAGCAAATCATAGGTGTCAATTGTCAAATTCTTTTATTTGTTTGGCATTACTCTATTATGTGAACGCAGCCTAACTGTCATTTGTTATGTTGATTTAACTGCATGCAATGAAATAAGAAACACAGTACATATGAAAAGAGTGCCTAGAAACAATAATTAAAGTAATGCTGATATAGCTCATGGTATTGATGGAATCGCTCCTGGCAAAAACAATATGAGCAGAGAAAAGCATTAACCAACGTACAGGTTTCTGCCTACCCGGTGTTATCAGAGTTGTTCCGAGCGCTTTTTTCCACTGTCCACATTGCGTTCGCCTCTCAGTTTATACCACTAATCTTCAAAAACAGCACTGAAATATTTCCTGGCGCCACCTAGTGCCAAGAGATATAGTCATGCCGCCCTAGAAAGTATCGACAGAAACCGAAATGCAGATGCCAACCACCTTTCGAGCAGTTCTCTCGCACTAGTTGGCGCCAGGAAATAGTGCTGTTTTTGGAGATTAGTGGCGTAAATTGAGAGGCGAACGCAATGTAGGTAGCGGAAAAAAGCGCTCGGAATAACGCTGATGTCGCCGGGTAGGCCGAAACATGTCAATTGCTTAGTGCTTTTCTCTGCTCACATTGTTTTTGCCGGGAGCGATTCCATCAATACCATGAGCTATATCAGCATTACTTTGGTTAAAAAACACAGGTTCGCCAAATACACAGTGTTGCCACATTAAATTTGATACTGCTAACCTCGATGATTACTGTGTAAAGCATTTCATGAATGTTGTTGGTATTCAGAGCTTGGATTTGTCTAAAGATTTTTTTTAAAGAGCCTTTTAAAAATTTTGCTACTCTGCTTTTTGTAAAAAAAAAACTTTTAAACTGATTAAACTATTATCTCATTATAAATCTGACGCACTTCGAAGTTCTTCGGGTAGAGATCGCTGTACTTAATCAACAAAGAAATCGATTTTTTTTTCAATTCAATTAAAGAGGAGAAAAGGAAAAGAACAAAACGAACACGGAGAAAACAATCTTCCTCATTAAGCAAGAGGAGCAGCACGTCAAATTTAAGCCCGTCCTAATGAAATAAAGTATATTAGTTCCTGACACGCAAGATAACAATTCTCCTTTCCTTTTCGCCTACGTCCTACAGTTTTTGCTTCGTTCCCCGGTTTAATTGTCTGTACAATCTTAATTAAGGGACGAATTTGCCTTCGCAGAGGTAACACAAGAAGAAGATTACCACTCGGACGTATTTAAAACGAAGGCAAAAAAAGCGGGCACCGCAGGGACGGAAGCGAATGTAAGATGGATAAAGAGGATAAAGCAAGTACCTACAACGCAACACAGGTAAGCAGGACCAAGCGTTAGATGAAAAATTTATTTCATCGTAATTAAAATTATGTTCGAACCGGCAAGGAATTTGGGAGACTCCAGGTTTCTGGTTTGCATCCGTGCAAAGGAAACGTTTTAGGAAAAATTATTGCGGGCTGTATATTTTTTTTGTTCGCATCCGGTTTTTTCCCTTAATTCAGAGCTTACGCCAGGAAATTATCGAGGGTGAGTTATGTAATTTGGACGAAGAACAGCAGATGGCGTTATGTTTTGGCGGGCGTATAAAGCCGAGGAAAATTCTAATTAAGGAAGTACATTACGATTTATGGAATCTTGAGGATGTTTCGTCGTGGAAAAATGTAAACCATTCGTCGTCTTGGGGATTTTAGATTTTTCACGATTAAAATTTCGATTACGCAAGAATTCAGTAACATTTTAAGTGGATGCAGCGTAAAATTTTTAAGACGTACATTGGGTGAATTTAGATATTCATTTAGCTGCTGAAAGGTGATAGAGATATAAAACAGAATTTGAAGACTTGACTTAGGAGTGGCTTTAGGAGACCTAGAAGATGATTTTTTTGATATAAAAGGTTTGATGATTGACTTACTAAGGAATCTGGTTAAAAATGATTAGAATTTTGTATTTTTTAAGTTCCCATGGAACCAAATATACATCATACGTTAGAACTACACTCCATCAATTTGACCGTTTTAACTATATTAACACAGAATCAAACCGATTAGTAAACCACTTCTTCATTCTATCAGGTGTCCCAGATTCAATGTTACAAGCGATATCTTCCTTATTTGTAGAGATACAAGATCGAGCAAGGTGTCGTCCAAAATGCTTTGCAGAATTCTAAAAGATATCCTTTTTAAAACTACCTTTCGCAAACTACCCTATAAGGAACCTTCCCCAAACTGCACCCCTCATTTTTTGAGTTTATGACTGAAGTACCAAGAGTTCGGAATACAACGGTATTAACGAAAATTGCATTCAAGAAATATTTAATACAAAATGATCATATCAACAATAAATAAAGAAATTCTTACAAAAAGTTAAACAAACATTAAATTAAAATCATTCATAAAATGAATCACTTACAAAATGACAGTTGCTGCTGTGATCATATTCGTTGTAATGGAATTACATGCGCGCTGAACCTTAAGTTTCAAATCGTCTAACTTCGTAGGCGGAGTAGAATATACAAGTTCTTTCAAATATCCCCAGTGAGCTTACGTCTGGCGAGCGAGATGGACATTGAATAAGACCGTTAGATCCATCTATTGGGATATCCATATTTAAATACTCTACAACCAACCGCGAGTTATGAGGCGGAGCGTTATCCTAATGCCACCATGAATTATTGCGCTCTGCTAATGCAATATCTTCCATTAGCTCGGGAAGGTTATTATGTAAACAACTTATAATTAAATACAGCGCGCTGGAAAATTATGGAATAAATTCATTAAATTTCAAGTAATTTCTTTTTCGGACAGATCAATTTTATCTTTTAGAAATAAACATTTTTGCATCAATTTTAAATTTCCTCCACTTCTGGTTTTCTAGTAAAATCGACAGTTTTTTAAACAACTCCTGATTTTTAAAAATCTTGATAGATCATTTAATTGTCTAAGTGATACCATCGAGATATTAATACCTCACATCAGAGAATTTTCGAATAAAAGTCATTTAAAGAGTGGAAAACATACATTTTATTAATAACAAATAGCAAAGATATATTATGTTATTGAAGAAATTCAATTATTGTTTCCTTTAAAACAAATGTTCGAAATGCTATTCACCTGTTCACAAATGTTACCACTAACCAAATGCGTAGCAAAAAGATAAGTTTTGACAGGTCATAAGCTAAATATTCTTTATTCTTAATAAAAAAAAATTGTTGAAAGACATCATTTCTCTGCGTGTGCGCTGTCCGAAGAAGACAGGGGACATTGACGATTATTCTTAAAGTTAGGTTAAAATTGGTCAATGGCGGCCATGATCCTTTTAAGTGGAGCTTTTCTGAATATGCTGTTGCTCAAGTTCCTTTGCTGGTTTTCGTCTACGAAGAGGTAAAAGTTGTCCTCATCACGGACTGTTTTTGGTCTGTCAAGGGTTTCTCGAAGGCAGTTTATTGCAATGATTCTCCCAGAGTTTGCTGTCTATTTCACCAGGTTTTACGAATGCAAAGAGCGTTAAAAATGGTAGAAGTATGGTGCAAGAAGGAGAACCTTAGACTAAACCCTGGGAAAATAGCACTTGTACTCTTCACCAAGCGAAGGAAATTGGACGGTCTAAGAGCGCCGACTCTTCGCAACGAAGTAGTACAGATCAGTCAGAAGGCTAAGTTCTTAGGTGTAACCATGGATTCTAAACTGAACTGGAACTCGCATTTACAAAAAATGATCGACTAATGTAAGAGGGTGTTGATGACAATCCATAGAATAGTTGGGAAAACATGGGGACTCAAACCACTTATGACATACTGGTTGTACACTACGGTGGTAAGACCCACGATAACTTATGGCTGCCTGGTTTGGTGGCCTAACGCCTACACAGAAGAAGCATGCGATAATTAGTCTCTCGAAAATTCAAAGACTGGCATGTCTATGTATAACAGGAGATATTAAAAGCACTCCAACAGCTGCTATGGAAACCATGCTAAACCTATTTCCCCTTGAGATCTATATCAAGGGACAAGCCAGAATGGGAGCATACAGACTGACAAATACTAGTAACTGGAGATCCCACAGTGGGTCTGGGCACACCAGAATAGAAACAGTAGTAACAAATCCTAACTTTTGTTATGGGTAGCGATACAACAATCTCCAGGATCTGCTATGACAAACCTTTAAAAGTTTTCTTGAATTGGGAAGAATGGAGAGATGGAGAGGGAAGAAAACCGAAAACCCTAATCTGGTACACAGATGGGTCCAAAACACACTACTTCTGGCGTTGGTGTTTATGAGGAAAACCAGGGATACAAAGTATGTGCATCACTTGGGCGATACACATGTACACATGTAAAGGCACTAGCATCTTATCATATAGTCTCCAAACTAGTATGGCAGTGCCTGCAAAATCTAGTGGTTCTGTCTAAATACAACAAGGTCACACTACTGTGGGTACCAGGGCACATAGGTATAGCGGGCAATGAAATTGCAGACCAGCGAGGGAAGGCTCAAAAATGAATTATATAGGCCCTGAACCGGGCCTAAGTATTACTAAGAGTGCAGTGCGTGGTGCAATTAATGAGTGGATCGTAACACAACACCAATTAAATTGGAAACATGCAGCTGAACAAAAGCACAGCAAACGGATGATGGGCAGACCGTCGCAACATCTGACTGCTGACCTGCTTGAATAAGGCAAGATACAGCTTAGGGCAGCAACATGTCTACTGACAGGACATGGCTGTTTGAGAGGCCACTTGCATAAGATGGGGATCTACAAAGATGAACCTTTATGCAGAGTTTGCAATGAGGAGGAGAAAACAGCCCCTCATATTATTTTCGAATGTGCAGCGCTAGTTCAACGCAGATTCGCTATGCGAAGCTCAATTGAACTACCAATGGAGAAAGATTTACTACATAGGCTCTTAAAGCTGATCGCGGGAACTAACCTGTTCAAGTAAAACAAAACCGAAGCAGGAAAGACCAATCCCGCTCTTGTAGAAAATCAATCAATCAATCAACCAGCTCTTATAACTTTGCCTTCTTCTATAGCAACCGGATCATGGGAGTCAACCCCACTTCTTCAAGTTAAAAGGCGGCAGACAAAGCGTGACTTCCATTGCTGCCATTGGTATTTCAATTTCGCATATCTCGCGTTTTAAGCCACAATTTCACTGCTAATGAATGCACGAAATTAGTCCACCCATTCGAAATATCACCCGACATCTAAACAAACACGAGAGAACCATAAAGCAGCCAGTGTCGGACTATCGCCTGCAGAAACTGCTACACGGGAAACGAATAGTACGTGAAAAGACACCCGTTACTCAAGGGGGCGCTATATTCGTTTGCATAATTGTTTGCCGTTGATATATTGTTTCTGAACGATTCTCGACACATTGCGGTTTGCATAAACTACGAATTACGGTCTTTTGTCGTCCACATTGTATACACTGAAACCTTCCCTCTCTTAATTTCTCTCACTCTCTCGCTGCGGGAATTATCCCAACTGGATGATGGTTTTCCAGCTTTAATTGAGATTCGAAAATGACAACGGTTATAGGAGAGTTGTCGCGAGCGCGGGAAAGGCGGTGACCGTGTTTTCGCTCGTAAATTGCGCCCAGGATTTCGATTTAAATTTTCGATTGTCGTCGCCACTTATCCATACACTTGGTCGAGATCGTATTGCTTCTGGTGGCGGTGGTTGAAGTATGCATTATATTATGTAGTTCGAATTCATGGAATTCAACGTTAGATGATGAAATTTCACTCGGGAGAGGCGAAGTGATGAGTTAGAAGTGGTGGTGTTTAGGGATCGAGTGACGTTGAAGGAGTTTTGTTTAATAATGCTGAATATTCGATTCCAGATATGACAAGTTAATGCCAACGTATTGACGGATTTGTTTGGAAAACAAGCGCTAAATTGGAAGCAGTCCTTCATCTGCGTTTGAGAATTATTCTTGCAATATAGCGGTGTAAATTTGATCCTTACACATCAAACAAAAAGTTGTGCCAAAGGCGAGAATAACCTTATAGTCGTTCATTTCCGTGGGCGTGGCAAGGCACACAACACATGTTGAAGTGGAAAGAGTATGGGTTAGTACCTGCACAACCTTCCCATCACTCATAAATAGAGGCATTTTCTCTATCAAAGGGATGAGTAATGAGTTGTTTGGCAGAAGTTAACGTACCAACTAGTGATGTAAGGCCGTAAGTGGCCTAGTGAGTGAAACAATGTCATCCTGGAGTACCAAGACTTTTGTCGTCGGACATAACCCATGCTGGGGGATCTTCCTTGGTATCCACGGTCGACGTTCCCGGCGATTATATGGTTTTGCGATTTAGTCGCCTTTGAGCAAATTGTCGGGAATAACGCTTTATGATTTCCTCCATGGACTTCCGATTTTGGAAATTGGCTTCTTCCGTAGAGTTGCGGGATTTGGAAATCTATTTCTTTAATCGAGCTGCGTTCATCCGTTGTCTGCTGCCCAATGCTCATCACACATCACTCATTTCCCTGGTCTATCAGCTCGGCGTCCTTTGCGAATCAACGCTGTCGAGAAAGTTCTACCACCGTAACTAGCTGACCAACTTCCTCCTTTCGGCATGTCTATCCGAACCTTATTTTATGTAAGTTAAGATATTTATGTATCCCGACGAATCATAATTAACCTTTTGCTATCTTAGTTGAGCTGTTTCACATATTTAATGATCATTCCTTTTGGTTAGTTATAATTCGTATTTTGAGATTTAAGAACTGCGCTTCACGCCATTACTACCGCCCGTTCTAAAAACTTGTAAATTTAATTATTAACTTTGTTGCTTAAATTAGTATTAATCTTTGAATATTTCTTTGACGCTTTTATTCATTTCTTTGTAAACTTTAATATTTACCTGTTTTGAATTTCTTTTGTATAGTCCTTTCTTCCGTTCCCTCGAAAACTCTGAATGGTTTCCGACGGAAATATCGACCACCAGCGAGGCGACTAAGTTAAACAAAACATTCAGTGGTGTCCCATGAACATCGGAATTCTCACCCAAGAGTTCAAATACCGGGTCGTCGTCTCGGCGAAGAAATACAAAGAACCTTCACGACTTCAGCAAAGATAAATAAATTATAAACGTCGTTGTATTATTAAACTCCTTGAATCCTCTCCTTCTAACATTTACGTGTAAATAGCAAACCTGAGCACTATATCGCTTTAGTTAAATCTTTCTTCTTTTTCTTTTTTTTTAACCGTAACAACCAATTTCACGTTTTAATTCTAGGATAAATTACGCAAATGTAGGGATTTTCAGTTGCAGTATGTTAATATGGTTTGAAACTGCGGTGCAAAGTTGTTTCGCTATAAAATTAAAAACAAACATCTCTACGTTAGACTTTGACCTATTGTGAGTAATGTGAGCTTATTTTCGGCATGAATTGTGAAATTTTGTAAAAACCATTTTTGGTCGGATTTCAACCGCGTGGTCCCATAGTGCGCCGCCCGCTTTGGTAATTTGGTTTCTGGTCTGTGCTTTGGTCATTTCGGTACTTTTGTTTGCTTAGGCTCAAGTCCGTGAGCCCCCCTTCTGGGTGCGCGCCTGAGCGAAGTAATCCTAAAATTATTGATTGTTTACAAACGCTCAAGATGACACTTTTGATGTCTCTCAATGAAGCTTACTTTGCTTGCTTTAGATTTGCATTTTGCGTAATTTATTACTACATAATGTTAATTTTTCGCTTAGTCTGTCAATTCAGTTTTACTGCTGATGATGAAGTATTCTGGTAAGGATTTTTAGTGAAGTATTTAACAATTTTACATGTTACATTGTTTGATTTTATATTATTAAAATAATTGCCATTAACATTTTGTCAGCTATCGAAAAGGCGAACATTCAGCAGCCCCTTAAAGTTAACTACATTCTGTATGTCTATTCTTCTTATAGTTTTTTTTTTGTTTTCAAGTTTTTTGTATTACTTTTGTTTGTAAATTGAAATTCACATACGTGGTCTCTAAACGTATCAAGAGCAATGCGCAGCTGGCTGCGCTGTTTTAACCTATGATGTAATGTCCTTTTCTTTGATATATTCTACTCTCGCTACGGCGAAAATTACGCTAGGCATAACTTATTTCCTTTCTTTTTTCTTGAGGAAAAACTTTTGGATGTTCACCATTACACTGTTACTGTTTTCGTTCTCTGCTTTTGTTTTACATCCGCTCAAGTTAATGTCATAACCTTTTGTACTTAAGGAATTACTATCTCCGAAAAAGCATTTCCGTAGGAGAAGAAATTTTTACATCCCGCGTACACCATTTGCGGCAAAAGATATTTCCGGAACGCGCGTGTTTGGTGTCGTATTTTTTTACGACTTGCTGTTATACTCACCTACACACATATAGGGAAAGAGGAAGTAACGACAGCAAGGGCGTGCGAAACGCGAAAGGGATAATGGATACCTCTCTCTATACCGTAGGCGTTGTTCCATCGCATAACACGATAAAGCGGTAATCTTATGTGTGTTTTGTGCGAACGAAGAGCGTGGAAGCGGTAACGACATCAGGAGCAGCAAGAATCATCCAGCTGCTGGGGTTGGGGGGCCTTTTTTTCTTGGACAAATTGGATTGCCGAAGATTTGCGACCGCTTCTCCATTTTATGTTCGCTCATTTTTTCATCTTGATTAGGTTTTTCGTCGGGCGTTGATGTATGTCATTTTCACTAAATCACGTCGTTGCTTTGCCGCTAGGGTCAGGACATATATAGTTGGTGCACGTTTCGAGTTCATCTTCGACGAAAATCTTTAGGTTTAGGTTGTTTTTACGAGTCCGTACATATATTTCGTGGTGACTTTCCGTGGAATGTTTCAATCTGCTCCAAATTAGGCATGATAATGTTTAACTTCCATCAGGGCCCGCTCTAGTGTTCACGTCGCCTCGTATAAAAAAATAAATTCCCACCCCTTAAACATATACTTTTTCAAAATATATCTTTTATTTAAAATAAAAATCAAATGATTTTAAATGATAATAAAAACGTATACTTAAAAAGAGACATATAACGTTAAATTTACAGTCAAGTAGTACAAAACAGTAAAAATTAAAAAGTACCTGTACCTGGTTACAAAATGTTAATCATGTGCATTTTCAAACAAAACTTATATCCTATAAAAAATAAACAGAAATAACATGAACTTTGTATTATTGAGCAATCAAATAAAAAAAAGACATATCTAACCTGGGCAAATATGCGGTAACAGCCAAAGGCGTGGCGAGCGCATAAAAGTTTACACATGAAATAGAAGGTAGGAAATAAATTATAAAACGTGCTGAAACACTTACCGTTTTAAAAGTCTTTCGTGAAATCACAAACTGGGTAACATCTATTAAATATTTGAATCATTAGATATGTTTCCACAGCTGTTTCAGTCAAGTGAGTACGACGTGCGGAATAAATGTTTTTTAATGCCGAAAGCTACCGTTCGACATCTAGCGATGTTATATTTGCATATTTAGAATAATCTTTGAAACAACTTAATGCATCTTTATACGCACCTTCACAAATTTGTCTTAATATAAGAAAATCGGAGTCTTTCTCTAAAACACTTTCAAATTTTCGTATTACACACTAATTTGTTTCGCCTTCTACAGCGCATAACTGTACGTGAACATCATTCACAATTTGAACAGAATCCACTAACGACATCGAAACATTTTGTAATTTTTCTATTCCCTCTGCTAGTCCGAAGTAATTGTTGTGAATAGTTTGTAAATCTCTTTTAACCTGACTGGAGTCTGTCCCGTCTTTATTGTAACACCCTGTGTATGTACACCCGTACCAGGCGAAAGAGGTCATTAAATGGTATAAGTCCGCTATTGATACTTTTTTTTTGTATTTTTAACCGTTAAAAACTTATTTTGGTAAAATTAAATTTGGGGCGAACTTCAAGGGTAAGTCTCACCCACTAAATATGCAGCTCTGCAGCGACGGAAGCTACCGTTGAGTAACACTCGATAGAGTGTATAAACTGACAAAGTCTCATTAAAATCGGCAATTAACACTTCAGGTACTTGTCAGTAACATAAAGCTACGACTTTGTTGATTCAAATTTTACATAATCTAAGTGTTTGGAATCTTCAATTGCATTTCCAAATCTACAACTTTATAACACTTTTATCTCCATCTAGTAATCGTTTCTCCTCTTCCTACCATTTCCTACTTCATGCCCGAGTTTGGAGCTGATGTATTGCGGTCGGTCGCTCGTAAAGCCTCCTTAAATGGTTCCTTTCGAGGTGGCCGCGAGTAAGTGGAAAAACCCGTCGAACATGATCCCTTGGCCTACCTTCTTCCTTTCCGTTAGTTCCCTCCGCGTCTAGACGCTTAAGTGATTCGGCGAATTGGTCCGGAATCGTTGATGCCTCGGTTCTGGATTTCTTAACGAATTCGTTTATTTTTTATTTAGGGATGCGCTACGGTTTCGCATCGTATCGTTATAAATTCTTCTCACTTATTCGGGTAGTTTCGCTTATTTTCGAAGTTTGTTTCTTTTCTGGAGGGGTAGAATAGGCAAACGTATGAAAGATTAATCGAGGTAAAAGATTGGGAAAGTAGTTGTTTGATGACTGTTTTCTTTTTTTGCGGAGTGCTCTTGTTTTAAAGGAACATCATTCCAGATCAAAATGGTTTATACATTAGGTACTATGCTGTGAAATAATGCTTATTGTTTCAAAAGACCTCAAAAAAGGAAACCAACTATAAAATACTTGTAGAAGCTCTGTATTATAAAGTTCGGCAATTTAAAATTGAAATACAGAAGTTTTTTTTACTTCTTACAAAGATTTATTCAATTTAGAGTTCATTTTTAAATGAGAATAGTAAAACAAATTATTGTACTGGATAAAATACATTTTAGAATGTATAATTTTACAATTCATTCTTAAAGGTATTTAGATTTTTTTTTGAAGTTTTGTTGTCTTACTAACAGTCTGCACCTTTCTTGCTTGGCTCCAGGAGTGTACTTAAGTGTATTTAAGTTTCATCTACAGTTGTTAGTGGACGCCAAAACTTTGACTTATTTTACTTAAACTGCTTCAATAGGGCATTGGAAATGTTCATTTGAATGTATTTTTGGGTCTTTTATTCACATTGTAACCTTCGCCCAATACGAATCTCCAATACGCTCTCTAATATACAGTTGGAATAATGGTCTAGTTTCATCGAATCCTTATCTTTTGCATATTCTTGTGGGAACATTGTTTAGTTGATTTTTAAAACCAGCACTTCATGGTTTGAAATAAAGCACCTTTCATTATCTGCAGTCCCTGGCCATCGAACCACTTAAAAATATGATTTTGGGGTAAAATTAAAAAAAAAAACAGTTGGTAATGTCGGCAATATTACTTAATTACATCTAATATGCAAGTAAGTATAACTTGAACATATTTGCACTAATATTTGCTGGTTTTTCCTCTGTGTTTTATTATTTCCTCAATCCCTTTTTGGCATACTGCTAATGCAGCTTTTTATTGTTTTTTAAAATTTCGTTGCTATGTTGTCGTATTTCTTCCTTTGTAGTTCAGTTTTGTCGATGTCCTTCAGAGCGTTATAAAGAAGAATGTGCGATCAAATCTATCAGATACCACCCACCCCTAATGGTTTGGTCGTGTATTACGACAGAAGGACCGGGACCACTATATTTAGTTAACGGAACAATGGAACAGAAACAATATAAAAAAGTTTTACAACACTATTTAATGCCTTATATTGGTTCATTGGATCCCACTTAAGGACTAGATACTTGCATGCAAGACAATGCACCGTGTATTACGGAAAAAAAGTATAATGCGATACCTTGAATCTAAAAATCTGCGTGTACTACATTGTCCAGGCAATTCACCAGACATAAATCTAATTGAAAATGTGTGGAATGACTTGAAAAACATCGTAAATACACGAAAATCGACTACAAAGGAAGATTGTTTGCATAATGAGCGACAGATTAAAAAAAACAATGTAAATGCTTGTCTTAGCCGTATGTCCAAAAAGGATTAAAGAAATTAGACACTGAGGATAAACAAGCTAAATATTTATTTAAATATTGTGTTTTTTATCAATTAATAATAACATCCGCAACTGTTGTATTTTACAAATTTTATCCCCAAAAATCAATAATATTTTTAAGTGATCTTAATTTGATAGCCAGGGACTGTTATTCCATGTTCAATTGGCAGAAGCTAGAAATTCGATTTTGTCAAATCTGGATTGTATGGTTTTTGATCCATAGTGATTTTCTTATTGTTCATGATTCAAAATTCGCAAATTAACGGTGTACCATATTTGTTACGTTCTCTTGGTTTGAAAAATATGGCGACATAGTCGTTCTGCTTCGTCGTATCTTATCCTTGTGAAGCAGGAGGAACCGATGCTTACGTTTAGATGTAAATAATGCTTGAATTTTTTACGCTTACCTCAGTGTGCTTTCAAATTAAAACACAGATACTATAGGTATAACAAAATAATTTATATGAATAACAACATTTCCCTTTCTAACATTAAAAAATACACCGTAGCTGTTTCTCATGACGTAAAAAAAAAACGCCGCGCCCGCTCAAGACATCAAATATTGTATGAGATTAATTTGCATTAATTACAACGTTTCCTTTCCTTGAGATGTGCACTAATTCGTGTACGCAACGCTCTATGTGCCCTACAAAGCACCACCAATCCCTACTGAGCCCGAACGCTGGTCGGGACGAGAAGCAGCAAATACCATCGCTACAGCAAAAAAATGCTACAATCTCACGGCGACCTCAGGACTCTCTTATTTCATGTATTATTACATTTGATACACCACCTCTAATATCTATTGCCGCTGCAGATACGAGAAAAATGGAAACCAACAACTGTGCGATGAATAAAGGATAGGCGGTAACTTCATATCTGGCGCTCGTTCTCAATACATGCGCTAGCGGTAGCTCCATAGTACACAAATGACTATTTCAGCATTTTTTAATTTGTGCGTTTTTGAAATATTTGAGTAAATCATAAGAAATTAAACCAATTTTTATATCGAGTGCGTACACGTTAAAGTTTCAATGAATATAAATAAGAAAGTTATACAAAATAATACAAATGAAATATTGAATTTATAAGAAAATAAAACAAACGAAATGTTGGGTTTGCAAATAGGACACATAAAATATTGAACTTACAAAATAAGGTAAAAACAAAACGTTGAATTTACAAAACAAAAATAAAATGATGTGTCCTTTAATAACAATATTTGTGACCTTTCGTTAAGATTAATACATTTTATACCACCCAAACATCTGATTATTTCTTAGCGATCAAGCAGACCGAATTAGGAGAGAGAGTACAAAGCATGTCGTCTACCAGTGTGGTGGAGAAAAGGGCGAGCTCTATATTGACCTAAGATCCTGCACCTATCAGAGCCTGAGCGTCTATTGACTGCTGTCTCACGTGGCGTTTCGGGGAATCCGAAAAATGCGTGGTGCGTCGAGAGATAGGGAGCGTTCGGCCTGTTTAGCTAGAGGTAAAAAGGAATTTAGTTCACATCCAACAACAACAAACAACAACTAACAAAAAACAACAAGC